>CM029012.1:85647717-86947299 GCA_016801055.1 Panax notoginseng
TAAGATATTCAATTATAATATTCAATGGTCATGATCATACCAAGTCACAATTCAACTTTGCACTACAGGCCAAAGAGAACCCTAGTCATGATCATACCAATAATCTATCCATCTTTACACTCCAGTGAAAGAGAATTTCAATATCAGGGTTATAAAAATGTTATATATGATGATAAAAATAAAATGATTAACATATTGTTTTTAACCTCAAGAGTAATATTCGTAACTCATGAATAGTAAATCGTGAATAGTAAACTCATGAATAGTAACCCCCGACACAAAAGATAAAAATTTCACAATAAAATCCATTACAATCCCTTACTATCCCTCACAATCCCCATACAATTCCCTTACCTCAAAAGAGCAGTACTTCTGACTGGATATCAGATATGATGCGAAGGAAACTTGCATTGATGAATAGCAATCACCAAGTATCTAAAAACTCACAAATATGCTTCATAATATAGAGAGAGAAAGAGAGAAAGCTTATGTTTCTGTGTGAATTTTCAATTCTAACATAGCCCTATTTATAGGAAATTTTGGTTAGGTTTGACCTGCAACCCACCCGATGGCTTTACCTGCTACTATTCCCACCCCACCACAATGAATATCATTCACACATTTCTTCACCAACCACAAGTGGGCCCACCAATTCTAGAATTTTCCACCAAAATGATATACTCCGAAAATTCAACAATTTCTGAACCAGTCATCTCGTAAAATTCATAATAAATCATACGTTCATTTTTAACGGTTCAAAATTTTGTGGGCATATACTCAACTTATATATGTATAAACATATCCAAATATTACCACGATCCAACCGGATTAAAAATTATAACCCTCGCAAAATATCTCAAAAACCCTAATTTTTAACACACTCCATTCCAACAAAATACTGATAAAAACCTCAACATTAACTCCTTCGTTTTTAACCCACAAAAATATATCCCTCATTTATATCCACATACAAATAAATATTTCCCTTATCATATGAATCAATAATTAATTATTCACAAATAATATTACAGAATCACATTTATGACAACCAGGCCCGTTCCCAGGAAAGAGGGGGCTTTCTAATAAGATTTCTCCTTACTACGCTAATTAGATGACCAAAACCTCTCCTTACAGAACTTTCTAGATATTGCCAATAATGTTTATCTAATAATACTATTCAAATAATATAATGAATTATTGATCTGTAATGAGAAATACTGTGCAGTGAAAATTATTGAACAACAATAATATAAAATTTCAACGTAGCAATTATTGAATCAATAAAATAAAATATTGAACAGTAATTACTATAACAATTATGAGTATGAGTAGTGACTTCTTACGTAAGAATCAATAATTTCAAAAATACTATGCAATACCGTGTGCTACTGTGCAATAACGCGTATTACTGTATTTTAACCACCGGGTATTCCAACAGTGTTAACGGTAACAACTACGCCGTTATTTGTAAAAACTTAAATTTGTCATTTTCTTCACCCGACAGTTATTCTGTTATGGGGCCCACAAATAGCTGCGCCGTCGTACGAATATTCCCCGACAGAAAGAATATTCCACGACCAAACGAATATTCCCCGACAACAATGATTATTTTATAACCACTTGTGTATTTTGAAAAAAATTCATATATCACCCTTAACTTTAACATTTATCAATTAAACCATTTACTGAATAGTAATTATAAGAAAAATTGAATACTTTTATTTCATAAAATTCGGGGTCTTACATGCTCACCCTTCTATTTCACAATTCTTTTCAGGTAATAAGAGTGTAGCTGGGTCGAGCGGGGGTAACAGGGGAATAGAACGGTGGTCATCATTTAGTAGTTATATTTGGTGAATCATTTAGGGTGAAGCGAACCCAACGTTGGAAGGGGGTTTTGTCACTATCATACAAGATGTCTAATGACATACAACCTCGTGTCATCATAAGATAGGGTTGTGCTCATCCACTTGCTGAGTATCTTTACGAGCACTACCTATATAATCTTGATGTTTGTTTGAAGTATAATTCTCAATTAGAGACAGTGGAGATAATGATAAGTCAAGAGAAGACTCACCATTGGGAAGAATATGATAGTAATCTTCTCGTTTTTCTTTGGGGTCTATTGGGTCAACCAAGGATAATTTTGTGGCCATATGATATCTATCATAACCTAGACGCATGGCCTCCCATGTACGAAGGTTTCCTTGAGCACTTCCCAAAGATTCTATTTTCTAAGACAGTTTTTGACTATACCTTTATGTAAGGTGTCATTATGAGGTGTTATCCACGGTTGGGATATGAGTCACATTTGGTATATATTTGTATCCAAACTCACAGCATATGTGTTGTTGTATTTTGCATGACAATTATTGTAATAAAGTTGTAGTTATTGTCTGTACCATGTATTTGGCGACTCAGAATGGGTTGGATGGAATGGACCTATTTTGGGGTTGTCACAACTTATATTTAATAAACACATTTTTAATCTTTCAACAATTATTCATCATTAATATTATAACTCACAATATTAATAACCATATCATTCCCTGAAAAGATGGGACTATTCGATAAGGACTTCTCGATAAGGACTTCTCCTTATTAGCGCACAATTAAAAAACATAACCCATTTCCTTGACAGAACTTTCTAGACATTGTCAATAATGCAAATAATAAGATGAATAACTGTGTCGTCTCAATTATTGATTTAATAATATAAAATATTGTGCAGATGATACTGTGACAATAATTGAATCAATAATATGAGATACTATGCAGCAACTACTGTGGCAATAATTGAATAAAACTGAGTGACATCTTAAGTAAGAATCAATAATTAGAGATAATGTACAATACCGTGTGCTACTGTGCAACCACGCGTATTACTGTACTTTTATCACCGGGTATTTTAACAGTTAACCGTAAAAGTTTTGCCATTATTTTTATAAAAAGGTTATTTTTGTCGCTTTCTATATCTGATAGTAATTTCGCTGTGGGGTCCACCAATGATTATGTCGTCGTACGAATATTTCCCGACAAAAAGAATATTCCCCGACCAAACAAATATTTTATAACAACTTGCTTACTTTACAAAATTTGCACATATCACCCAAAACTATAGCATTATATCAAATCCACACCTTATTATTCAAAATAACATTTAGAAAACTAAATATTTATTCATAAAAAATTGGGGTCTTACAACCTTCTCTCCTCATGAAATTTTGCCCTCGAAATTGGTGTACATACCTGGTATGTTGAAGTGGTGAGGATACCTTCTTTCCATTTCAGATTCTAACTCCCAAGTCATTTTCTCAATATCGTGGTTTCTCCATAAAACTTTAACTTGAGGTATAACATTTGAGCGTAGAATATGTTCCTTCTTATCCAAGATTTTAACAGGATAGCTTTTTCTTTTACAAAACATAAGAACGTAAATAAGTTTTGGGTTGAAGAATTTACCCTATAGCAACATATTTGACACTTCAATCTCACAATTTTCCTCAAATTTCTTTCTAACTTTCTCTGAATTCTCTCTGAACTCTGAAGTTAGAACTCCTAATTTAAATACGTAAAAGAAACCAGACTGATTAATGCGCACAGTTATGGTTAGTTAATCCATACGTGGTTTAACTGCTCCCAACTCCTCATAGGGCCTTGTTTGGCTAGCATCATAAGTATCCTTTCTAATTATTTTAATTAATCTCTTATAATATAGTTTAATAATGTCACACCCATTTAAGCAATTAATCAAATTTCTTATTTAATTTAATTTAATTTAATTTAAATAAAATATAATAATTTCTCATTAATTCACATAGTCACATAATTTAATTTCTTATTTATTAATTATTTCAAATTATTAATGTAACGACCCCAAAACAGGTCCATTCCATCCAACCTATTCTGAGTCGTCAAATACATGGTACAGAAAATAACTACAACTTTATTACAACAATTATCGTGCAAAATACAACAACACATATGCTGTGAGTTTGGATACAAATATATACCAACTGTGACTCATGTCCCAACCTTGGATAGCACGTCACAATGACACCTTACATAAAGGTATAGTCAAAAACTGTTTTAGAAATTAGAATCTTTGGGAAGTGCTCAAGGAAACCTTCGTACATGGGAGGTCATGCATCTGGGTTATGATAGATATCATATGGCCACAGAATTATCCTTAGTTGACCCAATAGACCCCAAAGAAAAATGAGAAGTTTACTATCATATTCTTCCCAATGGTGAGTCTTCTCTTGACATATCATTATCTCCACTGTCTCTAATTGAAAATTATACTTCAAACAAACACCAAGATTATATAGGTAGTGCTCGTAAAGATACTCAGCAAGTGGATGAGCACATCTCTGTCTTATGATGACACGAGATTGTATATCATTAGGCATCTGGTATGATAGTGGCAAAACAACCTTCCAAGTTAAATTCACCTCACCCTCAACATCTATACTCCTATCATATACATGTACTCCCAATAAAAATTTCATCAATTTTGGAGTTAACCATAAGGAGTTATAAGCGGTTACTTTTAAAATAGTCTTTTCTCATAAAATTCATAACTCTTAATCTATACATCCAAAAATCACCATTTTTGGACACAATCAAGAAAACTCATCAAAATATCATTTCAAATTTTTCCAGAATTTTTGAAGGTCAGAAAAATTACGAAACTGAAAAATATAACAACCCTTAAAATCCCTTACTATCCCTTACCTCAAAAGAGCAGTACTCTTGACTGGAATAACGCTGAACGAACTTGCACCGTATAGCAACACTCAAGATATCAAAATACTCACAAGAATACACTCGATAATATAGAGAGAGAAATAGAGAGAAAACTTCAGTTTCTGGTGTGATTTTCAATTCTAACCTAAGCACCCTATTTATAGAAAATTGCTTAGAACACCAAAGCAGAAAATTTAATATAATATTAATATATATATATATATATATATATATATATATATATATATATATATATATAAATTTTCAAGCCCACCTTTGAAGATCTGAATTCAGCACATTTTAACAACCAGTGGGCCCCACCATCTCACAAAAAACGTTTTTCTCAAAATAATTAACTTAAACTCCCAAAAATCAATTATTTCGGAACTTCGGAACTTCAATAATTCATAATAAATAGCTCTTTGATCAGAAAATTCGAATCTCACGAGTTTTTATAGGAAATTCAATTCTCTACAACTTTGCAGAAGAAAGTTTTTTCAAATTCTAAACACAAATTGACCGAAATCCACACACGGACGATTTTACATGCTATAATCAAATTTCGGTCAAGAATTGTGGTCCACCGACACACAAAACATGTGTTAATAATTTAATGCCACAAAAATACTCTTCCTCCTCATATACTCATATATCCCACATTCATTGTAAAAATATCACCATCAATATATTATTAAAATAATATATTTAAATGAATTATTTTATCAGAAAAAAATAAAATATTAATTTTCAACAATTGTCACATTAAAATTTTTCTCCATCTACATCCACATAAAATCAATATTTTTCTCATCATATAAATCTTTAATTAATTATACATAAATAATATTACAGAATCACAGTACTGGCAACCAGGCCGTTCCTAGGAAAGAGGGGGCTTTCCAATAAGGATCTCTTCCATACTGGCGCGCAATTAGATGACCAAACCTCTCCTTAGACAGAACTTTCTAGACATTGCCAATAATATTATCTAATAATATTATTCAGATAATATGAATTATTGCTCCGATAATAGAAAATACTGTGTAGTGATAATTATTAAAACAACAGTAATATAAAATATCAACGCAACAATTATTGAATCAATAAAATAAAATATTGAACAGTAATTACTATAACAATTATTGAGTAGTGCCTTCTTACGTAAAAATCAATAATTGGTGCAATACCGTGTGCTACTGTGCAATAACGCGTATTACTGTGTTTTAACCACCGGGTATTCCAACAGTGTTAACGGTAACAACTACGCCGTTATTTATAAACAACTTACTCTTGTCGTTTTCTTCATCCAATCGCTTTCCGTTATGGGGCCCACAAAAGACTGCGCCGTCGTACGAATATTCTCCGATAGTAAGAATATTCCACGACCAAGCGAATATTCCCCGACAACAATGAATATTTTATAACCACTTGTGTATTTCGAAAAAAATTCATATATCACCCTTAACTTTAACATTTATCAATTTAACCATTTACTAAATAGTAATTATAAGAAAAATTGAATACTTTTATTTCATAAAATTCGGGGTCTTACAATCTCCCCTCCTTATGAAATTTCGTCCTCAAAATTTACGTACATGGTATTTCAAAGAGTTGAGAATACCTTGCTTTCATTTCAGATTCCATCTTTCCTGTCATCATAATTTCTTCATTGCTTATCTCCTGTATTTCAGATATCATTCTAGAATACAGCTTCAAAACAAAGGTTAATTGAACAAATTAACATATAACATAATATCCCGATATTATGTCTGACCAACAATTAAGCTTAGGTTGGACACACTAGCGAAAAATTTACTCAACTCTCCCCTCCTAGTTCTATTCTCCGATCTTCGCCAGAGATCATGTGACGCCCCCAAAATTAGGTATACATCACCAATCTTGGGTCGTCAAATACAAAGTACAGAAAACAAATACAACTTACTAATACAACTGTCGTGTGCAATACGACAAAACATAAACTGTGAGTTTGAATACAAATATTATCTTCTAGAGAGTATTCATACTCAAAAGGAGTCCTCATTACATTTATTAACACACTATTACATAGAATAGTGAGGACTACTAACTAATACTATCATTCGGACCATCACTCCGTTCCCCGACTTGCCCCAGCTACGTTCTCATTTCCTGAAGAGAACAGTGAAAGAAAGGGTGAGCTCAACTAGCCCAGTAAGAAATATTATGACTAAGATAATGCAGAGTAAATTATCATTAGCCTTCAACAATGTTAAACTGATAAAATATAATAGACATCAAGTTTAACTGCAGCGGAACAAGCAATCCATTAAAAGAGTCAAGTAGAAAATAAACTCTACTATCTTTTATGATTTAAAAGATTTTCCAACACTGTGATCGCTGAGACTCAGCTTAATAAAATAATCCACATCATCGAATCAACCCTGCACTACGGCCAAGGATATTCGTATATTCATTAATGGTCATGATCATGCCAACAACTGTCCATCAATGCACTACGGGCCAATGAGGACTTTTACCACATCATTTGTAACATTACGGTCATGATTATACCGAATAATCCCTGGTCATAATCATACCAAGTCCATCTATGCACTACAGGCCACAGATGACTTTCAACATTTTATAAACATGAGGATGATGACAATGATATCAGAATTCAATAAAACAAGTTCAAGAATTAATTTATCCAGGAATTAATAAAGTCCAAATTGTCAACACGATACTGCTTTGTGGAGTAAAATTCAAGAATGATCAGGAAAATATTTTCATGAATAGATACTAGATGAAGCGCAAATGTCAAGGATATTCCACAAATTTCATGGAGTATAGAAGTCAAAACTTAACCAACTGAGTATAATAAAGAATGGAATAACAAAAGAAATCACCATGCATGCGATAGACCGCACAGACAGGTTATTCTAACAGAATAATAAAAAGTGGAACCAGGTCCGGCGTAAACGCACAGACAGAATATTCCGACAGAATAATAAAAAATAGAACCAGGTCCGGCGTAAACGCACAGACAGGATATTCCGACAGAATAATAAATAATGGAACCAGGTCCGGTGTAAAACACACAGGCATGATGTTCCAACAGAATAATAACAAGACGGAACCAGGTCCGGTGTAAAACACACAGACAGGATGTTCCAACAGAATAATAATAAAAACGGAACCAGGTCCAGTGTAAAACACACAGACAGGATGTTCCAACAGAATAATAGAAGAATGTCACCAAGTATAGGGTAGACCGCGTATACAGGTTATTCCAACAGAATAATAAGAAATGGAATAACAACAGTTCTCTTCATGAATAAGAAAGAATAACACCCCTTACCGTTTTAAAGAAGAGCTGAAGTAAGGAAGTAGTTAAGTAGCAGAATACTCTTCTTCTCTCTCTCTATAGTTTCTCTCTATAGTTTATCTCTCTAGAGTTCAGTGAATTCGTAAGAAATAATGAAGGAATGAGCTGCTATTTATAGAAAAATAAAATGCATAGTAACTAATCCATGAACGGTCCAGATTGATTACTTTAATCTGACGGTCCATATTTAAAGAAAAATCTTTTAAATAAATATAATATATTCTATTTATAGAATAACTTTAATAAAGTATTCTGTTTTATATAAAAAGATGTTTCTGTTTTATTACGTTAATAATACGAATAAAACAAAACGTCATTATCGCTAAATAATTCATATTATTAACTGACAATAATTGAATCAAACTAAGTGACTTCTCACATAAGCATTAATAATCAATACCGTGTGATACTATGCAACCACACGTATTACTGTACATTTACTACCGAGTAGTTCAACAGTAACAATGGTAAAACTTCCGCCGTTATTTTTAATAAAATATTTTTGTCGTTTTCTCAATCCGACAATAATTCCGTTGTGGGGTCCACCAATGATTGTGTCGTTGTACGAATATTCCCTGTTAAAATGAATATTCCCCGACCAATCGAATATTATATAACAACTTGCGTACTTTACAAAATTTATAAATATTACCCACAACTATAACATTAAATCCACACCATAATATAAAAAAATTATTTCGAGAAAAATTAAATATTTATTCATAAAATTTGGGGTTTCACAATCTCCCCTCCTTATAGAATTTCGCCCTCGAAATTTACGTACGTGCTTGGTATGCCGAACATGTGAGGATACCTTGACTTCACTTCAAATTCTAACTCTTGAGGTATAACCTTTAAGCATCGAATATGATCCTTCTTATCCAAGATGTTAACACGTATCTCCTCATACGTTAAATCTTTCGCTATTTCGTCCGGTTCTAAATTAATAATGCGGTTCGGGTCGTCCACATATTTACGTAACATCGATACGAAAAAAAAAATGTTCTAAACACGCAACATACTTGGCGGTAAAATGAGTCTATAGGCCACAGTTCCTACTTCATCGAGGATTTCAAATGGGCCAATTAAATCGAGAGTTGAGATTTCCTCTCTTCGTCAATTCTTGCTTCTAGAATAACGCCCTCTTGAACCTTCTTCTTCACATTTATCAGCTCTTAGTATGTAGCTTGAGCGGCTTTAACTTTATCGATTAAAGTCAATTTTAATCGTATATTCGTTATCTTCACGTGGGTTCGAATATTCGCACTTGTAACCATATACGATCTTCTACACAACGCGTCAGCTACCACGTTCACTTTTCCACGATGTTATTGAATGGTTCGATCGTAATCTTCAACAGCTCGAGCCAACGTCTTTGGCGCATAATACGTTCGTTTTAGTTGAAGAAATATTTGAGGGTTTAAGAAATGGGTTTTGTACTGGGGTCAATACAAAATTCAATTTTACGCTCTGGGGTAGGCTAAGAAGTCTTCAAGAATACGTCAAGAAATTTATTAACAATAGAAATATCGTTCAAAACTGTGACCCTCATCCAAGACTTGGATAACACGTCACATTGATACCTATCAACTTGCCATCGTCATTTACAACGTCTCCTACGGAAAGTCTAGCTTCGGTGCATTCCACACCAGGAAGTCAACAGCGAAAGGAACGGGGATTTTTACTTATGGCTTGATATGACAATGATTGACTTTAGTGGTTTGGTTACTTTGAATTTGCATAACAGGTTGGTTAGGAGTATGAAAGCTAACAACCTTACGAGAAGCATGATGAGTAGTGAACCAATCGTTTCAAAAAAATCACATCAAAGGCAAGTATTTTCAAAGAGATAAGATCGACAGGTGACGTGAAAGTGTTGATTTGAACAAGATTTATAAATAGTAGAGGTAACGAAGGTTTCTCCCAACTGAGTTTAAACAGACATATCAAAGTCTAAGTTCTCCGGAGTTAACTTCAAACATTTAACACAACTAGGTGAAATAAAAGAGTGAGTAGAACCGGTATCTAACACGGTATAGACTTCGCAAGAGTTTATGACTAACATACCCGTGATAATTTTATTCAGGTTCCTCGTCACGAAAAAAAAATACTCTCTCTTAAACTACTGGCTTTGGCTTTTCTGGGACGGTCTTTGGTGCCTCCATCCTATTTGAACTTGTCTTCGGTGAACGACAAAATCGGGCTAAGTGACCTTCTCTTCCACAATTATAGCATGCTTTGGATGGCATCGCGCAGTTTGGACTGATGTGCCCCTCCCCTCCGCATTTGAAACATATGATAGGTGGTCGTTCTCCTTCCTTAACAACGGGTGCTGGTGCTGACGTCTTTCCATCATTGTTGAATCTCCTCTTCTTGAAATGACCATTCTTATTGTTTTGGCCTTGATTACCACCGAAGTGGTTACCATTTCTGGCCTATTGATTCCCTCCACGCTTGTTGTCACCGCTTCGATGACTGCTCTCACTGGTATTATCATTTTGCCGACTGCCCTCTTTTGGTTGCGTTGACTCGTTATCGCACTCCACTAACTGAGCCCTATTCACAACATCTGAATACAAACACAGTTTATGAGAAATAAGATGTTGACGTATCTCAGGTTTCAAACCTCTTAAAAACATCTGCGTCATTCTCTCTTCATTATCCACCAAGTGGGATGCAAATCGGGACAACTCGGCAAACTTGGCTTCGTACTGCGACACGGTCATGTTATTTTGTTCCAACTTGATAAATTCCACCTCCTTCATGTGACGAATACTTTCGGGAAAGTACTTGTCATTGAACAGTTCTTAGAACTTCTCCCAAGACATCTTGAGTGCGTCAGGCTGGGTACGTTTTACAGATTCCCACCAGTAATCTGCCTCTTCAAGCAACATAAAAGTGGCAAAGGGAACCTTTTTCTCCTCGGAGCATCCCAAGACATCAAATATCTTGGTGATCTGCTTTAACCACGTCTCCGCCTTAAGTGGTTCTGGCTTTCCCAAAAACTCCGGTGGTCCTAGCTCCTTGAATTGCTTAGCGGTGACCAACCGTGGGTTGTCATTGTTTCCTCCTTCATTTTGGATAGGAGCCGCTCTCGCCCGTTGTTGCATGAATTGCTCCTTGAACTGCTTAGCGGTGACCGTCCGAGAGTTATTTTGTTGTTGCATAAATTGCATAAAGTCTCTGACCATCCCATCATTCACCATTTCATCGGTGTTATTATTTTCATGAGGATTATTGTCCTCTGGTTGCACATTACCCTGAGCATTGATCGTTGGTGATTCAATGGTCTCATGTGCTTCATTGTTTATCTCAACATTTTCGGATGCCATTTGCAAATACTGCAACAAAATAGGGGTTAATTAACATATAACATATTATCCATATACTTTGACCGACCAATTAAATACCAAATAAACTTAGGTAGGTCATACTAGCGAAGGAATTCCCCGTCTCTCCCCTCCTAGTTCTATTCTCACATCCTAGCCAGGGATCATATCCCTAAGCTCTGATACCAACTGTGACGCCCCCAAAATTAGGTATACATCACCCATCTTGGGTCGTCAGATACAAAGTACAGAAAACAAATACAACTTACTAATACAACTGTCGTGTACAATACGACAAAACATAAACTGTGAGTTTGAATACAAATATTATCTTCTAGAGAGTATTCATACTCAAAAGGAGTCCTCATTACATTTATTAACACACTATTACATAGAATAGTGAGGACTACTAACTAATACTATCATTCGGACCATCACTCCGTTCCCCGACTTGCCCCAGTTACGTTCTCATTTCCTGAAGAGAACAGTGAAAGAAAGGGTGAGCTCAACTAGCCCAGTAAGAAATATTATGACTAAGATAATGCAGAATAAATTATCATTAGCCTTCAACAATGATAAACTGATAAAATATAATAGACATCAAGTTTAACTGCAGCGGAACAAGCAATCCATTAAAAGAGTCAAGTAGAAAATAAACTCTACTATCTTTTATGATTTAAAAGATTTTCCAACACTGTGATCGCTGAGACTCAGCTTAATAAAATAATCCACATCATCGAATCACCTCTGCACTACGGCCAAGGATATTCGTATATTCATTAATGGTCATGATCATGCCAACAACTGTCCATCAATGCACTACGGGCCAATGAGGACTTTTACCACATCATTTGTAATATTACGGTCATGATTATACCGAATAATCCCTGGTCATAATCATACCAAGTCCATCTATGCACTACAGGCCACAGATGACTTTCAACATTTTATAAACATGAGGATGATGACAATGATATAAGAATTCAATAAAACAAGTTCAAGAATTAATTTATCCAGGAATTAATAACGTCCAAATTGTCAACATGATACTGCTTTGTGGAGTAAAATTCAAGTATGACCAGGAAAATATTTTCATGAATAGATACTAGATGAAGCGCAAATGTCAATAATATTTCACAAATTTCATGGAGTATAGAAGTCAAAACTTAACCAACTGAGTATAATAAAGAATGGAATAACAAAAGAAATCACCATGCATGCGATAGACCGCACAGACAGGTTATTCCAACAGAATAATAAATAATGGAACCAGGTCCGGCGTAAATGCACAGACAGAATATTCTGACAGAATAATAAAAAATGGAACCAGGTCCGACGTAAACGCACAGACAGGATATTCCGACAGAATAATAAATAATGGAACCAGGTCCAGTGTAAAACACACAGACATGATGTTCCAACAGAATAATAACAAGACGGAACCAGGTCCGGTGTAAAACACACAGACAGGATGTTCCAACAGAATAATAATAAAAACGGAACCAGGTCCAGTGTAAAACACACAGACGGGATGTTCCAACAGAATAATAGAAGAATGTCACCAAGTATAGGGTAGACCGTGTATACAGGTTATTCCAACAGAATAATAAGAAATGGAATAACAACAGTTCTCTTCATGAATAAGAAAGAATAACACCCCTTACCGTTTTAAAGAAGAGCTGAAGTAAGGAAGTAGTTAAGTAGCAGAATACTCTTCTTCTCTCTCTCTATAGTTTCTCTCTATAGTTTATCTCTCTAGAGTTCAATGAATTCGTAAGAAATAATGAAGGAATGAGCTGCTATTTATAGAAAAATAAAATGCATAGTAACTAATCCATGAACGGTCCAGATTGATTACTTTAATCTGACGGTCCATATTTAAAGAAAAATCTTTTAAATAAAATATAATATATTCTATTTATAGAATAACTTTAATAAAGTATTCTGTTTTATATAAAAAGATGTTTCTGTTTTATTACGTTAATAATACGAATAAAACAAAACGTCATTATCGCTAAATAATTCATATTATTAACTGACAATAATTGAATCAAACTGAGTGACTTCTCACATAAGTATTAATAATCAATACCGTGTGCTACTATGCAACCACACGTATTACTGTACATTTACTACCGAGTAGTTCAACAGTAACAATGGTAAAACTTCCGCCGTTATTTTTAATAAAATATTTTTGTCGTTTTCTCAATCCGACAATAATTCCGTTGTGGGGTCCACCAATGATTGTGTCGTTGTACGAATATTCCCTGTTAAAATGAATATTCCCCGACCAATTGAATATTATATAACAACTTGCGTACTTTACAAAATTTATAAATATTACCCACAACTATAACATTAAATCCACACCATAATATAAAAAAATTATTTCGAGAAAAATTAAATATTTATTCATAAAATTTGGGGTTTCACAGATCATATCCCTAAGCTTTGATACCAAATGTAACGACCCCAAAACAGGTCAATTCCATCCAACCTATTTTGAGTCGTCAAATACATGGTACAAAAAATAACTACAACTTTATTACAACAATTATCGTGCAAAATACAACAACACATATGCTGTGAGTTTGGATACAAATATATACCAACTGTGACTCATGTCCCAACCTTGGATAACACGTCACAATGACACCTTACATAAAAGTATAGTCAAAAACTGTTTTAGAAATTAGAATCTTTGGGAAGTGCTCAAGGAAACTTTCGTACATGGGAGGCCATGCATCTAGGTTAACCCAATAGACCCCAAAGAAAAATGAGAAGTTTACTATCATATTCTTCCCAATGGTGAGTCTTCTCTTGACATATCATTATCTCCACTGTCTCTAATTGAAAATTATACTTCAAACAAACACCAAGATTATATAGGTAGTGCTCGTAAAGATACTCAGCAAGTGGATGAGCACATCCCTGTCTTATGATGATACGAGATTGTATATCATTAGACATCTGGTATGATAGTGGCAAAACACCCTTCCAAGTTAAATTCACCTCACCCTCAACATCTATAGACCACTGTTCTATTCCCCTGTTATCCCCCGCTTGACCCAGCTACACTTTTATTACCTGAAAGGAATTGTGAAGCAAAAGGGTGAGCACAACTAGCTCAGTAAAGAATGTTATGACTAAAGATAAATAAATTATCAATAGTATTCATCAGTAATAAATCAGAGATTTAGAACATATGGTAGATGATAAAACTTTTCAACCATAGTTGCAGCGGAACGAGCAATCCATTAGAAGAGTCAAATAGACCATAAAGTCTATTATCTTCTCCATGTTAAAAGTCCACCAATAATGTTTTATCCCTGTAACATCAATCAACAATTCCTGTCCACAATCACATGTATAACTCATAATCATAATTGTAGTTCTAAATTCCTTTTCTCATTCAGAACAAAGATAATTTTCATCACTTGTCTTTACCTGAAACATCAAAGATCATGGTTATACCAAATCACAGTTCCTGTTCATAATCATACTAATAATTTCATCTTTGCACTACGGGCCAAAGATATTCATCAACAACTCATCTTTGCACTACAAGCCAAAGATATTCCTTAACAGCTCATATTTGCACTACAAGCCAAATATATTATTATCTCAAATAAATATATAATCATTTCAGAATTTATATAACCAATAATTATAACCACATTGATCACTTCACCTTTGCACTTAAGCTAAAGATATTCAATTATAAATTCAATGGTCATGATCATACCAGTCAACAATTCAACTTTGCACTACTGGCCAAAGAGAACGCATAGTTATGATCGTACCAAAAATCTACCCATCTTTACACTCAAGTCAAAGAGAAATATCATCATCAAGGTTATAAAAATATTATATATAATAGTAAAATCAATATAATCAAAACATCTAGATTTAATCTCAAGAGTAATATTCATAAATCAACTATAATTTAGTTAGAAAAAGAAACCAATTTTGTCGTGAATAGTAACTCATGAATAGTAACTCGTGAATAGTAACTCATGAATAGTAACTCGTGAATAGTAAACTCGACACAAAAAGATAGAAATTCCATAATAAAATACATACCAATATTTCGGTATAATGATATTGAAAGAATAATATTTCTTAAGCTTATAAACAATTTATTTTAATTATTTACACTTTACTAAATAATGCATTTAATCATCCTAAAATGCCAAACTCATAAGATTTCATCACCAATAACCAAAAACCCTCATCAAAAATCTGCATATACCTCATATAGAATTCTCAGGCCATAAAATCCTATTTTCTAATTTTCTTACTTCACATAACATATTTAATTCATTTACTCATAACTAGTCTATTTTCATGAAAAATACCAAATCAGTTCCAAAAATATTTCTTTTCTGGGATTTAGCAGAATATAGTCCCATATTTAACATATATTTTTCTCAGAATTTTTAAAACTCGTTTACTATTTTTCATATGGCCAAAACAACCGAATATTTAGACATTTATCATAAATTATACTTTTATCCAAAAATTTTGAAATTCACAGAGTATACTCCTATCATATACATGTACTCCCAATAAAAATTTTATCAATTTTGGAGTTAACCACAAGGAGTTATAAGCAGTTACTTTTAAAATAGTCTTTTCTCATAAAATTCATAACTCTTAATCTATAACTCCAAAAATCACCATTTTTGGACACAATCAAGAAAACTCATCAAAATATCATTTCAAATTTTTTCATAATTTTTGAAGGTCAGAAAAATTACAAAACTGAAAAACATAACAACCCTTAAAATCTCTTACTATCCCTTACCTCAAAAGAGCAGTACTCCGGACTGGAATAACGCTGAACGAACTTGCACCGTATAGCAACACTCAAGATATCAAAATACTCACAAGAATACACTCGATAATATAGAGAGAGAAATAGAGAGAAAACTTCAGTTTCTGGTGTGATTTTCAATTCTAACCTAAGCACCCTATTTATAGGAAATTGCTTAGAACACCAAAGCAGAAAATTTAATATAATATTAATATATATATATATATATATATATATATATATATATATATATATATATATATATATAAATTTTCAAGCCCACCTTTGAAGATCTGAATTCAGCACATTTTAACAACCAGTGGGCCCCACCGTCTCACAAAAAAACGTTCTTCTCAAAATAATTAACTTAAACTCACAAAAATCAATTATTTCGGAACTTCGGAACTTCAATAATTCATAATAAATAGCCCTTTGATCAGAAAATTCGAATCTCGCAATTTTTATAGGAAATTCAATTCTCTACAACTTACAGAAGAAAGTTTTTCTAAATTCCAAACAGAAATTGACCGAAATCCATAAACGGACGATTTTACAGGCTATAATCAAATTTCGGTCAAGAATTGTGGTCCACCGACACGCAAAACATGTGTTAATCATTTAATACCACAAAAATACTCTTTCTCCTCATATACTCATATATCCCACATTCGTTGTAAAAATATCACCATTAATATATTATTAAAATAATATATTTAAATGAATTATTTTATCAGAAAAAGATAAAATATTAATTTTCAACAATTGTCACATTAAAAATTTTCTCCATCTACATCCACATAAAATCAATATTTTTTTCATCATATAAATCATTAATTAATTATACACAAATAATATTACAGAATCACAGTACTGGCAACCAGGCCGTTCCTAGGAAAGAGGGGGCTTTCCAATAAGGATTTCTTCCTTACTGGCGCGCAATTAGATGACCAAACCTCTCCTTAGACAGAACTTTCTAGACATTATCAATAATATTATTCAGATAATATTAATTATTGCTCCGATAATAGAAAATACTGTGTAGTGATAATTATTAAAACAACAGTAATATAAAATATCAACGCAACAATTATTGAATCAATAAAATAAAATACTGAACAGTAATTACTATAACAATTATTGAGTAGTGCCTTCTTACGTAAAAATCAATAATTGGTGCAATACCGTGTGCTACTGTGCAACAACGCGTATTACTGTGTTTTAACCACCGGGTATTCTAACAATGTTAACGGTAACAACTACGCCGTTATTTATAAACAACTTACTCTTGTCGTTTTCTTCATCCAATCGCTTTCCGTTATGGGGCCCACAAAAGACTGCGCCGTCGTACGAATATTCTCCGACAGTAAGAATATTCCACGGCCAAGCGAATATTCCCCGACAACAATGAATATTTTATAACCACTTGTGTATTTCGAAAAAAATTCATATATCACCCTTAACTTTAACATTTATCAATTTAACCATTTACTAAATAGTAATTATAAGAAAAATTGAATACTTTTATTTCATAAAATTCGGGGTCTTACAATTAAATCTCTAATTAATTATAAAATTAATTAAAAATAACATTATGCTTATTAAATAATTTATTTAAACAAATAAGCTTAATTAAATACATACCTTGAATAATAAAATTCTCTACATTAATTTAATCAATATAACACATATAATTAAATTAATTTACCACAATTTTATCAATTAATTATTTAATCCAATGATTAAATCATCGAAAAATATTTATTTAATTCAATAAAAATTTAAATTAAATTATAAAATCTCGTTCGTCACATCTTTCCCTCCTTAAAAGGATTCTGTCTCCAGAATCACGACTCAATCAATTCGTCCCGTTACATTCTCCCTCCCCTCACAAAGATTTTGTCCCCAGAATCGCTTACACATAAATTAAGTAAATAAATGAGGATAGTTCTTCATCATATTCTCTTCGAGTTCCCACGTAGCTTCTTCAGCGTTGAGGTTCTTCTAAATTACCTTAACAGAATGTATTACTTTATTTTTGAGTACTTGTTCTTTTCTGTCAACAATCTGAACATGAATTTCTTCGTAAGATAAATCTTTTTTAAATTGTAGGGGTTCATATTCAATCATGTGCTTGTAATCGGGTTGGTATGGTCGTAAAACTGAAACATGGAAGACGTTGTGGACATTCTCGAGCGCTGGAGGTAAGGCTACCTCATACGCAACTTCTCTAATCCTTCGCAGTACTTCAAAGGGTCCAATGAACCTTGGGCTTAATTTTCCCTTCTTTCCGAACCTGATCTTTCCTTTCTAGGGAGAGACTTTCAAAAATACATAACTACTCAATTCAAACTCAACATTTTTACGATGTGGATTGGCGTATTTCTTCTTCCTATCTTGAGCTGCTACCAGTCTTGTTTGGATCACTTTGACTATCTCTGCCGTCTGAAGTACTAGTTCTGGGCCTAGTAATTGTCTCTCGCCAACTTCATCCCAGTATAGCGGAGTTCTGCACTTTCTGCCGTATAACGCTTCATAAGGCAGTATGCCAATACTAGCGTGGTAACTGTTGTTGTAGTCGAACTCTACGAGTGGTAGACGATCATCCCAATTTTCTTTAAAGTCCATTATACAAGCTCTTAACATATCTTCTAATGTCTGAATCGTTCTTTCACTCAGCCCGTCTGTCTGAGGGTGATATACCGTACTCATTCTCAATTGCGTACCCATGCATTCCTGTAGTCGTTTCTGGAAGTTTGATGTAAAGCGCGGATCTCTATCAAAAACAATTGACACCGGAACTCCGTGTCTCGAAACAATCTCTTTTATATATAATTTTGCCAACTGGTCTAAGTTGAATTTGATTTTGATCGGAAGAAAGTGTGCAGATTTTGTCAATCAGTCAACGATAACCCATATTATGACGCCCCCAAAATAGGTATACATCACCCATCTTGGGTCGCCAGAAAATATAATAAACAACTCCATTTATACAATTTTCGTGCAAAATAGGACGACACATATACTGTGAGTTTCAATACAAATATTGCAACGTATATAATACGACAATATTCATACTAAAATTATTACAATGCCATCTAAAATACAACATCAAATATTTCAAGTCCACAAAGGAACAAGAAAAGATTTCTGTTATCCTCATTCTAATGGAGTGCATTTTGACGCTTTTAAATTCGAGTTCGCATCACCCTATTTAGTTCACCAAATATAACTATTAAATGATGTATAAAATATGTCACGCACAATTTAAATTCTCAGTACAATTATTATGCCCCACCGTTTCATAATTTGATTAGGCTTGTGACTAATTCGTATCACCACTTTATATCCATGTTCTCTCTGCTAGTTCCAGCTACACTTTTACTACCTGAAAGGGGTGGTGAAGTAAAAGGGTGAGCACAAATAGCCCAGTAAAAAATATCATGACTTCAGATAATTAAATTATCAAAATAACTCAGATATTTAGAATATATGGTAGAAGATAAAAGTTTTCAACCATACTAGCAGCGAAATCAACAATCCATTAGAAGAGTCGAGTAGAACATAATGTCTACTATCTCCTCTAGATTAAAAGTCCATCGTTAATATTTCATTCTTGTAATACTCATCAACAGTTCTTTGTTATACCCAAGACAAAGAGAACTCTCATCACCTGTCTTCACCTGAACCACCACAGATTATAATTAAATCACAATTCATATTTATAATCAGGTAAATCAACAGTCCATCTTTGCAATACAAGCCTAAGACATACAACTGTAAAATCAATAACGCTGAGACTCAGCTCAATAATATCACGACCACGAATTATCCATGCACTACGGGCCAAGGATATTCGTGTTTTAACCAATGGTCATGATTATACCGAATAATCCCTTGTCATAATCATGCCAATCAACTGTCCATCTTTGCACGTAAGCCAAAGATGATTTTTACCACCTCATTTGTAATATTACGGTCATGATAATACCGAATAATCCCTTGTCATAATCATACCAAGTCCATCTATGCACTACGGGCCAAAGATGACTTTCAACACAATATAAGCATGAGAATGATGACAATGATATATATAATGAATAAACATGAATAATCAGAATAATAAGATAACATAGATCTTAGTGATTTTTAACTTAATTATCCAGAGTCCAAATTGATAACACAATAATAGATGAAGCACAAACTATTAAGGATATTCTAATCCTTTCAGGATGTTTCACCATTTAATGATAAACTGAATAAACGAATAATAATATCTTACCATAATATGGAGTATGAAAGAAAATGATATTCTTTTTACCATAAAAATGATACTTTCTTACCACAATAATGATATCCCTTACCTTAGTATGTGACTTAATTCTACTTTCTGTGAAATTGATCAACTTAAACAATGCTTGCATTCCTTATCTACACTTGGAGTAGCATTACACTCAATAGAAATATTCACAATATTATAGTACTCACAATATTGTAGTAAAAGAATTCTACATTTTTAGTGTAGTGATGGTGTGTGTTTAGTTACTCAACCAGGCAACCTATTTATACTAAAAATTTAGTAAACAACTCGCACACCTGTTTTGACAAAATAACCAAATGAGGTATATATTAATGGTAGTGGAATTTATGGTCCCATAGAGAAAAGTAAACCAACTTGTACACGTGTTAACAACATTTGTTCAATAATAGAGTTGTGGTCCATACTACTTTAGAAAAAATAGAATGTCGGCAAGTCCTGTCAAACTTACTTTTGTAAAAAGAAAATAATTGAACAAACATCTGTATATCATACTTATCTATAATCAATACATTTTATTCATCAATTATTTACACATCTTCAATCTTTTAACAATTATTCATAATTATTAACATAGACTCACAATACTTCTAACTTGTATAATTATATTATATCAAATAGTATGAGTCACTGTGCAATAACTACTGTGACAATTATTGAATGAAAAACTGAGTGACTTCTTACATAATTAAGAATCAATAATATGAATCACTGTGCAATAATTACAGTGACAATAATTGAATGAAATACATAGTGACTTCTTACGTAAGAATCAAATATATACCTTACTATAAACAATTTAAATTCTATTAAAAGTAGGGATCAACACCAAATCATATTTATCTCAAATAGCATATAACCCAACTAACAATTCATTATTCATTCAAGTTGTCTTTATTTATCGCATAAAATTATTATTCATATTCTAAAACTTTAGAAGTGAATAATAAAACTTGAGAAATCTAAAACCTCATATATGACAATCCACTATTCTGGTATTATCACCATTTTTACTTTAACAAAAATATTATTTTTATTTTTATCATAACTCATTCGTTACTTGTGCGTTTACATCCCGATACCTCATGAGCTTACTAACACTTCTAAAATATTTAAAATAGTATTTTGACCTTTCCAAACAATTTTCACATTTTTCAGATTATCCAACCAATTTCTATAATTACTTCAATTTATAAAAACTATCATTTACTAGCTTTAAAGTAGAAATACCCACTCCACACACTTTTATATCTTTAAAACATCATCAATATAAATTTTACATTATTAAAATATTTTTCAGCAGAATTCATAATTTTCCACCATTAATCGAATTTCCAATGAATTTCCTCTATTTTTAAACTAACCATAAATAGCTTTAAAATACAATAAATATTTCATTTATTCAATAATTTATCAAACCTACCCAGAAATTATAAAATAACATTATAAGATTTTTCACTAAGTTTCATAATTTTTCATCATTCATAGAATATTCTATGAATTTCTTATATTTTCAAACTAACTATAAATAGTTTAAAAATACAATAATTACTTATGCATTTCAATAATTCATCAAAAATTTATAGAAATTCTAAGATGATATTATAAGCATTTTGTAAAAATATTTTAGCTCAAATAATTTTTCTGATAACTTAATCATAAATTCCAATATTCAGAAATTTTAATAATTCATAATAATTAGCACTTTTGTCAGAAAAATACAGATCTTATGTCCTTTTCATGTAAAATTTAATTCTCTTCAAGTTTGTAGAAGAATTTTTTTCCAAATATTGACTCTAACATAGAGAAATAGTCTTACCGAAAATTCTGCTAAAAAATATCCGAACCAGCCACCTCACGAAAATCATAACAAATTATACGTTAATCTTTAACGGTTCAAAATTTGTGAACATATGCTCAACTTATATATGTATAATATATCCAAAAATCATAACAATCCAACGGTCGGATTAAAAATTATAACTCACACAATAGAGCTTAATAAAACTGATTTTTTGGACTATAAATCCTTAGGATCAGTTTCACTCAAACTGTCACCACGAAAAATCTACAAAGAATTTTTGGGTTATTCAAATTTCTACGGTTAGCTTACTTCCAGGGCTTTCTTTTGATATATGGCTCATGTCCTAACTCATTATACACAAAGAGTTATGGATTTTACAAAATCAAGAAGTAAACTAATTTTTCCAAGTTTCAGTTTTCATTTGACTTCTTGATTTCTCTCATTTGATTCTTGTTTATACAAGTTTAAATCATCTAAATCAAGTATAAATAAAATCTCTTCATATAAAATTCATGAAAACTGAAAAATAAATCAAATGTTTTAAACATACCTTTTTCTTGATTTTTTTCTTTCTTTTCTTTATTTTCTTCTTCTTCTCTTTCACTCTCTCTTTTCCCTTTCTTCTCTTCCCACACTCTCTAATTTTCAGAAGTTTCCCATGAGTGGAAGTGATAATGAAGGAAGTCTCCTCTTATTTCATTTTTTCTTTCCTTTTTGTTTCTTCTCTTTCTTTTTCTTTTCTCTCTCCTTCTTTTTCTTTCTTTTCTTCCTTCCTTTTTTTTCTTTGTCCCCCCCAATTAAGTCTCTCTCTCCCCCTCAATTATCCCACATTCAGCCGCCCCTTGGGGCCTATCTAACATAATTAAATATTCTTCCTCTTTTACTTGCTCATTTATCCGTTTAAATGTTCGTTTGATCAATTATCAATTTAACATTTTAAAATTTTAGAGCAATAATCATAAATTAAATTAGACTTTTATTTTATAAAAGTCGGGGTCTTACAATCTCCCCTTCTTATGAAATTTTGCCCTCGAAAGTTACGTACCTGGTAGTTTGAAGATATAAGGATTTCAAATCCTAGCTCACAGGCTACTTCCTCTGTTTCATTATTCATCCATTGCCCATTTCCTGTATTTCATATATTATTCTAGAATACATCTTCAAAACAAGGGTTAATTGACATGCCATATATTATCCCTATATTCTGACCGACAATTTAAATAACAAATAAACTTAGGTAGGTCATACTAGCGAATGATTTACCCGTGTCTTCCCTCCAAGTTATAGTCTCACATCTCAGCCAGGGATCATATCCCTAAGGTTTGCTACCAAATGTGACGCCCCCAAAAATAGGAATACATCACCCATCTTGGGTTGTCAAAAAATACACTAAACAACTCCATTCGTACAATTGTCGTGCAAAATACAACGGCACATATACTGTGAGTTTCAATACAAATATTGCAACGTATATAATACGACAATATTCATACTCAAATTATTACAATGCCATCTAAAGTACAACATCAAATATTTCAAGTTCCCAAAAGAACACGAGAAGATTTTTGTTCTCCACATTCTAATGAAGTGTATTTTGACGCATTCAAATTCGAGTTCGCATCACCCTATTTAGTTCACCAAATATCACTATTAAATTATGTATAAAATATGTCACGCACATTTTAAATTCTTAGTACAATTATTATGCCCCACTGTTTCATAATTTGATTAGGCTTGTGACTAATTCGTATCACCATTTTATACCCATGTTCTCTCTACTAGTTCCAGCTACACTTTTACTACCTGAAAGGGGTGGTAAAGTAAAAGGGTGAGCACAAATAGCCTAGTAAAGAATATCATGACTTAAGATTATTAAATTATCAATATAATTCAGATATTTAGAACATATGGTAGAAGATAAAAGTTTTCAACCATAATAGCAGCGGAATCAACAATCCATTAAAAGAGTCAAGTAGAACATAATGTCTACTATCTCCTCTAGATTAAAAGTCCATCGTTAATATTTCATTCTTGTAATACTCATCAACAGTTCTTTGTTATACCCAAGACAAAGAGAACTCTCATCACCTGTCTTCACATGAACCACCACAGATTATAATTAAATCACAATTCATATTTATAATCAGGTAAATCAACAGTCCATCTTTGCAATACAAGCCTAAGACATACAACTGTAAAATCAATAACGCTGAGACTTCGCTCAATAGTATCACGACCACGAATTATCCATGCACTACGAGCCAAGGATATTCGTGTTTTCACCAATGGTCATGATTATACTGAATAATCCCTTGTCATAATCATGCCAATCAACTGTCCATCTTTGCACGTAAGCCAAAGAGGATTTTTACCACCTCATTTGTAACATTACGGTCATGATTATACTGAATAATCCCTTGTCATAATAATACCAAGTCCATCTATGCACTACGGGCCAAAGATGACTTTCAACACAATATAAGCATGAGAATGATGACAATGATATAAATAATGAATAAACATGAATAATCAGAATAATAAGATAACATAGATCTTAGTGATTTTTAACTTAATTATCCAGAGTCCAAATTGATAACATAATAATAGATGAAGCACAAATTATTAAGGATGTTCTAATCCTTTCAGGACTTTTCACCATTTAATGATAATCTGAATAAACGAATAATAATATCTTACCATAATATAGAGTATGAAAGAAAATGATATTCTTTTTACCATAAAAATGATACCATCTTACCACAATAATGATATCCCTTACCTTAGCATGTGACTTGATTCTGCTTTCTGTGAAATTGATCAACTTAAACAATGCTTGCATTCCTTATCTACACTTGGAGTAACATTACACTCAATAGAAATACTCACAATATTATAGTACTCACAATAATGTAGTAAAAAAATTCTATAATTTGAGTGTAGTGATGGTGTGTGTTTAGTTGCTCAACCAGGCAACCTATTTATACTAAAAATTTAATAAACAACTAGCACACCTGCTTTGACAAAATAACCAAATGAGGTATATAATAATGGTAGTAGAATTTATGGTCCCACGGAGAAAATTAAACAAACTTGTACACGTTTTAACAATATTTGTTCAATAGTAGAGTTGTGGTCCATACTACTTTAGAAAAAGTAGAGTGTCGGCAAGTCCTACCAAACTTACTTTTGTAAAAAGAAAATAATTTAATAAACATTTGTATATCATAGTTATCTTTAATCAATACCTTTTATTCATCAATTATTTACACATCTTCAATCTTTCAACAATTATTCATAATTATTAACATAGACTCACAATACTTCTAACTAGTTTAATTATATCATATCAAATAATACGAGTCACTGTGCAATAACTACTGTGACAATTATTGAATGAAAAACTAATGACTTCTTACGTAATTAAGAATCAATAATATGAATCACTGTGCAATAATTACTGTGACAATAATTGAATGAAATACAGGGTGACTTCTTACATAAGAATCAAATCAATACCTTACTATAAACAATTTAAATTTTATTAAAAGTAGGGATCAACACCAAATCATATTTATCTCGAATAGCATATAAGCCAACTAAAAATTCATTATTCATTCAAGTTGTCTTTATTTATCGCATAAAATCATTATTCATATTCTAAAACTTTAGAAGTGAATAATAAAACTTGAAAAATCTAAAATTTCATATATGACAATCCAGTATTCTGGTATTATCACCATTTTTACTTTAACAAAAACATTATTTTTATTTTTATCATAACTCATTCGTTACTTGTGCGTTTACATCCCGACACCGCATGAGCTTACTAACACTTCTAAAATATTTAAAATAGTATTTTGAACTTTCCAAATAATTTTCACATTTTTCAGATTATCCAACCATTTTCTATAATTACTTCTATTTATAAAAACTATCATTTACTAGCTTTAAAGTAGAAATACCCACTCCACATACTTTTATATCTTCAAAACATCATCAATATAAATCTTACATTATTAAAATATTTTTCAGTAGAATTCATAATTTTCCACCATTAATAGAATTTCCTATGAATTTTCTCTATTTTTAAACTAACCATAAATAGCTTTAAAATATAATAAATATTTATGTTATTCAATAATTTATCAAACCTGCCCAGAAATTATAAAATAACATTATAAGATTTTACACCAAGTTTCATAATTTTTCATCATTCATAGAATATTCTATGAATTTCTTCTATTTTCAAACTAACTATAAATAGTTTAAAAATACAATAATTACTTCTGCTTTTCAATAATTCATCAAAAATTTATAAAAATTCTAAGATGATATTATAAGCATTTTGTAAAAATATTTTAGCCCAAATAATTTTTCTGATAACTTAATCATAAATTCCAATATTCAGAAATTTTAATAATTCATAATAATTAGCACTTTTGTCAGAAAAATACAGATCTTATGTCCTTTTCATGTAAAATTTAATTCTCTACAACTTTGTAGAAGAAAATTGTTCCAAATTCCGACTCTAACATAGAGAAATAGTCTTACCAAAAATTTTACTCGAAAATATCCGAACCAGCCACCTCACGAAAATCATAACAAATTATACGTTAATTTTTAACGGTTCAAAATTTGTGGACATATACTGAACTTATATATGTATAACATATCCAAAAATCATAACGATCTAACGGTCGAATTAAAAATTATAACTCACGCAATAGAGCTTAATAAAACTGATTTTTCGGATTATAAATCCTTCGGATCAGTTTCACTCAAACTGTCACCACAAAAAATCTACAAAGAATTTTTGGGTGATTCAAATTTCTACGGTTAGCTTACTTCCAGGGCTTTCTTTTGATATATGGCTCATCCCCTAACTCATTATGTACAAAGAGTTATGGATTTTACAAAATCAAGTAGTAAACTAATTTTTCCAAGTTTCGTTTTGATTTCTTGATTTCTTGATTTCTCTCATTTGATTCTTGTTTATACAAGTTTAAATCATCTAAATCAAGTATAAATAAAATCTCTTCATATAAAATTCATGAAAACTTGAAAATAAATCAAAGGTTTTAAACATACCTTTTTCTTGATTTTTTCTTTCTTTTCTTTATTTTCTTCTTCTTCTCTTTCACTCTATCTCTTTTCTCTTTCTTCTCTTCCCACACTCTCTAATTTTCAGAAGTTTCCCATGAGTGGAAGTGATAATGCAGGAAGTCTCCTCTTATTTCATTTTTTTTCTTTCCTTTTTGTTTCTTTCTCTTTCTTTTTCTTTTCTCTCTCCCTCTTTTCTCCTTTTTATTTCTTTTCTTCCTTTTTTTCTTTGTCCCCCCAATTAACTCTCTCTCTCCCCCTCAATTATCCCACATTCAGCCGCCCCTTGGGGCCTATCCAACATAATTAAATTTTCTTCCTCTTTTATTTGCTCATTTATTCGTTTAAATGTTCGTTTGATCAATTATCAATTTAACATTTTAAAATTTTAGAGCAATAATCATAAATTAAATTAGACTTTTATTTTATAAAAGTTGGTGTCTTACACATACTGCGTCATACCCTTTCTGAGTTGTCGGAAGGCCAACCACAAAATCCATCGTAATATGTTCCAATTTCCATTCTGGGATCTCCAACGATTGTAGTAACCCAATCGGCCTCTGATGCTTTGCTTTCACTTTCTGACATGTCAGACATTTGGCAACACACTCTGTAACACCTCGTTTCAAATTTGGCCACCAGAAATGTTGTCAAAGATCTCGGTACTACTAGGGTGAATCGAATATCGTGAGCTATGAGCCTCGCTCAAAATGTATTCCTTAATCTCTGCTACTGGCGGTACCCAAATTCTGCTCTCAAATCTTAGTATTCCTTTATTGTCCATCTTGAATCTCGGTTCGGTTCCTTCGGATATCTTCTTTTTCACCTTTTCACATTCTTCGTTCTGAAGTTGAGCCTCCTTAACTTTATCCAGCAAAGTTGTACTAGCTTGCATCTGAAACAGTTTCTCATCAATTTCCATAGGATACTTTACTTCCAATTCTAGGTTCTCCATTGCTGAAATTAGCTCCTCCTGAGCGGTCAACATCATCAATTTCTCCCGACCCTTTCTACTTTAGGCATCGGCAACCACATTTGCTTTACCCGGATGGTATAAAATTTTGCAATCATAATCCTTAATTAACTCTAACCACCTTCTCTGGCGCATATTCATGTCCTTTTGTGTAAAAATATATTTCAGACTCTTGTGGTTTGTATATATTTCACACTACTCCCCATAGAGATAGTGTCTCCAGATCTTCAAAGCAAATACCACTGCAGCTAACTCCACGTCGTGGGTCAGATACCCCTTCTCATAGTCCTTTAATTGTAGTGATGCATACGCAATGACTCTGCCGATTTGCATAAGCACACAACCTAGTCCTTTATGCGATGCATCACTATAAACCACAAAATTTCATGTGTCATCCAGAAGAGATAACATAGGTGTTGTACTTAACCTCTTCTTCAGTTCTTGAAAGCTTTACTCACACTTCTCCGTCCAAACGAATTTCACAGCTTTCCTAGTCAAATTCGTCAGCGGAGTTGTGATCTTGGAAAAGTCCTGAATGAATCTTCTATAATATCCTGCCAATCCAAGAAAACTTCTTACTTTTGACGGCGTTCTCGGCTGATCCCAGTTTATCACGGCTTTGACTTTGGATGGATCTACCAAAATTCCGTCTTTATCAATCACATGTCCGAGAAATTGTACCCGCTCAATCCAAAATTCGCATTTCAAAAACTTTGCTTACAACTTCTCCTTTCTCAACGCCTCTAATGTTACCTTCAAATGCTCTACATGTTCTTCCTTGGTCTTCGAATATACTAAAATGTCATCAATAAATATCACCACAAATTTGTCCAAAAATTACTTAAACACTCCGTTCATTAAGCCCATAAATGTTGCAGGAGCATTCGTCAGACCAAATGACATCACTAAAAATTTGTAGTGACCATATCGCATTCTGAACATTATCTTCGGTACATCCTCTGGCCTCACCTTCAGTTGATGATAGCCACTCCTCAAGTCTATCTTGGAAAAGTATCTTGCTCCCTTCAATTGACAAATAAGTCATCGATCCTCGGTAATGGATATCTATTCTTAATCGTGACCTTATTCAGTTCTCTATAGTCGATACAGAGACAGATCGTCCCGTCCTTCTTCTTCACACATAACACCGGCGCTCCTCACGGCGATACGCTTGGTTGAATGTACTTCTTGTCCAGTAACTCTTGCAGTTGGACCATCAATTCTTTCATCTCTACCGGTGCCATTCGGTATGGTGCCTTCGATTACAAACTCAACCTCTCTGTTTGGCAGAAGTCCTAGCAAATCATCTGAAAATACGTCTGCGAAGTCCCTCACTACCGGTATCTTCTCTATTTTTGGGTTCTCTTTACGGTTGTCGACTATGTAAGCTAAATATCCTACATAACCTTATTTTAACAACTTCCTGGCCTGCATCATCGTAAGACAACTCGCTTGTCTAGGCTACTTGTTGCCATAGAACACAACCTTTAACGGAGTCATAAGGTTAATACATTTTCTCTGGCAATCAATTACAGCTCCGTAATTGAATAACCAATCCATTCCCAAAATGACATCAAATTCCCCAAGTCAGATAGGGATAAGATCTACGTTCATAATATTATCCTTGATATCCACCCTACAGTTCTTGTGTATATACTTAACATGGATTATTTCTTTATTCGCAATTTCTATGTTCATAGGGTATTCTAACTCATCCTTAGGCAATTCTAAGCTCCTAGCAAAGGCATTGGATATAAATGAACAAGTAGCACCCGAATCAAATAATACATAAGTATTAACTTTATTGATCGGAATAATACCTGACACCACATCACGAGGCTGCACAGCATCCTGCACTATCATGTTGAATGTCCTGGCGGTTGGTCTGTTGGTTGCGGTTAGTCCCGTGATAGTCAGAGCACTTCCACTGCTGTTTCCCCTGTTTCCTCCTGATCCTGCCCCTCCAGATCCCTTCTTAGGACAGTCCCTTGCCGAATGGTCCTTTGAGCCGCAAATGAAGCAGGCGCCCTTCTTTGGGTGAGGACAGTTAGGTGCTATGTGACCTTCTTGACCACAATTGTAGCACACCCATTTTCCCTTCATACACACTCCCAAATGAGCTTTCCCGCAGGTCGGGCACACTTCAATTCTCTTCTTCTGACCTCCTTGCTAATTTCCAGTTGATGAGTTGTCAGTCCACCTCCTCTTCTGATTGTTACTTCCTCCCGTGTTACTGCCACTAGCTTTATTAATTCCCTCATTTTCACTATCTTCTGATCCTGATTATACTTAGTCACTGCATCGCTCCCAGCTTCAGCGAGGATGGCCTTCTCTAATACTCCAGCAAAAGTTTTCAACTGGAACATTGACACTTAACTATACAACTAGGGCTTCAGTCCCTGTTCAAACCTTCTTTCTTTTCTCTCATCCCTGTGCACTTGATATATGGCGAACCTAGCCAACTCATTGAATCTTACCGCATAGTCTGGCACGGACATATTTCCCTACTTCAAATCTAGAAATTGTACCTCTATTTGGTTCTACGAGCTTGTCGAAAAGTACATCTCGAAGAACATCTCCTTAAATCTCTCCCAAGTGATCACACCTTCTCCTCTACGGACCTTATTTGTTTGCCACCAATAACTAGCTTCTGATTTCAGCATGAACGTTGCGTAGGCAGTTTTCTAGTCTTCTCTGACTTTGGCGACGTCAAAAACTTTTTTCATCTCCATAACCCAAGTCTGAGCTTCTATCGGGTTCATGGAGCCTTTAAACTCTGGCGGTCCTACCGCCTTAAAGTCCTTGAATGTTGTATTCGGTGGAGCTTGAGGTTGATTATTAATCGCTCCAACTAATAAGTTCACCAATTGCTGAACGGGGCTAGCATTGGCGTCATTGTTGTTATTCGTCGATTCTTCTTGGGCTGGTTGACAGTTTAGTTTTCTCCTCGGTGGCATATTTCTGTTAAAATATATGCTTATTAGATCTTTATTCAATTCTCTAAATATTTAAGGCTTAACTCAAACAATTTAACATAACCACTTAACACTTTTTTTTTTCAAATAACTCTGATATATTTATTTAATCAAAAGTTTTAATAAACTACGATAGCATCACTGCTATTTGCATCAACTATCCCGAGATAAAGAATCTACAGGATTTAAAACATCAAAATATTTCTCTGTTTATAAACACATCGGAATTTACATTTTTAACTACTAGATAGGTTTTTACATAATTAAACTATTCCTATCATTGCCTGCAAAGGCGTTTAATAGCTTTGCTACACTCTTCTTCCATAATGCGGGACATCGTCCTGCGATCTAGCATGTACGATGGTAGTTCTTCGAACTGAATTGGGTATCTCATAACTCGATCTTGGGCCTCATCAATCGCATTTTGAAGCGTAGAGTGCGTCTCCTCGAGCTTAGCCTTCTTCGCCTGTCAGTTCTCTTCTGCAAGATCTGTACGTTCTGATTCCCTTACCCAAGCCTCCTCTGCTATGGCCAGCCTTGCTGATTTCTCTTTCAGTTCATTCTTCAAATCCTCTATTTCCTCTGACTTCTGCTCGGTTTGACCCTTCTTGTGAATCAAATCCCACTCTACGTTTCCCAGACGTGTAGGAAGAGTCACAACCTCCCTATCCCTCTTCTCGATGGAAAGCTGTTGAATAACCTTTCGCTCCTTCTGCTCCTGAATAGTATCTTGTAACTCTATGTTAAGGTCATGTAGCTCATCGTACATCTCAGCACTGACAGAGTTCGGTGGGAACTCATCTTCCTCCTCTTCTTCCTCAGGATCCTCCTTTGGATCAGACGCAACCTCATGCTTCTGACCAACAACAGTGATCAACGGAGATGGCTCTCTCTGTACCAACTGCTCCCGGACGACATGAATGTCTCAAGGCTCCTCCTCCGTAGGTACTCGGGGTTACTGCTCCCCAGCTCTACTAGATCCTCCAACATCTGACATCCTGACAACACAATTTTTAAGTTTTAGTTACTAATCGATATTCGCGAGCTCATAAGTTTATCACATAAACACAAAGTCCTTTATTATCTTCAATGAATTAAGAAATTCATTTCTTAGAACTTAATAAAAGTTTATCACAACTATGTGGGTACTTCAATTCCCACGTGATTTGGTGTTCACTATATAAACATCATATGTCTATCACCTGTGACACCCCCAAATCTGGGTACTTCAATTCCCACGTGATTTGGTGTTCACTATACAAACATCATATGTCTATCTACCCATAATAAATGAAACCAGAAAATAGATAGAAATAAATCCTCTCCTTAAGAAGTTACAACATCTGCAATTAAATACATCAATCCCAGGTCATACTAACCTTAAATCTCAAATGCGGAAGCATAAACAAATATTAAGTCTTGCACAATTTAAACAGAAGTCTGAAACATAACATAAACAATAAACAACAAGTCTTCATCAGTTGTTAATCTTGCCATTGCCTTTGCTAGTAGAAGGCTCATCGGACATTTCGTTCTTAACTTGAATGTTATTATTACGCAAGAGTGAACACGATTGCCCACAAGTATAATAATGTAACAACAAATAATAACATGCGAGTGAATCAAAGACTTCTGAAATAAGGAACTTAACTTTTGAATCAAGAATGAATAACAAGAATCAAAAGAACTTCTGAGGGTCATAAGACCTTAAACTATGTCCTAGGTTGTCAAGGGTTATACTTGAAACCTTTAACAGTCGTAAGACTATGGACTCTTCTACTCGTACTTAGGGGGATCAGCCCTTAGTACCATACTGTGCACAATATCTTAACGCTAAAGCATAAGTAATCCCCTATAACAGGGTTGTTCATCTCAGTTTGACATTAGAGTCCGCACCAACAGAAGTTTGGTTTGGATAAACTCAACAAGGGTTCTAAAATTTAGAACGTTCATCAACTATGAACTAGTCGAATCAGTAAGGGTTCGATAGTCTTACAAGGTTCAACAATAACTGATATTCAAATTGAATAATAAACTCAAGAGGTATACAATGGAATAAGTATTGTATAACAAGAATCATGTTTTTAAAAGATTGATAACCTTTAATATAGCATATTGAACTTGATTAATAAATAACAAGAACTTGCTTGATATATGTATAAGTCTAGAATTTGTTCAATATAAAGAGGTAAGGTTTAGAAACTTGCATAACGATTACAAGTAGGGTTAGGAAACTTGCCTCGTGCGTAGGTTACACGTTCCTCGATTTAATCCTGCATACTATTTACATTCACAATACCAGTCAATTATAACGTAACTAGCATCATAAGTTCATTCTCTTTTGTCTAAACTCTGATTATGATTATACTAATCAAATCACAACACTTGTTTTCTCATAATATTAAACTTCACGAACGACTAGCTAACTATGCATTCAATAAATTAATTAAGCATTTAAGTACCTCTCTGACAGGTTAAGGATCCATTTTAACATCACATTATATGTCTAACACATTTTTATGTTCGTTAGATTAGGTACTATTACATTCCTTGAAATAAAACAATTAAAATTCTCATTTTTGGACATACTGCATAGTAGCGTTGCGGCGCCACCCTACAGGCTATACTTGGCATTGCGGCGCGACTGGTGCTACAGCTTGGTCTATGGCGTTGCGGCGCGACATGCCAGTTTCTGATTTTGAGTTTTGTGAGGAACACAGATCATGACTAATTAAATCCAATTACATTATTCACACATGAATTTAAGTATACTCAAACACTAGAATTCGTACATGATCCCTACCCAACCCTTCTAGCATGATTTAACAAGTTAAAACATACAATTACCTTAATCAACCCATAAAATTTCACTGTTCTTGGTGTTTTTAAAAGTTTTGAAAATAAAACATGAAAATTTGATATTACAATTCGTTATACTCCGAATCTGCCCATTCAAAGTTTATTTACTTCGTTTTGACATGTGATAACATAATTAACCATTAAATTTCAAGTTAAACAACATTCATGCATTGATCACTAAATTTTTGTTTTAAAGAGACCTTAAAATACTTATTAATGGAAAACTCTGATTTTAGTATGATTTCATGAAACCAATTACTTTAAACACATAAATATACAATATACATATATTATAAACATAAACTAACATATACATCACATCTTATATTCTTAAATTGAAAATTTATTCAATCACAAAAGACTTAGAGATAGCTTTTTCTTTTACAAAACATAAGAACGTAAATAAGTTTTGGGTTGAAGAATTTACCCTATAGCAATTTCTCTGACTCTTCAATCTCACAATATTCCTCAAATTTCTCACTAACTTTCTCTGAATTCTCTCTGAACTCTTAAGTTAGAACTCTTAATTGAAATACGTAAAAGAAACTAGACTGATTAATGCGCATAGTTGTGGTCAGTTAATCCATACGTGGTTTAACTGCTCCCAACTCCTCATAGGGCCCTGCTTGGCTAGCATCATAAGTATCCTTTCTAATTATTTTAATTAATATCTTATAATATAGTTTAATAATGTCACACCCATTTAAGCAATTAATCAAATTTCTTTTTTAATTTAATTTAAATAAAATATAATAATTTTTCATTAATTCACATAGTCACATAATTTAATTTCTCATTTATTAATTATGTCAAATTAATAAATCTCTAATTAATTATAAAATTAATTAAAAATAACATTATGCTTATTAAATAATTCATTTAATCAAATAAGCTTAATTAATACATACTTTGAATAATAAAATTCCCCACATTAATTTAATCAATATAACACATATAATTAAATTAATCTACCACAATTTCATCAATTAATTATTTAATCCATTGATTAAATCATCAAAAAATATTTATTTAATTCAATAAATATTCAAATTAAATTTTAAAATCTCGTTCGTCACAAATAATATACCCATGCACCCCAATCCCCAAGTGATTCCTGTAATAAACTTTAAGGACTTTAAGAGTGTAGGACCTCTAGAAAACAACCAATTATATTGAGGCTCAGATTTGGATTTAAGATATGGAGAAAGCCTTTATCATCGCTTGTGTGGGTGAAAACCAGAAAACTGCGTACGCTACTTATATGATGAAGGGCGAAGTGAACTCCTGGTAGGAGGCAAATCAACAAAGAGCTTGAGAAGGTATTATAATATGGGGAAGGTTCAAGATATTGTTCTTTGAAATCTAATTTCTGAAGAGCATGCAGAACCGAATGGAGGTTAAGTTTCTGGAGTTAAAACAGGGTGAAATGACGGTGGCACAGTATGTTGCAAAATTCAATGAACTCACGTGATTTGCAGCATACCAAGTAGACACATAAGAAAGAAAGGCTCGATGTTTCGAACTAGGACTGAAGCCGTGACTGTTTAGCAATGTGTCACTACTCCATATCGATTCGTTTGCTACACTGTTAGAGAAGGCTATCATCGCTGAAGGAGGTAGTGATGCTCTGAGCCAATACACTAAAGAAAAGAAGAACAAAAATAGTGGAGGAGAAAGTTGTGGAGGAAATATAGTGGGGGAAATAACTTAGGGAACAGGAAATGGAATAACAATAACAACAATAATCATTAGGGAAGTCACCAGGGAGGATTCAAGAAAAGAAGTGAGGCATTTCCGAAGTTTGGAAAAAGTCATCAAGGGGAATGCTGGAAGGGACGAAGTGTCTGTTATAATTGCGGCCAAGAGGGGCATATTTCGCCAAATTGCCCAAATTTAAAGAAGATCCGAGGATGTTTTACTTGCGGATCGATAGAGCATTAGATCAAAGACTGCTCGAAGAAAGGAAGTAACAGGGGAAGCGATAATAAGGGAGGAAGTAGCAAGCTGATGATTGGCGGACCTGTTCAACCAAATCGATCAACAACCAGAACATTTAACATGACGGTCCATGACGCGGTAGCTGCGAAGGACATGGTGTTAGGTATTATCCCAATCAATAATATAAATGCTTATGTATTATTTGATTCGGGTGCTACATGTTCCTTTATGTCTGAAAAAATTTGCTAAACAACTAGACTTACCCTAATAACGATTAGGCAATCCATTGAACATAGAAGTTGCGAATAAAGAAGTAATCCCCATAGAATTCATATACCATAATTGTTGTGTAGAAATTAGGGGACATAAGCTAAGCGTAGACTTGATTCCGATAAAATTGGGAGAGTTCGATGTAATATTATGAATGGACTGGTTATATAACCACGATGTGATAATTGACTGTCAAAAGAAAAGTGTAGACTTTCATAATCCAAACCGGCCTAAGGTAGTGTTTTTTGGTAGCTCATTGCTTAAGAAATAGTGTTGTCTTACGATGATGCAGGTTAAGAAGTTATTAAGAAAAGGATGCGTAGGTTATTTAGCATGTATTATAGATACTTAGAAAAAGGGAGTAGAAATGAAGAATACATCGATAGTGAGAGAATTTTAGGACGTATTCCCAAACGATTTACTCGGTCTTCCACCAGACAGAGAAATTGAATTCGTGATAGATCTAGTACCAGGGACTTAACTGATTTCAAAAGCCCCATATCGTTTGGCGCCGGTAGAAATGAAGGAATTAATGATACAACTACAAGAATTGCTAGATAAGGGATATATTCAGCCGAGTGTGTCTCCCTAGGGAGCGCCAATGTTGTTTGTCAAGAAGAAGAATGGATCGATGAGACTTTATGTCGACTATCAAGAGTTGAACAAAGTGACGATTAAGAATAGATATCCGTTACCAAGAATAGACGACCTTTTCGATCAATTGAAGGGAGCGAAATATTTTTCAAAGATAAATCTGTGAAAGGGTTATCATCAGTTGAAAGTACGAATGGAAAACATACCGAAGACATCGTTCCGAACCCGCTACAGACATTACGATTTTTTGGTGATGTCATTCGTTCTGATTAACGCTCCAGCAACATTTATGGATTTGATGAATAGAGTTTTCAAGCCATATTTTGACAAGTTCGTAACAGTTTTTATTGATGACATTTTGATCTATTCAAAGACCAAAGAGGAGCACACCAAACATTTGAAGATGGTATTAGAAGCGCTGAGAAGGGAGAAGATGTACACAAAATTTTCTAAGTGCGGATTTTGGATGAAGAAGGTCCAATTTTTATGGCACGTGATAGACAAAGATGGAATTTTAGTAGATCCTGCTAAGGTGGAGGTGGTGAATAATTGGGACCAGCCGAAGACGCCGACGGAGGTGAGAAGTTTCTTAGGGTTAGCTGGGTACTATCAAAGATTTATCTAAAATTTTTCTAAGATAGCAACCTCGTTGACCAATCTAACGAGGAAGACAGTGAAGTTCGTGTGGACGAAAAAATGCGAAGAAAGTTTCAAAGAGTTAAAGAAAAGGTTGAGCGAGGCTCCTATATTATCATTACCAGATGGTACGGGAGGTTTTGGGGTGTATAGTGATGTGTCGCATAGAGGTCTTGGTTGTGCGCTAATATAACATGACAAGGTCATTGCGTATGCATCAAGACAATTGAAAGATTACGAGAAACGATACCCTACCCATGACTTGGAATTAGTGACAATAGTTTTTGCGTTGAAGATTTGGAGGCATTATTTGTATGAAGAGAAATGTGACATATATACAGACCACAAGAGTTCAAAATATATCTTCACACAAAAGAAGTTAAATATGCGATAAAGAATGTGATTGGAATTAATCAAATACTACGACTGCAAAATTCTTTATCACCCAAGGGAGGCAAACGTAGTAACCGGCGCATTGAGTAAGAAAAGAAGGGAGAAATTGCTCAAATTGACAGCTCAGGAAGAACTAATAAGAGAGATGGAGAGACTGGAACTAAAGTGAAGGAACCCAGAGAGTCCGAAAGGAAGTTATATATAATGGAAGTTTGTCCGACGTTATTGGAAATCACAGAAGAAAGATGAAGAGTGCGAGAAAATAAAGAAGAGGATAGTAAAAAATGAAGAAGAAAAGTTCAGGATGGATAAGGACGATATATTAAGATTCAAAGATCGAGTATGGGTGCCAGCCGTAACTGAATTAAGAGAGGAGATTCTGCACGAGGCACATAATGCGGCATATTCGGTTCATCTAGGTGGCACAAAAATGTATCGGGATCTTCGACAGTACTTTTGGTGGCCCAATCTAAAATGAAAAGTTGTAGAGTACATCAGTACATATCTTACCTGTCAATGAGTAAAAGTAGAGCACCAGAGGCCGAGTGGTCTACTTCAACAATTAGAAATACCAGAGTGGAAATGGGAGCACATTAGGATGGACTTAGTGGTGGGACTTCCTATTACACAGAAGGGTTATGATGCCATTTTGGTTATTGTAGATCGACTAACGAAGATAACTCATTTTCTACCAATAAAGATCTGATTCAATTTAAATAAGTTAGGAAAGTTGTACGTAAAGGAAATTGTTTTGCGACATGGAGTGTCGGTGTCAATTATTTATGATCGAGATTCGCTCTTCACGTTAAATTTTTAGAAGAGCTTGCAAGAAAGGATGGGTACACAGTTGAGATTAAGTACTGCTTATCATCCTCAAACTGACAAGCAGAGTGAACGAAAAATATAAATTCTAGAAGACATGTATAGAGCTTGCGTGATGTATTTCAAAGGGAATTGGGACGATCACTTACCCTTAGTAGAATTTTCTTATAATAATAGTTATCATGCGTGTATCGGTATGCCACTGTATGAAGCCCTCTACAGAAGAAAGTGCAGAACACCGTTATGTTGGGACGAAGTTGGAGAGCGATGACTTTTAAGACCGAAATTAGTTCAAAAAACGGCAGATGTGGTGACAACAATAAGAGCCAGATTGGTAGCAACTTAAGATTGGAAGAAGAAATATGCAGATTTGCACCGTCAAAGCCAAGATTTTGAAGTCGGTAGTTTCATGTTTTTGAAAATGTCTCCTTGGAAGGGGAAGATAAGATTCGTTAAGAAAGGAAAATTGAGTCTGAGGTTCATAGGACCGTTAGAAGTATTGAAGAGAATAGGCGAAATGGCGTACAATGTAGCTTTACCTCCTGAACTGGAACACATCCACAATGTGTGTTTATGTTTCCGTGTTACGACCACTCAAGCCTGACTATAAGCACGTGATATCCTACGAGCCCATTCAAGTAGAAAAAAATCTGACGTATGAAGAAATTCTTGTCCAGATAATAGATAAGAAAGAACAAATATTAAGAAATAAAGTTATACCTTCTGTAAAGGTAGTTTGGAAAAACCACAATGCTGAGGAGGCTACGTGGGAGTTAGAAGATAAGATGAGGAAGGACTATCCCCATCTGTTCGTGTAACCCTATAAAGGGGAGGATGTAATACCCGTGAATTTTATAAATAATATTAGTAATGAAAATAAAGATGTTCAAAATTAATTGAGTGCGTGTATATTTATATATATCTTGAAGCTTAATAATTTAATTTAATTTGAATTGAATATGAGATGATTAAGAAATATGGTAATGATAATAATAAGCTTGGTTATAACTAATTAAGCTTAAAGTGATAAGCCTTGTGTGACATAATTAACTATTTGATCAGGATAATTGAGACATGATTTAATAATGTGTTGGACTAAGGGATATACCCAAGCCCAATGTGAATAAATTGCAAGTGTTAAGAAATGTGGCCCAAGTAATTAATTTGGTAGATTAATAGTTGAGCCCAATGTGTATAAGTAAATGTGCCTAGCCCAAATTCATATATTATTGGACTAACCCAATGTACATGGATCATATAATTATATATGTATATATATAAGATGAGTATATATATGTGTGTGTGGGTGAATATATATATATATATATATATATATATGTATGTATGTATGTATGTATAGATATATATGTGTGTACATATATAAGAAGCAAGAATGCTAGCTTATTATACAAAAGGTGGAATAAAAAAATGTAACATGGGAGGAATACACCCCCATGACCGACCAAGCCTTTTCCATTTGGCCAAAATGCTGAATTTTTGCTCTTCTTTTTGCTAACAAGTTAAGTCCATGTGGGCTAATCATGATGATAAAAGGAGGAGATTTGGTAAGGGTTGGTGAAACCTTTTCACCAACTTCACTTTTACCTTTGGTTAATAACTAGGTTGTTGGATAATAATTCTCCTATAAATAGGAAGCCCTAAATGTGTTAGTGGAAGTTTTGCCACATTATTCATTTGATAAGTATTGAGAGAGTGAGAGATATTATAAGTGTTAGTGAGTTAGTGAGAGCTAGAGAGAATTAAGAGGAAAAAGAAGAAAGCTTAGGGAAGTCCTTGCTTCTCTAGAGAAGCTTAAAAGGAAGGATCAAGGTGGAGAGCTACTTGAAGTTCATAGCCAAGAGGAAGAAAGCAACTAAGAGGTAGGGTCACCACCTAGCTTTATTTTTGTCAAGTTAAGTTAATATATGTTATTCGAGGTAGGAATGTATGCTTGGTTGTGGGAATTTTATGTCTTGTGGGATCATGATGGATCCAAAGTTATAAGGATAGATATTGGAAGGAGATTATATGGTATATATGTCTTGTACGTGATTTTAGAACCAAATGAACAAGAGAAAAGCATGCGAGCATGAAACTTAGCTTAGAATACTTGAAATTATGAGTTTGATGTTAAATAAACTAATATGTGTAAATTATGTGTATAATCCAAAAATGTTATATGTCACATTTATGAAATACGAACATAACCCAAGTGGAATCGTCGGATTTAGACATAAACTGAACTCGTAGTGAAACATTTAGAGAGACATGCTAAAATAAGAACCCTAGCTTAGAAAATCAATAAATTTAATTAACTAAATATTTTGAAAAGTGATTTAAGAAATCAAATATTGAAGATGTGTAAATTGACAAGTTAATAAAAGTGGTTTGACCTTATTTGGATGTAAAATGAGCAAGTTATGAAAGATTGAAACAAAGAGGGTAGAAAATCAAAATGTTGAAAACCTTATCAAGAAGTTTTGCCAAGACAGTGCGCCCCGCGTCGCCTGCAAATTAAATCCAGCGCGCCCTGCGCCAAGATCGAATTAGAGACTCTGCATAGGTAGCACGGCCCGAGCTGCTTGTAGGCTTGAACCGGCGCGCCTCGCGTCGGGCCCTTTTCACAGGTTACCTGGATCCGGGTCAAACCGGGTCGGTTCATAGTGAACTGGGTTGGGTCAAACTGGGTCATAAATGAAAATTTTCCTTAAAAAAATTAATAATTGAAATAATATTAAAAGATTATTTTAATTAAAGATGATTAAACAATTAAAGTAATTTTAATGGTGAATTATTAAATTATAATTTTTCTAATATTAAGGATTTCTTTAAGGAATCCCTAAACTATAATTTAACAATTGAAACTAAAGGTGATTTTAATTGTGGACAATTAAAGTAATATTAAAAGTTAATAATTACTTTAATAATAATAATAATAATAATAATAATAGTAATAATAATAATAAACAATTAAATACTTTGAAATATTATTTAATTGTGGTCAAGTGAGACTTAAATAATTAGAATGCTATAAAGAGATATCTTGATTCTTAATCCAAAGTAATAATTAATTAAGTGTGGACTAATAAAGTATGAAGGGCAAAACTAATAATTTGGCCACCGAAGTTGGCACGTTTTACTGAATACCCGATTGAACTTTAAATTTGTCAAATTAACTAACTGAACTAATTAAAATTTTCAAATTGGGTCATTCTGTCAAATCTGGTTAACGGCTGTTAAAAAATTTCATACGTGGAAGCAAAAAAAAGGAAAATAAAATAAAAAATGAGGTGGCCAATCTGCAACATTGACATGGAAATAAAAAAAATATTATTTTTTAACTCTTTTTAACATTTTAAAGTTTTAAAAATGACAAAAACATAATAAAACAAAACAAAAACTAATAAAAATAAAAACATTTTTTCATTTAAATCAATTCTTCCTCCTCTATCTTCTTCCACCACCACCGTTGCCTACACCTCCTCCACCGCCTCTTCTTCTGTCTTCTTCCACCACCACCGTCGTCTCCACCTCCTCCACCGCCTCTTCTTCCTCTTCTTCTGTCTCTTCTTCCACCACCATCGCCTCCACCTCCTCCACGCAAGGGCAAATCTACGGATGGGGTTTTGGATGATGGATCCGCTCGGATCTGGTTTTCCTTTTACCGATCTTGAACTTCTTGCCGATTTCTGTTGGTCGATTCTGATGGTTTTGCGGATGGTTTATTCGCGTGTTTTCTAATCAGGATCTTTTGTTTATTTTTCATCTTTTTATGTTCAGTTTAGGATGATTTCTTTGATGTTTTCCAGTTGATCTGGTTGTCCCGATTTGGTATCATGTATTTATTGCCTATTTAGTTCATGTTCATAATTGGGTTTATTTTTTATTGGAATGATTTCTTATTTTACTGCTCCGCTTTGTTCTTGGCAGTATCCATGGTGGATCTGTTTTAATTAGCTCGTCTATTTCCTGCAAATCTGATATTTGTTATGTGTTCATTTTTAGGCATAAGGGGTCTACGGGTGATTAATCATTTGAATTAATAATAGGATTTGATCAATTATAAAGTATGCATGCATTATTAAAGCAGAACATTGTGATTAAGCCAACCCATTTCTTCCTATATTATAAATTTCTATTTTATTGTTAAGGATAGCTGATGAAGACATGTCATGTCTGATAAAAGCTTGTGGAGTTGTAGACTTGTTTCATTTGGGTCTCACACGTGGGATGGTCAGCACTCAGCATAACTAAGACAGAGAAGAAGAGGAAGAAGAGGCGGTGGAGGAGGTGGAGGCGGTGGTGGTGGAAGAAGACAGAGAAGAAGAGGAAGAAGAGGCAGTGGAGGAGGTGGAGGCGGTGGAGGAGGTGGTGGTGGAAGAAGAGAGAGAAGAAGATAGAGAAGGAGGAAGAATTAATTTAAATGAAAAAATGTTTTATTTTTATTAGTTTTTGTTTTGTTTTATTATGTTTTTGTCATTTTTAAAACTTTAAAATGTTAAAAATGAGTTAAAAAATAATTTTTTTTATTTCAATGTCATTGTTGTTGATTGGCCACCTCATTTTTTATTTTATTTTCCTTTTTTTTTGCTTCCACGTATGAAAATTTTTGACAGCCGTTAACCAGATTTGACAGAATGACCCAATTTGAAAATTTTAATTAGCTCAGTTAGTTAATTTGATAAATTAAAAGTTTAATCTGGTATTCAGTAAAACGTGCCAATTTCGGTGGTCAAATCATTAGTTTTGCCAAGTATGAAGAGTAATTAGGAAAATTACTTTAAGAATAATTAAGTAAATTAAGTAAGGATACTTTATGAATTCAATAAATAGTGAAATCTGAAATGAACAATTAAGATAACAAAATATTATCTTATAAAATAAATACGAAAATAAAGATAGTGATGAATAAAACAACAATTAATTAAACAATTATTTTGTGAAGTCTTAGTCACCTAAGGCTAGTGTGTTCAATCGATTAAGATTTATATTTATGGTTTGATAGAGGTTAATCGTTATAATAAACATAGGTTATTCGAAGGGATAAGATGTTGAGGTTGGATATAGTAAACGACTCAGGCAAGTACTTAAACTTGTACTCTTATTGATCGTACGAGTAAATAATTGTTAAAATAATTCTTGTGTTATATAAATTCCAGAAAGTTATTATTCATATTCCGAAGCTTGATTTAAATCATAAATATATTCCTTGAATCCTATTGCAAGCATTGAACTTAAGAATTGTTTTTAATTAAGAAAAGTATCTATGACATTGATTTGGCTAGATTAATATTCATGTGATTGAAAACAATCCAAACCAATTGCTTTGGTACATAATCTAATAATTTGATGAGATGAACTACTCTAAAAAAAGGGAAAATTATATATTGTCGGGAAAACAATATGTCGATGTCGGGATTTTTATTTGTCCCATTCTGTTCTCATCTTTTGGTATTCTCATGTTAGGTGAGATTTGTTTGAAAAAATAAGTTTGAAAAGGTCCGACATGTATATGTCGACGATTTGACTGTAAGAGTCGCCAGTTGGTATTTTTAAATGGTTGCACCAACTCAACCGAGAAAAGGTACTCTTATTGATCGTACGAGTAAATAATTGTTAAAATAATTCTTGTGTTATATAATTTTCAGAAAGTTATTATTCATATTCCGAAGCTTGATTTAAATCACAAATATATTCCTTGAATCCTATTGCAAGCATTGAACTTAAGAATTGTTTTTAATTAAGAAAAGTATCTATGACATTGATTCGGCTAGATTAATATTCAGGTGATTGAAAACAATCCAAACCAATTGCTTTGGTACAGAATCTAATAATTTGATGAGAAAAAAGGGAAAATTATATATTGTCGGGAAACCAATATGTCGATGTCGGGATTTTTATTTGTCCCATTCTGTTCTTGTCTTTTGGTGTTCTCATGTTAGGTGAGATTTGTTTGAAAAAAATAAGTTTGAAAAGGTTCGACATGTATATATCGACGATTTGACTGTAAGAGTCGCCAGTTGGTATTTTTAAATGGTTGCACCAACTCAACCGAGAAAAGGTTTGCACAAAAACTTAGTGACACTGTTTAACTGGTCTGTGAAACCGAGATTCGTTAGGGTCCGGGGGCTTGATTAATCAGAGGGAAGGTGTTAGGAACCCCGTGACTTTCGTTGTGACACGGTTATCGCCACTTTTCAATTTAAACTTTTATCTGAATGTGTATGTGTGTGTATAGGTCAACGTGCAATTGTCTGAAAGTAGTGTTATGCCTCATTTACACCTATATACAAAGGGTTTGAATTTTGTATAAAAGTTTAATTATAATGAGATATGGCAGTGATGTTTCATAAAACAGGTTTCTTGTGCTCAATAGTAATTGAGGCCTTTGATACTTCCATTTTATTATATGTTCGGCTGGATTGCTTTTATTATTTTAGAGATACGAGGAATCTTTGAGAAAATAAGATACATAGCAGTGCCGAACTCCTTGTGGGCATGAAAGTCATCTAAGGAAATTAAGACACCATGAATAATTTACAAGCTAGTTGCCGCTGAAAATGTCCATCACGAGTACCGAATCTAGATTCAGGAACTGAATCTGTGATCACATGATTCCTAGGCTCACATGATGATGCAGTACGTACAAAAGCTGTAAACAGTTATATATATATATATATATATATATATATATATAAGCAATAAATGCACCGGAGGTAAATCCAGGTTCAATCGAACAGAGTTCGATAACAATATATATAAGTATTTATATATATAAAAGCAATAAATGCTCCGAATATAAATTCAGGCTCAATCAAACAGAGTTTGATGAATATATATATATATATATATATATATATATATATATATATATATATATATATATATAAGCAATAAAACCAACGGACCGACGTGTTAGAGTTTATGCCCTAGAGGCCAATTATTTGATATAATTGTTTAACATTTTGATATTTTATTATGGTTTTATTTACTGCGTTATATAAATGTTAACATAATAAAAGTCCTTAGAATAGTGATACAAATTATATAGCTTCAAGTAAGTGACTTGAACATGAGACTATATAATTACAATTAGTATCATTGCTCTTAAATATCCCTAGTCGAGTATCATTGTTAATGGGACAACAATGATACATTGAGACTAGTATGTGGATTGACTGATGACCAAATCTCATTGGTCATAAATATATAAGATATTGAGTCAATGCATATGTACATGTTAGAGAATGATGTATTGGACAGACCCACCATGAGAATTTTATGTGAAGCATTATGCGAAGTGTCATTTGTAATTCTCATAGTGACAATGATGTAATGATCCTCTGACCTGAAATCACTATATTACTACACGGGAATTTATGTACTTTGATATCATCAAAGGTCACCTTTAATAGGGTGGACTATAAAGGTGATTATTGGATACATCATGAATCGTGTGAGGAATATGAGTGATCTAGATGAAATTTAACCCTCCTATATAATAGGGGTGATATCCATAGGCCTCTTGATTGAGTAGGACTATGAAATGCATGACCATGCTCAAATAAAGATTTATTTCATATAGTCTACTCATTGATTAAGAAAACTCAGATTAAATTATGAAGAATATGACACATTCCATGACTCAAGTTTAATCTAAGATGTCAAGGTTAAAAGGATTAAATTACATTGAAACATTGGTCACGAAAAGGTTGCATTGAATCATCGATCTTATTATTACTTGGATAGTAGTGATGAATTACTAGATGTCGCTCACTGTTTATAATTTTATAATATGATTTAAAATTATTGACAACGTAATAATAACCTATAGGGTCACACACATAGAACTTAATTTCAAAGGGAATTAATTTAATTGTAAGGATTTAAATATATCAATATGATTGATACTGTTTAAATCACGAATTTAAATTAAAAGGATAATTTGTATATATATATATATATATATATATATATATATATATATATATATATATATATATATATATTTAAATTCAGATTTTAATTAAATTAGGTTTTGATTAATTCTTTCTAACTGCTATATATAAGATATATCAGCAATTTAGGAAGATTTATCATTAACCAAAACCCTAGCCGCTCTTAGAGAGAGACTAGAGAAAAATAGTTTCGAAAATCCTCATCCTTGGTGGCTAGTACCGCGGTTCCTTTTTTCTGCAGATCGTACGACGATTCGCGGGGCGTTCGTGTGGATACTGTAGAGGCGCAATTTGTTTGGATTGCGTTTGAGATTCGATTGCATCAATTCTAGCTTCAATAATCGGTATAAATTTCTAACGACTGAATTAATATGGTTTTCGCATGGATCCTATTTTAGGGTTTCGAAATTGCACTTTAAATTGTTTATTTCCGCTATATTTTATGTGTCAAAACCCAACACGATGGTCTGGGCATACACACACAACACGACTGTCAACGTGAGTATGTGTGGATGAAAGTGATCAAAGGCTTAAAGAAATCTGAGATGTCTTACAGTGGGCTGCCAAGAAGACTTTAGATAGCTTTAAATGAATGAATACTCGGTTTCCACCGGTAAAATATAGCAAAACACAAGCTCACAGGTGTTTGGAAAAAGAAAGCACTCAGTTTATAGCGTGTACAAAGCAAAATGGACAGGGCTTTCTCGCCTTTTCTCCCTTCAAAATGGCCACCCTAAGCCCTCTATTTATAGAGGGGGGAGCCACAGGTCCACCTGCGGCTACCTGGGGTGCCCCGTGCTCTACGGGTCCTGCCGTCTCAAAGTACGTGCACGCATGCAACACATTGTCTGCTTGAACCTTCATAACTTTCAATCTGAGCATCCGATTGAGGCATATAATACCTTTCCAGAATGTTGTTGTTGAGAGCTACGATGACATGGGATAAAAGGTTGTACAAAGTCAGGAAGATGGGTTCATGACCAGATCTTTAGGCCTTTAAATTCTATCCAATGTGTTGTCTTGTGTAGTAGTCACTCGGGATTTTGAGCTATGGTTCTTATGGGACACTTCTATGTAGAATGTGGTATGGAATGATGTTGAGACGGCGTGAATATGGGATTGAGGTGGCAAAATGACGATTTTTCCCCTCACTAGGGTTATCTCTAGCTTTGGGTTGATTTAGCAATCGTGGCTCAGGGTTATCTATGAGATTGGGCTGCTGTAGGTACTGAATGTCCGTCCTCAGGGTTGTCTCTGAGGTGTGCCTGATCTCCCAGGGTTATTTTTGGGGTTGGGACTGAGTGCCTCGGGATTGTCTCCGAGGTTAAAACTGACTGCTCCGTGGTTATCTTCGGAACTGGAACGACATTCCTTGGGGTTATCTTCGAGGTTGGAACTGAATCTTCTGGGGTTATCTCCAGGATTAGAACTGAGTGCCTCAGGGTTGTCTTCGAGGTTAAAATTGACTGCTCCATGGTTATCTCTAAAGTTGGAACTGAATCCCTCGGGGTTATCTCCGAGGTTGGAACTGAATCTCCCGTGGTTGTCTCTGGGATTGGAACTGAGTGCCTCGGGGTTGTCTTCGAGGTTGAAACTGACTGCTCCAAGTTTATCTCTGGAACTGGAACTACATCCCTTGGGGTTATCTCCGAGGTTGAAACTAAATCTCCCGGGGTTATCTCCGGGATTGACCTGATTTGTCTTCCAGGGTTATCTCCAGAAGACGATTTTGCCCTCCTTCATGGTTAGTAATAGGAATATAAAATTTTGAGTGTCTACAGATGCCCCTCTTTATCATATTCATGCAATGTAATGGCATGGATGGGATAAAGACTACTAGACAGTTGAAATGTGACATGATAATCATGATGCAATGCAACATGATGCAAAATGTATGATGAATGTGGTTTGTTAGACCATTTTCCAACGGAATGTGATGATTGTCTGCTCCCATGACTTCTGTTGGGAACTAGAATTATCACTAATGATCTTGATGAAATGCTTGGATGTGTACTCCAAAGCTCCTAGGAATCTCCAAGATGTTGACATTAGGGTTATCACCAAAGTCCTTACTCTTGAGTACAGACTTCGCACTGAGGATGTACTTCTCATGTACGAGGTACTCTTGGGGAATTATGCTTTGTCTGATGCAGACTTGTATAACAGATTCCATCATCGGTCCTCCCCGATGAGGATAGTTTTCCCTAGTTTGTATCGCCAGGTCTTTCTTGTGTTCTGTCGGAGTTACTGCCAACAGTTTATGTTGTCAAGGCTGCCTAGCCCTCATTGAAATGTACTTCAATGGACCATCTCCGATACTTCGCTGGGTTTAATTGATAACGGCTGATAATGTCAAGGCTGCTTGACCTTCACTGAAATGTGCTTCAATGGCTGAACATCATCGGACCACCTCTGATGCTTCGTTGGGTTTAGTTTCCAACGACTGAATAACATCAAAGTTGCTTGACCTTCGTTAAAATGTGCTTCAAAGGATGAACATCATTGGATAACCTTCGATGCTTCACTGGATTTACTTGCCAAAGGATGAATAACGTCAAGGTTGCTTGACCTTCGTTGAAATGTGCTTCAACGGATGGACATCATTGGACCACCTCTGATGCTTCGCTGGATTTACTTGTTAACGACTGAATAACGTCAAGGTTGCTTGACATTTGTTTAAATGTGCTTCAACGGATGATGTTGTATGAAGTTTCTGCTGGGGAGAGGTTGCAATTGGAATCACAAGCCCAATTTGATAGCATCGGACCTTTGTGAGGTATTGCCGAGTGTAGTTTGCAATAGCTATGATCATTGGTGTTGTGAACCCTGTGTCTGGGTCCAATGAGTGATATGTAGACCCACAGTTTGGTCTTTGAAAATCAGGATTTCAGGCTTTTCCGCTTAATCGCGAAGCGTCCTTTTTCCTGATTTGACTTTTTAGCTTGTGAGACCTCCTTTGCAACTCAAATTGGACCGAGCCAGAGGGGTGGGACCCACTTAGGACAGCTGCAGGTACACCTGCAACAATCGCAGATGCACCTACGACCATCCGTGGGTGTATTTATTGGCCATTTCCCTTTCACAAGTCATTTTCAAGTCATGCCACATAGAGAATCCGAAAGTTCTTCTTTAGATCTGCTGAGTTCGGGCTATTTTCTATAAAATCCGTCACCGTACAAGTGTTCTGCACTATCCAGTAATGTATGCATGTCATCTTTTCCAATTTTTATCAGTTGGAAAATGAGTTATCACATGAAATGCTACTAAACACATAGTAGTGATTATGCATGCTCATATGACTTGAAAAAAAAAATTCAACATAGTAAATGTTAGTATTTAACCATGCTGAACATATTGATGTAAATTTTTTTGACTTTTGAGACAGTCAAATTGGCACTTTTTTCTGCTATTTCTTATCCTATTTGAGGACAAATGAGAAAAGGTTGTAAAACAAAGTAATCCTGGTAATTAGGCTACCATTATGGATTGTGACTTTGATATGTTTTTAATTCATATAGGATGTTTATGATTGTGGATTTGTGTGCTACTGAATGGCCACCTAGTCATGCCTATGTGCATATGGATAATCCTTTTTACAAAGGAGATTATGGCAAAAAAAAAATCAAGAGTCTAGGCATTGAATAGACATACATTTTTAACTCTACTTTAGTCATATGTTAAAGTTATACATGCATGCATATAGACATAAATGCATTTGAAAAGGTCCAGGTTAGAATGTACCACACCCTTTCTGAGGTGATTTGGAGACTTGTGTCCAGATATATGGATCGGGATTAGCTGAGTAGTTCCCGTAGGACCACTTCAGGTGTGAGGAGGAGGGCTTCTGATGTGCCTCGGCCTCGCGCTGTTCGACAGCCTCATCGTTTGGTGGAGGAAGTGATTCGTCCTATCCTGGTTAAGGTACCAGATGTTGAGGATGAGGAGGATGATGTACTAGTTGTGGCCCCCGCTCCTGCTATTCATACTCCCCGCAAGGATCTTCCAGATATTAATGCGACGATTCTAGAGCTTCTGGATGATTTGAGTCGCCACCCCTAGGTCTACTTGCATGCGAACGAGGTAAATGCTGGGTTTGATCTTTCTTTTTCCTATTGATGAGGAGAAAATGTTCTGATGTTGATTTATTTCCTATTGATGAGGAGCAAATGTTCTGATGTTGATTTACTTTTGTGATGTAGGTTCCTGACTTTATGCAGCCTCAAGGGAACTGGTTCAACATACACTTTCTATATCAAACTCTTCATCCAGAGTATCGAGAGATTATGCATGGTTGGGGCTTTGAGAATTTCTTTTCCATCCTCCCCCGTCGTTGTCCCTGGGGTTACCTCAGGGTATTGTCTGAGCGCTAGTTTCACCAGACTCAGTCTCTCTATTTGCTAGACTACGAGGTGATGATGATGCCGATGGATTTACGGTTTTTCACTGGTATGGAGTTTGGAGGGGTGCCAGTGCCTTGTGTGGTGAACATTACCCCGACTGCCGTCAGATCCTTGCTAGGAGTCCCGGCTGAGGCGCTCAAAGGCAGGACAGTCCGCACTGGTCCTTTGAGTGTAGATGCTATGAGTGGGGCGCTGAGTGAGCCCATACCCGATGATGTGAGAGTCAGGGATCGCATTCTTTGGCGATTGTTCCTAGTCATCCTCCGGGGTTGTTTCATAGCGGATAACTCTTCCATGGTGTCGTTCATTTTGGTTAGTTCCACACGAGAGGTGGACCGTATTGGAGAGTATGACTGGGGCTCCTATACCTTTGCCTATTTCCTCAGCAGAATGTGCATGCGTTCGCAAGGCTTAACAGAGGCTTGGCTAGGATTTTATCTGTTTCTTCTGGTGAGTATTTCTCTTTTGATTTCCCATGTACAGATTAAGAGTGTTGACTGACCGCAGATGTTTACTCTTGTGTTGGCAGTTTTGGGCCTATGAGAGGCTCCCATGTTTGCGTTCCATTAGCGTGTTAGGTTTAGACACCTACCCACGGGGATGGCGATGACATCACTCCATGTTGGCGGAGGTTCCTGTAGCTGAGGGTTTCACCCATTGTCGCCTACAGTTGGAGTTATTGACTGTCGATGTCATTATATGGGTTCTCTCTTCTAGGGACCATTTGATAGTTGGCTTTAAGGATGGGTTCCCGACTGGTGTCGTGCATGTGATGTCCACCCGTCGAATTCCTCTCTTCACAGATGGAGGATGGGAGCTCTATTTGAGAAAGCGTGTACCACATGAGAGATTCGTTTATCGATCTATCCTCTTGCCAGGCGTTATTTACTTGTGTCGCAGTCGCCTGCCAATAATATCCCGTTGATGGGAGTTGACAACTTTACTTTGTCAGAGGGTCCATTCACTCATGAGGTATTCTACCGCTGGTGGTCCCCTCATACCATTGGAGCCCAGACCTGCGCCACTCATATTATGGGGGATATGGTTCCTGGATCTGAGATGATAACGGATTGGATGGCCTGCGTCCGAGAGCCTACTCATTTGACGCAGATTGATAGCTTGACTCGACAGTTGGACCGGGTACATTTTTTTCATCCGACATTTGGGCAGAGATCCTTCTGATGCGGATACTTTTGATCCTTCCAGCTCAGGGGCTGGCAATTCAGGTGGCCAATATGGTTTTATCGGTGCAGATCCTCTATTATATCGACCTGATATCCCTCTTGGCGGAGATCCAGTGACTCAAGAAGAGTTACATCAGACGGATAGGATAGATGATGTAGACATCTACACCATTGACTTCTTCTAATGTATTTCTCGCTATATCTTTTGATAGGCCTTTGTTAGATACTGGGTGGCTGTGCCCCATTCTCGTTATATCTTTTGATAGCCCTCTGTTAGTTGTTGGGTGATTGTGCCCCATTTCCCTGTATTTTCCAGCTGTATACAGAGATGATGTACTAGATGATGATATACTTAGGAATGTATATATATTATTTTCCATTCCCTACATCATATTGCCATCTATTATTTATCATGCATGTATTATGTTATGCATATGTATGTCCAGAGATGTTAGGCATTGACCCCTGGATGGTCTTATGATACGGCCCACCTAGATGTCTTCCTCGATAGTTAGCCACATTGATCACACCCCACCAGTATTGGTAGGCTCATGTTTGAGAGTATGGTATGATAGTTTGTCACCTCCAGATCAGGTGACTGTAGATTAGCTGTTGTGGCATTCTATGACCCTCCAGAAGTTCCAGGTTCCTGTGGATTTTATAGAGGGCATGCTGGAGCACTGGGTACCGGAGAGGCAGGTGTTCTGGTTTGAGACCCAAGAGTTGACTCCCATTTTAGAGGAGTATGAGCATTTGATAGCTTTGTCGCTGGACAGGCCTTGCGCTCAGATGGCTATCGGAGATATAAGACAATAGTTTATGACCCTCACCAGGTTTAGGCGTAGAGTAGCCCAGGATGAGATCACCTCTGGGCATATAATGTCCCTGCATTTTCTAATAGACAGATTTGGCTCCTTGGAAAGTTATGTACAGTACTCCAGGGATTTCACCACGTAATAGGATGATTGTCGTGTTGCCAGAGTAAGTATACTCATGATGTGTGTAGTGGATTATCTGTACACGCCACTGTATATGGATCATTTAGACATCGGTGAAGTTATGGTAGTGCGGGCTCTCCAGGAGGGACATACCATTGTACCAATGATTATGGTAGAGACATTGAGGTCACCCACGTATTGCCACACCCATTCTGTAGGGGTATTCACAGGTAGCTCGGTCTTGCTGTATGTGTGGTTCATGTCACACCTGAGACCGATTGTCACCTTTCGACGCCATAGGGATTTCTTTTCCCATGAGATAGCAATGTCTTACTCCTTTCAGCCGGCGGAGTGTACAGACGTTGCATCTTGGTCGGTATTCTTGGCAGGGATCGAGGATCCATTTGACATTATGCAGTGTTTAGGGCTTAGTTCTCCCTACAGCTTCATTACTCATGCACCTGACATGGATTATCTTCCTCTGGCTGGTTTGAGGGGTATGACAACGTATCACCCACTGGCTGTGATGGCACAGTTTGACCAGTTTTAGGATGTTCACCCTTTTGAGGGGGCATTGGGTCAGCATTTGTCTTCTCGGCATTTGCCAGCAGAGGATAGATCCAGGGTGTATGCCTGTTGGGCCCTGCGTGAGAGGGCTAAGTTTACTATTAGCCATCCAAGCCGTTCTACAAAGTATTCTGCATGGATGGAGGCAGAGATTACATCGGCTTGGGTTGTATCTACCGAGCTGGGGATTGATTCTGATAGTGGGGAGCCCATGGAGGACACTGATTCTCCCACTGAGGAGGAGCTATTTGCTGGGTTGACAACAACTCTGATTGATTCTCCCAGTATGACTGCTACTATGACCCTGCATTCTAGAGAGTATTTAGAGCAGAGTCTGCATCTGATGACATTTGAGAGAGATTAGGCTAGAGCCTTGATGTTGATAGCTTTTGCTGGGAGAGATGCCACTCTAGTAAAGAGAGATGATGCCTTAGCTCATAGAGACACCGCTGTTGCTGAGCGGGATAAGGCTAGATCATCCAAAGATGTAGTTGTTGTTGAGCGGGATGGCGCTATATCTGCCTGAGATGCAACTATTACAGATAGTATTGCATTGAGGTCCCATAGTACTGATATCATTGCAGAGATGAGCACGTTCATTGATGAGCATAGTGTCACCATGCAGATGGCTATGGATCTTTTGGTTAACGTTGATACCATAAGGCAGGAGCTTACAGAGTTACCCCCTTCTTCTGAGAGGGATGCCATATTAGATTTAATAGCGCACATATACACTAACTTGTAGATGGGCTTGGATTTTCCTGCACAGACTAGCTTAGCCATTTTGGTCATGTATAACACACATTGTATATATCAAATAGTATTATATATGGTAGGGAAATATATTTTGATTCACTTCCCTTTTAGTTATGCCTTGTTACTTGTTTGATATTTGTCTGTTTTTCCAGAGCTTGTGATTTTGATATATTCTGAACTCCCCCTTGATGGATGGACATTGAGATGTCTCAGGATCTTTCAGGATGGATTGTTAATCTGTGTGTATTCCCTACCCTTTGGTGTCTTGGGACTGGTCTCTGTATGTAGTTATGGAGAGGAATGTGGCTTTCCTCTCTGAGGTTGACCGTACCACAAATGGTCACCGGCACTCCCTTGTATGGGGGAGCCCACGTAATTCCATCTCTTATGGATTGGTGTTTCTCTTTGAGGACTAAACCATAGCTTAGATGGTCGCCGATTCTCCCATTGGTATGGGGAGACCAGGTAGTTCCATCCCTTTGGTCTAAGCCGATGAAGTATGGCTTGAAAGATGATCCCAGTACCGTTTGACAAGTTTTTGTGTTTTGGTAGGGGGTCAGACCGAACCATGAATGGCTGCCTACATACACCCATTGAGTAGGGGAGATTAGGTCTGCATAGTTCTAACCTAACGTGAAAAGGTTTAAAGTTGTATGTGGCAAAAAAGGTGTAGAGATATTTTTTTTCTGTGGTGAGACCGGACCATAAAAATGGCTGCCTACGTACTCCCGTGTATTAGGGAGATTAGGTCTATGTAGTTCGCCCCGTGTACAGGACAAACAGCAGATGAAAAGTTTGATCCCTGATGGGACAAACTGAAGTTGTGGAATGTTTAATCCCTGGTGGGACAAAACTAAAAGTGTGAAAGGTTTTTAAAAAACCTAAGTTGAGTGATGAATCTGATGATTTGGAACCAGGCTACTGGTTAGAAGGTGTGTTTGTCCCTGATGGGGCAAACTGATGTAAAGAAAGGTTGTATGTAGCGAAAAAGGTTTTGAAAACCTGAATTGACGGGGGGTCTGGTGATCCAAACCCAGGATGCTGGTTTGCTGTTAACTTCAGACACAGTACCATTTCACGGTATCTGAGTTGATGAGCTATGGAAAATCATCGCCATCCATTTCTTATAATCTGAGGGCTCATCCTGTTAATACCTGTTTGACAACAAATGGGCCTTCCCAGTTTGGGGTGAATTTTCCTTTGCATTGATCTTGGTTGTCAAGAATTTTCTTCAAGACCAAGTCATTCTCCTTGAATTGTCGTAGCCAAACTTTTCTTTTGTAGGATCTAGCAATCCTCTGTTGGTATAACTGACCATGGAATATGGTTGCGGCCTGCCTTTAATCTATTAGAGACAATTGGTGGTACCTATCTTGTAACCATTGGTCTTCATCCAGCTAAGCGTCTATCAACACTCTGAGGGATTCCATTTCCACTTTTATAGGGAGCACTACTTCCATTCCATAGGTTAATGAGTAGGGGGTTGCCCTAGTGGAAGTGCGCATTGATGTTCTGTAGGCTAATAGAGTCAGAGGTAACAAGTCAGGTCATCCTTTGTGATTGGCGGACATCTTTTGTATATTCTTTTTGATATTCTTATTAGCCGCTTTAATAACACCATTTATCTTTGGACGATAAATGACGGAGTTGAGATGTTTGATGTGGAATTTACTGCATAACTCCTCCATCATTTAGTTGTTGAGGTTTTTAGCATTATTTGACACAATCACCTCTGGTTGTCCATATCGACCAATGACATTGTTTCTGATGAAACCAATTATAACTTCTTTAGTAACCTTAGGGGAAGAGGCTGCTTCTACCTACTTGGTGATGTAGTCGATCATGGTGAAGATAAACCGATGCCCGTTACTGGCTTTGGGCTTGATGGGCCCAATCACGTCCATTCCCCACATTGAGAAGGGCCAAGGCCAACTCATATTGTGGAGCTCCCTTAGATGGGCATGGATAGCACTCCCATGAATTTGGCATTGCTAACATCTCTTAACGTGATCATCACAGTCAGCTTTGAGAGAGAGCCAGTAATGCCCTGTTAATAGGATTTTCTTGACAAGTAGAGGTTCGCTCATGTGTGGGCCGCATACTCCACCATGGATTTCATCCATGAGCCTCTGAGCTTGGTCTTTGTCTAGACATCTGAGAAGACCTAGTCCTGCATCTCTTTTGTAGAGTGCGACTCCGCTCAGGTAGAATTTCATAGCCATTCAATGAATCCGCTTTCTCTCAGCCTGACTCGCCTCAGCAGATGTTGATCCATCTCGCAGATACTCCTTGATATGCTGATACCGAGGGTGTTGGATGGGAGGTAGCTCATCCGATACTTCTCAAATGTAGTTCCCATAGGATGGTGCCTTTTGCCAGGAAAATGTGATGTTTGGCATGTCTTCTTTATCAAGTATGTTGATTAAGGAGGCCAAAGTTGCTAGCGCATCCGCAAAGTCATTCCTATTACGAGAAATGTGGAGGAAGGATATTTCTTTAAACTCTGAAGCCATCTGTATAACCTACCGATGGTAAGGCAGTAAATGTAGCTCTTTGGTGTGATAGATCCCAATAGTTTGTTTGATTACCAATTTAGAATCTCCAAAGACAGTTAACCGTCTGATACCCATAGATTGGGCTAGTTTTAACACCATGAAATAACCTTTATACTCAGCTGTGTTGTTGGTGCTGGCAAAATGCAATTTAACGGTGACGGGATACTTCTCCCCCGTAATGGATACTAAAACTGCTCCAGCTCCAGAACCTTCCATGTTTACAGCTCTATCAAAATACATCTTCCATGGCTGGTGTGTATCGTACTGATGGTGTTGCTGAACCATCATTACTCCTTCATCGGGGAAGTATATCTCCAAGGGTTTGAAATCCCCTGAAGGTGCAGCGTCCAGTTGATCCGTAATTCCTTGACCTTTGATAGACTTTTTTGTCACATAGATAATGTCAAATTGTTGTAGGATACACTGTCATTTGGACAGTCAATAATTCAACATAGGTTTGCTGAATACGTACTTGAGAGGATCCACGTGGGATATAAGATGGGTTGTGTAACCATGGAGATAATGTTGTAATCTCATGGAAGCACATGCTAAAGCACAACAAGTTTTCTCAATCATAGTGTACTTGTGGTCACTGCTGCTGAATCTTTTGTTGAGGTAATAGATAGCTCGGTCTTGGTCTCTATCATCTTTCTGTCCTAGCATGCAGCCCATGGCATTATCATTGATCGACAGGTACATGAACAGGGGAACACAATCCCTAGGAGGTACCAAAACAAGAGCTTTGATTAGCTGCTCTTTAATGAGAAGGAAGGCTTTTTGACACTCATCATTCCATTTCATGGAGGAGTTCTTCCTTAACGACTTGAAGATAGGCTCACAAGTTGCTATGAGTTGGGAGATGAATCGGTTGATGAAGTTGATTCTTCCCAAAAATCTTCGTATTTTCTTCTCTGTCTGGGTAGGGCCATTTCCGTAATGGCCTGGATTTTTGTAGGATCCAGCTCAATCCCTTTGTGGCTCACTAGGAATCCTAGCAATTTGTTGGATTTAACACCAAAGGCACACTTGGTTGGATTCAACTTTATGTTGTACTTACGCAACTTGTTGAAGAGCTTTTTGAGATGATCTAGGTTGTCTTCCTCCCTTCGGGATTTGAAAATGATGTCATCCACATAGATTTCTATCTCTTTGTGCATTAGATCGTGAAAAAGAACCATCATGGCTCGTTGATAGGTAGCTCCGGCATTGATGAGGCCGAATGACAACCGTCCCCAAGGAGTGATGAATGTAATTTTCTCACGATCCTCTTCAGCAACCTTGATTTGATGGTACCCTACAAAGCAGTCAGTAAAGGAGTACATGTCATATTGAGCTATATTGTCAATGAGTATGTGGATGAATGGCACGGGAAAGCTATCTTTGAGGCAAGCTTTGTTCAGATCCTTGTAATCCATGCAAACTTGCACCTTCCCTCCAGGTTTAGGCACGAGGACTATATTGGATAGCCATTCAGGGTATGTTGACACCATGATGATGCCGGTTTAAAATTGTTTCACAATTTTTTCTTTAACTTTTAAACTCCACTCAGGTTTTAATCGCCTGAGATTCGGCCTGACTGGCTTGAATCCCTCTTTGTTGGGGAGGTGATGAATGACAATGTCAGTGGACAAATCGACCATGTCTTCATGAGACCATGCAAACACATCCTGGAATTGGGTCAATAGAGTAACCATGTCATTCCTTTGGTGTAAGACCCCAAATTATTAATAAATAAAATTTAATTTCCTCTATTTATTATTTTGAAACAGTAAGGGTTGAATTGATTAATGAGGTTAGTTATGGGTAAAATTCGCAAATATTTAAAATAAGCAAGTGGTTATAAAATATTCATTGTTGTCGGGGAATATTCGTTTGGTCTGGAAAAATTCGTACGACGGCGCAGTCTTTTGTGGGCCACATGACAAGTATAAATTATTTATAAATAACTGCGTAGTTGTTACCGTTAATACTGTTAGAATATCCGGCGGTTAAAACACAGTAATGCGCGTTGTTGCACAGTAGCACACGATATTGCACCAATTATTGATTCTTACGTAAGAAGGCACTACTCAATAATTGTTACAGTAATTACTGTTCAGTATTTTATTAATTCAATAATTGTTGCGTTGATATTTTATATTACTGTTGTTTCAATAATTGTCACTACACAGTATTTTCCATTATCGAAGCAATAATTCATATTATCTGAATAATATTATTAGATAACATTATTGGTAATGTCTAGAAAATTCTGTCTAAGTAGAGGTTTGGTCATCTAATTGCGCGCCAGTAAGGAAAAATCCTTATTGGAAAGCCCCCTCTTTCCTGGGAACTGCCTGGTTGTCAGTATTGTGATTCTGTAATATTATTTATGAATAATTAATTATTGATTTATATGATGAGTAAAATATTCATTTTATGTGGATATAGATGGAAAAAATTTTTAAAGTGACAATTGTTAAAAATCGATATTTTATCTTTTCTGGTAAAATAATATTTTATCTTTTCTGATAAAATAATATTTTATTATATTATTATAATATAATAATGATGATATTTTTATAATGAATGTGGAATATATGAGTATATGAGGAAGAAGAGTATTTTTGTTACAAAAATTATTTAAAACATGTTAAACATGTCTGTGGGCCCATTTCTTGACTGAAATTTGATTATAGCCTGTAGAATCGCCCATTTGTGGATTTCGGTCAATTTCTGTTTGAAATTTAGAAAAACTTTCTTCTGCAAAGTTGTAGATAATGGAATTTCCTATAAAAAGGACATGTGGTTTGAATTTTTCTGACAAAAGGGCTATTTATTATGAATTATTGAAGTTCTGAAATAATTGATTTTTGAAAGTTTTATTTATTTTAATTAATAAAAACGTTTTCTATATTTTGTAGGCATCTTTAACATGTACAAGGTGGCTGAATTCAGATCTTAGAATGTGTGCATAGGAATTTATATATAATATATTAATATTATATTAAATTTTCTGCTTTGGTGTTCTAAGCATTTTCCTATAAATAGGGTGCTTAGGTTAGAATTGAAAATCACACCAGAAACTGAAGTTTTCTCTCTCTTTCTTTCTCGATATATTGAGCGTATTCTTGTGAGTATTTTAATACTTTGAGTGTTGCTATACGGTGCAAGTTCAAGTCATAGCCTATATCCGGTGTTTAAACTAGGAGTACTGTCTTTACGAGGTAAGGGATGATATTTTCTTCTTAAATGATATTATTTTCTTCAATATCATTATGCCGAAATATTAGTTTGAACTTTTTATCAAATTTGGAACTTTTTGTGTCGGGGTTACTATTCACGTATACGGCACTATTCACGTATATGACACTATTCAGGAATACGACACTATTCACAGAAAAATTAAATTTTTGTTTTTCCTCTAAAATATCTATTATGGACACTAGCTTTGATTATATCCATATTTTGATCATTCTTGAATTTTACTCTACTATAGTTATTTACGAGGTAATTTTGGACATGGATAAACCGAAATACGAATCCTTAATAATTATTCTTTTGTTTCACTAGATTCGTTTTTTTTAACATATTTTTCATCATCCTTAGTCCTAAGTGATGGTATTACTGAATATCTTTGGCCTGTAGTGCAAAGATGAATGATTTCTGATGAATATCTTTGGCCCGTAGTGTAAAGATGAACATGTGTTTAGATGAACATGACCAGCTGATGAATATCTTTGGCCTGTAGTGCACAGATGAATATTTGATTCTAGATATATATTGATTGATGTTACAAGGATAAAATATAGACGATGAACTTTTAAATTTATATATAGAAGATAGTAGATTTCATTCTCTACTTAACTCTTCTAATGAATTATTATTTTTGTTGCGAATATTGATTTAAAATTTGTTGTCTATTGTATTCTATTAGATTTTTCCCTGTTGAGGACTAACGATAATTTGTTATATATTATCTTAGTCATAATATTCTTTACTGGGCTAGTTGAGCTCACCCTTTTCCTTTTTGTTCCATTTTTCTTTTCAGGAGGCGAGAATGTAGCAACTACTAGTCGGGGTATGGAATGATGGTTCTAGAAAGTTGTTTAGTAGTCCTCACCATTTTTGTAAAATAATGTATCAATAATTTTAATGAAGACTTATTTGTGTGTGGATATTGTCTAGACGACAATTTTTGTATTTAAACTCAAAGTTTTTATGTTGTATTAATAAAGTTGTAGTTGTTTCTATACCATGTATTTTAACGACTCAAAATGGGTGTTGTATACCTATTTTGGGGGCGTCACAGTTGGTATCAGAGCATAGGGATATGGTCACTGGTGGAGATCGAAGAATAGAACTAGGAGGGGAGAGACGAGTAAATCCTTCGCTAGTGTGTCCTACCTAAGCTTATTTGTTGGTCAGTCATAATATAGGAATATTATGTGATATGTTAATTTGTTAAATTAACCCTTGTTTTATGCAGTATTTGAGAATGTCGACTGAGAATGTTAACAGTGGAGTAAATGAGACGGTGGAGACACCTGTACTCACTAACGAGGAGAATGTGCAACAGGCTGACAATGTTCCTCCTGTGAACAACACCACTGAGCAGATGATGAACAATGAGATGTTTAGAAGCTTTTTGCGATTCATGCAAAACCAGACGAAAGAGATTTCTGTTTAAAATATAGGAAGAAATAATGGCAACGCACAGCTGGTCACAGCCAAGCAGTTCAAATAGTTGGGACCACCAGAATTCTGGGGAAAGCCGGATCCGATTAAGGTGGAGACTTGGGTCAAGCAAATTACTAAGATATTCGATGTCTTGGGATGCACGGAGGAACAGAAGGTTCCATTCGCCACCTTTATGTTCCGTAATGAGGCAGATTACTGGTGGGAATCTGTGAAGCGTACCCATCCAGTAGCACTCAACATGTCTTGGGAGACTTTTCAGAAACTGTTCAATGACAAATACTTTCCTGAAAGTGTTCGTCAAATGAAGGAGGTAGTGTTTATTATATTGGAACAAAACAACATGACAGTGTCCCAGTACGAGGCGAAGTTTGCAGAGTCGTCCAGGTTTGCACCTCATTTGGTAGAGAATGAGGAACGTATGACATGGATGTTTCTGAGAGGTTTGAAACCCGGCATACGTCAATATCTCATTTCACATAAATTTTCTCTCTATTCAGATGTTGTCAACATGGCTCAATTATTAGAGCGAGATAACTAGTACGTTCAACCGAGGGACCACAACCAGGATCATACCGGTGACAGCAGTCATCAGAACAACGATAACCAGCGGAGAAAGAAAAATACGGACAAGAGTGGCAACCACTCTGGAGGTAATCATGTCCATGAAAATAGAAGAAGTGAGTCGGGAGGAGATTTTAAAAAGAGGAGATTCAACAATGACAATACGAAGACGTCAGCACCAGCAGCAACTGGTTTCAAGGGAGGAGAACGACCACTGGTCATATGCTATAAGTGCGGAAAAGAAGGACATATAAGCCCAAATTGCCCACAACAGTTCAAGGTATGCTATAATTATGGAAAGGAAGGACATATTACTCGAGATTGTACGGTAGCGAAACCAAATCCAGCGGGGATGGTGACTCAAAAGGCTGTCCCAGAAAAGTCAAAGTCAGCGGTTCCTGGAAGAGCATTTGTCGTGACTCGTCAAAATGCGAGGAACCCAAACGAGGTGATCACGGGTAAGCTAATCATAAATTCTTGCGAAGTTTATACCTTACTAGATACCGGTGCTACCCATTCATTTATCTCTCCTGCTTGTGCTCAACGTTTAAACTTGACTCCAGAGAAATTAGACTTTAATTTATCTGTGGAGACTCCGTTAGGAGAAACTTTCATCACATCCACTATTTATAAATCTTGTTTGATCCAAGTTGGCACCATCACCTTACCTGTTGACCTTATCTCTTTAAAGATACTTGCATTTGACGTGATTTTAGGGATTGATTGGTTAACTACTCATCATACCAAAATTGATTATTTTCGTAAGGTTGTTAGTTTTCATATTCCTAACCAATCTGTTGTGCGAATTCAAGCAACTAAGCCGTTAAAATCAATCACTGTTATATCAAGTCATAAAGCTATTCGTTTATTAAAAAATGGATGTCAAGCTTTCTTAGCCCATGTTATGGATTTGGATAAAGACACGTCATATTTGAATAATATTCCTGTTGTTATTGACTTTCCTGACGTATTTCCTGAAGAACTTCCCGATCTACCCCCGAAACGTGAAGTTAAATTCTTTATTGATCTTGAACCTGGTACAAAGCCCATTTCTAAAATCCCATATCGAATGGCTCCTATTGAACTTCAGGAGTTAAAGGTCCAACTACAGGAGTTGTTGGACATCGGTTTCATTCATCCTAGTACATCTCCTTCGGGTGCTCCTATTTTATTTGTAAAGAAGAAAGACGGGAGTATGCGACTTTGTATTGATTACCGAGAATTAAACCATGTCACTATCAAGAATAGGTATCCGCTACCTCGTATTGATGATCTGTTTGACCAGTTACAAGGAACACAATTCTTTTCAAAAATCGATCTTCGTTCTGGATATCATCAGCTGAGGATTAGAACCGGGGATATTTCAAAGTCTGCCTTTAGAACTCGGTACGGGCATTATGAATTCTTAGTCATGTCTTTTGGATTGACTAATACTCCTGCGACTTTCATGGATGTGATGAATCGAGTATTCAAGTAATATTTGGATCAGTTCGTTGTTATCTTTATTGATGACATCCTCATATATTCCAAAAGTCGTGAAGATCATGAGCACCATTTGAAGCTGGTACTCCAAAGGCTGCGTGAAAACAAGCTATATGCTAAGTTGAAGAAATACAAAGTTGGGAGCAACCAAAGACGGTGACCAAAGTACGTAGCTTTCTGGGCTTAGCTGGTTATTATCGGAGATTCGTGGAAGGGGTTTTCTCGAATCGCTATCCCGTTAACTCAGCTGACTTAAAAGGATATCAAATTCGTATGGAGTGAGGAATGCGAGAAGAGTTTCTAAGAGCTTAAGAGGAGACTCATTTCGGCACCTGTTTTGACAATACCATCTGGTTCGGATGGATTTGTTATCTACAGCGATGCATCAGGCAAAGGGTTAGGATGTGTTCTCATGCAACGTGAGAAAGTCATAGCCTATGCCTCGTGACAACTTAAAGAATATGAGAGGAATTATCCTACTCATGATCTAGAGTTGGCAGCAGTCATTTTCGTGCTAAAGATCTGGAGGCACTATCTATATGGGGAGAAAGTGGAGATATATCTAGACCATAAAAGTCTCAAATATTTCTTCACTCAAAAAGAACTCAACATGCGGCAACGACGTTGGCTCGAGCTATTGAAAGACTACGACCATACCATTCAATACCATCCTGGAAAAGCAAACGTGGTAGCTGACGCGTTGAGTAGAAGATCATATGCAGGAATGAGTGCGATGATGTCAAGTATACGTATAGAACCAACTTTAATCGATAAGTTAAAGTTGCTCAAGCCACAGACCCGGAGCTGATGCGTATGAAGAAGAAAGTGCAAGAAGGTGCTATTCCAGAAGCAAGAATCGATGAAGAAGGAATACTTCGAGTCCATTCCAGACTTTCTATTCCTAATGATTCTGATTTAAAGTACAAGATCATGATGGAGGCACACAATACACCATTTGCAATCCATCCTGGAAGTACCAAAATGTATCGTGATCTTCGACATACATTTTGGTGGAACAATATGAAGAGAGAGATTGCAAAGTTTATCTCGAGGTGTTTAACTTGTCAACGTGTAAAGGCGGAGCATCAAGTGCCTAAGGGCCCATTGCAACCACTTGAGATTTTGAAATGGAAGTGGGAACACATTACCATGGATTTTGTTACGGGTCTTCCCACGGTTTCTCAAGGCATAAATGCTATTTGGGTTATTGTTGATAGATTAACCAAGTCTGCTCATTTCTTGCCGATACGGGAAACTTATTCCCTTGAACGTCTTGCTAGTATGTACGTGAATGAGATTGTGAGGTTGCATGGCATGCCAGTATCCATAGTTTCTGATCGTGACCCAAGATTCATTTCAAGATTTTGGGTTAGCTTGCAAAAAGCTATGGACACTGATTTACGGTTCAGTTCGGCATACCATCCTCAAACGGACGGGCAATCAGAGAGGACTATTCAAATTCTTGAAGATCTATTAAGACTTCGTGTCCTATATTTTAAAGGATGTTGGGATAAGTACCTACCATTGGTGGAATTCTCCTACAATAACAGTTATCAGGCAAGTATAGGCGTGGCTCCATTTGAAGCATTGTATAGACGAAAGTGTCGCTCTCCAATATGTTGGGATGAGGTGGGAGAAGCAACATTATTGGGACCCGAGTTGGTACGTATGACTACGGAAAAGATCCAAATGATTCGACAACGTATACAAACGGCACAGGATCGACAAAAGAGTTATGCGGATCTTCATCAAAAGGACGTAGAATTTAGTATTGGGGATCATGTATTGTTGCGTGTGGCTCCATGGAAGGAAGTTACAAGGTTTGGGAAGAGTGGAAAGCTCAATTCACGATTTATTGGTCCATTTCAGATTCTTAATCGAGTAGAAAATGTGGCCTATAAACTCGCATTACCTCCAAGTATGTCTCGTGTTCATAATATTTTTCATATATCTATGATTTATAAATATGTGAAAGACCCAAACCACGTCATTGAGTTAGAACCGGATGAGATAGCAGAAGACTTAACGTATGAGGAAGTACCTGTCAAGATCTTGGATAGGAAAGAGCATGTCCTACGTACAAAGGTCATACCACAAGTTAATGTTTTGTGGAGGAACCATGCTATTGAGGAAATGACTTGGGAGTTGGAAACGGAAATGAAAGCGAGGTACCCTCACCTTTTCGAAACACCAGGTACGTACGTCAATTTTGAGGACGAAATTTCATAAGGAGGGGAGGTTGTAAGACCCCAAATTATTAATAAATGAAATTTAATTTTCTCTATTTATCATTTTGAAACAGTAAGGGTTGAATTGATTAATGAGATTAGTTATGGGTAAAATGCCCAAATATTTTAAATAAGCAAGTGGTTATAAAATATTCATTATTGTCGGGGAATATTCGTTTGGTCATGGAATATTCTTCCTGTCGTGGAATATTCTTCCTGTCGGGGAATATTCGTACGACGACGCAGTCTTTTATGGGCCCCATAACAGAAATAGATTGAATGAAGAAAACGACAAGTATAAGTTGTTTATAAATAACGGCGTAGTTGTTACCGTTAATACTGTTGAAATATCTGGTGGTTAAAACACAGTAATACGCGTTGTTGCATAGTAGCACACGATATTGTACCAATTATTGATTCTTACATAAGATGACACTACTCAATAATTGTTACAGTAATTACTATTCAGTATTTTATTAATTCAATAATTGTTGCGTTGATATTTTATATTACTGTTGTTTCAATAATTGTCACTAGACGGTATTTTCCATTATCGAAGTAATAATTCATATTATCTGAATAATATTATTAGATAACATTATTGGCAATATCTAGAAAGTTCTATCTAAGGAGAGGTTTGGTCATCTAATTGCGCGCCAGTAAGGAGAAATCCTTATTGGAAAGCCCCCTCTTTCCTGAGAACTACCTGGTTGTCAGTATTGTGATTCTGTAATATTATTTGTGAATAATTAATTATTGATTTATATGATGAGGAAAATATTCATTTTATGTGGATATAGATGGAGAAAATTTTTAAAGTGACAATTGTTGAAAATCGATATTTTATCTTTTCTGATAAAATAATATTTTATTATATTATTATAATATAATAATGATGATATTTTTATAATGAATGTGGGATATATGAGTATATGAGGAAGAAGAGTATTTTTGTTGCAAAAGTTGTTTAAAACATGTTAAACATGTTTGTGGGCCCATTTCTTGACTGAAATTTGATTATAGCTTGTAGAATCGTCCATTTGTGGATTTTGGTCAATTTCTGTTTAGAATTTGGAAAAATTTTCTTCTGCAAAGTTGTAGATAATGGAATTTCCTATGTAAAAAACATGTGGTTCGAATTTTTCTAACAAAAGGGCTATTTATTATGAATTATTGAAGTTCTAAAGTTCCGAAATAATTGATTTTTGGAAGTTTTATTTATTTTAATTAATAAAAACATTTTTTATATTTTATGGGCATCTTTAACATGTGCAAGGTGGCTGAATTCAGATCTTAGAATGTGTGCGTAGGAATTTATATATAATATATTAATATTATATTAATTTTTTTGCTTTGGTGTTCTAAGCATTTTCCTATAAATAGGGTGCTTAGGTTAGAATTGAAAATCACACCAGAAACTGATGTTTTCTCTCTCTTTCTCTCTCTATATATTGAGCGTATTCTTATGAGTATTTTAATACTTTGAGTGTTGCTATACGGTGCAAGTTCAAGTCATAGCCTATATCCGGTGTTTCAACTAGAAGTACTGTCTTTACGAGGTAATGGATGTTATTTTCTTCTTAAATGATATTATTTTCTTCAATATCATTATGCCGAAATATTAGTTTGAACTTTTTATCAAATTTAGAACTTTTTGTGTCGGGGTTACTATTCACGTATACGGCACTATTCACGTATATGACACTATTCAGGAATACGACACTATTCACAGAAAAATTAAATTTTTGTTTTTCCTCTAAAATATCTATTATGGACACTAGCTTTGATTATATCCATATTTTGATCATTCTTGAATTTTACTCTACTATAGTTATTTACGAGGTAATTTTGGACATGGATAAACCGAAATACGAATCCTTAATAATTATTCTTTTGTTTCACTAGATTCGTTTTTTTTAACATATTTTTCATCATCCTGAGTCCTAAGTGATGGTATTACTGAATATCTTTGGCCTGTAGTGCAAAGATGAATGATTTCTGATGAATATCTTTGGCCCGTAGTGCAAAGATGAACATGTGTTTAGATGAACATGACCAGCTGATGAATATCTTTGGCCTGTAGTGCACAGATGAATATTTGATTCTAGATATATATTGATTTATGTTACAGGGATAAAATATAGACGATAAACTTTTAAATTCATATATAGAAGATAGTAGATTTCATTCTCTCCTTAACTCTTCTAATGAATTATTATTTCCGCTGCGAATATTGATTTAAAATTTGTTGTCTATTGTATTCTATTAAATTTTTCCTTGTTGAGGACTAATGATAGTTTGTTATATATTATCTTAGTCATAATATTCTTTACTGGGCTAGTTGAGCTCACCCTTTTTCTTTTTGTTCTATTTTTCTTCTCAGTAGACGAGAATGTAACAAGTACTAGTCGGGGTATGGAATGATGGTTCTAGAAAGTTGTTTAGTAGTCCTCAAAATAATGTATTAATAATTGTAATTAGGACTTATTTGTGTGTGGATATTATCTAGACGACAATATTTGTATTTAAACTCACAGTTTTTATGTTGTATTAATAAAGTTGTAGTTGTTTCTATACCATGTATTTTGACTACTCAGAATGGGTGTTGTATACCTGTTTTGGGGGCGTCACATTTCGTTTGGAGTAAGGTCCGTACCAATTTGGATTTGTTTGGAGTTTTCTGATGTTCCAAGGTTAAAAGAGGTGGTTTGATCATGATTTGGTTTGGGTTTGTCTTCGATCCATTCTTTGATCTCCTAAGGTATCTCATAGTCCTCTTGTTCAATCTCCATTAAGTCTGAGTCCAACTTTACATCAAAGTTACAGTCCTTGTGAAGAATAGGCACCTCATCAGCAAGTTTAGGCACATCTAACTTTAGAGTCTTGAAACAAAATTCTACCACTTAATATATGAAACTGTTCAATCATAAAAAGTGTTAGCATGAAATTACAAAAGCAACGGCTAATACTGTACAGCAAAAGTAAGCAGTTATTGTTATCTACGGGGCAGAGGGAGTTTTTTGCCCTTTTTACCCTTGTTGATAAATGCAAGGAATGCTGCTCCAATTGCCAAGGGTGAAGTCCTGGTGGATAGCAGTGATGAAGGGGTTGTTGTCGTCCTCCTTCTCTTGAATGATGACCATGATGTCTGGACAATCATCATCAGGGATGTCTCTATTCATACCCTCCGTATGAACTAGGACACGCATGTTTGAAAGGTGTCTAGCAATCTCTTGTTAGCGCCTTCGATTCCTTTATTCCACCTCTAGGTCTCGAATCAAGACTTCCTTTCCTTTTACCGGTATCGGCTTAGGAAACAACATAGCTACCACATGGGCAGGAACCTTTAATGAAGGCCGTACAGACTCAGCCTTTATAGGTTTAAGCAATCGCCTTGAAGATGAAGGAACCTATTTATGCTTGTGAGGGTTCCTGTAACTGGACCCAAAAGAGTAGCCTAGTCCGGCTGTCCTTGTCTGACTTGGAACTTGAATTGGGCATTTGATTCCCTGATGATCCTTTCTTAACTCCAGGTTGAAAACCCAAGGATATCATCTCTTGACTTGCCGACATTACCTCGACAAAAACTCTAGGTATCATAGGTGGCGCCCCAATAGGTTGATATGAGTGTTGCTCACCTCAAAGGCTTGGAAGCTAAAATGTTCAACTTCTGCATTGAAACTGATGAGTGGTATGCCACTTTGTACAGGACATTCTGGCTCAGCATTAACAGTGATCAGGCTACTGTTAATGATGTATTTGAGCTGCCGATGGAGAGTGGATGGGACGGCTCCAGCCATATGAATCCACAGTCTTTCCAAAAGTAGATTGTATCATGTAGCTATCTTGAGCACATGAAAGGATACGCTGAATGTATATGGACCAATCTCCACAGGTAGTTCAATCTCCCCGACAGCATTTCGTCGGTATCCATTAAAAGCTTTGATGATTGTATGGCTGCTTCGGATCCTGTGGATTTTCTTTCGACACTGCAGTAGTTGTATTAAATGTAGATCCTTCAGCCTCTCCATAGTTCCATTGCATTTTTTATAGGCTGACATCAAGATACAGTGGCCTGAAAGGTAATATGATTGGCTTTGGTGCAGCCACTTTCAAAAAGTTTTTAACACCTTTGAGTTGAATTGGCTGTATTGTAAGTGGTGTGGCTGCCAAGTCTCCCTCAGAGGATATAACTGCTACGACTTCCTTCCATCTTGTAGGAAATGTATCCCCACTCTAAAGTAATACATCGTCATTGTATGCCATCTATAGGTCACCGATGTTAATCATGTTCTGAATAAGATGGCGGAGTGCCCAACATTCTTCAATGTTGTCACTGCGAGAGTGGGAGTGGTATTGACATACTCCATTAGCATCAATCCGCTTTGAGCGTGGGTTGACTCAAGGTAGCAGTGCTGTGATTTTTCCCTCATTAATCAGCATCTGCAATATCTCTTCCATCGGTTGGCCTAAATATATGAATTCCCTTTTGTTGGTAAAATCCCGACGAGCTTTAGCTTTTGCTCTTTTTGCAATCTTTTCCTCCAGTGTTTCACTTTCTGGAGTAAATGGTGGAGTACTTGTAATAAGACGAAGGAGGTTGGCATGCTCTTGACTGAATAATTGACGTGTGACTTGGTGTTGATGAACCACCAATTCTGCCAATTAATTGACTTGTTCGCCAAGAGCCCTTATTTCCAGTTCCATCATAAACTGGAACTGTGCATAATCCCATTTGCCAACATTATCCTTCCTGGTTTGGGATGATCAACCCACATACTTGAGGTATTTGGAGGTATCTCCATTGCCTCTGTTGATCATATTAACCTCCTCTTCCTTGTGTTGAGGGAGAGGATTGTCTTGAACATGGGGTTGGTCAGGCTTGGTTACCACGATCTCACCATTGTCAATTAAATCCTGGATCTTATGCTTAAGGGCCCAACAATCCCGAGTGTCATGGCCTGGAGCTCCAGCATGGTAAGCACACTTCTTGCTTGCATTAAAACCATTTCCACCTGGGTTGGCTGGTGGAAGGAGATGAGTAATTTTCTTATGAGCTGTCAGAAGTTTGAGAATGTTTTCGAGTGAGTCCCCTAAGGGTGTGAACACTCTTGTACGTCTGACTTCTCCACTCTTTGGCAATGACGGGTTTGAAGACTGTTCTTGAAAAGAGAAATAGTTTCTCCTCTGAATAGGCATGTTTTGACTGCCTTTTTGTCCTTGCAGTATCAAGGAAACATCCCCCTCTTTCTTCTTATGGACCCTCTGGGGTTGTTTCCATAACTTCCAGACTGGATGTGCTCAACTATAGCTTTTAGAGCGACAAGGTCTTCATCTTCCCTGATTTTAATCCCATTTCAGCCATTTCTCCGTGTTTGATCATTTCAGAGAATGGCTTGCCTATGCTAGCTAAGACCCTCTCATTAAAGGGAGCTTCTTCAATGTCTATGAAGGTCATCATCATTTCAGACTCAGTCATAGATGGAATAACTTGAGCAGCCAGACGCCTCCATCTTTGGGTATACTCTTTGAATGCCTCATTAACTTGTTTCTTGACCTTTGGTAATTTGATATCGGTCTGGAGCCATCTGAGTTTGGAAATTATAGCTGCATTCTGAGCTTTTCATCCCCGACATAAGATCCGAGCTCTCCAATGAATACCTTTAAATGGGTGTAAGGATCTCCCAATCCATCATATTTCTCAAAATTGGGAGTCTTGATTTTTTCTGGATAATGAACCCCGGGGAAAATGCAAAGGTCTGAATATGAAACACTCTCGTGTGCTCCAATCCTTTTGATGAACTGAATGGTCTCTTTCATTTGTAGAACTTTCTTCCTAATATCACCGGTGTCTTGATCTCTTTAACATGGGTGATTTTAGGGGTTTTGTTGGTCTTATCAGACTAAGACTCAGGTGCTGGAATTTCTTTGTTCGGACCCTGTGTTCCTCCAAGTGCAGAGGATTCTGTATGGGTGGGTATTCGTGGACCTTGAGTGGACTTGTGTAGTTCTTTGAGCAGAACAACCAACTCTATAATTTGATTGCTTAATCCTTCGAACTCCTCGCGAAAGACAGGAGTAGGATTAGACTGGTCAGATGTAGCCATGCTTGGTTGTAGGCATAGTGCCTTTTTGGACTTGGAACGGGTAACAAGACCAATTTCTTCCCTACAAAAAGACTTATGTAGTTTAGTCTTAGGGAAATGTGAAATTGTTACATGCTATGTAATGTGTCCATTTTTTATGAGTATTATCCTGCAAAACGGATGTCAGTTGTTTTAATGACAAGATAGCATGACAAGTTTTGATATGAAAAGGAATTCATGTACACATATTCCTTTATATTTTCAATTACATTGAGATTGACATGGAAATGAAATTACAAGTAATTAAAATGGGAAGGTATGAAGAGACTTCCCTGCGCGTTTGGTTTATCAGAGGCTGGACTATCTTAGGCTACTCTCGCAGCTTATTGGCATGAAGGTTCCCAGATCATCGCAATTTACTCGACGAGAAGTTAATCCGGTCTTTCGACTGGAGTGAATCTGGGTGGTGCCTTTCCTGAGCCTCGTTGGAATTTGTCTCCCTACGAGTCCAGCAACACCGACAGGATAACCTCCTGGTAGAGGGACCACACAACATACATTCACATACATCGCGTCTCACCGTATGGAGATGATGACATGTGTGAAGCACTAATATAACAGGCAGATATAGTGCGAAGCACTAAGTGCAGTAAGTAAATGCATTATAACACATTCATTCAAATGTAAATGCAACATCCACACACAAGCAGATAAAAGTTTTGAAAAGCTTTTAATAGCGGCTTAAGCCCTCTTACTGGATGTCCCCAGCAGAGTCGCCACCTGTCGACGTCGGGATTTTTATTTGTCCCTTTCTGTTATTGTCTTTTGGTGTTCTCATGTTAGGTGAGATTTATTTGAAAAAATAAGTTTAAAAAGGTCCGACATGTATATGTCAACGATTTGACTATAAGAGTCGCCAGTTGGTATTTTTAAATGGTTGCACCAACTCAATCGATAAAAGGTTTGCACAAATACCTAGTGACACTGTTTAACTGGTCTGTGAAACTGAGATTCGTTAGGGTCCGGGGGCTTGATTAAGCGGAGGGAAGGTGTTAGGCACCCCCCCCCACTTCCGTGGTGACACGGTTACAGCCACTTTTTAATTTAAACTTTTATCTGAATGTGTGTGTGTGTAGGTCAATGTGTAATTATCTGGAAGTAGTGTTATGCCTCGTTTGCACCTATATACAAAGGGTTTGAATTTTGTATAAAAGTTCAATTTTAACGAGATATGCCGGTGATGTTTTGTAAAATAGGGTCTTTCAAACCCTTGTGCTCAATAGCAATTGAGGCCTTTGATACTTTCATTTTATTATGTGTTCGGCTAGATTGCTTTTACTATTTTCAAGATGTGAGACATCTTCGAGAAAATAAGATACATAGCAGTTCCGAACTCGTTGTGGGCATGAAAGTCATCTAAGGAAATTCAGACACTGTGAATAATTTACAAGCTGGCTGTAGCTGAAAATGTCCATCACGGGAACCGAATCTAGATTCAGGAACTGAATCTGTGATCACATGATTCCTAGGCTCCATGATGATGCAGTATATACAAAAGTTGTAAACAGTTATATATATATATATATATATATATATATATATATATATATATATATATATATGAACAATTAACTGTCACGAAGTAAACTCCATGCAGGACGTGAAATGTATATATATATACATATATATATATATATATATATATATATATATATATATATGTATGTATATATACCCGAAGTGATCTCCAGGCCTGAGTGGAATGTAAATATATATATAAAAGTGGTAAATGGCCACGAAATGATCTCCAGGCCTCACAGAAATGTATATATATATATATATATATATATATATATATATATATATATATATATATAAAAGCGATAAACGCACCAGATATCACACTCAGGCTCAATCGAATCGAATTTGATAATATACAGACTCAATCAAACAGAGTTCGATAACAATATATATATATATATATATATATATATATATATATATATATATATATATGAAAGCAATAAAAGCCACGGACCGACGGTCCGGGCATACACACACAACACGACTATCAACGTGAGTAAGTATGTGTGGATGGAAGTGAGGAAAGGCTTAAAGAAATCTGAGATATCTTACAGTGGGATGCCAAGAAGACTTCAGATAACTTTAAATGAATGAATACTCAGTTTACACCTGTAAAATATAACAAAACACAAGCTCACAGGTGTTTGGAAAAAGAAAGCACTCAATTTACAGTGTGTACAAAGCAAAATGGACAGGGCTTCCTCGCCTTTTCTCCCTTCAAATTGGCCACCCCAATCCCTTTATTTATAGAGGGGGGAGCCGTAGGTCCACCTACGTCTACCCGAGGTGTCCCGAGCTCTACGGGTCCCGCCGTCTCGAAGTACGTGCAGGCATGCAACGCGTTGTACGCTTGAACCTTCATAACTTTCAATCTAGGTATCCGATTGAGGCGTATAGTACCTTTCCGGAATGCTATTGTCAAGAGCTACACAATGATACGGGATAAGAAGTTGTACGAAGTCAAAAAGATGGGTCCATAACCAGATCTTCAAATTCTATTCAGTGTGCTGTCTTGTGTAGTAGTCACTCGGGATTTTGAGCTATGGTTCTTGTGGGACACTTCTGTGTAGAATGTGGTATAAAATGATGTTGAGATGACATGAATCTGGGATTGAGGTGGAAAAATGATGATTTTGCCCCTCACCAGGGTTATCTATAGCTCTAGGCTAATTTAGCAGTCATTGCTCACGGTTATCTTTAAGATTGGGCTGTTGTAGGTACTGAATGTCCTTAAATTTTTCTCTGAGGTGTGCCTGACCTCCCGGGGTTACCTTCGGGGTTGGGACTGAGTGCCTCGGGGTTGTCTCCAAGGTTAAAACTGACTGCTCCGAGGTTATCTCCGGAATTGGAACTGCATTTCTCGGGGTTATCTCCGATGTGGGAACTGAATCTCCCGGGGTTCTCTCTGGGATTGGAACTAAGTGCTTCGGGGTTGTCTCCAAGGTTGAAACTGATTGCTCCAGGGTTATCTCCGAAACTGGAACTGCATTCCTCGGGGTTATCTCCGAGGTTGGAACTGAATCTCCTGGGGTTGTCTCCGGAATTGGAACTGAGTGCCTCAGGGTTGTCTCCGAGGGTGAAATTGACTACTTCAGGGTTATCTCCAGAACTGGAACTGCATCCCTCAGGGTTATCTCTGAGGTTGGAACTGAATCTCTTGGGGTTGTCTCCGGGATTGAGCTGATTTGTCTTCCAGGGTTATCTCCAGAAGACGATTTTGCCCTCCTGCAAGGTTAGTAACAACAATGCAAAATTTTGAGTGTCTACACAACACACGTGTGAACAACATGTTTGAGTGTTATGCATATGCCTCAGGGCCAGTTCGATTAAGAAAGACCTTTAAAAGAATTACTAACTGCTACATTGGATCTATCTGATCTCTTCCTGTTCATTCTCATTATGCCATTCGGCTTCTTGGTTTCTCAATCTTCTTCTTGGCGGCATTTACTATTTAAAAATATTATTATTATTACTACCTTACTACTTATGTAAAACATTCTTGTTAATAACACATAATCATCAAAAAGGCACATTTAATAAACTTTCTTTATATAAATATTCTTCTACATATAGTTAGTACTACATACATTCCATACCATATATAGCTTCATCTATTTACACATTATCCCTTATTACTATTAAAAGATGGGATTTACCAAAAGATAACATGTTGACTAAACAAAAGTTAGGTTACGCATTCCTACCTACATACACACTTATATATATATATATATATATATATATATATATATATATATATATATATATATATAAAATCCAGATACTAATCTGAGCTTCGAACGACGACGGTTTCATACTCCTTATCGGCAAGATCGATCATAATATCTCTGTTGATAGTGTGCCTCGTCTGCCCTATCTCTATGGAATGGTGCACGATCTTATGCTGATAACTATCGTGTGCTCTCTTGAAAGCCTGAGTCATCCTGTTTATCTTCATCTTCTTCTTAATCAGTTCTTGGCAAAGCTCATAAGCTTTTGCTACACCTATCTCCCTATCATTCGACTAATCCTCCCAACATGCCTCCGCCATCTACTTCTCCGTCTGGAGAATCCTTACTTGTGATTCTAGGGTACAAATATTCCTATGAAGCTAGACATTCCTATCAACGAATGCTAAGAACAGCTCATGTATCTCTTCCCTACCCTCTTTATCTGTACGTGCAACCTCTTGAGTCGCGATCTCTATCTCCTCTTCCTCTTCTTCCTCCTCCTTTTTAGAAGGATCTTCTTCTTCTTCGTCACTCTGAACTCGTACCTCAACTATTGGTGTCGGTACTGGCTCTGGTGGAGAGACTTGTTCCTCGTTCACTACTTGGATATCCATATACAATGCACTTTTTCTTAACATCTACAATAAAGTTTTAATATCTAGATTAGCACATAACAACAAAAATATTATTGTCGCATATCATTTAATTTTATGTTATATTCCTTCTTTTAATCTTCTTTTGATGAATTTCCTTAATTCATCTCTTAAAAACTCTTTCTGAGTTTGTTTACTTACTAAATTCTTCTAATCTTACTACGGTTATATCCTAAGGCTTCCCCCCTTACGATTTATAACCTATCAGCTTTAATACCAACATGTGACACTCCCAAATTCGGGTACCTTCAAACCTTAGATAAGGTGCAACACGGTACTACAACAATCATACAATCTAACCATATAAACTTAAATAACATAAAAGTAATTATTAAATTATTACATCATAAATTTTCTATCCCAGTATCTATAACCATTACATTACCATTAAGTCATAATATTAAGCATTTAACGAAAATATTATACTATTACAAAGGTTCTTCTATTCATTCAGCTTCTGCTTCCCCTTATCCTTACCATAACCTTCAACGCGTTTGATCTTAGCTGAAATCATATAATTCGAGCATGAATGAGCACTAAATTGCTCAGCAAGTAAAACGGTTTAATAACAACTAAATCAAGAATCATATGATTTTCAACAATTGAAACAATAGTAATGAAGTATTATGAATAACCAAAATAATACCTTTTGATTTCTTTAAAACATTTTTCAAACGACGTACTGATCATTTCCATTGAAAAGGTTAAAAGACCACAAGATAGTGTTTTAGTTTCATTTCGAAAAGGATAACCTGATATTAAAACCGTAAATTCGATATCACTTACGAGCACGTCTAGGTGATCAACCTATAGTACTCTATGTTATACAACACTCATCCTGGCGAATGACTATGCGTTCAATTTCATGGACACCTTGTGCGTCAGTCGATAAATTCGAACAAAAATGTTTAGTAGTTCAACCTTGTGTATACATTTGAATCCGTACCAAAATAATTTGGTTTGGACAGCTCTACTTAACAACAATAATATTTCAAAGATGCAATAAAATATTTCCACAAGTGACTAGCCAAAAAAAAGACTTTGACATTTCTTTAAACAACTCTATATCGTAAGATAGCTTGAATACTTGTACTAATATTAAAAGATTTGCATAAGTATAGATTTCACACAATCATGCAAGATTTGTGTACATTTGACATTAAAAATATACCACATAGGCTTTATAAGAATTAAATCAGATGAAGTAAGAAAACTTGCCTTATGAGTCTTCTATACACTTTACTCTAACTCGTTCTTTATATATCATACACGATTGATCATAACGACATACCAATTAGTCACAAATAAACTACACATATGGTTTACACTAACATCCCCCTTTATCTTTTATTACTGATTAATTAATTAACCTCAGATGTCTTTTAAGTTATTTAACGTTCATTAAACTTTTTAATCCTTTATTAGGGTTTCTCGATATTTACACATCCCATATCATCTTCGATATGATAACATCCATGTAATACATCCATGTCTATACCATGCATGATCATTTTACACGTATATTAAACACTTACGGTGTTTTAAAACATTTTACAATTATATTTCATTTACTTTTCCTTTTTAATTAATTAATCTTCGACCTTTACTTAAGGTCTTTGATCATATGTTAACATGATATCTTACTAAAATATTTACATATTTTTACATTCCCCTGTATTTAAAAATAAAATTTTCTGCACACAGATTAGACCCGGCGCTGCGGCACCTGGTTTGGCCTTGGTGCTGGCACTGCCGCGCCTGAAGCTTAGGAGCTACTGCAAAGTTGTGCTACACCGCTTTTTTTATGCTTGGGAGCCGGCACTGCAACGGCGGTCTGAGAAAAATGTTGCCCAATTTAATTTTCAAAATTCCTTATCCAAAGTCGGAATGAGTCCGTTCTTGAGCCCACGACTCTATTTTATTCGTGTCTACGTTTACCCATTAAAATTTTGTGACAACCCGGAAATTCGGTTTGTCCAGAATTTAAGTATAAAGAATTAGTTATTAATAAAATAATTTTTTATTAATACTATTCTGTGCTATGTGTTTATTAATCGTTTTAGAACCTAGGATGATTATAATATGGGAGGATTATGGCAACGAGCTAGACTGGACGAGTAAGAATTTTTAAGACGAAAATAAAATTTTTTCGGGAACAAAATTATTTTCAGGGAAAAAGACGAAATAGGCACTATTCACCCAACGAAACTTAAGGGTTAGGGTATGAATAACCTAAGCCTTTTCGAGAGTTTAGTATGTCGAAATGACATTCCGTTGAAAGATTCAACGATAATATATCGTTAAAAGTTAAGTAAGCCGATAAAAGTTTTTCTCGAAAAACGTGCAGAAATCGAACGAAATAAAAACAATGAAAAGTATTGTTATTTACTTTTCATTTGTTTAGCTACGTTAGGGGAAAATGTGAAGGAAAACACTTAACATCAAAAAGTGTTTTTTAATTTTTCGGAGTTTCGAAGAATGCGTAAAAGTTAAACTGTAGAGGAAAGACGAAATATCCAAAAATATTTAAATTCCGAGAATAGTAGTTTTTCAAACCGTCAGACGAATTCTGTAAGGCGGAAGCACGAAGCTTCCAAGGGAAGCTTCGTGAATAGTAAGGAGGTGGAATGAGGAGGTGTGAATAGTAAGGAGGGTTGGGGTGAAATGACTAAAATGCCCCTAGCCTTGATTTTCTATATAAACAAGCCTTAAGCTTATTTGTTTGGTTTGAAATTTTAACCAACACTTGAGAGAGAGAGAGAGAGAGAGTTCGGATGAAGATGAAGAGGAAGAGAAAGAGGAAGAGGAAGAGGAAAAGCTAGCCCGAGTGTACACTTTGTCCAACGGAGGAAGATTAAAGGAGAGAGGTAATCTGAAACCTAAACCTAAGTAAATTTTCTTTAAGTTTTATATGTTAAAAATATAGCTTAATGAGAATAAGAAGTAATAGATGTTAAGAATGATTTCATATGGTTGAAATCATGAGAAAACGAAGAAATAAGAATTAGAAGTTTAGTTTATAAATTTCTTAAGGAAGTATAAGATTCGTAATGAATTTGAACGATCCGAATGTATCATATGAATGATTCAGTGAAATTAGTAAGGAATGATGTTTTATAACATTAAATTCCAAGAAAAAGTGAAATCGTAATCAAAATATCGATTAAAAATGAAGAACGAGCGAAGAATACGAAGAACGTTGTTGATGGACAAATTTAAAACCATCATAGTATAAGTTGTTATTGATGGACAAGTTTAAAACCATTGCGTATAAGTTAGATGCTTAATGCTTGGTTAGGAATGGTAGAAATGTTCATGAAGAACGGATTGAACTTAGCTATAACGTAGTTATGGTTAAATTTTTGTAAAAGACGAATGAGAAATAGAAAGTATGTATATGAAGCCGAATGAGTAGAGTTTCATAAGAATATAAGAGAGTGTAGAAAATGTGAATCGTGGACTCAAGAACGAACAAATTCTGAGTTCGGATGACCGAATTACGGACGAACGAACGAAGAACGTTAAGAACGTAAAATGAACAAGGGATGAAGATTAGGCCAAGTGAATGGCATGTTAATGGATTTAGAATAAATTTTTGTTTGACGAAATTTGAAGTACGTAAGATAAGGAAAAGAATGGCTTTGGAATGACCTCGTTCTGAGTTATAACGAATGAGTTATGAGATTTCGTAGTAAGCGTCTCCAACTAGTTCAAGGCTTAAAAGAAAAGCAAGATCAGAAAGGACCCCCGCCGGGGCGGGCATTGTTAAAGGCTAAACCCCCACCGGGGCAGGGGTATTTAGTTCATTAGCAGGAGTGAGGCCCACCGGGGCGGGCAAGTCTAGAATACAAACCCCCGTCGGGGCGGGGGGTATAGGAAAGGCCTAGAGAAGAGATTTTAACTACTCAACTCTTGGGGAAGTGTAAGGGAAGATAAAGACCATACAGTTCACCTAATGTAACACTTAATAAAGTGACTTGAACCTTTATTAAAGGTTGAATGGAATGATTTAATGGGATTAAAAGATGAAGAATGTAAACGGTAGATTACGGAACCGATATCCGGGGACCATAGTCGCTATAAATCGAACGTGTGGGATTGCTATGATGGTAATTCCTTAGACGTTGAGTGACGAGGGTGATGTATAACATTTTGATGTTATGATGTCATTATGAGAGTTAAGTGTAAAGTGTTTAGACGCTGTGAACGCAACGTAGTTGCGATAAACGATCGGTCTTAGCGTACAACGAACAGTATGGCTTCGACATTAAGAAAGAATAATGAACATAGGGTTCATGGGTTGGATAACGATTGAATGCAATTGAAACATTGAGTAAAGGTAGAATGAGAGATTAAAAGACGAGCAACGTGAGTGTTGAATACGTAAACAATCCTCATGAATCGTATTCACGTCGAACGAACGTTCTAAGTGTACACTAGTTGTATGACTTAGACGTTGATGAAGATAGTAAGTAAGATATAAATTATCATAAAAAGCCATAGCGAACGGTAATAAGAGTAATGAAAAATTTGATATGGGTCGGATTTTGAACGAATGTAGGCGTTAAACACTTTAGTCGACGTGAGGGTTGAGTGTACGCGAATATCAAACAGGTAGAACCTACACTCCGTGTATGATTTGACCGTAAGGTAATGAAGAATGAAGAAAATGAATTAAAGACAATAATGTATAACGTATAGAAGCCGAGTTAATGATTATAACTTGGAGGATGTTCCGGGTCGAACAAACTGGACGTTGTAAGATATGAATAAGGTAACGTAAAATACTTAACGCTATGAATGCGTAGAATTAATGTTGAATGATCATTCTGAGTATACAAAAAACTGTATGACTTAGACGATAAAGTACGAATCCTAAGGTATGACATTTATTTGCCAGAAAGCCATAAGGAATAAGAATTTGACTTAACGAACATTATAGTTTAATGGTTTGGATAGGTTAAGATAAGTTAGGTTGCGGTACAATCGTAACCTTTGATGGTTGACATATGGGAGCTTGGCTAAATAATTCCTTCAGAGAGCGGAGGTATATACGAAACTGGCTACCGATCTAACTCACTGTGAAAGATAATGTAGACAAGACGGGAACTTGTTTGTTAGTTGTTTATGAGAAACCACTCAGAGTACCATATGGACTACTAGCAGAGACACGATGTGTGCTGAGTCCTTCGAGAGTTATAAGAAGAAGATAAAAATGTAAATCATCCAAGATGATGATCGTATACATCTCCGTATGTCATGAAGTCGTAGGACGGTAAAGAAAGTTAGTCACGTAAGCTTAGATTACAAGAATGCAAACCCTGAGAAGTAAAGTTAAGTAAACCAATGCGTAAGTCAAGTATATGACTAATTAGTGTATGTGCTATTTTCTATATGTGTTATATAGGGATCGGAATGAGTAGTTCAGCGTAAGCTGTAGCTGTGCGTAAGGAAAGTTTCCTAACTTCATTCATATTATGTGAATGCTAGTTTCTTAAACTTCTCAGATGTTGAACTTGAGAAGTTCTGTCTATGTATAAATGTGTGATATTTGTACAAGGTGGTAGAACGTATGAGACCTTGTTCCATAATTTTAATACTTCGGTGTTTCTATGAGATGAACTGTTCTATGATTGAACTATTCAATATGAGTATGTTCTGTTTATAGATGAACCGTTGTTGTTAAGTCTGTGCTAAGGATTCTAGCCAGACAGGATATATATGAAAAAAGGTAGAAGCATGAAAGTATTTGAAAGTGAATGTGACCAATATTTTAAGATGATAGGAATCGTAGTTCATTCCTATTATTCGAGCTATTTCATAACCTTTGTTCGGTTATTGAAGTCTTAAAAGAATGTTTATATTCTTGAAGTTGTTTGTTCAATTGCTATGACTTGCTGGGCAATTAAATGCTCGCACTTGCTTTAAATAAAAATATTTTCAGCGAAAGATGTGAGAAAGAACTTAAGGATCCCATGAAGATCAAGCTGATCGGTATCCAGACGAAGTGACATTCAGTATGTGAATGTGCGTGAAGATCAAGCGAAGACTTGTAATGTAGAATAGTTTAATTAAACTATAGATTAGTTTAATGAACTGTTATGTATCCTTGGTGGCGGATAAAAGTCACTCTTGTACGATGTAAAGAATAATGTAATTATCATTATTTGTAATGAATGAGGTTGTAAGGTAATAGAACCTGGGATTTGAGAATGTATGTTGTTATATATAGCTATATAATGATGTATGTTTAAAAGGAGATGGAATCGTGACGTACGGAATTCGGGTGTGAGAATAGACCGGATTTCGGGGCGTTACAGGTTGGTATCAGAGCTGATAGGTTATAAATCTTAGGAATGAGTACCTAAGACTATAATCGTAGGAAGAAGGATAAGAAAATCATTGAGTAAAATGATTAAGGAAGAAGATCACCATGTGATCATAGTAAATCGTAATAACAGTTGTTCTGTTAGACGATGGATGATTTATAGCTAATGTTATAAGTGAAGGGTACTACGAAGTAGTACGGGAAGAAGAAATCAAATTGAGTTGTAAAGGTTAGCATACGAATTAAAGAAAATTCGTATTAAGTAAAGAGAAAGTAAGATGTTTTAGGATTTCAATTGAGGACTCATATCAGTAGCTGAGTTGTATAATTCCTTATATGGGTAGGGAATTTGTACGTGGTTTTAGAACCACTTAGCTTCTTATTCGATATAGTTGTTAAGTTAAACAATTCTTTGTATGGGTGGAGAATTGTCCTTAGTGTAACAACCGTTTAGCTTCCTATATCGATTAGTAGCTGAGTTGACCAATTCTTTGTATGGGCAGGGAATTGTGTTTAGTTCGATAATCACTTAGCTTCTGGTAGTGATAATCATTAGAATAGTAGGTCGCTCTATCAATATGTATATGGTGAGAAGGTGAATCTTTTCTCATGTATATGTGTGATAGGTAGAGAATGTTAAGATATGTGCGAGTTCTTGAAACTCATACTTATGAAAAATTTGTGACTCATAGTTATATGATATGTTTCTGAGCCCTAAGTGTATAGATAGTCCTTGATTTGTTCTTGGATTACATATTGTGAATATAAGTTCTTAAACACATATGGTTGTGGAAAGTTCCTAAACATATAGAGTGTGGTAAGTTGATGGACTATACTAGGGTATAGGAAATGGTTAGACTGGAAACATAGTATTTTCAGTATACTTAGCATTGAAGGTGCTAGAGAAGATTAACCATTATCACAAGTAAGACAATGATGGAAAATGGAGAAAAAGGATATTCCAAGTCATCTTGCTACGCTAGATTTTGAAGTTTATTGAAATCGTGCTTATATGTGCGTTTTAAAAAGAAAAGACTAGGTTTAACTTTTGGAACCAACGGATTTTAAAAGAGCTATTTTTGGTATGTCTATGCTAATTGTTTCGGCTAGATAGAAGTTAATTTGAAATATCAAAATGAATTTTATATCATCAATGCATTTGATGAAAATATGGTAAATGGATGGAGTTATTAATACAATTAAACCTAGTGTTGGATTTGGTCTTATGATCAACAACCCACTATGGTATGATGTATAAATGACGAAGTCATAAACTGACGAAGTCCTCAACGTACTGTGAAAAGTGCGGTATCATGACGTCATGAAACGTTTTGATATATTGTGAAAGAATTTAAAGAAGTAGTCAATGTCAATTGATTTGACTAGACGAAGGTTTCAAGTTGATGCCCAATTTATTGGTATGGTCTAAGCTATTTGATTTGGCTAGACAAATGGTATGTCATGTTATAAGAAAATCGAGCATTCTTTGAAAAAGTTATGCCAAGCCAAATTATTTTGGTGCGGAATCTAATGATTAAGTCTGAGGTGAACATACCCCGAAATGGGGTTATACGATGGGTTGATCGCCTATGTATGGAAGAGGTAGTTTACCTTCTTGGTGATTGTAAACTGACCGTGGAAGAAGGGTTTACGACAAAATGTTGTTAAACCTAGTAAGAGTTCATGGTCGATTTGACCCCTCAGTAAAAGTATGAAATGTTTTAAAGGAATTCTTATGTTCCTCGTTATTCCTTCTACTTCATGATTTTTGATAGGTTATGGAGGTTAGGGAATGTTTGAAAGATAAGAAATTCTTTGAAGAGAAGTTGAGAAGAAGATTAAGCTAAAATTTCGAGGACAAAATTTTGTGAAGAATGGGAGAATGTGAGGACCCGGTATGGGTGTGGTTTTAAGAAATTCCGAGGAAGAAATTTTTATAAGGAGGAAAGAATGTGACAACCCGGAAATTCGGTTTGTCCAGAATTTAAGTTTAAAGAATTAGTTATTAATAAAATAAATTTTTATTAATATTATTCTGTGTTATGTGTTTATTAATCATTCTAGAACCTAGGATGATTATAATATGGGAGGATTCTGGCTACGAGCTAGACTGGACGAGTAAGAATTTTCAAAACGAAAATTAAAATTTTTCGGGAAAAAAAATATTTTTGGGAAAAAAGACAAAATATGCACTATTCACCCGACGAAACCTAAGGGTTAGAGTTTGAATAACCTAAGTCTTTTCGAGAGTTCGGTATGTCAAAATGACATTCCATTGAAAGATTCGACGATAATATATCGTGAAAAGTTAAGCAAGCCGATAAAATTTTTTCTCGAAAAACGTATAAAAATCGGACGAAATAAAAACGACGAAAAATATTGTAATATACTTTTCATTCGTTTAGCTACGTTAAGGAAAAATGTGAAGGAAAAAGCTTAACGTCAAAAAGTATTTTTCAGTTTTTTAGAGTTTCGAAGAATGCGTAAAAGTTAAATTGTAGAGGAAAGACGAAATATCTAAAAATATTTGGATTCCGAGAATAGCAATTTTTCGAACTATCGGACGAATTTTGCAAGATGGAAGCATGAAGCTTCCAAGGGAAGCTTCGTGAATAGTAAGGAGGTGGAATGAGGAGGTGTGAATATTAAGGAGGTTTGGGAAAAAATGACTAAAATGCCCCTAGCCTTGGTTTTCTATATAAACAAGCTTTAAGCTCATTTGTTTGGTTTGAAATTTCAACCAACACTTGAGAGAGAGAGAGAGAGTTCAGATGAAGAGGAAGATGAAGAGGAAAATTTAGCCCGAGTATACGTTTTATCCAACGAAGGAAGATTAAAGGAGAGAGGTAATCCGAAACCTAAACCTAAGTAAATTTTCTTAAAGTTTTATATGTTAAAACATAGCTTAATGAGAATAAGAAGTAAAGGATGTTAAGAATGATTTCATATGGTTGAAATCATGAGAAAATGATGAAATAAGAATTAGAAGTTTAGTTTATAAATTTCTTAAGGAAGTATAAGATTTGTAATGAATTTGAACGATCCGAATGTATCATATGAATAATTCGATGAAATTAGTAAGGAATGATGTTTTATAACATCAAATTCCAAGAAAAAGTGAAATCGTAATCAAAATATCGATTAAAAATGAAGAACGAGCGAAGAACACACGAAGAACACGAATAACACGAAGAACGTTGTTGATAGACAAATTTAAAACCATCGTAGTATAAGTTGTTGTTGATGGAAAAGTTTAAAACCATCACGTATAAGTTAGATGCTTATTGCTTAGTTAGGAACGGTAGAAACGTTCATGAAGAACGGATTAAACTTAACTATAACGAAGTTATGGCAAAATTTTTGTAAAAGACGAACGAGAACTAGAAAGTATGCAGATGAATTCGAAGAGAGTGTAGAAAACGTGAGTCGTGGACTCAAGAACGAACGAATTCCAAGTTCGGATGACCGAATTACGGACAAACGAACGAAGAACGTTAAGAATGTAAAACGAACGAGGGATGAAGATTAGGCCAAGTGAATGGCATGTTAACGGATTCAGAATAAATTTTCCTTATGACTAATTGGTGTATGTGTTATTTTCCTTATGTGTTATATAGGGATCAGAATGAGCAGTTCAGCATAAGCTATAGCTGTGCGTAAGGAAAGCTTCCTAACTTCATTCATATTACATGAATGCTAGTTTTTTAAACTTCTTAGATGTTGAACTTGAGAAGTTCTGTCTATGTGCAAATGTGTGATATTTGTACAAGGTGGTAGAACGTATGAGGCCTTGTGCCATAATTTTAACACTTCGGTGTTTCTATGAGATGAACTGTTCTATGATTGAACTGTTCAATATGAGTATGTTCTATTTATACATGAACCGTTATTGTTAAGTCTGTGCTAATGATTCTAGCCAGACATGATATATATGGAAAAAGGTAGAAGCATGAAAGTATTTAAAAGTAAATGTGACCAATGTTTTAAGATGATAGGAATCAAAGTTCATTCCTATTATTATAGCTGTTTCATAACCTTTGTTCGGTTATTGAAGTCTTAAAAGAATGTTTAGATTCTTGAAGTTGTTTGTTCAACTGCTATGACTTGCTGGGCAATTGAATGCTCACACTTGCTTTAAATAAAAACATTTTCAGTGAACGATATTAGAAAGAACTTAAGGATCCCGTGAAGATCAAGCTGATCGGTATCTAGATAAAGTGCCATTCAATATGTGAATGTGCGTGAAGATCAAACGAAGACTTGTAATGTAGAATAGTTTAATTAAACTATAGATTAGTTTAGTGACCTGTTATGTATCCTTGGTGGCAGATAAAAGTCACTCTTGTACGATGTAAAGAATAATGTAATTATCATTATTTGTAATGAACGAGGTTATAAGGTAATAGAACTTGGGATTTGAGAATGTATGTTGTTATATTTAGCTATATAATGATGTATGTTTGGAAGGGATGGAATCATGACATACGAAATCCGGGTGTGAGAATAGACCGGATTTCGGGGAGTTACAAATTTCATTATTTCAAATCACTAGTTATCGTTAGTAATTCGTTCATAGATCGTATTAAACTATATTTTTAAAATTTCACCATAACTTCGTTCTAACTCGTTTTTAATCCGTTCCCCGTGGAACCATCATATATTTTAATATAACATAATATTATCTTTTCGAATTTCATTATTTAAGCTACGAATAACAAACCAAATAGCTTGATTATATGTTTTTATTCGTTCTTCATTTTTAACAACTATTTCTCGTCTTTTATAAATAACAGTGCTTTATAATTCATTAATTCATCCTACTTATATTATAAAACTTTAAATAATTAAAAGGATTGAATTTCGTTCTTAGCTCTTTGGAATCTCCTTTTTCTGAGTTAACTGACGACTTCGGTAGAGTTTCCTCGCCTTTCCTTATACAAAACCCTAGCTCTCATTTCCTATCGTGTATAATCTAGAGTTTCTATCTCAAAGCTTGGTGAATTGGTGAAGAAAATGAAAAGGAATGCTTGGTATTTATAGGGATTTAAGAGTGGGGGTAAAATAGTCTTTTCCCTAACTTTTTGTTAGATAATTACCATTAGCCCCCCATGGCATATAATTGGTGGCATGGCTAATTACACTTTCCCCATGGCATATAATTAGTGGCGTGGTTTATAACAATTAGCCCTCCCCCCATGCATATAATTGGTGACATGCTCCAATAATTGGTGACATTTAGCTTATATAATTGGTGGCTTTGATTCGCGTATTATTCTTCCGACTTTATCTTTTATTCACCTTTCGGAATCCATTACATAGTCATAAAAATTCGTTTTTCATTTTTTTTTAATTTCATCTTTCCTCGTTATATTAACTTTGGCACATTCGTCGAATAATTAAAATAAACGTATTTATGTTTTCGGATGAATAGTAAATTTTCGGCCTTTTCTTAGAATTTATTTTATTTTCCAATACGATCGTAGCACTCGTAAATTCTATCACAGGTTTCCGTTCCACCTCAAAAATTCCCATTTTAACACATCTCAACAGACAATAATCACAAAAATATTGTTGTATTCAATAATATTCAAATATTATTAATTACAACCTAAATAAAATTTGTTGGTAGTTACATTCTTCCCCTATTATAAAGATTATGTCCCCAGAATCTCGACTCTACTTACTCAAAAAGTTGGGGATAATTTATTTTCATTTTATCTTCTAATTCCCACGTTGCTTCTTCAGCATTGTGGTTCATCTATAATACTTTCACAGATGATATAATTTTATTTCATAAGACTTGCTCTTTCCTATCCAGTATCCGAATCGAAATTTCCTCATACGTTAATTCTTTTTCAACCTGAATAGGTTCATACTCAATTATGTGCTTATAGCCATGCTTATAAGGTCGTTATACTGATACATGAAATACATTATGTGATGCCCCCAAAATAGGTCCACACAACCCATCTTGGGTCGCCAGAAATACAACACTACTGACGCGAACTTTCCTATTACAACAATTGAACTGTCGTGAAAAATACGACGACACAAATACTGTGAGTTTTAATATAAATATTGTAACGTATATAATACGACAATATTCATACTCAAATTATTACAATGCCATATAAAATACAACAGCAAATATTTCAAGTCCTCAAAGGAATATGAGAAGATTTATGTCCTCCTCATTCTAATAGAGTGCATTTTTTACGCTTTCAAAGTCGAGTTCGCATCACCCTATTTGGTTCACCAAAATTAAATATTAAATGACGAATAAAATATGACACACACATTTTAAATTCACAGTACAATTATTATGCCACACCGTCTCATAACTTGATTAGGATTGTGACTAATTCGAAACACCACTTTATACCCATGTTCTCTCTACTAGTCCCGGCTATATTTTTTATTACCTGAGAGGAATTATGAAGTAAAAGGGTGAGCACAAATAGCCCAATAAAGAATATCATAACTTAAGAAAATTAAATTATCAATAGCCTTCATTAGTAATAAATCAGATATTTCGAACATCTGGTAGATAATAAAAGTTTTCAACCATAATAACAGCGGAGTCAACAATCCATTAGAAGATTCAAGTAGAACATAATGTCTACTATCTTCTCCAAATTAAAAGTCCATCATCAATATTTTATTTCTGTAACACCAATCAACAGTTCTTCATTGTACCCAAGACAAAGAGAACTTTCATTATCTGAAACACTAAATATCATGATTACACCAATTCACAGTTCATGTTTATAATTATGCCATTAAATTCATCTTTGCACTACAGCCAAAGATATACAACTATAAAATTAATAATCAACAGTCCATCTTTGCACTACGGGCCAAACACATACAACTGTAAAACCAATAATCAAAAGTCTATCTTTATACTACGGCCAAAGATATACAACTATAAAATCAATAATCAACAGTCCATCTTTGCAATACGAGCCAATGATATACAACTGTAAAACCAATAATCAACTGTCCATCTTTGCACTATGGGCTAAAGATATACAAATGTAAAACCAATAATCAACACATCTTTGCACTAAGGGCCAAAGATATACAACTGTAAAACCAATAATCAATAGTCCATCTTTGTACTACGGGCCAAAGATGACTTTCATCATAATATAAGCATGAGGATGATGACAATGATATACATAATGAATGGACAGAAGTAATCAGAATAATAAGATAAAATAAATCTTAGTGATTTTTAACTTAATTATCAGAGTCCAAATTGCCAACATGATATCCAGAAAATTGATTAGAATTCCTGATAGAATATAAAGTTCAAGTAAATGTGAAGTTCCCGGCTCAAATATAATAACTTAAAACTGAATAGAAAGATTCAGGTCAAGATATTAGATGAAGCACAAAGTATTAAACATATTCTAATCATTTCAGGACTTTTCACCATTTAATGATAAGCTGAAAAAATGAATAATAATATCTTATCATAATATGGAGTATGAAAGAAAATGATATCCATTTACCATAAAAAAATGATACCCCTTATCTTAGCATGTGACTTGATTCTACTTTCTGTGAAATTGATCAACTTAAACAATGTTTTGCATTCCTTATCTACACTTGGAGTAACCTTACACTCAACATAAATACTCACAATATTATAGTAAAAGAATTTTATATTTTTAGTGTAGTGATAATGTGTGTTTAGTTGCTCAATCGGACAACCTATTTATATTGAAAATTGAGAAAACAATTAGCACACATGCTTTGACAAAGTAACCAAATGAGCTGCATTAAATAATGGTAGTGGAATTTATGGTCCCACAGAGAAAGTTAAACCCACTTGTACACGTTTTAACAAAATTTGTTCAATAATAGACTTGTGGTCCATACTACTTTAGGAAAAGTACAGTGTCGGCAAGTCCTGTCAAACTTACTTTTGTAAAAAGAAAATAATTAAACAAACATCTACATGTCATACTTATCTTTAATCAACATCTTTTCAATCTTCGAACCATTATTCATAATTATTAACATAGACTCTCATTACTGCCAACGGGTTTAATAATGCAACATCAAATAATATGAGTTATTGTGCAATAACTATTGTATCAATTATTGAAATAAATACTGAGTGACTTCTTACGTAAGAATCAATAATATGAATCATTGTGCTATACCGTGTGCTACTGTGGAATACTATGTACTACTGTGGAATCCCGCGTATTACTATATTTTTATCATCGAGTATTTTAACAGTTTAACGGTAAAAGCTTTGCCATTATTTTTTATAAAAAGGTTATTTCTGTCGCTTTCTATATCCGACAGTTATTCCGTTATGTGGTCCACCAACGATTGTGACGTCGTATGAATATTCCTCGACAAAAAGAATACTCCCCTATCAAACAAATATTTCCTGATAATTGTTCACTTCATATATTTTTCACTTTTTTCAGATTATCTGACAATTTTCTATAATTATTTCTATTTATAAAACTATCATTTAATAGCTTCAAAATAGAAATACTAACCCCCACATACTTTTATATCTTTAAAACATTATCAATATTAATCTTATATTATTATAATATTTTTCAGCAAATTTCAAAATTTTCCACCATTTATAGAATTTTCTATGAATTTCCTCTATATTTAAACTAACTATAAATAGCTTAAAAAATACAATAAATATTTCTATTATTCAATTACTTTTTAAAACTATCCAGAATTTATAAAATAATATTATAAGATTTTTCCACCAAGTTTTATAATTTTTCATCATTCATAGAATTTTCTATGAATTTCTTCTATTTTCAAACTAACTATAAATAGTTAAAAAATACAATAATTACTTTTGTTTTTCAATAATTCATCAGAAATTTATAGAAATTCTAAGATGATATTATAAGAATTCTTTCAAAAACATTTCAGCCCAAATAATTTTTCTGATAATTTAATTATAAATTTTAATATTCAGAAACTTCAATAATTCATAACAATTAGCCCTTTTATCAAAGAATTAAGGATCTTATTTCCTTTTCATGTGAAATTTAATTATCTACAACTTTGTAGAATAAAGTTTTTCCAAATTCCGCATCTAACAGAGAAACAGACTTACCGAAAAATTCTTCTACAAAAATTCTGAATCAGTCACCTCTTCAAATTCATAACAAATCATACGTTAATCTTTAAAGGTTCAAAATGTGTGGACATGTACTCAATTTATATATGTATAACATATCTAAAAATTACAATGATCCAACGGTCGGATTAAAAATATAACTCACGCAATAGAGCTTAAGAACACTAATTTTTCGAACTATGAGTCCTTCGCACCAGTTTCATTGAAACAGTTACCACGAAAAATTCACAAGTAATTTTTGGGTGATTCCAATTTTTATTTTTAGCTTACTTTCAGGGCTTTCTTTTGACATAAGACTCATCTCCTAACTTATTGTACACAAGGAGTTATGGACTTTACAAAATCAAGTAGTAAACTAATTGTTCTGAAAATTTTCAGATTTTGTTTTTCATTTGATTTCTTGGTTTCTCTAATTTGATTCGTTTATGTAAGTTTAAATCATCCAATACATATATAAATATGTACTATTTACATAAAATCCATAAAAACGTAAATCTAAGAATAAATTAAATATTTTTAAACATACATTTTCTTAATTTCTTCTTCATTTATTCTTTCTCCTTCTTCTTTTCTTATTCTTCTCTTTTTCTCTCTCTCTTCTCTTCTTTCTCTTATGCTGAAGTTGGCGTAGGAAAAAAATGAAGGTAGGAGGGAGTATTAATTGTTTTCTTTTTTCATTCTTTTCCTCCTTCTTTTCCTTTCTTTCCTCTTTTTCTTCCTTTTTTTCCTCTTTTTCTTCCTATCTTTTCTTTTCCTTCCCCACATGTCCCCCTTCCTCTCTCCCTTCTCAATTATTTTTCTTTTCCATCAACTTTCTCTCTCTCTTATCAGATTTCAGCCGCCCATATGGGCTACTCTTCTAAAAAAAATTATTTTCTTTCCTCTTTTATTAACTCACTTATTCAATTAATTGTTCGTTTAACCATTTATCAATTTAACATTTTATAATTTTAGAATAATAATCATATATCAAATTAGACTTCTATTTCATAAAATTTGGGATCTTACACATTATGTATATGCTCTAACTCTGGAGGTAAAGCTACTACGTAAGCCACCTCTCCTACCCGCTTTAATACTTCAAATGGTCCTATAAACCTCGGACTTAGCTTCCCTTTCTTCCCAAAACATATTTTCCCTTTCCATGGAGATACTTTTAAGAATACGTATGATCCAACATCAAATTCTCTTTTCTCGTGATGTTGATCAACATATTTCTTTTGTCGATCCTGAGCCGCTATTAGTCGTGCACGTATTAACTTGACCACCTTTGCTATTCATTGAACCAACTCTGGCCCCAATATTTGACGTTCCCCTACTTCGTCCCAGCACAATGGAGTCCTGCACTTTTGGCCGTATAACACTTCATAAGGTGGCATGCCAATACTTATGTGATAGCTATTGTTGTAAGCAAATTCTACTAAAGGTAGATGATCGTCCCAATTTCCTTTGACATTCATTAAATATGCCCTCAACATATCTTTTAGATTCTAAATTTTTATTTAACATTGTCCGTCTGTTTGAGGATGATAGGCCGTACTCATCCTTAATTGCGTCCCCATATGTTCTTGTAAGCTCTTCCAAAAATTTGACGTGAAACGTGGATCTCGGCCTGATACAATCAAAAATGGTACACCATATCTTGAGATGATTTCTTTGACATAAAGTTTAGCTAACTGGTCTAGGTTATACCTAACCCTTATTGGCAAAAAATGAGCCAACTTCATCAATCGATCTACAATAATCCATATAGCATTTAAACCCTTTTTAGTAACTGGTAAACCAACCACAAAATCCATCATAATATGTTCCACTTCCACTCTAGAATTTCTAATGGTTGTAATAACCCGCTTGGTCTCTGGTGTTCAGCCTTGGCTTTTTGACAAGTCAAGCACTTACTAACGCATTCTGCTACATCTCACTTCATATTCGGCCACCAATAATGTTGTTGGAGATATCGATACATCTTTGTACTACCGGATTGAATCGAGTACCTCGAACTATAGGCCTCTTACAAAATTTATGTTAGTTTCCAGAGGCACAATTGTTATCTAGAAGGGGGGTTGAATAGATATTTTAAAATTTTCTTTTTCAAAATACTTTGTCAAATTTGTTTATCAATTTTAGCGGAATATATAATTTGCTCATTCCTCTTTGAGATAAACTGAGTTAGTAGTTAATAGGCAGTTATAACAGATGTAACAGTTAAATAAAGAATAAAAAAGACACATAGAATTTAAGTGGTTCAGAGCACTCAAGGCTCCTAGTCCACTCTTCTACTCCTCGAGTAGGAAATCCACTAAGGATGTCTTTGCAATCTTTGAATCTCATAGATTCCTTTAAGACCAGTAATCTTGGAGCTTCTTAATTCACTTAGAACTCTTCAAGTTTAGCAGACTTGAAATTTCTTACTTCACTTAATGAAAGTTTAGTTCTTGAATGGTGCTACTCAGTTGCCGTTAAGCTTGTGTTCTAAAGAACTGAGAAGCTGAGCAAGCTTTCTTTTTAGATCATAGAGTTGAGCGTTTAGTGTTCTTCAGCTTTTCGTTATGTACTTGCTTGCTTCTTGTATCTGCATCTGATTTGTATATAAGGTGCCTTTGAAATGTATTCGTTTGAAGTCATCCGTTGAAGCATTAATTGTATTTGACATTTCTGAGCACTGATGGTGACTTTCTGTAAATATTCTATTTAGCCGTCTGGCCCACTGACACAGCAGACTGCTATCTCACCTAACACCTGAAAAGGTATTTTCAGCTGACATGTAGTACTTTCCTTAGCTTCTTCAACACGTTTCTTTGTTATATACTAAGGATGAGTGTTGGGTCATTGAGATTCCCGAGAGTTTCAACGCCTATAATCTATTCCACATTTGTTGTAATTTATTCTTAATTAAACAAATGGATAAAGCTCGATGCTTCTGATACAGACAGAAGATGCATTACGATCATGATCGTGGTGTCTTGACACATTAGTGCTTGATCCGATACTGATAGAAGAGAACACTACGATTTCTCTTAAGCATTGGTAGAGTACGATATTTGCTCGCTTGATTTACAGACTCTACGCTTCTGAGAGCACACTAAGATTCTTGAGTTGGCTCGACATGCGTTTGAACCACTCTACGATTCTAGGAGAGGCCCTCAAAAGCAGACAAACTATAATTCTCGATGCTCTACGATTCTGCCTTGGCTTCTACAATCTCTTGACTGGCTCGACAGACTACGATTTTGTTGAAGCCTATCTATTACACCTCAAAAATTAGATCAACCTAATAGCTTTGATCTTTTTTTCTATACATTCATTTATAGGATGATAAACATAAAACACATCGAACCTAACAATTTTGATTTATCATTAAGTCCTTGTACGTGTATTTCTTGAAGGACTTTACATATAAGCATGATTATTATTTTCAACATCAAATTTAAATATGCAATTTCCCAACAATCTCCCCCTATTTGATGTTGACATAACAAAGGAGATTTGTATCATGATCATCAATTTCTAGATGCAATTGCTAGAAAATAAATATGACTTACTGTTTCAGTGAGTAGCTGAAATCTCTAGAGAATAAGCATGAATTTATTGATGTTTGTAAAGATAGATATTACACTAAAGCTTAGTTACATCAATAAGAAATAAATTTCAACTTATCTCTATTTCTTCTGCCTTTTTCTCCTTGGAGGATTGGTATTCTTTGCAGCTCTTCTTCTTCTGCTGGCTTCGTCTCTCCATGCAATATCTTCCAGCTCGCTTTGACTCAGCCGTTTTCCATGATCTTGTCTATTCATGAAGGTAGGATCTCCAATCAGCATGTGTAGGCCAATAGTGGTTACCCCTTGTGAGCTAGGAGATGGCCCTTGACTCCGTAGCGGTTGTGCCATTAGAATTTGCTGGTGTTGCTGCTGTTCAGGTCGTGGAGTAAGCTGGCGAGACTGTCTTGAGGGAGGGCTCTTTGAGGATTGAATAATGAGTTTCCCTCTGCCTTTTCCTTTCTCTTCTTCCCCTTTATTCTCCCCCTTTATGTCAGCATCAAGGGTTAAAATGTCTTTAGACAGACGATTCATGCCTTGGACAAGTTCGTGGAGCTGATTCCTAGATTGAGCAATGTCTTCACGATTTTCTTGAACCAGAGAATCAGTTCGAGACCTGTTCTTTTGTAGAATAGCCAAGACAGTGTCTGTTTTGTTGCATCTAACTCATTGAAAATTCTTGGAATTCTTTTATTGAGGTTCGTAGACTTGAGAGACTTTCCATCACAAGTTTATTTTGAGATTCTTAAGTCTTCTGCATAAGGAGAACTGCTTCCTTATGTTTCCTGGTAGCCTGAAAGTGAATCTGATCCTTTTCATTAATGATGTGGATCATTTCCTTGATGATCTCCCTGAGCTTATTTGTGAGCTCATAGCTCAAATTACTGGGAAAGGTGTTGGCAACATCTATCAAATGGTTCAGCCACATATGAACAAGCTCAGAGTGAGTCTCAAGATCTTCTTGAATATCTTTGGTCACTTTCTATGATGCATTAGACAACTCAGTTTTGGTAGGAAGATCTGAGAGAAGCTCAAGAATTTACTGAGAGTTTGGAGGAGAGGCTCTAGTATTTTGATTTTGCAGATTGTAGAGAGAGCAAGGTTAAGATCAAAATAATTATTGGTTGATGAGGAAGGAATTTCTGAAGGAGGTGCATCCATGTGAGTTTGAGTTACATGAGGAGGTGATGTTGGTTCTGGTTGAGTAGGTGACTCTATGATTTGAGTATGATCGATATTCGTAGAGTGAGAGATGGTTGGAGACTGGATCAATATAAAATTAGGCATATTTGGTTCATCAGTTATAAAATGTTGGGATTCTGTAGCTGGAAATTAGTTTAGTGGATGAAGTATCACTTTCAACCATCTTGGTAATTCGTAGAATTGGTTGAAGGTTGATGGAGGATAGTGACTAACTTTGAAAGAGATGGGAATTGATTGTACCTCATGCCCAGTTTTTGAAGAAGGATGGTTAGTGATTAGCTTCTGAGCAAACGTGAGGTTGCTTGGGAATACGCGGGCAAGCACATAGATTACTGGATAAGCTTTGAAAGTTCAGAACATGTGATCCCAGGAGTTGAGAATTTGGGCTCTGTGATAGGGCATCACAGGTAAGTAGGAGACACTACAAGAAATCACACAAAAATGACGCTAAAATTTGTCACATAAAATTCATTTTTCGTCACTAAAACATTTGGTGACGATTGTTAATCGTCACAGAGACCGTCACCATATGAGCGTGGTATTAGGTTTATTTGACAATATTTGATGTCGTCACTAAATGTTTTAACTTATGGTGATGATCTACATTATTGTCACTATAATTAATTACTTTTAGTGACATTAATAGCGTCACTATTTGAATGAAACTTTCGTCACTCTATATTATGTTTCGTCATCAAAACTTGGTGCATTAAATGACAAAAATCATTTTTCGTCATTAAATGATATTGTTTTAGTGACGAAAATATGTTACTCTATTTAAATTATCTAATTTTAATGACGACAATATTGTCATATTTATGATTATTCTTTCGTCATGTTATTGTGTTTATCGTCACCAAAAATAAGAAAATAAATGACGACAGAACAATTTGTCACCTAATAATATATTTAACATGACAATTATGTCATTGTCATTTCATAAATAATTTGTCACCAAAGAGTTATTTTCTGGGACACATTTTTCAATATCACTAATTGAGTACTTATGGTGACGATACATCTCGTCACAAAAAGAGTTACTAATAGTGACAAAATTAGTTGTTGTGACTAAATAAATATATAACAGTGACGATATAGTTTGTCACCAAAGAGTTAATTTGTATGCCACATTTTTCTATGTCACTAATTGAATAATTATGGTGACGATATAACTCGTCATATAAAGAGCTATTAATAGTTACAAAATTAAAAGGCATCACTAAATGATATATAATAGTGACGACATAACTTGTCACCAAATAGTTAATATTAGTGACAATATCAGTTGTCATAACTAAATGAATATATATAATGACAATACTATTAATTCTAAAGAGTTAATATTATTCGTCATTAAATTTTAATTTTCATTGACCAAATATTATTTGCCAATAAATGATTATAAATCTTGATGATGTGGTGGTCATATTAAGTTGTTTTGACATTCAAAATGTATTGTTACATTAACAATTTTCAATAAAAAAATATATAATACATTTAGTGAGCTTTTTAAATCAACTTTACACCTGTATATAATATAAGAGACAAAAGGCAATAAACATTTAAAAAAAAGTAATTATCTTATAAAAAAATAGTAGATTCACTGATTCAACAAAATACCCAACTAACTAGGCAATAAACAGTTGCTTAAATAATCGAAGTACCACAAAACCAAATTATATAATCCAAAAAGCTGAAATTCTAAAATCCATATCCTAAGAAAATGCTTAATTAAAACCTTCAACCTTGTGGTTATTGACCTTCCAGAAAAAACTCTATCTGCAAATCAAAAAAACATATAGACATAAATCAATCAAATAGTTATGAAATTAAAAAAATGTATATAAAGAAAGAAATATTTAAATAATAAATTTTGAATTTTCCTGAACTATAGCTATACTAGCATTATAGCAACCAAAATCAACATCCATAGAATTTAGAGGATCCACAAAATCGGATTCTGGTTGAAGTTGTAATATGAAAATAGACTTCAAGAAAGTTGTCCCATGTGCAAAGAGATATATTTATGAATCCCAAAATATGAGAACTATTAGAGCAAGTTTTAAACTAACCGAGAAACTTGAGGAAGGGAAAGCAACCCAAGAGCTCCCGCACAAGTGAAGAAGTAATTATGTCAGCACTAAAATATCAGTGTGAAGTAATGAGCACCATTTACGAAAAATATTGAACATCTATTAGTCAATCATCAGCAGCACTAAAGTTCTGATAGTGACATAGGAACACAAATGGAGTATCATCATCAAAGCACATAACAACCAACAATAGGTGAATAAAGAAAACCAATTTTCATGTTTGTCCTAAATGGAGGAAAATAAATAAGAAAATCTAACATTTGTAAGAATTTAACACATCACACACCAAATTCAAAATATTTAATAGATAGTGAAGGAAACATTACCTATAATAATTCTTTTATAGCAAATTTATGATGCAAGACAATTGAAAGAAAGGAGGTAAAAGAGAGATTGTTACTAATTTAAACTAATTTTTTGGGAATGAAAAAAAAGCCACATACAGATTCATCTTATACTATCATTACTTCAGAGTTCATTATTCACTCATTTATAAAGTTGTTTTCAATATCAAAAATCTGCATTAACACAAATTCAACCATGGAAAGCAACATTTGAAAGCTTAATTGAAGTTTAAAAGTATTTATTACTTACATGATATATTTCTCTAGTATATGTTCATCCCATTAGCAGCCATAAATGCCATAAGTTTGTTGATATTTGCACCTTGATCAATCAATTGAGTTTTCAAATGAGACACTTCAGTCTCAAATTCAGCCACTTGTGTCTTAAGATCATTTACTTGAGAGTTAGACATTTGTAGCTTTTGTTGTGTATCTTGAAGTTCCTTTTGGACTTGTTGGGTAGCTAAATTAGATGATGTGATGCGCCAGCTTGGAGGCTTTTGGCCATACCCAAGGCCTTTAATGTAACCAGATCCATGGCCAAGAACCTCCAAGACTATTTCATATGTGTTTTTCTCATATCCTTCTTCTTTATATTGATCTCGCTTTTTTTTCATCAACTCCTATTAAAACACATGGATGTAAGAAGGTATATACAGTTATTTACAACCATTAACATAGAAAAGGCTGGATTTTAAACAAATAGATGTGAAAGTTACCCAATTCTCTTCTGCCACTTTGAATGACCAACCCTTTTCCTCTGAATAATGCGTACATTTATACAAATCAATCATATCACAAGGACCTCCATTTAGCTCTTTTTGAGACTAGGACAGGAAAAAATGTGCCAAATACATTAGAATTATGCATCAATTAAAGGTTATTTTTTTGGCTAAATTTAAACTATATTAAAAGGAAGAAAAAAGATTACAACCATAATTGGCTTGATTGCCCCAATTACCTCATACCAGTCCCTAGCATACAATGTCTCTTCATATAACTTCTTTATTTTATATTACAAACTAATTAAGTTTTCGTTATATGCATGTGTGTATTTAGGAAGTTATAAATCAAACTTCATGATTCTATCTTCAAGTTACAATATAGGATTTACTAGGATATTTCCAAAACTGTTATGACAGTTGTTACTGTCAGCTGCTACTGCCTAAAGGCAGCAACTCTTACTTCTTAGTTGTTACTGTCAGGTACACTCTGCATAGCCATAGCAGACCCATAGCAGTAGAAAAGTAGGATAACATTAACACAAAGTTTACCAAATAAATCCCAAACAGATCTAAATTGGGGCAATAAAAACCCTTCCAGCAAAACAAGATCCAAAAAACTCCCATAAGACCCCAATTCCATATCCCAAAACAAGATATATTCAATTAAATGTTATTAGAATGAAAGTAGTACAAAAGTACAAGTTTAGAACACTTACAATCTCGTGTCGACGAATAATAATTGGCTTTCTACCTGAAACATGTGGAGCTCTCACCTGTTTTCTATTCCCAACACTCACAAAACTTGTGTGCTATAAAAATAAGAACAATGACATTGTAAGCAATGTTACAAACCTATAGCTATAACCTAAACACTGAACCTTAACATTTAAACATGTTAAGTTTTTGTATTATTACATTAAATTTAGGTGTTGCAAAATAGTCACACAATGCTTCCCAATTTTTTTTACAAGGACAAAAAGAAGGCTTGATATTCTTAGCCTCTACCAAAGTTGCAAACTTCTTGTAGTGCATATGTAACTTGTAACGCTTTTGTCGGCTACTAGATTTTAGTCTATCAATCAAACATTGTTTCACTCCTGGAGCATCAACATTAACATCCATGTGGATCTACATATCATATTAGCATATTTTAGATGACGAGAAAAATAAATTGATATAATAAAAAAGTTATTAGTTTCGATATATGCATTTATATGATCAAAGCCTGGTTCCAAACTCTTTTCCTCATCTACGTCTTTCCACCTTTTGGGCATTGGAAGGACATCTCGAGTTACTACGCCAATTTCACTTGCAAGCTTTGTAGATTCATCTCCATTTATAGGTCTTCCTATGAATGGATCCACATTGATCTTCATTTTGCTCCCTAAAGCAACAAATGACTTCATAATGCCCTTGCCCATTGTTGGACCACGACTCCTTTTCTTAGAGCTAGCAGTATGAACATTACATACTTCTTATAGTATTTTTTTGCATACCTAATAAATAAGATTATTAGTTACTTCAGAACTTGGTATAATTTTTTTTAAGAAAAAAAAAAGAGAATTCATACCTGTTTCAATACTTGTTTCAGTTGATGGGACTTGCTCATTTGATGGAATTGCAAGACTTTCTGTTGTTGGAGTTTCATTATTTTCAGCTGTTGGAATTCCTGGACTCTGAGTTAATGAAATTTCAAGCCTTTGAATTGTTGGAACTATAGAGATTTGTGGCATGAGATTAATTTCAAATGTCTGATTTTTAGTAGCATGTTCACTACCTTTGGATGAATTGTTATGGGCTTTAAGTATTACAAATGGTTCCTTTTCTGTACTAGATTTCCCACCATCAGAAGCCATGTTTTCTTTGTTTAAATGTCCTTTGATACCTCTGAGAGTTATCGAATCAGCTGGCTTAGAATTACGATCAATGAGAATTTGTTTATTCTTGTTTGCATTGCTTTTCACTTTCAGTTTGTGTCCACTTCCAGGAGCCATTTATAAAACTTGTAAGAAAAAAAAAGTTAAATTAAATCTATTAGAATTGGATTAACTAATAATAAAGGTAAGCTGCTTGTATAATTATACATAACATTCTAGTGAGCATTAAGATGAAAAATGATGTGACATACGAAAAATTTATAAATTGTTAGAGGAAAGTATTAAAGTTCATCTATATGTTCAGTTTCCCTATTTTGGGATTACAGATATTTATGTATATATGATATGGTATAACATCCTATGAAATCAGTAATGTTTTTAACATCAGGAAATAAATGGAGAAGCAAAAGTATAGTTACTCTTTTTAACATCAGGAAATAAATCTGATTAGTGAGATCCTGTCATGGTTAAAGGCCTTGCCTATATGAATGTAAAACACAATCTTATTTCCACCTCCGTTTTAGGATTTAATTTATGCCAAATTGTCAACACAACATAAGGCTATATTCATTTTTATTATTTTATTACAATCAAAAAATTGTATTAGTGTCGCAATCATTTGATATGATCACATGAAAGGAGTGCTAGACATCAGTTTCGTCTCTCCATATAAGGTTTTCCCTTTTTTTAATACTTTAGTAGTAGATTGAACATTTTCTTTTTATTTATTTGTCTTGTTTTGGGGGGAAAAATCACTTTTGCTCTTGTTGTGGGTGTTACTACAATCAGATTGGCTTGCTATTTCCTTAGCTCGTCTCATAACTTCCACTAGGATACTCAATCATAGTTCATTTTCTTGTTTTGTTTATATAGGGCTGACCTTGACGAGACGGGAAGACAATAAATATTATTTATTCTTTCTTAGATGATACAAATTATTTATACTGATAATTTTCTCAAAGTCAATAATAACATTGTCAATAAAACAGTTGGAGGAAGATCCACTGCTAAAAACTTTGGACAAAGTGATTCCTCAGGTGTGTTAAAATTTTCCTTGTCCCTGTGTTGATACCATAATGGGGGTATCAGCTATGTGGCGGAGGAGGTGGGATAACTAGTGAGGTATTCTGCCAAAGAGTTGTACATAATATTAATAAAAATTAATATTTTCTTGTAAGTACTTCATTTTTACAGCTTCAACATAACTCCAGAAGGTACAATATCCAAAATAGTCCATAGAGGACTTTTGACAAACACCATGTATGCACTGTTTTAAATCACTATTCTCATAGCTCTTTATTTATGTTATCAATCCATTTTAGCCTCCTTGTATCACCACAAAACCAACCTATCTCCTTTATTTTATTTCAATTCATAGCAGTTCAATTATAGCTTAATTGAAAAATGTATAAGAACTTGGTCTATTACACAAACAAATACACATACACATACACGTGTCTGTATATATGAATCATTACAGCAACTAATGGAATACGGATGAATAATGTTGTTAGAAAAAATACCTTCAAAAAAATTGACGGGTCTTTGGGTCTTCGAATTTAGGGCTTCTGCAATTAGGACAGAAGGAGCAAATTTGAAGATGCAAAGAATTCGGATTAGACCAGCAACAACAGGCACATAGAGAACCCAGGAGAACTAAAGAGATCCCTATGGTAGTATCATAGCAAGAGCATAAGCAGGAGCAGTAGCAGCCAACTGCATAAACCAGTTGAAGATCAACAGCAGTATCAGCCAAAGACCTCCTAATCTAAAATTAAATATCATATACACATACATTTAGACAGGTACATCATATAACGATAAGCAATGATAGAACTACACAAACTACATCAAAAAATCTACAAGAAAAAGTCAAAATCACCCTGAGCTGCATCTGCTCGCACTTGATATTCATCCTAAGCTGTCAACACAAAAAAAAATCCTGCAAATAATGTGAGTTTTAGTAAGCATTAATACATCAAAGCAACTAAAAAAGTTTAAAGAATAGAATGAGTTTATTAGAGCACCTGTGTTCTGTTGAGTTAACTATTGTCATCATCAGTATCGTTTTCAAAATCACTATGTTGCTGAGAATCATCCTCAATACTACAATAATCAACCAAAGTTTCATCTAACTCATCTTCTTCATCGACATCCTCTAAGTTCTCCTCAACAACTTCAGGTAGTCTTGAAATTACCAACTCCTCAACATCTTCAGGATCCATGTCCTCTCTATTCAACGATTGTATTTCACAAAGACTAACTTCAAATGCATCATCAACATCATTCTCTTAATATACTCCATCTTCTACAAAGGAAAAGTCGTTAACATCCATTGCTTCTTCTTGCATCTCATCAACATCGTATATATGCCTATGTTGAAATGGTTGCACTACTTGTCAATTACCTCCTAATTTAGGATCATTAATATAGAAAACTTGTCATGCTTGATCAGCTAGTATATAAGAATCATTCTCATACCATATTCCTGTAACTTTAATACTTACTATATTTCCATCCTTTTGTATCCCTTATTTTTTCCCCAAGATTAAACCATTCACATTTGAATATAGTTACATGACTATCTTTCACATAATCCAACTGAATTATATCAGTTAATACCCCATAAAAATCTATGATATCTTCACCATGGTTCCCCTCTACTACAATCCCACTATTTTGACTTTTACGACGACCATCACGTTCTTTAGTTAAAAACCTAACTCCATTCACGATGCATCCAGTGTACTTTCTTACACACCTATGTGGTGCACATGCTAAAGAATATAGAGATTCGTTTACTTCTGATGGTTCATCATGATATATTTGAGTCATCTATAGAAAAATTAGATTTTAAAAATCAACAAAATGACAATAAGATATTTTACAATTGCAAACAATATTCAAAATCCCAAGTATCTTACATGATTTTTGAACAATGCAGGAAATTGCTCTCTATGTTCTTGATCTACATTTTCACAACCAGCTAAGCGAAGCTCCTCTTTATGCCTCCTGTAATAAACAATATCAATAAGTATTTCAGCAAATTTCAAATACTTAACATATTGTTTTTGTAAGTTTAAAATCTAATTATATACTCACTCAAAATATGGTTCAACCTCTTCACAATTTTGGAAGACAAACCATTGTGTCACATTGAACTCTTCCTCCAATAATTCAACATATTTAGTTGCTCCAAAATGGCAGCATTTTTTAGAGAAAATTGATAAACTATCGTCAGTTACTATGTCATTATTTCGATCATCTCGATTGAATATAGTCTCAATTCCCCGCAAGGACATTGAGCAAAAAGTTAAACACTCTTTTGCAATGTAAGTTTCTGCAACTGAACCTTCTGGATGAGCTTTATTACGCACACTCTGCTTCAATTCACATAATGATCTATAAAAACATAATTAACAAAAACATCAATAACAATTTAGAGAAAAGAAATTATATAATGAATGTGTTTTTTTTACCTTTCAATTGGATACATCCATCTAAATTGAACCGGTCCACCAATCAATGCCTCATTTGGTAAATGAATAGGCAAATGAACCATTATGTCAAAAAAGTTAGAGGATATATTTTTTCAAGTTTACATAAAATTAAGCAAATATCTTCTCTCATTTTCTCCAATTCAGATTTCTTCAACTTCTTACAACACAGCCGTTGAAAAAATGACCCAACTCTGCTAGTACGTTGACTTCATTGTTTAACGATCCTTGAATACCAACAGGAAGTAATCGTTGTAAAGGTATATGGCAGTCATGACTTTTCAATCCAAATATCTTTTGATCACTCGAAATAACACAACGGCAGATATTAGAAGCATAACCATTAGGAAATTTAATAGATTTTAGAAACTCACAAAAATCCTGCCTTTCTTTCTTTTTGATGACATAACATGCAGCAGGTTCAACATATTTTCCATCACTCCTCTTAATTAAGTGCAACTCCTTGCGAATGTTCATGTCCTCCAAATCTTGCCTTGACTTGAATGTATCTTTTTTTTTCCCATCTATACTCATCAAGGTTCCTAATATACTCTCACAAATATTCTTTTCAATATGCATTACATCTAAATTATGCCTTAACTTCAACTTACTCCAGTAAGACAAATAAAAAAAATGCTAAATTTAGTCCAATTCAATTTCTCAGGCTTGCGCTTTCTCTTTCTATTACCATGCTTCCCTGGTGTCATATCTTCTAGTTTCCCCAACTGCATTAACACATCCTCCCCAGTTAATTCTTTAGGCGCCTCACTATCTTCTTTTTTACCATTGAACTTTCTGTTTCTTCTCCAAGCATGATCTTTTGGTAAATAGCGACGGTGTCCCATGTAACACACCTTGTTTCGCAACCCCTGAGAACATATTTGTTCATTACAAACTGGACAAGCCATGTACCTTTTAGTACTCCATCCAGACAAATCACTATATGCAGGAAAATCGTTTATTGTCCATAAAACAGCAACATGCATTTGAAATTTTTTTTATAAGAATCATCAAAGGTTTTTATCCCTTCAACCAACAATTTTTTTAACTCTTCAATTAACGACTGTAAGTAGACATCAATGTCCTTTCCAGGTGATTTCTTCCCTAGAATTAGTAAAGACAACATAAAGAATGGTTGTTTCATACAATCCCAAGGGGGAAGATTCAATGGAGCTATAATTACAGGCCACATACTATAAGTGGTGCTTAAGTTTCCAAATGGATTAAAACCATCTTTAGCTAGAGCTAGTCTAACATTTCTAGGATCATTTGCAAACCAAGGAAACCATGTTGTGTTCCCTGGATCTATCCCTCGCTCAAAAATATGATCTTTAACTATTTTTTGATCTTGAATTATTAAGTTTAAAGAACATATACATGGGCATCGAATGTCGCACTCTGTACCTATATGAGTATCAACAAATTTCATAAAAGCGTTTACCCCATCAATATAAGCCTTAGACCATTTAATTGCATGCAACCAACTCTTGTCCATTTTATACCCCAAGAAGCTAGTTGATACAATACAACGAAAACTATAGCAAAAAACTAATAATGCTAAAAAAGGGCGAAGATAGCAGCACTATTTTGCTTCAACTTGCCTTGCTTGGTGATTGCAGATAACGTTTGATTTTAAATCCTGACAACCGACGTTTCTCTTTCTGATGGTTTGCAGGCATAGCTTCTAGGGATTTGGATTTGTCAACTTCATTACTTTCTTCTTTGATCTGCACAAATGAATCTGATAGGGGAGAGAAAAATAACACCAAAAGCAATAATATTTTTTGGCAATAAAAACTTCTATACATGAGCACTGATCAACAAACAGCTATAACCTCAAAACTACAAAAACAGAATAAAAGAACACAAGGACAAAACTCAGCACAGAGAAGTAGGCTGATAAATTTAATAAAGGGAAGAAAAAGAGGAAATATATAGGTAAAGATATAAGCATAAACAAATATTGTTACTTCTTTATCCAAAATTAACTTCACTATATAATGGGTAAAACAATTCCAACCAATAGTGACGTTGCAAGTCTGAATAGAAGGTAACCATTTGGGAAAATTATATCTAAGAGTTAAGTTATTACATAGACCACCCCTCCACCTCCTCAAGTAACAGGGACTCCACCGTAAGGTGTTCAATTTCAAGCAGGATTTTTATCTTCCTAGCCATTCATGAATTTTTCCAGAGTTTGCAAAGTAATCAAAAAATGAGTAAAAACATACCAACCATGCTACCAATTATTATGAATCGAATTACAAAAAAGTGCTTCTTACTAAAATCACAATCATATCTGTAGTTTTTAATCATAAAAAACACAACAAAATTACATATACCTCTTGTGCTTGATTATAATCTTTATAATCCCTAATTAACTTTAATTTCCTTCCGTAACCTAGCAAAATTGGAATTCAATTTGGGAAGGGAGAGAGAGGTTTCGGCAGGTGGGAGGATAGAGGAGCCAGGACTAGGGGAGAGAAAGTGGGATCTGCAGGGTTGGGCAGGGGAGAGAAAGCGAATCTTAGGCCATGTTTGTCGTCACTAAAAAACTAGTGCTTCATTTGATTTTAATTTAATTCCTTTCCTAATCTTTAAGTTTTTTTAATTTATTTCTAAAAAAAATTCCAATTAGCTTAATTTTAACTTAACAACTTATTTCACATTATATGAATTATGCTTTTTTTTACATAATATTCAAAAAAAGGTATTACTCACAGCTTTGTATGAAAATAATATTTCCTATAGTAATGCTTTGTATTAAAATAATTCCATATTAAAATAATTTTAATACCCCTTTCTAAAATAAAAATTTCTGGAAATTTAACATTAGAATTTCAAATTAAAAATTATTCTTAATTGATCATCTCTTTTGCGAAATATTTAGTCCGTAACAAATCATGCAATAAAATTTACCTCCAAAAGTTTTTAAATTTTTTTTGCCTCCAAATCAAATTGTGACGATATTACGTACTTTGTCACTAAATATAACAATTTATGACGAACCATTTTTGTCACTTTTCCATGCAGCTAATTAGTGACGCACTATTATCTCGTCATATAAAATTGGTGTAGACACTCGAAATTTTCTTTTCCTGTTACTAATTATGTAGGAGGGCAAAAATATCTTTTTCACACTCCAGAAGTAACTCTGGAGGACCACAACATCAATTCCCACCCCGGACCCGGAGATAGCCCCAGGAGATCCAGTTTCCAACCCCGGAGATCACCCAGGAAAATCAGTCTCCAACCTCGGAGATAACCCCGAGAAAATCCGTTCCAACCTCGGAGATAGCCCCGGGGGATCAAGTTCAAAGCCTGAAGATAACCCCAGGAGGTTGAGCCAACCTCAGAGATAGCCCTGAGGACATTCAAAGTCAACATCAAGTCAACCTCAGAGATAACCCTGAGAAAAGACTGCTACAACTGCGCGAAAACTGGAGATAACCCCGGGAGGGGAAAAATGGTCATTTTGCCAACTCAAATCAAATCAACTCATTTAAACTCAAAATGCTTCATTAGAGGTCCCACAAGAATCATATTTTAACTTTCGAGCGCAAACTACGCAAAACGGCTCACCGGATTGCTTGACGGAAACTCGGAAATGCTTTTTCGGTCACAGACTCATCTTTTTAAAATCAAAAAAGGGCAAATCCTATCTCATTGTGTAGCTCTCAGAAAGAGCTTTTCGGAATGGTATGGCACGCTTTCATCGGACTCACGGATTGAAAGTTATGAACGACAGAGCGAACAACGCGTTGTCCGAGTGTTCGTACTTCGACACGACGGAACCCACACTGCCCGGGGCACCCCAGGCAGCCTCTGGTACACCTACGACCCAGTCGCAGGTACACCTGCGGCACCCCCCTCTATAAATAGAGGGCTTGGGGTGGCCATATTTGCACGAGAAAAGGCGAGGAAGCCTTATTCAATTTGTTCTGTACACCTTATAAGTTGAGTGCTTTCTCATTTTAAACACTTGTAAGCTCATATATAGCTACTTTTATACCAGCGGGAGCCGAGTGTTCATCCACTTAAAGCTATAGAAGTCTTTTTTGGCAGTCCACTGTAAGCCTTCTTACACACTTTAAAGCCTTTCTCTTCATCTTTGCACACAATGTTCTTCACGTTGAGAGTCGTGTTGTGTGTGTTTTCCCGGACTTCGGTCTGTGGCTTTTATTTCTTTTATATATATATATATATATATATATATATATATATATATATGGACTAACATTATCGAGTTATGCCTCGATTGAGCCTAGACTTATGTCTGGAACGTTTAATTGCTTTCGTATATATATATATATATATATATATATATATATATATATATATATATATATATATATATATATATATATATATATCTTTATACTATTGTCGGACTTTGTTCGATGAGCCTGGATTTTATATCCAATGCGTTTACCTGCTTTTATATATATATATATATTTACATTTCGTCCCGCCTAGAGTTTACTTCGTGGCGGTTGACCATTTTTTACAGCTTTCTTTACATTTTGTCCCGCCTGGAGTTTAATTCGTGGCGGTTGATCGCTTTTACAGCTTTATTTACATTTCTGATCTTCCATGGAGGTGTTTCATGGTGGTTGATCATGTCAATATATATATATATATATATATATATATATATATATATATATATATTTACCGTTTTTATATATTTACATTTCTGATCCCCCCATGGAGGTGCTTCGTAGTGGTTGATCATGTCTGTATATATATATTTACAGCTTTTATATATATACCTGCTTACTGCATTTATATCAATTGCGGCATCATGTGAGCCTAGGAATCATGTGATCATAGATTCAGTCTACTGAATCTAGATTCGGTTCCCGTGATGGACATTTTCAGCTGTAAGCAGCTTGTAAATTTATTCACGGTGTTTGGATTTCCTTAGATGGTTTTCATACCCATGAGGAGTTCGGCACTGCTTTGTACATTATTTTCTCGAAGATGCTTCGCATCTCGAAAATAAAAGCAATCAAGCCGAACACCTAATATTAAAATGGAAGTATCAAATGCCTCAATTACTATTGAGCACAAGGGTTTGAAAAAACCTCTTTTATAAAACCTCATTGCTATATCTTGTTTAAAACTGAATTTTTACAGAAATTCAAACCCTTTGTATATAGGTGCGAACGAGGCATAGCACTACTTCCAAATAACAACACATTGACCCACACAAACACACACACACACATTCATATAACAGTTTCTTGAAAAGTGACGGTCACCATGGTAACACGGATGTCGGGGGGTGCCTATCACCTTCTCTCCGCATAAGCAAGTCCCCGGGCCCTAATGAATCTCGGTTTCACAGACCCATTTAACAGTGTCACATCACTAGGTCAATGTGCAAACCTTTTCTCGGTTGTGTTGGTACAACCAGTTAAAAAACCATCTGGCGACTCTTACAGTCCAATCGTCGACATTATACATGTTGGACCTTTTTCAGTTGTTTTGTCAAACAAATCTCACATAAAATGAGAACACAAAAGTGCAAAAACAGAAAAGGGATAAATAAAAATTCTGACGTCAACAGGTGGCAACTCTGCTGGGGACTCCAGTAAGAGGACTTAAGCCGCTATTACACTCTTTTCAAAACTGTTATATGCTTATATGTGGATGTTGCATTTACATTTGAATGAATGTGTACGAATGCATTTACTTATTGCGCTTAGTGCTTCGCACCATATATGCCTGTAATATTAGTGCTTCGTACATGTCATCATTTCCATACGGTGAGACGCTATGTGAATGTATGTTGTGTGGTCCCTCCACCAGGAGGCTATCCTGTCGGTGTTTGATTACTGGACTCGTAGGAAGACTAATTCCAACGAGGCTCAGGAAAGGCACCACCCAAATTTGCTCTAGTTAAAAGACCGGATTAACTTCCCGTCAAGTAAATTGCGATGATTTGGGAACCTTCATGCCCAAAAACCGCGAGAGTAACCTAAGATAGGTCAGCCTCTGATAAACCAATCGAGAAGGAAAGTCTCTTCATACCTTCCATTTTCAATTACTGGTAATTTCATTCCATATCAAATCATTGTAATGGCAAATAAGAAGGAATATGTGTACATACATAAAACCTGACATATTATGCTAACACCAGTTTTGCAGAACAACACTCCTATAACGGACACATTCTAACATGTAAATTATTTTTTTACATTCCCTAAAGACTAAACTACATAAGTCTTTTTGTAGGGAAGCTTCGCTCCCGTTACCCGTTTAAAGTCCAAAAAAGCACTAAGCCCACTGTCAGACATGGCTGCAAGTGCCCAGCCTGATCCTACTCCTGTTTCCCGAGAGGAGTTCGAAGGACTAAGGAATCAGATAGTAGAATTGGTTATCTTTTTAAAAGAACAAAGTAAAAATACTCAGGGCCAAACAATGCCTACTCAACCAGAGTCATTCACACCAGGGGGCAGTCAGGGTATTGGCAAAAATATAGAAACCCAGACACCTAAACCTTATAAAGAAATCACAAATCTCAAGGATTATCGAGAAACTGGGGATATAAGAAAAAAAGTCCAACAAATGGAGGAAACCATCCAGTTAATCAAAGGGACTGGAAACTATGGAAGTGTCACCTATTCAGATCTTTGCATATTTCCAGGGGATCGATATCGTGAAAAATTCAAAATCCCAGAGTTTGAAAAGTACAATGGGGCGGGCGATCTCTATACGCACCTAAAAGTGTACATTGGCGAACTGGGGTCATATGCTGAAGATGAAAGCCTCAGAATGCAACTTTTTCAAAGGAGTCTCACTGGAGAGGCTAAAGCCTGATATGCCCTACTTGACAATGCCAAAATCCATAACTGGGAAGAATTGGCCCACACCTTTCTAAATCAGTACAGTTTTTAGTCACAAATGACACCAGATCGATACCAAGTGACTAAAGTCAAAAAGCAAAGTATTGAATCTTTCCGAGAATATGCCCAAAGGTGGAGACATCTAACAGCACAAGTCATTCCATCAATGACAGAAACTAAGATGGTTATGACATTTATTGACATTCAAGAGGCTCCATACTATGAGAGGATCCTAGCCGGCATAGGAAAGCCATTCTTGGAAATGATCAAACACGGTGAAATGGCAGAGATGGGCCTGAAGGCAGGCAAGATTAAAGACTTTACTGCCTTGGAAGCAGTCGCCAAACATATACAGACTGGCAGGTATGCGAGCAATCCTAAGGGGTACGTACTCGATAAAGTCAATGAAGATGTATCCCTTGTTCTACAGAGGCAAGCTAGGAGACAAACCTACAGTCCCCCCATCTGGAAAATGCAAGACAATCTACCATCTCAACAACAGGCTGCATTAAACCAATGCCCAGATAGAAAAAGAAAATTTGAAAGAGCAGAAAATCGGGTGTTCAATCCACTTGGCGATTCCCTTGAAAATGTATTGGCGATATTAATGGATCACAAGAAAATTACCGAATTGGCCCCACCTCTGGAACCAGGGAGCAAAAGATACAATCCAAGCCAAAGATGTGCTTACAACTCAGGGTCTCTAGGACACGATACACAAGATTGTTGGTCTTTAAAGAATAAAATTTAAAATTTGATCGAAAGTGGCAGTATTGTGGTCCAACAACCTGATCAACAAAATGTCAACACCAACCTTCCGTTGCAGCATGATACAGGGGAAGTAAATATGATCGGGTCAGGAAGCGCTGAAATGTATCCAAATCGCAAGTACATACGAAGGGTGGAGGAATACCCCCGACGGCACAGAACAAATGTCCTAGAGTGGGAAAACTCGGAGGAGGGTATGCCAGTAATGCAAAAATTAGAGACGATCTAGAATCAAGTAAATCTGCTGGCTAAGCTGATGGTGTGCCAACATCAGGAAACGAGGCAGTTTTTCACTCAACTATCAGAAAGCCAAGAGAAAAAGGAGGTTAATCACAATGCAAACCCATATCTCTCCATGATGAACCAGCTAAATAAAGAAGATCAAAGCAGGCTGAATGTATAAGAAAAGGGGGATGATAAATGTGCTAAAAGATCTTGCCAGTAGAAAAATTGCTCGAGGGAATGCGAATTCTCATAGATAAAAGATCAAACAACCTCCAAAAGAGTCCGAAAATTCACCCCTCTGAGCAAATCAAATGAAGAAATGCTACACTTTCTGATAAGCGAAGGAAGGATTACTGAGTTGTTGCCTCTTATAAATCCCAAGATAAAGAGTTATGATTCCACCAAAATATGTCTCTACCATTCTAACTCACTTGGACATACGACTGAAGAATGCTGGTCTTTGCGACATAAAATCCAGGATCTCATTGAAAATGGAGAGCTGGAGATAGAATTTTCCATGACCAAAAAAGGCGAAAAGGAAATAAAAAGCTTAAGATGTCCATTCGAGACAGGCAGTTCAAATGAGGTAAAGGCTATAAGCGACAATTCTGCCAGAATACAAGGTGGACTGATCCTAATGCAAGTAATGATAGAGGAAAGAAAGGCATCCCCAAAGGAGATTCCTTCGCCAACATCGAAGGTCATGTGGTCCAAAGATATCAACCACGTTCCTGATTTCATCACCTTGGATGATGAGGAGGAAATAATAATCCTTTCCAAAGAAGGAAAAGCCAAAAAGGAAAGTTCCTTGCGAGAAATGCAACAACAGTTCGAGGGAGATTTTATGGTCGAGTCATCTCAAACCCAGGAAAAGGGTGAAGGAACAGATGAAGAAAAAGGTGGTGAGATTGTCGGGGAAGCCAACCCATTGAAGAATCTGGAGTTCATACCTTTGTGCGATGGGTCCAGTTCAAGCATCCTTGAGGAATGTACTGAATCTGGAAGCGATCAAGTTATGACTCTATATGTGAAGATATTTAGAATCAAGAAGTAACCTCTATTGCGAGCCCTAAAGGCAACATAACCACTAACAACTGGACTATCATGCCTCAGCTAGCCAAGAAGATGCAGATCCAGAGGATACAGTTGTGAGTTCCAGGAGATGTTAGGACAATATCACTTTCTTCGCAGTGTGCCATTTATTTTCCATGCATGTAAAGAAAAAAAAACTAAAACAAAAAAAAGACATCTCTACACCCTTCTCACCACTTACCGCCTCAATGGGAGTACGTAGGCAGCCGTGTACGGTGCGGTCTAACCACTACAAAAATCGACAAACCCCTTCAACCAAGCTCAACCTCCAATAAATATTTTTAGCCTTTTAAACCAAAGCCTGAACTACGAAAGACCTAATTTCTCTTCATCAATGGGAGTACGTAGGCATCCATTTATGGTGCGGTCAAACCAAACAAAAACCCAAAAAACCCAAACAAACACATCTCAAGCAAACACTTATCAAACAAACACTTCTCAAACTGTTTAAGCTCACCAGCGGGAACTACGCAGATCTGATCTCCGCTCATCAATGGGAGTACGTAGGCAACCACCAGTGGTGTGGTCTAACCCTCAAAAGAAACATCCAAACCCAAACATCAATCCCAAGGATAACTTTCCAAGTCAGCAACCCTTGTCGAGAAGACCCAACAACACTTCAATGTCATCGAATCTGGTATAAATCCCAGAAAGGAAGAAACATCGATACACTAAGATAACCAGTAGCGAGGACCTTCAAAAAATCGGCACCCTCAATCACAAGTCTTCATCAAATCAGAAGAAAACCATCAACGCCGATTGCAAGAACAAGTCAAGAACAAAAATTGAGGGCATAAAAGCTCAAATCCACTACCAGTTTACCATCTAGTAAAAGCCTCTTGCGATCTCGGCGTCTTATCAGCTCATCTATCAAAGCAACTATCCCAGACAACAAGCAAGGCTGGGGTAATTTTAAAATTAGTGACAACCCGATATTGGAGCCCATACAACAAGACTGGGGCAATCTCAGGAACAGCGACAACTTAACACTGGGGCATTTATCAATCATCCTAAGGAGGAAAATGTGCCAGTCAGCACCATCAGTATGGTACATCATCATCAAAGCTTCCTTCACATCATCTTACTGGCGATTTGGATATTACTCACTTGCGACTTCATCAACAAAGAGAGTTTCTCATATGAACCCTCGGCATCAACATACGAAAGGACTAGTGCATTGTCTAATTCCAAAAAAATGGAAGGAGCTTAAGGCGGAATCAATCCTCTGCTCAAAAGAAAGGGGAGAACTCCTAGAAGAAATCATGGCGACTTTAGCTTGCCCCTACGAAAGAAGGGGAAAATTCTCAAAAAAGTTCTTAACTCAGGAGCAGAAGGCCAACGACGAAAGGTCTAGCGAAGAAAATCTACACCATCAAACATGTTAACCTGCGTTAAGTCCTCACAAGTTGAGGCCTCTACACCGAAGTACAAATCTGGGCAGCGAAAGAACGAGTTGCACCCTCTAGGGACGTCAGCGACATTCAGGTCATAAGTTCAATCGGGTTGAGAATCAAATGCTCAAGGAAATGGGACACAAGCACCCAACAGCGAAAGGAAACTCTAAATCACCTCAAAAATGGGTGAGCGTAATATTAGGCAGAGCCTAGCGAAGCAAACCGTTGAATATTACTTCAGCGAAAGTATCAGATGATCCAGTATTCTAAACCATTGGCATCAATTCAGCATAACATCAAAATAGTTCAGCGATGAAAGCTTCGTATACCACCGGGCGAGTGGGAATCAAAACAGTTTGGCGATCAACAGGGTAGGCACCGTTGCAAACTACTAGCGTATGCATCGGGAAGGTCTGGTGATTTTAGAATGTCATCCCCATCAGAGATGTGAAAAACATCTCAACTTATCTTCATCAAACAAGCCTCGACGATACCAATAAAAAGCCATATCGTTGGAGTCAACACCAGCATAGGCATCAACAATGATCAGTAAAGGTAAAGCGATTTGAAAAAATTATTTTAAACATTCATCATAACATTCATTACATTGCGATTTGCAATTTGCGATTTACGATATGCGATATGCGATGTGTGATGTGCGATTTACGATGTGTAATTGGCCAAATGAGAAATGCGAAGTGCGAAATGTGATGTGCGATTTATAAACTGTGATTTGGGAAAACATTTTAACATTCATCATGACATTCATTACATTACGATTTGCATCATTAAAAATACCTTGTCATATTTCAAGTGTCTACTAATCTTTGTCATGTCCATTCCATTGCATTGCATGAACATGATAAAGAGGGGCATCTGTAGACACTCGAAATTTTCTTTTCCTGTTACTAATTATGCAGGAGGGCAGAAACATCTTTTTCACACTCCAGAGGTAAACCTGGAGGACCACAATATCAATTCCCATCCCAGAGATAGCCCCGGGAGATCTAGTTTCCAACCCAGTTTCTAACCCCAGAAAATCAGTTTCTAACCCTGGAGATAACCCAGGGAAAATCAGTTCCAACCTCAGAGATAGCCCCGGGGGATCAAGTTCAAAGCGTGGAGATAACCCCAGAAGGTCGAGCCAACCTCAGAGATAGCCCTGAGGACATTCAAAGTCAACATCAAGTTAATCTCAGAGATAATCCTAAGAAAAGACTGCTACAACTGCGCGAAAACTGGAGATAACCCCGGGAGGGGAAAAATGGTCATTTTGCCAACTTAACTTCAACTCAAATCAAATCAACTCATTTCAACTCAAAATGCTTCATTAGAGGTTCTACAAGAACCATATCTTAACTTTCGTGGGCAAACTACGCAAAACGGCTCACCGAATTGCCTGACAGAAACTCAAAAATGCTATTTCAGTCATGGACCCATCTTTCCTGAATCAAAAAAGGGCAAATCCTATGTCATTGTGTAGCTCTCGAAAAGAGCTTTCCGGAATGGTATGGCACTCTTCCATCGGACTCACGGATTGAAAGTTATGAACGACCGAGCGAACAACGCGTTGTCCGAGTGTACGTACTTCGACACGGCGAGACCCACACTGCCCGGGGCACCCCGAGCAGCCTCTGGTACACCTGCGACCCAGCCGTAGGTATACCTGCGGCACCCTCCTCTTTAAATAGAGGGCTTGGGGTGGCCATATTTGTAAGAAAAAAGGCGAGGAAGCCCTGTCCAATTTGCTCTGTACACCTTATAAGCTGAGTGCTTTCTCATTTTAAACACTTGTAAGCTCATATATAGCTACTTTTTTACCAGCGGGAGCCGAGTGTTCAGCCACTTAAAGCTATAGAAGTCTTCTTTGGCAGTCCACTGTATTCCTTCTTACACACTTTAAAGCCTGTCTCTTCTTGCACACACTGTTCTTCACGTTGAGAGTCATGTTGTGTGTGTTTGCCCGAACTTCGGTCCGTGGCTTTTATTTTTTTTGTATATTATATATATATATATATATATATATATATATATATATATATAACTGTGTGTCGAACTATTTTCGATGAGCCTGGATTTCACATCTGGTGCGTTTACTACTTTAATATATATATATATATATATATATATATATATATATATATATATATATATATATATACAAAAATAATTAAACGCTCCAGACGTGAGTCTGGGTTCATCGAACAGAGTTCGACACGCAATTCATATATATAAGTATATATATATATATATATATATATATATATATATATATATATTTACATTTCGTCCCGCTTAGAGTTTACTTCGTGGCGGTTGACCATTTTTTACAGCTTTCTTTACATTTCGTCCCGCCTAGAGTTTACTTCGTGGCGGTTGACCGTTTTTACAGCTTTCTGTACATTTCGTCCCGCCTGGAGTTTCCTCCATGGCGGTTGATCGCTTTTACAGCTTTATATTTTTAATCCTCCATGGAGGTGCTTCGTGGATGTTGATCATGTTAATATATATATATATATATATATATATATATATATATATATATATACCGCTTTTATATATTTACATTTTCGATCCCCCATGGAGGTGCTTCGTGGTGGTTGATCATGTCTGTATATATATATTTACAGCTTTTATATATATACCTGTTTACTGCGTTTATATCAATTGCGGCATCATGTGAGCCTAAGAATCATGTGATCACAGATTCAGTCTACTGGATCTAGATTCAGTTCCCGTGATGGACATTTTCAACTGTAAGCAGCTTGTAAATTTATTCACGGTGTTTGGATTTCCTCAGGTGGTTTTCATACCCATGAGGAGTTCGGCATTACTTTGTATATTATTTTCTCGAAGATGCTTCGCATCTTGAAAATAAAAGCAATCAAGCCGAACACCTAATAATAAAATGGAAGTATCAAAGGCCTCAATTACTATTGAGCACAAGGGTTTGAAAAAACCTCTTTTATAAAACCTCATTGCTATATCTTGTTTAAAACTAGATTTTTATAGAAATTTAAACCCTTTGTATATAGGTGGGAACGAGGCATAGCACTACTTCTAAATAATAGCACATTGACCCATACACACACACACACATTCATATAACAGTTTCTTGAAAAGTGGTTGTAACCGTGGTAACACGGATGTCGGGGGGTGCCTAACACATTCCCTCCGCATAAGCAAGTCCCCAGGCCCTAATGAATCTCGGTTTCACAGACCCGTTTAGCAGTGTCACATCACTGAGTCAATGTGCAAACCTTTTCTCAGTTGTGTTGGTACAACCAGTTAAAAACCAACTGGCGACTCTTACAGTCCAACCGTCGACATTATACATGTCAGACCTTTTTCACTTATTGTTTCAAATAAATCTCACATAAAATGAGAACACAAAAGAATAAGAACAGAAAAGGGACAAATAAAAATCCCGACGTCGACAATTGGTATTTATGACAATACAAATTGTCATAAATTATTTTTTTTAGTCTTTAAAAAATTTCCCTCCAAAATTCTTCAAAAAAATTTGCCTCCAAATAAAATTATGACGATTGTCACTAAATATAAGAATTTATGACGAACTATTTTTGTCACTTATTCACTCATCTAATTAGTGACAAACTATTTTCTTGTCATACAAAATTGGTATTTATGACAATACAAATTGTCATAATTTATTAGTTTTTTCTCTTTAAAAAATTTCCCTCCAAAAATAATGTTGCCTCCAAATAAAATTGTGATAAATTTATATTTGGTGTCACTAAATATGAACATTAGTGACGAAAGCATATTGTCACTAAATTTTACAAATAATTAATGACAAATTATTATGTTGTCATCGAAAGAAATATTTGGTGACAATAAATAATGTCATCAATTATTACAAAATGTCATTAAAAGGTTTCCCTCCAAAATTTTGGTGCGAAATTCTACCTCTAAAATAACTTGTGACGAAATTTTCTTAATCGTCATCAAATGTGTAAATTAGTGACGATATAAATGATTAATAGTAACAAAATTAAAGGTCGTCACAAAAACAAAAGTTTTAGTGATGATTATGAATTTCGTAATTATTAATTAACAAATTATGATAAAATTTTGTGCGTGACAAAAAATTCGTCATAAAATGTGTGATTTCTTGTAATGAGAACAACTGATTGTAGTTGGCTTTCCTATATCCATCTCAGCCCACTGCAATAATCTCAACTTCATCATCCTCTTTTTATTCTCGATCTTCGTTTTCGTCTTTTGAAATCTCCACTACTTCAAACATTTCCTCATACATTGTCTGATCTTCACCCTTTTCTACCTCCATAGCTTTTATACCTTTGACATCCCTTTCCTCTTGTATCTCCCCCTCAACTGTAGCTTTTTCTGGCACAGGAACTTTAAGAGGCTCCCCTTCAATTTGATCATTCATTTGAACTTCAGGTAGCTCCCCCTCAGCTGGATTATTAGGAGTTTCAGGAAACTCCTTTTGTGCAACTATTTTCCTTTTTTCTTCCTTCAAAGCTTTCACATTTTTAAGTACATACGTCTTGACAAGCTTTCTCCTTGCCTTTCTGGGTTAAGCTTCAGCCTTAGTGCTTTCCTCAGCTGCAGCTCTGACAGTTGATTTAGGCTGAGATACTGTTGCAGCATCCAATTCTGGAGTGATGTCGAGTCTGGACTCTAAGATTGACAGTGACTCTACAATCAAATGATGTGAAGACTTCTTTGTTTTGTGGATGCGTTTTCCCTTCTTAAGCAGCTGAGAGATGGTGGCTCTGTCTTCTTCCTCCTCAGACTGTTTCTTTTTCCTCTTTATTTCCTTCAGAGTTTTAGTGCCCAAACTCTCTTGGGGTGCATCAGTGGTTGAGCCTGGAGGTTCTTCTGTTGTTTGAGCTTCCATTTTCCTCTTACTCTTGCTTTTTCTGATCAAGGCGATGGGTTCCTTTTGATTAATTTCTTCTTCTTCATCCGCTTCCTTCACTTCAGACATGTTTCCTGGTAGCCCAGATACCTTTGCTTCACCAGTCCTTCCATTGGATTCAGACATCATTCTGACATTTGTTGTAGGGTTTCTTTTCCAATTTTGAAATAGCTGCTGGGATATTTTTCTGCTGGGATTGATGGATTCTCCTTCCTTGTACCAAATTTTGTCACCCAGAGCCGATTGTAGGATTATGCTTATGAACCTCCCATGGAGCATTTTCCCAGAGCTCTTTAATTTCTTTGAGCTGAGTATCCACTTCCCAATCTAATCGATGAGTAGAGCCCCATAGTTAAGTTGAATCCTGAAGCAGATTGATGTCATGAGCTTTAGTTGAACTTCATTTACAGAGTCGTGACCAGAGCTTTTACAGCATATACACTTCCCAACAATGTCAGCCAGAAATTCATACTTCTGGGAAAACTCTTTCTTCTTGTATCCCTTGATGTTCTAAAACTTTGTGTTATGCATCTTCTTTAGACCTTTATGAAAATTGATGACATCCATATGTATGAAACTCTTTGATTTGAAACCTATGGCTAGGTTTATATCTTCAGCTTTGAGTTTAATTTGTTCCCCCTTTGACCCGTGTAGTGATGATATCGTTCTCAAAGACTCCATTGTTGTACAACTCTTTCATCAGCTTTGGGTATATCCATGTGCTGGTGCTCAGAGCTTCTTCAAGACCAATTTTCTTTAGAAGAGATAGAATCTTGTGAAACTAAGGGTCAGCTGTCTTGAATTCATTAAAACAGAGTTGGTAACCAAAGATAACATTGGAAGAAGCCATTGATTTTATTGAACTGAGGTTGGTTAAGCGTTCTAAAATCTTGGGTTTCTGCTGGTAGAGAGATAGAGAGAGAGGATTGAGCTTTTTAAAATGCTGAGGTGAATTTTCAAAAACCTTTTTCAAACTATACTTGTAACTTCCCTCCACACGATCTGCATAGTGGGGCATGTGTCGAGTTCTTCCGAGCTCCACGATTTTAAATAGTGTTGAAAATAATGATCTTCCCTTAGCTCCCCTTGAGCTAGTGTATCCTTTGGGAGGACTATGATCGTCGAGGTTGCTCTACGATGGTAGAGTTCATTGCTGACTCTACTCTACGATCATTGTATGTCCTGGTCCTTGTGATGAGCTCTGACATAGCATTCCTTCTAGGTTAAGGTAGCTCAGGAAGGGCCAACCTCTTAGACTGAACTAAGGGTCAGGTTTGTCCCTGAGGCACTTATTAGAGGGGTTGCTTGGATTTGATAGAAATGATGGTATCATAAGATGCTTCTCTGTCATGTCGAGGCTGCTCTACGATTGTGGTTTCTCTTTAGTCATCTCTATGATTTTAAACATAGCCTTTTTATCTGCATGGTTATCAAAAACTAGAGCATAGAGTTTATGGTTGCAGATTTAGCATGCCTACCTTACTTATCATTTTATTAAATCTGAATTCATCTAGAGGCTTTATAAAGACATCAGCAAGTTAATTTTCAGTAGGGATGTATTGTAAAGATATAGTTCCATTTTGAACATGGTCCCTAATAAAATGATTTCTTATTTCTATATGCTTAGTTCTAGAATGCATGACAGGATTTTGTGTTATTGCTATGGCACTTGTGTTATCACAATGAACATGTATAGATTTGAAATCAAACCCATAGTCTGCTAGCTAATTTTTCATCCATAAGATTTGAACACAGCAGCTGCCAGCAGCAATGTATTCAACTTCTGTTGTTGAGGTAGATATTGAGTTTTGCTTCTTGCTGAACCAGGACATAAGTCTGTTTCCTAACAACTGACAAGTGCCACTAGTACTTTTCCTATCGATCTTGCAGCCTGCAAAATTAACATCTGTATATCCTATCAGTTCAAAGGAGGACTCCTTGGGATACCAGAGTCCCAAGTGAGGTGTGCCTTTGAGATACCTAAAATTTTTTTTATAGCAGTTAAGTGTGATTCCTTAGGATTTGCTTGAAATCTAGCATATATACATGTTGCAAACATTATATCTGGTCTACTGGCAGTTAGATATAGAAGAGAGCCTATCATACCTCTATATTAAGTAACGTCAATACTTTTACCTTTTTCATCTTTGTCAAGCTTAGTTGCTGGAGCAATTGGTGTTTTCATGGGAGAGGCAGATTACATGTCATACTTTTTAAGTAAGTCTTTAATGTACTTGACTTGGTTAATGAAGATACCTTCATCAGTCTGCTTTACTTATAATCCAAGGAAGAAATTTAGCACACCCATCATACTCATTTCAAACTTGCTCTGCATAAGCTTGGCAAATCTCTTGTACAGTTTTTCATTAGTAGAGCCAAAGATAATGTCATCTACATATATTTGAACTAATAGGACTTTGTTTTTGTGCTTTCTAAGGAATAATGTGGTATCAACTCTACCTCTAGTGAAGCCATTTTTAATAAAAAAAAGTTAGTTAGTATTTCATACCATGCTCTCGGTGCTTGTTTAAGTCCATATAAGGCTTTGTCTAATCTATAGACATAATTAGAGAGAGTTGGATTAATGAAACCTGGAGGTTGCTCCACATATACTTCTTCTTGAAGTTCACCATTCAAAAATGCACTTTTGACATCCATTTAAAAGACTTTGAACTTCATGTGGGCAACAAAAGCAAGGAATATCCTGATGGCTTCTAATCTGGCAACAGGTGAGAAGGTCTCGTCATAGTCGATGCCTTCCTCTTGGTGGGAGTAACCTTTGGCTACTAGTCTTGCCTTGTTCCTTGTTACTACCCCATCTTCATCCATCTTGTTTCTGAAGACCCACTTGGTGCCAATAATTGGGTGGCTTCTTGGTCTTGGAACTAATCTCCATACTCTGCTTCTTTCAAACTGATTTAGTTCCTCTTGCATGGCTTATATCCAACTTGAGTCTTCCATAGCATCTTCTATCCTCTTAGGTTCCATTTGTGACAGAAAGCTTAGATAGAAACACTTATTCTGGGTGGCATATCTTATCTTGACTCTTGCATTTAGATATCCAATGATTAGGTCTTGAGTGTGATCTCTTGCCCATCTGTTTCCTGTTGGAATATCTGTATTGATGCCTTCTTATCCGAATTCTTCAAGATCAACCTATGTTTCTTAATGTGGAGGTTCGTTGTCTGGCGTAGTTCTCTCTACGATCTCTTCTTCAGGCTTAACGATGTCATCTTTTGGGGCTACGATCGTGGTGTTGAGCTTGACGATCTCGTTCGTAGAGTCTGAGTCGTCGATAGTAGTGTCTTGAGGCACAAATTTGTCTGAGTATGTTTCATCGAAGATGATGCGAATCGAGACTTCAACACTTAACGACTTTTTGTTGAATATTTTATAAGCCTTACTGTTTGTGGCATATTCGAGAAAGATTCCTTCGTATGACTTGGGTTAAAACTTAGTCAGATACTATTTTCCATTATTGAGAATATAGCATGCACAACCAAACATATGGAAGTAGCTGACATTAGGCTTTCTTCCTCTCCATAACTCGTACGGAGTCTTCTTTAACATAGAGTGCACAAGAGATTTATTCTGAGTGTAGCATGCAGTGTTGACAGCTTCTGCCCAGAAGTATTCAGGCAGACGAGCTACTGCTAGTAGAGTTCTTCCAACTTCAATCAATGTTTTGTTCTTTCTTTCAGCTACTCCATTTTGCTGTGGAGTTCGTGGAGCTAAGAAGTTGTGACTGATGCCATTTTATGTGCAGAACTGATCCATCTCAGGGAAGTCGAATTCTCTACCATGATCACTCCTTACAGCCTTGATTTTCTCCCTTTTCTAGTTCATCACCAGCTTGAACATCTTGATGAGTTGGGAACTTATTTCATCTTTTGAGTTTAGAAAGAACACCTATGTAAATCTTATATAGTCATCCACTACGACCAATAAGTATCCCTTCCCTCCAAGGCTCGTTGTTGGAATTAGTCCAAATAGATCCATGTGAAGTAGTTGTAGGGGCTTATCAATTGTGTTAATAGTTTTGCTTTTGAAAGAGCTTCTAGTTTGTTTTCCAAGTTGACAGACGTTGCATGGCCTTTCTTTGACAAAACTAAACTTGGGTAAACCTACTACTAGATCCTTGGAGGCCAATTTTGACATGCTTTTGAAGTTGAGATGAGACAGCCTTCTATGCCACAGCCAGCTCATTTCTTCAGAGGCTTTAGCCAGAAAGCATATTGTCTCATCAGAACTCAGTTGACCAAGATTAACAGTGTAGACGTTTCCTTCTCTTGTTCTGGTTAGCTTTATGGAAGAGGTCTTCAAGTCTCTAACTTGACATTGATTGTTGAGAAATGTAACTTGATGACCCTTGTCACAGAGCTGGCTTATACTCAGAAGATTGTGCTTTAGTCCTTCCACATAGGCTACTTTGTTGAAGGATACTACACCATTCCTAGCTGAGCCATAACCTTTTGTCTTTCTAGAGCCATTATCTCCAAAGATGACTGTTGGACCCTCTTTCTCTATGAAGTTGGATAGGAGGGCTTTATTCCCAGTCATGTGTCGTGAGCATCCACTGTTCAGGTACTAAGTTGTGATCGTGGAGCTCTGCTCCTGCAATGAGATTTAAGCTTTCATTTTGGTACCCATTCTTGCATGGGTCCTATCTTGTTAGTACCCTTGGGAACCCAAATCTGCTTAACTTTGCGTTTGATATGCATAGGATTATTATAACATATTGCAGCCTTATGACCAATCTTATCACATACAAAACATCAAGCATGATGCATGCTTATGAGTGTGTGAGGATTCTTTTTCCATTTGAACTTATGTGGATTTCTGGCAGTCCTTCCTTTATACTGATTCTTCCTTTTTAATGTGTCCTTGTGATTCATGATTTGTGAAGAGTATAACTTAACTCTATTATTCTCGCTTGGTTGGTTCATGGAGTTGATTTTGCTCGACTCCACGATCCTTCGAGGTTGGAGAGCAATGACTAAGTTACTCTTCTCTTTTCTGAATCCTAGGCCATCATGGGATCCTTCATGCCTTGTAGCATAGATTGGATCAGAAGACCAGGGATGGGCTGATTCTTCCTTCTGTGAGGATTTCACAAATGCAATGCTTCTATTGAGGTTTGAAGCACTACTAATGTTAGTTTCCTTTGACTTTTCCACATGTGGTTCTGAGGTGGATTCCCCAAAACCTAAATCTATTCTGTCAGATGCACTTCTCTGACTGGAGATCAGGGAGTCCATGGATGAAGAGGATCTTTTCCACGTTAAGATTGTCTTTTTTAGTTCCTTAATCTTAGAGGTTAAATTTGACTCTCTTTGTGCATTAAGTTCATTGGTCTGTTTTAAAAGTTTATTCTCAACTTCAAATTTGGAGAAAGAGTTAGCACTTAGAAGAGTTGTTTCCAGTTCTTCTTAGACTTTCTCTTTCTCTTTTTGAAGAAGAGAATAATCTTTAGATATAACTCTGAACCATTTCATGTATTGATGCAGATCAGATGTTATGCGATGTAGTACAGTTCTTAAATCATCAATATCTGCATCATGAGAGTTAAAGTCAAATACCTCATCGATACTTACTTCATGATTGCCAGGGCTTTTCTTATCCTTTGTACGTTTGGCCATTAGACATAGATTTGTTACTTAAGGATCTTCATCATCTCCAGACTCAGGAGTTATGTCGTTGTTTGAGTCACTCCATGATCCTCCAGCCACAAGACCTTTATCTTTCTTCTGGAGCCTCTTGTTGCCTTTGAATTCTTTCATTGAATTTGATTTCCTCTTTAGTTCTTCTCTAAGAGGTTTGTTACAGTTTATAATGAAGTTGACAGGCCTCTTGGAGTTGTAGAATAAGTCATTTATATGCTCCTGGCTATTATTGTTGTTGAATCTCTTAGGTTTGTTTTTTCTGCCTTTATGCATGAACCTCTTGAATCTTCTTACCAGCATTGCAATATCCTTATCATCATCTTCCTCAGAGTCAGAGTCATTTTCAGTGTTAGCTTTGGAGATGGTATCTGTTACTTTGAGAGAAACTCCTTTGTCCTTCTTTCTTCATTCTGATAGAGTCTCTGCTCGTTCATAGGTGAGAAGGTTGCCATAGAGTTGTTGAACAGTCATTTCACGGAGATTCTTTAATTCTCTGATGGCAGTGGTTTTGGCATCCCACTTGCTATGTAAAGCTCTCATGAATTTTATGATCAGATCTTTGTTTGGATAGATTTTTCCAAAAGCTCGAAGAGAGTTGAGCAGAACATTGAATCTTTCATAAGTGGAAGTGACATTTTAACCTGGTACATGGGCAAACATTTCGTATTGTTAAGTTAGAAGAGATTGTTTGTTTTCTCTGACTTCTTCAGTTCCTTCGTGTATAATGAGCAATGCTTCCCATACTTTCTTTGTAGTTTTGCTGTTGACCACATTTTCAAACAGGTCATCTTCTAAAGACCGGAACATAATGTTCTTGGTCTTTTTGTCGAGTTGAATCGCTTTTTTTCGTTGTCAGTCCATTCAGCTTTGACCTTGATTTGCACTCTGTTTGGATCTTCTAGAGTTGGTGCGAGCTTTGTTAGAATGTAGGGCCCATTTATGACAGTTTCAAATAGCTCTTCATCTATTGAGTCCATGTATGCTTGCATACGAACCTTCCAGTTGACAAATTTATCTTTGTTACACATAGGTGGCTTGCTGCCTCCTCCAGTCTTTGATTCGCTTATCAGATGTGCCATTGAATCTACTCAAGCTTTGTAGGCTGATTGAGAGAACCTGCTTTGATACCAATTGTTAGTTCCCAGAGGTACAATAGTTATCTAGAAGGGGGGTTGAATAGATATTTTAATATTTTCTTTTTCAAAATACTTTGTCAAATTTGTTAATCAATTTTAGCGGAATATATAATTTTCTCGTTCCCCTTTGAGATAAACTGAGTTAGTAGTTAATAGGTAATTATAACAGATATAGCAGTTAAAGCAAGAATGTAAAAGACACAGAGAATTTTAGTGGTTCAAAGCACTCAAGGTTCCTAGTCCACTCTTTTACTCCTCGAGTAGGAAATCCACTAAGGATGTCTTTACAATTTTTGAATCTCACAGATTCCTTCAAGACCAGCAGTCTTGGAGATTCTTAGTTCACTTAAAACTCTTCAAGTTCAGCAGACTTGGAACTTCTTACTTCACTTAATGATAGTTGAGTTCTTGAATGGTGTTACTCAGTTGTCGTTAAGCTTGTGTTCGAAAGAACTGAGTAGCTGAGCAAGCTTTCTTTTTAGATCGTAGAGTTGAGCGTTGAGTGTTCTTCAGCTTTTCATTATGTACTTGCTTGTTTCTTGTATCTGCATCTGATTTGTATATAAGGTGCCTTTGAAATGTATCCGTTTGAAGTCATCCGTTGAAGCATTAATTGTATTTGACATTTCTGAGCACTGATGGCGACTTTCTACAAATCTTCTGTTTAGCCGTCTGGCCCACTGACACAGCAGACTGCTATCTCACCTAACACCTGAAAAGGTGTTCTCAGCTGACCTGTAGTACTTTCCTTAGCTTCTTCAATACGTTTCTTTGTTATATACTAAGGATGTGTGTTGGGTCATTGGGATTCCCGAGAGTTTCAACGTCTATAATCTATTCCACATTTGTTGTAATTTATTCTTAAACAAATGGACAAAGCTCGATGCTTCTGATGCAGACAGATGATGCACTACGATCACGATCATGGTGTCTTGCCACATTAGTGCTTGATCCGATATTGATAGAAGAGAACACTACGATTTCTCTTAAGCATTGGTAGAGTACGATCTTTGCTCGCTTGATTTGCAGACTCTACGCTTCCGAGAGTATGTTGGGTAAAATCTAGTTATGCACAACACGCAAGTATACGTGGTCAACTAGTAATAAAGTGAAAGTAGAGTATCGTTCCCACGAGGAATTATTTAATAAAAATCACCAAGTACTAACCCATAACCAACTCAATCTTATTTAAACGAATGAATTTCAATTTATAAGTAAACTAATTCTAATTACCACTAGTTAAATTAAGATTAGGGAGATTTAAGGTCACAACTTCACTTATTGCTTCATTTAAGTTAACACACATCTCATCAATTATTTTCTATCCTGAATTGTTAATCAAGAACACTAAAGCAGATAAAACCACCTCTCGATGCATAATACCCATACTCACTTAACTTCACAGATGATAGAATTAAGCAAGACACCCTAATTAAATAATCCACTATATCTCTATGTGAATTACAATTAAAAAGGATTTAAAGCACAAGTTCTCTATAAGATTACATATGGCGTAAAGGCATATCTCTATCCGAAACACGAATCATGAATTCCATCTATGCAAAAATCACAAACACATGATATCATAATCAGATCTAAATCTAAATTTCATCTCTCGAGTTCATAAAGATTATCACGGTAATTGATGGCCAATCAATTAAATAATTAAGTCCAAATCATAATAGACAATCCTCACGATAGAACATAATAATTGATTGCGAAGCATATTAAAATAAACTACACAATAAGATCCATTGTAATCTCAAACAAAGAATTAGTTCATTGAATTAAAACTAAAAATCCACACTTGAATACACATTAAAAGATAAAAATAAGAGTAGAGTAAAGAATAAATCCGTTGTCAGCAAATCTCCATCTTCCTCAAACTCCTGCTCTTGATCTTCAATGGTCTCCAAGTTGCTTCAATCTCCAAATCTCACTAGAACTAGGATTTTGCTCCTAATCTACTCTAATCTAATCTCATGGAATCCTCCAAACTAGTCTATATATCCCCTCTTTTATGCCTCTCATCATGTATTTATAGTTCTAATAGACACCCTAGCAAGTTATGCAATTAAGAATCCTATTCTAACTCAAATTGAACACTAAATAACCCAAATTAGTTGTCCCCCCGCCGATCGGCGCACCCCACGCTGTTCTTAGGCCATTTTGGGCATGCCCCGCACTACAGTGTCAGAAAATCTGGTGGCCCGGCGCGCCCCGCGCTATTCCTAGCGCGATCCGCGCTACTCTGTGTTTTGTTGCGACGTCTTTTGGTAAAATAGACATAACTTTTGATCCGCTAGGAGTTACGGGGCCTGCCACCTATCAAATCGAAGATATCGACGAGATCTACAACTTTCCTTCTTAGAGAATTGACAGATTCTGGCTAGATCACGGCGAAAATCAAGCTTGAAGTAGATGCTATGTAAATGGCAAGCATGACAACTCTTAACTTTGATCTTTGTTGATAAAAAGGTAATAACTCTCGCATCCGAACTCCGATTGGGCCGATTCAAGATGTTCCAGAAAGCTAAGAAGAAGCTTTACAATATAACCCAAGTTCCAAGATAAGAACATGCATCCAAATTGGTGTTAAAAGCCCTGCAATCTTCCTTCTTGCATTTGATTGCATATTTTATTCCAAAAGATGTCCGAATTTCTTTTCCTTGCTTCTTCATGCCAATGTCGTATCATAGCCTACAAAATAACATAAAATGTATGAAATGAACACATAATGCATGCAAAATAACTATGAAACATAGGTTTAAGCAACTAATTCAAGTAATAGTACCGGATAAGTAGGTATAAAACCTACTTATCAAATACCCCCAAACTTAAATAGTTGTTTGTCCTTAAGCAAAAACAACAATGCTATGCAATGCAACTAATCTACATGCCTACGAATCGAGCAGTAATGATAGAAACAAGTCTATTCAACCGGCCTTAGAGTAATCAAGTAAACATGATAATACATCATATCAAAACAAATTATTAACTTCCCAATCAATCATCAAATCTTAGACTGTTATCGCTAAAATAGTGTGTGTGTGCTCCACACAATTTTTTTTTATATACACATTGCTATGCAATGTCTTATTCCCTTAGGCTTTTCAATGCTACCTTAACGAGCTTTCGACCAACGACTCCCAGACCATTAAGACCTTAGGGCGCTAGGTGTAAAGACAATCCCCTCGGGCTTACTTACTCAAGTAACAAAGGCCACAAAACTAGACAAGCACGCCACAGTATTTATTCATACTTTTTTTTCTTTTTCTTTTTCTTTTCTTTCTTTTTTTTTTCTTTTATAGCTTATATACCCCAAATATTCCTCCAAACTTAGGTTCTTGTCTAACTTTAGCCATCACTACTTATTCTTGTCATTCTTTCATTCAAACTAGCATTATCCTTTAGAATCCCATTATGTATCAATTTAAACTTAATCAATCAACAAGTTGTTTTTACTGTGCTATCCTTATTATACTAGTTTCAAACAGAAAAAGACTCAATTCATAATAAGAAATCACATCAATGCTCTAATAGTCAGTACTATACTTGTCTACCAAATTCCAATTACAACTATTTACAACTATTTACATATAAATAAAAACTATTTACAACTACTCTACTATGCAAACTATTATGCACGTACACTACATGAATGCAAACATATAATAATCCTAAACTAAACAAACATGACAACTTATGCAAAACTAAAACAACTACATTAAACATGCAAAACTAAACTAATTTATTCCCCCAAACTTAACAATTACAATGTCCTCATTGTAAAATAAAGCATGAAGTGGACAAGAACTTCCCTGTAATCATTTAAGCTTGTGGTGATGGTGGCGTGGCATAAAGACTGAAAACTCCTCCACATTGGAATTTGAAGGAGGATACTATGTTATGGGCTCAGGCTGGTGGCTTCCCTTTCCATAATCTTTTGCCTATCCATTGAACCTCCAATACCTGCAATGAAGAGAGACAACCATGGATTAGAATAACACTTTGGATTGGAAAGAGAACTTAATAAGCAAATTAATTCCTATCTACTAAATAAACTAATAAAGCATATAAATATAAAAATTCATGGGATGCCTCCTAGTTAGCGCTTGAATTACAGTCTTTCAGCTTGACTTTGTCTGGTCAACGCTATCCAATTCCTCTTCGATAATTGAGGAACCCTCCATCCATCGAAAATAATGTAGCATTTGGTAGGTTCCCAATTGTGATAGCATGCTTTGTATAGATAAGAACATATTCAAGAACGTCCAACATCTAGGTGTTTTCTCTATTGTGTCTGCGAATAGATTCTGGCATTGAAGCTTGTCAGACACAACAATCTCTTCTTCTATCTTCTCTTTCTCGTCCCACCATGGATTCAAAATTATACTCGCTCTTATGTCATCAACAGCTTCGCCGACGACATGACTACTAAGTGGGCATGATTTTGCAAATCTAACAGTCTCTTTGATCTTTGGTGGAGACCCATTTAGATCTTCGTCGACCTCTATTTCATTATCCCCAATTGTCTCCACACTTCCGATATCTTGTGGCTCATCCAGTTGTAGATTTGGCTCGGGCACTTCATCAATCTCGGAATCATCTTCATAACACCAATTGTTTTGAGGACAATTTTTCAAGGCTTTGAGCAATTGATCCATCTGGTTCTGCAGATTTTGAATTGATATCTCTTGATTCTGAATTGACCGCTCTTAATTAATCCTCCTCTCCTCATTTGATGCTACGAACTTGGACAATAATTCTTCCAACCTTGAATTTTCTGTTTCAGTCTCAGAAGTCATGTATTGAGGACCATTGGTTGAGGTAGTGACGAGTTGTTCCATCCGATTATTAAAATTTTGGGTTGACAACTCTTGGCTAATCCTCATATCCTCTAGGTTTTCTATGCCCTTCAATACTACATCCCTCAGATTTGGCTTTTCTTCTTGTGGCAATGGAGGTGGACATGAAAATTCCGGTGTGAATGTTGGATTTAGAGCGTAGTATTGGTCTTGATAATTGTAGCTCCATGAAAAATCCGGGTGATACCCCCAATCTTGGTGATAGTTAGGATATGTATAATCGCTGAGGTATTCACCATCGTGTTGTCCCCGCCCAAAACTAACGGTGCATTGATGACTCGGATGATTACCAGCACAATAATTGCATTTAACTGCTATCATTCGATTACGTTGGGCTGCCACAACGTCCAACCTCCTCGACAGTGTCTCAAGCTGCGCTGATAATGCAAAAAATGCATTAAGACAATCAATCCCCGTTCCCTTTGGCTGAGTCATTCTCGTATACGGCCATTGATAATTAAATTCCGCCATGGTACCTGAAAAGAAATAAAAATAGGAAGAGAATTAAATAAAAATGAAAAGAAAAAAATGTTTAAATTAAGACTAATTTGATTGAAGCTAATATTGGCAAAAATATATTAACTAATTCCCCGGCAACAGCGCCAAAAACTTATTGGGTAAAATCTAGTTACGCACAACACGCAAGTATACGTGGTCAACAAGTAATAAAGTAAAAGTAGAGTATCGTTCCCACGAGGAATTATTTAATAAAAATCACCAATTACTAACCCGTAACCAACTCAATCTTATTTAAATGATTGAATTTCAATTTATAAGTAAACTAATTCTAATTACCACTAGTTAAATTAAGATTACGAAGATTTAAGATCACAACTTCACTTATTATCTCATTTAAGTTAACACACTTCTCATCAATTATTTTCTATCCTGAATTAGTAATCAAGAACAATAAAGCAGATAAAACCACCTCTCGATGCATAATACCCATACTTATTTAACTCCACAGATGATAGAATTAAGCAAGACACCCTAATTAACTAATCCACTATATCTCTATGTGAATTACAATTAAAAAGGATTTAAAGCACAAGTTCTCTACAAGATTACATATGGCGTAAAGGCATATCTCTATCCTAAACACGAATCATGAATTCCATCTATGCAGAAATCACAAACACATGCTATCATGATCAGATCTAAATCTAAACTTCGTCTCTCGAGTTCATAAAGATTATCACGGTAATTGATGGCCAATCAATTAAACAATTAAGTCCAAATCACAATAGACAATCCTAATGATAGAACATAATAATTGATTGCGAAGCATATTAAAATAAACTACACAATAAGATCCATTGTAATCTCAAACAAAGAATTAATTCATTGAATTAAAACTAAGAATCCACACTTGATAACACATTAAAAGATAAAAATAAGAGTAGAGTAAAGAATAAATCTGTTGTCAGCAAATCTCCATCTCCCTCAAACTCCTACTCTTAATCTTCAATGGTCTCCAAGTTGCTTCAAACTCTAAATCTCATAAGAACTAGGGTTTTGCTCATAATTTACTCTAATCTAATCTCATGGAATCCTCCAAACTAGCCTATATGTCCCCTCTTTTATGTCTCTCATCATGTATTTATAGCTCTAATAGAAACCCTAGCAAGTTAGGCAACTAAGAATCCTATTCTGGCTCAAATTGGACATCAAATAACCCAAATTAGTTGTCCCCCCGTCGATCGGTTCGCCCCACACTGTTCCTAAGCCATTTTGGCCGTGCCCCGTGGTACAGTGTCATAAATTCTGGTGGCCCGGCGCGCCCCGCGCTATTCCTAGAGCGGTCCGCGCTACTCTATTTTCTGCTACGACGTCCTTTGGTAAAACAGGCATAACTTTTGATTCGCTAGCCGTTATGGGGCCTGCAACCTATCAAATCGAAGATATCGACGAGATCTACAACTTTCTTTCTTTGAGAATTGACAGATTCTGGTCGGATCAAGGCAAAAATCGAGCTTAAAGTAGATTCTATGTAAATGGCAAACATGACAACTCTTAACTTTGATCTTTGTTGATTAAAAGGCCATAACTCTCGCATCCGAACTCCGATTGGGACGATTCAAGATGTTCTGGAAAGCTAAGAAGAAGCTCTACAATATAATCCAAGTTTCAAGCCAAGAACATGCATCCAACTTGGTGTTAAAAGCCCTGAAATATTCCCTTCTTGCATTTGCTTGCATATTTTAGTCCAAAAGATGTCCGAATTGCTTTTCCTTGCTTCTTCATGCCAATGTCGTGTCATAGCCTACAAAATAACATAAAGTGTATGAAATGAACACACAATGCATGCAAAGTAACTATGAAACATAAGTTTAAGCAACTAATTCAAGTAATAGATACCAGATAAGTAGGTATAAAACCTACTTATCAGAGCACACTACGATCCTTGAGTTGGCTAGGCAAGCGTTTGAACCACTCTAAGATTCTGGGAGAGGCCCTCCAAAGCTGACAGACTACGATTCTCGATGCTCTACGATTCAGCCATGGCTTCTGCAATCTCTTGACTGGATCGATAGACTACGATTCTGTTGAAGCCTATCTATTAAATCTCAAAAATTAGATCAACCTAACAGCTTTTATCTTTTCTTCTATACATTCATTTATAGGATGATAAACATAAAGCAAAGATCAAACCTAATAATTTTGATCTATCACTAACCACAGCACTTGGCGCAGCGCTAAGTTTTGACCTGGGGTGAATCGTAAACCCGGGCATCCTAGGATCGATCCCCGCCTGCAACAAGTGTGAGGGCCAATTAAAAACTAGTCTGTGTGTCCACGGATCGTATATTTCTGGGCAGAGCCATGTCTTAGGCCGAGCATGTGCGCAAAGCCTGGTCTGGGGTGGGGAGACTTAGTCCTACTGCAGTTGGGAAACTCCACATTAACAAAAAAAAAACCTAAATTCTTTCTTCAAATCTTAATAACCCCCTATTGTCATGTTTTAACCTATTCTCCTCTCCCTCAAATATTCTATCCCTTATTTTCCCACACTCCTCATCGCTGAGCTGTGCCTTTTTCAATCAGTTCATTATAGTTGGACTAAACTCCATTACAAACAAATTTTCTCCCGCTTCTCTTCACAATCTTGAAAGTAGTATGCACACAAGCCAATCATGTTTGATGATAAATCATATACTTTATAACAATCTTATTCATTTATTAATAAAAGAATTGTTTAATTAAAGGCTTTAATTTATCTACATGGTGTTGTTTTATAATATGTGATAAACCCATAGTTTTAAGCAATACTTCTAGAATCATGATAATGATCATGCTAATGAGATCTAAATTGATAGCTCACAAACTAAAATTGTTCCCAATCGTTGGATTACTTAAAAGGGGATTAGTGAATACGGATAGATTAGTACATACGTTGCTTGCTCATTAGATGAGGAGGATTGATATCATGATCATTTGTGTGGAGACACTAAAGCAAGTATGTAGGTGCTTATTGGAGAATAAGTTCACTGAACGTGGCTCGCTAAGGAATACCTAATGGAGTTTTACTTACCTTACAATAGGAATTCCTGTAGTGATAGCAATACAAGTGATCCTTAGACTTGAGATTATCATAGTATCTTATGTATAATGAATTATACTTTGACTTATTCCTTAAGACCCTTAGGGTATATCAAATAGTATGCTTGGGTGTAATAAGTTATATATGGAGATAATGAATGATCAACAAAGAATCTACCACTTCTAGTAAAAGAAGAGAAATATCCTATGTGATTCGATAAATGACAACCCAGTAGTCCTTGGCCAAGGAAGAATGAAATTAGAAAGGAGTTTCTAATTTACATTATTTGGAGTTGTGCATTTAATAATTGAAATACAAATAATTAAATAAAATAAGACTTGACAGTAATTCCATGTCTTATATTTAATTGGGGCATTATATGGTGGAATGATTGAATTATACGGTAACTATTTACTCAAAGGTTCTTTTATGATTAATGTTGAAATCTATATTATCTAGAAAGTTGTTGATCGCTAAGGAAACTTATCATTATTGTAGAATAAATATTATTTATTTAAATGAATTAATAGATTAATTTTTTTATTTAAATAAGATTAGAATTGTTCTAATTGATATATTCACAACCGGTTTAATATGGAGAACCTAAAGGGTCACACCATAAAAGGAAGAATATTTATTTAAGAAGTAAATGGCATAATCGTAATAATAAGTTAAATGTATTTAATTTAATCTATGGTAATAGAATAAATTAAATAGCTTAATATTTATTATTTAATATTTTAAAAATATTAAATATAAATTAATAAGAGGGGCCTTATTATTATTATTATTATTATTATTATTATTATTATTATTTAATTTCTCAAGGAGTTTGGGAATTAATTAATAAAAATACTCTCATATATTCCTAATAAGATTAGGAGGCTAATTAATTAAAAGAGTTTAATTAATTGTTACTAATAAGATTTGGAGCTTAATTAATTAAAGGAGTTTAATTAATTAAAATAAAACCCAATTCTTAATTGTTATGGAGGGTTGCCTACATCTATAAATAAGATGAGTCTTATTATGGTTGAGTGTTGATATTTTTCACAAGACACGTGAATAATTTTTCCAAGAGTTGGGAGAGTATGTAATTTCTATAGAGATAGAAAAATTAGGGTTTTGCCAAACACTCATCTTCTTGAATACTTCTTCTTCCTTGGTGGATCACCTCTAGAGGCCAAACACTTGGGTGGCTAACGTTAATCAAAGAAAGGAATCAAACCCGGTGGATTCTAGTTGAATGCTAAAATGATTGAATGTGAACTTGTACCTGAGGAAGCTAGTTCTACAAGGGTATGAATTTAATCTTCATCTCTTTTCATCTAATTTATAATTGTGTATAAAGTGTAAGACCCTAACTTTTATGAATAAAGATGATTTTTTTCTCCAAATATTATTTTGAATATTATGGTGTGGATTTGATATAATGTTATAGTTGTGGGTAATACTTATAAATTTTATAAAGTAAACAAGTTGTTATAAAATATTCGATTGGTCGGGAAATATTCGTTTTATAAGAGAATATTCGTACGACGGCACAATCATTGGTAGACTCCACAACGGAATTATTGTCGGAGTTAGAAAACGATAGAAATATCATTTTATAAAAATAACGGCAAAAATTTTACCGTTAACTGTTGAAATGCCCGATGATAAAAGTATAGTAATACGCGTGGTTGCATAGTAGCACACGGTATTGATTATTGATGCTTACATGAGAAGTCACTCAGTTTATTTCAATTATTGCCACAGTAATTACTGCATAGTATATCTCACGTTATTGATTCAGTTATTGTCACAATATTTTATATTATTAAATCAATAATTGAGACGACAAAGTTATTCATATTATTATTTGTATTATTGACGATGTCTAGAAAGTTCTGTCGAGAAAAGGGGTTTGGTCACCTAATTACGCGCCAATAGGAGAAATCCTTATCGGAAAGCCCCCTCTTTCCTGGGAATGATCTGGTTGTTAATATTGCAAGTTATAAATTATGAATAATTGTTGCTTAAAAATGTGTTTTGTGAAGCCAAGTAAGCTGAGATAAATAGAGGGGATTTTTATTATGTATTTGTTGTAAATTTTGTTTATTATATGGACCCTCACTTACCCATTTTTTAAAACTGTAGGTAGAAAATTATCTCAGTTTTGTTATATATATATATATATATATATATATATACATATATATATGGGAGGGAGTTGTTTATTATTATTATTATTATTAGTATTATTATTATTATTATTATTATATATATATTATAATAAGTTTTATTTTTTATGAAAAATAGAATATATTATATTTTAGTATGTATAGTGATTGCATATTATTTGCATAGTTTTGCATAGTAAAATTAAAATTATTTCAGATGAATTCGTTGTGCCCGTGATTTCCCCCACTGTGCAGTCCGTGATTTTTCCTAAATAGTATTCTTTCATTCTCCTATAAATAGGATGATTAGTTTAGAATTAAAAATCACACCAGAATCAGAGAATTATTCTTCTCTAATATTGAGCGTATTTTTTTAGTGTTAAAGGAAGCTTTGAGTATAGAAAACAGTGTAAATTTTCTTCAAAAATATCTCCACTATACCAGTCAGAATACTCTTCTTTTTAAGGTAAGGGATATTATTTATTTCATATTCGCTTACGATATTTTTTTTTTAATTCGTAAGGAATTTTATTTTCGTTAAATATTCGTAGGGATATTGTCTTCGTTTAATATTCGTAAGGAATATTATTTTCGTTTAATATTTGTAAGGGATATTATTTTTGTTCAATATTCGTAAGAAATAATATTTTCTTCTATACTCTGTAGTATGTAAGTAATATTATTCCGTTTCATATTCCGAATTCTACACTCATTTTGTTAAGTATTGCTTCTATACTCCTTGAAATTAGTAGAATATCCTTGAATATTGCGCTTCATCTAGTATCGTTTCACAATGATGTTTTTCTAAATATTCTTGTTAAAATTTAATCTTTTCATGCCGGGGTACTATTCACGAAGTACTATTCACGGTGTACTATTCACCTAAAAAATTGATTTCTTTTCTGTCCAAATTATTTTTGATACATGAATATTATTCTTGAATTTTACTCCACAAAATAGTATCATGTTGACAATTTGGATATTTTTTTAAACTCGGGATAAATTTAAAGTCTTTAATATATATCCTTGATCTCGTTTGATTGAATTCTTATATCATTGTCATCATCCTCATGCTTATATTGTGATAAAAGTCATATTTTGTCTGCAGTGCATAGATGGACTGTTGATTGGTATGATTATGACTATGTATCGGTATAATCATGACATGTAATGTTACAAATGATGTGGCAAAAGTCTTCATTGGCCTGTAGTGCATTGATGGAAAGTTATTGGTATGATCATGACCATGGGTTCTCTTCGGCAAAGGGTGCAAAGATGAATTGTTGTTTGGCACGATCATGACCATTGGAGATAATAACGAAGATCCTTGACCCGTAGTGCATGGATGATTCGTGGATGTGATAATAATGAATATCTGTAGCCCGTAGTGCATGAATAATTCAGTGATGTGGATTATTTATTGAGTTGAGTCTCAGCGATAAAATTGATGATAAACTTTTAAATCATAGAAGATAGTAGATATCATGCTCTACTTGACTCTTCTAATGGATTGTTATTTCTGCTGCAGTTGTTTATCTAAAACTTGTTGTCTATTATAATATATCAGTTGTTATACTGTTGAAGGCTAACGATAATTTATTCTGCATTGTCTTAGTCATAATATTCTTTATTGGGCTAGTTGAGCTCACCCTTTTCATTTATTGTTCACTTCAGGAAATGAGAATATAGCTGGAACTAGTCAGGGAATGGAGTGATAGTCCAAGATGATTGCTATATTAGTCATCACTATTCTATAAGAATAGTGTGATAATAATTGTAATGAATACTTATTTTGAGTTTGGATATTGTCTAGGAGACAATATTTGTATTAAAACTCACAACTTATGTTTTGTCGTATTTAGCACAATACTTAACAGTTGTATAAATTAAGTTTGTATTTGGATTATGTACCATGTATTTGGTGACTCAGAATGGGTTGTGTATACCTATTTTGGGGGCGTCACATAAAGGATGATCCGGGTACATGGTTTGTAAAATTTTAAAACTCTGATTTTCCATGCTTCCGCTACTTTGATGCAATTTGATTGTGTATATGAATATTACAAACCTAACAGTGGCATCAGAGCCAAACCTTTATGCAAGTTATTAATTGTTCAGATTTGCTATGTATGTTGATATGTGTTTGGAACAATTGTGTGGGCATAATTATTGGTATAGAAATATGTTTTTGGAGAAAAACTGTATAATTCGCGAACTGGAAAAACAGACTTTGCCCAGTGGTGTCGCATCGCCTGCCTAAGGTATATTGACAACACCGGGTCAGGATTTTGAAAAACTAGAGCTGGTGCCGCAGCGTCTGATGCTAGTTCACTAGCAGCGCCGCAGCACCACTCCCTAAAAAAATTTATTTTTTTATTATTGAATTTTAATTAAGATAAAAATTTTATTTTAATTAAAATTAGATACATTATTTTTCAGTAATTCTAAATTAGAAATAAAGAAGTTTATTTTGATTTGGAATTTGATTAAAATAAAGTTGTTTATTTAATTGGAATTGAATTCCACGTTCGTTTGAATAAAAGAGTTTATTCAAAAGTTTTATATTAACTTGGAATTGGATTCTACGTTCATTTGAATAAAAGAGTTTATTCAAAAGTTTTATATTAACTTGAAATTGGATTCCACGTTCGTTTGAATAAAAGAGTTTATTCACATATGGAATAGGATTCCATGTTTCCTAGAATAAAGGAGTTTATTCACATATGAAATAGGATTCCATGTTTCCTAAAATTAAAGGTGTTTAATTTTAATAAGGAATAAGATTCAACATATTTTATTTTTCCATCAATTTTAAGTTAAAATAAAGGAGTTTATTTTGTACTTGAAATTGGATTCCTTATTAATTAAAATAAAAAAATTTATTTTGATTGGGAATTTGATTAGAAAATAAAGGAATTTATTTTTATTCAAAATTAAATTAAATAAAATAAAGAAATTTATTATAATTTTGATTAAAAATAAAAGAGTTTATTTTGTTTCAAAATTGGATTTTATGCTAATTAAAATTGCCCATTAAATTGATATCAATGTATATATTGAATGTTTATTATTCATGAGATGAATGTTATTTATTGATGCATATGTTGATATGTATGATAATAAATGGGATTGATTATAGACTATTTACCAATGTGATTGGATTTTATTTTAGTTAGATGCATGAATGTATGAGTTTTATTAAATGAGGTATATGTACCTCGTCTTCTCTAATTTTTTTATGTAAATTTTATCTCACTCCTATGTACTTCCCCTTGACTATTGATCAATGTATATATTTAAATTAAATAGTTTATGTAATATGATTAGTTAGAATTATATAGAAGAATTGGAGACCAAGGAGCAAGGAGCACTTAAAGACTCGTTTGTAATGGAGCCAGGGGTTTAAATGTAATACTTATATTTAAATTTAATTCTTGCACTTTAGGTTTGACCTTTTGGTTTACTTGGTGGCTCTAGTGAACCAAACTAGAATAAAGTCAATAACCAATCCGGGTAGAATATAGTAATTAATATGTCGCGTATTTTATATATATATGTGCATGTGCGCTAAACAAGATGAGACAAAATAATAACAAACCTCTCAAAGAATTTATATTAAGTTGTAACGTTCAAAGATATTTGGAATATCGAACGTCACTTTCTAGCATGGTAAAACAATATAGTATTAAATATTTAATATGAGTTTGTTGTGCACACACAAGGTAAATATTAAATATTTAAGATGTTATTTTATCACATTTAATGCTTATAAATAGACTGAACAATGTTGTTTTGTTGTGCACACACAAGGACAGTGTTTTTCTTTTGAATATATGGAAGTGCTAGGTATGACTTAAATTAGATCATTTTAGTTCGGATGTTCACACACTTGACCATTATGATCTAAGAGGCAAAATATAAGGAGTTACATAGTTGATGTAATTGACAAGAGTTGTCTACCTATTTATTTATATATAGTTTGTTGTGCACACACAAAGCTATATATACATTTGAAATGAGATCCTTATTCTCACTTGCATATCTTTAATTAGATATAGCCGAACTATATATATTGAGGGTAATATAGTTTGATAAAAATAGTGGGAGATACCAATTTAAAACAAGACCTTATTTATCTTGGTAATTAATTAATTAATAAAAGAATGAATGCTAAAATGTTGTTAATTACAAATTCATTTATAGAATTTTATAATGTCTAAATTACTATCACTGCAGAGCATATTAGATGTTATTTAACCGGACTGGATTAAATAGATTGGTTAAGAAAATTGAGAATAGTTCTCACGACTGAAAAGCTATCTTATGTCTTTAATATGCTTATCCCTGCAATGGTTGCAGACAATATCTCTGAGGAAGAGATTTCTACTTTTAAAAAATGGCAAGATGATGCATATTGACTCAATACATCGTGCTTGCATCCTTGAGTAACGAGCTTCAGCGTCAACATAAAACTATGGATGCTCCTATTATACTCCTACACAGCAAGTAGTTGATGGTGAGGAACGTAGGATTAATAGATATAAGATATCTAAAGAGTTTTTTTTTATCTAGAATGACCAATGACACTACAGTACAAACACGTGTCCTAAATATGATCAATTTGATTAAACAATTAGGATAACATGTTTTGTCATGGATGGAGAGTTGAGCCAAGATTTGATCTTGTAATCACTCCCAGACTTTTTTCGCAATTGTTGTGAATTTTTCATATGAACAAGCTAGATATCAGCCTCGGTGATATGCTTCACATGTTGAAAAATGTTGAGAGTCACTTTCTAACCAAGAAAGACCAAGCCTTATTGGTAGGGGCCAAAGGATCTTCTGAATAGAAGAATGATTCTAAGAAGGTAAATAGAAAGGCGAAAACAAAGGATAATAAGAACAAAGCTGATACGGATAACAAAGTAGTTTGCTTCCACTACAATAAGCCTGGACACTGGAAAGGAAACTGCGAGAAGCATCTTGCAGAGGCTAACCAAAGAAGCTTAGTGAAGCTTCGGTTACAAATATATTTTGTTCATGATTGAAATAAATTTTTTTTAAGTCAAATTTTAACTTATGTATTGGATACCGGCTTTGGTTATCATAAATATAGATTTATAAAGGGACCAAGTAGAAGTAGAAAGCTAAACAAGGGATAAGTAATCCTATGTTCTGGAAATGAGGTAAATGTTGCTGCATTAGCTAAAAGTAGTATGCATACAAGTCAATCATGTATGATGATAAAACATATACTTTGTAATCGATCTTATTTATTTATTAATAAAAGAATTATTTATTAAAGGCATTTATTTATCTACATGGTGTTGTTTATAAAATATATGATAAACCCACAGTATTAACGGTAAAACTTCCGCCGTTTTTTTCATAAAAATATTTTTGTCATTTTCTCAATCCGACAATAATTCTGTTGTGGGGTCCACCCATGATTGCGTCATTGTACGAATATTCTCTGCTAAAACGAATATTCCCCGACCAATCGAATATAATATAACAACTTGCATACTATACAAAATTTATAAATATTACCCACAACTATAACATTATATCGATTTTTACTCCATAATATTCAAAAATAATATTTATAGAAAATTCATCTTTATTCAAAAAGTTGGGGTTTTACATCAATAACTTTAAAGTAGACAAACACTGGCTTCCGCCGGTACAGAAGTAGCTATATATGAGCTCACAAGTGTTTAAAATGAGAAAACACTCAATTTGGGGTGTGTACAGAGCAAATTGGACAGGGCTTCCTCGCCTTTTCTCCTTGCAAAATGGCCACCCCAAGCCCTCTATTTATAGAGGGTGGAGTCGCAGGTGTACCTGCGAATGGGCCGCAGGTGTACCTGAGGCTGCCCGGGGTGCCCCAGGCTTCGCGAGTCCCGCCGTCTCGAAGTACGTTCACGTAGGCAACGTGATGTTCGCTCGAACTTTCAGAATTGCAATCCAGGCATCCGACTGAGGTATATAGGACCTATTTCAGACCGTCGTTGTCGAGAGTTACGCAATGACATGGGATTAGAGGTTGTACGCAGTTATGAAGATGGGACGATGCCCTCCGTTCTTCAGCTTCAAATTCTATCTGTTATCCTGTGCAATAGTCACTCGGGATTTGTTTTTCTTGGCTCTTGTGGGACATTGTTGTGTAGAAATGTAAGTCTAAAATGTTGAGACGGCGTTATGTGGCGTCATGGTGGCAAGATGACGACTTTGCCCTTACCGGGATTATCTCCGGTTTGGGCTGATAAAGCAGACGTTGCTCATGGTTATCGCTGAGATTGGACTGCTGCAAATATTGAAGGTCCTCAGTGTCATCTCTGAGGTGTGCTTGTCTTGTACTGAGTGCCTCGGTGTGAGCGCCTAGGTTGAAGCACATGCATTTGAAATAAACATTTCTGGGATTATCTCCGGAACTGCCACTGCCTTCCTTGGGGTTATCTCCAAGGTTAGAATCTGTTATTCCCAGTGTTAGGACTGAGACGGAACATCTCGGGGTTATCTCCAGGATGAATCGGTCTTCTCTAGTTTATGTTCCGGTATTGGATCTGCATGCCTCGGGGTTATCTCTGAGGTTGGAATTTTTACTCCTGGTGTATGTTCTTGGGTTGAGCTGTTACTCCCAGTATGTGTTCCAGGGTTGAGCTGTTCCTCCCGGTGGTATCCGGAATGGATATGAACCGTCTTCCAGGGTTTCCTCTTAAAAGACAAATCTGTGCTCCTGCGATGTCAGTAACAGATATGCAAAAAAATTTGAGTGTCTACAGATGCCCCTCTTTATCATATTCATGCAATGCAATGCATGGATAGGATAAAGAATCCTAGACACTTGAAATATAACATGAAGCAACTGTATAATGCATGTGTATGGGGTTGTTGCCCAACATGCTGAGGATGATTGCTTTCTCCCTATAGCTTCTACTGGGGATTTGGCAATGATGACCAAATTGGATGCACAATCCAAATCTTTGAGGTTGTTGACGTTGGGGTTATCACCACAGTCCTTAATCCTTGATACAGACTTGATTCCAAAGAAGTGCCTCTTATGTGTAAGAGATCTGTGGGGATAAAGCTTTGTCTGTTAAAGGATGTGTATAACATATTTCGTCATCAATCCTCCTTGATGACGTTTCCCTCTCCTGGTTTATATCGCCATAGTACGTCAATGTTCTGTTGGGTTTACTACCAACAGCATATGCTGTCAGGGTTGCCTGACCTTCGTTGATGTGTACTTCACCTACGTGTGAATCAACGGTTGATACTCTATGGGCAGAGTGTCAAGGTTGTTTGACCTTCATTGATGTGTGTGTCAATGGCAGAACACGCTCTAACCCCGACTAGGGATTAGCTGGGAATATGAGTACCCGAGTATGAAATCCTCGAATATCTCTCGATGCTTCGATGGGTTTACTTGCCATCGGTTGAAATAACATCAAGGCTGCTTGACCTTCATTGATACGTACACCAATGGATGACAATGCGTTGTAACCCCCGTCGGGGGTTATTGTATTTTGATATATACAAGCGCGTTGTAACCCCCGCCGAGGTTCCACTGGATCCTCGCTGATGTGTGTATCAGCGACTGAAATCATCGAACGGTTTCTGACACTCCGTTGGATTTACTTGCCAACAGTTATAGTGATGTCAAGCCTGCTTGACCTTCGTTGATATATATGTCAACGGATGATATGTGTTGTAACCCCCACCGGGGTTATATACTTCAATATATGTATCGCGTTGTGACCCCCGCTGGGGTTATGTACTTCGACATATGTACCGCGTTGTGACCCCCGCCGGGGTTATGTGGCAAAGTAGGATGACGATCCTAAATGAGAGGAATTCGACCTCCGTGAGGTATCGCTGAGCATGACTTGTATCGTCTGAGATCATCGGCATAGTGTACCATGTGTTTGGGCGAATACCAATGAATGATGTGAAGACCCACGATTTAACCAGGGTTGTAGGCTATTCTGCTCAATTGCGTAGCGTTTTTATCCCTGATTTAGCCTTTTCAGCTTGCGAGAACCCCTTTACAACTCGAACTGGACCGAGTCGGAGGGGTGGGACCCACAGAGGGGTGCCGCAAGTACACCTGCTACAGCCGCAGATGGACCTGCGGCCAACCATAGATGATAAAGACCAGCAAGTTACTTTCATAAGTCATTTTCAACTTGCGCCGCGAAGGAAATCTGAGAGTTCTTCTTTAGATCTGCTGAGTTCGGACGTCTTTCTACAAATTCTGTCACCGTACAAGTTTTCTACACTGTCCTGGTAACGTATGCATGTACTTTTTTCCATTTTTTTTCCATTGAAAAATGACTTATCATATGAAATGTATCTAAACACATAGTAGTGATTATGTATGCTCAAATGATTTGATAAAAAATATTCAACATAGTAAATGTTAGTATTAAACCATGCTGAACATAATGATGTGAAAAAATTTGACTTTTGAGACAGTCAAATTGGCACCTTTTTCTACTATTTTTATCCTATATGAGGACATTTGAGCATAAGATAAGAAGCCAAAGTACTCCTAACATTGAGGTTAATCTTATGTGTTGATGATTTTGATTTTTTAATGCATATAGTATGTATATGACTGTGGACAGGTGTGCTACTGAATGGCCACCTAGTCATGCCTATTTGCATGTAGATAGTCCTATTTACAAAGGAGACTATGTCAAAATTTTCCTAAAATGTAGGAATTGTGTAGTCATACATTTTTAATTCTACTTGTAGATGTATATTAAAATGATGCATGCATGCATGTAGTTATAAAATGCATTTTGAAAAGCTCCAGGTTAGAAAATACCAAACCCTTTCTGATGTGATTTGGAGACTTGTTGTCCAGAGATTATGAATTCGGATCAGCCGAGTAGTTCCCGTAGGACCACTTCTGGTGTACGGAGGAGGGCTTCTGAAGTGCCTCGACCCCGTTCTCGTTCTGTTAGACAGCTTCACAGGTTTGTGGAGGCGGTGATACGTCCAGTCCAGGTTGATGTACCGGATGTTGAAGATGAGGAGGAGGATGTTTCGGTTGCGAACCCCGCTCCTGGTGCGCATATTCCCCGTAGGGACCTCCCGAGTATTCAGGTGGAAAACCCAGAGCTTCTGTGTGACTTGAGTCGACATCCCTCGATGTATTTGCATGCTAACGAGGTATGACGTCAGAACTTGATCTTCCTTATTTCCTATTTGTGAGGAGTAAAAGGATTAATGTTGATCTGCATTTCATGCAGGTTCCTAGCTTTACACAGCCTTGAGGGAACTGGTTCAGTATACACTCCATGTACCAGGTTCTTCATCCTGACTATAGAGAGATTGTGCATGACAGGGGTTTTGGAGCATTCTTTTCCATCCTTCCCCGCCGTTGCCCTTGGGGTTACCTCAGGGCATTGTCTGAGTGGTGGTTTCACCAGACTCAGTCACTCCATTTGCTGGACTATGAGGTAATGATGACACTATGGATTGGCGATTTATCACAGGTACGGAGTTTAGAGGGGCGTCAGTGCCTTGCAAGGCGGATATTACCCCGACTACCGTCAGATCAGTGTTAAGAGTTCCGACAAAGGAGATCAAGGGTAGGACTGTCCGTGCGGGTCCTTTGAGCGTAGATGCTATGAGTGGGTTATTGAGCGAGCCCATGCCAGATGATGTTAGAGTCAGGGATCGCATTTTTCGGCGATTATTCCTGATGATCATTAGGGGCTGCTTCATATCAGATAACTCTTATACGGTATCGTTCGCTTTGATCAACGCCACTAGGCATGTGGACCATATTGGAGAGTATAATTGGGGTTCCTATACCTTTGCATATTTCCTCATGGGCATGCGTATGCGCTCACAGGGCTTAACCGAGGCTTGGTAGGATTTTACCCATTTCTGCTGATAAGTATTTCTCTTGTCGTTTACCATGTATAGCTTAAGAGTGTTAACTGACAGCAGATGTTTGCCTTTGTGTTGGCAGTTTTGGGCCTATGAGTGGCTCCCATATTTGCGTCCGGTGAGTGTGCTAGGATTGGATACCTACCCACGAGGATGGAGATGGCATCATTCTATATTAGCGGAGGTCCCTGTAGCTGAGGGTTTCACTCACTGCTGCTTGTAGCTAGAGTTGTTGACAGCTGACATTATCACATGGATTCCCTATTCTGGGGAGCATTTGGCCATCAGATTTGAGGATGGATACCCGACTGGTGTTGAGTACGTGATTTCCACCCGTAGGGTTCCTCTCTTTACAGATGGAGGATGGGAGCTCTATTTAGGAGAGCGTGCTCTTAGGAACACCACAGGAGAGATCCGTATTCCGATCTTACCTCTTGCCAAGCATTATTGGCCTGTGTCGCAGTTACCCGTTATTGATATCCCATTGTTGGGTGTTGACGGTTTTGCATTGTCAGAGGGTCCTTGCACTCAGGATGTACTCCAGCGATGGTGGATCCCTCGTACTATTGGAGCCCAGACCCGCGCCACTCAGTTCATGGGGGATATGGTTCCAGGATCCGTGATGATGACGAATTGGTTAGCCTGTGTCTAAGATTCGACTCATGTGACACATATTGACAGCTTGATCTGGCAGTTGGACCAGTCACATATCTTTATCCGACATTTGGGCAGAGATCCGGCAGAGGCAGATTCGTTTGATCCTTCCAGCTCAGGCGCTGGCCCCTCAGATGACCCATTTGGTTTTGCCGATGCAGATCCTCCTTTGTATAGGCCTGACATCCCTGTTGATAGAGATCTAGTGACTCAGGAGGAGTTACATCAGGTGGACAGGATTGATGATGTGGACATCGACACCATTGTCTTCTTCTAATGTGTATACTCATTATATCTTTTGATAGGCCTCTGTTAGCTAGTGGGTGTCTGTGCCCCATTCTCGCTATATCTTTTGATAGACATCTGTTAGTAGTAGGGCGTCTGTGCCCTATTTCCCTGTATTTTTAGCTGTACAGAGATGATGTATTAGATGATGATATACTTAGGAATGTATGCACAGTTTTTTCATTCCCTATATCATATTGCCATCTGTTATCTGTAATGCATGTATCATGTTATGCATATGTATGTATGTCCAGAGATATTTAGCATTGACCCCTGGATGGTCTTATGACACGGCCCGTGCAGATGTCTTCTTCGACAGTTAGCCGTATTGATCATACCCCACCATCATTGGTGGTATCGGGTATGCGATCGTGGCATGATAGCATGTCATCATCAGATAGGGTGACTATAGATCATTTGTTGCAACATACTATGACCTTGTTAATATTTCAGGTTCCCACAGGATTCGTGGATGGCATGCTGGAGCACTAGGTCTCGAAGGGGCAGGTTTTTTGATTTGGAACCCAGGAGTTGACTCCCACTCTGGAGGAGTATACACGGTTAATGATGCTGCCACTGGACAGACCTTGTGTGCATATGGCTTTGGGGGACATGAGTCGGCGGTTCATGACCCTCACTAGACTGAGGCGTAAAGTGGTGCAGGATGAGCTTACATCTAGCCACGTTATATCCCAGCGTGTTTTGTTTGACAGATTTGGCTCTGAGGATAGTTATAGAAGACTTTTCGGGGATTTCACCACATCAGAAACTCATTGGCGTCTGGCCAGAGTTGATGTACTGCTATTGTGCGTACTGTCATATGTCTACATGCCACTATATATGGACGAGTTGGACATAGGAGCTATCATGGCGGTGAGAGCTCTCAGGGAGGGTCGTACCATCATTCCTATGATTATAGCCGAGACATTGAGGTCAGCTACACACTGTTGCGCTTATCCGACAGGAGTATTTATGGGCAATTCGGTCATGCTATACGTGTGGTTTATGCCACATTTGAGACTGATTGGCACTTTCAGATGGCATGAGTATTGTTTCACCCATGATATAACCAAGTCATATTCATTTCAACCTGCGGAGTGTACGGATGCTATGTCTTGGTCCGCTTTCTTAGCTGATATTGTAGACCCGTTTAGTATACTGCCGTGCTCAGGGCTCAGCTCACCTTACAACTTTATTACTCATGCTCCGTGCATGGATTACATCCCTCTGGCTAGTTTAAGGGGCATGACTACTTACCATCCACTGGCCGTGATGTCGCAGTTTGACCAGTTTTAGAATTTTCATCCTTTTGAGGGAGCGCTGGGCCAACATTTAGCTTCTTGCTATCTTTCAGCAGAGGACAGATCCCGTGTGTATATATGTTGGGATCTGCGTGAGATATCTGCTTTCTCCATTAGTCATCCAGGTTGTTCCGTAGATTATTCTACATGGATGGAGACAGAGACTGCATCGGTTGTGGTTGTATCCACATTATAGAGTATTGATTCAGATGGTAGAGAGCCCATGGAGGACATTAATTCTCACACCGAGGAGGGGTCTGGTGCTGGGTTGCCAGCATCTTCTTTAGATTCTCCCAGTATTAGCACTGTCGTGATTCAGCATTCAACACAGTACCTTGAGCAGAGTCTTCATCTAATGACCTTTGAGAGAGATCAGGCTAGAGCTCGAATGTTGACAACTCTTGATGGGAGAGACACAACCCTATTAGAGAGGGACGAAGCATTAGCTGGTATAGATGCCACTGTCGTTGAGCGGGATGAGGCCAGATCAGCCAGAGATGCAGTGATCGTTGAGCGGGATAGCACCATATTTGCCCGGGATGTAGACGTCACACATAGTACTGCATTGAGGTCCCTTACCACTGGCATGATCGCAGAGATGAGCAATTACATCGATGAGCACATGATCACCATGCAGATGGCTGTAGATCTATTGGGTCGTGTGGATATCCTCGTACAGGAGACCACAGCCTTACCTCATTCTTCTGAGAGGGATGCCATGTTGGGCTTGTTATCTCGCATACACACCAATTTAGATGGGCTTGTATTTTCTTACACAGACTAGCTTAGCCATTTTGTCATGTACAGTTTACATTGTGTATATCAAACAACATTATATAGCATGAAAATATATTTTTGATCACTTCCCTTTTAGATATGCTCTGATACTTGCTTAATATTTGCTTGCTTCTTCAGGGTTTATGATCTTGATGTATTCTGAATTCCTCCTTGCTGGATGGACATTGAGTTGTCTATGGATAGTTCAGAATAGATCATGGATCTCTGTGTATCCCTACCATTTTTCGGTGTCTTGGGACTGGATTCTATATGGAAATATGGAGAGGAGGGTGGCTTTCGTCTCTGAGATTGACCGCACCGCACCACAGATGGTCGCCAGTACCCCTATTTAGGAGGAGTCTAGATAATTCCATCTCTTACGGATTGGAGTTGCTCTTAAAGGAACAACCACAGCTTAGATGGTCGCCAAATCTCCTATTCATGAGGAGAGGTTGGGTAATTCCATCCCTTTGGTTTGAAGACAAATAAATGTAGTGGATTGAAGGATTGATCCCAGTACTGTTGACATGTATTTATGTTTTGGTAGGGGATTAGACCGAACCATAAATGACTGCCCACGTACTCCTATTGAAGAGGAGATCAGGTCTGCGTAGTTTAAACCTGGTGTAAGAGGTTCAACGCTGTTTATGAAAGGCAGATGGGTGTAGAAGCTTTATTGATGAAAAAGGTTGTAGAAGTGTTTTTGTGGTTTTTATTTTTGTAGAAAAGGGTAGAAATGTTTTTGTTGTTTTTTATTTATTGCGATCGGGCCATATAGAATATGGTTGCCTACGTACTCCCGTGTATCAAGGAGATCAGGTCGACGTAGTTCGCCCCTTAGGGCGAGTTGAAAAGCGTGATCCCATGTGCAGGATAAACCGCGGGGAAGAAAGATTAATCCCACGTACAGGTCAAACTGTGGGGAAGAAAGTTTAATCCCATGTGCAAGATAGACTGCGGGGAAGAGAAAGTTTGATCCTAGGTTGAGGACAAACTGTAGGTATGAGAAGTTTGATCCCATGTATGGGTAGCTAAACTGCAAACGCGAGAGGTTCAATCCATAGTGGGATGACCTAAGTTGTATGAGCACAGTGAAGCCAGGCTGCTGGCTTGAAGAGTATGTTTCCCTGAAGGGCAAAGTGTGGACAAGAGTTGTATGTGGTAAAGGGTTTAAGAACCGGAATAACTAGTGATATGATGATCCAACACCAGGATGTTTGCTTAATGGTAACTTCAGACATAGTACCGTTTCACGGTGTCCTAGTTGATGAGTTGTGGAAATTCATCGCCGTCCATTTCTTGCAATCTGAGAGCGCCTCCTGTCAATACTTCCTTGACAACAAACGGGCCTTCCTAGTTAGGAGCGAATTTTCCCTTAGATTGATCTTGGTTGTCAATGATCTTCTTCAAAACCAAGTCATGTTGTTTAAACTACCGGACTTTTCTGTTGTAGGATCGAGCGATCCTTTGTTGATATAATTGACCATGGAAGATAGTCGCGGTTCGCCTTTCATCTATTAGAGAAAATTGGTGATACCTATCTTTTACCCATTGATCTTCATCCAACTGAGCGTCCATCAACACTCTAACGGATTCCATTTCTACTTCTATGGGGAGTACTGCTTCCATCCCATAGGTTAATGCGTAGGGGTTGCCCCAGTTGAAGTGCGCATTGATGTTCTGTAGGCTAACAGAGTAAGAGGCAATAGGCCAGACCATCCTTTGTGATCGGCGGACATCTTTTGCATAATCTTCTTGATGTTTTTGTTAGCCGCTTCAATAGCACCATTCATCTTTGGACTGTAGATGACGGAGTTAAGATGTTTGATGTGAAATTTACTGCATAGTTCCTCCATCATTTTGTTGTTGAGGTTCTTAGCATTGTCTGATACAATTACCTCGGGTTGTCCGTATTGACAAATGACATTGTTTCTGATGAAAGCAATGATGACTTCTTTGGTAACCCTGGGGAAGGAGGCTGCTTCTACCCACTTGGTAAAGTAGTCGATCATGGTGAAGATGAGTCGATGTCCATTACTGGCTTTGGGCTCAATGGGCCCGATCACGTCCATTCCCCACATTGAGAAGGGTCAAGGTGAACTCATATTGTGGAGCTCCCGTGGAGGGGCATGGATAGCATTCCTATGAATTTGGCATTGATAACATCTCTTGACGTGGTCATAGCAATCAGCTCTGAGAGAGAGCCAATAATGTCCTGTCCTGAAGATCTTATTGACAAGGAGGAGGCCACTCATGTGTGGGCCACAGACTCCACCATAGATCTCATCCGTGAGTCTCTGAGCTTGGTCTTTGTCTAAACATCTGAGAAGACCTAGTCCTGCATCTCTCTTATAGAGTGCATCTCATCTCAGGTAGAATTTTTTAGCAAGTCGATGAATCCGCCTTTGTTCAGTCAGGCTCGCCTCAGCGGGTGTAGATCCATCTCGTAGGTACTCCTGGATATGCTGATATTAAAGTTGTTAGATGAGAGATAGCTCATCTGATACTTCTCCAACATAGTTCCCATAGGCTGGTGCCTTTTGCAGGGCTAATGTGACGCTTTGCATGTGTTCCTTGTCAAGTATGTGAATCAAGGAGGCCAAAGTTACTAATGCGTCTGCAAAGTCATTCCTATTACGAGGAATGTGTATAAAGGAGAATTCTTAGAACTCTGAAGCCATCTGTAAAACTTGCCGATGGTAAGGCAGCAATCGCAGCTCTTTGGTTTGATAGATTCCTGTGGATTATTTGATTACCAACTCTAAATCCCCAAAGACAGTTAACCGTCTAATACCCATTGAATGGGCAAGTTTTAGCCCCATGATACAGCCTTTATACTCAGCTGTGTTGTTGGTTCTGATAAACTGTAATTTAACGGCGACGGGATACTGCTCCCCCGTACTGGATACTAGAACTGCTCCAGCTCCAGAACCTTCCGTATTAATAGCTCCATCAAAATACATGTTCCATATTGGAAGTGCATCATACTGATGTTGTTGCTGAATTGTCATTACCCCTTCATCTGGGAAGTATGTTTCCAAGGGTTTGAAGTCCCCTGAAGGTGCAACGGCCAGTTGATCCGCAATTCCTTGACCTTTAATAGACTTTTGAGTCACGTAGACAATGTCAAATTGTTGTAGGATCAACTGCCATCTGGATAGCCGATAATTCAGTATAGGTTTACTGAACACATACTTGAGAGGATCCACGCGGGATATGAGATGGGTTGTGTGCCCATGGATGTAAGACCCCGAATTTTATGAAATAAAATTATTCAATTTTTCTTATAATTACTATTTAGTAAATGGTTAAATTGATAAATGTTAAAGTTAAGGGTGATATATGATTTTTTTTTCGAAATACACAAGTGGTTATAAAATATTCATTGTTGTCGGGGAATATTTGTTTGATCATGGAATATTCTTACTGTCGGAGAATATTCGTACGACGGCGCAGTCTTTTGTGGACCCCATAACGGAAAGCGATTGGATGAAGAAAACGACAAAAATAAGTTGTTTATAAATAACGGCGTAGTGTTACCGTTAACACTGTTGGAATACCCGTTGGTTAAAACACAGTAATACGCGTTGTTGCACAGTAGCACACGGTATTTCACCAATTATTGATTTTTACGTAAGAAGGCATTACTCAATAATTGTTACAGTAATTACTGTTCAGTATTTTGTTTTATTGATTCAATAATTGCTGCGTTGATATTTTATATTACTGTTGTTTCAATAATTATCACTACACAGTATTTTCTATTATCGGAGCAATAATTCATATTATCTGAATAATATTATTAGATAACATTATTGGCAATGTCTAGAAAGTTCTGTCTAAGGAGAGGTTTGGTCATCTAATTGCGCGCCAGTAAGGAAGAGATCCTTATTAGAAAGCCCCCTCTTTCCTGGGAACTGCCTGGTTGTCAGTAATGCGGTTCTGTAATATTATTTGTGTATAATTAATTATTGATTTATATGATGAGGAAAATAGTGATTTTATGTGGATATAGATGGAGAAAATTTTTAATGTGACAATTGTTGTAAATTAATATTTTATCATTTTCTGATAAAATAATTCAATTAAATATATTATTTTAATAATATATTAATGGTGATATTTTATAATGAATGTGGAATATATGAGTATATGAGGAGGAAGAGTATTTTTGTGGCATTAAATGATTAACACATATTTTGTGTGTTGGTGGACACAATTCTTGACCGAAAATTTATTATTGACTGTAAAATCGCCCGTTTGTGGATTTCGGTCAATTTCTGTTTGGAATTTGGAAAACCTTTCTTCTGCAAAGTTGTAGAGAATTGAATTTCCTATAAAAACTCGCGAGATTCGAATTTTCTGATAAAAGGGCTATTTATTATGAATTATTGAAGTTCCGAATTATTGAGTCTGAATTGACTTTTGTTACAAAAATTGTTTAAAACATGTTTTGCATTTTTGGTGCATTTGTGTGAAAAATATGTTTTTGATGTGGTGGGCTAAGGAAAATTTGGTTATAAATATATTATTATATTCAGTTTTCTGCTTTGGTGTTCTAAACATTTTCCTATAAATAGGGTGATTAGGTTAGAATTGAAAATCACACCAGAAACTGAAGTTTTCTCTCTATTTCTCTCTCTATATATCGAGTGTATTCTTGTGAGTATTTTGATATATTGAGTGTTGCTATACGGTGCAAGTTCGTTCAGCGTTATTCCAATCAGGAGTACTGCTCTTTTGAGGTAAGGAATAATAAGGGATGTTATTTTTAAAAAAATGATATTATTTCTTTCAATATCATTATACCGAAATATTGGTAAGATTTTTCTTGTAAAATTCTTATCTTTTCATGTCGGGGTTACTATTCATGAGTTACTATTCACGGGTTACTATTCATGAGTTACTATTCACGAGTTACTATTCATGGGTTACTATTCACGAGTTACTATTCATGACAAAATTGGTTTCTTTTTCTAACCAAATTGTAGTTGATTTATGAATATTACTCTTGAGATTAAAACTATATGTTGATCATATTATTTTTTTATCATATATAACATTTTTATAAACCTAATGATGATATTTCTCTTTGACTTGAGTGTAAAGATGGGTAGATTATTGGTATGATCATGACTAGGGTTCTTTTTGTCCAGTAGTGAAAAGTTAAATTGTGACTGGTATGATCATGACCATTGAATTTATAATTGAATATCTTTAGCTTAAGTGCAAAGGTGAAATGATCAATATGGTTATAATTATTGGTTATATAAATTCTGAAATGATTATATATTTCTTTGAGATAATAATATATTTGGCCTGTAGTGCAAATATGAATTATTGAGGAATATCTTTGGCCTGTAGTGCAAAGATGAGTTGTTGATGAATATCTTTGGCCCGTAGTACAAAGATGACTATTTAATTCAAGATATTTACACTATGAGTTGTTGATGAATATCTTTGGCCCGTAGTGCAAAGATGACTTGTTGTTGAATATCTTTGGCATGTAGTGTAAAGATGAACTGTTGATGAATATCTTTGGCCCGTGGTGCAAAGATGAATTTATTAGTATGATTATGAATAGGAACTGTGATTTGGTATAACCATGATCTTTGATGTTTCAGGTAAAGACATGTTATGAAAATTATCTTCGTCTTGGATGCGAAATTTAGAATCACAATTATGATTATGAATTATTCATATGATTGTGGAAAGGAACTGTTGATTGATGTTACAGGGATAAAACATTGTTGGTGGACTTTTAACGTGGAGAAGATAATAGACTTTATAGTCTATTTGACTCTTCTAATGGATTGCTCATTCCGCTGCAACTATGGTTGAAAAGTTTTATCATCTACCATATGTTCTAAATCTCTGATTTATTACTGATGAAGACTATTGATAATTTATTTATCTTTAGTCATAATATTCTTTACTGGGCTAGTTGTGCTCACCCTTTTGTTTCACAATTCCTTTCAGGTAATAAGAGTGTAGCTGGGTCGAGCGGGGGTAACTTGAGAATAGAACGGTGGTCATCATTTAGTAGTTATATTTGGTGAATCATCTAGGGTGAAGCGAACCCAACGTTGGAAGGGTGTTTTGCCACTATCATACAAGATGTCTAACGACACACAACCTCGTGTCATCATAAGACATGGTTGTGCACATCCACTTGCTGAGTATATTTACAAGCATTACCTATATAATCTTGGTGTTTGTTTGAAGTATAATTCTCAATTAGAGACAGTGGAGATAATGATATGTCAAGAGAAGACTCACCATTGAGAAGAATATGATAGTAATCTTCTCATTTTTCTTTGGGGTCTATTGGGTCAACCAAGGATAATTATGTGGCCATATGATATCTATCATAACCAAGAAGCATGACCTCCCATGTACGAGGGTTTCCTTGAGCATTTCCCAAATATTCTAATTTCTAAAACAGTTTTTGACTATACCTTTATGTAAGGTGTCATTGTGACGTGCTATCCAAGGTTGGGACATGAGTCACAGTTGGTATATAATTGTATCCAAACTCACAGTATATGTGTTGTTGTATTTCGCACGACAATTGTTGTAATAAAGTTATAGTTGTTATCTGTACCATGTATTTGGCGACTCAGAATAGGTTGGGTGGAATGGACCTGTTTTGGGGCGTTACAATGGAGGTAATGTTGTAACCTTACGCAACCTGTTGAAGAGCTTTCTGAGATGGTCTAAGTGGTCCTCCTCCTTCCGGGACTTGACAATGATGTCATCCACGTAGATCTCGATCTCTTTATGCATTAAGTCGTGGAATAGAGCCATCATAGCTCGCTGATAGGTAGCTCCGGCATTGATGAGGCCGAATGACAACCTTCTGTAGCAAAAGGTTCCCCAAGGCGTGATGAAAGCATTTTTTTCATGATCTTCCTCAGCAACCATGATCTGATGGTACCCCGCAAAGTAATCAGCGAAGGAGTACATGCCATATTGAGCAGTATTGTCAATGAGAATGTGGATAAAGGGCACGTGAAAGCTATCTTTAAGCTAAGCTTTATTCAGATCCCGATAATCCACGTAGACTCGCACCTTTCCTCCAAGCTTAGGCATGGGAACGATGTTAGATATCCATTCAGGATATGTGGACACCATGATAATGCCAGCTTGAAATTGTTTCACAATTTCTTCTTTCACCTTTAAACTCCACTCAGGTTTCAATCGCCTGAGCTTCTGCTTGACTGGCTTGAATCCCTCTTTAATGGGAAGGCGATGAAGAATAATATCAGTGGACAAACCCACCATGTCTTCATGAGACCATGCAAACACATCCTAGAATTGGGTTAATAGCGTAACCATGTCATTCATCTGGTTTGGGGTAAGGTCTGAACCAATCTAGATTAACTTAGGGTTTTCTAAGGTTCCAAGATTAAAGGAGGTGGTTTGATCAAGGTTGGGTTTAGGCTTGTCTTCGACCCATTCTTTGATCTCCGAAGGCATCTCAATGTCCTCTTGTATTTTCAGCAAGTCTGAGTTCAACTTTTCATCAAAGTTACAATCCTTGTGGAGAAGAGGCATCTTATCAGCAAGTACATGCACATCTAAGTTCAGAGTCCTGAAACAAAATATGATTTCACTTAATATATATGAAACTATTTAATCATATATAATGTTAGCATGTACGGACAAAACAACTGCTAATACTATACAGAAAAGTAAGCAGTTATTATATCTACAGGGCAGAAAGAAGTCCTGCCCATTTTACCCTTGTCGACCAATGCAAGGAGTGCTGCTCCAATTGGCAAGGATAAAGTCCGGGTAGACTGCATTGATGGAGGGGCCGTCATCGTCCTCCTCTTCCCGAATGATGACCATGACGTCTGGGCAATCATCGTCTGGGGTATATCTGTTTGTATGTTCATCATGAACAATGATGCGCATGCCCGACATTATCCGGATGACGTTTTGTTTGATTATTTGTTTCTCTTCCTCCACTATGGGATCTGGAACAAAGACTTCTTTTGCTTTGAACGGCACTGGCTTGGGAAATAGCATAGCCATCAATTTGGTTGGAACCTTTACAGGAGGTTGTGCGGACTCAGCGTTTAAAGGCGAAGATAAATGTCGCGTGGTTGGAGCTGAAGAAATCTGCTGATGCTTATGAGGATTCCTCTGACTAAAACCGGCAGAATAGCCTAGTCCAGCTGTTCCAGTTTGACTGGCTACTTGGATGGGGTATTTGATACCTTGGTGATCTTTACCCAACCCTTGTCCTGGCTGATGACCCAAAGACATCATTTCCTGAGTAGCCGATATTACTTCGACAGAGATCTTGGGTACAGGCAATGGCGTTCCCAGGGCATGAAATTGAGGGTTTCTTACTTCCAAAGTGTGGAAACTGACCGGCTTAACATCGGAATAAAAATTGATAAACGGTATGCCACCTTGTTGAGGGCATTCCGGTTCAGCGTTAACTGTAACTAGGCTATTGTTGATAATGTATTTTAGTTACTGATGAAGGGTGGAGGGGACTGTCCCAGCCATATGAATCCACGGTCTTCCCAAGAGAAGGTTGTATCCCAAATCTATCTTGAGTACGTGGAAAGACACACAGAATGTATGGGGACCAATCTCAATTGGCAGCTCATTCTCTCCGTCTGAATTCTGACGGGATCCATCAAAAGCTTTGATGATCGTATGGCTACTTCGGATTCGATTGAGATTGACGTTCATCTTCAACAATGTAGCATCTATTCAAAGATGAACCTCCGTCTACTAAGACTCCAGGTAGCATATATCCAGAGGACAAGACCGCAATGTGTAACAACTTGCAATGACCGGTCCCTTCGGGAGATATGTCATCATCATTGAAAGAGATCACATTGTTGTTGAAAATGTGATCAGCCAGATGTTGAAATTTTTCCACATCCATTGATTTTGGCAAGTAGGCTTCTTCCAAAACCTTTAGTAGAATCTTCCTGTGATCCTCGGAAGTTAAAACCAAGTCCAGTATTGAAATTTGATGTGGAGCTTCTCTTAAGCTTAAAACCATCTTGGCTTCATTATGACCCATGGCACGGAGGAATTTTTCAATCTTCTCCATGGGAATTTTCCCCTTTGATTTGATGGTAGACTTCATCACCCGTTGGGGAAGATACAATGGATATTCCTTCGACACTACATCAGTTGTATACGAGGTGGATCCTTCACCTTCTTCATAATTCCACGGAACTGTGTATAGGCTAACAATAGGATATTGTGCTATGCATGGTAAGTTGATTGGCTCGGGAGCGGCCACTTTCAAAGGATTGTTGCTTCCTCTGAGTTGAATTGTTGTTATAGTGAGTGGCTTGACAATGCCATCAGCCTCAATGGAGATAACTGCTACCAATCCCTTCCATTTAGTAGGACAGGTATTCTCACTACCACGTAGCACAGTATCATCATCTGCTAGTTGCAGGACACCGCTATCAATGAGATTCTAGATAAGGTGGCGGAGTGCCCAGCATTCTTCAGTGATGTGACCGTGAGAATGGGAGTGATATTGACATACTCCATCAAAATTATACCGTCCTGAACGAGGATTGATTGGAGGTAGAAGGGAATTAATCCTTCCTTCATTGATTAGCATTTGAAGGATTTCCTCCATAGGTTGGCCCAGATATGTAAATTCCCTTCTGTTGGCAAAATCCCGACGAGCTTTGGCATTCGCTCTCTTTGCCGCTTTGTCCTCCATTGTTTCACTTTTTGGAGGTGAAGGGGGAATATTCCTGACAAGAGGAAGGAGACTAGCATGCTCATGGCTAATTAATTGGCGTGTGAGTTGATGCTGGTATGTCACCAGTTTTGCCAATTACTTGATTTGCTTGCACAGAGCTTTCATCTTTCATTCTATTGAGAACTGGAACTTTGCATAATCCCATTTGTTAGCACCGTCTTTGATGATCTGGGATGCTTCACCGTTAGAATTGGAACATTGTCCACTGCTCCAATTAATCATGTTGACTTCTTCCTCTTTGTGTGGAGGAAGAGGGTTGTCTTGCAAGTGAGGTTGATCTGGTTTGGTGACCACAACCTCACCGTTGTCAATCAGGTCTTGGACCTTATGTTTTAAGGCCCAACAATCTTGAGTACCATGTCTAGGTGCCCCGACATGATAAGCACAATTCCGAGCAGCATTAAAACCCCTACCATTAGGGCTGGCTGGTGGAAGAAGATGCGTGATTTTCTTCTGTGTGGTCAGAAGAGTAAGAATGTTCTCGAGGGAGTCCCCTAAGGGTGTGAACACTCGAAGGCGTTTGACTTTTCCACCTTTTGGTATTGGAGGGTTTGAAGACTGTGCTTAAAAAGGAGTGTAATTTCTCCTCTGGATAGGCATGTTTTGATTGCCTTTTTGACCCTGTAGTATCTGGGAAATATCCTCTTCTTTCTTTTTATGGACCCTCCAGGGGTTGTTTCCATAATTTCTGGATTGGATGTGTTTAGCAATAGCTTTAAGGGCAGGTAGGTCTTGAATCTTTCCTGACTTCAATCCCATCTCAGCCATCTCCCCATGTTTGATCATTTTAGAAAATGGTTTACCGATCTCAGCTAAGACTCTCTCATAGAAAGGAGCTTCTTGTATGTCGATAAAGGTCATAACCATCTCTGACTCTGTCATAGAAGGAATAACTTGAGCAGCAAGGTGCCTTAACCTTTGAGCATACTCTCTGAAAGACTCGTTGGACTGTTTCTTGACCTTGGTAATCTGGTACCGGTCAGGAGCAATCTAAGACTGGAAACTGTATTGCGTGAGGAAGGCGTGAGCTAGCTCTTCTCAACTATGGATCTTTGAATTGTCTAATCTGGTATACCACGAACGGGCTTCTCCAGTCAGACTTTTCTGGAACAGTTGCATTCTGAGCTTCTCATCTTCTGTATAAGATCCGAGTTCTCCAATGAACACCTTCAAATATGTGCAAGAATCTCATAACCCATCATACTTTTCAAAGTCAGGAGTTTACAATTTTTCTGGATAATGAACACCAGGGAATATACAAAGGTCAGCATATGACACACTCCCGTGTGCTCCAATTCCTTTGATAGCGCAAAGGGTTTCTTCCATTTGAAGAACTTTCTTTTTGATGTCACCGGTGTCTAGATCTCTTATGAGATTGGCGGCATCATGACTTTTGTTGGTTGTATCCAACTGCAGTTCAGGTATTGTAATGGCTTTATCAGGACCTTGAGTTCCTCCTTGTGTAGAGGATTCAGCATGTACGGGTATTTTTGGACCCTGCGTAGATTGATGTAGTTCTTTAAGCAGAACAGCCAAGTCTGTGATTTGCTTACTTAATCCATCAAATTCTTCGTGAGAAACTGGATTAGACTGGTCAGATGCAGACATGATTGGTTGTAGGCATGCGGCCTTTTTGGACTTTGACTGGGTAATAGGTTTGAATGCTTCCCTGCGACAAAACTGGCATAGTTTAGTTTTTAGGGAATGTGTAAATATTAACATGCTATGTGGTGTGTCCGTTTTAGGAATTTTTGTCTTGCAAAACGGATGTTAGCTGTTCGTAGTATAGGATAGCATGTTAATGTAAATATGTATATGGACATATTTCTTCATATTTCTCATTACATGGAGATGAATATGGAATGTAAATTACAAGTAATTATTTTTACAAGTAATTTAAAATGAGAAAGTATGAAGAGACTTTCCTCCGCGTTTGGTTTATCAGAGGCTGACCTATCTTAGGTTACTCTCGCGGCTTTTCGGCATGAAGGTTCCCAAATCATCGCAATTTACACGATGGGAAGTTAATCCGGTCTTTCAACTGGAGCGAATTTGGGTGGTGCCTTTCCTGAGCCTCGCGGGAATTAGTCTCCCTACAAGTCCAGTAATCAAACACCGACAGGATAGCCTCCTGGTGGAGGGGTCACACAACATACATTCACATACAACATGTCTCACCGTTTATGAAAATGATGACATGTGCACAGCAATAACATCACAGGCAGATATAGTGTAAAGCATTAATCGCAGTAAAGATATGCATTCGTACACATTCATCATAAATGTAAATGCAACATCCACACACAAGCATATAATAGTTTTGAAAAGCTTGCAATAGCGGCTTAAGTCCTCTTATTGGAGTCCCCAGCAGAGTCGCCAACTGTCGACGTCGGGATTTTTATTTGTCCCTTTTCGTTACCTGTTCTTCTGTGTTCTCATTTTAGGTGAGATTTGTTTGAAAAAACAAGTGAAAAAGGTCCGACATGTGTAATGTCGACGATTTAACTATAAAAGTCGCCAGTTGGTTTTTTTAACTGGCTGTACCAACACAACCGAGAAAAGGTTTGCACATTGACCCAGTGATGTGACACTGCTAAACGGGTCTATGAAACCGAGATTCATTTAGGGTCCGGGGACTTGCTTATGCGGAGGGAAGGTGTTAGGCACCCCCCGACATCCGTGTTGCCACGGTGACCGCCACTTTTCAATAAACTTTCATATGAATGTGTGTGTGTGTGTGGGTCAATGTGCTGTTATTTAAAAGTAGTGATATGCCTCGTTTGCACCTATATATATAGGGTTTGAATTTGTATAAAATTTCAGTTTTAAACAAGATATAGCAGTGATGTTTTAAAAGAGGTTTTTCAAATCCTGTGCTCAATAGTAATTGAGGTCTTTGATACTTCCATCTTATTCCGTATTTGGCTTGATTGATTTTATTTTACAGATGCGAGACATCTGTATGAAAATAATGTACAAAAGGTGCTGAATTCCTCGTGGGTATGAGAACCATCTGAGGAAATCCAAACATCATGGGAACCGAATCTAGATTCAGTAGACTGAATCTATGATTACATGATTCCTAGGCTCACATGATGCCGCAATTGATATAAATGCAGTAAGCAGGTATATATATAAAAGCTGTAAATATATATATATATATATATATATATATATATATATATATATATATATATATATATATATATACAAACATGATCACCAACCACGAAGCAGCTCTATGGGGGATCAGAAATGTAAATTAAGCTGTAAAAGCGATCAACCGCCACGGAGGAAACTCCAAGAGGGACGAAATGTACAGAAAGTAGTAAAAACGGTCAACCACCACGAAGTAAACTCCAGGTGGGACGAAATGTATATATATATATATATATATATATATATATATATATATATATATATATATATATATATATTAAAGCGGTAAACGCTCCAGACCGAAGTCTAGGCTCATCGAACAGAGTTCGATATGCAGTTCATATATATAAATGTATATATATATATATATATATATATATATATATATATATATATATATATATATATATATACAAAAGCAAGTAAACGCTCCAGACCGAAGTCTAGGCTCAATCGAGGCATAACTCGATAATGTTAGTCTATATATATATATATATATATATATATATATATATATATATATATATATATATATATATATATGTACAAACTGAAATAAAGCCACGAACCGAAGTCCGGGCAAACACACGCAACATGACTCTCAACGTAAAGAAGGGTGTGTGCAAATGTGAATAGAAAGGCTTGAAAATGTGTAATAAGGCTTACAGTGGGCTGCCAAAGAAGATTTCAATTGTGACGCCCCCTAAATAGGTATACATCACCTATTCTGAGTCGCCAAAAATACGGTACAAAATTCAAATACAACTTAATTATACAACTGTCGTGTAAAATACGACAAAACATAAGCTGTGAGTTTAAATACAACAATTTCTTCTAAACAGGATTCAAACTCAAAATAAGTCCTCAATACATTTATTCTCACACTATTTCATAGAATAGTGAGGACTACTAATACTATCATCTGAACCGTCACTCCGTTCCCCGACTAGTCCCTGCTACATTCTCATTTTCTGAAGAGAACAATGAAAACAAAAGGGTGAGCTCAACTAGCCCAGTAAGAAATATTATGACTAAGATAATGCAGAATAAATTATTATTAGCCTTCAATAGTGTTAAACTGATAAAATATAACAAACATCAAGTTTAACTGCAGCGGAACAAGCAACCCATTAGAAGAGTCAAGTAGAGAATAAAATCTACTATCTTCTATGATTTAAAAGGTTTTTCATGACTTTTATCGCTGGGACTCAGCTTAATAAATAATTCACATCATCCCTGCACTACAGCCAAGGATATTCTTTAGTATCACGACCACAATTATCCATACACTACAGGCCAAGAATATTTGTGTATTCATTAATGGTCATGATCATGCCAACAACTGTCCATCAATGCACTACCGGCCAATGAGGACTTTTTCCACATCATTTGTAACATTGCAATCATGATTACACCGAATAATCCCTGGTCATAATCATACCAAGTCCATCTATGAACTACAGGCCACAGATGACTTTCAACAGAATATAAACAAGAGGATGATGACAATGATATAAGAATTCAATAAAAACAAGTTCAAGAATTAATTTATCCAGGAACCAATAATGTCCAAATTGTCAACATGATACTGCTTTGTGGAGTAAAATTCAAGAATGCTCGGAAGAATATTTTCATGAAAAGATACTAGATGAAGCGCAAATATCAAGGATATTCCACTAATTTCATGGAGTATAAAAGTAAAAACTTTTACCAACTAAATATAATAAAGAATGGAATAACAAAAGAAATCACCATGCATGCGATAGACCGCACAAACAGGTTATTCCAACAGAAAAATAAATAATGGAACTAGGTCCAACGTAAACGCACAGACAGGATATTCTGACAGAATAATAAATAATGGAACCAGGTCCGGCATAAACGCATAGACAGGATATTCCGACAGAATAATAAAGACGGAACCAGGTCCGGTGTAAAACACACAGACAGGATATTCCAACAGAATAATAAAGACATAATAATAGAAGAATGTCACCAAGTATGGGGTAGCCCGCGTATACAGGTTATTCCAACAGAATAATAAGGAATGGAATAACAAAAGTTCTCTTCATGAATACAAAAGAATAATATCCCTTACAGTAAAATAAACTTGATATCAGACTAGTGAAGTAACAGAAAACTCTTCTTCTTTCTCTCTATAATTTTCTCTCTCAGTGAATTCGTAAGAAAATAATGAAGGAATGAGCTTCTATTTATAGGAGAATTGAAGGTGTACTGTTGAGAAATGGACACAACATTTATTTTTAAAAAATCACAGACGGAACATCACAGCAACATATCAGTATTCATTTTTCAAAGAGTTGTCCAATGAATGTCTAGGTTTGAAAATCATCCCACAATCTGCCAAACAAAGCTACCAAATGTCAAGGCCCCAACCAATCAAAATAAAGAAGAAAGATTATAAAACATATCTATATATATAATCAACATATGTTGTAAACCTATATATATATATATATATATATATATATATAATAATAATAATAATAATAATAATTGCTCTCTCCTCCCATGTGAACACAAATTTTCCTCCACCCACTTTATACATATATATATATATATATATATATATATATATATATATATATATAGTAATAAAACAAAACTGAGATGACTTCTCACGTAAGCATTAATAATCAATACCGTGTGTTACTACGCAAACACACGTATTAACGGTAAAACTTTCGCCGTTATTTTTATAAAAATATTTTTGTCATATTCTCAATCCGACAATAATTTTGATGTGGGGTCCACCCATGATTACGTCGTTATACGAATATTCCCTGCTAAAACGAATATTCCCCAACCAATCGAATATAATATAACAACTTGCATACTATGCAAAATTTATAAATATTACCCACAACTATAATATTATATCAATTTTCACTCCATAATATTCAAAAATAATATTTATAGAAAATTCATCTTTATTCAAAAAGTTAGGGTTTTACATCAATAACTTTAAAGTAGATAAACACTGGCTTCCGCCGGTACAGAAGTAGCTATATGTGAGCTCACAAGTGTTTAAAATGAGAAAGCACTCAGTTTGGGGAGTGCACAGAGCAAATTGGACAGGGCTTCCTCGCTTTTTTTCCTTGCAAAATGGCTACCCCAAGCCCTCTATTTATAGAGGGTGGACCTGCGACTGGGCCGCAGGTGTACCTTAGGCTGGCCGGGGTGCCCCGGGCTTCGCGGATCCCGCCGTCTCAAAGTACGTTCACGTAGGCAACGTGATGTTCGCTCGAACTTTCAGAATTGTAATTCAGGCATCCGACTGAGGTATATAGGATCTATTTCGGACCGCCGTTGTCGAAAGTTACGCAATGACATGGGATTAGAGGTTGTACGAAGTAATGAAGATGGGACGATGCCCTTCGATCTTCAGCTTCAAATTTGATCCGTTATCCTGCGCAATAGTCACTCGGGATTGGTTTTCCTTGGCTCTTGTGGGACATTGTTGTGTGGAAATGTATGTCTGAAATGTTGAGACGGCATGATGTGGCGTCATGGTGGCAAGATGACGACTTTGCCCCTCACCGGGGTTATCTTCGGTTTGGGCAGATAAAGCAGACGTTGCTTAGGGTTATCGCTGAGATTGGACTGCTGCAAATGTTGAAGGTCCTCAGTGTCATCTCTGAGGTGTGCCTATCTTGTACTGAGTGCCTTGATGTGAGCGCCGAGGTTGAAGCTGATGGCATGCATTTGAAATAAATATTTCCGGGGTTATCTCCGGAACTGCCACTATCTTCCTTGGGGTTATCTCCAAGGTTGGAATCTGTTATTCCCAGTGTTGGGACTGAGACGGAACATCTCCGGGATGAATCGGTCTTCTCCGATTTGTGTTTCGGTATTGGATCTGCATGCCTCGGGGTTATCTCCGAGGTTGGAATTGTTACTCCCGGTGTGTGTTCTGGGGTTGAGCTGTTACTCCCAGTGTGTGTTCCGGGGTTAAGCTGTTCCTCCCGGTGGTATCCGAAATGGATATGAACCGTCTTCTAGGGTTTTCTCTTGAAAGACGAATCTGCGCACCTGCGATGTCAGTAACAGATATGCAGAAAATTTCGAGTGTCTATAAAGCTAAAGGGTCACACCATAAAAGGAAGGATAATTATTTAAAAAGTTAATGGTATAATCGTAATAATATGTTAAGTATATTTAATTTAATCTATGGTGATAGAATAAATTAAATAGCTTAATATTTATTATTTAATATTTTAAAAATATTAAATATAAATTAATAAGAGGAGTTTTATTAATATTATTAATATTATTATTATTTTAATTTTTAAAGGAGATTGAGAATTAATTTAATATTAGTACTCTCATTTATTCCTAATAAGATTAGGAGACAAATTAATTAAAAGAGTTTAATTAATTATCCCTAATACGATTAGGGAGCCTAATTAATTAAAGGAGTTTAACTAATTTAAAAATAGCATATTTTAATTATATTAAAATAGGTTAACATATATCTTTATAAGGGGAGTCTTATATTAGATATCAGTAAGTCTGTGCGTAATATATACGTGATTCCAAGAGTTGGAGAGTACCCCCCCTTTCTATAAAGATAGAAAACTAGGGTTTGAGCCAATGCACCCTTCTTCTTGAAAATTCTTCTTCCTTGGTGGATCAGCTGTAGAGGCCATACACTTGGGTGGATAACATTTATCAAGGGAAGGAATCTACTCGAAGAAGAATGTTAACCACCCAAGGAGATCGCGGAGAAGTAGAAGTTGAACGCGTACATGTGGAAGCTCGTATCTACAAGGGTATAATTCTGTTTCTCCTTCTTTTTTTAGATTGATAATCAGGCACAAGAATGATCTTGGTTAATGGTTTGTAAGAAAAAATTTTAAAATCCTTTTTTACTTCGCTTCCGCTTATTTATGTGATATGATTGCATGCCCTTGTTTCTAGCAATCCTAACAGTGGTATCAAAGCCAATATTGTGCTAATTATCAATCTTTGTGATTCCGTATATGTGTAATATACGATTGGATCGAATTCTGGGCAACAAAAAAAGTTTTCTATTTCTGCGACATGGCGCAACTGGCGTCTCCAGTTCATTCTGGAGCGTAGCTGCGTCGTCTCCCAAATCTAATTTCCTGGATGAGCAGTGCAGATGCGCTATGACCCAGTTCATTCTGGGCGCAGCTGCGCCGTTACCTGAAAATCAGCTTCTGGCTTTTCAAGTGTAGCTGCGCCGCGACCCAGTTCATTCTGGGCACAGCTGCGCCCTTGGACAGAAACTGAAAAACTTTTATTTTTCTTTAATTAAATAAATGGTTTATTTAATTGATAAAAGTTTAAAATAAAGGTGTTTATTTTACCTGAAATATGATTTTCGATTGCTAAAATTAAAGAGTTTAATTTGGATTTGGTTTTTGATTAAAATAAAAGAGTTTATTTTGTTTCAAAACTAAAGTTTAGTAAACTTTTGCCCATTAATTGATATTAATGCATATATGGAATAGATTTATTTTCATGAGATGAATGTTATTTATTGATACATATGTTGATATGTATGATAATAAATGGGATTGATTATGGACTATGACCAATGTGATTGAATTTTATTTTCGATGGATGCTTGAATGTATGGGTTTTATTAAATGGGGTCTGCGTACCTCATCTTTTATGGTTTTCTTCTTGTTGTAAATTATATCTATGTCCTATGTATTTCCCCTTGACTACAGATCAAAGTTTCTATTTAAATTAAATAGTTTATGTAATATGATTACTTAGAATTTCACGAAGAACCGGATATCAAGGAGCAAGGAGCGCTTGAAGACATGTTTGTAATGGAGCCTATGTTTAAATATAATAGTTATATTTAAATGTTTATTCTTGCACCCTAGGGTTTGCCCTTTTGGTTTACTTGGTGGCTATAGTGAATCAAACTAGAATAAAACTCCATAATCAATCTGGGTAGAATATAGTATTCTATAAAGCTAGTATTATATATATATATATATATATATAAAATACGTGTCATATTATTAAGCATGTGAAACATGTTTGCATAATATATATATATATATATATATATATATATATATATATATATATATATATATATATATATGTGTGTGTGTGTGTGTGTGTGTGTGTGTGTGTGTGTGCATGCGCGCTAAACAAGATGAGACTAATAATAACAAACCCCTCAATGAATTTTTATTAAGTCCTAAGCATTCAAAGATATTTGAAATATCGAACGTCGCCTTCTAGCATGATAAAATTAATAGAGTATTAAATATTTAATATGAGTTTGTTGTGTCACCACAAGACAAGTATTAAGTATTTAAGATGTTAATTTATCACATTTGATACTTATAAAGAAAATTGAACAATATTGTTTTGTTGTGTCACCACAAGGACAATATTTTTCTTTTTTGAATATGTGGAAGTGTTAGGTTGGACTTAACTTATATAATTTTGATTCGGATGTGCCACCACTTGATCAAAATAATCTAAGAGGCAAAAGATAAGGAGTTACATGATGATGTAATTGACATGAAGTTACTGTCTACCTATTTATTTATATATAGTTTGTTGTGTCACCACAAGGCTATATATATTTGAAACAGGATCCTTATTCTCACTAGCAAAAACTTTAATTAGATTTTACCGAACTATATAAATGAGGGTAATATAGTTTGAAAAAAAATAGTCGGAGATACCAATATAAAATAAGACCTAATTTATTTTGGTAATATATATTAATTAAATGAATGTTTGCTAAAATGTTGTCTTTCACATGCAGAAATTTGAAAAATGTCACACTCACTAATTTCACTGCGTAGCATACTTAATGCTAACAAACTGACCAGACTGAATTACACGTACTGGTTAAGGAATCTGAGAATTATTCTCACTGCTAAAAAGATTTCTTATGTCCTAAATAGCCCGCACCTGCAAAAGTTGCAAAGACAACCTCTGAGGAAGAGATTGCTACTTTTAAACAGTGGCAAGATGATGCATCTGTGGCTCAATGCATCATGCTCGCATCCATGAGTAACGAGCTTCAGTGTCAGCATGAAACCATGGATGCTCCTACTATGCTACTGCACCTGCAAGAGCTGTATAGTGAGCAAAATAGGACTGCTAGATATGAAATATCTAAGGAGCTCTTCAGATCTCGGATGACTGAGGGTACTACTGTTGAGACTCATGTCTTAAAGGTGATCAATCTGATTGAACGTCTTGGATAGCTTGGGTTTGTCATCGATGGGGAGTTGAGTCAAGATTTAGTCTTGCAGTCACTCCTGGGCACCTTCTCACAATTTGTTGTGAATTTTCACATGAATAAGTTAGGTGTCAACTTGCCTGAATTACTTAACATATTGAAGGTCACTTCCCATCCAAGAAGGAACATGTCTTAATAGTGGATGATTCTTCCAAGAAAAGGAAGAGGCTCAAGTTATCTTCTCAAAAGAAGAAATCCAAGAAGGCTAAGGGTAAGGCGAAAGTGAAGGATCAAAAGAAACCTGATCCAGCTAGCAAATGATCAGCTAGGTCACTAGAAGAGGAACTGTAAGGATTATCTTGCAGAGCAAAAGCAGAAGAAGCTTGGAGAAGCTTCAAATCCTAATTAAGGTTTGTTTATAATTGAAATTAATTTTTCTGAAAGTCAATCTTTGACTTGGGTATTGGATACCGGCTGTGGTTCTCACATATGTAATAATATGCAGGGACTGGTCAGAAATAAAAAGCTGAGCAAGGATGAGGTCATCCTACCAGTGGAAAATGGAGCAAAGGTTGTTGTATTAGCTATAGGAACTTATTGTTTAGCATTGCCTACGAGCAAGTTCATTAATTTAAATAATTGTTATTTTGTTCCAAACATCATTAGAAACATTATTTCAATTTCTATATTGGATATGGATGGTTTTGACATTATAATAAAGAACAAATGTTGTTCTATTTTTAATAATAATGTTTTATATGGTATTAGTAATTCGCAAAATAGACTTTATATACTTGACTTGCATGAAAATATACTTCAAATTGAACAAACTAATAAAAGGAAAAGAGATTATGTTAATTATACCTATATGTGGGACTATAGACTTGGTCATATAAATGAAACAAGATTATCCAAGTTATATAAAGATGTGCTCCTATAGCTATCGGATTATGAATCATATTCAACTTGTGAATCTTTTCTCATGGGAAAAATGACTAAATCTCTTTTTAGTGGAAAAGGAGAAAGAGTTACAGAGTTGTTAGCGTTGATACACACAGATGTATATGGACCTATGACAACGACTGCACAAGGAGGGTATTCTTATTTTATTACATTCAATGATGATCACTTAAGATTTGGATATGTGTATTTAATGAAATACAAATCTGAATCATTTGAAAAGTTCAAAGAGTTCAGAATTGAAGTAGAGAAACAAACTAGCAAAAGTATTAAGATTCTTCGATTAGATTGAGGTGGTGAATACTTAAGCGGCGAGTTTCTCAATGGTATAATCTAACAATGGACTCCACCAGGGACGTCACAGCTGAATGATGTATCTAAAAGGTGAAATCAAACATTGTTGGACATGATTCGATCCATGATGAGCTTTACCGACCTTACAGTTTCCTTCTAGGGATATGCCCTAGAATCGACTGTATACCTACTTAACAAGGTACCTACCAAATCCGTCCCTAAGATCCCATATGAGTTATGGACAGAGAGGAAACCAAACCTTAAGCTTGTTAAGACTTGGGGTTGTCCAGCTTATGTCAAAAAGTTTCCAAACGATAAGCTACAAACTAGATCCGATAAGTGTAGACTTGTAGGATGCCCTAAAGAAATATCAGAGTATTATTTCTATCATCCAACTGATCAAAAGGTGTTTGTTGCAAAATATGCTGCCTTCTTGGAAAATGAGTTTATCCTTGAAGGGGTCAGTGGGAGGAAGATATATCTTGAAGAAGTTCAAGAATCACAAAATACTACTGATCAAAGTCAGGTATCTAACCAAGTGGAAGAACCTATTGTAACACACCCTATTCGTAAATCTGGAAGAGTACCGAAGATACCTGATAGGTATGGATTCATCATAGAGGATGATGATGAGGTATGCATCATAGATGATGATGATTCATTGAATTATGAACATGCTATAAGTAGTAAAGACTCAGAGAAATGGCAAGAGGTAATGAAATCCGAAATGGACTCCATGTATGAAAACCAAGAATGGACTTTGGTTTCACCACCTCAAGGCATTAAGCCTATTGGATGTAAATGGGTCTTTAAAAGAAAGACTAGAGCAGACGGAAAGGTAGAGACCTATAAGGACCGACTGGTCGCGAAAGGTTTCAAATAAAGGCAAGGAGTTGACTATGATGAAACCTTCTCACCAGTAGCTATGCTCAAGTCTATTCAGATTTTGCTTGCGATTGCAACTTATCATGACTATGAAATCTGGCAAATAGACGTCAAAACGACCTTCCTCAATGGGAAACTTGAGGAGGATGTGTATATAACACAACTAAAGGGATTTGTTTCAACGGTTGGAACAAATCAAGTCTGTAAGCTACAACGATCCATTTATAGATTGAAGCAAGCTTCTCGTAGGTGGAACATTTATTTTGATGAGATAATCAAAGAGTTTAATTTTATCTAAAATGAGAATGAACCATGTGTGAACAAAAAGGTTAGTGGGAGCGTTGTTTTATTCCTTGAATTATATGTTGATGATATATTACTGATAGGGAATGATATTCCTATGCTTCAATCAATTAAAATCTGGTTATCTAAACACTTCTCCATGAAGGACTTGGGAGAAGCATCCTACATTTTGGGAATAAAAATTTATAGAGATAGATCTAAAAGGATGTTTGGCTTGTCCCAAGGAACGTATATTGACTCGATGCTAAAGAGGTTTAGCATGGAAAATTCCAAAAAAGGTTTCATGTCGATGAGCCATGGAATACATCTCTCAAGAAACAGGCCCCAAAGACACCTGAGGAGAGAGGCCGTATAAGTAAGATTCCTTATGCTTCAGCAATAGGATCTATCATGTGCGGCATGATATGTACTAGAACGGATGTTGCTCATGCACTTAGTGTAACAAGCAGATAACAATCAAATCCAGGAGAAGAGTACTGGAAGGCAGTGAAAAATATCCTAAAGTACTTCAGAAGAACTAAGGATGTATTTCTTGTCTACTGTGGGCCTGAATTGAAACTAGAGGACTTCACAGACTCAAGTTTTCAAACAGAACAAGATGATAGTAAATCTGTTTCGAGGTATGTGTTTACCTTGAATGGTGGCGCAGTGAGTTGAAAAAGTTCTAAACAACAAGTAGTTGTTGATTCAGTGATGGAGGCAGAGTACATAGCTACAAGTGAAGCTGCAAAGGAGGCTGTTTGGATGAAGAAGTTCATAGTCGAACTTGATGTGGTACCTAGCATTAGAGGACCGGTACCTTTATTCTGTGATAACACCGGAGCTATTGCGCAGGCTAAGGAACCCAGGACTCATCAGAAATCCAAACACGTGTTGTGGCACTTTCATTTGATTAGAGAAATCATTGAAAGATGAGATGTTACCCTGGAGTGTGTGGACTCTCAAGACAACATTGGAGATCCATTTACTAAAGCGTTAACACAACAACAGTTTGATCGTTACTTAGAGAAGATGCGTATGAGATACCAAGGCGATTGACTTTAGTGCAAGTGGGAGATTGAAAGTAGTATGCATACAAGCAAATTATGTATGATGATAAAGCATATAATTTGTAATCAATCTTATTTATTTATTAATAAAAAAATTATTTATTAAAGGTATTTATTTATCTACATGGAGATGTTTATAAATTATGTGATAAACTCATAGTTTAAGCAATGCTTTTAGAATCATGATGAGATCATGCTAATGAGATCTAATTTCTTAGATAGCTTAAAACTAAAATGTTCCCAATCAATGGATTACTAAAATGGGGATTAGTGAATTCGTATAGATTAGTCCATACATTGCTTGCTCATTGGATGAGGATGATTAATCTCATTATCATTTGTGTGGAGACACTAAAGCAAATATGTAGGTGCTTAACTAAACGTGACTCGCTAAGGAATACCTAATGAAGTTTTACTTACTTGTCAATAGGAATTCCTATAGTGATAGTAGTAAAATTTATCCTTAGACTTGAGATCATCATAATATCTTGTATATAATGATTTACACTTTGACTTATTCCTTAAGATCCTTAGGGTTTATCAAAGGGTATGCTTGGGTGTCTATATATGAAGATAATGAATGATCAATAAAGAATCTACCACTTCTAGTAAAAGAAGAGATATGTCATATGTGATTCGATAAATAACAACCAAGAAATCCTTGGCCAAGGTGGAATGAAATTAGAAAGATGTTTCTAATTTGCATTCATTCGGAGTAGTTCAGTTAGGAATCGAAATACATATAATTAAATAAAATAAGACTTGACAGTAATTTCATGTCTTATATTTAATTGGGACATTGTATGGTGGAAGGATTGAATTGTACGGTAACTATTAACTCAAAGGTTCTTTTATGATTAATGTTGAAATCTATATTACCTGAAAAGTCGTTGATCGCTAAGGAGGCTTATCCTTATTATACAATAAATATTATTTATGTAAATAAATTAATAGTTTAATTTATTTATTTAAATAAGATTAGAATTGTTCTAATTGATTTATTCACAACCGGTTTAATATGGAGAACCTAAAGGGTCACGCCATAAAAAGAAGAATAATTATTTAAGAAGTTAATGGCATAATCGTAATAATATGTTAAATATATTTAATTTAATCTATGGTAATAGAATAAATAAAATAGCTTAATATTTATTATTTAATATTTTAGAAATATTAAATATAAATTAATAAGAGGAGTCTTATTAATATTATTACAATTATTATTATTTTAATTTCTAAAGGAGTTTAGGGATTAATTTAATATTAGTACTCTCATTTATTCCTAATAAGATTAGGAGACAAATTAATTAAAAGAGTTTAATTAATTATCCCTAATAAGATTAGGGAACCTAATTAATTAAAGGAGTTTAATTAATTAAATAATACCATATTTTAATTATATTAAAATAGGTTAACTGATATCTTTATAAGAGGAGTCTTATATTAGATATCAGTAAGTGTGCGCATAATATATATACGTGATTCCAAGAGTTGGAGTAACCCCCCCTCTTTTCTACAGAGATAGAAAACTAGGGTTTGAGCTAATACATCCTTCTTCTTGAAAATTATTCTTCCTTGGTGGATCACCTGTAGAGGTCATACACTTGAGTGGCTAACATTGATCAAAGGAAGGAATCTACCCGAAGATTTAAGGAGATCGCAGAGAAGTAGGAGTTGAACTCGTACCTATGGAAGTTCGTATCTACAAGGGTATGATTATATTTCTATTTTTTTTAGATTGATAATCAAGCACAAGAATGATCTTGGTTAATGGTTTGTAAGAAAAAATTTTAAAATCCATTTTTACTTCGCTTTCGCTTATTTATGTGATATAATTGCATGCTCTTGTTTCTAACAAACTAACATTAGCCATAGGAACTTAATATTTAATATTGCCTACATGCATGTCTATTAAGTCAATAAGTTGTTATTGTATTCCAGTTATGGTTAGAAACATTATTTCAATTTTGTTGTTGGATAATGAAATCTTTGGTTTTATATTTAAGGACAATTGTTGTTCTATTTATTATAACAATGTTTTTATAGAACTGGAATATTACTTAATAGATTTTGTGTATTTAACTTACATGAAAAATTATTTTGCAAATTGAACAAACTAATATAAGAAAAGGAGATGGTCATTCAAAGAGTTGAATATTTATATTTGATAAAATACAAGTCTGAATCATTTGAAAGGTTCAAAGAATTTAGAAGTGAAACAAATTGCTAAAGTATTAGGATTCTTTGATCGGATCAAGGAATAAATACTTGTGCAATAAGTTTCTAGACCATCTCAAATGGTTTTCCTAAAAAATGGACGCCTCTTGATATGCAATAATTGATTGAAGTATCTATAAAGAAAAATCGTACCTTGTTGGAGATGGTGCGGTCCATAATGATTTTTATCGACATTTCACTATCTTTTTGAGGTAATGCCCTAGAAATGGCTGTATATCTAAAAAATAGGTAACCTCAAAATTCGGCCCCAAGACTCTATAAGAGTTATGGACAGGGAGGATTCCTAATCTTAAGTATGTTAAGATAAATGGTTATCCAGCTTATGTGAAAAAGTTTCAAAGGATAAGCTTGGGACAAGATTTAAAAAGTGCAGATTTGTAGGACATCCTAAGTAAGTTTAGGGTATATGTTCTATAATCCTACTGAGCAAAAGGTGTTTTGTTGCAAAACACGCTGCCTTCTAAGATAAATGTGTTTATCATTGAAGGGGCTAGTAGGAGGATAATAGAATCTTAAAGAGTTCAAGAACCACAAAGCACTATAAGTCAAATAAGAGGAACTTGTAGATAGACCTATTGAACCACAATCGAATCATAAATATGGAATAGTATCGAAGAAACCTAGGAGGTATGGATTCATTATATATGATGATGATGAGGTACGCATCATAAAAGATGATGATCCAGTTACATACGATGAGGTAAGAGTTGTAGACACTCAGAGAAGTGGATTGAATATGTTCAATCGGAACTATCTCTTTATTCGCTACCTCAATGTTCAAGGGAATCTCTAACTTTTTCAGATGTAAACTTAAACGTCTAGCAAATTCATATTAAAGAATGGGTTGTGCCCGAATCGAATAATATGTATGCATTGATATTATTGATTGGGAGTATACCTGATACTACGTCTTTAGATGCCACTACATCTTTGACCGTCATGTTGAAAGTCTGAGCTGTTGGACTACTAGGTGGAGCTAGACCGGTGATGGTTAACTTCCCACTACTTGCTCCTTCGGCACTATCCGTCTTTTTCTTCAGGAAATTCCTTGCCATGTGATCCGCTACTCCGCAAACAAAACACCCTTGGTTCTTCTTCGGGTTGGGATAGTTGTGAGCGATATGACCTTCATGTCCGCAGTTGTAACATACCTCCTTTCCTTTCAAACTGACTCCTACATGAGTCTTCCCATAATTCTTATATGTTTCATACCTCTGCTTCGGATCTACCTACTTAGCTTTGGCATTCCCAAAGTTAAACGACTTCCTCTTTGTACCTCCTCATTTAACACTAGCTACTTCAGTATTACTTCTTACTTCCATCTTATTCTTATTCTTCTTCTCTTTTTGATAGAGGCTCAATGCCTTATTCTCGCCTTCGGCTATGATAGCCTTTTCCAGAACAGTTCCAAAGGAATTACTTTGAAACACAAAAATTCTACTATAGAGTCAGGGTTTCAGTCCCTACTCAAACCTTCTTGCCTTCCTCTCCTTCGTATCCACTTGATATGGATCAAACCTCGCCAGTTCATTAAACTTAGCAGCGTACTGGGGTGCCGTCATTTCTCCTTGTTTCAACTCTAGAAACCTCACTTCCATACGGCTCTTTATACTAGTGAAAAAGTAGTTCTCGAAAAAGATCTCCTTAAAACTATCCCACATAATCACTTCTACTCTCGCCCTATTCTGGTTGGCCTCCCACCAGAAATTGGCTTCTCTTTTCAACATGTAGGTAGCAAAAGAAGTCTTCTGCTCCTCTCCGACCTTGACAATCATAAACGCCTTCTCCATATCTTTGACCCAAGTCTGAGCCTCTATGGGGTCTGTGGTTCCTTTAAACTTCGACGGTCCTATACTCTTGAAATCTTTAAAAGTGGCAACAAGTCCTATCGCGGGGTTTACAGGTGCCACAGGGCCAGTTCAATTAAAAGCTGTATTGGGTCTACCTGACCCTCATGTTCATTCTCGTTATGCGATTCGGCTTCTTGGTTGCTCAATCTTCTTCTTGACGGCATTTTCTGTTTAAAAAAAATATTATTATTATTGCTACCTTTACTTTTTTTAAAACATTCTTGTTAATAAATAACACATCATAAGGCACATTTAATAAACTTTCTTTATATAAATATGCTTCTACATGTAGTTAGCACTACATACACACCATTTATAGCATCAACTATTTACACATTATTGTTGGGTAAAATCTAGTTACGCACAATACGCAAGTATACGTGGTCAACAAGTAATAAAATGAAAGTAGAGTATCGTTCCCATGAGGAATTATTAATACAAATTATCAAATACTAACTCTTAATCAAACTAATTTTATTTAAACAATCAATTTAAGATTATGAATTAAATTATTATATTACACTAATTCTAATTACCGCTAATTAAAAATCAGATTATGGAGATTTAAATCACAACTTCACTTATTTCTTCACTTAAATTAATACACTTCTTATCAATTATGCTCACTATTCTGAATTGTTAATCAAGAACACATAAGGAAATATGAACATCTCTCAATGCATCATACTAAAATCAACTTAAATCCACAGATGATAGAATTAAGAAGAACACCCTAATTAACTAATTCACTATATCTCTATGTGAGTTACAATTAAAGAGGATTTTAAGAACAAGTTCTTTATATAATTATATGCGATGTATAGGTATATCTCTATCCTAGACATAAATTATGAATTCCAACGCCATGCAGAAAACACAATCACATGTTATTATGATCAGATCTAAATCTATAATTCATCTCTTGAGTTCGTATAGATTATCACGGTAATTGTTAGCTAGGCAATTAAGCAATTCATCACAAAACATAATAAACAATCCAAGAATAATCACAATAATTAATAGAGAAGCATACTAAAATTAACTATACAACAAGTTCCATTGTAATCTTAAACAAAAGATTTAGTTCATGATTAATGAATTAAAACTAAGAATCCATAATTGAATAAACATTAAAAGACAAAAATAAGAGTAGAGTGAAGAATAAATCTGTTGTCCGTAAATCTCCCTCTTCCTCAAGCTCCTGCTCTTGATCTTCAATGGTCTTCAAGTTGCTTCAATCTCCAAAACTAATAAGAACTAGGGTTTTATCCTAATCTATTCTAATCTAATTTAATGGAATCCTCTCCCCCCCCCAATCCTAATAATTCTCATCCTTTTATGTGTCTCTTTCATATGTCTTTTAGTCCTCCTAGAAGTCTTTGAACAATCATCGCAAACCAATCCTTCTTGAACTCGAATTCAAAAAACTCCTTTTTCTTCCCGACACCCCCGTCCCGGCGGGGGTTTTTGTACTGGCTATGTGATGCCCCCAAATCCAGGTTTTCTAACCTCAGATTCGGTGCTCACGATCTATCATCATCATAAGCATTCTATAAACTATTACGGAATAATAAACATACATTGTTCATTATAATAAAGTTCCATAATAGGGTCCCAAGGTCTTCTTAACCTTAACTAAAACACACCATTTATAATACAAAGGTTTACATAAGAAATCCTATCAGATAATAATAATTAATATTCATTCTAAACTATTCATGGATCTTGCCCTTGCCTTTGTCTTTCTCATTGGATCTTTCAGGCTTAACTAAAATAAATGTCATGATATAGCAAGTACACGCAACTAATTTGCTTAGCAAGTTTATATACAAGGGAGATATATCATGACTAGAAAGAGATTTTGTTTTCAATGTTCAACAATAGTATAAGATTGTGAAGGAATATGAATTAATAATCAACAATTGAATATTCGAATAATTAAATAACGTAAACTGAGTGGTTTTGAAATAACCATGAACATTTGCCAAGGTTCTCAGTCATTTAAACTGGACCTCTTAATATGTTTTGGTATTCAAGGGGATCAGCCTTTTATACCCCGTAATTTATGCATAAACACTTAATATTCCGGCATCGATATCATGCCTTAATCAAATTCGTCCTTTTCTCAGTCAAGAGTTCTTATAATATCAATTTAATAAGAACAGTTTTTTTTCAAAACACATTTGATTTAACAAATTTAAACATGCTTGATCTAGCTGATACAATTAGCATAGATCTATCTCATAAATAGTTCATAAATGAAAGAACTTTAACTTAATTCACAGTTCAATAATAATAGAACAGGAATTCAATTGCACAAAGTGCGAATTTCAATAATCAATATAGATGTGAATAATCATCAATAATTATTCACTAACATGCTTTGAAAATAATAACTCGAGTTTGAGTTAGAAGACTTGCCTCGCTTGTAGATTACGGTTACGCAATTAAATCATATCCACTATGCAGTTAAGTTATCTTCCTTTGAGAGACCTATAGTTAGTCTTTTAATTAGTCATAGTATAACATTAGATTATGTAATCACATAGATATTATACATTACATTTAGTTCTTATAAACATTATCCTGCCTAGATAATGTTACTATTAATTAACAACTACCTTTAATTCACTTAATATTATTAACCTTGATAATATTTAATTCATCTCCTAGTATTATTAGTTCACTAATAATACTTTCATTCACTTACTAATATTATTAACATCTTAATAATATTTCAATACCTTACTAATATTACTAATCCTCTTAATAATATTTTAATCATGCATTAATATTATTACCTTAATAATAAATAAATTAATAATACAAATATTTTATTCAGTTACTAATATTATTAATCCTTTAATAGTATTTTATTCATTTACTAATTTTATATCTTATTCCATTACTAATATTATTAATCATTTAATAATACTTTAATCATTTATTAATGCTTAAATCAAATATTATTTACCATTTAATAATATTTTAAAGAAGTTTTAATCTTAATATTTTTATTTACTTAACAATATCATATATTAATATCATAATAATATTTATAACAATTTATTGGATTAATAAACAATTTATTCTAATTGCTCACCATTTATTAAACCTCTTATTTAATATCCATAAAAGGTCATAAATAATATTTCTTATTTTAAATTACCAAAATGCCCTAAGATAGTCATGATATAATATATTATAAGTATTCAAGCATAAAAATCACATTTTTCTTATTAAAGACATCATTTAACTATTTATTTCTTTTTATTCATAACTTAGTCATTTTTAGGAAAAATAGCAAACTGATTTCAAAAATTCTCATTTTCCGGATTTGGACAGTATATGAACCAACAATGATCCCCAAATTTTTTTGGAATTTTAGAAAATGATTTACTAATTTTAAAGTGCCCAAAACACTCGGATCTTGCTTTATTTTTCATAAATCGAGTTTTGCTCAGAAAATTCTGAACCTACTGTTAAAATTTTGGAATTTTCCAATGTATACACTGTGAGAAATTCGGGTGTTAATATTTAAGAGTCCTTTACGGAAATAGCCATTACGCACAACCTATAAATCGAAACGTGTTCGTTCTTTTCCTACACGTAGATAACTTCTTAAGGTACCTCTGTGATTTTTTCCAGATTTTTAAAAGACTTGCAACTGACCGAAACAGCTTCATGAAAAATGGGGACAATAGCTTTTTAGGGTTTCAAAACCTAAACTTCCTATGTGGACTGTTTTGGGGAAAACAGCCCCCAAGGCTTCAATACTTGCTAGATTTGTGTTCTACAACTTGGGTTTACTAGATAACTCGTGTATCTAGCACCCCCCCCCTTCGACAGATCACAAATCCAAGTTGTAAAACTTGAGTTACACAAGATTTAGTGGAAGAAAAATAAGGGTTTCACCCCTTGGAGAACATATGCTAAATTCCTTCCTCTAAACCTTTGATCTAACACTCAAGATACTTAGTTCCATACATGATGATATGTAGAACTAGGGTACTTTGAGTATTAGACCATAACCCCCATATATGATGAGGTAAAAACCGAAAATAGAAGAAGAATAAGAAAAAGAATGGAAGAGAACCTCACCTAGTTTTCTTTGTTATCCTTCTTGTTCTTCCAAAGTAGGTTATGAATTTAGGATGCAGGAAAAATAAACACCTCTCCCTCTCTAGAATCTGAACTTTTCCTCTCTCTCCCTTGCTAAGCTTTGTGTTTTGATGGGTTGGGAGAAAATAGAAAAAGAAGAAGAATGGTGGAAGAGTAAAATGAAATGAGATAGATATTATGTTGGTGACTTGGAGTGGAATGCTAATACCATCCATGTTTCTTTTGCCCCTTGGATAAAAGGGTTAGCCTTATCCCTTCCTAATCATGCCTAATCATGCCATTAAGGTTGCTAATTAAGCTTTCCACCAATGGGAGCATGACACACTTGTCCTTGTGTGTAAGACTTCTACTTATGGAACTTGATTAGCTTAATATTCTTGCCTTAAAAAGGCTAATGTGGCCAGCCATATATATGCCCACTAATTCCTTCATTTAGCTTTTATTTTAATGTATAAATTAGATAAATCAAAGGTCTAAAATACCCTTAATCAAGTGGGCTAAGTTTGGGCTTGCATTTTATTTCTTTTGGGCTTCTCCTTTAATTGTTTTGGGCCATGCAATAAACATAGTACGACAATTTTAATATATGTTACCCAAATTATTTATTTATGGTTTCCATTCCCAATCTTATGAAATTTAATTACTTATACATGTGACTTTAGCTCATAACCAAATTAGGTTTACTAGTTTAAAATTATTAGTCACTTGAAATAACAAGATTATCCACTTAAGTTAGTATACATATTAAATACCAACCTTTCCTTATTACCATAACCCTTAGGTTATTTAATTGTCTTGCCTAATGTATAATTAGGTTACGAAACTTTCATTTTTAATAAAATTTATAAATGTATATATCCATAACTATAGTATATAAGTTAATTGACTCATGCACCACTAATATGTTGTCACATATTAAATCACTATATAACATAAAGTTTTAAAATATCAATAATGTACATACATATATAGTGACTTTAAATTCACGGTTATTACATCCTCCCCCCTATAAGAATTCCGTCCCCGGAATTACATATATGGTTACTCAAAAAGGTGTGGATAATTTTCCCTCATCTTTTCTTCGAGCTCCCACGTAGCTTCTTCAGCATTGTGGTTCCTCCAAAGAACTTTTACAGAATGTATAACCTTATTTCGCAATTTCTGCTCTTTTCTATCTAAAATTTCAACCGAAATTTCCTCGTACGACAAATCCTTTTCGACCTGAATTGGCTCGTACGATATCACATGCTTGTAATCAGGCTTATATAGTCGTAGCACTGACACATAAAACATGTTATGAATATGTTCCAGTTCAGGAGGTAGAGCCACCTCGTACGCCACTTCGCCTATCTTCCTCAAGATCTCGAAGGGTCCAATAAATCTCGGACTCAGTTTACCTTTCTTTCCAAACCTTATCTTCCCTTTCCACGGAGATACTTTCAAAAATGCATAGCTTCCCACTTCAAAATCTCTTCTCTTAGTTCTGGTACTAACGGTACCCAAATTCGTCCTTCGAATCTCAGCAGTCCGGTGCCATCAATCTTGTATTTCAATTCATCCCCTTCAGCTAACCGCTTCTTGATGTTGTCGCAATCTTTGTCCTTCTCTTGAGCCTCTTCAACCTTATCTAATAAAGTCGGACTAGCTGCCACGGTAAATAATTTCTCATTGGTCTCCGTCGGATACTTAACCTCTAAGTCGAGTCGTTCGAAATCTTTCACCAATTCCTCTTGAATGGTCAACTTCAGTAAGTTCTCTCTGCCTTTTTTGCTCAGGGCATCTGTCACTACATTTGCTTTGCCTAGATGGTACAGAATCTCACAATCATAATCTTTGATCAATTCTAACCATCGGCGCTGCCTCATGTTTAGCTCCTTCTGTGTAAAGATATACTTCAGACTCTTGTGATCCATATATATCTCACACTTCTCACCATACAAATAGTGCCTCCAAATCTTCAAGGCAAAAACTACTGCTGCTAACTCCAGGTCATGAGTCGGATAACCCTTCTTATAATCCTTCAGCTGACGTGAAGCGTACATAATGACCTTACCGTGCTGCATCAGCACACAGCCAAGACCCTTGTGTGACACATCACTATACACTACAAATCCTCCCGTGTTGTCTGGTAAAGCCAATACAGGTGCTTGACTGAGCCTCTTCTTCAATTCCATGAAACTCTCCTCACATTTCTTCGTCCAAACGAACTTCACCGTGTTTCTAGTAAGGTTGGTCAACGGCGATGCTATCTTTGAAAAATCTTGGATAAATCTCTGATAGTATCCTGCTAATCCCAAGAAACTCTTAATTTTTATCGGCGTCTTTGGTTGTTCCCAGTTGATAACTGCTTCTACTTTTGCTGGATCCACCGAAACACTATCCTTGTCGATAATGTGACCTAAAAACTGCACTCTCCGCAACTAAAACTCATACTTGGAGAACTTTGCATATAACTTCTCCCTCCTTAACGTTTCTAACACTATCCTCAGATGCTCAGCGTGCTTATTCTCCATCTCTAAATATACCAGAATGTCATTAATGAATACGACAACAAACTTATCCAAATACTATTTAAACACTCTGTTCATCAAGTCCATGAATGCTGCTGGTGCATTCGTCAACCCAAAAGACATTACCAGAAACTCAAAATGTCCATACCGAGTTCTAAATACCGTCTTTGGAACATCCTCATGTCTCACCTTCAGTTGGTGATAACCGGTTCTCAAGTCAATTTTTGAAAAGTATTTCGCCCCCTTCAACTGATCAAACAAATCGTCGATCTTGGTCAACGGGTACTTTTTCTTAATGATGACCTTGTTCAACACTCGATAGTCGATATAAAGCCTTAATGACCCATCCTTCTTCTTTACGAATAAGACTGGTGCTCCCCACGGTGATACGCTCAGTTGAATGTATCCTTTATCTAACAACTCTTGTAGTTGAACCATCAGTTCCTTCATTTCTACCGAAGCCATACGATACGGAGCTTTGGATACCGGTGATGTCCCTGGTGCCAAATCGATAACAAACTCTACCTCTCTATCTGGTGGCAATCCCGGAAACTCATCTGGGAAGACATCAACGAATTCCCTTACAATAGGTATCTGACCCAGTTCGCCCTCGACTCTGCGGGTATCCACAACGTGAGCCAAATAACCTATACAACCCTTCCTAAGCAACTTCTTTGCTTGTAACATTGTCAGACAACAAGATTGTCTCGACGATTTACTGCCATAAAATACCACCTTTGACTTATTCGGAGTCTTTAGGTATACGCACTTTTTCTTACAGTCAATAATCGCTCCGTGACTCGATAACTAATCCATCCCGAGGATTACGTCAAACTCTCCAAGACGAATCGGTATCAAATCCACGTTAAGCTTAAACCCTCTTACATCAGCACAACAATTCTTATGGATGTAGTCTACAGGGATAATTTCTTTGTTTGCTACTTCTACATTCATTAGGTGTTCTAATAGTTCGCGAAGTAAACTTAATCTTTGAGCAAATTCATCAAATACGAAAGAACATAAAGCTCCCTGGATGCCACAACATCTTGCACTGTCATACTGAATGTCCTCGCTGTTGGCTTGTTTGGCTGGGCTGGTACTCCACTGGTTGTCCTAGTGTTATTGCCCATGTTGCCATTTTTGCTATCCGTGCTTTTCTTCCTCGGGCAATCCTTGATCCGATGTCCCACTTCACCACAGTTAAAACAACCTCCTTTCTTCACCTTAGGAAAATTGGGTGAGATATGCCCTTCTTGTCCACAGGTATAACATACCATTTTGTCCTTCATACACTCTCCCGAGTGACCCTTTCCACAGTTTTCACACACCGACTTCTTTTGTTGCACACTTCCTTGCTGACTCTCTAAATTACTGCCCCCAGTGCTCCATTTTTGCTTCTTGTTGTTGCTACCGCCATTGCTAACATTCTAATTTCCACCTTCTACTTTGTTCTTGTTCTTCTCCCGATTGTACTTTGAGACCGCTTCGCTTCCACCTTCCGCTATGAGAGCTTTCTCTAACAGAGTTGAGAATGACGTGATTTGCAAAACCGCTACCTTATTGTAAATCCATGGCTTTAGTCCATTTTTGAATCTTCTTGCTTTCCTCACCTCCGTGTCCACCTGATGTGGAGCGAATCTGGCCAATTCATTGAACTTCACAGCGTACTCTGACACTGACATATTCTCCTGCTTCAATTCCAAAAACTTGATCTCCATTCTTGCTTGTGTACTCTCAGGGAAGTAGTTCCCAAAGAACAATGTCTTGAACACTTCCCAAGTCACGATTCCAATCCCAGCTTTGTTCTGGTTGGCCTCCCACCAATAGTTAGCCTCACCCTTCATTAAGTAGGTAGCAAAAATTATTTTCTGCTCTTCTGCTACTCTAGCAATAATGAAGGCCTTCTCAATCTCCTTTACCCACGTCTGGGCCTCTATCGGGTCTGTTGTTCCTCTAAACTCCGGCGGTCCTACTGCCTTGAAGTCCTTAAAGTTGGCTAGTTGGTTTCCCGCCTGATTTCCTGCAGGTTGAGCTTGATTCCTCATAGCTTCAGCCATCATGTTGATAAAGTCTTGCATTGGGATTGGTTGAGCTCCCGCTGCATTATTAACTGACTCTTCGATCTCTTGGTTCCTTAGTACACGTCCGGGCGGCATTATCAAGATTTGGAAGTCTTTCTCCCCGATTAGTGGGTTAAGTTTATTTTTAAAGAAAATTTTCCAAATCAGTCTACTGGATTCACATAACATTAAATAGATAATATACTATTTAAATTTTCCAACACATATCATAATAATGCATTTATATTCATATACCAATATTTTAATACAGACTAACTAGACTTCTGGCATACTTCTATAAACGCTCAAGGCATAAACTATCCACCACCAACTATCCTCTAATGGATAAAAAGTGAGGATCCACTACCATCTACCCCTCTATTAAAATAAAAGTTGGGGTCTAACTGCCATCCTATGCATACAGCAAAGCATAAGGATTTACAACAACTAAACAGTCCCTATTAGAAACAGTCCCTAGTTTTCGTTGCTATCCTTCTTGTTCTTCCAAAGTTGGTTATGAATTTAGGATGCATAAACAATAAACACCTCTCCCTATTTAGAATCTGAACTTTTCCTCTCTCTCCCTTGCTAAGCTTTGTGTTTTGATGGGTTGGGAGAAAATAGAAGAAGAAGAAGAATGGTGGAGGAGTAAAATGAAATGAGATAGATATTATGTTGGTGAATTGGAGTGGAATGATAATATCCTCCATGTTTCTTTTGCCCATTGGACAAAAGGGTTAGCCTTATCCCTTCCTAATCATGCCTAATCATGCCATTAAGGTTGCTAATTAAGCTTTCCACCAATGGGAGCATGACACACTTGTCCTTGTGTGTAAGACTTCTATTTATGGAACTTGATTAGCTTAATATTCTTGCCTTAAAAAGGCTAATGTGGCCAGCCATATATATGCCCACTAATTCCTTCATTTATCTTTTATTTTAATGCATAAATTAGATAAATCAAATGTCTAAAATACCCTTAATCAAGTGGGCTAAGTTTGGGCTTGCATTTTATTTCTTTTGGGCTTCTCCTTTAATTGTTTTGGGCCATGCAATAAACATAGTCTAACAATTTTAATATATGTTACCCAAATTGTTTATTTATGGTTTTCATTCCCAATCTTATAAAATTTAATTACTTATACATGTGACTTTAGCTCATATCCAAATTAGGTTTACTAGAAATAGGTTTAAAATTATTAGTTACTTGAAATAACAAGATTATCCACTTAAGTTAGTATACATATTAAATACCAACATTTCCTTATTACCATAACCCTTAGGTTATTTAATTGTCTCACCTAATGTATAATTAGGTTACGAAGCTTTCATTTTTAATGAAATCTATAAATATATATATCCATAACTATAGTATATAAGTTAATTGACCCATGCACCACTTCACATATGTTGTCACATATTAAATCACTATATAACACAAAGTTTTAAAATATTAATAATGTACATACATATATAGTGACTTAAAATTCACGGTTATTACAGGCTAGGCCCGCCCCGACGCCGGGGTATTCTTGCAGAGCCGAATTCTTGCCTTTTTATGCCAAGTCTTGCCGTAGTGCCGCCATTATTCCACCATGCCACATAATGCAATCCTAAACACAAAAAAAAACACAAAACAAGTAAAAGTGAACAAAAATATACAGAACCAACACCATTTAAGTTTGAACTAGAAGCCGATTCGTAGGTATAAAACACACTCATCAATTATCCCTTAATATTATTAAAAGATGGGATTTACCAAAAGATAACCTGCTGACTAAACAAAAGTTGGGTTACGCATTCATACCTACATACACACTTATATATATATATATATATATATATATATATATATATATATATATATGCTTATACATCATCTAGATACTAATTTGAGCTTCGAACCACGGCGGTTTTATACTCCTTATCAGCAAGATTGATCACAATATATCTGCTGTTAGCGTGCTTCATCTGCCTCGTCTCTATGGAATGGTGCACGATCTTATGTTGATAATCATCGTGTACTTTCGTAAAAGCTTGAGTCATCCTCCTTATCTTCATCTTCTTCTCAGTTAGTTCTTGATGAAGCTTGTAAACTTTAGCCACAACTATCTCCCTATCATTTGACTCATCGTCCCAGCATGCCTCTGCCATCTGCCTCTTTGTCTGGAGTTTCTTTACTTGTGTTTCTAGAGTATGATTATCCCTACAAAGCTAGATATTCCTATCCATGACTGCTATGAACAGCTCATGCATCTCTTCTCTGTCCTCATCCTCTATAGGTCCAACGTTTTGAGTCGCGACTTCTATCTCCTCTTCTTCCTCTTTCGAAGGATCTTTATTCTTTTCATCGGCCTAAAATAGTACCTCAACTATCGGTGTCGGTACTGGTGTCAATGGAAAAACTACCTCCCTATTCACTACCTAAAAATCCCTATACAATGCATCTCCTCCTTACATAGTTTAAATATCTAGATTAGCCCATAAAATTATATTATTGTCGAGTTTAAACCTATTCTCTTCTCCCACAGATATTTTATCCCTTATTTTCCTGCACTCCTCATCACTGAGTTGTGCCTCTTTCAATCGGTCCATTAGAGTTTGACTAGACTCCATCACAAATAATTTTTCACCTATTTCTCTCGACAATCTCACTTCTGTCCCCATTTTAGCCATCTCTGTTATTAACTCTCCTTGAGCCATTAACATGGACAACTTCCCCTGACTCTTCCTACTTAAGCCATCGACCACTACATTTACTTTTCTTGGATAATACAAAATTTCATAATCATAATCCTTTATTAATTCCAACCATCTTCACTGCCTCATATTCAACTCCTTCTGTGTGAAGATATATTTTAGACTTTTATGGTCCGTGTATATCTCACATCTTTTCCCATATAAATAATGCCTCCATATCTTCAAGGCAAACACCACCGCAGCCAATTCTAGGTCATGAGTAGGATATCCCTTCTCATAATCCTTTAATTTTTGTGACGCATACGCAATGACCTTCCCATGTTACATAAGCACCCATCCTAATCATTTATGCAATGCATCACTGTACACTACAAAATTCCCTGTATCATTTGGTAAAGATAGTACAGGTGATTCACTCAATCTCTTTTTCAACTCCTTGAAATATTCCTCACACTTCTTCATCCGCAAAAATTTCACTGTCTTTCTTGTCAAATTCGTCAACGGAGTAGCTATCTTAGAAAATTTGTAACGCCCCCAAATCCGGGTCCCAAGAACCTCGGACTAGGTACATTACGGTACTTCATCATCATACATATTCTATCATCTAATGCAGAACAAATAAACATATATTGTTTATTTTACATAATTCTATTACATTTTCTCATGTTTATTAACCTTAACTGAATACATACCTTCAAAATTACTAAGGTTTACAATAAGATAACTAAATAGTTATTCTTATAACAATCTATTACTGTACTTTTCTCTTGTCTCTAACCTTCTTCAAATCTTCATCTTAATCTGAAAATTTTTATCATGATATAGCAAGGGTGAGCAACTACTTTGCCCAGCAAGTTTAAATTCAATAAAGATATATCATGATTGAAAAGAATGAATAAGCTTTCAAGTTTTTAACAATGTAATAATTGTGAAATAACATGAATCAAGTGTCAATAATTGAGTGACTGAATCAATAATGTTTAAAGGTCAACAATGACCCTAAACAATTTAACTGAACCTTATAGCAATGAAGGTGATTAGCCTTTCATACCTAATGAACATATACAACATGCACTGAGTGCAAATCAATAATCAGTAAAGATGTGAATAATCAACAATAATTATTCACTAACATGCTTTGAACATATAACTCAAGTTTAAGTTAGGGAAACTCGCATGTACCGCTGATTACCGCTAAGCAATCTAATTTAATCTCTCATGAAGGACCTATCAGTTATAAGATTGATCTTTCAGTTAGCATATCATACCTTATTCCATAATACTATCTAACACTTAATCACATCGTCAAATATTAGATAATCTTACCACCATATTCATTTACTTACTTGTGATCTCATCATCTTATATTAACTTGTCTAACCTTTAATCACAAAGTTAAGTATTAGACATTACATCTTAGTCTTAGTATTATCATTATACTTTGATAATCTTTTCATCACTTATAACTTATACTTATTCTTATAAGTTTTTTCTCTTTATATGATATCTTAGTAAGCTAGATCAACTTTCAATAAACTGAAATATCATTTCAGTAAACTGGATTACATTTCAGCATTCTGAAATTACTATTTCACCAGAGCACAAAATATTTTAGCATACGAAAACCATTTCATTAAACTGAATTCATTTTAGCAACCCAAAATTCAATTCAGCAACCTGAATTCTCATTTTAGTCTATACAAGCATATTATAGTTCCTTGAATACCAATTTCAACAACTATATATAAAAAAATAACTTAATCTCTAATTTTAATCTCTCGTCGAATATTATTAATTATGTAATAATATTTTACGCTAAGGTTATTAACCTTTTAATAACATCCCAGTCAAATACTACTAATAATATCTTAATCCAATATTATTATTCATATAAAAATAATTTAAGTCATTAATCACATTAATAATCAATTTATTTCAATTATTTTCCTTTTATTAATTAACTTGCTTAAGCATTCTAAAATGCCATAATCTTCATAACACTTCAAACCCGACCCAAAACCTTCGTCATAAATCTCCATAAATCATGCTTAAGGGTCTCAAGTCATAAATCGTATTTTTCATATTTTTGGACATCATATATTTAATTAAATCCATTTATTCATTTATCATCATTTAGATGAAAAATACCAAATCAGCCCCAAAAATATTTCTTTTCTGAGATTTGACAGAATATAGTTCCATATTGAACATATATTTTTTTCGGAATTTTTAAAATACAATTACTATATTTAAATAGTCCATCATAGCCAAATATTCTCAGATTTTTCATAATTTGAGATTAACTCCAAAATTCTGAAATTTTCACAGTAGGTTCCTGTTATACACATGTACTTCAAGTAAAAATTTTGTAATTTTTGGACTTCTACACAGAGAGTTATTCGGGTGGCTTCATAAAAATAGTCATTCACCGTAAAATCTAAATCTCTCAAACCGTATGGCCAAAAATTCTAAAATTTTTACACAACTTTCATAACTTCTGATATTAACACTCCAAATGTTTCCAAAATTTTTAAACCACAAAAAGTGGACGCAATTACCCCTGTTTCAGACTGATCCAATACAGTACCAAGAAAACGAGATAATTTTTACCAAAATCCACACCACGACTTTTAGAAACGTAAATTTTGAGTTCTACCACTTGGGTTTACTAGTCAACACATATATCTAAGACCTCTCTTTGACGGATCATAAAAATAAGTTGTAGATCAAAAATGATAAACATTTAAAGCACCTAAAAGTTAGGGTTTTCAAAACTAGAAAAATTAATTTTCTTTTCTTTTGATTTCCAACAAAATCAACATCCAATATGGGTAAATCCATACTTGAATCCATGAAAAACACATAGTTTATAAGGGTTTGAACTTCCAAATCAAAAACCCCCTTTCATCAAATTATAAAAAGAAAGAGAATAAAGCTTAGGAAGAAAAAAATTAGTTTTATACCTTTACTTCTTCTTCTTCTTCTTCTTCTTCTTCTTCTTTTCTCATGGAGATTTTCTCCATCTTTTTCCCTTCATAGGGCTGTCGATCTCTATTCCTTTCTTTTCTATTTCATGTTCTTTCTTTTCTTTTCTCTCTTTCTTTCCTTATCTTTTATTTCCTTATCTCTTATCTTATCTCCAACAAAATCAATCCAATATCTTTTCCTCCTTATCTAATCCGGCTACTTGGCCCATGATATCTTCCAAATCCTTATCTCTCTCTCTCTCTCATTATTACATGTTTGGATAAGCTCATGGGTGGCCCAATAATAATGTGACACCTCATAAGGTAAACCACTAACTAAAGATAAGGTAATTATTACATTACTCCCATCTTCTCCTCTCTCCATAATTTCGGTCACATGGGCCTCAATATCATTCAAATCTTATTTTATTTTAATTGTTAATTTACGTAACAAATAACTAAATAGTCCCTCCTTAAGTGAGTCAAAAATTGGGCCACTTATTAATTAAATTCTATTGGGCTTGTACTTTTATTATTTTACTTACTAACAAAATAAATTTGGGCTTTCACCCAAAATTTAATTGGGCCATTATAATACTTGTCCCACACATAATATATTGGACTAGATTAATAATTTAATTACCCTTAATCACTTTATCCACAAGCCACATGCTTAATTAATTAATTGGGCTTGTTTAAATAATATAACATCCTTAGTCCATTAAATCTAATTCTCTTGGACTCTATTTAAATTCTTGGGCTATGACCTTATTATAGTCCAATACTTTTAATTCTATTCCATTCTACCCATATCATTTAATTAGGGTTCCACTACACATTTTTAAATAAATTCCTTACTCATATATCTTTAATTCCATAACTCAATTAAACTTTGGTTATAACATTAATTATTTGAGATATATAGAATAAATCTCTATGGTTAGTATATATTTTTATATACTAACATTCTCCCATATTATAACCTTTTAGGTTATTCAATTATCATACATAATATATATATTAAGTTATATAACTTAATTCTTATTTCACTTTTACATACAAAATAAATGTATACACCTTATATAATGTATATTTATCTAATCACACACATAATCATAACATATTTCACTTTTCACACTAATTTTGACTTTTCTCCATAAAAAGTCAACTGTTGACTTTGACCAAAAGTCAACCTTTACACATTTTGTGTTTACTGTCCATTCTGACTAAACTTGACGTTCTGGACGCAACCGAGCAGTCCGTTCTTCAAAATTCTATCTCTAACTCAAATTTTGAGTTTTAAATTACTCCCTTCTTATTGCTAATCGTATTAACTAATGACTTTATACTTATTCAAATTCTTATTTGCCAATCAAGGCCAACGTTCAAACTATGTTAATTACTAACATAGTTTTATCTTGATCCTTATATCATTAACTTAATTCATCATTCCTCTTGCTAAAATATATATAGCACCTTACTAAGTATATATATTTCTATACATATACTCATCTTCGTTTAACCACATAGTCTTTATGTGAAATCTTATCTCCTTAATAAAATTTTCATATGTACTTATATAACATTTCTTAGACTATTCAGTTCACATCAAATTTACAGGTATCGTTATACCTTATTTTTGATATTCCTTCAAGTACATATTAATTTATTTCTAGGGTTTTGGAATTTCGTAACCCATATTTTCTCTATTCTCATTCGAATAGGAAACCATATAGGTTTTACTTGAAAATTTTAATTAAATCCTCAAATTCTCATCTAGGTTTTATTCTTTAACCTTTATTCCAATCATTCAAGATTTTTTGAATTTTTGGGTTATCACATTCACCCCTTCTTCTAAGAATTTCATCCTTGAAATTACAGTCTGCTAATCACCACTCTTTTTATTCATCAAAACTAGGTTTTCAAATTAACCTTTACTTGATTTTATGCTCAATTTAATGAGTACATATTGCATCCTACTATGAGGAGCTCTACTATCATCATATTCTTCCATGACTTCTCTCTAAGGGGTTAAAACTTTTCAAATCTGGCTGAGGGGTCATATAGACCGTGAACTCTCAGGTTTAACGGTATTCACCGTAACCAAATTTGTTAACCATGTTGTACTTAGTAAGTTTACAATCACGAAGAAGGTAAACTACTGGTGCGGGTATTTCAGATGATCAGTCTATTGTACCTTAGTCATCGGAACGACTATATACGTTATTAGATTGGAATATTTTATCCAATTAGTATATCCCTATTTTTTAGGGTTGTTCACCTCAGTCTTAACATCAGAGTCCGTACCAAAGCAATTTGGCCCGAGATAAATTCTCAAAGAGATACTTAAATTTTTCATAAACATTCGTCTAGCTGAATCAATTAGCTTAGACGTATACCAATAATTCGAATATCAATCGAAACATATATCTGGCCAAATTTAATTGACACTTAACTTTTCTTTAAAATTTAAAATTTTATTTTATGACGTCATGATACCGCATTGTATTTACATTCCGTTTGAGGATTGACTTTGTCATACTACATCATACCATAGTGGGCTGACGATCCTTAAATCACATCCAACACTAGGTAATTCTACATTAATAACTCCATCATTTTTATCATTCTACATCAGGTTCCATGATGCATTGATGATATATAAAATACATTTTGATATCTCAAATCATTTTTCTCTAGCCGAAACAAATTAGCGTGGACTCTTCTTTAAACAGCTCAAAATCATTGAAAATCATTTTTTGATGCTATCATGTCGCAACAAGTAATGATGTGTTAGTGGTATGAAGCCCACTTCTACACAACCCCTACCTAAGATTTATAACATACGGCTTTGATACCAACATGTGACGCCCCCAAATACAGGTCCCAAGAACCTTGGACTTGGTACCTTACGGTACTTCATCATCATACATATTCCATCATCTAATGCGAAATAAATAAACATATATTGTTTATTTTACATAATTCTATTATATTTTCCCATGTTTATTAACCTTAACAGAATACATACCTTCAAAATTACTAAGGTTTACAATAAGATAACTAAATAGTTATTCTTATAACAATCTATTACTGTACTTTGCTCTTGTCTCTGACCTTCTTCAAATCTTAATCTTAATCTGAAAATTTTTATCATGATATAGCAAGGGTGAGCAACTACTTTGCCCAGCAAGTTTAAATTCAATAAAGATATATCATGATTGAAAAGAATGAATAAGCTTTCAAGTTTTCAACAATGTAATAATTATGAAATAACATGAATCAAGTGTCAATAATTGAGTGACTGAATCAATAATGTTCGAAGGTCAACAATGACCCTAAACAATTTAATTGAACCTTATGGTAATGAAGGTGATCAGCCTTTCATACCTGATGAACATATACAACATGCACTGAGTGCGAATCAATAATCAGTAAAGATGTGAATAATCAACAATAATTATTCACTAACATGCTTTGAACATATAACTCAAGTTTAAGTTAAGGAAACTTGCATGTATCGCTGATTACCGCTAAGCAATCTAATTTAATCTCTCATAAAGGACCTATCAGTTATAAGATTGATCTTTCAGTTAGCATATCATACCTTATTCCATAATACTGTTTAACAATTAATCACATCATCAAATATTAGATAATCGTACCACCATATTCAATTATTTACTTGTAATCTCATCATCTTATATTAACTTGTCTAACCTTCAGTCACAAAGTTAAGTAGTAAATATTACACCTTAGTCTTAGTATTATCATTATACTTTGATAATCTTTTCATCACTTATAACTTACACTTATTCTTATAAGTTTTTCCTCTTTATATGATATCTTAGTAAGCTATATCAACTTTCAATAAACTGAAACATCATTTTAGTAAATCGGATTACATTTCAGCATTCTGAAATTACTATTTCAGCAGACCACAAAATATTTCAGCATACTGAAACCATTTCAGTAAACCGGATTCATTTCAACAACCCAAAATTCAATTCAGCAACCTGAATTTTCATTTTAGTCTATTACAAGCATACTATAGTTCCTTGAATACCAAATTCAACAACTATATATAAAAAACAAAACTTAATCTCTAATTTTAATCTCCCGTCGAATATTATTAATTATGTAATAATATTTTACGCTAAGCTTATTAACCTTTTAATAACATCCCAGTCAAATACTACTAATAATATCTTAATCCAATATTATTAGTCATATAAAAATAATTTAAGTCATTAATCACATTAATAATCAATTTATTTCAATTATTTTCCTTTTATTAATTAACTTGTTTAAGCATTCTAAAATGTCATAATTTTTATAACACTTCAAACCCGACCCAAAACCTTCGTCACAAATATGCATAAATCATGCTTAAGGGTCTCAAGTCATAAATCGTATTTTACATATTTTTGGACATCACATATTTAATTAAATCCATTTATCCATTTATCATCATTTAGATGAAAAATACCAAATCAGTCCCAAAAAAATTTCTTTTCTGAGATTTGACAGAATATAGTTCCATATTGAACATATATTTTTCTCGGAATTTTTAAAATTCACTTACTATATTTAAATAGTCCATAATAACCAAATATTCTCAGATTTTTCATAGAGATTAACTCCAAAATTCTAAAATTTTCACAGTAGGTTCCTGTTATACACATGTACTTCCAGTAAAAATTTTGAAATTTTTGGACTTATACACAGAGAGTTATTCGGGTGGCTTCAGAAAAATAGCCCTTCACCGTAAAATCTAAATCTCTCAAACCGTATGGCCAAAAATTCTCAAACTTTTACACAACTTTCATAACTTCGGATATTAACACTCCAAATTTTTCCAGAATTTTTAAAGCATAAAAATTGGACTCAATTACCTCCGTTTCAGACTGATCCAAAATAGTATCAAGAAAACAAGACAGTTTTTACCAAAATCCACACCACGACTTTTAGAAACTTGATTTTTGAGTTCTACCACTTGGGTTTATTAGTCAACACATATATCTAACACCTCTCTTCGACGGATCATAAAAATAAGGTGTAGATCAAAAATGGTAAACATTCAAAGCACCTAAAATTTAGGGTTTTCAAAACTAAAAAAATTAATTTTCTTTTCTTTTGATTTTCAACCAAATCAACACCCAATATGGGTAAATCCATACTTGAATCCATGAAAAACACATAGTTTATAGGGGTTTGAACTTCCAAATCAAAAATCCCCTTTCATCAAATTACAAAATGAAAGAGAATAAAGCTTAGGAAGAAAAAAAATAGTTTTATACCTTTGCTTCTTCTTCTTCTTCTTTTCTCATAGAGATTTTCTCCATCTTTTTCCCTTCATAGGGCTGCCGATCTCTCTTCCTTTCTTTTCTATTTCACGTTCTTTCTTCTCTCTCTCTCTCTCTTTCTTTCCTTATCTTTTATTTCCTTATCTCATATCTTATCTCCAACAAAATCAATCCAATATATTTTCCTCCTTATCTAATCCGGCCACTTGGCCCATGATATCTTCCAAATCCTTATCTCTCTCTCTCTCTAATTATTACATGTTTGGATAAGCTCATGTGGTGGCCCAATAATAATGTGACACCTCATAAGGTAAACCACTAACTAAAGATAAGGTAATTATTACATTACTCTCATCTCCTCAACTCTCCATAATTTCGGTCACATGGGCCTCAATATCATTCAAATCTTATTTTTCTTTAATTGTTAATTTACTTAACAAATAACTAAATAGTCCCTCCTTAAGTGGGTCAAAAATTGGGTCACTTATTAATTAAATTCTATTGGGCTTGTACTTTTATTATTTTGCTTACTAACAAAATAAATTTGGGCTTTCACCCAAAATTTCATTAGGCCATTATAATACTTGTCCTAGGGCTAGATTAATAATTTAATCGCCCTTAATCACTTTATCCACAAGTCACATGCTTAATTAATTAATTGGGCTTGTTTAAATTGTAACAATCCAGAATTTTAAATTATAATATTAAATATTTATTGAATTATATAAATATTTATTGATGTGTTTATTGTTGAAATTGATGAAATAAATATTTTATTGATCTGGTTATTGTTAATAAATAATTAATGCATTTAAATTATTAGATAATATTCTAAATTAAATTAGTTTATAATTTAGAGAGTGTGATATAACATGAGAGGTTATATTGTTGTGATGATTTTAATAATTTAAATGGTATATTAATTATTAAATAAAATTATAACAAAATTATAATTTTATGTTATTTGTTTAAATGGTATATTTAATTAAAATGTGGTGTATAATTAATTTATTTGATTAATATTGGATATGGAAATCCAAATAATAATATGAATTATAAACTAAAATTGTTTGTTGAAATAAAATAAAGGAGTTTAATTTAGTTTTTGCCAAACAAGGCTTAAATATATTAATTCTTTAAAATTTAAAGGGTTTTGCCAAACAAGCCTTATAGCTTTTGGGATTTCTAATTTTTGAATTTAATTAAAATAAATAAAATAAATAAATTAAATTAAAATAATAAATATAATATATTTATGTTAGATACGTTTATGTTGTAACTGATATCATAATTAGTATGCGTATTAAGGTATCAGTTGTTTTTTCTTTTACGTATTATTTTTATATATTGGCTAAGTCTGAGAGAGAAGAGAAGAGTTGAGAGTTCAGAGAATTGAGAATTGGGAGAGCTTGAGAGGATTTGAGAGAAATTGGTTTGAAATTGCAAGGATTGCCAAGCTATTTGAAGGTATTATATCTAACCTTTGTATTATATATATATATATATATATATATATATATATATATATATATATATATATATATATATATATATATATATATATATATATATATATATACGCACATATGGGTTTTACGGCAAAATTGCATGTTCTGTAAATTTCATCTCTTCGAATTATTACTATATAGTTGGTAATTGTGATTATACATGTTTATAATGCTAGAGGTTATGTTCAAACAAGGAAATTGCATGCTAAATTCGTTTGACAATAGGAAGAAAAATGTCATTATATGTATTTTCATATGTTCATGAAAAGTATCAATGTTAGTGGCTACATCACCTTTTATAGTGATTCCACTTGGATATATTATAAAATGCATAGATCTAACTCTAGAACTTGACCAGACCACACTCAAAAAATTGAAATATAATAGGAGATATGGTCATTTGAATTTCATGTTTGGTTTTCACAAAAATCTGATTTTCAACCCTTAGTGGTTTCTAAGAAAATTTCTATGTTCTCACATAATAACCAACATAACTCATCATAATACCTACTAATACTTTATATACCCATGAATCTACCATAATGCATGATCTATTTCATCAAACAATCATCAAACACAAGGTTAAACACAATCAAGGCTAATAAAAATTAGGTTTTTTACCTTTGCTTGATTTTCTTTTTCCTTCTTTCTAAGCTTTGATTATGGAACTTTGAAGCTTTCAAAAACACTCCCTCTCTCCTCTCTCTATTGTCGAACTCCCTAGGCTTTCTCTCTCCCTTAGTTGCTTTAGATGCAAAGTAAGAAATAAGAGATGAAAGAGAAAATGGGTTTTATTAGTTTGTTAGTAATTTAAGTATATATATATTTTATATATCTGAAAGTAGTATGCAAATAAGCCAATCATGTTTGATGATAAAGCATATACTTTGTAACAATCTTATTCATTTATTAATAAAAAGTATTAATTTATTAAAGAATTTTAATTATCTACATGATGCTGTTTTATAATATGTGATAAACTCATAGTTTTAAGCAATGCTTTTAGAATAATGATGATGATCATTCTAATGAGATCTAAATTCTTAGAAAGCTTAAAACTAAAATAGTTCCCAATCGTTGGATTACTAAATTGGGGATTAGTGAATCTAGATAGATTGGTACATACGTTGCTTGCTCATTGGATGAGGATGATTGATCTCATGATCATTTGTATGGAGACACTAAAGCAAGTATATAGGTGCTTATTAGAGAATAAGTTCACTGAACGTGGCTTGCTAAGGAATACCTAATGGAGTTTTACTTGTCTGTCAATAAGAATTCATGTAGTGATAGTAGTACAATTGATCCTTGGACTTGAGATCATCATAGTATGTTGTGTATGATGAGTTATACTTTGACTTATTCCTTAAGACCCTTAGGGTATATCAAAGGGCATGCTTAGGTATAATAAGTTGTACATGGAGATAATGTATTATCAATAAAGAATCTACCACTTATAGTAAAAGAAGAGAAATGTCCTATGTAATTCGATAAATGACAACCACTTCCTTGGCCAAGGTAGAATAAAATTAGAAAGAAGTTTCTAAATTGTATTATTTGGAGTTGTGCATTTAAGAGTCGAAATACATATAATTAAATAAATTAAGACTTGACAGTAATTTCATGTCTTATATTTAATTGGGACATTGTATGGTGGACGGATTGAATTGTACGGTAACTATTTACTCAAAGGTTCTTTTATGATTAATGTTGAAATCTATATTATCTTGAAAGTCGTTAATCGCTAGGGAGGCTTATCCCTATTGTAAAATAAATATTATTTATTTAAATAAATTATTAATTTAATTTATTTATTTAAATAAGATTAAAATTGTTCTAATTGATTTATTCACAACTGGTTTAATATAGAGAACCTAAAGGGTCACACCATAAAAGGAAGAATAATTATTTAAGAAGTTAATGGCATAATTATAATAATAAGTTAAGTATATTTAATTTAATTTATGGTGATAGAATAAATTAAATAGTTTAATATTTATTATTTAATATTTTGGAAATATTAAATATAAATTAATAAGAGGAGTCTTATTATTATTATTACTATTATTATTATTTAATTCCTAAAGAAGTTTGATAATTAATTAATAAAAGTATTCTCATATATTTCTAATAAGATTAGGAGGTTAAATTAATTAAAAGAGTTTAATTAATTATTCCTAATAAGGTTGGGAGCCTAATTAATTAAAAGAATTTAATTAATTAAAATAAAATATAATTCCTTAATTGTTAAGGAGGGTTGCCCACATCTATTAATAAGAGGAGTCTTATTATGGGTAGGTGTTGAGACTTTCACAACACGTGAATACGTGATTCTAATTATTGGAGAGTACACTTTTTTTCTATGAGAGATAGAAAAATTAGAGTTTTGTCAAATACCCATCTTCTTGAATATTTTTTCTTCCTTGGTGGATCACCTCTAGAGGCCAAACACTTGGGTGGCTAACGTTGATCAAAGGAAGGAACCAAACTGGTGGATTCAAGTTGAACGCGAAAAGATTGGAGGTGAACTTGTACTTGAGGAAGCTTGAATCTTCAAGGGTATGATTCTTGTTCTTCATATTTTCGTTTAATTAATAATTGTGCATAAAGGATGATCCGAGTATATGGTTTGTAAAATTTTAAAACTCTAATTTTCCACGTTTTCGCTTATTTTGTGCAATTTGATTGCGTTCATGAATATTACAAACCTAACAATATCTACATACATCCCCCAACTTCTTTCTTGCTTTCTATCTCTCTCTCATGATTATGAGGTTGCTTGTAAGCTTAAATAATGTGTTGGTGAAATGAGAGGATGACACCAAAAGTGGGTTAGTCAGGAGTTGTTAAGAGTTGATAATTTTTAATCATTACATCACATGCTTCCTTTTTCTCCCAAAGGTGTCCGGCCATGTGGCCAATTTTTTGTCCAAGCTTGATTTTTGTTTTATGAAATATTTAGTATATCAAACGACTAAAATGTCCCTCACCCATTGGGCTAAGAGATTGGGCTTTAATTAAATTCTTTTGGGCTTCTAAATTAATTTCTTGTGCCATATGAAATTAACATAGTCTAATACTTTTAAATTCTTATCCAACCTAACTCATTTAATTAGGGTTTTCATTTCCTCAATTATAATTTAAATCCTTACTCATGTACATTTCATTTCTTAACCCAATTAGACTTGCTATAATTAGGTTATAAAATTAATTAATGGAGATATATAGAATAAATCTCTTGGGATTAGTATATCTTTTTAAATACTGTCATTCTCTTAAATTATAACTCATTAGGTTATTTAATTATCATACCTAATATATGTACTAGGTTACATAACTTTATTCTTCATCTCTTTACAAAATAAATGTATACACATTATATAATACATATTTACTCAATCACGTATATAATTCACATATGTCCTAACATATTTCCCCTAGTTTATTAACTTATTAGCCCAAATTGACTTAATAAGTTATAAACACATACATACTCATATCAATAATCAATTACTTAAGGATTGTAAATCCTTTTAATTTAATAATCAAGGCTAACATTCAAACTATGTTAATTTCTTACATAACTTTCATTACTCTTCCTTGAGAATAATTATACTTCTTAGTTAATAAATTAACTATCTAGATTAATTATCATATACACTTATATGATTTAAGTACTTTCTTTCTTTTTAAAAAAAAAATTATTCGAAAAATTTGAATTATATGAAATTTTGGGTTCTCACATCTAGCACCCCCCCCCCTTCGACGGATCACAAATCAAAGTTGTAAAACTTGAGTTACACAAGATTTAGTGGAAGAAAACTAGGGTTTCACCCCTAGGAGAACATATGCCCATTTTCTTCCTCTAAACCTTTGATCTAACACTCAAGATACTTAGTTCCATACATGATGATATGTAGAACTAGGGTATCTTGGGTATTAGTTCATAACCCCATCAAATCTTGCTATAACACCAAATAGAAGAAGAAGATGAATATTTAGGTTATACCTTGTTCTTGTAGCAACCTTCCTTGATCTATTAAAGTAAGATATGAACTTAGGGTGCATTAATCAAGCTAACACACGCCTCTCTTTCTCCTCAAAAATCTGAAACACTCTTTCTCTCTTTTCTCTCTTTGTATTTTGCTAGCTTGGGAGAAAAATAGAAGAAGAAGAATAGGAGAAATGAAATGCGGTGATTTAAAAATGTATCTTGCAATATAGTTAGATACAACTAGGATCATAACTAATATCCCCCATATCTTTGTTGTCCCTTGGATACAAGGTTTTCCCTTATCTCTTCCAATTAAGCCTAATCATGTCATTAAGGGTGGTAAGTAGATTTTCTACCAATGGGAGATGGACACACTTGTAATTGATGTAAGAGTTACTAATTAAGGAACTTGATTAGCATAATTGTGTTGCCTTAAAAGGCCTAAAAGGGTCGGTCACTCTTGCCCCATTATCCCCTCCATTTTGCTTTTATTTTAATACACAAATTTGATTAATCAAAAGTCTAAAATACCCTTAATCAAGTGGGCTAAGTATTGGGTTGCATTTTATTTCTTCTGGGCTTCTCATTTAATTGTTTTGGGCTATGTAATAAATATAGTTTAACAATTTTAATATATATTACCCTAATTGTTTAATTAGGGTTTCTATTTCTAATCTTATGGAATTTAATTACTTACACATATTTCTTTAACTTGTAACCTAATTAGGTTTACTATAATTAGGTTTAAAATTATTAATCACTTGCAATAATAAAATTATTCACTTAAGTTAGTACAAATATTGTGACACCCCCAAATCTCGGTACTTCATTACCTCAAGATTCGGTGTTTACTTAATCAAATCATTCATATCTAACTACCCAATCATAATAAAAATTGAATAATAAACCTTCCCATAAGGGATTACATTAATAAAATCTCCCAGGTTATCTAACATTTAATTACAATCATTCAAATGAAATTAAATAAATACTTCATTACATCAATCAAATTAAAGTCTGATAAACAACTGTCAACATATTACAAGCCTTCAGTACTTGTTCATCTTTCCCTTTCCTTTACTGGTACTAGGTACATCTACCTTCTCATCTTTAGTTGTTCATCTCAGTATTTAGATTACAAGTCCGCACCAAAGTAGGTTTGGTTTGGATACATTTCAAGGGAAATTTAGAATTCAACGGTCATCAACTAAGGATTAGTTGAATAAAAAGGTAACAACTCTATGTTACGGAATAAACCATAATTGAATAAACATTGTATACTACATTCATGCTTTAAGAATAATCTAATAGCATAAAGACTGAATAACCTTGCTTTGAACAACATTAAGCTAAGGTTAAATCTTAGAATTGAATATCAAGCATATATAATAAGTAATAACTTGAACGATAACTTGTTCATCAGAATAATGATACTTGCATGCTAACAATAACAAGTTTGGGTTTAGAAAAAAAAATATGCACAACATGATAATAGAACTAGCTCAACAAAAGTGTTGAGTTAGGAAACTTGCATAATTGCAATCGAACTAGAAATAACAACTTGTTCAACGAAACAAGTTAACAACAAGAATAATTTATCAATATAAGCAAGATAAGGTAAGTAAACTTGCACAATGTAAATAAAATTGCACAATGAAGTTGTTAAGGTTAAAAGAACTTGCCTTGTGTATAAGCTAAACCGAATTAACTTGAAACACAATACTCTATATACATGTCATCATGACATAATTAGTCACTACCACACTATATATATAACTAAGTACATTCATCATGTAAGATTTGATTTTTAATCACGTAATCATATTACACTAGTAATAAAGCTAATTAATCGTTGATAACATGCTCATTCATAGCTTAGTACTACTAAAATCATAACTTAATAATCCTACTAGTAACACATAACACTTTTTCAGACTTTCTGTAAATAAATCACACTGTCTGACCATTCTGCTAACTTGCGCTACAGCACCACAATTTACACTGTGGGTCGGCGCTGCGACATGAGACACAGGCCAACGATTGGCACTGCGGAGTGGAGCCGGCACTGCGGCGCAAAACTTATACTGCTGGGCCGCGCTGTGGTGCCGAACTCCAGACTTCAGCGACCAACCTCGGCAACAATATAAACAAAAAACCAATTTGGCCTACAAGTTCCTTTCTAACAACCTAATTAACATATAATGCATACAGAGACTTCATGTAAACATAATTTAAAGACTCTTAACATGATTTTACCCATAAAACAACATAAACATTGAATTTACAACACCCAATTTTACTGTTTTTTATAAAACTTCTCTTTTTTGACATTTTTAATGAAAATCATCACTGTAGCTTTGTTTTTAAATCAAAACAGTTAATTCAAAATATCATGTTTTTGTTTATTCATCCTCTTTCAAATTCAATAGCTAATTTATAATTTAAACAACTACTTAAACCCCAATTTTACTTTAAACTAAGCCATATTCATATATGTTCATATAAACTCAGTGTAATATAGCTTCTTTCACAACATACATACATACATACATACATACATACATACATACATACATACATACATACATACATACATACATACATACATACATACATACATACATAAATTAGGTTATCCATACTTTTACGAAAACACTCACATAACAAACAATTATCATATAAACTATATACAACAACCAATTCAACTTCTGCAAAGATTTTTATAGAGAATTTTAGAAGAGAAAACTAAAACTTTAAGAACATAAAAGTAAGAGGATACCTTAATTTTAGAAGATGATGATTATTATTCTTTGATTCCCAAGCTTCTTTTCCCAATTTTTTTCTCAAATCATCTCTAGAATTCTCTCAATTTTCTTCTTTTCTTCTTTTTCTTTCTTCTAAGTCTTTCTTCTCTAATCTATCTTACGTAGTAAAATATAACGTATAATAATAATAATATAGATATTAAGTATATAACTTTAACTGACATCAGTTATAATTTTTATTTGAAAATCAAAAGCCATAAGACTTATTTGGCTAGCTAATTAAAATAACCCATTAAATCTTACACCTTGTTTGGTAAAACACAATTAGAATAAAGACTTAATATGCATTAAGCCTTGTTTGGCAAAACTAAATTAAACTCTTTTAATTTATTTTAACAACTCCTCTATAATAAAGTTATTTGTCACACTTTTATTTAATTAAATTTTAATAATCAATTTAATTAATTCTAATAACAATTTATTAAACTACTTTAACACATAAATCAATACCACATACTTATAATTTCCTTTATAATTATAACTTTATTTAATCGACTAACACATCAATTTCATTACGAATAAGATTATAATAATTCATTTAATCATTATAAACTCTCTAACTTAATTATTAAATTAAATTAGTATATTACCTCATAACAATTAATTTCTTAACTCCTTAATTATTTATTTAACAAATAATTAATCAATCAACTCAAATCAAATTAAACAAATATTTATTCAATGATAAACACATCCATTAAATATTTATATAATTCAATAAATATTTAAAATTACAATTAAAATCTAGAATGTTATAAATATTAAATACTAACTATTCATTATTACCATAACCCTTAGGTTATTTAATTATCTCTCCTAATGTATAATTAGGTTATGAAGCTTTTTTTTTTAATGAAATATATATATATATATATATATATATATATATATATATATATATATATATATTTAGCCTTACACCACTTCACATATGTTATCACTATATAGCACAAAGTTTTTAAATATCAATAATATATATACATATAAAGTGACTTGAAATTTCTGGTTATTACAATCATCAAAAACGGAAAAATTAAATGATTACATCACATAATTAAAATTTAAGTCTAAATATATAAGCTATAACAAATTAACAAGTCTTCCATACTTGTTCATCTTGCCTTTTTCTTTACTAGTGGTTGGTTCGTCAACCTTCTCAACTTTAGCTACAATGCTTATATATATGCAAGTGTGAGCAAAACAAATGCTCACTTGAAAGAACATAATAACTAGCAATGATTAAGCTCAATTTAATTGAATAGCATTGTCTATTATCGATAAACAAAAATTAAAAACTAGAATTCATCTAAGGGTTGAAAGTCGTATGCACACATGTCAATCATATTTGATGATAAAGCATATACTTTGTAACAATCTTATTCATTTATTAATAAAAATTATTAACTTATTAAAGGCTTTTAATTATCTACATGATATTGCTTTATAATATGTAATAAATCCATAGTTTTAAGTAATACTTTTAGAATAATGATGATGATCATTCTAATGAGATCTAAATTCTTAGATAGCTTAAAAACTAAAATGTTCCCAATCGATGGATTACTAAAAAGGGGATTAGTAAATCCTAATAGATTGGTACATACGTTGTTTGCTCATTGGATGAGGATGATTAATCTCATGATCATTTGTGTGGAGACACTAAAGGAAGTAGTAGGTGCTTATTGGAGAATAAGTTCACTGAACGTGGCTCGCTAAGGAATACCTAATTGAGTTTTACTTACCTATCAATAGAAATTCCTATAGTGATAGTAGTACAAGTGATCCTGAGATTTGAGATCATCATAGTATCTTGTGTATGATGAGTTATACTTTGACTTATTCCTTAAGACCCTTAGAGTATTTCAAAGGGTATGTTTGGGTATGATAAGTTGTACATGGAGATAATGTATGATCAATAAAGAATCTACCGTTTCTAGTAAAAGAAGAGAAATGTCCTATGTGATTCGATAAATGACAACCCAGTAGTCATTGGCCAAGGCAGAATGAAATTAGAAAGGAGTTTCTTATTTACATTATTTGGTGTTCTGCATTTAAGAGTCAAAAAACATATAATTAAATAAAATAAGACTTGATAGTAATTCCATGTCTTATATTTTATTGGGACATTGTATGGTGGAAGGATTGAATTGTACGGTAACAATTTACTCAAAGGTTCTTTTATAATTAATGTTGAAATTTATATTATCTGAAAAGTTGTTGATCGCTAGGGAGTCTTATCCCTATTGTAGAATAAATGTTATTTATTTAAATGAATTAATAGTTTAATTTATTTATTTAAATAAGATTAGAATTGTTCTAATTGATTTATTCACAACCGGTTTAATATAGAGAACCTAAAGGGTCACACCATAAAAGGAAGAATAATTATTTAAAAAGTTAATGGCATAATCATAATAATATGCTAAGTATATTTAATTTAATCTATGGTGATAGAATAAATTAAATAGCTTAATATTTATTATTTAATATTTTAGAAATATTAAATATAAATTAATAAGAGGAGTCTTATTAATATTATTACAATTATTATTATTTTAATTTTTAAAGGAGTTTGGGAATTAATTTACTATTAGTACTCTCATTTTTTCCTAATAAGATTAGGAGGCAAAATAATTAAAAGAGTTTAATTAATTATCGCTAATAAGATTAGGGAGCCTAATTAATTAAAGGAGTTTAATTAATTAAATAATACCATATTTTAATTATATTAAAATAGGTTAACTTTTATCTTTATAAGAGGAGTCTTATATCAAATATCAGTGTGTGAGAAATACGTGATTCCAATTGTTGGAGTGCACGCCTTTTTTCTACAGAGATAGGAAAAATTAGAATTTGAGCCAAAACACCCATCTTCTTGAATCTTTGTTCTTCCTTGTTGGATCACCTCTAGAGGCCAAATACTTGGATGGCTAACGTTGATCAAAGGAAGGAATCTAACCTAGTGGATTCAAATTAAATGCGAAAAGGATTGGAGGTAAACTTGTACCTGAAGAAGCTAGTTCTACAAGGGTATGAATCTAATCTCCATCTCTTTTCTATTGATTGATAATTGTACACAAATTATGATCATGGTGATGGGTTTGTATGAAAATTTTAAATTCCTATGTTATTACGCTTCCGCACTTTTTGTGTAATTTGATTGCATGATCGCTCTATATACAAACCCAACAAGGGTCACAAGACCATGAACTATGTCCCAGGTTGTTGGTATCTCTACTTAAACCTTTAACAGTCATTAGACTATATGGACCTTCTTTCTCTTACTCAGGGGGATCAGCCATTCGTACCATGTATTGTGCACACACATCTTAACGCTTCCACGTAAATAATCCCCTACAATAGGGTTGTTCATCTCCGTTTTGACATATGAGTCTGCACCAAAGGAAGTTTGGTTTGGATAAACTTCAAGGATAATTTAGAGTTCAACGTACATCAACTAAGGATTAGTTGAATCAAAACTTTAAAGACAATTCAAGGGATCACAACATGGCGAGATGTCTACTTCTGATGTTGTGAAGCTTGTGGACTTAGTATGTGATTGGGATGAGATAAAAGGCTATTTCAGTTGCAAAAAAGGAGATATTACTAAACACAATCATCATTCAACATCCCAATTAAAAAACCCTAGATTTTAAGAATATTTTAGACGAATTGACGTAAGGAGGTTGGAGCACGAAGATTTTAGAGGAATTGAAGAAAAGCGGTGGTTCTTTTTACTGTTTTTATTCTTCGAATTCAGTTTTGTAATCAGGATGCTTGATTCTTTGATCTTTTCGGTTTTTAATTCCTTCGCTATGAACTAAATTCTCTTATTAAGCCTATGATGGATCTTATTGTGTGATGAGGATTGTTATGCTTCTATTTTAATTTGATGATGTTATTTTCAGTTCGTCTATTATGGTTTATGCTTAATTTATAAGTTTCTTGATCACCAATTCTTTGTGAACCTGTATGAACTCGAGAGATGAAGTATGGGTTTAGACTTAATCATAATAATATGTGATTGTGATTTCTGCGTTTTGTTGGGATTCAGAATTTATGTTTAGGATAGAGATATACATATACATCGCATGTAATCTTATAAGAACTTGGGATTAAACCTTCTTTGATTGTAATTCACATAGAGATATAGTTAATTAGTTAATTAGGGTGTTCTACTTAATTTTAACATCTATGGATTTAAGTTGATATGGGTATAGTGCATCGAGAGATGGTTATATCTGCTTTTGTGTTCTTGATTAACGAATTGGAATAGTTAATTTGAATTAAAAAGAAGTGTGACAATCTAAATGAAGCATAAAGTGAAATTATAGGCTTAATTCTCCAATACCTGATTCAAGTTTGTGGTAGTTAGTTGATTTTTCTTTATCTAGTAGTTTTTCATTAATTTCATTCTTAAATCATTAGTTTAATAAAATTGAGATAATATAAGATTGGTAATTGATAGAATAAAATTCAATACTTGTCTCTGTGAAAACGATACTTTACTTATCATTATATTACTTGTTGATCACGTATACTTGCGTGCTGTGCGTAACTAGATTTTACCCAAAACGCTCTTAAAGCGTCAATCTTCCTCAAAAGTGTATCTAGCTGTCCTGATAATTCATCGAATTCATAACTCCCAATCGCTCTTGGATGTGTCATCCTTGTATAAGGCCACTGATAGTCATAGTTTGTCATGGTACCTGAAAAGGAAACAAATAGAAAAATAAATAAATAAAACGTTTAAATTAAGATTAATTTGATTGAAATTAATATTGGCAAAATTTTATTAAATTAATTCTCTGGCAACAGCGCCAAAAACTTGTTGGTTGATTTTGCAATCAATGAATGCGTGCAAGTATACACGGTCAACAAGTAATGAATTGTAAGTAGAGTATCATTCCCACGAGGAATTATTTAATAAAAATTACCAAGTACTAACCCTCAACCAAATTAATTTTATTTACACAATTGATTTAAGATTATGAATTTATGAAATTAAAATATTTAATTAAACTAATACTAAATACGACTAGATTGAAACCAAATAATGAAGACTTAATATTACAATTCACTTATTGTGTCACTATTTTCTCCCTATCATCAACATCTCGCCATGTTGTGAACTAGATAAATATTTGTGCATTGTGTGATTGAATTTTTACGGAAAAAATCACATTTACCCCACTGTGGTCATCATGTTTTATGCAATTAGCCATTGTACTTTAAAAAAATTCAATTGAGGATGGATCATATGTTTATGAGGGTGGAAGGAAAGAAACATATGAGGGGGTTGATGGAGATTACTTGAATGTTGACAGGATGGTGAAGTTGGTAAAACACCTAGGGTATAAAAGAGAATTTGCTATGAACTTCAAATTGGCAGGGTTTACTTTGAAGAATGGTCTAGAACTTTGTCTTGATGATAATAATGTAAGACTGCTAATTGAAGAATCTCAAAAAACTAGGAAAATGGATATGTAATGTGACCATGAGGATAATGAAGAAGCATCTGCAAAAGGGGATGTGGTTGATGCTAGAGATGAGGAAGCACCAAAGCATACAGATGATGATTCAAGTGATGATAGTGATGAGGAGTTAAGTGAAGCTACTGATAATGATGAGAATGAGGAGCTGATAAATATAAAGAAAAGAAAGGAAGAGATAAAAAAATAAAAGAACAAGAGTTAGTTGTGAATTGTGAAGTAAACCTTGACGAATAACCAGTTGATATTGGTTACTTACGAGTTGAGGAGGTTGGGGCTCCATCTATTCCAAGAAAGCAGCCTAAGTCCTCAAGTACTGCTAGAGGTTATGCCTCCTCCAAATCAACTACATGTAAGGCTAAAATACCAACAGTGGATGAACCAAATGTGGATGTTGGTACACAAGAGAGCAGTAGCAGGGTGAAAAAGGCTAGGAAATCTAGAAAAACTAAGAATGCAGAGGTTAAAGAGGTTGAAGTTGAATCGACAATTTCAAATGATGAGGATGAATTGGGGTTTGGGACAAAAAGGAATGAGGCCTTGGGTAGAAAATGAAGAAAATTCTGATGATGAGATTCCTCCAAGTGGTGATTCTAGTAGTAACAGTGAATGGGAAGGAGAGGAACCACAGAGGAAAGAGAAAAGAGTTCTTCCAGCATATAATCCCAACACTCCAATTAGCAAGATAAAATTTGAAGTTGATATGACATTCACTGGACCTGAACAATGTAGGGAAGCTATAGTGAATTATGCAGTTGGTTATGGAAAGGGAATATATTATTCTATAAATGAGAAAACAAGAATACAAGCAAAGTGTGTTAGTAACTATCCATGGGAGTTGTGGGCTAGTTATGTGCCAAGGGAGAAGGTGTTTTAAATTAAATCATACAATAAAAAGCATTATTGTGTGAGGAAAATAAGGATTAAGATTGTTAGGTCTAGATTGTAAGACCCCGAATTTTTTTTAATAAAATGGAATTTCCTTTATTTATTATTTTAAAATAGTAAGGGTTTATTTGATTAATGTGGTTAGTTATGGGTAAAATGTGTAAATAATTTTAAATAACCAAGTGGTTATAAAATATTCATTGTTGTCGGGAAATATTCGTTTGGTCGTGGAATATTCTTGCTATCGGGGAATATTCGTACGACGGCGCAGCCTTTTGTGGGCCCCATAACGAAAAGCGATTAGATGAAGAAAACAACAAGTATAAGTTGTTTATAAATAACGGCGTAGTTGTTACTGTTAATACTGTTGGAATACCCGGTGGTCGTTGTTGCACAGTAGCACACGGTATTGTACCAATTATTGATTCTTACGTAAGAAGGCACTACTCAATAATTGTTACAGTAGTTACTGTTCAATATTTTATTTTATTGATTCAATAATTGCTACGTTGATATTTTATATTATTGTTGTTTCAATAATTGTCACTATACAGTAATTTCATTATCGGATCAATAATTCATATTATTTGAATAATATTATTAGATAGTAATATTGGCAATGTCTAGAAAGTTCTGTCTAAGAGGAGGTTTGGTTATCTAATTGTGCGCCAGTAAGGAGAAATCCTTATTGGAAAGCCCCCTCTTTCCTAGGAACTGCCTGATTGCCAGTATTGTGATTCTGTAATATTATTTGTGAATAATTAATTATTAATTTATATGATGAGAAAAATATTCATTGTATGTGGATATAGATGGAGAATTTTTAATGTGACAATTGTTAAAAATTAATATTTTATCTTTTTCTGTTAAAAAAATTCATATATTATTATATTATAATAATATAATAATGGTGATATTTTTACAATGAATGTGGGATATATGAATAAATGAGGAAGAAGAGTATTTTTGTTACTAAAAATATTTAAAAAATGTTTTTCATGTTTGTGGACCCCATTTCTTGACTGAAATTTGATTATAGCTTGTAAAATCGTCCATATGTGGATTTCGGTCAATTTTTGCTTGGAATTTGGAAAAAAACTTAAACTTACAAAGTTATAGATAATGGAATTTCCTATGGAAAAGACATAAGGTTCGAATTTTTTCTGACAAAAGGGCTATTTATTATGAATTATTGAAGTTCCAAAGTTCCGAAATAATTAATTTTTGGAAATTTTAATTATGTTTATTAAGAAAAACGTTTTTTTTGTTTTGTGGGCTACACTAACATGTGCATAATGAGCTGAGATCAGTTGTCTAAGGTGGGCTTGAAAATTATATATATATTAATATTTTATTAAATTTTCTGCTTTGGCGTTATAAGCATTTTCCTATAAATAGGGTGCTTAGGTTAGAATTGAAAATTACACCAGAAACTGAAGTTTTCTCTCTCTCTCTCTCTCTCTCTATATTATCGAGCGTATTCTTGTGAGTATTTTGATACTTTGAGTGTTTCTATACGGTGCTAGTTCCCTTCAGCTCTATATCCAGTATTCCAGTCAGAAGTACTGTCTTTTCGAGGTAAGGGATGTTATTTTTAAAAAAAATGATATTATTTCTTTCAATATCATTATGCCGGAATATTGGTAAGATTTTTCTTGTGAAATTCTTATCTTTTCATGTCGGGGTTACTATTCATGAGTTACTATTCAGGAATTACTATTCACAAGTACTATCCACGAAGTATGATGATTTTTCTTGTGGACTTTCTACCTTTTAGTGTCGGAGTTACTATTCACGTATACAGTACTATTCACAAATACGGCACTATTCACAGAAAAATTAAATTTTCTTTTCTGTGTCCAAGATTGTCTGTTAGGGTTTCTATCTTTGATTGGATCTATGTTTTGATCTTTATTTTTAAATTCTGCTCCATAATAGTTTATTATGGTGTATTTTTGAACATGGATAAACTGAAGTACGAATTCTTAATATTTATTCTTTTGTCTCATTGGATTCGTTTTCTTTAAAATATATTTTTCATCATCCTCAGTCCTAAATGATGATATTACTGAATATCTTTGGCCTATAGTGATGAATGATTTCTTGATGAATATTTTTGGCCCGTAGTGCAAAGATGAACAGGTGTTAAGATGAACATGACCGACTGATTAATATCTTTGGCATGTAGTGCAAAGATGACTATTTGATTCAAGATGTATATTGATTGATGTTACAGGGATAAAATATCGATGATCGACTTTTAAATTCATAGATGATAGTAGATTTCATTCTCTACTTAACTCTTCTAATGAATTATTATTTCCGCTACGAATATTGATTTAAAATTTGTTGTCTATTGTATTCTATTAAGTTTTTTCCCTGTTGAGAACTAAAGATAATTTGTTCTATATTATCTTAGTCATAATATTCTTTGCTGGGCTAGTTGAGTTCACCCTTTCCTTTTTTGTTCTATTTTTCTTCTCAGGAGGCGAGAATGTTGCGAGTACTAGTCGGGGTATGGAATGATGGTTCTAGAAAGATGTTTTAGTAGTCCTCATCATTTTTGTAAAATAAAGCATCAATAATTATAATGAGGACTTTATTTGGGTGTGGATATTGTCTAGAAGACAATATTTGTATTTAAACTCACAGCATTAGTGTTGTCGTATTTTGCACGACAATTGTAATAATGAAGTTATAGTTATTTTTGTACCATATATTTGGCGACTCAGAATAAGTTAGGTGGATTGGACCTATTTTGGGGGCGTCACATTTGGTATCAGAACCATAAGTAAAGAGCCCCGAGCCTCTATCTGGTGACTTCCTGTTGATGAGGGATGCACCGAAGCCAGACTCTCCGTAGGGGACGCTGTTCTGCGGTGGCAAACTGATAGGTATCATTGTGAGGTGCTGACACAAGTTGGTGTCCAAAGTCACAGTTGGTATCAGAGATTAGGGATATGGTCTCTGGCGAAGATCGGGTAATAGAACTAGGAGGGGAGAGACGAGTAAATCCTTCGCTAGTATGTCCTACCTAAGCTTATTTGTTGGTTGGTCAAAATATAGGGATATTATGAGATATGTTAATTTCTTTAATTAACCATTGTTTTATGGCAATAATTGAGAACGGCAACTGAGAATGTTAACAATGGAGTAAATGATACCGTGGAGACACCTTTACTCACCAATGAGAAAAACGTGCAACAGGCTGACAATGTTCCTCCTGTAAACAACACCATTGATCAGATGATGAATGATGGAATGTTTAGAAGCTTTTTGCAATTCATGCAAAATCAGACGAAGGAGACTCGTGTATAAAATACAAGAGGAAATGATAGCAATTCACAGTTTATCATAGCCAAGCAGTTCAAGGAGTTGGGACCACCAGAATTCTGGGGAAAGCCGGATCCGATTAAGGCGGAGACGTGGGTTAAACAAATTACCAAGATATTCGATGTCTTGGGATGCACGGAGGAACAGAAGGTTCCATTTGCCACCTTTATGTTTCGTAATGAGGCAGATTATTGGTGGGAATCTGTGAAGCGTACTCATCCAGCCGCACTCAGCATGTCTTGGGAAATGTTTCAAAAATTGTTCAATGACAAGTACTTTCCTGAAAGTATTCGTCATATGAAGGAGGTAGAGTTTATTAGACTGGAGCAGAACAACATGACGGTGTCCCAATATGAGGCGAAGTTCGTGGAGTTATCTAGGTTTGCACCTCATTTGGTAGAGAATGAGGAACGTACGACACAGATGTTTCTGAGAGGTTTGAAACCCGACATACGTCAGTATCTTATTTCTCATAAATTTTCTTTATATTCAGATGTTGTCAATAGGGCTTAATTATTAGAGCGAGATAACGACTACGTTCAACCGAGGAACCACAACCAGGATCGTACTAGTGACAGCAGTCATCGGAGCAACGATAACCAGCGGGGAAAGAAGAACACGGACAAAAGCGATAACCACTCTGGTGGTAATCGTGGCCATGATAATAGAAGAAGCAAGTGGGGGGAGATTTTAAAAAGAGGAAATTCAACAATGACAATGTGAATACGTCAGCACCAGCAGTAACTGGTTCTAAGGGAGGAGAACGACCACCGATCGTATGCTACAAATGCGAAAAAGAGGGACATATCAGTCCAAACTGTCCACAACAGTTCAAGGTATGCTATAATTGTGGAAAGGAAGGACATATCGCTCGAGATTGTACGGTAGCGAAACCAAGTCCAGTGAGGATGGTGACTCAAAAGGTTGTCCCAGAAAAGTCAAAGTCAACGGTTCCTGGAAGAGCGTTTGTCGTGACTAGTCGAATGCGAGGAACCCGAACGAAGTTATCACGGGTTAGTTAATTATAAATTCTTAAGAAGTTTATACCTTATTAGATACCGGTTCTACCCATTCATTTATCTCTCCTGCTTATACTCAACGTTTAAACTTGACTCCAGAGAAAATTAGACTTTGACTTATCTGTTGAAACTCTGTTAGGAGAAACATTCGTTACATCCACTGTTTATAAATCTTGTTTGATCCAAGTTAGCACCATCACATTTTCTGTTGACCTTATTTCTTTAAAGATACTTGCTTTTAATGTGATTTTAGGGATTGATTGATTAACTACTCATCATGCCAAAATTGATTGCTTTCGTAAGGTTGTTAGTTTTTATATTCCTAAGCAACCTGTTATTTGAATTCAAGCAACCAAACTATTGAAGTCAAATACTTTCATATCAAGCCATAAAGTCATTCGTTTATTGAAAAACGGATGTCAAGTTTTCTTAGCCCATGTTATGGACTTGAACAAAAATATGCCAGATTTGAATGATATTTTTATTGTTAGTAAATTTCCTGATGTATTTCCTGATGAATTTCTTGGCTTACTCCCAAAGTGTGATATTGAATTTTGTATCGACTTTGAACCCGATACAAAACTCGTTTCTAAAATCTCATATCGAATGGCTCCTATTGAACTTCAGGAGTTAAAAATTCAACTATAGAATTTGGTAACCGAGCCTCTATCTGGTGACTTCCTTTGTGGAATACACCGAAGCCAGACTCTCTATAGGGGACGTCATATTTATGTGGTAGTAAACTGATAGGTACCATTATGACGTGCTATCCAAGATTGGGATATGAGTCATAGTTGAGAGCAACCTAAGTTAGTAATCGAAATACGTAGCTTTCTAGGCTTAGTTGGTTATTATCGGAGATTTGTGGAAAGATTTTCTCGAATCGCTACTCCATTAACTCAGCTGACTCGTAGAGATACAAAATTCGAATGGAGCAAGGAATGTGGGAAGAGCTTCGAAGAACTCAAGAGGAGACTCATTTTGGCACTTGTTCTGACCATACCATCTTGGAAAAGCGAACGTGGTAGCTGACGTGTTGAGTAGAAAATCGTATGTGGTTACGAGTGCGATGTTTTTAACAAAAAGACCCATTTTGTATGACTTACAAATGATAAAGATAGAGTTAAAGACTCTATGGATCACGTGATGATATACGAGCAAAATCGACTTTAATCAATAAAGTTAAAACCGCTCAAGCTACACACCGGAGCTGATGAATATGAAGAAGGAGGTGCAAGAAGTTGTTATTCCAAAAGCGAGAATCAGCAATGTGAGGAAAGCTCAAACCTTCGATTTATTAGTCCATTTGAAATCCTCGATCGAATAGGGACTGTGGTCTATACACTCATTTTACCGCCAAGTATGTCGCGTGTTCATAACGTTTTTCATATATCGAAGTTACAAAACTATCTGGACGACCCGAACCACGTTATTGAGTTAGAACCAGACAAAATAGCCGAAGATTTAACATACGAGGATGTACCTGTCAAGATCTTGGATAGGAAGGAGCATGTCCTACACACAAAGGTCATACCGCAAGTTAAGATTTTGTGGAGGAACCATGCTATTGAAAAAATGACCTGGGAGTTGGAAACAAAAATGAAAGCGAAGTATCCTCACCTTTTCGAAACACCAGGTACATACGTCAATTTCGAGGACAACATTTCACAAGGAGGGGAGGTTGTAAGACCCCAAAATTTTTTTAATAAAATGGAATTTCCTTTATTTATTATTTTGAAATAGTAAGGGTTTATTTGATTAATATAGTTAATTATGGGTAAAATGCGCAAATATTTTTAAATAAGCAAGTGGTTATAAAATATTCATTGTTGTCGGGGAATATTCGTTTGGTCGTGAAATATTCTTGCTGTCGGGGAATATTAGTACGACGGCGCAGCCTTTTGTGGACCCCATAACGGAAAGCGATTGGATGAAGAAAACTACAAGTATAAGTTGTTTATAAATAACGGTGTAGTTGCTACCGTTAATACTGATAGAATACCTGGTGGTTAAAACATAGTAATACGCGTTGTTGCACAGTAGCACACGGTATTGCACCAATTATTGATTCTTACGTAAGAAGGCACTACTCAATAATTGTTACAGTAGTTACTGTTCAATATTTTATTTTATTGATTCAATAATTGCTACGTTGATATTTTATATTATTGTTGTTTCAATAATTGTAACTACACAGTAATTTCATTATCGGATCAATAATTCATATTATTTGAATAATATTATTAGATAGCAATATCGGCAATGTCTAGAAAGTTCTGTGTAAGGAGAGGTTTGGTCATCTAATTGCGCGCCAGTAAGGAGAAATCCTTATTGGAAAGCCCCCTCTTTCCTGGGAACTGTCTGGTTGTCAGTATTGTAATTCTGTAATATTATTTGTGAATAATTAATTATTAATTTATATGATGAGGAAAATATTCATTGTATGTGGATATAGATGAAAAAAAATTTTAATGTGACAATTGTTGAAAATTAATATTTTATCTTTTTCTGATAAAAAATTCATATATTATTATATTATAATAATATAATAATGGTAATATTTTTACAATGAATGTGAGATATATGAATAAATGAGGATGAAGAGTATTTTTGTTACTAAAAATATTTTAAAAATGTTTTTCATGTTTGTGGACCCCATTTCTTGACTGAAATTTGATTATAGCCTGCAAAATCGTCCGTATGTGGATTTCGATCAATTTCTGCTTGGAATTTGAAAAAACTTAAACTTATAAAGTTGTAGATAATGGAATTTCCTATGGAAACGACATAAGGTTCAAATTTTTTCTGCTAAATGGGCTATTTATTATGAATTATTGAAGTTCCGAAGTTCCGAATTAATTGATTTTTAGAAGTTTTAATTATGTTTATTAAGAAAAATGTCTTTTTTGTTTTGTGGGATACACTAACATGTGCATAATGAGCTGAGATCAATTGTATAAGGTGGGCTTGAAAATTATATATATATATATATATATATATATATATATATATATATATATATATTATTAAATTTTCTGCTTTGGTGTTCTAAGCATTTTTCTATAAATAGGGTGCTTAGGTTAGAATTGAAAATCACATCAGAAACTGAAGTTTTCTCTTTCTTTCTCTCTCTATATTATCAAGCGTATTCTTGTGAGTATTTTGATACTTTGAGTGTTACTATACGGTGCAAGTTCCCTTCAGCTCTATATCCAGTATTCCAGTCAGAAGTACTGTCTTTTTGAGGTAAGGGATGTTATTTTTTTAAAAAAATGATATTATTTCTTTCAATATCATTATGCCAGAATATTAGTAAGATTTTTCTTGTGAAATTCTTATCTTTTCATGTCGGGGTTACTATTCATGAGTTACTATTCACGAGTTAGTATTCATGAGTTACTATTCATAAGTTACTATTCATGAGTTACTATTCACGAGTACTATTCACGAAGTATGATGATTTTTCTTATGGACTTTCTACCTTTTAGTGTCGGAGTTACTATTCACGTATACAGTACTATTCCCGTATACGGCACTATTCACAGAAAAATTAAATTTTCTTTTCTATGTCCAAGATTATCTGTTATGGTTCCTATCTTTGATTGGATCTATGTTTTGATCTTTATTTTTGAATTCTTCTCCACAATAGTTTATTATGGAGTATTTTTGAACATGGATAAACCGAAGTACGAATCCTTAATATTTGTTTTTTTGTCTCATTGGATTCGTTTTTTTTAAAATAAATTTTTCATCATCCTCAGTCCTAAATGATGATATTACTGAATATCTTTGGCCTGTAGTGCAAAGATGAATGATTTCTTGATGAATATCTTTGGCCCGTAGTGTAAAGATGAACATGTGTTGAGATGAACATGACCGACTGATTAATATCTTTGGCCTGTAGTGCAAAGATGACTATTTGATTCAAGATGTATATTGAATGATGTTACCGGGATAAAATATCGATGATAGACTTTTAAATTCATAGATGATAGTAGATTTCATTCTCCACTTAACTCTTCTAATGAATTATTATTTTCGCTGCGAATATTGATTTAAAATTTATTTTCTTTTGTATTCTATTAGATTTTTTTCCTGTTGAGGACTAACGATAATTTGTTCTATATTATCTTAGTCATAATATTCTTTACTGGGCTAGTTGAGCTCACCCTTTCCTTTTTTGTTCCATTTTTCTTCTTAGAAGGCGAGAATGTAGCGAGTACTAGTCGGGATATGGAATGATGGTTCTAGAAAGATGTTTTAGTAGTCCTCACCATTTTTGTAAAATAAAGTATCAATAATTGTAATGAGGACTTTATTTGGGTGTGGATATTGTCTAGAAGACAATATTTATATTTAAACTCACAGCATAAGTGTTGTCGTATTTTGCACGACAATTGTAATAATGAAGTTATAGTTGTTTCTGTACCATGTATTTGGCGACTCAGAATAGGTTGGGTGGATTGGACCTATTTTGGGGGCGTCACATAGATGGTTAGTTGACAAGTTTGGGGGTACCATAAGAGCAAAACCAAGAATGAGGTTGAGGGAATTACAGGCTGCAATAAAATAAAGGTTTGGATTGCAATCATCATTACCTTAGTGTCGACAAGTAAAGAAAGTGGCTTTAAGTGAAATTGAGAGCACCTTGAAGGAGCATTATGCTAAAGTATGGGAGTATGGGAATGAGATTCTAGCTACAAATCCTGGCAGTACAGTCCAAATTAGAGGTGATGGAGGCACTCCACCTAAATTCCAAAGAATGTACATTTGTTTTAAAGCTGTGAAACAAAATTGGTTAGAGGGATATAAACATATAATAGGGCTTGATGGTTGTTTCTTAAAGACATACTGCAGGGTGAGTTGTTGTCTGCTATTGGTAGGGATGCAAATAACAAAATGTTCCCAATTTCTTTGGCAATGGTTGAAAGTGAAAACAAGGATTCTTGGAGTTGGTTTCTGAGTCTATTGTTTGAGGATGTTGGCATGGAATTAAGTAAAAGATGGATCTTGATAACTGACCAACAAAAGGTATAATTTACTTAATTATATTAACACTGAATTTTCTGTTATATTACTAGTTATAATATTATATAATATTAGTACTAAACCTGTTTTTACTGATAAAATTGGAAGGGTTTGGTGCTTGCCATACAAGAGCTTTTGCTAGAGGCAGAGCATAGATGTTGTGCAAGACACATCTATGCTAACTGGAGAAAGAAATTCCCAGGAGCATCCTTGAAGGTGATGTTTTGGAGAGCAACCAAGGCCAATAATCCTCATGATTTCTGAAGGGAAATGGTTGAAATCAGGGAAGAGAGTAAGGATGCTCACACTCATCTTTTAAATATTCCTCCTAAGAAGTGGAGCAAGGCCTTTTTTTCTTGTGAAACCAAATGTAATGTTGTGACTAATAACATGTTTGAATGTTTTAATAGTTGGATCTTAGAGGCTAGGTATAAACCACTACTAACTATGTTTGAAGATATAAAAACACAAGTCATGGGTAGAATTCATACAAAGGGAGATGAGATGCAAAAAATAGAGGCAAAGTTATGTCCTAGGATTATGACAAAAGTCAATAAGGCCATTGAGTTAACCAAATACTATGAGTATGACTGGGATGGGGAGCACAAGTTTGAAGTGCTTGATAGGAGTGAAAAATACAAGGTAGACATAGAGGTTATGACTTGTTCATGTGGGTTATGGCAGTTATCTGGTATTCCTTGCCACCATAGAGTAATTGGAATCCTTCACATGGAACAACCAATTGAGAACTATGTTGATTCCTGCTATTATGTAGAAACTTATCTGAAATCATATAACCACTTGTTAAATCCAATGAGGGGGTTCAAATCAATGGCCTTCTACTAACATGATAATATTGTTGCCTCTACCAACCAATAAAATAGCAGGCAGACCTATGAAAAATAGGAGGATGGATCCTAATGAAAATCCTAAGAACAAGACCAAGACCAAGTCATCTAGGAAGGGACACCTGTTAGGTGCTCTAGGTGCAAGGAGTATGGGCATAACAAGTTAGGTTGTAAGATGACACCAATTAAACAACCAAAGACTGAACCTATCCCACAACCTACTGGAGAACCAAGGTAAGCTACCCCACAACAATCTGGGACTGAACCAAGGCCTACTAAGCTAAGGGTAAGCTATTTTAAAATCAATCCTTGTAATAGTTTTTATGATGTGATTGTATATTATTTTACATATGGTTCTATTATACAGGTGAAAAGGAAAGAAAGGGGTCAAGGAAAAAAGTCTGGTAGTAAAAATCAAAATGTTCAAAAAGAAGTAAGCATGTATTTAGATTCCAGAAAGATTGAATTGTTTCAATGCTTGTTCAATGCCTAAGACTAAATGCAATTATGCATATAGGTAAGGAAAATTCCAAGAATGACAGCAAGTGTAGGTGGACCATCTCATATTGCTAGTGGACCATCTGCAGGTGCAAGTGAAACTCTTAGAAGGGCAGCAAGTGAAGTTGGACCATCAACTAGTGAGACAAGTGTGTGGAAAGTAAAGGGTAAAATAACTCATATCCATTAGGAGGGGAGTGTCTAGAGTGAACATATTATGTAAACAATGGTTTATTAGTTGGTTGTAGTTGGATATTATATATGTATTTTTGGGGAAATCTTTATTACCAGTGGATGTATGAATGTATTAATCAGTACTTTGTTGTTCTGACTTCATGAAAATTTATTCATGTTATATTTTGGTTACCAAATTCTGTTTTGATTTGTACTGTTGCTTTGGTTATGTTATGCAGTTGGTAATTGAATGAATGGTTGTGTTTATGGAATGTATGAAATGTATGATTATACTTATAGAAATTGGCAATTGTTGTTGGCTCTGTTTTTGGCAGAGGGCTTGCAGTTGTTGGTTATGCTTGTTTGCAATTGTTGTTGTGTTTATGATATGGTTATGTTGTTAGCTCTGTTTTTGGCAATTGTTGTTGGCTTTGTGTTTATGGAATGTATGGAATGTATGCAATTGTTGTTGGCTCTATTTTTGGCAATTGTTGTTGGCTTTGTTTATTGAATGAATGGTTGTGCTTATGGAATGTATGGTTATGCTTATAGCAGTTGATAATTGTTGTTGACTTTGTTTTTTAACAAGGCTGATATTGTGTTTTGGCTACAATTATTCTTAAGTTTTGCTATGAATCCAATGGAGTACAAAAAACATAATTTAACCATGACAAACATTTTCAAACATTAACATCTTCTGCATTTCAATGAAGGTACCATTACATCTTTCCTATCACCATTAACCTATTACAATCCATGACAATGAAAATCTTAACATGCATTACAAGACAACACATCCATTACAATCAATACATTACCATTACATCATGCAAATCCATGTCAAGATTATAATTGTAGTGACAATCCATGACAATACACAACACATTCTAAGTTTTGAGTTTGCCTTCTTAAGACTATCAACTTCCATTTCCTTTATTAATGTTTCCTTCTTCAAAATTTTCAACTTTTGCTTTAATTTTGCATTTTTCTCCATCACTAAGCTCACCTCTTCAACTGGCTTGCCCATCACACTCGTTGCTTCATCAACATTGGAAGGCACTTCAAACCATTCAAAATATCCACAATATCTCCCAAATTCCTATCAAATATGGTATCACAAAGGGAAAACAGAGCCACATACCAAACATTATTTAACAGAGAGAGGGATGAAATGCAGTTTACAAATTGGATAGAGGAAACTAACCCCATAGTTGCAGCAGCCATAAAACCTTTTTTCCTTTTGACTTATCTTTCTTCGAAACACAGATCCGCAATGGTACATCACAAAAACACATGTTCATGTCTACAACAGTGGTTGACAATGATCTAGATTGTAATGAAGCCATATAAGATGCACGATAACTTCGCACTTACCTCGATACAAGTTATCAAGCAAAACCCCTAATTTTCGTGCACTTGTTGTCTGCAATTTTGCTGAGAAATTTAAGCCTTAGTTCTTTAATTCTTCACTTCAATTACTGGTATAACATACGATCAGAACCTTTACATGTATTTTCTCCTTCAATTGACCCACTCAATTTCGCATGACATTAAGACCAACTTCATCACTTTCTTCTCAGAACTCGAACTCGATTTCTTCTATGCCTTTCAACTGCAACTGTTTTGTTATTGCTTATATCTTCCTCCCGTCCAACTCCACACATGATAAATTCATTGGTCTTACTGATTACATTAACAAATACACGTTGTTTATTTTTTTTTGTTAGTCACGTAGGAAAACTTGACTAATTTATTAACGTCTGTGACGAAAATTGGACGGAATGGCTTCATCTTGAATTTATAAAAAAGTATAGTGGGCCAATTGAATTTTTTTTAAATTATAGTGTCTAATTCCTTAAAACATGACGACCACAGTGGGGTAAAGGTGTTTTTTGTCGAATTTTTACTATCCTGATTATTAACTTCTGACACTGCAAATTAATTTGCTAAAAATTCAAAAAAGCCTAAGATAATTTGTGACGCCCCCAAAACAGGTATACAGCAGCACCCATTCTGAGTCGTCAAAATACATGGTACAGAAACAACTACAACTTTATTAATACAACATAAAAACTGTGAGTTTAAATACAAATATTGTCTTCTAGACAATATCCACACTCAAATAAGTCCTCATTACAATTACTGATACATTATTTTACAAAAATGGTGAGGACTTCTAAACAACTTTCTAGAACCATCATTCCATACCCCGACTAGTACTTGCTACATTCTCGCCTCCTGAGAAGAAAAATGGAACAAAAAAGAAAAGGGTGAGCTCAACTAGCCCAGTAAAGAATATTATGACTAAGATAATATAGAACAAATTATCGTTAGTCCTCAACAGGGAAAAATCTAATAGAATACAATAGACAACAAATTTTAAATCAATATTCGCAGCGAAAATAATAATTTATTAGAAGAGTTAAGTAGAGAATGAAATCTACTATCTTCTATATATGAATTTAAAAGTTCATCGTCAATATTTTATCCCTGTAACATCAATCAATATATATCTGGAATCAAATATTCATCTTTGCACTACAGGCCAAAGATATTCATCAGTTGGTTATGTTCATCTAAACACCTGTTCATCTTTGCACTACGGGCCAAAGATATTCATCAAAAATCATTCATCTTTGCACTACAGGATAAAGATATTCAGTAATACCATCACTTAGGACTGAGGATGATGAAAAATATGTTAAAGAAAACGAATCCAGTGAAACAAAAGAAAAATTATTAAGGATTCGTATTTCGGTTTATCCATGTCCAAAAATACCTCGTAAATAACAATAGTGGAGTAAAATTCAAGAATGATCAAAACATAGATACAATCAAAGCTAGTATCCATAATAGATATTTTTGAGGAAAAATAAAATTTTAATTTTTCTATAAATAGTGCCGTTTTCGTGAATAGTGCAGTATACGTGAATAGTGCCGTATACGTGAATAATAACCCCGACACAAAAAGTTCCAAATTTGATAAAAAGTTTAAACTAATATTTCGGCATAATGATATTGAAGAAAATAATATCATTTAAGAAGAAAATAACATCCCTTACCTCGTAAAGACAATACTTCTAGTTGAAACACCGAATATAGGCTATGACTTGAACTTGCACCGTATAGCAACACTCAAAGTATTAAAATACTCACAAGAATACGCTCAATATATCGAGAGAGAAAGAGAGAGAAAACTTCAGTTTCTAGTATGATTTTTAATTCTAACCTAAGCACCCTATTTATAGGAAAATGCTTAGAATACCAAAGCAGAAAATTTAATATAATATTAATATATTATATATAAATTCCTATGCACACATTTTAAGATCTGAATTCAACTACCTTGCACATGTTAAAGATGCCCACAAAATATAAAAAACGTTTTTATTAATTAAAATAAATAAAACTTCCAAAAATCAATTATTTCGGGACTTCAGAACTTCAATAATTCATAATAAATAGCCCTTTTGTCAGAAAAATTCGAACCACATGTCTTTTTCATAAGAAATTCCATTATCTACAACTTTGCAGAAGAAAGTTTTTCCAAATTCCAAACAGAAATTGACCGAAATCTACAAATGGGTAATTCTACAAGCTATAATCAAATTTCAGTCAAGAAATGGGCCCACAGACATGTTTAACATGTTTTAAACAACTTTTGTAACAAAAATACTCTTCTTCCTCATATACTCATATATCCCACATTCATTGTAAAAATATCATCATTATTATATTATAATAATATAATAAAATATTATTTTATCAGAAAAGATAAAATATCGATTTTCAACAATTGTCACTTTAAAAAATTTTCTCCATCTATATCCACATAAATTGAATATTTTCCTCATCATATAAATTAATAATTAATTATTTATAAATAATATTACAGAATCACAATACTGACAACCAGACAGTTCTCAGGAAAGAGGGGGCTTTCCAATAAGGATTTCTCCTTACTGGCGCGCAATTAGATGACCAAACCTCTCCTTAGACAGAACTTTCTAGACATTGCCAATAATGTTATCTAATAATATTATTCAGATAATATAAATTATTTCTTCGATAATGGAAAATACTGTGTAGTGACAATTATTGAAACAACAGTAATATAAAATATTAACTCAACAATTATTGAATTAATAAAATACTGAACAGTAATTACTGTAATAATTATTGAGTAGTGCCTTCTTATGTAAGAATCAATAATTGGTGCAATACCATGTGCTACTGTGCAACAACGCGTATTACTGTGTTTTAACCACCGAATATTCCAACAGTATTAACAGTAACAACTACGCCGTTATTTATAAATAACTTATACTTGTCGTTTTCTTCATCCAATCTCTTTCCGTTATGGGGCCCACAAAAGACTGCGTCGTCGTACGAATATTCCCCGACAGGAAGAATATTCCACGACCAAACGAATATTTCCCGACAATAATGAATATTTTATAACCACTTGCTTATTTAAAATATTTGCGCATTTTACCCATAACTAACCTCATTAATCAATTCAACCCTTACTGTTTCAAAATAATAAATAGAGGAAATTAAATTTCATTTATTAATAATTTGGGGTCTTACAACCTCCCCTCCTTATGAAATTTTGTCCTCGAAATTGACGTACGTACCTGGTGTTTCGAAAAGGTGAGGGTACCACGCTTTCATTTCCGTTTCCAACTCCCAAGTCATTTCCTCAATAGCATGGTTCCTCCACAAAACTTTAACTTGTGGTATGACCTTTGTGCGTAGGACATACTCTTTCCTATCCAAGATCTTGATAGGTACCTCCTCGTACGTTAAGTCTTCAGCTATCTCGTCCGGTTCTAACTCAATGACGTGGTTTGGATCTTTCACATATTTACGAAGCACAGATATATGAAAAACATTATGAACACGAGACATACTTGGAGGTAACGCGAGTCTATAGGCCACATTTTCTACTCGATCAAGAATCTGAAATGGACCAATAAATCGTGGATTGAGCTTTCCTCTCTTCCCAAATCTTGTAACTCCCTTCCATGAAGCCACATGCAACAATACATGATCCCCAATACTAAATTCTACGTCCTTTTGATGAAGATATGCATAACTCTTTTGTCGATCCTGTGTCGTTTGTATACGTTGTCGAATCATTTGGATCTTTTCCGTAGTCATACGTACCAACTCGGGTCCCAATAATGTTGTTTCTCTCACCTCATCCCAACATATTGAAGAGCGACACTTTCGTCCATATAATGCTTCAAATGGAGCCACACCTATACTTGCCTGATAACTGTTGTTGTAGGAAAATTCCACCAATAGTAGGTACTTATCCCAACTTCCTTTGAAATTTAGGACACAAAGTCTTAATAGATCTTTAAGAGTTTGAATAGTCCTCTCTGATTACCCGTCCGTTTGAGGATGTTATGCCGAACTGAACCGTAAATCAGTGCCTATAGCTTTTTGCAAGCTAACCCAAAATCTTGAAGTGAATCTTGGGTCACGATCCGAAACTATGGATATTGGCATGCCATGCAACCTCGCAATCTCATTCACGTACATACTAGCAAGAAGTTCAAGGGAATAAGTTTCCCGTATCGACAAGAAATGGGCAGACTTGGTTAATCTATCAACAATAACCCAAATAGCATTTATGCCTTGAGAAACCGTGGGAAGACCCGTAACAAAATCCATGGTAATGTGTTCCCACTTTCATTTCGGAATCTCAAGTGGTTGCAATGGGCCCTTAGGCACTTGATGTTCCGCCTTTACACGTTGACAAGTTAAACACCTCGAGATAAACTTTGCAATCTCTCTCTTCATATTGTTCCACCAAAATGTATGTCGAAGATCACGATACATTTTGGTACTTCCAAGATGGATTGCAAATGGTGTATTGTGTGCCTCCATCATGATCTTGTACTTTAAATCAGAATCATTAGGAACACAAAGTCTGGAATGGACTCGAAGTATTCCTTCTTCATCGATTCTTGCTTCTAGAATAGCACCTTCTTGCACTTTCTTCTTCATACACATCAGCTCCGTGTCTGTGGCTTGAGCAACTTTAACTTTATCGATTAAAGTTGGTTCTATACGTATACTTGACATCATCGCACTCATTCCTGCATATGATCTTCTACTCAACGCGTCAGTAACCACGTTTGTTTTTCCAAGATGGTATTGAATGGTATGGTCGTAGTCTTTCAACAGCTCGAGCCAACGTCGTTACCGCATGTTGAGTTCTTTTTGAGTGAAGAAATATTTGAGACTTTTATGGTCTGAATATATCTCCACTTTCTCCCCATATAGATAGTGCCTCCAGATCTTTAGCGCGAAAACGACTGCTGCCAACTCTAGATCATGAGTAGGATAATTCCTCTCATATTCTTTAAGTTATCGCGAGGCATAGGCTATGACTTTCCCACGTTGCATGAGAACACATCCTAACCCTTTGTCTGAAGCATCGTTGTAGATAACAAATCCATCCGAACCAGATGGTATTGTCGTTTGGTACCGAAATAAGTCTCATCTTAAGCTCTTGGAAACTCTTCTCGCATTTCTTGCTCCATACGAATTTGATATCCTTCCGAGTCAGCTGAGTTAACGGGGTAGCGATTCGAGAAAACCCTTCCACGAATCTCTGATAATAACCAGCTAAACCCAGAAAGCTACGTACTTCGATCACCGTCTTTGGTTGCTTCCAACTTTGTATTGCTTCAATCTTCGCTGGGTCAACAGATACTCCATATTTTGACACCACGTGCCCTAGGAATGCTACTTCCTCAAGCCAGAACTCGCATTTCTTCAACTTAGCATATAGCTTATTTTCACGCAGCCTTTGGAGTACCAGCTTCAAATGGTGCTCATGATCTTCACAACTTTTGGAATATATGAGGATGTCATTAATAAAGACAACAACGAACTGATCCAAATATTCCTTGAATACTCGATTCATCATATCCATGAAAGTCGCAGGAGCATTAGTCAATCCAAAAGACATGACTAAGAATTCATAATGCCCGTACCGAGTTCTAAAGGCAGTCTTTGGAATATCCTCAGTTCTAATCTTCAGCTGATGATATCCAGAACGAAGATCGATTTTTGAAAAGAATTATGCTCCTTGTAACTGGTCAAATAGATCATCAATATGAGGTAGCGGATACCTATTCTTGATAGTGACATGGTTTAATTCCCGGTAATCAATACAAAGTCGCATACTCCTGTCTTTTTTCTTTATAAATAAAATAGGAGCACCCCAAGGAGATGTACTAGGACGAATGAAACCGATGTCCAATAACTACAGTAGTTAGACCTTTAACTCCTGAAGTTTAATAGGAGCCATTCGATATGGGGTTTTAGAAATGGGCTTTGTACCAGGTTCAAGATCAATAAAGAATTTAACTTCACGTTCCGGGGGTAGACCGGGAAGTTCTTTAGGAAATACGTCAGGAAAGTTAATAACAACAGGAATATTATTCAAATATGACGTGTCTTTATTCAAATCCATAACATGGGCTAAGAAAGCTTGACATCCGTTTTTTAATAAACGAATAGCTTTATGACTTGATATAACAGTGATTGATTTTAACGGCTTAGTTGCTTGAATTTGCACAACAGGTTCGTTAGGAATATGAAAACTAACAACCTTACGAAAATAATCAATTTTGGCATGATGAGTAGTTAACCAATCAATCCCTAAAATCACGTCAAATGCAAGAATCTTTAAAGAGATAAGGTCAACAGGTAAGGTGATGGTGCCAACTTGGATCAAACAAGATTTATAAACAGTGGATGTGATGAAAGTTTCTCCTAACGGAGTTTCCACAGATAAATCAAAGTCAAATTTCTCCGGAGTCAAGTTTAAACGTTGAGCACAAGCAGGAGAGATAAATGAATGGGCAGCACCGGTATCTAGTAAGGTATAAACTTCGCAAGAATTTATGATTAGCTTACCCGTGATCACCTCGTTTGGGTTCCTCGCATTTTGACCAGTCACGACAAACTCTCTTCCAGCAAACCGCTGACTTTGACTTTTCTGGGATAGCCTTTTGAGTCACCATCCCCAATGGACTTGGTTTCGCTACCGTACAATCTCGAGCGATATGTCATTCCTTTCCATAATTATAGCATACCTTGAACTGTTGTGGGCAATTTGGGCTGATATGTCCTTCTTTTCCGCACTTATAGCATATGACCGGTGGTCGTTCTCCTCCCTTGGAACCAGTTGCTGCTGGTGCAGACGTCTTCGTATTGTCATTGTTGAATCTCCTCTTTTTAAAATCTCCTCCCGACTCGCTTCTTCTATTTTCATGGCCGTGATTACCACCAGAGTGGTTGCCGCTCTTGTCCTTATTTTTCTTTCTCCGCTGGTTATCGTTGTTCTGATGACTGCTGTCACCGGTATGATCCTGGTTGTGGTCCGTCGGTTGAACGTACTCGTTATCTCGCTCTAATAATTAAGCCCTGTTGACAACATCTGAATAGAGAGAAAATTTATGTGAAATGAGATATTGACGTATGCCGGGTTTCAAACCTCTAAGAAACATCTGTGTCATACGTTCCTCGTTCTCCACCAAATGAGGTGCAAACCTGGACAACTCTGCAAACTTTGCCTCATACTGGGACACCGTCATGTTGTTTTGTTCCAATCTAATAAACTCTACCTCCTTCATATGACGAACACTTTCAGGAAAGTATTTGTCATTGAACAGTTTTTGAAACATTTCCCAAGACATGCTGAGTGCGGCTGGATGGGTACGCTTCACAGATTCTCACTAGTAATCTGCCTCATTACGGAACATAAAGGTGGCGAATGGAACCTTATGTCCCTCCGTGCATCCCAAGACATCGAATATCTTGGTAATTTGCTTGACCCACGTCTCTGCCTTAATCGGATCCATCTTTCCCCAGAATTCTGGTGGTCCCAACTCTTTGAACTGCTTGGCTGTGACCAGCTGTGCGTTGCCATTGTTTCTTCCTATATTTTGAACATAAATCTCCTTCGTCTAGTTTTGCATGAATCGCAAAAAGCTTCTAAACATCTCATCGTTCATCGTCTGCTCAGTGGTGTTGTTCACAGGAGGAACATTACCAGCCTGTTGCACGTTCTCCTCGTTGGTGAGTACTGGCGTCTCCACCGTCTCATTTACTCCACTGTTAACATTCTCAGTCGACATTCTCAAATACTGCATAAAACAAGGGTTAATTTAACAAATTAACATATCACATAATATTCCTGTATTATGACCGACCAACAAATAAGCTTAGGTAGGACACACTAGCGAAGGATTTACTCGTCTCTCCCTTCCTAATTTTATTCCCCGATCTCCACCAGAGACCATATCTCTAAGCTCTGATACCAACTGTGACGCCCCCAAAATAGGTATACAACACCCATTCTGAGTCGTCAAAATACATGGTACAGAAATAACTACAACTTTATTAATACAACATAAAAACTATGAGTTTAAATACAAATATTGTCGTCTAGACAATATACACACTCAAATAAGTCCTCATTACAATTATTGATACATTATTTTACAAAAATAGTAAGGACTACTAAACAACTTTCTAGAACCATCATTCCATACCCCGACTAGTACTTGCTACATTCTCGCCTCCTAAGAAGAAAAATGGAACAAAAAGGAAAAAGGTGAGCTCAACTAGCCCAGTAAAGAATATTATGACTAAGATAATATAAAACAAATTATCGTTTGTCCTCAACAGGGAAAAATCTAATAGAATACAATAGACAACAAATTTTAAATCAATATTCGCAGCGGAAATAATAATTCATTAGAAGAGTTAAGTAGAGAATGAAATCTACTATCTTCTATATATGAATTTAAAAGTTCATCGTCTATATTTTATCCCTGTAACATCAATCAATATATATCTAGAATTAAATATTCATCTTTGTACTACAGACCAAAGATATTCATCAGTTGGTCATGTTCATCTAAACACATGTTCATCTTTGTACTACGGGCCAAAGATATTCATCAGAAATCATTCATCTTTGCACTACAGGCCAAAGATATTCAGTAATACCATCACTTAGGACTGAGGATGATGAAAAATATGTTAAAGAAAACGAATCCAGTGAAACAAAAGAATAATTATTAAGGATTCGTATTTCGGTTTATCCATGTCCAAAAATACCTCATAAATAACCATAGTGGAGTAAAATTTAAGAATGATCAAAACATGGATACAATCAAAGCTAGTATCCATAATAGATATTTTTGAGGAAAAACAAAAATTTAATTTTTTTCTGTGAATAGTGTCGTATTCGTGAATAGTACCGTATACGTGAATAGTGTCGTATACGTGAATAGTAACCCCGACACAAAAAGTTCTAAATTTGATAAAAAGTTTAAACTAATATTTCGGCATAATAATATTGAAGAAAATAATATCATTTAGGAAGAAAATAACATCCCTTACCTCGTAAAGACAGTACTTCTAGTTGAAACACCGGATATAGGCTATGACTTGAACTTGCACCGTATAGCGACACTCAAAGTATTAAAATACTCACAAGAATACGCTCAATATATCGAGAGAGAAAGAGAGAGAAAACTTCAGTTTCTGGTGTGATTTTCAATTCTAACATAAGCACCCTATTTATAGGAAAATGCTTAGAACACCAAAGCAGAAAATTTAATATAATATTAATATATTATATATAAATTCCTACGCACACATTATAAGATCTGAATTCAGCCACCTTGCACATGTTAAAGATGCCCACAAAATATAAAAAACGTTTTTATTAATTAAAATAAATAAAACTTCTAAAAATCAATTATTTCGGAACTTCAGAACTTCAATAATTCATAATAAATAACCTTTTTTTCAGAAAAATTCGAACCACATGTCTTTTACATAGGAAATTCCATTATCTACAACTTTGCAGAAGAAAGTTTTTCTAAATTCTAAACAGAAATTGACCGAAATCCACAAATGGGCGATTCTACAAGCTATAATCAAATTTCAGTCAATAAATGGGCCCACAAACATGTTTAACATGTTTTAAACAACTTTTGCAACAAAAATATTCTTCTTCCTCATATACTCATATATATCCCACATTTATTATAAAAATATCATCATTATTATATTATAATAATATAATAAAATATTATTTTATCAGAAAAGATAAAATATCGATTTTCAACAATTGTCACTTTAAAAAAATTTCTCCATCTATATCCACATAAAATAAATATTTTCCTCATCATACAAATTAATAATTAATTATTCACAAATAATATTACAGAAACACAATACTGACAACCAGGCAGTTCCCAAGAAAAATGGGGCTTTCCAATAAGGATTTCTCCTTACTGGCGCGTAATTAGATGACCAAACCTCTCCTTAGACAGAACTTTCTAGACATTGCCAATAATGTTATCTAATAATATTATTCAGATAATATGAATTATTGCTTCGATAATGGAAAATACTGTGTATTGACATTTATTGAAACAACAGTAATATAAAATATCAACGCAATAATTATTAAATTAATAAAATACTGAACAGTAATTACTGTAACAATTATTGAGTAGTGCCTTCTTACGTAAGAATCAATAATTGATGCAATACCGTGTGCTACTATGCAACAACGCGTATTATTGTGTTTCAACCACCGGATATTCCAACAGTATTAACGGTAACAACTACGCCGTTATTTATAAACAACTTATACTTGTCATTTTCTTCATCCAATCTCTTTCTATTATGGGGCCCACAAAAGACTGCGCCGTCGTACGAGACAGGAAGAATATTCCACGACCAAACGAATATTCCCAGACAACAATGAATATTTTATAACCACTTGCTTATTTAAAATATTTGCGCATTTTACCCATAACTAACCTCATTAATCAATTCAACCCTTACTGTTTCAAAATAATAAATAAAGAAAATTAAATTTCAATTATTAATAATTTGGGGTCTTACATAATTTTTAAACAGTAATAATATATTTAACCTCGTTTCTAGATTATTATTGGACTCTCAAAAAGGAATCGAGGTAGATAAGGCAAAGGTTGAAACTATTGAGAAGCTTCCTCCACCAACTTTAGTAAGGGGTATTCAGAGTTTTTTGGGACATACGGGCTTTTATAGGAGGTTCATCAAAGAATTCTCCAAGATCACAAGTCCATTATGCAATCTTTTAGAGAAGGATTGTCGGTTGATTTCGCAATAAATGAATACGTGTAAGTATACACAATCAACAAGTAATAAAGTATATGTAGAGTATCGTTCCCACAAGGAATTATTTAATAAAAATTATCAAGTACTAACCCTCAACCAAATTAATTATATTTAAATAATTGATTTAAGATTGTGAATTTAAGAAATTAAAATATTTAATTAAACTAATACTAAATACCACTAGATTGAAACCAAATAATGAAGACTTAAGATTATAATTTCACTTATTGTTTCACTTAGATCAATACACTTCCTGTTAAGTTATGCTAAATATTCCGAATTTTTAATCAGGAAGTCATCAATATTTATAACCACCTCCCAATGCATTATAAACAAATCAAACTAAATTCACAATTGATAGAATTGAATTGAGCACCCTAATTAACTAATTCACTATATTCCTATATGAATTACAATTAAAAAGGATTTAAAACTCAGGTTCCCTATCAGATTACATGCGACGTAAAGGTATATCTCTATCCTAAACACAAATTATGAATTCCATCACCACAAAAAACACAATCACATGCTATTATGATCGGATCTAGATATATAATCCGTCTCTCGAGTTCTTATAGATTATCACAATAATTGTTGATCAGACAATTAAGCAATTAAACACAAACCATAATAGACAATCCCTTAATAGCTAACAATAATCAACAAGGAAGTATATTAATAAATGTTACGCAATACGATCCATTGTAATCTTAAATAGAAATTGGTTCATGATTAAATTAAAATCCATAATCCACAATTGATATAGCATTCAAAATACAAAATAAAAGATAAGGAAGGGAATAGAATATGTAGACGCAATCCTTGACTCTCCTCTTTAGCTTCTAAAATTGAATCATATGTGCTATCTCAATTGCTTCAAGTCTCCAAGTCTAAATCTCAAACTAGGGTTTTGATTCCTAAATCTAATGGAATATCTCTATCCTCCCTGTATTAGTCTCAAGTCTCTTCCTTTTATACTTGAAGTTCCCTTCTCAAAGATAGACTTTAAAGCATCCAAATCCTACTATAAATCACAAAAAATTGACCCAACTGCAAAACTAGCCCGTCCACATTCTACGCTTGGAAGCCCCAGCTTCCAAATGGAAGCCCTAGCATCCAATTTTAACTTATTTATCAAAATGCCACTGCTCCCCCGAAATTGCCAAATTTTCCCTTTTAGCTGCATTAACCTACAAAATACATACTAAACAAAAAAAAAGCCCTAAAATACTTATAACAAACAAAATATTAAGTTTAAAAATATATAATTAATGGATATATTACCCACTCATTAAGGATGTCCCATTTAATTTTGACAAACCATGTCATGACGCCTTCGAAGTCTTTAAACAAAAGTTGATCAATGCACCAGTAATAATAGCACCAGATTAGAATATCCCATTTGAATTGATGTGTGACGCTAGCGACTTTGCGATTGGTGCAGTTCTAGGCCAACGTAAAGAGAAGATCATGCATGCCATATATTATGCCAGCGAGATGCTGTCGGAGGCCCAATTGAACTATATCACTACAGTGAAGGAGTTATTGGCAATTGTTTACGCTTTTGATAAGTTTCGCTCATATCTTATTCGTACTAAGGTTATCGTATTCACAGACCATTCAACAATTAAATACTCGATAGCTAAGAAGGATGTCAAGCCGAGATTGATTCGGTGGATATTATTTTTACAAGAGTTTGACTTGAAGATCCAAGATAGAAAAGAAATAATCAGGTAGCTTATCACTTATTGGTGGGTAAAATTTAGTTACGCACAGCACGCAAGTATACGTGGTCAACACGTAATATAATAGTAAGTAGAGTATCGTTCCCTCAGAGACTTAGCAAGAAATTAACTTCACAATTACCAATTTCCTATTAATTCTAATTTTATTAAACTTCCAGTTTATAAGTAAAAATAATAAAAATATCAAAAACAAAGAAAAACTAACAAACCCTAAAAACTGAATTTTCAAACAAATATTAGAGAATTAGGCTTACAACTTCACTCTAAGCATCACTCTGATTATTATACCTTATTCCAGTTTAATCCACTATCCCAGTTTATTAACCAAGAACATGTATGTAGTACTAGCCACCTCTCGATGCACTAATACCGTATTAACTCAAATCCACAATTAAGATAAAATTAAGTTAAACACCTTAATCAACTAACTCACTATATCTCTATGTGAATTACAATTAAATAAGGGTTAAGTTCAAGTTCTTTTTATGATTACATGCGATGTCAAGCATATCTCTACCCTAACATTCATCAAGATTCTGTTCATTCACAAAATTCAAGAACACATGCTATATTAATTAAGTCTAGATTCGTATTTCATCTCTCAAATTTATACAAGTCCACATAAAATTGTTGATCAGGCAATTCATAAATTCAAGCTCAAATTAATATAGATAAACTGAATAACAGCTTATTAAACTGAAAACCAAGATATCATAATCATCGTTCCACTTAAAGATCCATTATAAGCCTAATAAGTAATTTAGTTTATAACTAATGAATTAAATACTGAATAAATAAAAGAAAACATCATCCCAATTACACAATTCGAAATTAAAGGAGAATAGTAATACACCACCCTTCTCGCCCTTCAAATCTACAATCTTCGTGAAATTACTCTCCTTCTTCGTTCCTCCAAGTGTTTGCCTTTCAATCTCGTTCTCGAAGTGTGTCTGAATGCCCCCTATTTTCGTCCAACCATTAGCATAAATTGCCTCACCTCAGCTTCATCCCACCAATCCTAATCCAACTCTAACTCATCACATAGAAAGTCTAATAGAAATCCAAATCCTTTTCAAAACCAACGAGTCATTAGTCAAAGACTCCCAAAAGCATGAAATAACCTCCGTAACACACTCCTATTATAAGCATATTACATAAAGAAATTATATTCCCAACAATGCCCATCTTTCAGCACATAACGAAATTGATCAGGTCTTGTTCCGTAACGATGCGCCCCGCGCCATGATTTGCTCTCATATAGCGCGGCCCGCTCTACTTAGCCAGTAACAATCCCTCGCACTAGCGCGCCCCACGCTGGTCAAGCAGAATGTCAAAAATTGCTCGAAAATCCTTCCAATGCTAGAATCTTGATAAGCTTACTGATTATCCTACAATAAACATAAAACCCATCAAAAGTAATATGAAGTCATAAAAAACTAACAATATAACAAGCTAAATGAATACAAATCATAGGTTAAAAACCTACTCATCAAATTCTCCCAAACTTGAACATTGTTTATCCTCAAGAAAATTGCAATGCAACTAACAACTAGGAATCCAGTATTAAGACAGTACATAGCTTATCCATACAGCCTCAGAAAAATTAAGTAAACATGTCAACACTTCATATCAAAACCAATCAACAATTTCTTAACAATCATCAAATCTTAGATTGTTATCACTAATATAGTGCTTGTGTGCTCCACAACTATGCTAACTGATATAAAGTCAAATTTAACACATAATAAGTTTCTTCGAAGGCATCATACAGTGTAAATTCAAGAAATCCAAAAACAAGCTAAATCCAACTAAAATCAAGCAATTACCAATATCGAGGGTCAATCATGGGATACTTATGCTTTATTTTTTTTTCATCTACGGGGGCTTTTTGCTCTTATTTCTCGTTTTATTCATATATTTTATTAGATAAATAGTTGTTGAGTGCGTTTTACGCTCCATCTCACGCCTGTGTTTATGGGGAGTATTTCTCCTCAACCCACCACAAGACTCAACTAGCTTTTATTTTCTTTGTTTTTCTTTTTTTGAAGCTTATATACCCTACTTTTTTTCCCCAAACTTAGGTTCTTGCCAAATTTGTCACCTTGACTGCCCATCCTTGCCATTCTCTTATTTAAACTAGCATTATCCTTTAGAGGCCCTTTATGTATCAATTTAAACTCAATCATTCAACAAGTTATTTTTACTGTGTTATCCTTATTATACTAGTTTCAAACAGAAAAAGACTCAATTCATAACAAGAAATCACATCAAAGCTCTAATAGTCAGTACTAAACTTGTTTACCCAATTCTAATATCATCATTGGCTAAAAATAAACTCTTACCATCTAATAACTGGATTCATACAATTTAACTACATGCAATGTTTTTTTTTAAATACCATGGACAGGAACACTTATAACAACTAAACAAAATAACTAACATGGTTATTAAATTTTCTCATTACTTAACTAGGTAGAAAACATAATCCCCCAAACTTAAAGCATGTAATGTCCTCATTACTATAGAATAAATCAATTAAAAGTATGAGGACTTCCCTAAAAACGAGTTACTGCTCGTCGTCGTCCGAAGGAGGATATGTTGGCAGGACCGGAGGAATAGGCATGACCACCGGATGTGCATTAGGATTACAACGAGAAAACGCATCAGCAAGCATCAGGCACCCCATCTTCATATCGGTCCGCCTGTGGTGCCTCTAACCCAAAATACTCGTTGATAGCATCGGCATGAAACGCCACCGGTTTACCCTGAACCATGACTATGTGATTGACATGTTCCATTGCGTTGGCATAAAACTCTTTCACTATATTGAGCACCACTGGAAGTGGTTATTCTACTAACTGAAACCAGTTCCGTTCTATAATTTACAAGGTCATATCACCATCCAAGTTAGCATCCGGCTTCAATCCACGTTCTAGCACCAAATTCTTCTTGTCCATGGATGACTTAAATCTTTTCACGGCCCTCTCACTAACAAATTTCGTATGATCATATTGGGGCCGAGCAGTGGAGGTGGATGGACATTGCCTTTTGTGGGAAGACATGGTGTTTCTGGTGTGGTTTAGGCTCAAATTTTGGTTCAAAACTTTTATCAAACAGTTGGTGAGCGGACTGGTGAATTCCCCTAAAATTGGTTGCTTTGTAGTATCTTGCTAGCCAATGTGTGAAATTAAACAACACACTCCTTGGGCACCCAATTCCCAAGGTTTTCCAACCAATTGGTATCAAGAAAAGGGAAGAATATTGAGAATGACGTAAGTTGTGCTTACCTTCAATGTATTTTGTGTTTCCCTCTTTGTAAAGATGTTCCAATTTGAATGAATTTGTGCAAGGAAGGAATTAGATTTAGGATTGAAGTGTAGTGTTTATATCTATTAAGAATTTGGCAAGCTGTATGGTTAGAGTTCATATAGGGGATGAACAACCAACGTGGGTTGGGAGTTGGAGAGTGTATGTGTTTAATGTGAAGGGAAGTTAAAAAGGAGAAGGAGAGTTAGTTTATTAGGAGTTATAGAAGTTATGGAGTAGTGGAAGTGGTAGAGTTGTAGGACAAGTGGGGAAGTTGAGTGTAAGAAGGAGAGTTTTAGTGGTTATGGCTGAAGACAAAGCAATTAAAAGAAATTTATCGTCTGTGTTTTTCGAGCGGCGCGGTCCACGCTATTTGTTGGCTTGAGAAGGCATGCCCCAAACTTGGAAATCAGTAGGTACTGGCATAGTAGCGCGCCACGTGCCGTGTATACGTATGGGGTGGCGCAGCCCGCGCTATGGGGTCAATAAGTTGGCGGCATAGTAGCGCGCCCCGCGCTCCATGTATGATTGATATGGCGCGCCCCGCACCGTAGCTCGGTGAATTGGCGTGGTCCGCGCTGGCATCACAGTAGCTTCTTAATTAGTGGTGCGCCCTGCGCCGTTTATGCATGTTGAGTGGTGCAGCCCGCGTTAGGGGTCCAGTAGCTTAGTGAGTTTCTTTTTCTATCGTTACCTATGAACATACCAAAACAGAGTCAAACTTTTATGAAAACTACTTATTTAAGATAGATTATAAACTAAAGTATAAAGAATAACTAAGAAAGAAAGAGTTTAGAGCTTGGGTTGCCTCCCAAGTAGCGCTAGTTTTAACGTCGTAAGCCCGACGGTGCCTCTTGTGTCACTGTGCATCGGCAAGGGTAATGTTAACGACATCCCAATTTGAATCACCACCCCAGTAATGCTTTAACCGTTGACCATTAACCTTGAACGTCTCCAATGGATTTCTACTGTAGAGTTCAACGACGCCATGTGCGAAAATTGTTTTGATGGTGAATTGTCCCGACCACCTTGATTTTAGTTTTCCTGGGAACAATCTCAACCGGGAGTTGAACAATAGGACTGATTGCTCAGGCTCGAATGTTCTTTGTATTAATTTCTTGTTGTGCCATCTCTTGACCTTTTCCATGTACAACTTTGAGTTCCGTAAGCTTGCAGTCAGAATTCGTCGAGCTCGTTCAACTGAAGCAATCTCTTTTCACCCACAACTGCTTGACCGAAGTTAAGTTTTTGAATGGCCCAATAGGCTGTGTTGTAACTCGACAGGTAGGTGACAAGATTTCTAGTATAGTAATTGATATGGTGACATACCAATCGGTGTTTTATACGCAGTTCGGTAGGCCCATAGTGCATCGTCCAACCTGAGAGACCAATCCTTTCTATTCGGGTTTACCACCTTTTCCAAGATTCTCTTCACCTCCCTGTTTGAAACCTCCGCTTGACCACTGGTTTGGGGATGATATGATGTAGCTACCTTATGGTTGACCCCATACTTTGCCAAGAGAGCTATGAATGATCTGTTGTAGAAGTGACTACCTTCATCACTTTTAATAGTCTTGGCGTGCCAAATCTCGTAAAAATATTCTTCTGTAGGAAATTGAGAACCACTTTGGCATCATTGGTTGGGAGTGCTTCGGCTTCAACCTATTTTGATACGTAATCCACCACAAGCAATATATACTAATTACTGAATGATAATGGAAATGGCCCCATAAAATTGATGCCCCAAACGTCAAAAATTTTAACTTCTAAGATCATTTAGAGTGGCATCTCTTTCCTTTTCGATATGTTGCCCACCCTTTGACATCTATCATAAATTTTGACAAACTGGTGGGCGTCCTTAAATAGAGTAGGCCAATAAAACCCTGATTGAAGCACTTTTACCGCTGTCCTCTCGCTGCCACAATGGCCTCCATATGTCGATGAGTGACATATATGCAGTACGCTCTTCACCTCACTGTAAGGCACACACCGTCTGATAATCTTGTCGGCGCACTGTTTGAATAAGTACGGCTCATCCCACATATACCACTTGGCGTTATGAAAAAACTTCTTTTTCTGTTGTCTTGTAAGATCAGGAGGAGGAATGTCGCTTACTAGATAATTCGTGAAGTCCGCGTACCATGGAAATTTAGTATTTATCCCAAACAGTTGCTCATCCGGGAATGATTCGTTGATTACACACTTGTCCTCTTCCTTTTTACCCTGATTTTCTAGCCTTGACAGATGATCGATGACTTGATTCTCCGTCCCCTTTCTATCCTTTATTTCTAAATCAAACTCTTGTAGAAGGAGGATCCATCTGATAAGGTGTGGCTTAGCATCTTTTTGCAAAATTAAGTATCGAATAGCCGAGTGATCTGTATAAACTACCACCTTTGTCCCGATCAAGTATGCTTGGAATTTATCGAACGCATACACCACTACAAGTAATTCTTTCTCCGTAGTTGTATAGTTCATTTGAGTCTCCGTGAGTGTCTTACTTGCATAATATATGGCATGAAATACCTTCTCTCGGCATTGACCCAAAACAGCTCCAACCGCATAGTCGCTTGCATCACACATTAACTCGAAGGGCATGGTCCAATCCGACGCGACGATTACGGGAGCTGTGGTCAATTTCTTCTTCAAAAGCTCGAATGCCGCTTTACACTCCTCATCAAAATTAAAAATTGAATCCTTCTCTAAAAGACTGCACAAAGGTTTTGCAATTTTAGAGAAGTCCTTTATGAATCTCCTAAAGAACCCAGCATATCCCAGGAAACTTCTAATTCCCTTAACTGAACTCAGTGGAGGAAGCTTTTCAATTGTTTCCAACTTCGCTTTATCAACCTCTAATCCTTGAGTCGAGACCTTGTGCCCCAAAATTATGCCTTCTTCAACCATGAAGTGGCACTTTTCCCAGTTAATGACCAAATTAGTGTTTGTGCATCTTTGTAAGACCATTACCAAATTCTCCAGACATGCATCAAAATCCTCCCCATAGACAGAGAAGTCGTTCATAAAGACTTCTATATTTTTCTCCACCATGTCCGAGAAGATGGCCATCATACATCTTTGGAAGGTCGCGGGTGCATTACACAAGCCGAACGACATTCTCCTGAATGCGAATGTGCTGTGTGGGCACGTGAATGTAGTCTTCTCTTGATCTTCAGGAGCGATGACGATCTGATTATAACCTGAATATGTGACAAGCCGAATTTTCATAAGTTATTAAAATAAGAATTTAATAATTGAAATTCTTATTATGATGTGTATATATTTTAAATTATGTGATATGGTATGAAGAGAATAGATTATGTGATTAATGTAACAATCAAGAATTTTAATTATAATTTTTTTTAATATTTATTGAATTATATAAATATTTAATGGATGCGTTTATTGTTGAATAAATATTTGTTTTTTGTTGAATAAATATTTATTTAATTTGATTTGATGTGATTTGATTAATTATTTGTTAAATAAATAATTAATGACTCAAGAAAATTAATTGTTATGAGATAGTATTCTAATTTAATTTAATAATTAAGTTAGAGAGTTTATAATGATTAAATGAATTATTATATTATTCAATAAATTGTTATTAGAATTAATTAAATTAAGTATGAAAACTTAATTAAATAAAGTGTGGCAAATAATTATACTATAAAGGAGTTATTAAAATAAATTAAAGGAGTTTAATTTAGTTTTACCAAACAAGGCTTAAAAATATTAAGTCTTTAATTTTTAAAGGGTTTTGCCAAACAGAGCCTTATGGCTTTTAGATTTTTAAAATTTGAATTATTAAATTAAATGAATAAAATATAAATAAAATATATTAATAATTTATACGTTATATTGGTAACTGATAATATTTATTAGGTTTATAATGACCATATGCGTTTCTTTTATTTTATGTTGGCTTATCAGTTTTAGAGTACGCATAGATTATCAGATGGATTTTTAGTTTACGTATTTGTCTAAACTTAAGCCTAAGAAAGAAAAAGAAAAATCCAGAGAGTTTTGAGAGAGTCTGAGAGAAAAGCAAGAGAGACTTCCTGAGACTTTCAAATAGTCGCATGTGGTGTTTAACAAAGATTGTCTGAGCAAATTGAAGGTATGTCTTTACCATATATGTTTTTCGCCAAATTTACTGTGAATTTGATTTTCTGTGTTTCTAAATTTGACTGCAGTATAAAAATAAAATTCTTTACAAAAAGTGTCTGTAATCCATATGTTTTACTAATTGATTATGGAATCATGCGTTTTGGTAATAACTAGCATAGATATATGACTATAGTTTACGTGTACGTTCAAAAATAAGAAAAATGGTTTTACAGTGATTAAATGGAGTTTTGTTTTAAAATAGTGTTTCAAGGATTTAAATTATTGTTTAAGTTGTGCTAAATTAGTATATGTATGCTTGTTAATGTTATGTGTGATTTACATAAATTATATATGTTAATTTGGCTGCTAGAAGCCATTAAACTGTTAAGAATTGTTGTGTTCTGTTCTTCGTGTACGGTTTCTGTAAGTTTCGGCGCCTCAGCTCCAAAAATCAGAGCCGCAGCCCAGAACTCCATGCTGCAGCGCCGAAATTAGTGCCACAGCACTAATTTCATGCTGCAGTGCCACTGCCTGACTTAGTTCTCGCGCTGCGGTGCCGGAATAGTAGTCTGGGTCGGACAGTTTTGACCTTCTGTAATAAAACGGCCATAACTTATTCATACAAACTCTGATTGAGGTGATTCAAGATGATCCGGAACGAGGACGAAGAGACCTACAACTTTTGTTCTTTAAGTTTTTTAATTTGAGGTCGAGATCAGGGGTCAAAATGGTCATTTGTGGGACATTTGTGGAACTAATGTGTATTATGAGGCAATCGGAGGACGTCGGGAATGCACATATGCAAATGTAGTGCTCCTGACGATAAAAGATGTTGGCCTAAATTATAAAACATAAATATTAGTAAATATAGTGATGCTTAACATTAATAAATGATGTATTAGATAAGTTATATAAGCATACTAAGCACACACAAGAGAGACGAATCGGGCGTGTGACGAATGAACATCGAAACGCCGTGACAAGTGTTAATGAACATTATAAGATATGGAATGGGTTTAATATAAAACACATAAGTATTCCTAGCAAGACTTAAACAAATGAATGAATTTTGAATATTACATAAGTCAAAAAGTTAACACAATCTAATTGAACATTGTGTGATAATTAACAGGAAGGATTATGAGATGTGGAGTAGAGTTTACATTACAATTACTATGTGTTGTTATGTGACTAATAGTTGATGTGTGTGATTATATAAATATGTAGGGCACGTGTAGTGCAGATAGCTGTAAGCTGTTAATCTATTATTGGTAAACAACGATCAAGGTAAGTCTTTCGGTTCCTATTTTCTGCGTGGACTTAATGAACTGTTTTAAATTGCATGATATGTTATATGTGTTGTAAGCAAGCATGATATGTTATACATGTTGAAATCATGAAATGTTAAAGTCAATTTATGACTACATTATTTTGGTTAAATAATGATGATTGAGTAAGGAACTCAATCTTTATATTTGCTATGTGAATTAAAGCATGTATGCCATGTTACTTTAATTATTAGGAGATGTATATCGAGCATGTTATTATGTGCTATGTGATGCATGAAAACTGTTAGATTTTGCTGGGCTGTCGAGCTCAACCTTGCAAATAACCACTTTTGTAGGTTAAAGATTTAAGGTAAAGTTATGTGATACTTGAAAGATATGAATCAGATGTGATACTTGAATATTTATATACTTTGGCTGAGTTATTATTATTTGAACCATGTTTAAGGTTCTAAATAATGTATTAATGTTGAATTATAATATTTTTTTGGTATGTAAACTCTTGTAGTATTACAATGATTCTGAGACATTTAGATGTAAAGGTTAAAAGTTCTGGGAACGAGAATAGTTTGTAATAGAAAATTTTTATTACTCCGTAAATTTTAATGGTTGTATTATCGTTTAATGATGTAAAATTAGAGGTTGAATGTATTGTTAACGACCGAAGTCGATAGCTGAATTGTATAAATTTTGGAGTCGTTACAGAATATCCATCCAATAAGCAATAGTACTCATGTCCCGCTAATCTGTCCAACATCTGATCGATAAAGGGCAAAGGAAAGTGATCTTTGCGGGTCGCCTTATTCAACTTCCTATAGTCCATGCAAACCCTCCAACCAGTCACTGTCCTTGTCGGAATTAGCTCATTGTCATCATTTTGAACCACGGTCATTCCTCCCTTTTTGGGCACACATTGAACCGGACTGACCCACTTGCTGTCTGAAATCGGGTAAATGATACCCCGCATCCAACCATTTCAGGATTTCTTTCTTGACCACTTCTTTCATGATTGGGTTAAGCCGTCTCTGTTGCTCCACTATCAGTCTTGCATCGTCTTCCATCAGAATTTTATGCATGCAAAAGGATGGGCTGATTCCTTTGATATACGCGATTGTCCATCCTATAGCTGATTTGTGGTCCCTAAGCACTCTCAGCAACTTTTCTTCCAGCAATTCGTTAAGTGTAGCAGAAATAATAACAGGTAAAGAATTAGAATGACCTAAGTATACATACGTGAGGTGTTTAGGGAGTGGCTTAAGTTCAAGAGTCGGTGGCTCCTCCAATGACGGTTTCATCCTTGATGTGGCTTTTTCATCCGTGTGCAATGGTTCAAATGCTGCTCTAAATCTGTTAACTCGTGGTAGGGAGTCTAGCATCTGCAAGTAGTCCACAAATTCTGGATCACCTGATTCTTCATCTCCCAATAATGTCGTCTCCAATGGATCGTTAACCAAACTCTTGCCCATGTCTTCGCCAATTATCTGATCAATGATGTCCATCCGGAAATAATCTTCTTCATCCGTAAGAAATTTCATGGCCTTGAACACATTAAACTTTACTTCTTGATCTTGGACCCTCATCGTTAGTTCACCTTTTTGTATGTCGATGAGTGTCCTACCTGTAGCCAGAAACGGTCTCCCGAGGATGATTGGGATGTTTTTGTCTTCCTCAAAATCCAGAATAATGAAATCCGCGGGGAATATAAACTTATCTACCTTAACCAATATGTCCTCCACAATGCCTCTCGGTTACGTGACTGACCTATCCGCCAACTGCAATGAGATGTTCGTAGGCTTTGGAGCGGGCAAACTCAATTCTATATAAACTGATAACGGCATAAGGTTCACACTTGTCTCCAAATCACACAAACACTTGTTGAATAACATCTTCCCAATCGTGCATGGAATGGTGAAACTCTCCGGATCTTTCAACTTTGGTGGCAACTTTTGCTGTAATACCGCACTACACTCCTCTATCAATGCCACTGTCTCGAAATCTTCTAATTTCATTTTCCTGGACAAAATCCCTTTCATGAATTTCGCATAACTTGACATTTGCTCTAGGGCTCCTGCGAACAGGATATTAATCTGAAGTTTCTTAAAAACTTCTAAAAATTTCGCAAACTGCTTGTCCAATTTTTGCTTTTGAACTTTTTGCTGAAAAGGTGGGGGAGGATAGACAACCGGTGCGTGAACTGGTAAACTCTTTTCTACTTGCTTTTCTTCCCCCTGTCTATCCTTAACCACTTTATTCTCACTGTCTGTCTCAACTTCTTTTGCACCCGAATTTTCTATTTTCTGACCTTCAAGCTGTCTTCCACTTCGCAACATTATTGCCTGACATTGCTCATGATTACCTTTCGGATTTTTCTCTATAACACTGGGTAATGTTCCTTGCGGTATGTTATTCAATGCAAAAGCTATCTGTCCCATATGATTTTCTAAATTCTTGATGGCTATTTCTTGTGATTTCATTGCCATTGCTTGATTTTTCATGGCTACCTCGTTGCTCGTTATATACTTTGATAGCAACTCCTCTAAATCTGATTTTCTCTCTTGACGTTGAACTGGTTGTTGTTGATTCTGAAATCATGGGGGATACGATTGTCGTGGAGCTTGTTGATTCTGATTATTATTCCACGACAAATTCGGATGATTCTTATTCCCCTGATTATATGTATTCTGGTACGTATTCTGTGGAATTCTGTTGTAGCTACTCAAAAACTGTACTGATTCTGGGTTGATTGAGCATTGATCTGTAGGATGTTCACCCGTGCACAATTCACAAATACCTGCAACTTGCGATGCCTGTACCCCTGACCAAACGTCGAACTTCTTAGAGAGAGCTGAAATATGTGATGTTATTGCCGTCACTCCATCTACCTCTAACACTCCAGCGACTGTAGGTTGTGTCATTCTTGCCGTGGGCCACTGATAGTTGTTAGCAGCCATTGTCTCTATCAACTGATATGCCACCTCATAATTCTTTGCCATAAAAGCTCCCCCCGACGCTGCATCAATACTGGTCCTGAGATTCCCATGTAGTCCGTTGTAAAAAGTGTTCATCTACAACCACTTAGGCAATCCGTGATGTGTGCATTTTCTGAGCAATTCTTTAAATCTCTCCCATGCCTCGTACAATGATTCCCCATGTTGCTGATCAAACATAGTAATCTCGTAACCCATTTTTGCAGTCTTCGCTGGCGGGAAAAATTTAGCGAGAAATTTCTGAGCCAGGTCATCCCATGTCGTTATCAAACCCGCTGGTAGAGAGTGTAACCAACTCTTCGCCTTGTCCCGTAGAGTGAATGGGAACAAGAGAAGTCTAACTGCTTCATCCGACACCCCATTGTACTTAAAAGTGTCGCATATTTCCAGAAAGCTGATCAAATGCTCGTTCGGATCATCATTTGTAAGTCCCCCAAACTGAACCGAGTTCTGGATCATCTAAATAGTCCCAAGCTTAATCTCGAATGTATTCGCAGCTATAGCAGGCCTGGTGATACTCGACTGCAGCTCAGCCACCTTGGGTGTAGCAAAGTCCCTTAAAGCTTTCTGGTCTTCGGCAGCCATTGCTTCTCCTTTATCAGAATTTTCGAAGTCGTCCCTTATTTCCTTAATCCACTTACTTGGGCTTTGAAAGCGTCTCTCAATGTCGTCCTCAAAAGGAAGCAAGTCTAGATTTTTGGACCGAGTTTGCATAAACCAACTTCAAAAACTTGAAATAAGACGAACAAAATAAAAATAAAAATGTTTAAGTAAAATTGAACTAATTAAGCTGATATTGAAAAATAATAAAATCTATACTAAAGTCCCCAGCAACGGCGCCAAAAACTTGTTAGGTAAAATCTAGTTACGTACAGCAAGCAAGTATACGTGGTCAACAAGTAATATAATAGTAAGTAGAGTATCGTTCCCTTAGAGACTTAGTAAGAAATTAACTTCACAATTACCAATTTCCTATTAATCCTAATTTTATTAAACCAAACAATTTCTAGTTTATAAGTAAAAATAATAAAAATATCAAAATCAAAGAAAAACCAACAAACCCTAAAAACTGAATTTTCAAACAAATATTGGAGAATTGGGCATACAACTTCACTCTAAGCATCACTCTGATTATTATACCTTATTCCAGTTTAATCCACTATCCCAGTTTATTAACCAAGAACACGTATGTAGTACTAGCCACCTGTCGATGCACTAATACCGTATTAACTCAAATCCACAATTAAGATAAAATTAAGTTAAACACCTTAATCAACTAACTCACTATATCTCTATGTGAATTACAATTAAATAAGGGTTAAGTTCAAGTTCTTTTTATGATTACATGCGATGTCAAGCATATCTCTACCCTAACATTCATCAAGATTCTGTTCATTCACAAAATTCAAGAACACGTGCTATATTAATTAAGTCTAGATTCGTATTTCATCTCTCAAATTTATACAAGTCCACATAAAATTGTTGATCAGGCAATTCATAAATTCAAGCTCAAATTAATATAGATAAACTGAATAACAACTTATTAAACTGAAAACCAAGATATCATAATCATCGTTCCACTTAAAGATCCATTATAAGCCTAATAAATAATTTAGTTCATAACTAATGAATTAAATACTGAATAAATAAAAGAAAACATCATCCCAATTACACAATTCGAAATTAAAGGAGAATAGTAATACACCACCCTTCTCGCCCTTCAAATCTACAATCTTCGTGAAATTACTCTCCTTCTTCGTTCCTCCAAGTGTTTGTCTTTCAATCTCGTTCTCGAAGTGTGTCTGAATGCCCCCTATTTTCGTCCAACCATTAGCATAAATTGCCTCACCTCAGCTTCATCCCACCAATCCTAATCCAACTCTAACTCATCACATAGAAAGTCTAATAGAAATCCAAATACTTTTCAAAACCAATGAGTCATTAGTCAAAGACTCCCAAAAGCATGAAATAACCTCCGTAACACACTCCTATTATAAGCATATTACATAAAGAAATTATATTCCCAACAATGCCCATCTTTCAGCACATAACGAAATTGATCAGGTCTTGTTCCGTAACGACGCGCCCCGCGCCATGATTTGCTCTCATATAGCGCGTCCCGCTCTACTTAGCCAGTAACAATCCCTCGCACTAGCGCGCCCCACGCTGGTCAAGCAGAATGTCAAAAATTGCTCGAAAATCCTTCCAATGCTAGAATCTTGATAAGCTTACTGATTATCCTACAATAAACATAAAACCCATCAAAAGTAACATGAAGTCATAAAAAACTAACAATATAACAAGCTAAATGAATACAAATCATAGGTTAAAAACCTACTCATCAAATTCTCCCAAACTTGAACATTGTTTATCCTCAAGAAAATTGCAATGCAACTAACAACTAGGAATCCAGTATTAAGACAGTACATAGCTTATCCATACAACCTCAGAAAAATTAAGTAAACATGTCAACACTTCATATCAAAACCAATCAATAATTTCTTAACAATCATCAAATCTTAGATTGTTATCACTAATATAGTGCTTGTGTGCTCCACAACTATGCTAACTGATATAAAGTCAAATTTAACACATAATAAGTTTCTTCGAAGGCATCATACAATGTAAATTCAAGAAATCCAAAAACAAGCTAAATCTAACTAAAATCAAGCAATTACCAATATCGAGGGTCAATCATGGGATACTTATGCTTCATTTTTTTTTCATCTACGGGGGCTTTTTGCTCTTATTTCTCGTTTTATTCATATATTTTATTAGATAAATGGTTGTTGAGTGCGTTTTACGCTCCATCTCACGCCTGTGTTTATGGGGAGTATTTCTCCTCAACCCACCACAAGACTCAACTAGCTTTTATTTTCTTTGTTTTTCTTTTTTTGAAGCTTATATACCCTACTTTTTTTCCCCAAACTTAGGTTCTTGCCAAATTTGTCACCTTGACTGCCCATCCTTGCCATTCTCTTATTTAAACTAGCATTATCCTTTAGAGGCCCTTTATGTATCAATTTAAACTCAATCATTCAACAAGTTATTTTTACTATGTTATCCTTATTATACTAGTTTCAAACAGAAAAAGACTCAATTCATAACAAGAAATCACATCAAAGCTCTAATAGTCAGTACTAAACTTGTTTACCCAATTCTAATATCATCATTGGCTAAAAATAAACTCTTACCATCTAATAACTGGATTCATACAATTTAACTACATGCAATGTTTTTTTTTAAATACCATGGACAGGAACACTTATAACAACTAAACAAAATAACTAACATGGTTATTAAATTTTCTCATTACTTAACTAGGTAGAAAACATAATCCCCCAAACTTAAAGCAAGTAATGTCCTCATTACGATAGAATAAATCAATTAAAAGTATGAGGACTTCCCTAAAAACGAGTTACTGCTCGTCGTCGTCCGAAGGAGGATATGTTGGCAGGACCGGAGGAATAGGCATGACCACCGGATGTGCATTAGGATTACAACGAGAAAACGCATCAGCAAGCATCAGGCACCCCATCTTCATATCGGTCCGCATGTGGTGCCTCTAACCCAAAATACTCGTTGATAGCATCGGCATGAAACGCCACCGGTTTACCCTAAACCATGACTATGTGATTGACATGTTCCATTGCGTTGGCATAAAACTCTTTCACTATATTGAGCACCACTGGAAGTGGTTATTCTACTAACTGAAACCAGTTCCGTTCTACAATTTACAAGGTCATATCACCATCCAAGTTAGCATCCGGCTTCAATCCACGTTCTAGCACCAAATTCTTCTTGTCCATGGATGACTTAAATCTTTTCACGGCCCTCTCACTAACAAATTTCGTATGATCATATTGGGGCCGAGCAGTGGAGGTGGATGGACATTGCCTTTTGTGGGAAGACATGGTGTTTCTGGTGTGGTTTAGGCTCAAATTTTGGTTCAAGACTTTTATCAAACAGTTGGTGAGCGGACTGGTGAATTCCCCTAAAATTGGTTGCTTTGTAGTATCTTGCTAGCCAATGTGTGAAATTAAACAACACACTCCTTGGGCACCCAATTCCCAAGGTTTTCCAACCAATTGGTATCAAGAAAAGGGAAGAATATTGAGAATGACGTAAGTTGTGCTTACCTTCAATGTATTTTGTGTTTCCCTCTTTGTAAAGATGTTCCAATTTGAATGAATTTGTGCAAGGAAGGAATTAGATTTAGGATTGAAGTGTAGTGTTTATATCTATTAAGAATTTGGCAAGCTGTATGGTTAGAGTTCATATAGGGGATGAACAACCAACGTGGGTTGGGAGTTGGAGAGTGTATGTGTTTAATGTGAAGGGAAGTTAAAAAGGAGAAGGAGAGTTAGTTTATTAGGAGTTATAGAAGTTATGGAGTAGTGGAAGTGGTAGAGTTGTAGGACAAGTGGGGAAGTTGAGTGTAAGAAGGAGAGTTTTAGTGGTTATGGCTGAAGACAAAGCAATTAAAAGAAATTTATCGTCTGTGTTTTTCGAGCGGCGCGGTCCACGCTATTTGTTGGCTTGAGAAGGCATGCCCCAAGCTTGGAAATCAGTAGGTACTGGCATAGTAGCGCGCCACGTGCCGTGTATACGTATGGGGTGGCGCAGCCCGCGCTATGGAGTCAATAAGTTGGCGGCATAGTAGCGCGCCCCGCGCTCCATGTATGATTGATATGGCGCGCCCCGCACCGTAGCTCGGTGAATTGGCATGGTCCGCGCTGGCATCACAGTAGCTTCTTAATTAGTGGTGCGCCCTGCGCCGTTTATGCATGTTGAGTGGTGCTGCCCGCGTTAGGGGTCCAGTAGCTTAGTGAGTTTCTTTTTCTATCGTTACCTATGAACATACCAAAACAGAGTCAAACTTTTATGAAAACTACTTATTTAAGATAGATTATAAACTAAAGTATAAAGAATAACTAAGAAAGAAAGAGTTTAGAGCTTGGGTTGCCTCCCAAGTAGCGCTAGTTTTAACGTCGTAAGCCCGACGGTGCCTCTTGTGTCACTGTGCATCGGCAAGGGTAATGTTAACGACATCCCAATTTGAATCACCACCCCAGTAATGCTTTAACCGTTGACCATTAACCTTGAACGTCTCCAATGGATTTCTACTGTAGAGTTCAACGACGCCATGTGCGAAAATTGTTTTGATGGTGAATTGTCCCGACCACCTTGATTTTAGTTTTCCTGGGAACAATCTCAACCGGGAGTTGAACAATAGGACTGATTGCTCAGGCTCGAATGTTCTTTGTATTAATTTCTTGTTGTGCCATCTCTTGACCTTTTCCATGTACAACTTTGAGTTCCGTAAGCTTGCAGTCAGAATTCGTCGAGCTCGTTCAACTGAAGCAATCTCTTTTCACCCACAACTGCTTGACCGAAGTTAAGTTTTTGAATGGCCCAATAGGCTGTGTTGTAACTCGACAGGTAGGTGACAAGATTTCTAGTATAGTAATTGATATGGTGACATACCAATCGGTGTTTTATACGCAGTTCGGTAGGCCCATAGTGCATCGTCCAACCTGAGAGACCAATCCTTTCTATTCGGGTTTACCACCTTTTCCAAGATTCTCTTCACCTCCCTGTTTGAAACCTCCGCTTGACCACTGGTTTGGGGATGATATGATGTAGCTACCTTATGGTTGACCCCATACTTTGCCAAGAGAGCTATGAATGATCTGTTGCAGAAGTGACTACCTTCATCACTTATAATAGTCTTGGCGTGCCAAATCTCGTAAAAATATTCTTCTGTAGGAAATTGAGAACCACTTTGGCATCATTGGTTGGGAGTGCTACGGCTTTAACCTATTTTGATACGTAATCCACCACAAGCAATATATACTAATTACTGAATGATAATGGAAATGGCCCCATAAAATTGATGCCCCAAACGTCAAAAATTTTAACTTCTAAGATCATTTAGAGTGGCATCTCTTTCCTTTTCGATATGTTGCCCACCCTTTGACATCTATCACAAATTTTTACAAACTGGTAGGCGTCCTTAAATAGAGTAGGCCAATAAAACCCTGATTGAAGCACTTTTATCGCTGTCCTCTCACTGCCACAATGGCCTCCATATGTCGATGAGTGACATATATGCAGTACGTTCTTCACCTCACTGTAAGGCACACACCGTCTGATAATCTTGTCGGCGCACTGTTTGAATAAGTACGGCTCATCCCACATATACCACTTGGCGTTATGAAAAAACTTCTTTTTCTGTTGTCTTGTAAGATCAGGAGGAGGAATGTCGCTTACTAGATAATTCGTGAAGTCCGCGTACCATGGAAATTTAGTATTTATCCCAAACAGTTACTCATCCGGGAATGATTCGTTGATTACACACTTGTCCTCTTCCTTTTTACCCTGATTTTCTAGCCTTGACAGATGATCGATGACTTGATTCTCCGTCCCCTTTCTATCCTTTATTTCTAAATCAAACTCTTGTAGAAGGAGGATCCATCTGATAAGGTGTGGCTTAGCATCTTTTTGCAAAATTAAGTATCGAATAGCCGAGTGATCTGTATAAACTACCACTTTTGTCCCGATCAAGTATGCTTGGAATTTATCGAACGCATACACCACTACAAGTAATTCTTTCTCCGTAGTTGTATAGTTCATTTGAGTCTCCGTGAGTGTCTTACTTGCATAATATATGGCATGAAATACCTTCTCTCGGCATTGACCCAAAACAGCTCCAACCGCATAGTCGCTTGCATCACACATTAACTCGAAGGGCATGGTCCAATCCGACGCGACGATTACGGGAGCTGTGGTCAATTTCTTCTTCAAAAGCTCGAATGCCGCTTTACACTCCTCATCAAAATTAAAAATTGAATCCTTCTCTAAAAGACTGCACAAAGGTTTTGCAATTTTAGAGAAGTCCTTTATGAATCTCCTAAAGAACCCAGCATATCCCAGGAAACTTCTAATTCCCTTAACTGAACTCAGTGGAGGAAGCTTTTCAATTATTTCCAACTTCGCTTTATCAACCTCTAATCCTTGAGTCGAGACCTTGTGCCCCAAAATTATGCCTTCTTCAACCATGAAGTGGCACTTTTCCCAGTTAATGACCAAATTTGTGTCTGTGCATCTTTGTAAGACCATTACCAAATTCTCCAGACATGCATCAAAATCCTCCCCATAGACAGAGAAGTCGTTCATAAAGACTTCTATATTTTTCTCCACCATGTCCGAGAAGATGGCCATCATACATCTTTGGAAGGTCGCGGGTGCATTACACAAGCCGAACGACATTCTCCTGAATGCGAATGTGCTGTGTGGGCACGTGAACGTAGTCTTCTCTTGATCTTCAGGAGCGATGACGATCTGATTATAACCTGAATATGTGACAAGCCGAATTTTCATAAGTTATTAAAATAAGAATTTAATAATTGAAATTCTTATTATGATGTGTATATATTTTGAATTATGTGATATGGTATGAAGAGAATAGATTATGTGATTAATGTAACAATCAAGAATTTTAATTATAATTTTTTTTAATATTTATTGAATTATATAAATATTTAATGGATGCGTTTATTGTTGAATAAATATTTGTTTTTTGTTGAATAAATATTTATTTAATTTGATTTGATGTGATTTGATTAATTATTTGTTAAATAAATAATTAATGACTCAAGAAAATTAATTGTTATGAGATAGTATTCTAATTTAATTTAATAATTAAGTTAGAGAGTTTATAATGATTAAATGAATTATTATATTATTCAATAAATTGTTATTAGAATTAATTAAATTAAGTATGAAAACTTAATTAAATAAAGTGTGGCAAATAATTATACTATAAAGGAGTTATTAAAATAAATTAAAGGAGTTTAATTTAGTTTTACCAAACAAGGCTTAAAAATATTAAGTCTTTAATTTTTAAAGGGTTTTGCCAAACAGAGCCTTATGGCTTTTAGATTTTTAAAATTTGAATTATTAAATTAAATGAATAAAATATAAATAAAATATATTAATAATTTATACGTTATATTGGTAACTGATAATATTTATTAGGTTTATAATGACCATATGCGTTTCTTTTATTTTACGTTGGCTTATCAGTTTTAGAGTACTCATAGATTATCAGATGGATTTTTAGTTTACGTATTTGTCTAAACTTAAGCCTAAGAAAGAAAAAGAAAAATCCAGAGAGTTTTGAGAGAGTCTGAGAGAAAAGCAAGAGAGACTTCCTGAGACTTTCAAATAGTCGCCTGTGGTGTTTAACAAAGATTGTCTGAGCAAATTGAAGGTATGTCTTTACCATATATGTTTTTCGCCAAATTTACTGTGAATTTGATTTTCTGTGTTTCTAAATTTGACTGCAGTATAAAAATAAAATTCTTTACAAAAAGTGTCTGTAATCCATATGTTTTACTAATTGATTATGGAATCATGTGTTTTGGTAATAACTAGCATAGATATATGACTATAGTTTACGTGTACGTTCAAAAATAAGAAAAATGGTTTTACAGTGATTACATGTACATGAACATGTTTTGTGGATAACAAAATTAGTATGTGATTGTATGCTAATTGTGAAATTGAACCTTATGTATGTTAATTGGGTAAGAACTTAATGAGAACGTAGTTCAAAGGAATGAATTCATTGGATAATTGTGGTTTACAGTGTTAAACCTTGTAAAACAACGTCAACAATGGAGTTTTGTTTTAAAATAGTGTTTCAAGGATTTAAATTATTGTTTAAGTTGTGCTAAATTAGTATATGTATGCTTGTTAATGTTATGTGTGATTTACATAAATTATATATGTTAATTTGGCTGCTAGAAGCCATTAAACCGTTAAGAATTGTTGTGTTCTGTTCTTCGTGTACGGTTTCTGTAAGTTTCGGCGCCTCAGCTCCAAAAATCAGAGCCGCAGCCCAGAACTCCATGCTGCAGCGCCGAAATTAGTGCCACAGCACCAATTTCATGCTGCAGTGCCACTGCCTGACTTAGTTCTCGCGCTGCGGTGCCGGAATAGTAGTCTGGGTCGGACAGTTTTGACCTTCTGTAATAAAACGGCCATAACTTATTCATACAAACTCTGATTGAGGTGATTCAAGATGATCCAGAACGAGGACGAAGAGACCTACAACTTTTGTTCTTTAAGTTTTTTAATTTGAGGTCGAGATCAGGGGTCAAAATGGTCATTTGTGGGACATTTGTGGGACTGATGTGTATTATGAGGCAATCGGAGGACGTCGGGAATGCACATATGCAAATGTAGTACTCCTGACGATAAAAGATGTTGGCCTAAATTATAAAACATAAATATTAGTAAATATAGTGATGCTTAACATTAATAAATGATGTATTAGATAAGTTATATAAGCATACTAAGCACACACAAGAGAGACGAATCGGGCGTGTGACGAATGAACATCGAAACGCCGTGACAAGTGTTAATGAACATTATAAGATATGGAATGGGTTTAATATAAAACACATAAGTATTCCTAGCAAGACTTAAACAATTGAATGAATTTTGAATATTACATAAGTCAAAAAGTTAACACAATCTAATTGAACATTGTGTGATAATTAACAGGAAGGATTATGAGATGTGGAGTAGAGTTTACATTACAATTACTATGTGTTGTTATGTGACTAATAGTTGATGTGTGTGATTATATAAATATGTAGGGCACGTGTAGTGCAGATAGCTGTAAGCTGTTAATCTATTATTGGTAAACAACGATCAAGGTAAGTCTTTCGGTTCCTATTTTCTGCGTGGACTTAATGAACTGTTTTAAATTGCATGATATGTTATATGTGTTGTAAGCAAGCATGATATGTTATACATGTTGAAATCATGAAATGTTAAAGTCAATTTATGACTACATTATTTTGGTTAAATAATGATGATTGAGTAAGGAACTCAATCTTTATATTTGCTATGTGAATTAAAGCATGTATGCCATGTTACTTTAATTATTAGGAGATGTATATCAAGCATGTTATTATGTGCTATGTGATGCATGAAAACTGTTAGATTTTGCTGGGCTGTCGAGCTCAACCTTGCAAATAACCACTTTTGTAGGTTAAAGATTTAAGGTAAAGTTATGTGATACTTGAAAGATATGAATCAGATGTGATACTTGAATATTTATATACTTTGGCTGAGTTATTATTATTTGAACCATGTTTAAGGTTCTAAATAATGTATTAATGTTGAATTATAATATTTTTTTGGTATGTAAACTCTTGTAGTATTACAATGATTCTAAGACATTTAGATGTAAAGGTTAAAAGTTCTGGGAACGAGAATAGTTTGTAATAGAAAATTTTTATTACTCCGTAAATTTTAATGGTTGTATTATCGTTTAATGATGTAAAATTAGAGGTTGAATGTATTGTTAACGACCGAAGTCGATAGCTGAATTGTATAAATTTTGGAGTCGTTACAGAATATCCATCCAATAAGCAATAGTACTCATGTCCCGCTAATCTGTCCAACATCTGATCGATAAAGGGCAAAGGAAAGTGATCTTTGCGGGTCGCCTTATTCAACTTCCTATAGTCCATGCAAACCCTCTAACCAGTCACTGTCCTTGTCGGAATTAGCTCATTGTCATCATTTTGAACCACGGTCATTCCTCCCTTTTTGGGCACACATTGAACCGGACTGACCCACTTGCTGTCTGAAATCGGGTAAATGATACCCCGCATCCAACCATTTCAGGATTTCTTTCTTGACCACTTCTTTCATGATTGGGTTAAGCCGTCTCTGTTGCTCCACTATCAGTCTTGCATCGTCTTCCATCAGAATTTTATGCATGCAAAAGGATGGGCTGATTCCTTTGATATACGCGATTGTCCATCCTATAGCTGATTTGTGGTCCCTAAGCACTCTCAGCAACTTTTCTTCCAGCAATTCGTTAAGTGTAGCAGAAATAATAACAGGTAAAGAATTAGAATGACCTAAGTATACATACGTGAGGTGTTTAGGGAGTGGCTTAAGTTCAAGAGTCGGTGGCTCCTCCAATGACGGTTTCATCCTTGATGTGGCTTTTTCATCCGTGTGCAATGGTTCAAATGCTGCTCTAAATCTGTTAACTCGTGGTAGGGAGTCTAGCATCTGCAAGTAGTCCACAAATTCTGGATCACCTGATTCTTCATCTCCCAATAATGTCGTCTCCAATGGATCGTTAACCAAACTCTTGCCCATGTCTTCGCCAATTATCTGATCAATGATGTCCATCCGGAAATAATCTTCTTCATCCGTAAGAAATTTCATGGCCTTGAACACATTAAACTTTACTTCTTGATCTTGGACCCTCATCGTTAGTTCACCTTTTTGTATGTCGATGAGTGTCCTACCTGTAGCCAGAAACGGTCTCCCGAGGATGATTGGGATGTTTTTGTCTTCCTCAAAATCCAGAATAATGAAATCCGCGAGGAATATAAACTTGTCTACCTTAACCAATATGTCCTCCACAATGCCTCTCGGTTACGTGACTGACCTATCCGCCAACTGCAATGAGATGTTCGTAGGCTTTGGAGCGAGCAAACTCAATTCTATATAAACTGATAACGGCATAAGGTTCACACTTGTCTCCAAATCACACAAACACTTGTTGAATAACATCTTCCCAATCGTGCATGGAATGGTGAAACCTCCGGATCTTTCAACTTTGGTGGCAACTTTTGCTGTAATACCGCACTACACTCCTCTATCAATGCCACTGTCTCGAAATCTTCTAATTTCATTTTCCTGGACAAAATCCCTTTCATGAATTTCGCATAACTTGACATTTGCTCTAGGGCTCCTGCGAACAGGATATTAATCTGAAGTTTCTTAAAAACTTCTAAAAATTTCGCAAACTGCTTGTCCAATTTTTGCTTTTGAACTTTTTGCTGAAAAGGTGGGGGAGGATAGACAACCGGTGCGTGAACTGGTAAACTCTTTTCTACTTGCTTTTCTTCCCCCTGTCTATCCTTAACCACTTTATTCTCACTGTCTGTCTCAACTTCTTTTGCACCCGAATTTTCTATTTTCTGACCTTCAAGCTGTCTTCCACTTCGCAACATTATTGCCTGACATTGCTCATGATTACCTTTCGGATTTTTCTCTATAACACTGGGTAATGTTCCTTGCGGTATGTTATTCAATGCAAAAGCTATCTGTCCCATATGATTTTCTAAATTCTTGATGGCTATTTCTTGTGATTTCATTGCCATTGCTTGATTTTTCATGGCTACCTCGTTGCTCGTTATATACTTTGATAGCAACTCCTCTAAATCTGATTTTCTCTCTTGACGTTGAACTGGTTGTTGTTGATTCTGAAATCATGGGGGATACGATTGTTGTGGAGCTTGTTGATTCTGATTATTATTCCACGACAAATTCGGATGATTCTTATTCCCCTGATTATATGTATTCTGGTACGTATTCTGTGGAATTCTGTTGTAGCTACTCAAAAACTGTACTGATTCTGGGTTGATTGAGCATTGATCTGTAGGATGTTCACCCGTGCACAATTCACAAATACCTGCAACTTGCGATGCCTGTACCCCTGACCAAACGTCGAACTTCTTAGAGAGAGCTGAAATATGCGATGTTATTGCCGTCACTCCATCTACCTCTAACACTCCAGCGACTGTAGGTTGTGTCATTCTTGCCGTGGGCCACTGATAGTTGTTAGCAGCCATTATCTCTATCAACTGATATGCCACCTCATAATTCTTTGCCATAAAAGCTCCCCCCGACGCTGTATCAATACTGGTCCTGAGATTCCCATGTAGTCCGTTGTAAAAAGTGTTCATCTACAACCACTTAGGCAATCCGTGATGTGGGCATTTTCTGAGCAATTCTTTAAATCTCTCCCATGCCTCGTACAATGATTCCCCATGTTGCTGATCAAACATAGTAATCTCGTAACCCATTTTTGCAGTCTTCGCTGGCGGGAAAAATTTAGCGAGAAATTTCTGAGCCAGGTCATCCCATGTCGTTATCAAACCCGCTGGTAGAGAGTGTAACCAACTCTTCGCCTTGTCCCGTAGAGTGAATGGGAACAAGAGAAGTCTAACTGCTTCATCCGACACCCCATTGTACTTAAAAGTGTCGCATATTTCCAGAAAGCTGATCAAATGCTCGTTCGGATCATCATTTGTAAGTCCCCCAAACTGAACCGAGTTCTGGATCATCTGAATAGTCCCAAGCTTAATCTCGAATGTATTCGCAGCTATAGCAGGCCTGGTGATACTCGACTGCAGCTCAGCCACCTTGGGTGTAGCAAAGTCCCTCAATGCTTTCTGGTCTTCGGCAGCCATTGCTTCTCCTTTATCAGAATTTTCGAAGTCGTCCCTTATTTCCTTAATCCACTTACTTGGGCTTTGAAAGCGTCTCTCAATGTCGTCCTCAAAAGGAAGCAAGTCTGGATTTTTGGACCGAGTTTGCATAAACCAACTTCAAAAACTTGAAATAAGACGAACAAAATAAAAATAAAAATGTTTAAGTAAAATTGAACTAATTAAGCTGATATTGCAAAATAATAAAATCTATACTAAAGTCCCCGGCAACGGCGCCAAAAACTTGTTAGGTAAAATCTAGTTACGTACAGCAAGCAAGTATACGTGGTCAACAAGTAATATAATAGTAAGTAGAGTATCGTTCCCTTAGAGACTTAGTAAGAAATTAACTTCACAATTACCAATTTCCTATTAATCTTAATTTTATTAAACCAAACAATTTCCAGTTTATAAGTAAAAATAATAAAAATATCAAAATCAAAGAAAAACCAACAAACCCTAAAAACTGAATTTTCAAACAAATATTGGAGAATTGGGCATACAACTTCACTCTAAGCATCACTCTGATTATTATACCTTATTCCAGTTTAATCCACTATCCCAATTTATTAACCAAGAACACGTATGTAGTACTAGCCACCTGTCGATGCACTAATACCGTATTAACTCAAATCCACAATTAAGATAAAATTAAGTTAAACACCTTAATCAACTAACTCACTATATCTCTATGTGAATTATAATTAAATAAGGGTTAAGTTCAAGTTCTTTTTATGATTACATGCGATGTCAAGCATATCTCTACCATAACATTCATCAAGATTCTGTTCATTCACAAAATTCAAGAACACATGCTATATTAATTAAGTCTAGATTCGTATTTCATCTCTTAAATTCATACAAGTCCACATAAAATTATTGATCAGGCAATTCATAAATTCAAGCTCAAATTAATATAGATAAACTGAATAATAGCTTATTAAACTGAAAACCAAGTTTACATAATCATCGTTCCACTTAAAGATCCATTATAAGCCTAATAAGTAATTTAGTTCAAAACTAATGAATTAAATACTGAATAAATAAAAGAAAACATCATCCCAATTACATAATTCAAAATTAAAGGAGAATAGTAATACACCACCCTTCTCGCCCTTCAAATATGCAATCTTCGTAAAATTACTCTCCTTCTTTGTTCCTCCAAGTGTTTACCTTTCAATCTAGTTCTCAAAGTGTGTCTGAATGCCCCCTATTTTCGTCCAACCATTAGCATAAATTGCCTCACCTCAGCTTCATCCCACCAATCCTAATCCAAGTCAAACTCATCACATAGAAAGTCTAATAGAAATCCAAATCCTTTTCAAAACCAACGAGTCATTAGTCAAAGACTCCCAAAAGCATGAAATAACCTCCGTAACACACTCCTATTATAAGCATATTACGTAAAGAAATTATATTCCCAACAATGCCCATCTTCCAGCACATAACGAAAATAATCAGGTCCTGTTCCGTGACGGCGCGCCCCGCACCATGATTTGCTCTCATATAGCGCGGCCTATGCTACTTAGTCAGTAACAATCCCTCGCACTAGCGCGCCCTGCGCCAGTTTACTCTGCAACATGGCGTGCCCCGCGCTAGTCAGGCAGAATGTCAAAAATTGCTCGAAAATCCTTCCAATGCTAGCATCTTGATAAGCTTACTGATTATCCTACAATAAACATAAAACCCATCAAAAGTAACATGAAGTCATAAAAAACTAACAATATAACAAGCTAAATGAATACAAATCGTAGGTTAAAAACTTACTCATCACTTATCACGGTTGGAAAATTCAGAGCAAAATAAGGGAGATAAGACGGTGATAAATGAGTTTTTCTCGGATGAAAAACTTTTCTCAATAAAGCAGGAAACACCATGGTACATGGATTTCATGAATTTCATTGTGAGTAAGGTGTTTCCTCTAGATATGGCAAGTCAGCAGAAAAAGAAGTTTCTCCATGATTTGAAGTAATATTTTTGGGACAAACCATTCTTATTTAAGTAGTGTGCGGATCAAATAGTAAGAAGGTACGTGCCCCAAGAAGAAATGGAGAACATACTACATCACTGTCATGCATCTGACTAAGAAGGACATTTTGGAGGAGAAAGAACAACGACCAAAGTGTTAAAATCAGGATTCTATTGGTAGATGCTCTTTAATGATGCACATTTCTTCGTGTTAAAATGCGACAGATGCCAAATGGTTGGCAATATATCAAAACGACACGAGATGCTACTCAACATGATCCTAGAGGTTGAATTGTTTGATGTGTGGGCCATCAACTTTATGGGGTTGTTTCCTTCCTCCATTGGTAATTCATATATACTACTTGCGGTGGACTACGTTTCGAAGTGGGTGGAAGTTGTAGCATTACCCACCAATGATGCTAAAGTGGTGATTAGATTCCTCCACAAGAATATCTTCTCTAGGTTCGGCACACCTCGTGCAATCATTAGCGAAGAAGGCTCGCATTTCTGTAATAAATAGTTCTCAACTATTTTTGCTAAGTATGGGGTCACTCATAAGATAGCAACTGCCTACCATCCACAGACAAGTGACCAAGCTGAGGTTTCCAACGGAGAGGTGAAGAGAATCCTTGAGAAGATAGTGAACCCTAGCTGAAAGGATTGGTCAACCAAATTAGACGATGTTCCATGGGCGTATTGCATAGACTACAAATTAAACATTGATAGGGATGTCACCGTACATGCTAGTGTATGGGAAAGCATGCCACCTTCCAGTGGAATTGGAACATAATGCCTACTAAGCCATCCGAAAGTTGAATTTCAATTTATCTGTTGAATATTATTAGATAACATTATTGACAATGTCTAGAAAGTTCTGTCTAAGGAGAGGTTTGGTTATCTAATTGTGCGCCAGTAAGGAGAAATCCTTATTGGAAAGCCCCCTCTTTCCTGGGAACGGCCTAGTTGCCAGTACTATAATTTTGTAATATTATTTGTGTATAATTAATTATTGATTTATATGATAAGAAAAAATATTGATTTTATGTGGATATAGATGGAGAAAATTTTTAATGTGACAATTGTTGAAAATTAATATTTTATCTTTTTCTGATAAAATAATTCATTTAAATATATTATTTTAATAATATATTGATGGTGATATTTTTACAATGAATGTGGGATATATGAATATATGAGGAGGAAGAGTATTTTTGTGGCATTAAATGATTAACACATGTTTTGTGTGTTGGTGGACACAATTCTTGACCGAAAATTTATTATTGACTGTAAAATCGTTCGTTTGTGAATTTCGGTCAATTTTTGTTTGGAATTTGGAAAAACTTTCTTCTACAAAGTTGTAGAGAATTGAATTTCCTATAAAAATTCTTGAGATTCGAATTTTCTGACAAAAGGGCTATTTATTATGAATTATTGAAGTTCTGAAGTTCCGAAATAATTGATTTTTGGAAGTTTTATTTATTATTTTGAAGAAAAACGTTTTTTGGCATTTAAGTGGGCTAACATGTGATATAAATGGGCTGAGATCAGATGTCTAGAGGTGGGCTAAGGAAAATTTGATAAATATATTATTATTATATTAAATTTTCTGCTTTTGTGTTCTAAGCATTTTCCTATAAATAGGGTGCTTATGTTAGAATTGAAAATCACACCAGAAACACAAGTTTCTCTCTATTTCTCTCTATATCGAGCGTATTCTTGTGAGTATTTGATACTTTGAGTGTTGCTATACGGTGTAAGTTTCCTTCAGCACTATATCTAGTATTCCAGTCAGAAGTATCGTCTTTCCGAGGTAAGGGATGTTATTTCTTCTTAAATGATATTATTTTCTTCAATATCATTATACCGGAGTATTGGTTAGAAATTTTTATCAAATTTAGAACTTTTCATGTCGGGGTTACTATTCATGAGTTACTATTCACGAGTTACTATTCACGAGTTACTATTCACGAGTACTATTCATGAAGCATAATGATGTTTTTTGTGAAATTTCTATCTTTTGGTGTCGGAATTACTATTCATGTATATGGCACTATTCACGTATACGGCACTATTCACGAATACGGTACTATTCACCGGAAAATGATTTTTCTTCTTTTTATCCAAAATATCTATTCTGGATACTAGCTTTGATTGTATCCATATTTTGATCATTCTTGAATTTTACTCCACTATGATTATTTATGAGGTATTTTTAGACATGGAATAGCTGAAATACGAATCCTTAATATCTACTCTTTTGTTTCACTGGATTTGTTTTCTTTAAAATATTTTTCATCATCCTCAGTCCTAAATGATGATATTAATGAATATCTTTGGCCCGTAGTGCAAAGATGAACAGGTGTTTAGATGAACATGACCAACTGATGAATATCTTTGGCCCGTAGTGCAAAGATGAACAGGTGTTTAGATGAACATGACCAACTGATGAATATCTTTGGCCTGTAGTGCAAAGATGAATATTTGATTTCCAGATATATGTTGATTGATGTTACAGGGATAAAATATTGATGATGGACTTTTAAATTCATATATAGAAGATAGTAGATTTCATTCTCTACTTAATTCTTCTAATGAATTATTATTTCCGCTGCGAATATTGATGTAAAACTTGTTGTCTATTGTATTCTATTAAATTTTTATCTGTTGAAGACTAACGATAATTTGTTCTATATTATCTTAGTCATAATATTCTTTACTGGGCTAGTTGAGCTCACCATTTTCCTTGTTGTTCCATCTTTCTTCTCAGGAGGCGAGAATGTAGCGAGTACTAGTCGGGGTGTGGAATGATGGTTCAAGACAGTTGTTTTAGTAGTTCTCACTATTTTGTAAAATAGTGTATCAATAAGTATAATGAGGACTTAATTGAGTATGAATACTGTCTAGATGACAATATTTGTATTTAAACTCACAGTATATGTGTTGTCGTATTTTGCACGACAATTGTAATAATAAAGTTGTAGTTATTTTCTGTACCATGTATTTGGCGACTCAGAATAGGTTGGATGGATTAGACCTATTTTGGGGGCGTCACAGTTGGTATCAGAGCTTAGGGATATGATCTCTGGCGGAGATCAGGGAATAGAACTAGGAGGTGTAAGACGAGTAAATCCTTCGCTAGTGTGTCCTACCTAAGCTTATTTGTTGGTCGATCATAATATAGGGATATTATGTGATATGTTAATTTGTTAAATTAACCCTTGTTTTATGGCAGTATTTGAGAATGTCGACTGAGAATGTTAACAGTGGAGTAAATGAGACGATGGAGATGCCTGTACTCACCAACGAGGAGAACGTGCAACAGGCTGGCAATGTTCCTCCTGTGAACAACACCACTGAGAAGACGATGAACGATGAGATGTTTAGAAGCTTTTTGCGGTTCATGCAAAACCAGGCGAAGGAGATTCCTGTTCAAAATATAGGAAGAAACAATGGCAATGCACAGTTAGTCACAGCCAAGCAGTTCAAAGAGTTGGGACCACCAGAATTTAAGGGAAAGCCGGATCCGATCATGGCGGAAACGTGGGTCAAGCAAATTACCAAGATATTCGATGTCTTGGGATGCACGGAGGAACAGAAGGTTCCATTCGCCACCTTTATGTTCCATGGCGAGGCAGACTACTGGTTGGAGTCTGTGAAACGTACCCATCCAGCCGCACTCAGCATGTCTTGGGAGACATTTCAGAAACTGTTCAATGACAAATACTTTCCTGAAAGTGTTCGTCATATAAAGGAAGTAGAGTTTATTAGACTGGAGCAGAACAACATAACGGTGTCCCATTACGATGCGATGTTTGCAGAGTTGTCCAAGTTTGCACCTCATTTGGTAGAGAATGAGGAACGTATGACGCGGATGTTTCTGAGAGGTTTGAAACCCGGCATACGTCAATATCTCATTTCTCATAAATTTTCTCTCTATTCAGATGTTGTCAACAGGACTCAATTATTAGAGCGAGATAACGAGTACGGTCAACCGAGGGACCACAACCAGGATCATATCGGTGACAGCAGTCATCAGAACAATGATAACCAGCGGAGAAAGAAAAATACAGACAAGAACGGCAACCACTCTGGTGGTAATCGTGGCCATGAAAATAGAAGAAGCGAGTCGGGAGGAGATTTTAAAAAGAGGAGATTCAACAATGACCATACGAAGACGTCAGCACCAGCAGCAACTGGTTCCAAGGGAGGAGAACGACCACCGGTCATATGCTATAAATGTGAAAAAGAGGGACATATCAGCCCAAACTGTCCACAACAGTTCAAGGTATGCTATAATTGTGGAAAGGAAGGACATATCGCTCGAGATTGTACGGTAGCGAAACCAAGTTCAGCGGGGACGGTGACTCAAAAGGCTGCCCCAGAAAAGTCAATGTCAACGGTTCCTGAAAGAGCGTTTGTCGTGACTGGTCAGAACACGAGGAACCCGAACGAAGTTAGCACGGGTTAGTTAATTATAAATTTTTGCGAAGTCTATACCTTATTAGATACCAGTTCTACCCATTCATTTATCTCTCCTGCTTATACTCAACGTTTAAACTTGATTCCGGAGAAGTTAGATTTTGACTTATCTGTTGAAACTCCGTTAGGAGAAACTTTCGTTACATCCACTGTTTATAAATCTTGTTTGATCCAAGTTGGCACCATCACATTACCTGTTGACCTTATTTCTTTAAAGATACTTGCATTTGACGTGATTTTAGGGATTGATTGGTTAACTACTCATCATGCCAAATTGATTGCTTTTGTAAGGTTGTTAGTTTTCATATTCCTAAGCAACCTGTTATTCGAATTCAAGCAACCAAACCATTGAAGTCAAACTCTTTCATATCAAGCCGTAAAGTCATTCGTTTATTGAAAAACGGATGTCAAGCTTTCTTAGCTATGTTATGGACTTGAACAAAAATACGTCAGATTTGAATGATATTTCTATTGTTAGTAAATTTCCTGATGTATTTCCTAAAGAATTTCTTGGCTTACTCCCAGAGCGTGATGTTGAATTTTGTATCGACTTTGAACCCGGTACAAAATCCATTTCTAAAATCTCATATCGAATGGCTCCTATTGAACTTCAGGAGTTAAAAACCCAACTATAGAAGTTGATAACCAAGCCTCTATCTGGTGACTTCCTTTGTGGAATGTACTGAAGCCAGACTCTCCGTAGGGGACGCCATATTCGTGCGGTAGTAAACTGATAGGTGCCATTGTAACGTGCTATCCAAGATTGGGATATGAGTCACAGTTGAGAGCAACCTAAGTCAGTAATCGAAATACGTAGCTTTCTAGGCTTAGCTGGTTATTATCAGAGATTCGTGTAAGAATTTTCTCGAATCTCTACCCCGTTAACTCAGCCGACTCAGAAAGATATCAAATTCGAATGGACCGAGGAATGCGAGAAGAGCTTCTAAGAATTCAACATGCGACACCGACGTTGGCTTGAGCTGTTAAAAGATTTCGATCATACCATCCTAGAAAAGCAAACGTGGTAGCTGACGCATTGAGTAGAAGATCATATGCGAGAACGAGTGCGATGATGTCAAGTATACGCGTAGAATCAACTTTAATCGATAAAGTTAAAGTTGCTTAAGCCACAGACCCGGAGCTGATACATATGAAGAAGAAAGTACAAGAAGGTGCTATTCCGGAAGCGAGAATCGATGAAGAAGGAATACTTCGAATCCACTCTAGACTTTGTGTTCCTAACGACTCTGATTTGAAGTACAAGATTATGATGGAGGCACACAATACACCATTTGCGATCCATCCTGGCAGTACCAAAATGTATCGTGATCTTCGACATACATTTTGGTGGAACAATATGAAGAGAGAGATTGCAAAGTTTATCTCGAGGTGTTTAACTTGTCAACGTGTAAAGGCGGAACATCAAGTGACAAAGGGTCCATTGCAACCACTTGAGATTCCGAAATAGAAGTGGGAACACATTACCATGGATTTCATTACGGGTCTTCCCACGGTTTCTCAAGACATACATGCTATTTGGGTTATAGTTGATAGATTAATCAAGTCTGCTCATTTCTTGCCGATACGGGAGACTTATTCCCTTGAACGTCTTGCTAGTATATACGTGAATGAGATTGTGAGGTTGCATGGCATGCCAGTATCCATAGTTTCGGATCGTGACCCAAGATTCACTTCAAGATTTTGGGTTAGCTTGCAAAAAGCTATGGGCACGAATTTACGGTTCAGTTCGGCATACCATCCTCAAACGGACGGACAATCAGAGAGGACTATTCAAACTCTTGAAGATCTATTAAGACTTTGTGTCCTAGATTTCAAAGAAAGTTGGGATAAGTACCTACCATTGGTGGAATTCTCCTACAATAACAGTTATCAGGCAAGTATAGGTGTGGCTCCATTTGAAGCATTGTATGGACGAAAGTGCCGCTCTCCAGTATGCTGGGATGAGGTGGGAAAACCAACATTGTTGGGACCCGAGTTGGTACGTCTGACTATGGAAAATATCCAAACGATTCGACAACGTATACAAACGGCACAGGATCGACAAAAGAGTTATGCGGATCTTCATCGAAAGGACGTGGAATTTGATATTGGAGATCATGTATTGTTGTGAGTTGCTCCATGGAAGGGAGTTACAAGATTCGAGAAGAGAGGAAAGCTCAATCCACGATTTATTGGTCCATTTCAGATTCTTGACCGAGTAAGAAATGTGGCCTATAGACTCGCGTTACCTCCAAGCATGTCTCGTGTTCATAACGTTTTTCACATATCTATGCTTCGTAAATATGTGAAAGACCCAAACCACGTTATTGAGTTATAACCAGACGAGATAGCCGAAGACTTAACGTACGAAGAGGTACCTATCAAGATCTTGGATAGGAAGGAGCATGTCTTACGCACGAAGGTCATACCACAAGTTAAAGTTTTGTGGAGAAACCATGCTATTGAGGAAATGACCTGGGAGTTGGAAACGAAAATGAAAGCGAGGTATCCTCATCTTTTCGAAATACCAGGTACGTACGTCAATTTCGAGGACGAAATTTCATAAGGAGGGGAGGTTGTAAGACCCCAAATTATTAATAAATAAAATTTAATTTCCTTTATTTATTATTTTGAAATAGTAAGGGTTAAATTGATTAATGAGGTTAGTTATGGGAAAAATGCGCAAATATTTCAAATAAGCAGGTGGTTATAAAATATTCAGTGTTGTCAGAGAATATTCGTTTGGTCGTGAAATATTCTTGCTGTCGGGGAATATTCATACGACGGCGCAGCTTTGTGTGGGCCCCATAACGGAAAGCAATTGGATGAAGAAAAGGACAAGTATAAGTTGTTTATAAATAACGGCGTAGTTGTTACCGTTAATACTGTTGGAATACCCGGTGGTTAAAACACAGTAATACGCGTTGTTGCACAGTAGCACACAATATTACACCAATTATTGATTCTTACGTAAGAAGGCACTACTCAATAATGGTTATAGTAATTACTGTTCAGTATTTTATTTTATTAATTCAATAATTGCTACGTTGATATTTTATAATTGTCACTACGTAGTATTTTCCATTATCGGAGCAATAATTCATATTATCTGAATAATATTATTAGCTAATATTATTGACAATGTCTAGAAAGTTCTGTTTGAGGAGAGGTTTGGTCATCTAATTGCGCGCCAGTAAGGAGAAATCCTTATTGGAAAGCCCCCTCTTTCCTGGGAACGGCCTGGTTGCCAGTACTGTGATTCTGTAATATTATTTGTGTATAATTAATTATTAATTTATATGATGAGGAAAATATTGATTTTATGTGGATATAGATGGAGAAAATTTTTAATGTGACAATTGTTGAAAATTAATATTTTATCTTTTTCTGATAAAATAATTCATTTAAATATATTATTTTAATAATATATTGATGGTGATATTTTTACAATGAATGTGGGATATATGAGTATATGAGGAGGAAGAGTATTTTTGTGGCATTAAATGATTAACACATGTTTTGTGTGTTGGTGGACACAATTCTTGACCGAAAATTTATTATTGACTGTAAAATCGCCCGTTTGTGAATTTCGGTCAATTTTTGTTTGGAATTTGGAAAAACTTTCTTCTACAAAGTTGTAGAGAATTGAATTTCCTATAAAAATTCGTGAGATTCGAATTTTCTGACAAAATGGCTATTTATTATGAATTATTGAAGTTCTGAAGTTCCGAAATAATTGATTTTTGGAAGTTTTATTTATTATTTTGAAGAAAAACGTTTTTTGGTATTTAAGTGGGCTAACATGTGATATAAATGGGCTGAGATCAGATGTCTAGAGGTGGGCTAAGGAAAATTTGATAAATATATTATTATTATATTAAATTTTCTGCTTTGGTGTTCTAAACATTTTCCTATAAATAGGGTGCTTAGGTTAGAATCGAAAATCACACCAGAAACACAAGTTTCTCTCTATTTCTCTTTATATCGAGCATATTCTTGTGAGTATTTGATACTTTGAGTGTTGCTATACGGTGCAAGTTTCCTTCAGCACTATATCTAGTATTCTAATCAGAAGTACCGTCTTTCCGAGGTAAGGGGTGTTATTTCTTCTTAAATGATATTATTTTCTTCAATATCATTATGCCGAAGTATTGGTTAGAAATTTTTATCAAATTTAAAACTTTTCATGTCGGGGTTACTATTCATGAGTTACTATTCATGAGTTACTATTCACGAGTTACTATTCACGAGTACTATTCACGAAGCATAATGATATTTTTTGTGAAATTTCTATCTTTCGGTGTCGGAATTACTATTCACGTATACGGCACTATTCACGAATACGGTACTATTAACCGGAAAATGATTTTTCTTCTTTTTATCCAAAATATCTATTCTGGATACTAGCTTTGATTGTATCCATATTTTGATCATTCTTGAATTTTACTCCACTATGATTATTTATGAGGTATTTTTGGACATGGAATAGCTGAAATACGAATCCTTAATATCTACTCTTTTGTTTCACTGGATTTGTTTTCTTTAAAATATTTTTCATCATCATCAGTCCTAAATGATGATATTAATGAATATCTTTGGCCCGTAGTGCAAAGATGAACAGGTGTTTAGATGAACATGACCAACTGATGAATATCTTTGGCCCGTAGTGCAAAGATGAACAGGTGTTTAGATGAACATGACCAACTGATGAATATCTTTGGCCTGTAGTGCAAAGATGAATATTTGATTTCCAGATATATGTTGATTGATGTTACAGGGATAAAATATTGATGATGGACTTTTAAATTCATATATAGAAGATAGTAGATTTCATTCTCTACTTAATTCTTCTAATGAATTATTATTTCCGCTGCGAATATTGATGTAAAACTTGTTGTCTATTGTATTCTATTAAATTTTTATCTGTTGAAGACTAACGATAATTTGTTCTATATTATCTTAGTCATAATATTCTTTACTGGGCTAGTTGAGCTCACCATTTTCCTTGTTGTTCCATCTTTCTTCTCAGGAGGCGAGAATGTAGCGAGTACTAGTCGGGGTGTGGAATGATGGTTCAAGACAGTTGTTTTAGTAGTCCTCACTATTTTATAAAATAGTGTATCAATAAGTATAATGAGGACTTAATTGAGTATGAATACTGTCTAGATGACAATATTTGTATTTAAACTCACAGTATATGTGTTGTCGTATTTTGCACGATAATTGTAATAATAAAGTTGTAGTTATTTTCTGTACCATGTATTTGGCGACTCAGAATGAGTTGGATGGATTGGACCTATTTTAGGGGCGTCACACGTAGTGCAGGGATGATGTGTATTATTTATTAAGCTGAGTCTCAGCGATAAAATTGATGATAAATTCTTTTAAATAATAGAAGATAGTAGATATCATACTCTACATGACTCTTTTAATGGATTATTTGTTCCGTTACAGTTAAACTTGATGTCTATTGTATTCTATCAGTTTAACACTGTTGAAGGCTAACGATAATTTATTCTGCATTATCTTAGTCATAATATTTCTTACTAGGCTAGTTGAGCTCATCCTTTGCTTCCATTGTTCTCTTCAAGAAATGAGAATATAGCTGGGACTAGTCGGAGAACGGAGTGACGGTCCAGATAGTAGTATTAGCAGTCCTCACTATTCTGTGAAATAATGTGATAATAAATGTATTGAGGACTTATTTTGAGTGTGAATACTGTCTAGAAGATTATATTTGTAGTAAAACTCACAGCTCATGTTGTATATTTAAGTTTGTATTTGTATTCTGTACCATGTATTTGACGACTCAGAATGGGTGATGTATACCTATTTTGGGGGCGTCATAGCTACTGTGCAACCACGCGTATTACTGTACTTTTATCACCGGGTATTTCAATAGTTAACGGTAAAAGTTTTGCTGTTATTTTTATAAAAAGATAATTTCTGTTGCTTTCTAAAATTGACATTAATTCCGTTGAGGGGCCCACCAATGATTGTGCCGTCGTACGAATATTCCCTGATAAAATGAATATTTTTCGACCAAACGAATATTTTATGACAACTTGCTTACTTTGTAAAATTTAAAAATATTACCCACAACTATAACATTATATCAAATTCACACCTTATTATTTAAAATAACATTTAGAAAAAATTAAATCTTTATTCATAAAAAATTAGGGTCTTACAGAAGAATTCTCTAATTCTGGTGTGATTTTTATTTCTAAACTAAGCATCCTATTTATAGGAGAAAAGCATGATATTATTTAAAAATAAAATCACGGGTGAACAGTAACATTTTCACGGGCGAACGAATTCGGCTGATTTTTGATTTTAATATTCATCACTATGCAATAAAATATTCTAATAAAACGAAAACTTTAAATAAAATATAATATATTCTATTTATAATCTAATAAAACGAATAACTTTATATATAATATAAAAAATATTCTATTTTATATAAAAAGTTTTCTGTTTTATATAAAAAAAAATTCTATTTTATTCTATAATAATAATAATACAAAAACTGAGATAACTTTCTATCGACGATTTTAAAAAAATGAGTAAGTGGGGGTCTATGTAATAAGGCAAGCTTATAACAAATACTTCATGAAAAATCTCTTTATTTATCACAAATCACTTGTCTTTAATAAATATATTTTTAATCTTTCAACAATTATTCATCATTATAACTCATAATATTAGCAACCTCATTATCAGGAAAAAGGGGGTTTTTCGATAATGACTTCTCCTTATTGGCGCGTAATTAGATAACCTAACCCATTTTCTCGACAGAACTTTCTAGACATTGTCAATAATGCAAATAATAATATGAAAAACGGTGTCGTCTCAATTATTGATTTAATAATATAAAATATTGTGCAGATGATACTGTGACAATAATTGAATCAATAATATGAGTTATTATGCATCAACTACTGTTGCAATAATTGAATAAAACTAAGTGACTTCTCACGTAAGCATCAATAATCAGAGATACTGTACAATATCGTGTGCTATTGTGCAACCACGCACATTACTGTACTTTTATCACTAGTTAACGGTAAAAATTTTGCCGTTATTTTTATAAAAAGGTTGTTTTGTCGCTTTCTAAATCCTACAGTAATTTTGTTGTAGGGTCCGCCAATGATTGTGTCGTCGTACGAATATTCCTCGACCAAATAATATTTTATGACAACTTGCTTACTTTGTAAAATTTATAAATATTACCCACAACTATAACATTATATAAAATCCACATTTTATTATTCAAAATAACATTTTAAAAAAATAAATCTTTATTCATAAAAAGTTAAGGTCTTACAGTACACATGGAAAAACTAACCCACACATCAACAATTAAGCCTCACATGATATGCATGGTAACGAATTCCGTCACTTTTTTGTATGGAATGTTAAGTAATGACCAAGTTGAAATTTTTTTAGTATAGTAATGCGTTTGTAACAAAAAAAAATTTTGTAACTACAATGAAAATCGACCACTAGTACAGTGACCAAAACATCAATTAACTCAAATACAAGCACACACATTTTTTTTTTAATATAAGTATATATTAGTAATTTAAATGCAAACCTTAATTTTTAAAATTCTTTTTCTTTATAAATTCAATAACAACATTAAAAAAAAACTTTTTTCCTATCCTAATTAAAGTTTTCTTCCTTTTGCTTTCTGTTCAAAACATAAAAATATATACACAGTTAATGTTTTGCTAATTTGTTAATAAAAATATATACACGGTTAATGTTTTGCAAATTTGTTAATTGAGACTATTTTTATGTCACATGGAGGGAGTATAATACAATGCTCTAACAAAAATGATATATTTTTCGACAAGAATATTATTACAATTTTTGTTATAAAAGTATATAAAATTATTTATATATGTGAACTTTTATTTACGTAGTATGTTATTGTATATTTGTATTTAGTCTTAATAAGAGTCATTATATTTTATCGCAAAATATATATATATATATATATATATATATATATATATATATATATATATATATATCAATTATTTAATTGTTAATTATATAAATAATTATTAATAATAATTTTTTTTCCAAAGATACATTAAGCTGTTCTTATAATTCTTAATAATTTTATATATTGATAAGTTTCATGATCCTAATTCGGGGGTGTTTGATAAAAATTGAATGAATCTGAATCTGAATCTGAATCTGAATGAGCTGAATCTGAATCTGAATCTGAATGAACTGAATCTAAATGAAAAAAACTGTTTGATAACTGACATATCTTAAAGATCTGAATGACATATTTTTAATATTTTACCCCTCTGAAAAAATTTAAAGTTGTTGTAAATTTATTTAATATTACATAATATAATTGTTAATATTTTTTTATTATTTTTATTATTATTTTTAATTTTTTTTACTTCATTCAGTCAACTATTCAGCCATTCAGACCAAAAATTCAGACTTAACCATTCAGCCAACGAATCTGATCAATTCAGCCATTCAGACGATTTTTTTTTAAAATAAACGCACTTAATAATTTAGCCACTTATCGATTCAACCATTCAGACCCATTAAATTCTAAACAAACAGCCCCTTAAATTTATGACTGACAATACATAACAAAAACTACAAAACTACCGAGAAGACACGTTCCACGTGGTCAATGGTCCACTACAGCCGACTTTACCTACAGAACCTATAGCTAATCTGGCTGCCAACCTGGAAAACTAGCTGGCATCTACCCGAAAACCATTGTCCCAAACACTCCAAAACCATTTTCTGTCTCCAAATCCATCTCTTCAAATTTCAATCATCAAAAGGAAAAGGAAAAGGAAAAGGACAGCCACCTTTCCATTTCTCCCCAATCATCGCCAAATTAACACCATTTAAAAAATCTTCAAATCGGTTTACTTCATTTCTCTCTCCCGGGGTTTCAGTTTTTCCCCTACAGATTCACAGTACTAGTTTTTAGTACATATACAGTTCATTTGATCCTCAAAAATTTGAAAATATTGAAGAATTTCTGACACTTTGATTCATTTAGCTTTAAATTAATTTACCCACATCCAAATTCTCTATGCTTTGTAATATGATAAATAATGGCTTCGATCCCTACGGTTTCAGTTGTTCCCTTCACAGAATCACAGTCTATTACTAGTTTACTACTCATTTGATCCTCAAAACTAACAAACATAGAAGAATTTCAGTACCCTTTGATTCATTAAGCTTTAATTCATGTACCCAATCCAGATTCTCTATGCTTTGTAATCTGATGAATAATGGCTTCGATCCGGAGAACTCTGTCGCCGTATCATGATCGGTCGTATCAAAACGGAGGAAGTCCATTTTCTGTCCAATTGCCGTCGCCTAAGAACGGTAAATCTGCATCACTCTTGTCTAGATTTCTCGCTGATATTTTACTTCAGAAACACTCGCGAAAAAATCAGCAACCATGGAGGAAATGGTGTTATAGGTGTTTACTGTTTTTTATGATTGGGATTTTATTGGGTTTGGCTCCTTTTGGGGAATTTGAAGATGTTAAAAATCATGATTTTACATTCGAGGTCATCAAGTCTCCGATAGTAAATGTTAAAGAGGATGTTGAGAATGTAGTTGTTGCTAGACCAGATGATGATTTTGTGGTGGATTCAGTGGAATTTATGAAGGGGAAGAATAGCATAATGGAGAAAAGATTTGATTTTATGTATAGGAAACAGTTAATTGTTGTGACACCGACGTATAATCGTACCCTTCAAGCGTTTTACTTGAATAGATTGGGGCAAGTGCTTAGGCTTGTACCTCCGCCACTTATTTGGATTGTGGTTGAGATGAATTTGGCTTCGATGGAAACTGCAGATCTTTTGAGGAGTACTGGTGTTATGTATAGGCATTTAGTGTGCACGAAGAATTCTACAAACATAAAAGACAGAGGTGTTCATCAGCGAAACACAGCACTTGAGCACATTGAGCACCATGAGCTTGATGGGATTGTTTACTTTGCAGATGACGATAATGTCTATTCGCTTCAGCTGTTTGATAGCATGAGAGAAATAAGGTATATTAATAAACTATTACTTGTAAATAGTTATCATGATATGTGGAATTTAGTTTTTGTGTTGCAGTATTTTCCAGGCTGTTCAATTGAATGTTGTTGTTTGTGTCTGCAGACCCAAATTTATATTAAATTCCTATGGCTACTGTGATATGACTCCCAAATGTTTTGGTTAACAATGCTCTTGAATTGTGATAGCTAAGAGGTTTCGTATTTGGAGCTTGATTTATTAAAATTACTGATATTTTATTGTCATGTCTATGATCTTACATTGTTAGGTGTTCATGAGCTAATTTATTAACTAAATTTCAAAATAGATATAAGATCTAATCATTTTTGGTTTGAATATATTGTATTTTTAAGGCATGCCTAATTATATTCAGTTTTTCGTCATTGGAAATAAATGCCCTCTGTATTTCCTTTTTATTTTTTTCCTGGTGGTTAAAAATTGAAATTTGGTTGACATATTGTATCTATTGCATGTTTATCTGCTGCTTGTGGATTGCATGTCTGTCACCTGTTCTGTTTTTTAATATACTTTGTATTTGTTTATTGGCAGGAGTTTTTTACATTGTAATTGCATATTTCTTTTGGGGGTTACCTGCTCTAATCCTCTGTTCACATATTATCTCCTAATTTCAGTTCTTAATCTTTTGAATAGAGAGGACTGCTGTACCAAAAACTTGCTTTTGTAATTGAGTTAGTATATTGATTTTTTGGTCTGTGGTTACTAACATGTCAAGTTTTCAACTTTTATTCTCTTTTTTCTAGAAAGGAAAAACATTGTAATGTCTCAAAAGGAAAAGCATTGTAGTTTTGAAATGAATGTAAAGTCTTGACATTTTCCATTGACAAATAGCAGTTATTACTTGTGTCTTTCACATATTGGCATGCATAATGGCACAACTGCATGAGCTTGTGTATCTAAGAGTTAATAATGGAATGGGGAAATGCAATTTATGAGATCATGAGATATTAGATAGGCTTAATCAGTATAGGGACTAACTAGAAACCTCAGCAAAACAAGAATCTGAAAATTAGAAGGAAAATATTGTTGAAAGTTCAAAATTTTGCTTGCTGTTGTGGACCAGTTGGTGGAATCAAATTTTTGGAAAAATTGATTAAAGAAGATGATATAGGGAACCTTATCTTCTTTTTAAACCTACTAGACGCTAGTGTGTCTTTTACTTGTGCACTTTTGAAAGCAAGATATGTAGCAAGTGAGTTTACTACATCGGTGGAAGAGTTTTGGTTACCAGTGTTCAAAATTTCCTTAATAAACTTGAATTTTGATTGTATGACTTTGTTTCTTTTTTCTTTCTGATGCTATTTTGAGAGAGAGAGAGAGAGGAGGGGGGAGGGTGTATGGGTACTCTGTTGTTTAAGATGTTCATACTCTGATCCTCCATTTAATATGTAATATGCTATCATTACTCATCAGTCATGGACAATATAAATTATTTGTTAAGTTTTTATTTTATATGCGTCATTTTTTTTTGACATATGTTCACTCTAGAAGGACAATACAATGGGCTGCTTGAAGAAACCTATTTTATCTCAAATCTTTCAAGATATTGAGTAACAGACTTTATTATCTTCTATTTTTGTGCTCCCTTTTCCTGCCTTGAAATGTTATAGCTGTTTAGAAATGGCTTTGTCCTAGTAAAAGTGAAGATTAAAGTACATAATATGTGTGTATATATCGTGTGTGTCTATATATATATTAGTGGAAATATATTGAATTCTTCATTTTTTGGTCAATTGGGTGAATACTTTAGCTTTTTGACTGTATTTGTTTGCCTACTCGTTCATGTTTTATTAATTTGCAATCTGCAGTCAGTTTGGCACATGGCCAGTGGCCATGCTTGCACAAACCAAAAACAAGGCGGTTTTGGAAGGTCCAGTATGTAATGGTAGCCAAGTACTTGGATGGAACACAAATGAGAAGAGTAAAACACTCCGTAGATTCCATGTTGACATGTCAGGCTTTGCATTTAACAGCACCATATTGTGGGACCCAAAGAGATGGAAGCGCCCCACCACAGATCCAATTCGACAGTTAGATAATGTGAAGGAGGGTTTCCAAGTATGCATCGTCTAAATGCAATTTTATATACTTTGTTATATCCACTGTATTTACGTGTGATAAACTTCATGTGTAATTTTAATTTATTCACATACTCTTTATCTTTCCACAGGAAACAACCTTTATAGAACAATTGGTGGAAGATGAAGACCAAATGGAAGGAGTTCCCCATGATTGCTCGAGGATCATGAACTGGCATCTCCACTTGGAAGCTCATGAACTTGCTTATCCTCCTGGCTGGTTGCTTAAGAAGAATCTTGATGTTGTCCTTCCCGTCAAATGATAGAACTTAATACTGTGACTCCAATGTTGAGCCCAAAACAGGTTTGACCCACAAATTCTGTGTTGTGTAGTTCAAACTTTTTGGAAGTACAGATGTGATAACTTGAATTTATTGGTTAGGAAGTTTTTTGTCACGAATATTTAATTATTTTAAGAAACAATTTTCAAATCTCTTTTCCCCCTCGTGACAGTGCTCCTTCATTCCTTACCGGATCATGCAGCAATCTGTGATCATAGGCAGATGCAGCTCCGTCAGATTCTGGCAGGCAAAGAGATAGAAGAATTACAAAGTTTCTTTATAGAGTGTTTATCCATATTATTCTATATTTCTTTTGCAAAAGCGAAATTGCGTTTTTGTTGTAAAGGTTTGGAACATTTTCATTGACATTAGGGTTATATTTGCCAGTCATTTTCGCAAACAAGCCCGGACCTCAAACTTGAAAATTGCCTCTGTAGTGGGGTTGGGTTGGTTATTTTGTGGATGGTTAGTTGGTAGGTCTTGTATACAATTTGTGGAAGGTCAACCCTAAACAAAATTTATGTGAAAATGTTTGTCCTTGCAGTTATGTAATATTGCACGATAATCAAACAACATAATGTTATATCAATATCTATTATTTCAGAATTACATTACTGCAAATCTTTGTATTAGCGTAACCTTTTGAGTCGGCATGAGTTCTTTTTTTCCCTGTTAGGGAAGTTTTGATTGTAGATTGTGTTGTGCGTCAAACATTATTGTTTTGAGATAATAAATATTTAAATTAATGTAAATAAATTTCTGTCAGCCTTTGATGTCCATAAGGTGCAGCTTAAGATTGTAGTGTTAGTTTGAATTGTAGTTGTAATATAGCCCTGCTACACCTGGCAAACGGACGGGCGGGCCCGGGCCGAGCGCGGGCGGGCCAAAAATGGGTCGGGTCAAAAACGGTCCGGGTTTTGGCGGGCCGAAAAAGTGAGGTCCGTGGCCCGGGTTGGGCGGGCTTGGCCGGCTCGCGGGCTTTTTCTTATTTTTTTTTTTAGCAAAATCTTGATACACCAAAAATAATAATAATAATAATAATTTTAATTACTTAAATTAACTACATATCTCAATCAATTAAAATTTTAATAGTATTATAATTTTAGATATTAAAATAAAGACATGATTTGGGATAATGATTGATTTACTTTCCAAATAAGTAGGGGGAATGCATAATTAAGGGATAATGATTGATTTACTTTCCAAATGTACTACAATAAGTAAGGGGATTGCATAATTAAGGGATAAAATTATCTATATTATTGTGTATAGATTTTGGACTTGCAAAGTTGCAATCTAAAAAATTAGTGGTTGATTCGGATTATATATTGTTAGTAATTCAAAGTATATAATCAAATTTGATTCTTTAAAATTAATATAATTTATTTAACTTTTAAAAATAATAAATATTGTAATTAATACTAATATATAGATAATTTTAAATTTTTATAATTATATTATCTAACTTAAACTAATAATTGTTAGTTTAATAGTTTTATACTTTGAAATTATTAACTACATATCTCAATCAATTAAAATTTTAATAGTATTATAAATTAGTATTATTAATTAATTACCTACATTAACTACATATCTTAATTATAATTTTCAAATATAGTTCAAATTTATTGAATATTGTATTAAAAACAAATAGTTGTTGTAGCTTAGTTAGTTTGAACTCTTATTTATTTACTTACAAGTCTTGTGTTCAAGCCCTACAAGTAGCAAAATTTTATTAAAAAAAAAACTCACGGGCCACGGGCCGGGCCGCCATGGGCCGGGCCAAAAACAACCAAGTTTTCATGGGCTAAAAAAGTTAAGCCCAAAGCCCAGTTTTTACGGGCCAGCCCGGCCCGCGGGCCTAGGCCAATTTTGCCGGGTCTAAGCCCCGCTCAAGGAACAAAACTGCTTTCAACTTTGGAATTCGGCTTCTTATTACTCTTTCCTTTTATATCACATTTGATTTTCATTGTAATTAATTTGTAAAATTTTAATATTCAAATTGTAAGATAAATTTTTGAAATAGAAACTTGTTACTTTATACTCCCCCTACCTTAAAAACTTGCTTATATCGACTTTTCTGGTCAAATTTACTAATTTTAAAGCTAAAAATTAACCATATTTATTTATATTTTCAAAATCTTGAAAATTGGAAGTATTTGTAAATTCAATGTAATTTTTTATGGTTATAGTTCTTGCACCTATGTTTAAAAGAAAATAGTATAAATTTTGATTACAAAAATAATTAATTTGACTTAAAAGTGAAATTAGGCCAATTTTTGAGATATGGATGGAGTAATATTTTTTATGCAATTTATAATATTAACTATTGCATTAATTAAAGTTAAATAAATTCATATTAATATTGATTTTTAAGATTTTACAAATTAAACTAGAATATGAATTAAATGAAACTTTTTATTTTTTTGTAGAAAAAAGGAGTAGATATTTAGGAAACTAGGGTTGTATCATGCAAGCGTGCTGCTGCTTGTGTACTGTGTGGAAAGAATAACATTGTTTATTTTATATTTTAATAGCATTTAAATCTTTTCGAAGTCTTGTGGTATAATAATTATATAATTAATTTTTCATCATATATTTTACATAAAGTAGCGGAATTTTATTTCTAAACTTAATAGTTTAATCATATGATTCGTGGTTATATTATACTAACATTTATTCCAGTACAAAACACGTATTCTTGTTTAAAAACTATTAAATAACTGATGTTACCTATTTAATTTTTTATAGATATTTTATTAAGTAAAGTACTGAACTGTTTATATATATAAACTTTATAATTGATTCATATTGTTGTCCTATATTTGTATCATAATAATGTTAAAAATTAATATTAATTAAAATAATTCTCATAACTTTGATTCCTTCTAAAACTGTACTATAACTAAAAGAAAATTTTTATAAATATTTAATAATAAATATAAATTTGTTAAAAGAAAGCAGGATCGAGATAGATACTGGAATAAGCACGTCTGTCAACGATTTACAAAGGATAAAGGCCACAACGCCATAACACGGCAAAAGGCAAAGTCCTAAATGCGACTTGGGTGACGTCCCACTTATTCAAGTATCAAGCTTCAATTAGTCTCATTTAATAAAATAGCATGGATAATTTAAAGGTATATTAAATATATATTAACAGATAAATTACTACATATATGGTCTCATAAAGTTACTGTTGATTTGGGGGTCTACCCAAAACTATAACCCTGCAGGTTTCTTCCTGGATGGCTTTTCTGGTTGAAACAATTAACTGTTCAGATTTATTAAACTGTTCTAAGAAATAAGAACGATTATATCTGTCTGTAGCAGTTTGATATGCTGTTTTATAACGATTACTGTTATCTATATGATAATATAAAAGTTCAAGTAATGAAACATAATAATTGACAGAAGTAATAATTAAAACTTACAGTAGAGCTCTGCAATTCTTTAAACTTCAAACTTATATATATCAAGTATTTTACAGAGAGAGAGGAAGTAAAGGAAAATTCTGAAAAAAATTTTTGAAAACCAGTTCTGCCTCAACAAAGGGTGAGGTATCCCTATATATACAAGTGAGAGGATAAGAAGGGATCGTGTGTGTCCTTGTCAGTGGAGTCGATCATTGATCCTTATCTTTCCTTCTTTCAATCTCAGCCGTAGATAGTGGAACGCATGAGATGATGTCGGTTGGGTGGAGTATTATTGAGGACAGGTGGCGTCGTTTTCTGATAATGGAGGGAGCAGCTGGCTTTCTTTTTAGAAAGTGGTATTACTGTTCTTGTCGTTTTCTGATTATTGATTCATCTGGTGTAGTGGAGGGTCACCATCATAATGTTTTTCCTTTTCCTTTCTTGTCCTGTTCTAGTTTTTCAGAAATCATTGAGGTGAGAGAATCCCAGAAGTCTCCCATGGTGGGTTCGGGTTCTTGACTTTCTCCGGCTAGGACATTGAATTGATTATCATCCTGTTCAGATTCTTCATCACTGGCTGTTTTCATAGAAACATCATCTGGAACTAAGGATTGTAAGAACTGAGTCTTCATGTAATCCATAGTTTTGACAATTAATTCTGTTTCAGTGAGATTAGGAAACTTCTGTTTTAAATCAGACTGGATTTTAACAAAAGGATTGACAGGTACTGGTGAGGGAAGGCTTTGCGGGATAACATCAAGGCAAGCCTGAGTGTGATTCTTAATTGTTTTAAGGAGTTCTGGTAAGGTCGGATTAAGACCTTTATTCCACCATTTGGTAAAGAATATTCTTTTGAGGCGGGGAATCTTATTTTGGTAATCACAACGGAAATCCCATTTTCAGATCCAAGGGATACTGAAACGAATTATAAAATGGGCAAATAATTTGGACATTGATAAATCTCTATTTACTGGTATGTGGGAATAGGCAACTTGCCATTCCTTGAATGCTGTTTGAACAGATTCTGGTAAGGTTTCAATGGTAACACCAATCTTATCCCACCAAACGAAAAACCAGTTGGGAATTTCGTTTTTAAGTACTTCGGGACAGACTCGGATAAACCAAGTATGGTTGTGAATTGGATTCTGGTAATAGAAAACCTGGGTAAAAGAATCTATATAATCCCAATAACTGTAACGGGTTTCTTTTGTATGACTGGATTCAATAGTACGGGTGGTATGAGGATTAATACCCCAATTGGCAAGAGGCATGATGCTCTTGACCGTTGTTTTGCTGTATTGAATCGGGCTGGTAGATTTGTTAGGATTATGAAGCGTATGCTTAATGTCCATAGATGCTGTTTCAATGATTATTTGTTCATAAACATATTGGTACTGATTAAAACGGGGAGGAGACTGTTGAGTCGTTAAATAACGTCTCTTTATCTCCCATGGATCTTTCATCCATTTTTCATCATTCTGTTCAATGAATAATACTGTTTCATCCACATTTATGTTTGGGATATACTGTTCTGGTAAAAGGAGAACATCCTTTACGGTAGGTTGGCTAGAAGAAGCCGAAGAGTTGCTGGTCTGAGAATTCAGAGTAGGAAATTCTGTATAGTACTGATTGGCTCTGCCTCGGCCTCGCTGACCGCGGCCACGGCTTCTACTGCTCATTCCTGCAAGTATTCTCTGGTTAGAAAATCCGGTAAAGAATTCTGTTTTCCTTTGATATATTCAATATCAAAGTCGAATACTGATAAAGTACTTTGGCAAGTGGCAAATATCTGTTTAGAAGCTAGATTTTGAACATCCTTTTTAAATATCTGTTTTGCAGCTGAACAGTCAACTCGAATTAAAAAGTGCTGGTTTAAAAGATCATCTTGAAATTTTAAAACACATTTAACAATGGAAAGACATTCTTTCTTTATGGTAGGGTAATTCAAAGAAGGTCCTTTCCAAACTCCTGAAGTAAAACGGATAAGATCCTCTTTTTTACTGTTAGGATTGAATTGCTTTAAGATACCACCATATCCTGTATTAGAAGCATCAGTTTGAACAATCTTCTTCCATTCAGGATTGGGTAAAGAAAGGCAAGGTAGCTGTTTAACTCTAGCTTTGATCTTTTGAACTGCATCAGTATGTTCAATAGTCCAAGGCAAATGATTTTTTCTTAGCCGGGTGTACAGTATAGCAGCATCCTGAGAAAGATTAGGGTAATAGTCTCTAATATAATTTAGACTTCCCAAATATCTTTGCAGTTGATTAATATCTTTAATTTCATCCGGGAATTTAGATGCAAATTCAATACATCTATCAATAGGAATAATAGTTCCATTGAAAATATTATGTCCGAGAAATTTAATTTTTGTTTGGAAAAGTTTCATCTTAGGAGCATAAACTACCAAACCATTTTTTATGATAACATTTTTTAAAAATGTTTAAATGCTTAATATGCTGTTTAATTGACGAGGAGAAAATTAAGACATCATCAATATAGCAGATAATAAATTTAGTAAACGGATTAAAAATATCATTCATGATATGTTGAAATTCAGAAGGTCCGTTTTTGACACCAAATGGGAGAACATTCCATTCATAATGTCCAAAAGGTACTGTAAAAGCAGTTTTATAAGTATCCTGTTCTCTAATTTGTATTTGCCAAAATCCTGATTTCATATCAAATTTAGAGAAAATAGTGGCATCATGAAGTCTGTCAAGGAGGTCCTTCTTATTCGGAATTGGATATCTAATCCATTGAAGGGCTTCATTCAGTGGTTTATAATTAATAACAAGGCGGGGAGTTCCTCGTTCAATTTCAGAATTTTTATTGACATAAAAAGCTGTACAACTCCAAGGGGAAGTACTGGGTTTTATTAGCTTTTTCTGCTGAAGAGACTCAATTTCAGTTTTGCAAAGAAGTAAATATTCCTTCTTCATCTGACTGGGTCTAGACTTAGTAGGAATATTCTTTTCATTAAAATTAGGAATATAAGGAAGAGAAATAATATGTTTCTTTCTATTCCAAAAGGCATTCGGGACATCACTACAGATTTCTGTTTGAAGAGTTTTGTAAATTAATTTTATTTTTTCCTGTAAAGAGGGCTGTAAAATTCTTTGTTCTGTAGAAAGAAACTTTATTTCTTTTTGGATGAAATTTATCTGTTTTTCTTTTGAATAAATCATGTGCTTGACTTGATTTAATTCTTTAGTATAAGGTTCTGTTATGAATTCAAAAATAATATGCCTGTTATTAAGAGTAGTGTGAATACCTAAAGTATCTATCTTCGAGATAGGCATCAAAAGGCAAAGGAAAGGTGTGCCTAGGATGATACTTTGATTCATATTTCGGATAAGAACAAAAGAGGTAGGTAAACAAAGACCTTGATTACAGATTAAGGCTTCTGGAATTTTATATTTAATGTTCATAGTGTTACCACTAGCACTAGTTAATGATTGAGTGGTTTTCTGGAAATATTTGGTAGGAATTAATCCTTCCTGAATACAGTTCATATCAGCGCCACTATCAACTAAGGCAATGACATCTTTAATGATAAAATCCGGTTTGATGACAAGAGTAATTCTAATATACCATTTTTGAAAAACCACTTGGTTCATAAGCATTAAATACTGTTCAGAAGACTCTGATTTATCAGAAGATCCAGTTTTTGAGGATTCTACATGATTATCATGTATATTGCTTAACTGTTGTTTGATACTATTTAAATCATGGAAGATGATAGTATTAGTATTTTGTAACTGTTTTATTTCAGATTTTAAAATATTAATTTCGGTTTTAAGATCGTGAATAGTAGTAGGTTTTTCAGCGGAGGAAACATCTTTTATGCGTCTCATAACCTCACGCATACTATACTGATCAATTGGAAGGTTTTCTTCGGTTTTTTGATTTTTATAACAGATCTCTAAAAATTTTAGTTTAATTTCGGGATCTTTTATATTTTCAGCTCAGTCAAGGAGAGATTTCTGGGTATTAGTTAAGACATTGATGCTGGGACCTCTAACATCTAAACCATTCATCTCTACGATGGCTTTCCAATAATCAGCTTCAGTGCTTGTCTTACAGTTATTAATTGTGCAGGTTTGACAATTCCCGTTATCAGAATCATTATCAGACTCAGAATAGACCTCAGCTAAACCATCTTCGGAGCTAGACTCAGAACTGCTGGTAGCTAAACAATTAATAATTTGCTGTTGGATATCCTCATCAAGGGACATCTCATTGAGTTTTTGTTTCAATTTGGATTTGCATTTATTAGCAAAATGTCCCGTTTTACCGCATTTATAACATTCAATTTTAGACTTATCTTTTTTCTTACTACTCTTCCTCTTCTTTGTAGATTTTTCAGGGGTTTTGTTATTAGAAGAAGATTTTTTAGAAGAGCGTTTCCGATAAGGTCTAGAGGTTTTAGATCTGTGCTGTTTTCTGGTCTTATGAGGATACTGTAATTTTGTATCATAAGAGAATTGATCGCAAAATTCTCCTATCTCATGTTTTTTAGTGAGATTCTATTTTTTCATTAATTGTTGAAGTTTCATGTCATTACATAAGGATAAACCTTCTTCAATAATTACTGAAATGAGATGACCATAGGAATACTGATCATAAGGGATACTCATACGGTCGTGCTTATCTCTAAGCTTTTTTCGAACTTTTTCAGCAAAGAAAGTAGGAAGGCCATCAACAAACTTGGCTTTCCAGTGTTCACTGTTAGCGTCTGATCTCTGCATGACTTTCATTAAAAAGACATCTTTGTACCATCTAAAATGGGTTAAAGATGGGCAACGAAGGTTCTGAAGGAGCTCACGTCTTCTGTCAGTGTTCATCTGACCAGGTCCAACAAAATGATGAAGGATAGCTTGAACAAGAGTGTAACAAGCATCCTCTCTTCTTGTGAGCAGACTGGTAATAGGGTCAAGTTCTTCTTTGTAGGATTGAAGAACTTCGGTTCTTTGGATTGCAGTTAATACATTATCCCACCATCCCTTAAGGATGCCAGTAAATCCATTAACTAAGAAACGACAGATTTGGTGGTCTGTGTTATCATTCTGTTTACAGACAGTTGCATACATCAAGATATGATGGATGGTTTCGAAGATTTGATATTCTGTCTTACCATCAATATTCCATTCATAAATGGTTTTCCCATGGTAAGATTTTTGAGTATGAAGAAAGTCTTCTTCATAAAGAATATCTTGGGGGGTAGGTCTAGGATAATAATACCTACTAGGTCCGGTTAGGGCCATACGATTAACAGGTTTGTGACTGTAAGAAGTTTTATTGATATTCTGCATATCCTGAAAGTTATTCTGGATTTCTAACAAATGACTAGGAGAGAGGTCATCAGGGTTATCTGTATCACTGTCAGTATTGTTACTGGTGGAAGAGGAGTGTCCAGAAATAACATTTATTTGGGAAGAAGAAGTAGGTGCAGTTGTGAGTTTTAAATCTTTCATTTTGTTTAAAAGATTATCAATAAACTCATTGTCAGATTTAGAAGATTTCATTCTAAAATTACTAACTTCTAATGGTGGTTTTATGGTTACAGGTTGAAGTTCAGGTTTGTGGGGAACAACTTGACAGTTTTCGTTAATATTATTAATATGTTCCTCAATTCTTGTTAACTGTTTTCCAACAGTTTGAAGGAATAGATTAGTATAATTATTCTGTTTAGATAAGGGTAAAATATCTTTTATTTTAACCTCTTCTTGTTGATGGGGTATTTCAGATATATCAACATACGGATTAATAATCAAAGGTTTTAAATTATCATTTCCCGGACTAAGTTCAAGGGACTTAGGAGGAGGATGAATGGATTGAATGATATTACCATTAGTTGTGATCCAATCCTTTTGGATTCCAGTTAAAACATTCAGTTGACTTTCAGGGTAAAATTCTGATTTTAACAGGAAATCATAATACCATTTAACAAATGATAAGATACACTGATTCTTATTCAGATAAGCATAATAACTATCTTTAATTTCTGCTAATTTTTTACTTTCATGATTTTTAAAATACCAATTTCTAAAATTCTGGTATTTATCCTGCATAAACTCCTGATTTAAATATTGACGAATTTTACTATTGGGAGAAAAATCCATTAACATTTAAAATTCATATCACTAGCAGTTGGACTGTAAGGTCTTCTGTTTTGAGGAGTATTTGTTTCATAAATACCATGAGGTATTTGATTTTCAGAAACGTGAATCCCTCTAATCAAGTCTTCATTTTTAACAGACTCATTCTTGGATTCTTGATAGACAGATTCTAAAGGATCAGACACAGATTGTCTGGAAGATTCAGGAAAATCAATATTATAAGAAATATTATTAATAGACCGACTTCGAATAAAAGGTCTTTGGAATTTTAAATAAACATTTCCATTACTGGTTTGAATGACATCCTCTATGGATTGTCTAATTATAGGCCTGGTAGGAACAACATTAGTAATTTGCCATTATTTTGGGAAAGTAATCTCTTCCCAAGGAATCATTCTGGGGATAGCCACTTGACTACTAAAAAGATTAGTGTCAATTAGGACAGTATGTCCTTGATGGCTTTGTTTACGGATATAAGGGTTTAAAGTAGTTAAAACTTTAAGATGAATACGGAATAATATGGCAAAAGGAGGAGATCCTGGCAGATACTCATAACCATGAGATATAATTCTCATCTCTAACACTTTTGACAAATTATTATCAGTTAAGGCTACACTTAGATTCGGATAAATATTGAAATATACTGGTCCATGAGCAAGACTAGTTTCAATAGCTCCCATAAGAGAGGCTTTCCAGTTGAGACACCTACCATCACGGAGGGTGCATTGAATACTGGTGTTTTGGCCAAGTAAAGTCAAGGGTTTAAAAGCTACTTGGACAAGTCCTATGTGAACATATTTATATTTTTGCAGAAAAAGGTATAAGTCTTCAACATGCAACAAATATAAAATTTCATCATTATTCTGTAAAGGAACAGCATGCTCAAAAGTTTTGATAATTCTTTTGCTGATAAAATCAAAGGTTCCAATTTTGTAAATAGTTTCCGGTTTGATTTTAGGAATAGTCCATTTATCTAAGGCTTCCTTTACATCCTGATAGGCAATTAGTTCAGTTGCTTCTAAGGTAGAAGCTGAGGCATTAGCTACTGTTGTCACCGATGAAGGGGAAAAATCAGTCATTATTCAAGGTGACCATATATACATAATTTATAAGTAATATATTCATTAATATAACAATAAATTAACATGGCTCTGATACCAAAAGGAGGCAAGTCATGCAGAGATCAGACACTAACAGTGAACACTCATAAGGGATACTCATACGGTCGTGCTTTGGATTGCAGTTAATACATTATCCCACCATCCCTTAAGGATGCCAGTAAATCCATTAACTAAGAAACGACAGATTTGGTGGTCTGTGTTATCATTCTGTTTACAGACAGTTGCATACATCAAGATATGATGGATGGTTTCGAAGATTTGATATTCTGTCTTACCATCAATATTCCATTCATAAATGGTTTTCCCATGGTAAGATTTTTGAGTATGAAGAAAGTCTTCTTCATAAAGAATATCTTGGGGGGTAGGTCTAGGATAATAATACCCTTAGAAGCAATTGAACTAATTGCCTATCAGGATGTAAAGGAAGCCTTAGATAAATGAACTATTCCTAAAATCAAACCAGAAACTATTTACAAAATTGGAACCTTTGATTTTATCAGCAAAAGAATTATCAAAACTTTTGAGCATGCTGTTCCTTTACAGAATAATGATGAAATTTTATATTTGTTGCATGTTGAAGACTTATATCCTTTTCTGCAAATATATAAATATGTTCACATAGGACTTGTCCAAGTAGCTTTGATCCTGAATAGTAGTAGGTTTTTCAGCGGAGGAAACATCTTTTATGCATCTCATAACCTCACGCATACTATACTGATCAATTGGAAGGTTTTCTTCGGTTTTTTGATTTTTATAACAGATCTCTAAAAATTTTAGTTTAATTTCGGGATCTTTTATATTTTCAGCTAAGTCAAGGAGAGATTTCTGGGTATTAGTTAAGACATTGATGCTGGGACCTCCAACATCTAAACCATTCATCTCTACGATGGCTTTCCAATAATCAGCTTCAGTGCTTGTCTTACAGTTATTAATTGTGCAGGTTTGACAATTCCCATTATCAGAATCATTATCAGACTCAGAATAGACCTCGGCTAAACCATCTTCGGAGCTAGACTCAGAACTGCTGGTAGCTAAACAATTAATAATTTGCTGTTGGATATCCTCATCAAGGGACATCTCATTGAGTTTTTGTTTTAACCTCTTCTTGTTGATGGGGTATTTCAGATATATCAACATACGGATTAATAATCAAAGGTTTTAAATTATCATTTTCCGGACTAAGTTCAAGGGACTTAGGCGGAGGATGAATGGATTGAATGATATTACCATTAGTTGTGATCCAATCCTTTTGGATTCCAGTTAAAACATTCAGTTGACTTTCAGGGTAAAATTCTGATTTTAACAGGAAATCATAATACCATTTAACAAATGATAAGATACACTGATTCTTATTCAGATAAGCATAATAACTATCTTTAATTTTTGCTAATTTTTTACTTTCATGATTTTTAAAATACCAATTTCTAAAATTCTGGTATTTATCCTGCATAAACTCCTGATTTAAATATTGACAAATTTTACTATTGGGAGAAAAATCCATTAACATTCAAAATTCATATCACTAGCAGTTGGACTGTAAGGTCTTCTGTTTTGAGGAGTATTTGTTTCATAAATACCATGAGGTATTTGATTTTCAGAAACGTGAATCCCTCTAATCAAGTCTTCATTTTTAACATACTCATTCTTGGATTCTTGATAGACAGATTCTAAAGGATCAGACACAGATTGTCTGGAAGATTCAGGAAAATCAATATTATAAGAAATAAAGAGGCAAGATCGAGATAGATACTGGAATAAGCATGTCTGTCAACGATTTACAGAGGATAAAGGCCACAACGCCATAACACGGCAAAAGGCAAAGTCCTAAACGCGACTTGGGTGACGTCCCACTTATTCAAGTATCAAGCTTCAATTAGTCTCATTTAATAAAATAGCATGGATAATTTAAAGGTATATTAAATATATATTAACAGATAAATTACTACATATATGGTCTCATAAAGTTACTGTTGATTTGGGGGTCTATCCAAAACTATAAGCCTGCAGGTTTCTTCCTGGATGGCTTTTCTGGTTGAAACAATTAACTGTTCAGATTTATTAAACTGTTCTAAGAAATAAGAACGATTATATCTGTCTATAGCAGTTTGATATGCTGTTTTATAACGATTACAGTTATCTATATGATAATCTAAAAGTTCAAGTAATGAAACATAATAATTGACAGAAGCAATAATTAAAACTTACAGTAGAGCTCTGCAATTCTTTAAACTTCAAACTTATATATATCAAGTATTTTACAGAGAGAGAGGAAGTAAAGGAAAATTCTGAAAAGAAATTCTGAAAACCAGTTCTGCCTCAACAAAGGGTGAGGTATCCCTATATATACAAGTGAGAGGATAAGAAGGGATCGTGCGTGTCCTTGTCAGTGGAGTCGATCATTGATCCTTATCTTTCCTTCTTTCAATCTCAGCCGTAGATAGTGGAACGCATGAGATGATGTCGGTTGGGTGGAGTATTATTGAGGACAGGTGGCGTCGTTTTCTGATAATGGAGGGAGCAGCTGGCTTTCTTTTTAGAAAGTGGTATTACTGTTCTTGTCGTTTTCTGATTATTGATTCATCTGGTGTAGTGGAGGGTCACCATCATACTGTTTTTCCTTTTCCTTTCTTGTCCTGTTCTAGTTTTTCAGAAATCATTGAGGTGAGAGAATCCCAGAAGTCTCCCATGGTGGGTTCGGGTTCTTGACTTTCTCCGGCTAGGACATTGAATTGATTATCATCCTGTTCAGATTCTTCATCAGTGGCTGTTTTCATAGAAACATCATCTGGAACTAAGGATTGTAAGAACTGAGTCTTCATGTAATCCATAGTTTTGACAATTAATTCTGTTTCAGTGAGATTAGGAAACTTCTGTTTTAAATCTGACTGGATTTTAACAAAAGGATTGACAGGTACTGGTGAGGGAAGGCTTTGCGGGATAACATCAAGGCAAGCCTGAGTGTGATTCTTAATTGTTTTAAGGAGTTCTGGTAAGGTCGGATTAAGACCATTATCCCACCATTTGGTAAAGAATATTCTTTTGAGGCGGGGAATCTTATTCTGGTAATCACAACGAAATTCCCATTTCCAGATCCAAGGGATACTGAAACGAATTATAAAATGGGAAAATAATTTGGACATTGATAAATCTCTATTTACTGGTATGTGGGAATAGGCAACTTGCCATTCCTTGAATGCTGTTTGAACAGATTTTGGTAAGGTTTTAATGGTAACACCAATCTTATCCCACCAAACGAAAAACCAGTTGGGAATTTCATTTTTAAGTACTTCGGGACAGACTCGGATAAACCAAGTATGGCTGTGAATTGGATTCTGGTAATAGAAAACCTGGGTAAAAGAATCTATATAATCCCAATAACTATAACGGGTTTCTGTTGTATGACTGGATTCAATAGTACGGGTGGTATGAGGATTAATGCCCCAATTGGCATGAGGCATGATGCTTTTGACCGTTGTTTTGCTGTATTGAATCGGGCTGGTAGATTTGTTAGGATCATGAAGCGTATGCTTAATGTCCATAGATGCTGTTTCAATGATTATTTGTTCATAAACATATCGGTACTGATTAAAACGGGGAGGAGACTGTTGAGTCGTTAAATAACGTCTCTTTATCTTCCATAGATCTTTCATCCATTTTTCATCATTCTGTTCAATGAATAATACTGTTTCATCCACATTTATGTTTGGGATATACTGTTCTGGTAAAAGGAGAACATCCTTTACGGTAGGTTGGCTAGAAGAAGCCGAAGAGTTGCTGGTCTGAGAATTCAGAGTAGGAAATTCTGTATAGTACTGATTGGCTCTGCCTCGGCCTCGCTTACCGCGGCCACGGCTTCTACTGCTCATTCCTGCAAGTATTCTCTGGTTAGAAAATTCGGTAAAGAATTCTGTTTTCCTTTGATATATTCAATATCAAAGTCGAATACTGATAAAGTACTTTGGCAAGTGGCAAATATCTGTTTAGAAGCTAGATTTTGAACATCCTTTTTAAATATCTGTTTTGCAGCTGAACAGTCAACTCGAATTAAAAAGTGCTGGTTTAAAAGATCATCTTGAAATTTTAAAACACATTTAACAATGGAAAGACATTCTTTCTTTATGGTAGGGTAATTCAAAGAAGGTCCTTTCCAAACTCCTGAAGTAAAACGGATAAGATCCTCTTTTTTACTGTTAGGATTGAATTGCTTTAAGATACCACCATATCCTGTATTAGAAGCATCAGTTTGAACAATCTTCTTCCATTCAGGATTGGGTAAAGAAAGGCAAGGTAGCTGTTTAACTCTAGCTTTGATCTTTTGAACTGCATCAACATGTTCAATAGTCCAAGGCAAAGGATTTTTTCTTAGCCGGGTGTACAGTATAGCAGCATCCTGAGAAAGATTAGGGTAATAGTCTCTAATATAATTTAGACTTCCCAAATATCTTTGCAGTTGATTAGTATCTTTAATTTCATCCGGGAATTTAGATGCAAATTCAATACATCTATCAATAGGAATAATAGTTCCATTGAAAATATTATGTCCGAGAAATTTAATTTTTGTTTGGAAAAGTTTCATCTTAGGAGCATAAACTACCAAACCATTTTTTATGATAACATTTTTTAAAAATGTTTAAATGCTTAATATGCTGTTTAATTGACGAGGAGAAAATTAAGACATCATCAATATAGCAGATAATAAATTTAGTAAAAGGATTAAAAATATCATTCATGATATGTTGAAATTCAGAAGGTCCGTTTTTGACACCAAATGGGAGAACATTCCATTCATAATGTCCAAAAGGTACTGTAAAAGCAGTTTTATAAGTATCCTGTTCTCTAATTTGTATTTGCCAAAATCCTGATTTCATATCAAATTTAGAGAAAATAGTGGCATCATGAAGTCTGTCAAGGAGGTCCTTCTTATTCGGAATTGGATATCTAATCCATTGAAGGGCTTCATTCAGTGGTTTATAATTAATAACAAGGCGGGGAGTTCCTCGTTCAATTTCAGAATTTTTATTGACATAAAAAGCTGTACAACTCCAAGGAGAAGTACTGGGTTTTATTAGCTTTTTCTGCTGAAGAGACTCAATTTCAGTTTTGCATAGAAGTAAATATTCCTTCTTCATCTGGCTGGGTCTAGACTTAGTAGGAATATTCTTTTCATTAAAATTAGGAATATAAGGAAGAGAAATAATATGTTTCTTTCTATTCCAAAAGGCATTCGGGACATCACTACAGATTTCTGTTTGAAGAGTTTTGTAAATTAATTTTATTTTTTCCTGTAAAGAGGGCTGTAAAATTCTTTGTTCTGTAGAAAGAAACTTTATTTCTTTTTGGATGAAATTTATCTGTTTTTCTTTTGAATAAATCATGTGCTTGACTTGATTTAATTCTTTAGTATAAGGTTCTGTTATGAATTCAAAAATAATATGCCTGTTATTAAGAGTAGTGTGAATACCTAAAGTATCTATCTTCGAGATAGGCATCAAAAGGCAAAGGAAAGGTGTGCCTAGGATGATACTTTGATTCATATTTCGGATAAGAACAAAAGAGGTAGGTAAACAAAGACCTTGATTACAGATTAAGGCTTCTGGAATTTTATATTTAATGTTCATAGTGTTACCACTAGCACTAGTTAATGATTGAGTGGTTTTCTGGAAATATTTGGTAGGAATTAATCCTTCCTGAATACAGTTCATATCAGCGCCACTATCAACTAAGGCAATGGCATCTTTAATGATAAAATCCGGTTTGATGACAAGAGTAATTCTAATATACCATTTTTGAAAAACCACTTGGTTCATAAGCATTAAATACTATTCAGAAGACTCTGGTTTATCAGAAGATCCAGTTTTTGAGGATTCTACATGATTATCATGTTTATTGTTTAACTGTTGTTTGATACTATTTAAATCATGGAAGATGATAGTATTAGTATTTTGTAACTGTTTTATTTCAGATTTTAAAATATTAATTTCGGTTTTAAGATCGTGAATAGTAGTAGGTTTTTCAGCGGAGGAAACATCTTTTATGCGTCTCATAACCTCACGCATACTATACTGATCAATTGGAAGGTTTTCTTCGGTTTTTTGATTTTTATAACAGATCTCTAAAAATTTTAGTTTAATTTCGGGATCTTTTATATTTTCAGCTCAGTCAAGGAGAGATTTCTGGGTATTAGTTAAGACATTGATGCTGGGACCTCTAACATCTAAACCATTCATCTCTACGATGGCTTTCCAATAATCAGCTTTAGTGCTTGTCTTACAGTTATTAATTGTGCAGGTTTGACAATTCCCGTTATCAGAATCATTATCAGACTCAGAATAGACCTCAGCTAAACCATCTTCGGAGCTAGACTCAGAACTGCTGGTAGCTAAACAATTAATAATTTGCTGTTGGATATCCTCATCAAGGGACATCTCATTGAGTTTTTGTTTCAATTTGGATTTGCATTTATTAGCAAAATGTCCCGTTTTACCGCATTTATAACATTCAATTTTAGACTTATCTTTTTTCTTACTACTCTTCCTCTTCTTTGTAGATTTTTCAGGGGTTTTGTTATTAGAAGAAGATTTTTTAGAAGAGCGTTTCCGATAAGGTCTAGAGGTTTTAGATCTGTGCTGTTTTCTGGTCTTATGAGGATACTGTAATTTTGTATCATAAGAGAATTGATCGCAAAATTCTCCTATCTCATGTTTTTTAGTGAGATTCTATTTTTTTATTAATTGTTGAAGTTTCATGTCATTACATAAGGATAAACCTTCTTCAATAATTACTGAAATGAGATGACCATAGGAATACTGATCATAAGGGATACTCATACGGTCGTGCTTATCTCTAAGCTTTTTTCGAACTTTTTCAGCAATGAAAGTAGGAAGGCCATCAACAAACTTGGCTTTCCAGTGTTCACTGTTAGCGTCTGATCTCTGCATGACTTTCATTAAAAAGACATCTTTGTACCATCTAAAATGGGTTAAAGATGGGCAACGAAGGTTCTGAAGGAGCTCACGTCTTCTGTCAGTGTTCATCTGACCAGGTCCAACAAAATGATGAAGGATAGCTTGAACAAGAGTGTAACAAGCATCCTCTCTTCTTGTGAGCAGACTGGTAATAGGGTCAAGTTCTTCTTTGTAGGATTGAAGAACTTCGGTTCTTTGGATTGCAGTTAATACATTATCCCACCATCCCTTAAGGATGCCAGTAAATCCATTAACTAAGAAACGACAGATTTGGTGGTCTGTGTTATCATTCTGTTTACAGACAGTTGCATACATCAAGATATGATGGATGGTTTCGAAGATTTGATATTCTGTCTTACCATCAATATTCCATTCATAAATGGTTTTCCCATGGTAAGATTTTTGAGTATGAAGAAAGTCTTCTTCATAAAGAATATCTTGGGGGGTAGGTCTAGGATAATAATACCTACTAGGTCCGGTTAGGGCCATACGATTAACAGGTTTCTGACTGTAAGAAGTTTTATTGATATTCTGCATATCCTGAAAGTTATTCTGGATTTCTAACAAATGACTAGGAGAGAGGTCATCAGGGTTATCTGTATCACTGTCAATATTGTTACTGGTGGAAGAGGAGTGTCCAGAAATAACATTTATTTGGGAAGAAGAAGTAGGTGCAGTTGTGAGTTTTAAATCTTTCATTTTGTTTAAAAGATTATCAATAAACTCATTGTCAGATTTAGAAGATTTCATTCTAAAATTACTAACTTCTAATGGTGGTTTTATGGTTACAGGTTGAAGTTCAGGTTTGTGGGGAACAACTTGACAGTTTTTGTTAATATTATTAATATGTTCCTCAATTCTTGTTAACTGTTTTCCAACAGTTTGAAGGAATAGATTAGTATAATTATTCTGTTTAGACAAGGGTAAAATATCTTTTATTTTAACCTCTTCTTGTTGATGGGGTATTTCAGATATATCAACATACGGATTAATAATCAAAGGTTTTAAATTATCATTTCCCGGACTAAGTTCAAGGGACTTAGGAGGAGGATGAATGGATTGAATGATATTACCATTAGTTGTGATCCAATCCTTTTGGATTCCAGTTAAAACATTCAGTTGACTTTCAGGGTAAAATTCTGATTTTAACAGGAAATCATAATACCATTTAACAAATGATAAGTTACACTGATTCTTATTCAGATAAGCATAATAACTATCTTTAATTTCTGCTAATTTTTTACTTTCATGATTTTTAAAATACCAATTTCTAAAATTCTGGTATTTATCCTGCATAAACTCCTGATTTAAATATTGACGAATTTTACTATTGGGAGAAAAATCCATTAACATTCAAAATTCATATCACTAGCAGTTGGACTGTAAGGTCTTCTGTTTTGAGGAGTATTTGTTTCATAAATACCATGAGGTATTTGATTTTCAGAAACGTGAATCCCTCTAATCAAGTCTTCATTTTTAACAGACTCATTCTTGGATTCTTGATAGACAGATTCTAAAGGATCAGACACAGATTGTCTGGAAGATTCAGGAAAATCAATATTATAAGAAATATTATTAATAGACCGACTTCGAGTAAAAGGTCTTTGGAATTTTAAATAAACATTTCCATTACTGGTTTGAATGACATCCTCTATGGACTGTCTAATTATAAGCCTGGTAGGAACATCATTAGTAATTTGCCATTGTTTTGGGAAAGTAATCTCTTCCCAAGGAATCATTCTGGGGATAGCCACTTGACTACTAAAAAGATTAGTGTCAATTAGGACAGTATGTCCTTGATGGCTTTGTTTACGGATATAAGGGTTTAAAGTAGTTAAAATTTTAAGATGAATACGGATTAATATGGCAAAAGGAGGAGATCCTGGCAGATACTCATAACCATGAGATATAATTCTCATCTCTAACACTTTAAACAAATTATTATCAGTTAAGGCTACACTTAGATTCGGATAAATATTGAAATATACTGGTCCATGAGCAAGACTAGTTTCAATAGCTCCCATAAGAGAGGCTTTCCAGTTGAGACACCTACCATCACGGAGGGTGCATTGAATACTGGTGTTTTGGCCAAGTAAAGTCAAGGGTTTAAAAGCTACTTGGACAAGTCCTATGTGAACATATTTATATTTTTGCAGAAAAGGGTATAAGTCTTCAACATGCAACAAATATAAAATTTTATCATTATTCTGTAAAGGAACAGCATGCTCAAAAGTTTTGATAATTCTTTTGCTGATAAAATCAAAGGTTCCAATTTTGTAAATATTTTCTGGTTTGATTTTAGGAATAGTCCATTTATCTAAGGCTTCCTTTACATCCTGATAGGCAATTAGTTCAGTTGCTTCTAAGGTAGAAGCTGAGGCATTAGCTACTGTTGTCACCGATGAAGGGGAAAAATCAGTCATTTTTCAAGGTGACCATATATGCATAATTTATAAGTAATATATTCATTAATATAACAATAAATTAACATGGCTCTTATACCAAAAGGAGGCATGATCGAGATAGATACTGGAATAAGCACGTCTGTCAACGATTTACAGAGGATAAAGGCCACAACGCCATAACACGGCAAAAGGCAAAGTCCTAAACGCGACTTGGGTGACGTCCCACTTATTCAAGTATCAAGCTTCAATTAGTCTCATTTAATAAAATAGCATGGATAATTTAAAGGTATATTAAATATATATTAACAGATAAATTACTACATATATGGTCTCATAAAGTTACTGTTGATTTGGGGGTCTACCCAAAACTATAAGCCTGCAGGTTTCTTCCTGGATGGCTTTTCAGGTTGAAACAATTAACTGTTCAGATTTATTAAACTGTTCTAAGAAATAAGAACGATTATATCTGTCTGTAGCAGTTTGATATGCTGTTTTATAATGATTACTGTTATCTATATGATAATCTAAAAGTTCAAGTAATGAAACATAATAATTGACAGAAGCAATAATTAAAACTTACAGTAGAGCTCTGCAATTCTTTAAACTTCAAACTTATATATATATCAAGTATTTTACAGAGAGAGAGGAAGTAAAGGAAAATTCTGAAAAGAAATTCTGAAAACCAGTTCTGCCTCAACAAAGGGTGAGGTATCCCTATATATACAAGTGAGAGGATAAGAAGGGATCGTGCGTGTCCTTGTCAGTGGAGTCGATCATTGATCCTTATCTTTCCTTTTTTCAATCTCAGCCGTAGATAGTGGAACGCATGAGATGATGTCGGTTGGGTGGAGTATTATTGAGGACAGGTGGCGTCATTTTCTGATAATAGAGGGAGCAGTTGGCTTTCTTTTTAGAAAGTGGTATTACTGTTCTTGTCGTTTTCTGATTATTGATTCATCTGGTGTAGTGGAGGGTCACCATCATACTGTTTTTCCTTTTCCTTTCTTGTCCTGTTCTAGTTTTTTAGAAATCATTGAGGTGAGAGAATCCCAGAAGTCTCCCATGGTGGGTTCGGGTTCTTGACTTTCTCCGGCTAGGACATTGAATTGATTATCATCATGTTCAGATTCTTCATCACTGGCTGTTTTCATAGAAACATCATCTGGAACTAGGGATTATAAGAACTGAGTCTTCATGTAATCCATAGTTTTGACAATTAATTCTGTTTCAGTGAGATTAGGAAACTTCTGTTTTAAATCTGACTGAATTTTAACAAAAGGATTGACAGGTACTGGTGAGGGAAGGCTTTGCGGGATAACATCAAGGCAAGCCTGAGTGTGATTCTTAATTGTTTTAAGGAGTTCTGGTAAGGTCGGATTAAGACCTTTATCCCACCATTTGGTAAAGAATATTCTTTTGAGGCGGGAAATCTTATTCTGGTAATCACAACGGAAATCCCATTTCCAGATCCAAGGGATACAGAAACGAATTATAAAATGGGCAAATAATTTGGACATTGATAAATCTCTATTTACTGGTATGTGGGAATAGGCAACTTGCCATTACTTGAATGCTGTTTGAACAGATTCTGGTAAGGTTTCAATGGTAACACCAATCTTATCCCACCAAACGAAAAACCAGTTGGGAATTTTGTTTTTAAGTACTTCGGGACAGACTCGGATAAACCAAGTGTGGTTGTGAATTGGATTCTGGTAATAGAAAACCTGGGTAAAAGAATCTATATAATCCCAATAACTGTAACGGGTTTCTGTTGTATGACTGGATTCAATAGTACGGGTGGTATGAGGATAAATACCCCAATTGGCAAGAGGCATGATGCTCTTGACCGTTGTTTTGCTGTATTGAATCGGGCTGGTAGATTTGTTAGGATCATGAAGCGTATGCTTAATGTCCATAGATGCTATTTCAATGATTATTTGTTCATAAACATATCGGTACTGATTAAAACGGGGAGGAGACTGTTGAGTCGTTAAATAACGTCTCTTTATCTCCCATCGATCTTTCATCCATTTTTCATCGTTCTGTTCAATGAATAATACTGTTTCATCCACATTTATGTTTGGGATATACTGTTCTGGTAAAAGGAGAACATCCTTTACGGTAGGTTGGCTAGAAGAAGCGGAAGAGTTGCTGGTCTGAGAATTCAGAGTAGGAAATTTTGTATAGTACTGATTAGCTCTTCCTCGGCCTCGCTGACCGCGACCACGGCTTCTACTGCTCATTCCTGCAAGTATTCTCTGGTTAGAAAATCTAGTAAAGAATTCTGTTTTCCTTTGATATATTCAATATCAAAGTCGAATACTGATAAATTAATATTATTAACAAATAATATTAATTTGTTAATAATATTTAACAAATTAATATTATTTGTTAATATTAACAATATTAACAAAACCATTTAACGTGCTTATTCCAGTATCTATCTCGATCGTGCCTCCTTTTGGTATCAAAGCCATGTTAATTTATTGTTATATTAATGAATATATTGCTTATAAATTATGCATATATGGTCACCTTGAAAAATGACTGATTTTTCCCCTTCATCGGTGACAACAGTAGCTAATGCCTCAGCTTCTACCTTAGAAGCAACTGAACTAATTGCTTATCAGGATGTAAAGGAAGCCTTAGATAAATGGACTATTCCTAAAATCAAACCAGAAACTATTTACAAAATTGGAACCTTTGATTTTATCAGCAAAAGAATTATCAAAACTTTTGAGCATGCTGTTCCTTTACAGAATAATGATGAAATTTTATATTTGTTGCATGTTGAAGACTTATACCCTTTTCTGCAAAAATATAAATATGTTCACATAGGACTTGTCCAAGTAGCTTTTAAACCCTTGACTTTACTTGGCCAAAACACCAGTATTCAATGCACCCTCCGTGATGGTAGGTGTCTCAACTGGAAAGCCTCTCTTATGGGAGCTATTGAAACTAGTCTTGCTCATGGACCAGTATATTTCAATATTTATCCGAATCTAAGTGTAGCCTTAACTGATAATAATTTGTCAAAAGTGTTAGAGATGAGAATTATATCTCATGGTTATGAGTATCTGCCAGGATCTCCTCCTTTTGCCATATTATTCCGTATTCATCTTAAAGTTTTAACTACTTTAAACCCTTATATCCGTAAACAAAGCCATCAAGGACATACTGTCCTAATTGACACTAATCTTTTTAGTAGTCAAGTGGCTATCCCCAGAATGATTCCTTGGGAAGAGATTACTTTCCCAAAACAATGGCAAATTACTAATGCTGTTCCTACCAGGCCTATAATTAGACAGTCCATAGAGGATGTCATTCAAACCAGTAATGGAAATGTTTATTTAAAATTCCAAAGACCTTTTACTCGAAGTCGGTCTATTAATAATATTTCTTATAATATTGATTTTCCTGAATCTTCCAGACAATCTGTGTCTGATCCTTTAGAATCTGTCTATCAAGAATCCAAGAATGAGTCTGTTAAAAATGAAGACTTGATTAGAGGGATTCACGTTTCTGAAAATCAAATACCTCATGGTATCTATGAAACAAATACTCCTCAAAACAGAAGACCTTACAGTCCAACTGCTAGTGATATGAATTTTGAATGTTAATGGATTTTTCTCCCAATAGTAAAACTCGTCAATATTTAAATCAGGAGTTTATGCAGGATAAATACCAGAATTTTAGAAATTGGTATTTTAAAAATCATGAAAGTAAAAAATTAGCAGAAATTAAAGATAGTTATTATGCTTATCTGAATAAGAATCAGTGTATCATATCATTTGTTAAATGGTATTATGATTTCCTGTTAAAATCAGAATTTTACCCTGAAAGTCAACTGAATGTTTTAACTGGAATCCAAAAGGATTGGATCACAACTAATGGTAATATCATTCAATCCATTCATCCTCCTCCTAAGTCCCTTGAACTTAGTCCGGGAAATGATAATTTAAAACCTTTGATTATTAATCCGTATGTTGATATATCTGAAATACCCCATCAACAAGAAGAGGTTAAAATAAAAGATATTTTACCCTTGTCTAAACAGAATAATTATACTAATCTATTCCTTCAAACTGTAGGAAAACAGTTAACAAGAATTGAGGAACATATTAATAATATTAACGAAAACTGTCAAGTTGTTCCCCACAAACCTGAACTTCAACCTGTAACCATAAAACCACCATTAGAAGTTAGTAATTTTAGAATGAAATCTTCTAAATCTGACAATGAGTTTATTGATAATCTTTTAAACAAAATGAAAGATTTAAAACTCACAACTGCACCTACTTCTTCTTCCCAAATAAATGTTATTTCTGGACACTCCTCTTCCACCAGTAACAATACTGACAGTGATACAGATAACCCTGATGACCTCTCTCCTAGTCATTTGTTAGAAATCCAGAATAACTTTCAGGATATGCAGAATATCAATAAAACTTCTTACAGTCAGAAACCTGTTAATCGTATGGCCCTAACCGGACCTAGTAGGTATTATTATCCTAGAACTACCCCCCAAGATATTCTTTATGAAGAAGACTTTCTTCATACTCAAAAATCTTACCATGGGAAAACCATTTATGAATGGAATATTGACGGTAAGACAGAATATCAAATCTTCGAAACCATCCATCATATCTTGATGTATGCAACTGTCTGTAAACAGAATGATAACACAGACCACCAAATCTGTCGTTTCTTAGTTAATGGATTTACTGGCATCCTTAAGGGATGGTGGGATAATGTATTAACTGCAATCCAAAGAACCGAAGTTCTTCAATCCTACAAAGAAGAACTTGACCCTATTACCAGTCTGCTCACAAGAAGAGAGGATGCTTGTTACACTCTTGTTCAAGCTATCCTTCATCATTTTGTTGGACCTGGTCAGATGAACACTGACAGAAGTTGTGAGCTCCTTTAGAACCTTCGTTGCCCATCTTTAACCCATTTTAGATGGTACAAAGATGTTAAGGCTACACTTAGATTCGGATAAATATTGAAATATACTGGTCCATGAGCAAGACTAGTTTTAATAGCTCCCATAAGAGAGGCTTTCCAGTTGAGACACCTACCATCACGGAGGGTGCATTGAATACTGGTGTTTTGGCCAAGTAAAGTCAAGGGTTTAAAAGCTACTTGGACAAGTCCTATGTGAACATATTTATATTTTTGCAGAAAAGGGTATAAGTCTTCAACATGCAACAAATATAAAATTTCATCATTATTCTGTAAAGGAACAGCATGCTCAAAAGTTTTGATAATTCTTTTGCTGATAAAATCAAAGGTTCCAATTTTGTAAATAGTTTCTGGTTTGATTTTAGAAATAGTCCATTTATCTAAGGCTTCCTTTACATCCTGATAGGCAATTAGTTCAGTTGTTTCTAAGGTAGAAGCTGAGACATTAGCTACTGTTGTCACCGATGAAGGGGAAAAATCAGTCATTTTTCAAGGTGACCATATATGCATAATTTATAAGTAATATATTCATTAATATAACAATAAATTAACATGGCTCTGATACCAAAAGGAGGCAGGATCGAGATAGATACTGGAATAAGCACGTCTGTCAACGATTTACAGAGGATAATGGCCACAACGCCATAACACGGCAAAAGGCAAAGTCCTAAACGCGACTTGAGTGACGTCCCACTTATTCAAGTATCAAGCTTCAATTAGTCTCATTTAATAAAATAGCATGGATAATTTAAAGGTATATTAAATATATATTAACAGATAAATTACTACATATATGGTCTCATAAAGTTACTGTTGATTTGGGGGTCTACCCAAAACTATAAGCCTGCAGGTTTCTTCCTGGATGGCTTTTCTGGTTGAAACAATTAACTGTTCAGATTTATTAAACTGTTCTAAGAAATAAGAACGATTATATCTGTCTGTAGCAGTTTGATATGCTGTTTTATAACGATTACTGTTATCTATATGATAATCAAAAAGTTCAAGTAATGAAACATAATAATTAACAGAAGCAATAATTAAAACTTACAGTAGAGCTCTGCAATTCTTTAAACTTCAAACTTATATATATCAAGTATTTTACAGAGAGAGAGGAAGTAAAGGAAAATTCTGAAAAGAAATTCTGAAAACCAGTTCTGCCTCAACAAAGGGTGAGGTATCCCTATATATACAAGTGAGAGGATAAGAAGGGATCGTGCGTGTCCTTGTCAGTGGAGTCGATCATTGATCCTTATCTTTACTTCTTTCAATCTCAGCCGTAGATAGTGGAACGCATGAGATGATGTCGGTTGGGTGGAGTATTATTGAGGACAGGTGGCGTCATTTTTTGATAATGGAGGGAGCAGCTGGCTTTCTTTTTAGAAAGTGGTATTACTGTTCTTGTCGTTTTCTGATTATTGATTCATCTGGTGTAGTGGAGGGTCACCATCATACTGTTTTTCCTTTTCCTTTCTTGTCCTGTTCTAGTTTTTCAGAAATCATTGAGGTGAGAGAATCCCAGAAGTCTCCCATGGTGGGTTCGGGTTCTTGACTTTCTCCGGCTAGGACATTGAATTGATTATCATCCTGTTCAGATTCTTCATCACTGGCTGTTTTCATAGAAACATCATCTGGAACTAAGGATTGTAAGAACTGAGTCTTCATGTAATCCATAGTTTTGACAATTAATTCTGTTTCAGTGAGATTAGGAAACTTCTGTTTTAAATCTGACTGGATTTTAACAAAAGGATTGACAGGTACTGGTGAGGGAAGGCTTTGCGGGATAACATCAAGGCAAGCCTGAGTGTGATTCTTAATTGTTTTAAGGAGTTCTGGTAAGGTCGGATTAAGACCTTTATCCCACCATTTGGTAAAGAATATTCTTTTGAGGTGGGGAATCTTATTCTGGTAATCACAACGAAAATCCCATTTCCAGATCCAAGGGATACTGAAACGAATTATAAAATAGGCAAATAATTTGGACATTGATAAATCTCTATTTACTGGTATGTGGGAATAGGCAACTTGCCATTCCATGAATGCTGTTTGAACAGATTCTGGTAAGGTTTCAATGGTAACACCAATCTTATCCCACAAAACAAAAAACCAGTTGGGAATTTCGTTTTTAAGTACTTCGGGACAGACTCGGATAAACCAAGTATGGTTGTGAATTGGATTCTGGTAATAGAAAACCTGGGTAAAAGAATCTATATAATCCCAATAACTGTAACGGGTTTCTGTTGTATGACTGGATTCAATAGTACGGGTGGTATGAGGATTAATACCCCAATTGGCAAGAGGCATGATGCTCTTGACCGTTGTTTTGCTGTATTGAATCGGGCTGGTAGATTTGTTAGGATCATGAAGCGTATGCTTAATGTCCATAGATGCTGTTTCAATGATTATTTGTTCATAAACATATCGGTACTGATTAAAACGGGGAGGAGACTGTTGAGTCGTTAAATAACGTCTCTTTATCTCCCATCGATCTTTCATCCATTTTTCATCATTCTGTTCAATGAATAATACTGTTTCATCCACATTTATGGTTGGGATATACTGTTCTGGTAAAAGGAGAACATCCTTTATGGTAGGTTGGCTAGAAGAAGCCGAAGAGTTGCTGGTCTGAGAATTCAGAGTAGGAAATTCTGTGTAGTACTGATTATCTCTGCCTCGGCCTCGCTGACCGCGGCCACGGCTTCTACTGCTCATTCCTGCAAGTATTCTCTGGTTAGAAAATCCGGTAAAGAATTCTGTTTTCCTTTGATATATTCAATATCAAAGTCGAATACTGATAAAGTACTTTGCCAAGTGGCAAATATCTGTTTAGAAGCTAGATTTTGAACATCCTTTTTAAATATCTGTTTTGCAGCTGAACAGTCAACTCGAATTAAAAAGTGTTGGTTTAAAAGATCATCTTGAAATTTTAAAACACATTTAACAATGGAAAGACATTCTTTCTTTATGGTAGGGTAATTTAAAGAAGGTCCTTTCCAAACTCCTGAAGTAAAACGGATAAGATCCTCTTTTTTACTGTTAGGATTGAATTGCTTTAAGATACCACCATATCCTGTATTAGAAGCATCAGTTTGAACAATCTTCTTCCATTCAGGATTGGGTAAAGAAAGGCAAGGTAGCTGTTTAACTCTAGCTTTGATCTTTTGAACTGCATCAGTATGTTCAATAGTCCAAGGCAAATGATTTTTTCTTAGTCGGGTGTACAGTATAGCAGCATCCTGAGAAAGATTAGGGTAATAGTCTCTAATATAATTTAGACTTCCCAAAAATCTTTGCAGTTGATTAATATCATTAATTTCATCTGGGAATTTAGATGCAAATTCAATACATCTATCAATAGGAATAATAGTTCCATTGAAAATACTATGTCCGAGAAATCTGATTTTTGTTTGGAAAAGTTTCATCTTAGGAGCAGAAACTACCAAACCATTTTTTATGATAACATTTTTAAAAATGTTTAAATGCTTAATATGCTGTTCAATTGATGAGGAGAAAATTAAGACATCGTCAATATAGCAGATAATAAATTCAGTAAAAGGGTTAAAAATATCATTCATGATATGTTGAAATTCAGAAGGTCCGTTTTTGACACCAAATGGGAGAACATTCCATTCATAATGTCCAAAAGGTACTGTAAAAGCAGTTTAATAAGTATCCTGTTCTCTAATTTGTATTTGCCAAAATCCTGATTTCATATCAAATTTAGAGAAAATAGTGGCATCATGAAGTTTGTCAAGGAGGTCTTTCTTATTCGGAATTGGATATCTAATCCATTGAAGGGCTTCATTCAGTGGTTTATAATTAATAACAAGGCGGGGAGTTCCTCGTTCAATTTCAGAATTTTTATTGACATAAAAAGCTGTACAACTCCAAGGGGAAGTACTGGGTTTTATTAGCTTTTTCTGCTGAAGAGACTCAATTTCAGTTTTGCAAAGAAGTAAATATTCCTTCTTCATCTGGCTGGGTCTAGACTTAGTAGGAATATTCTTTTCATTAAAATTAGGAATATAAGGAAGAGAAATAATATGTTTCTTTCTATTCCAAAAGGCATTCGGGACATCACTACAGATTTCTGTTTGAAGAGTTTTGTAAATTAATTTTATTTTTTCCTGTAAAGAGGGCTGTAAAATTCTTTGTTCTGTAGAAAGAAACTTTATTTCTTTTTGGATGAAATTTATCTGTTTTTCTTTTGAATAAATCATGTGCTTGACTTGATTTAATTCTTTAGTATAAGGTTCTGTTATGAATTCAAAAATAATATGCCTGTTATTAAGAGTAGTGTGAATACCTAAAGTATCTATCTTCGAGATAGGCATCAAAAGGCAAAGGAAAGGTGTGCCTAGGATGATACTTTGATTCATATTTCGGATAAGAACAAAAGAGGTAGGTAAACAAAGACCTTGATTACAGATTAAGGCTTCTGGAATTTTATATTTAATGTTCATAGTGTTACCACTAGCACTAGTTAATGATTGAGTGGTTTTCTGGAAATATTTGGTAGGAATTAATCCTTCCTGAATACAGTTCATATCAGCGCCACTATCAACTAAGGCAATGACATCTTTAATGATAAAATCCGGTTTGATGACAAGAGTAATTCTAATATACCATTTTTGAAAAACCACTTGGTTCATAAGCATTAAATACTGTTCAGAAGACTCTGATTTATCAGAAGATCCAGTTTTTGAGGATTCTACATGATTATCATGTATATTGCTTAACTGTTGTTTGATACTATTTAAATCATGGAAGATGATAGTATTAGTATTTTGTAACTGTTTTATTTCAGATTTTAAAATATTAATTTTGGTTTTAAGATCGTGAATAGTAGTAGGTTTTTCAGCGGAGGAAACATCTTTTATGCGTCTCATAACCTCACGCATACTATACTGATCAATTGGAAGGTTTTCTTCGGTTTTTTGATTTTTATAACAGATCTCTAAAAATTTTAGTTTAATTTCGGGATCTTTTATATTTTCAGCTAAGTCAAGGAGAGATTTCTGGGTATTAGTTAAGACATTGATGCTGGGACCTCCAACATCTAAACCATTCATCTCTACGATGGCTTTCCAATAATCAGCTTCAGTTCTTGTCTTACAGTTATTAATTGTGCAGGTTTGACAATTCCCGTTATCAGAATCATTATCAGACTCAGAATAGACCTCAGCTAAACCATCTTCGGAGCTAGACTCAGAACTGCTGGTAGCTAAACAATTAATAATTTGCTGTTGGATATCCTCATCAAGGGACATCTCATTGAGTTTTTGTTTCAATTTGGATTTGCATTTATTAGCAAAATGTCCCGTTTTACCGCATTTATAACATTCAATTTTAGACTTATCTTTTTTCTTACTACTCTTCCTCTTCTTTGTAGATTTTTCAGGGGTTTTGTTATTAGAAGAAGATTTTTTAGAAGAGCGTTTCCGATAAGGTCTAGAGGTTTTAGATCTGTGCTGTTTTCTGGTCTTATGAGGATACTGTAATTTTGTATCATAAGAGAATTGATCGCAAAATTCTCCTATCTCATGTTTTTTAGTGAGATTATATTTTTTTATTAATTGTTGAAGTTTCATGTCATTACATAAAGATAAACCTTCTTCAATAATTACTGAAATGAGATGACCATAGGAATACTGATCATAAGGGATACTCATACGGTCGTGCTTATCTCTAAGCTTTTTTCGAACTTTTTCAGCAATGAAAGTAGGAAGGCCATCAACAAACTTGGCTTTCCAGTGTTCACTGTTAGCGTCTGATCTCTGCATGACTTTCATTAAAAAGACATCTTTGTACCATCTAAAATGGGTTAAAGATGGGCAACGAAGGTTCTGAAGGAGCTCACGTCTTCTGTCAGTGTTCATCTGACCAGGTCCAACAAAATGATGAAGGATAGCTTGAACAAGAGTGTAACAAGCATCCTCTCTTCTTGTGAGCAGACTGGTAATAGGGTCAAGTTCTTCTTTGTAGGATTGAAGAACTTCGGTTCTTTGGATTGCAATTAATACATTATCCCACCATCCCTTAAGGATGCCAGTAAATCCATTAACTAAGAAACGACAGATTTGGTGGTCTGTGTTATCATTCTGTTTACAGACAGTTGCATACATCAAGATATGATGGATGGTTTCGAAGATTTGATATTCTGTCTTACCATCAATATTCCATTCATAAATTGTTTTCCCATGGTAAGATTTTTGAGTATGAAGAAAGTCTTCTTCATAAAGAATATCTTGGGGGGTAGGTCTAGGATAGTAATACCTACTAGGTCCGGTTAGGGCCATACGATTAACAGGTTTCTGACTGTAAGAAGTTTTATTGATATTCTGCATATCCTGAAAGTTATTCTGGATTTCTAACAAATGACTAGGAGAGAGGTCATCAGGGTTATCTGTATCACTGTCAGTATTGTTACTGGTGGAAGAGGAGTGTCCAGAAATAACATTTATTTGGGAAGAAGAAGTAGGTGCAGTTGTGAGTTTTAAATCTTTCTAATGGTGGTTTTATGGTTACAGGTTGAAGTTCAGGTTTGTGGGGAACAACTTGACAGTTTTCGTTAATATTATTAATATGTTCCTCAATTCTTGTTAACTGTTTTCCTACAGTTTGAAGGAATAGATTAGTATAATTATTCTGTTTAGATAAGGGTAAAATATCTTTTATTTTAACCTCTTCTTGTTGATGGGGTATTTCAGATATATCAACATACAGATTAATAATCAAAGGTTTTAAATTATCATTTCCCGGACTAAGTTCAAGGGACTTAGGAGGAGGATGAATGGATTGAATGATATTACCATTAGTTGTGATCCAATCCTTTTGGATTCCAGTTAAAACATTCAGTTGACTTTCAGGGTAAAATTCTGATTTTAACAGGAAATCATAATACCATTTAACAAATGATAAGATACACTGATTCTTATTCAGATAAGCATAATAACTATCTTTAATTTCTGCTAATTTTTTACTTTCATGATTTTTAAAATACCAATTTCTAAAATTCTGGTATTTATCCAGCATAAACTCCTGATTTAAATATTGACGAATTTTACTATTGGGAGAAAAATCCATTAACATTCAAAATTCATATCACTAGCAGTTGGACTGTAAGGTCTTCTGTTTTGAGGAGTATTTGTTTCATAGATACCTTGAGGTATTTGTTTTTCAGAAACGTGAATCCCTCTAATCAAGTCTTCATTTTTAACAGACTCATTCTTGGATTCTTGATAGACAGATTCTAAAGGATCAGACACAGATTGTCTGGAAGATTCAGGAAAATCAATATTATAAGAAATATTATTAATAGACCGACTTCGAGTAAAAGGTCTTTGGAATTTTAAATAAACATTTCCATTACTGGTTTGAATGACATCCTCTATGGACTGTCTAATTATAGGCCTGGTAGGAACAGCATTAGTAATTTGCCATTGTTTTGGGAAAGTAATCTCTTCCCAAGGAATCATTCTGGGGATAGCCACTTGACTACTAAAAAGATTAGTGTCAATTAGGACAGTATGTCCTTGATGGCTTTGTTTACGGATATAAGGGTTTAAAGTAGTTAAAACTTTAAGATGAATACGGATTAATATGGCAAAAGGAGGAGATCCTGGCAGATACTCATAACCATGAGATATAATTCTCATCTCTAACACTTTAAACAAATTATTATCAGTTAAGGCTACACTTAGATTCGGATAAATATTGAAATATACTGGTCCATGAGCAAGACTAGTTTCAATAGCTCCCATAAGAGAGGCTTTCCAGTTGAGACACCTACCATCACGGAGGGTGCATTGAATACTGGTGTTTTGGCCAAGTAAAGTCAGGGGTTTAAAAGCTACTTGGACAAGTCCTATGTGAACATATTTATATTTTTGCAGAAAAGGGTATAAGTCTTCAACATGCAACAAATATAAAATTTCATCATTATTCTGTAAAGGAACAGCATGCTCAAAAGTTTTGATAATTCTTTTGCTAATAAAATCAAAGGTTCCAATTTTGTAAATAGTTTCTGGTTTGATTTTAGGAATAGTCCATTTATCTAAGGCTTCCTTTACATCCTGATAGGCAATTAGTTCAGTTGCTTCTAAGGTAGAAGCTGAGGCATTAGCTACTGTTGTCACCGATGAAGGGGAAAAATCAGTCATTTTTCAAGGTGACCATATATGCATAATTTATAAGTAATATATTCATTAATATAACAATAAATTAACATGAATTTGATACCAAAAGTACCCGTTACAGTTATTGGGATTATATAGATTCTTTTACCCAGGTTTTCTATTACCAGAATCCAATTCACAACCATACTTGGTTTATTCGAGTCTGTCCCGAAGTACTTAAAAACGAAATTCCCAACTGATTTTTCGTTTGGTGGGATAAGATTGGTGTTACCATTGAAACCATACCAGAATCTGTTCAAACAGCATTCAAGGAATGGCAAGTTGCCTATTCCCACATACCAGTAAATAGAGATTTATCAATGTCCAAATTATTTGCCCATTTTATAATTCGTTTCAGTATCTCTTGGATCTGGAAATTGGATTTCCGTTGTGATTTCCAGAATAAGATTCCCCGCCTCAAAAGAATATTCTTTACCAAATGGTGGGATAAAGGTCTTAATCCGACCTTACCAGAACTCCTTAAAACAATTAAGAATCACACTCAGGCTTGCCTTGATGTTATCCCGCAAAGCCTTCCCTCACCAGTACCTGTCAATCCTTTTGTTAAAATCCAGTCAGATTTAAAACAGAAGTTTCCTAATCTCACTGAAACAGAATTAATTGTCAAAACTATGGATTACATGAAGACTCAGTTCTTACAATCCTTAGTTTCAGATGATGTTTCTATGAAAACAGCCAGTGATGAAGAATCTGAACAGGATGATAATTAATTCAATGTCCTAGCCGGAGAAAGTCAAGAACCCGAACCCACCATGGGAGACTTCTGGGATTCTCTCACCTCAATGATTTCTGAAAAACTAGAACAGGACAAGAAAGGAAAAGGAAAAACAGTATGATGGTGACCCTCCACTACACCAGATGAATCAATAATCAGAAAACGACAAGAACAGTAATACCACTTTCTAAAAAGAAAGCCAGCTGCTCCCTCCATTATCAGAAAACGACGCCACCTGTCCTCAATAATACTCCACCCAACCGACATCATCTCATGCGTTCCACTATCTACGGCTGAGATTGAAAGAAGGAAAGATAAGGATCAATGATCGACTCCACTGACAAGGACACGCACGATCCCTTCTTATCCTCTCACTTGTATATATAGGGATACCTCACCCTTTGTTGAGGCAGAACTGGTTTTCAGAATTTCTTTTCAGAATTTTCCTTTACTTCCTCTCTCTCTGTAAAATACTTGATATATATAAGTTTGAAGTTTAAAGAATTGCAGAGCTCTACTGTAAGTTTTAATTATTGCTTCTGTCAATTATTATGTTTCATTACTTGAACTTTTAGATTATCATATAGATAATAGTAATCGTTATAAAACAGCATATCAAACTGCTACAGACATATATAATCGTTCTTATTTCTTAGAACAGTTTAATAAATCTGAACAGTTAATTGTTTCAACCAGAAAAGCCATCCAGGAAGAAACCTGCAGGCTTATAGTTTTGGGTAGACCCCCAAATCAACAGTAACTTTATGAGACCATATACGTAGTAATTTATCTGTTAATATATATTTAATATACCTTTAAATTATCCATGCTATTTTATTAAATGAGACTAATTGAAGCTTGATACTTGAATAAGTGGGACGTCACCCAAGTCGCGTTTAGGACTTTGCCTTTTGCCGTGTTATGGCGTTGTGGCCTTTATCCTCTATAAATCGTTGACAGACGTACCTCTTTTGTTCTTATCCGAAATATGAATCAAAGTATCATCCTAGGCACACCTTTCCTTTGCCTTTTGATGCCTATCTCGAAGATAGATACTTTAGGTATTCACACTACTCTTAATAACAGGCATATTATTTTTGAATTCATAACAGAACCTTATACTAAAGAATTAAATCAAGTCAAGCACATGATTTATTCAAAAGAAAAATAGATAAATTTCATCCAAAAAGAAATAAAGTTTCTTTCTACAGAACAAAGAATTTTACAGCCCTCTTTATAGGAAAAAATAAAATTAATTTACAAAACTCTTCAAACAGAAATCTGTAGTGATGTCCCGAATGCTAAAGTAGTTAAAACTTTAAGATGAATACGGAATAATATGGCAAAAGGAGGAGATCCTGGCAGATACTCATAACCATGAGATATAATTCTCATCTCTAAAACTTTTGACAAATTATTATCAGTTAAGGCTACACTTAGATTCGGATAAATATTGAAATATACTGGTCCATGAGCAAGACTAGTTTCAATAGCTCCCATAAGAGAGGCTTTCCAGTTGAGACACCTACCATCACGGAGGGTGCATTGAATACTGGTGTTTTGGCCAAGTAAAGTCAAGGGTTTAAATGCTACTTGGACAAGTCCTATGTGAACATAAATACCATGAGGTATTTGATTTTCAGAAACGTGAATCCCTCTAATCAAGTCTTCATTTTTAACAGACTCATTCTTGGATTCTTGATAGACAGATTCCAAAGGATCAAACACAGATTGTGTGACAACCCCAAAACAGGTCCATTACACCCAACCCATTCTGAGTCGTCAAATACATGGTACAGAAAACAACTACAACTTTATTACAATAATTGTCGTGCAAAATACAACAACACATATGCTGTGAGTTTGGATACAAATATATACCAAATGTGACTCATGTTCTAACCGTGGACATCACCTCACAATAACACCTTACATAAAGGTATAGTCAAAAACTGTTTTAGAAATTAGAATCTTTGGGAAGTGCTCAAGGAAACCTTCGTACATGGGAGGCCACGCGTCTAGGTTATGATAGATATCATATGGCCACAGAATTATCCTTGGTTGACCCAATAGACCCAAAAAAAAAACGAGAAGATTACTATCATATTCTTCCCAATGGTGAGTCTTCTCTTGACTTATCATTATCTCCACTGTCTCTAATTGAGAATTATACTTCAAACAAACACCAAGATTATATAGGTAGTGCCCATAGATATACTCAGCAAGTGGATGAGCACAACCCTGTCTTATGATGACACGAGGTTGTATGTCATTAGACATCTTGTATGATAGTGACAAAACACCCTTCCAACGTTGGGTTCACCTCACCCTATTTTCTTCACCAAATATAACTACTAAATGATGACCACCGTTCTATTCCCTTGTTACCCCCGCTCGACCCAGCTACACTCTTATTACCTGAAAGGAATTGTGAAGCAAAAGGGTGAGCATAACTAGCTCAGTAAAGAATATCATGACTAAAGATAATTCAATTATCAAATAGCCTTCATCAACAATAAATCAGAGATTTAGAACATATGATAAATGATAAAAATTTCAACCATAGTTGCAGCGGAACGAGCAATCCATTAGAAGAGTCAAATAGACTATAAAGTCTATTATCTTCTCCATGTTAAAAATCCACCAACAATATTTTATCCATGTAACATCACTCAAGAGTTCCTTTCCACAATCATATGAATAACTCATAATCATAATTGTGACTATAAATTTTTCTTCGCACCCAGGACAAAGAATATTTTCATCACCTGTCTTTACCTGAAACATCAAAGATCATGGTTATACCAAATCACAGTTCCTGTTTATAATCATACTAACAAATCCATCTTTGCACTACGGGCCAAAGATATTCAACAACAGTTCATCTTTGCACTACAGGCCAAAGATATTCATCAACAGGCCATCTTTGCACTACATGCCAAAGATATTCATCAACCATTCATATTTGCACTACAGGCCAAATATATTCATATCTCAAAGAAATATATAATCATTTCAGAATTTATATAAACAATAATTATAACCATGTTGATTAATTCACCTTTGCACTTAAGCTTAAGATATTCAATTATAAATTTAATGGTCATGATCATACCAGTCACAATTCAACTTTGCACTACAGGCCAAAGAGAACCCTAGTCATGATCATACCAATAATCTACCCATCTTTACACTCCAGTGAAAGAGAATTTCAACATCAGGGTTATAAAAATGTTATATATGATGATAAAAATAATATGATCAACATATAGTTTTAATCTCAAGAGTAATATTCGTAACTCATGAATAGTAACTCCGACACAAAAGATAGAAATTCTACAATAAAATTCATACCAATATTTCGGTATAATGATATTGAAAGAATAACATTACTTAAATTTATAAACAATTTATTTTAATTGTTTACACTTTACTAATTAATGCATTTAATCATCATAAAATGCCAACTCTTACAATTTCATCATCAATAACCAAAACCCTCATCAAAAATCTGCATATACCTCATATAGGATTCTCAAGCCATAAAATCCTATTTTCCAATTTTCTTTCTTCACAAAACATATTTAATTCATTTACTCATAACTAAAATATTTTCATGAAAAATACCAAATCAGTTCTAAAAATATTTCTTTTCTGGGATTTAGCATAATATAGTCCCACAGTGAACATATATTTTTCTCAGAATTTTTAAAAGTCATTTACTATTTTTCATATGGCCAAAATAGCCGAATATTTAGACATTTATCAAAAATTGTACTTTTGTCTAAAAATTCTGAAATTTACAGAGTATACTTCTATCATATACATGTACTCCCAATAAAAATTTCATCAATTTTGGAGTTAACCACAAGGAATTATAAGCGGTTACTTTTAAAATAGTCTTTTCTCATAAAATTCATAACTCTCAATCTATACATCCAAAAATCACCATTTTTGGACACAATCAATAAAACTCATCAAAATATCATTTCAAATTTTTCCAGAATTTTTGAAGTTCAGAAAAATTACGAAACTGAAAATCATAACAACCCTTAAAATCCCTTAAAATCCCTTACTATCCCTTACCTCAAAAGAGCAGTACTTCTGACTGGATATCGGATATGATGTTGAAGGAAACTTGCACTGATGAATAGAAACTCACCAAGTATCTAAAAACTCACAAAATATGCTTCATAATATAGAGAGAGAAAGAGAGAAAGCTTATGTTTCTGGTGTGATTTTTAATTCTAACTTAGCCCTCTATTTATAGGAAAATTTTGGTAGGTTTGACCTGCAACCTGATGGCTTTACCTGCTACTATTCCCACCCACCACATTTGAAATATAATTCAGCACATTTCTTCACCAACCACAAGTGGGGCCCACCAATTCTAGAATTTTCCACCAAAATGATAAACTCCAAAAATTCAACAATTTCTGAACCAGTCATCTCGTAAAATTCATAACAAATCATACGTTCATTTTTAACGGTTCAAAATTTGTGGGCATATACTCAACTTATATATGTATAACATATCCAAAAATTACCACGATCCAACGGTCGGATTAAAAATTATAACCCCCGCAAAATATCTCAAAAACCCTGATTTTTAATACCTCCATTCCGACAAAAATACGGATAAAAATCTCAACATTAACTCCTTCATTTTTTAACCACAAAAATATATCCCTCATTTATATCCACATAAAATAAATATTTTCTTATCATATGAATCAATAATTAATTATTCACAAATAATATTACAGAATCACATTTATGACAACGAGGCCGTTCCCAAGAAAGAGGGGGCTTTCCAATAAGGATTTTTTCTTACTGGCGCGCAATTAGATGACCAAACCTCTCCTTAGATAGAACTTTCTAAATATTGTCAATAATGCTATCTAATAATATTATTTAAATAATATGAATTACTGATCTGATAATGAAAAATACTGTGCAGCAACAATTATTGAAACAACAATAATATAAAATATCAATGCAGCAATTATTGAATCAATAATAAAATATTGAACAGTAATTACTGTAACAATTATTGAGTAGTGCCTTCTTACGTAAGAATCAATAATTTCAAAAATACTGTGCAATACCGTGTGCTACTGTGCAATAACGCGTATTACTGTATTTTAATCACCGGGTATTCCAACAGTGTTAACGGTAACAACTACGCCGTTATTTGTAAAAACTCAAATTTGTCGTTTTCTTCACCCGACAGTTATTCGTTATGGGGCCCACAAATAGCTGCGCCGTCGTACGAATATTCTCCGACAGAAAGAATATTCCACGACCAAACGAATATTCCCCGACAACAATGAATATTTTATAACCACTTGCGTAGTTTGAAAAAATTTCATATATCACCCTTAACTTTAACTTTTATCAATTTAACTATTTACTGAATAGTAACTATAAAAAAAATTGAATACTTTTATTTCATAAAATTCGGGGTCTTACAATCTCCCCTCCTTATGAAATTTCGTCCTCGAAATTTACGTACCTGGTATTTCAAAGAGTTGAGAATACCTTCCTTTCATTTCAGATTCCATCTTCTCTGTCATCATAATTTCTCCATTGCTCATCTCCTGTATTTCAAATATCATTCTAGAATACAGCTTCAAAACAAGGGTTAATTTAACAAATTAACATATCACATAACATCCCGATATTATGACTGACCAACAAATAAGCTTAGGAAGGACACACTAGCGAAGGATTTACTCATCTCTCCCCACCTAGTTGTATTCCCCAATCTCTGCCAGAGATCATATCCCTAAGCTCTGATACCACCTGTAACTCTGGACACCAACTTGTGTCAGCACCTTACATTGATACCTATCAGTTTGCCACCGCAGAACGGCGTCCCCTACGGAGAGTCTGGCTTCGGTGCATCCCCCATCAACAGGAAGTCACCAGCGAGAGGCTTGGGGCTCTTTACTTATAGCTCTGATACCACCTGTGACAACCCCAAAACAGGTCCATTCCACCCAACCCATTCTGAGTCGTCAAATACATGGTACAGAAAATAACTACAACTTTATTACAACAATTGTCGTGCAAAATACAACAACACATATGCTGTGAGTTTGGATACAAATATATACCAAATGTGACTCATGTTCTAACCGTGGACATCACCTCACAATAACACCTTACATAAAGGTATAGTCAAAAACTGTTTTAGAAATTAGAATCTTTGGGAAGTGCTCAAGGAAACCTTCGTACATGGGAGGCCACGCGTCTAGGTTATGATAGATATCATATGGCCACAGAATTATCCTTGGTTGACCCAATAGACCCCAAAAAAAAACGAGAAGATTACTATCATATTCTTCCCAATGGTGAGTCTTCTCTTGACTTATCATTATCTCCACTGTCTCTAATTGAGAATTATACTTCAAACAAACACCAAGATTATATAGGTAGTGCCCATAGATATACTCAGCAAGTGGATGAGCACAACCCTGTCTTATGATGACACGAGGTTGTATGTCATTAGACATCTTGTATGATAGTGACAAAGCACCCTTCCAACGTTGGGTTCGCCTCACCCTATTTTCTTCACCAAATATAACTACTAAATGATGACCACCGTTCTATTCCCTTGTTACCCCCGCTCGACCCAGCTACACTCTTACTACCTGAAAGGAATTGTGAAGCAAAAGGGTGAGCACAACTAGCTCAGTAAAGAATATCATGATTAAAGATAATTCAATTATCAATAGCCTTCATCAACAATAAATCAGAGATTTAGAACATATGGTAAATGATAAAAATTTCAACCATAGTTGCAGCGGAACGAGCAATCCATTAGAAGAGTCAAATAGACTATAAAGTCTATTATCTTCTCCATGTTAAAAATCCACCAACAATATTTTATCTATGTAACATCACTCAAGAGTTCCTTTCCACAATCATATGAATAACTCATAATCATAATTGTGACTATAAATTTTTCTTCGCACCCAGGACAAAGAATATTTTCATCACCTGTCTTTACCTGAAACATCAAAGATCATGGTTATACCAAATCACAGTTCCTGTTTATAATCATACTAACAAATTCATCTTTGCACTACGGGCCAAAGATATTCATCAACAAACCATCTTTGCACTACGGGCCAAAGATATTCAACAACAGTTCATCTTTGCACTACAGGCCAAAGATATTCATCAACATGCCATCTTTGCACTACATGCCAAAGATATTCATCAACAATTCATATTTGCACTACAGGCCAAATATATTCATATCTCAAAGAAATATATAATCATTTCAGAATTTATATAAATAATAATTATAACCATGTTGATCAATTCACCTTTGCACTTAAGCTTAAGATATTCAATTATAAATTTAATGGTCATGATCATACCAGTCACAATTCAACTTTGCACTACAGGCCAAAGAGAACCCTAGTCATGATCATACCAATAATCTACCCATCTTTACACTCCAGTGAAAGAGAATTTCAACATCAGGGTTATAAAAATGTTATATATGATGATAAAAATAATATGATCAACATATAGTTTTAATCTCAAGAGTAATATTCGTAACTCATGAATAGTAACTCCGACACAAAAGATAGAAATTCTACAATAAAATTCATACCAATATTTCGGTATAATGATATTGAAAGAATAACATTACTTAAATTTATAAACAATTTATTTTAATTGTTTACACTTTACTAATTAATGCATTTAATCATCATAAAATGCCAACTCTTACAATTTCATCATCAATAACCAAAACCCTCATCAAAAATCTGCATATACCTCATATAGGATTCTCAAGCCATAAAATCCTATTTTCCAATTTTCTTTCTTCACAAAACATATTTAATTCATTTACTCATAACTAAAATATTTTCATGAAAAATACCAAATCAGTTCTAAAAATATTTCTTTTCTGGGATTTAGCATAATATAGTCCCACAGTGAACATATATTTTTCTCAGAATTTTTAAAAGTCATTTACTATTTTTCATATGGCCAAAATAGCCGAATATTTAGACATTTATCAAAAATTGTACTTTTGTCTAAAAATTCTGAAATTTACAGAGTATACTTCTATCATATACATGTACTCCCAATAAAAATTTCATCAATTTTGGAGTTAACCACAAGGAATTATAAGCGGTTACTTTTAAAATAGTCTTTTCTCATAAAATTCATAACTCTCAATCTATACATCCAAAAATCACCATTTTTGGACACAATCAATAAAACTCATCAAAATATCATTTCAAATTTTTCCAGAATTTTTGAAGTTCAGAAAAATTACGAAACTGAAAATCATAACAACCCTTAAAATCCCTTAATATCCCTTACTATCCCTTACCTCAAAAGAGCAGTACTTCTGACTGGATATCGGATATGATGCTGAAGGAAACTTGCACTGATGAATAGTAACTCACCAAGTATCTAAAAACTCACAAAATATGCTTCATAATATAGAGAGAGAAAGAGAGAAAGCTTATGTTTCTGGTGTGATTTTCAATTCTAACTTAGCCCTCTATTTATAGGAAAATTTTGGTAGGTTTGACCTGCAACTTGATGGCTTTACCTGCTACTATTCCCACCCACCACATTTGAAATATAATTCAGCACATTTCTTCACCAATCACAAGTGGGGCCCACCAATTCTAGAATTTTCCACCAAAATGATAAACTCTAAAAATTCAACAATTTCTGAACCAGTCATCTCGTAAAATTCATAACAAATCATACGTTCATTTTTAACGGTTCAAAATTTGTGGGCATATACTCAACTTATATATGTATAACATATCCAAAAATTACCACGATCCAACGGTCGGATTAAAAATTATAACCCCCCGCAAAATATCTCAAAAACCCTGATTTTTAATACCTCCATTCCGATAAAAATACGGATAAAAATCTCAACATTAACTCCTTCATTTTTTAACCACAAAAATATATCCCTCATTTATATCCACATAAAATAAATATTTTCTTATCATATGAATCAATAATTAATTATTCACAAATAATATTACAGAATCACATTTATGACAACCAGGCCGTTCCCAGGAAAGAGGGGGCTTTCCAATAAGGATTTCTCCTTACTGGCGCGCAATTAGATGACCAAACCTCTCCTTAGACAGAACTTTCTAAACATTGTCAATAATGCTATCTAATAATATTATTTAAATAATATGAATTACTGATCTGATAATGGAAAATACTGTGCAGCAACAATTATTGAAACAACAATAATATAAAATATCAATGCAGCAATTATTGAATCAATAATAAAATATTGAACAGTAATTACTGTAACAATTATTGAGTAGTGCCTTCTTACGTAAGAATTAATAATTTCAAAAATACTGTGCAATACCGTGTGCTACTGTGCAATAACGCGTATTACTGTATTTTAATCACCGGGTATTCCAACAGTGTTAACGGTAACAACTACGCCGTTATTTGTAAAAATTCAAATTTGTCGTTTTCTTCACCCGACAGTTATTCGTTATGGGGCCCACAAATAGCTGCGCCGTCGTACGAATATTCCCCGACAGAAAGAATATTCCACGACCAAACGAATATTCCCCGACAACAATGAATATTTTATAACCACTTGCGTAGTTTGAAAAAATTTCATATATCACCCTTAACTTTAACTTTTATCAATTTAACTATTTACTGAATAGTAACTATAAAAAAAATTGAATACTTTTATTTCATAAAATTCGGGGTCTTACAGATTGTCTGGAAGATTCAGGAAAATCAATATTATAAGAAATATTATTAATAGACCGACTTCGAGTAAAAGGTCTTTGGAATTTTAAATAAACATTTCCATTACTGGTTTGAATGACATCCTCTATGGACTGTCTAATTATAGGCCTGGTAGGAACAACATTAGTAATTTGCCATTGTTTTGGAAAAGTAATCTCTTCCCAAGGAATCATTCTGGGGATAGCCACTTGACTACTAAAAAGATGGTATATTAGAATTACTCTTGTCATCAAATCGGATTTTATCATTAAAGATGCCATTGCCTTAGTTGATAGTGGCGCTGATATGAACTCAAAAATCTTACCATGAGAAAACCATTTATGAATAGAATATTGATGGTAAGACAGAATATCAAATCTTCGAAACCATCCATCATATCTTGATGTATGTAACTGTCTGTAAACAGAATGATAACACATGTAAGACCCCAATTTTTATAAATAAAGATGAATTTTTTATAAATATCATTTTTGAATATTATGGAGTTAATTTGATATAATGTTATAGTTGTGGGTAATATTTATAAATTTTGCAAAGTAAGCAAGTTGTTATAAAATATTCGTTTGGTCGGAGAATATTCTTTTTGTCGGGGAATATTCGTACGACGGCACAATCATTGGTGGACCCCACAACGGAATTATTGTCGGATTGAGAAAACGACAGAATTATCTTTCTATAAAAATAACGGCTGAGGTGTTACCGTTAAAATCGTTAAAACTGTTGAACTACTCGGTAGTAAAAGTACAGTAATACGCGTGGTTGCATAGTAGCACACGGTATTGATTATTGATGCTTACGTGAGAAGTCACTCAGCTATACTCAATTATTGCTACAGTAATTGCTGCATCATATCTCTTAAATTATTGTCATAGTATCATCTGTATAATATGTTATATTATTAAATCAATAATTGAGACGTTGTGGTAAGTTTGGTTATTTTATGGGGGGCCATATGTCATCATCTAAGAGTCTCTTCGTCAATAGTAATTACCGTCGTCAATAGTAATTACCGTCGTCAATAGTATTTACCTTGGTCAATAGTAATTACCTTCGTCAATAGTATTTACCTTGGTCAATAGTAATTATCTTCGTCAATAGTAATTACCGTCGTCAATAGTAATTACCGTCGTCAATAGTATTTACCTTGGTCAATAGTAATTACCTTCGTCAATAGTATTTACCTTGGTCAATAGTAATTACCTTCGTCAATAGTATTTACCTTGGTCAATAGTAATTACCTTCGTCAATAGTATTTACCTTGGTCAATAGTAATTACTTTCGTCAATAGTAGTTGTCCCTTCAATATTACCAAGAGTCATTTGACCCTTCGTTATTACCAAGAGTCATTTGACCCTTCGTTAAGACCAAGAGTCATTTGACCCTTCGTTAAGACCAAGAGCCACCCTCGGTTTTTCTATAAATAGAGGCCTAGGGCTTCATTATTTTTCACGAATTCATTCAAGCTATAGAGAGAGAAAGTATAGAGAGAATAAGAGAGAGAGAATAAAAGTATTCTGCTGCATCACTTTTCCAATATCCAGTTCTTTTAAGGTAGGGAATATTATTTCTTTAATATTCATGAAGAGAACTTCTGTTATTCCATTTGTTATTATTCTGTTGGAATAACCAGTATACGCGGTCTACCCTATACTTGGTGACATTCTTCTATTATTCTGTTGGAACATCCTGTCTGTGTGTTTTACACCGGACCTGGTTCCGTCTATTATTCTGTTGGAACATCCTGTCTGTGTGTTTTACACCGGACCTGGTTCCGTTTATTATTCTGTTGGAATATCCTGTCTGTGTGTTTTACACCGGACCTGGTTCCATTATTTATTATTCTGTCGGAATATCCTGTCTGTGCGTTTACGCCGGACCTGGTTCCATTATTTATTATTCTGTCGGAATATCCTGTCTGTGCGTTTACGCCGGACCTGGTTCCATTATTTATTATTCTATTGGAATAACCTGTCTGTGCGGTCTATCGCATGCATGGTGATTTCTTTTGTTATTCCATTCTTTATTGTACTCAGTTGGTTAAGTTTTAACTTCTATACTCCATGAAATTTGTGGAATATCCTTGATAGTTGCGTTTCATCCAGTATCTTTTCAAGAAAATATTCTTCTAAGCATTCTTGAATTTTACTCCACAATGCAGTATCATGTTGACAATTTGGACGTTGTTAATTCCTGGATAAATTAATTCTTGAACTTGTTTTATTGAATTCTTATATCATTGTCATCATCCTCATGTTTATAAAATGTTGAAAGTCATCTGTGGCCTGTATTGCATAGATGGACTTGGTATGATTATGACCAGGGATTATTCGGTATAATCATGACCGTAATGTTACAAATGATGTGGTAAAAGTCCTCATTGGCCCGTAGTGCATTGATGGACAGTTGTTGGCATGATCATGACCATTAATGAATACACGAATATCCTTGGCCGTAGTGCAGGGGTGATTCGATGATGTGGATTATTTTATTAAGCTGAGTCTCAGCGATCGCAGTGTTGAAAAACCTTTTAAATCATAAAAGATAGTAGAGTTTATTTTCTACTTGACTCTTTTAATGGATTGCTTGTTCCGCTACAGTTAAACTTGATGTCTATTATATTTTATCAGTTTAACATTGTTGAAGGCTAATGATAATTTATTCTGCATTATCTTAGTCATAATATTTCTTACTGGGCTAGTTGAGCTCACCCTTTCTTTCACTGTTCTCTTCAGGAAATGAGACGTAGCTGGGACAAGTCGGGGTACGGAGTGATGGTCCGAATGATAGTATTAGTTAGTAGTCCTCACTATTCTATGTAATGGTGTGTTAATAAATGTAATGAGGACTCCTTTTGAGTATGAATACTCTCTAGAAGATAATATTTGTATTCAAACTCACAGTTTATGTTTTGTCGTATTGTACACGACAGATGTATTAATCAGTTGTATTTGTATTCTGTACTATGTATCTGACGACCCAAGATGGGTGATGTATACCTAATTTTGGGGGCGTCACAACACAGACCACCAAATCTGTCGTTTCTTAGTTAATGGATTTACTGGCATCCTTAAGGGATGGTGGGATAATGTATTAACTGCAATCCAAAGAACCGAAGTTCTTCAATCCTACAAAGAAGAACTTGACCCTATTACCAGTCTGCTCACAAGAAGAGAGGATGCTTGTTACACTCTTGTTCAAGCTATCCTTCATCATTTTGTTGGACCTGGTCAGATGAACACTGACAGAAGACGTGAGCTCCTTCAGAACCTTCGTTGCCCATCTTTAACCCATTTTAGATGGTACAAAGATGTCTTTTTAATGAAAGTCATGCAGAGATCAGACGCTAACAGTGAACACTGGAAAGCCAAGTTTGTTGATGGCCTTCCTACTTTCTTTGCTGAAAAAGTTCGAAAAAAGCTTAGAGATAAGCACGACCGTATGAGTATCCCTTATGATCAGTATTCCTATGGTCATCTCATTTCAGTAATTATTGAAGAAAGTTTATCCTTATGTAATGACATGAAACTTCAACAATTAATGAAAAAACAGAATCTCACTAAAAAACATGAGATAGGAGAATTTTGCGATCAATTCTCTTATGATACAAAATTACAGTATCCTCATAAGACCAGAAAACAGCACAGATCTAAAACCTCTAGACCTTATCGGAAACGCTCTTCTAAAAAATCTTCCTCTAATAACAAAACCCCTGAAAAATCTACAAAGATGAGGAAGAGTAGTAAGAAAAAAGATAAGTCTAAAATTGAATGTTATAAATGCGGTAAAACAAGACATTTTGCTAATAAATGCAAATCCAAATTGAAACAAAAACTCAATGAGATGTCCCTTGATGAGGATATCCAATAGCAAATTATTAATTGTTTAGCTACCAGCAGTTCTGAGTCTAGCTCCGATGATGGTTTAGCTGAGGTCTATTCTGAGTCTGATAATGATTCTGATAACGGGAATTGTCAAACCTGCACAATTAATAACTGTAAGACAAGCACTGAAGCTGATTATTGGAAAGCCATCGTAGAGATGAATGGTTTAGATGTTGGAGGTCCCAGCATCAATGTCTTAACTAATACCCAGAAATCTCTCCCTGACTTAGCTGAAAATATAAAAGATCCCGAAATTAAACTAAAATTTTTAGAGATCTGTTATAAAAATCAAAAAACCGAAGAAAACATTCCAATTGATCAGTATAGTATGCGTGAGGTTATGAGACGCATAAAAGATGTTTCCTCCGCTGAAAAACCTACTACTATTTAACCTGTAACCATAAAACCACCATTAGAAGTTAGTAATTTTAGAATGAAATCTTCTAAATCTGACAATGAGTTTATTGATAATCTTTTAAACAAAATGAAAGATTTAAAACTCACAACTGCACCTACTTCTTCTTCCCAAATAAATGTTATTTCTGGACACTCCTCTTCCACCAGTAACAATACTAACAGTGATACAGATAACCCTGATGACCTCTCTCCTAGTCATTTGTTAGAAATCCAGAATAACTTTCAGGATATACAGAATATCAATAAAACTTCTTACAGTCAGAAACCTGTTAATCGTATGGCCCTAACCGGACCTAGTAGGCATTATTATCCTAGACCTACCCCCCAAGATATTCTTTATGAAGAAGACTTTCTTCAACAGGAAATCATAATACCATTTAACAAATGATAAGATACACTGATTCTTATTCAGATAAGAATCAAGCTTAGGACTAAGTTCAAGTTATAAGATACCATTGGGGTATTAATCCTCATACCACCCGTACTATTGAATCCAGTCATACAACAGAAACCCGTTACAGTTATTGGGATTATATAGATTCTTTCACCTAGGTTTTCTATTACCAGAATCCAATTCACAACCATACTTGGTTTATCCGAGTCTGTCCCGAAGTACTTAAAAACGAAATTCCCAACTGGTTTTTCATTTGGTGGGATAAGATTGGTGTTACCATTGAAACCTTACCAGAATCTGTTCAAACAGCATTCATGGAATGGCAAGTTGCCTATTCCCACATACCAGTAAATAGAGATTTATCAATGTCCAAATTATTTGCCCATTTTATAATTCGTTTCAGTATCCCTTGGATCTGGAAATGGGATTTCTGTTGTGATTACCAGAATAAGATTCCCCGCCTCAAAAGAATATTCTTTACCAAATGGTGGGATAAAGGTCTTAATCCGACCTTACCAGAACTCCTTAAAACAATTAAGAATCACACTCAGGCTTGCCTTGATGTTATCCCGCAAAGCCTTCCCTCACCAGTACCTGTCAATCCTTTTGTTAAAATCCAGTCAGATTTAAAACAGAAGTTTCCTAATCTCACTGAAACAGAATTAATTGTCAAAACTATGGATTACATGAAGACTCAGTTCTTACAATCCTTAGTTCCAGATGATGTTTCTATGAAAACAGCCAGTGATGAAGAATCTGAACAGGATGATAATCAATTCAATGTCCTAGCCGGAGAAAGTCAAGAACCCGAACCCACCATGGGAGACTTCTGGGATTCTCTCACCTCAATGATTTCTGAAAAACTAGAACAGGACAAGAAAGGAAAAGGAAAAACAGTATGATGGTGACCCTCCACTACACCAGATGAATCAATAATTAGAAAATGACAAGAACAGTAACACCACTTTCTAAAAAGAAAGCCAGCTGCTCCCTCCATTATCAAAAAACGACGCCACCTGTCCTCAATAATACTCCACCCAACCGACATCATCTCATGCGTTCCACTATCTACGGCTGAGATTGAAAGAAGGAAAGATAAGGATCAATGATCGACTCCACTGACAAGGACACGCACGATCCCTTCTTATCCTCTCACTTGTATATATAGGGATACCTCACCCTTTGTTGAGGCAGAACTGGTTTTCAGAATTTCTTTTCAGAATTTTCCTTTACTTCCTCTCTCTCTGTAAAATACTTGATATATATAAGTTTGAAGTTTAAAGAATTGCAGAGCTCTACTGTAAGTTTTAATTATTGCTTCTGTCAATTATTATGTTTCATTACTTGAACTTTTAGATTATCATATAGATAACAGTAATCGTTAGAAAACAGCATATCAAACTGCTACAGACAGATATAATCGTTCTTATTTCTTAGAACAGTTTAATAAATCTGAACAGTTAATTGTTTCAACCAGAAAAGCCATCCAGGAAGAAACCTGCAGGCTTATAGTTTTGGGTAGACCCCCAAATCAACAGTAACTTTATGATACCATATATGTAGTAATTGATCTGTTAATATATATTTAATATACCTTTAAATTATCCATGCTATTTTATTAAATGAGACTAATTGAAGCTTGATACTTGAATAAGTGGGACGTCACCCAAGTCGCGTTTAGGACTTTGCCTTTTGTCGTGTTATGGCGTTGTGGCCTTTATCCTCTGTAAATCGTTGACAGACGTGCTTATTCCAGTATCTATCTCGATCCTGCCTCCTTTTGGTATCAGAGCCATGTTAATTTATTGTTATATTAATGAATATATTACTTATAAATTATGCATATATGGTCACCTTGAAAAATGACTGATTTTTCCCCCTTCATCGGTGACAACAGTAGCTAATGCCTCAGCTTCTACCTTAGAAGCAACTGAACTAATTGCCTATCAGGATGTAAAGGAAGCCTTAGATAAATGGACTATTCCTAAAATCAAACCAGAAACTATTTACAAAATTGGAACCTTTGATTTTATCAGCAAAAGAATTATCAAAACTTTTGAGCATGCTGTTCCTTTACAGAATAATGATGAAATTTTATATTTGTTGCATGTTGAAGACTTATACCCTTTTCTGCAAAAATATAAATATGTTCACATAGGACTTGTCCAAGTAGCTTTTAAACCCTTGACTTTACTTGGCCAAAACACCAGTATTCAATGCACCCTCCGTGATGGTAGGTGTCTCAACTGGAAAGCCTCTCTTATGGGAGCTATTGAAACTAGTCTTGCTCATGGACCAGTATATTTCAATATTTATCCGAATCTAAGTGTAGCCTTAACTGATAATAATTTGTTTAAAGTGTTAGAGATGAGAATTATATCTCATGGTTATGAGTATCTGCCAGGATCTCCTCCTTTTGCCATATTATTCCGTATTCATCTTAAAGTTTTAACTACTTTAAACCCTTATATCCGTAAACAAAGCCATCAAGGACATACTATCCTAATTGACACTAATCTTTTTAGTAGTCAAGTGGCTATCCCCAGAATGATTCCTTGGGAAGAGATTACTTTCCCAAAACAATGACAAATTACTAATGCTGTTCCTACCAGGCCTATAATTATACAGTCCATAGAGGATGTCATTCAAACCAGTAATGGAAATGTTTATTTAAAATTCCAAAGACCTTTTACTCGAAGTCGGTCTATTAATAATATTTCTTATAATATTGATTTTCCTGAATCTTCCAGACAATCTGTGTCTGATCCTTTAGAATCTGTCTATCAAGAATCCAAGAATGAGTCTGTTAAAAATGAAGACTTGATTAGAGGGATTCACGTTTCTGAAAAACAAATACCTCATGGTATCTATGAAACAAATACTCCTCAAAACAGAAGACCTTACAGTCCAACTGCTAGTGATATGAATTTTGAATGTTAATGGATTTTTCTCCCAATAGTAAAATTCGTCAATATTTAAATCAGGAGTTTATGCTGGATAAATACCAGAATTTTAGAAATTGGTATTTTAAAAATCATGAAAGTAAAAAATTAGCAGAAATTAAAGATAGTTATTATGCTTATCTGAATAAGAATCAGTGTATCTTATCATTTGTTAAATGGTATTATGATTTCCTGTTAAAATCAGAATTTTACCCTGAAAGTCAACTGAATGTTTTAACTGGAATCCAAAAGGATTGGATCACAACTAATGGTAATATCATTCAATCCATTCATCCTCCTCCTAAGTCCCTTGAACTTAGTCCGGGAAATGATAATTTAAAACCTTTGATTATTAATCCGTATGTTGATATATCTGAAATACCCCATCAACAAGAAGAGGTTAAAATAAAAGATATTTTACCCTTGTCTAAACAGAATAATTATACTAATCTATTCCTTCAAACTGTAGGAAAACAGTTAACAAGAATTGAGGAACATATTAATAATATTAACGAAAACTGTCAAGTTGTTCCCCACAAACCTGAACTTCAACCTGTAACCATAAAACCACCATTAGAAGTTAGTAATTTTAGAATGAAATCTTCTAAATCTGACAATGAGTTTATTGATAATCTTTTAAACAAAATGAAAGATTTAAAACTCACAACTGCACCTACTTCTTCTTCCCAAATAAATGTTATTTCTGGACACTCCTCTTCCACCAGTAACAATACTGACAGTGATACAGATAACCCTGATGACCTCTCTCCTAGTCATTTGTTAGAAATCTAGAATAACTTTCAGGATATGCAGAATATCAATAAAACTTCTTACAGTCAGAAACCTGTTAATCGTATGGCCCTAACCGGACCTAGTAGGTATTACTATCCTAGACCTACCCCCCAAGATATTCTTTATGAAGAAGACTTTCTTCATACTCAAAAATCTTACCATGGGAAAATCATTTATGAATGGAATATTGATGGTAAGACAGAATATCAAATCTTCGAAACCATCCATCATATCTTGATGTATGCAACTGTCTGTAAATAGAATGATAACACAGACCACCAAATCTGTCGTTTCTTAGTTAATGGATTTACTGGCATCCTTAAGGGATGGTGGGATAATGTATTAACTGCAATCCAAAGAACCGAAGTTCTTCAATCCTACAAAGAAGAACTTGACCCTATTACCAGTCTGCTCACAAGAAGAGAGGATGCTTGTTACACTCTTGTTCAAGCTATCCTTCATCATTTTGTTGGACCTGGTCAGATGAACACTGACAGAAGTCGTGAGCTCCTTCAGAACCTTCGTTGCCCATCTTTAACCCATTTTAGATGGTACAAAGATGTCTTTTTAATGAAAGTCATGCAGAGATCAGACGCTAACAGTGAACACTGGAAAGCCAAGTTTGTTGATGGCCTTCCTACTTTCTTTGCTGAAAAAGTTCGAAAAAAGCTTAGAGATAAGCACGACCGTATGAGTATCCCTTATGATCAGTATTCCTATGGTCATCTCATTTCAGTAATTATTGAAGAAGGTTTATCCTTATGTAATGACATGAAACTTCAACAATTAATGAAAAAACAGAATCTCACTTAAAAAACATGAGATAGGAGAATTTTGCGATCAATTCTCGTATGATACAAAATTACAGTATCCTCATAAGACCAGAAAACAGCACAGATCTAAAACCTCTAGACCTTATCGGAAACGCTCTTCTAAAAAATCTTCTTCTAATAACAAAACCCCTGAAAAATCTACAAAGAAGAGGAAGAGTAGTAAGAAAAAAGATAAGTCTAAAATTGAATGTTATAAATGCGGTAAAACAGGACATTTTGCTAATAAATGCAAATCCAAATTGAAACAAAAACTCAATGAGATGTCCCTTGATGAGGATATCCAACAGCAAATTATTAATTATTTAGCTACCAGCAGTTCTGAGTCTAGCTCCGAAGATGGTTTAGCTGAGGTCTATTCTGAGTCTGATAATGATTCTGATAACGGGAATTGTCAAACCTGCACAATTAATAACTGTAAGACAAGCACTGAAGCTGATTATTGGAAAGCCATCGTAGAGATGAATGGTTTAGATGTTGGAGGTCCCAACATCAATGTCTTAACTAACACCCAAAAATCTCTCCTTGACTTAGCTGAAAATATAAAAGATCCCGAAATTAAACTAAAATTTTTAGAGATCTGTTATAAAAATCAAAAAACCGAAGAAAACCTTCCAATTGATCAGTATAGTATGCGTGAGGTTATGAGGCGCATAAAAGATGTTTCCTCCGCTGAAAAACCTACTACTATTCAGGATCTTAAAACCGAAATTAATATTTTAAAATCTGAAATAAAACAGTTACAAAATACTAATACTATCATCTTCCATGATTTAAATAGTATCAAACAACAGTTAAACAATAAACATGATAATCATGTAGAATCCTCAAAAACTGGATCTTCTGATAAACCAGAGTCTTCTGAACAGTATTTAATGCTTATGAACCAAGTGGTTTTTCAAAAATGGTATATTAGAATTACTCTTGTCATCAAACCGGATTTTATCATTAAAGATGCCATTGCCTTAGTTGATAGTGGCGCTGATATGAACTGTATTCAGGAAGGATTAATTCCTACCAAATATTTCCAGAAAACCACTCAATCATTAACTAGTGCTAGTGGTAACACTATAAACATTAAATATAAAATTCCAGAAGCCTTAATCTGTAATCAAGGTCTTTGTTTACCTACCTCTTTTGTTCTTATCCGAAATATGAATCAAAGTATCATCCTAGGCACACCTTTCCTTTGCCTTTTGATGCCTATCTCGAAGATAGATACTTTAGGTATTCACACTACTCTTAATAACAGGCATATTATTTTTGAATTCATAACAGAACCTTATACTAAAGAATTAAATCAAGTCAAGCACATGATTTATTCAAAAGAAAAACAGATAAATTTCATCTAAAAAGAAATAAAGTTTCTTTCTACAGAACAAAGAATTTTACAGCCCTCTTTACAGGAAAAAATAAAATTAATTTACAAAACTCTTCAAACAGAAATCTGTAGTGATGTCCCGAATGCCTTTTGGAATAGAAAGAAACATATTATTTCTCTTCCTTATATTCCTAATTTTAATGAAAAGAATATTCCTACTAAGTCTAGACCCAGCCAGATGCAGAAGGAATATTTACTTCTTTGCAAAACTGAAATTGAGTCTCTTCAGCAGAAAAAGCTAATAAAACCCAGTACTTTCCCTTGGAGTTGTACAGCTTTTTATGTCAACAAAAATTCTGAAATTGAACGAGGAACTCCCCGCCTTGTTATTAATTATAAACCACTGAATGAAGCCCTTCAATGGATTAGATATCCAATTCCGAATAAGAAGGACCTCCTTGACAGACTTCATGATGCCACTATTTTCTCTAAATTTGATATGAAATCAGGATTTTGGCAAATACAAATTAGAGAACAAGATACTTATAAAACTGCTTTTACAGTACCTTTTGGACATTATGAATGGAATGTTTTCCCATTTGGTATCAAAAACGGACCTTCTGAATTTCAACATATCATGAATGATATTTTTAATCCTTTTACTGAATTTATTATCTGCTATATTGATGATGTCTTAATTTTCTCCTCATCAATTGAACAACATATTAAGCATTTAAACATTTTTAAAAATGTTATCATAAAAAATGGTTTGGTAGTTTCTGCTCCTAAGATGAAACTTTTCCAAACAAAAATTAGATTTCTCGGATATAATATTTTCAATGGAACTATTATTCCTATTGATAGATGTATTGAATTTGCATCTAAATTCCCGGATGAAATTAAAGATATTAATCAACTGCAAAGATTTTTGGGAAGTCTAAATTATATTAGAGACTATTACCCTAATCTTTCTCAGGATGCTGCTATACTGTACACCCGGCTAAGAAAAAATCCTTTGCCTTGGACTATTGAACATACTGATGCAGTTCAAAAGATCAAAGCTAGAGTTAAACAACTACCTTGCCTTTCTTTACCCAATCCTGAATGGAAGAAGATTGTTCAAACTGATGCTTCTAATATAGGATATGGTGGTATCTTAAAGCAATTCAATCCTAACAGTAAAAAAGAGGATCTTATCCGTTTTACTTCAGGAGTTTGGAAAGGACCTTCTTTGAATTACCCTACCATAAAGAAAGAATGTCTTTCCATTGTTCAATGTGTTTTAAAATTTCAAGATGATCTTTTAAACCAGCACTTTTTAATTCGAGTTGACTATTCAGCTGCAAAACAGATATTTAAAAAGGATGTTCAAAATCTAGCTTCTAAACAGATATTTGCCACTTGGCAAAGTACTTTATCAGTATTCGACTTTGATATTGAATATATCAAAGGAAAACAGAATTCTTTACCGAATTTTCTAACCTGAGAATACTTGCAGGAATGAGCAGTAGAAGCCGTGGCCGCGGTCAGTGAGGCCGAGGCAGAGCTAATCAGTACTATACAGAATTTCCTACTCTGAATTCTCAGACCAGCAACTCTTCGGCTTCTTCTAGCCAACCTACCGTAAAGGATGTTCTCCTTTTACCAGAACAGTATATCCCAAACATAAATGTGGATGAAACAGTATTATTCATTGAACAGAATGATGAAAAATAGATGAAAGATCCATGGGAGATAAAGAGACGTTATTTAACGACTCAACAGTCTCCTCCCCATTTTAATCAGTACCGATATGTTTATGAACAAATAATCATTAAAACAGCATCTATGGACATTAAGCATACGCTTCATGATCCTAACAAATCTACTAGCTCGATTCAGTACAGCAAAACAACGGTCAAGAGCATCATGCCTCTTGCCAATTGGGGTATTAATCCTCATACCACCCGTACTATTGAATCCAGTCATACAACAGAAACCCGTTACAGTTATTGGAATTATATAGATTCTTTTACCCAGGTTTTCTATTACCAGAATCCAATTCACAACAATACTTGGTTTATCCGAGTCTGTCCCGAAGTACTTAAAAATGAAATTCCCAACTGGTTTTTCGTTTGGTGGGATAAGACTGATTTTTCCCCTTCATCGGTGACAACAGTAGCTAATGCCTCAGCTTCTACGAATAGATTAGTATAAATATTCTGTTTAGACAAGGGTAAAATATCTTTTATTTTAACCTCTTCTTGTTGATGGGGTATTTCAGATATATCAACATACGGATTAACAATCAAAGGTTTTAAATTATCATTTCCCGGACTAAGTTCAAGGGACTTAGGAGAAGGATGAATGGATTGAATGATATTACCATTAGTTGTGATCCAATCCTTTTGGATTCCAGTTAAAACATTCAGTTGACTTTCAGGGTAAAATTCTGATTTTAACAAGAAATCATAATACCATTTAATAAATGATAAGATACACTGATTCTTATTCAGATAAGCATAATAACTATCTTTAATTTCTGCTAATTTTTTACTTTCATGATTTTTAAAATACCAATTTCTAAAATTCTGGTATTTATCCTGCATAAACTCCTGATTTAAATATTGACGAATTTTACTATTGGGAGAAAAATCCATTAACATTCAAAATTCATATCACTAGTAGTTGGACTGTAAGGTCTTCTGTTTTGAGGAGTATTTGTTTCATAAATACCATGAGGTATTTGATTTTCAGAAACGTGAATCCCTCTAATCAAGTCTTCATTTTTAACAGACTCATTCTTGGATTCTTGATAGACAGATTCTAAAGGATCAGACACAGATTGTCTGGAAGATTCAGGAAAATCAATATTATAAGAAATATTATTAATAGACCGACTTCGAGTAAAAGGTCTTTGGAATTTTAAATAAATATTTCCATTACTGGTTTGAATGACATCCTCTATGGACTGTCTAATTATAGGCCTGGTAGGAACAACATTAGTAATTTGCCATTGTTTTGGGAAAGTAATCTCTTCCCAAGGAATCATTCTGGGGATAGCCACTTGACTACTAAAAAGATTAGTGTCAATTAGGACAGTATGTCCTTGATGACTTTGTTTACGGATATAAGGGTTTAAAGTAGTTAAAACTTTAAGATGAATACGGAATAATATGGCAAAAGGAGGAGATCCTGGCAGATACTCATAACCATGAGATATAATTCTCATCTCTAACACTTTTGACAAATTATTATCAGTTAAGGCTACACTTAGATTCGGATAAATATTGAAATATACTGGTCCATGAGCAAGACTAGTTTCAATAGCTCCCATAAGAGAGGCTTTCCAGTTGAGACACCTACCATCACGGAGGGTGCATTGAATACTGGTGTTTTGGCTAAGTAAAGTCAAGGGTTTAAAATCTACTTGGACAAGTCCTATGTGAACATATTTATATTTTTGCAGAAAAGGGTATAAGTCTTCAACATGTAACAAATATAAAATTTCATCATTATTCTGTAAAGGAACAGCATGCTCAAAAGTTTTGATAATTCTTTTGCTGATAAAATCAAAGGTTCCAATTTTGTAAATAGTTTCTGGTTTGATTTTAGGAATAGTCCATTTATCTAAGGCTTCCTTTACATCCTGATAGGCAATTAGTTCAATTGCTTCTAAGGTAGAAGCTGAGGCATTAGCCACTGTTGTCACCGATGAAGGGGAAAAATCAGTCATTTTTCAAGGTGACCATATATGCATAATTTATAAGTAATATATTCATAAATATAACAATAAATTAACATGGCTTTGATACCAAAAGGAGGCAGGATCGAGATAGATACTGGAATAAGCACGTCTGTCAACGATTTACAGAGGATAAAGGCCACAACGCCATAACACGGCAAAAGGCAAAGTCCTAAACGCGACTTGGGTGACGTCCCACTTATTCAAGTATCAAGCTTCAATTAGTCTCATTTAATAAAATAGCATGGATAATTTAAAGGTATATTAAATATATATTAACAGATAAATTACTACATATATGGTCTCATAAAGTTACTGTTGATTTGGGGGTCGGTTTCTTCCTGGATGGCTTTTCTGGTTGAAACAATTAATTGTTCAGATTTATTAAACTGTTCTAAGAAATAAGAACGATTATATATGTCTGTAGCAGTTTGATATGCTGTTTTATAACGATTATTTGTTCATAAACATATCGGTACTGATTAAAACGGGGAGGAGACTGTTGAGTCGTTAAATAACGTCTCTTTATGCCCCATGGATCTTTCATCCATTTTTCATCATTCTGTTCAATGAATAATACTGTTTCATCCATATTTATGTTTGGGATATACTGTTCTGGTAAAAGGAGAACATCCTTTACGGTAGGTTGGCTAGAAGAAGCCGAAGAGTTGCTGGTCTGAGAATTCAGAGTAGGAAATTCTGTATAGTACTGATTAGCTCTGCCTCGGCCTCGCTGACCGCGGCCACGGCTTCTACTGCACATTCCTGCAAGTATTCTCTCGTTAGAAAATTTGGTAAAGAATTCTGTTTTCCTTTGATATATTCAATATCAAAGTCGAATACTGATAAAGTACTTTGCCAAGTGGCAAATATCTGTTTAGAAGCTAGATTTTGAATATCCTTTTTAAATATCTGTTTTGCAGCTGAACAGTCAACTCGAATTAAAAAGTGCTGGTTTAAAAGATCATCTTGAAATTTTAAAACACATTTAACAATGGAAAGACATTCTTTCTTTATGGTAGGGTAATTCAAAGAAGGTCCTTTCCAAACTCCTGAAGTAAAACGGATAAGATCCTCTTTTTTACTGTTAGGATTGAATTGCTTTAAGATACCACCATATCCTGTATTAGAAGCATCAGTTTGAACAATCTTCTTCCATTCAGGATTGGGTAAAGAAAGGCAAGGTAGCTGTTTAACTCTAGCTTTGATCTTTTGAACTGCATCAGTATGTTCAATAGTCCAAGGCAAATGATTTTTTCTTAGCCGGGTGTACAATATAGCAGCATCCTGAGAAAGATTAGGGTAATAGTCTCTAATATAATTTAGACTTCCCAAAAATCTTTGCAGTTGATTAATATCTTTAATTTTATCCGGGAATTTAGATACAAATTCAATACATCTATCAATAGGAATAATAGTTCCATTGAAAATATTATGTCCGAGAAATCTGATTTTTGTTTAGAAAAGTTTCATCTTAGGAGCAGAAACTACCAAACCATTTTTTATGATAACATTTTTAAAAATGTTTAAATGCTTAATATGCTGTTCAATTGATGAGGAGAAAATTAAGACATCATCAATATAGCAGATAATAAATTCAGTAAAAGGATTAAAAATATCATTCATGATATGTTGAAATTCAGAAGGTCCATTTTTGACACCAAATGGGAGAACATTCCATTCATAATGTCCAAAAGGTACTGTAAAAGCAGTTTTATAAGTATCATGTTCTCTAATTTGTATTTGCCAAAATCCTGATTTCATATCAAATTTAGAGAAAATAGTGGCATCATGAAGTCTGTCAAGGAGGTCCTTCTTATTCGGAATTGGATATCTAATCCATTGAAGGGCTTCATTCAGTGGTTTATAATTAATAACAAGGCGGGGAGTTCCTCGTTCATTTTCAGAATTTTTGTTGACATAAAAAGCTGTACAACTCCAAGGGGAAGTACTGGGTTTTATTAGCTTTTTCTGCTGAAGAGACTCAATTTCAGTTTTGCAAAGAAGTAAATATTCCTTCTGCATCTGGCTGGGTCTAGACTTAGTAGGAATATTCTTTTCATTAAAATTAGGAATATAAGGAAGAGAAATAATATGTTTCTTTATATTCCAAAAGGCATTCGGGACATCACTACAGATTTCTGTTTGAAGAGTTTTGTAAATTAATTTTATTTTTTCCTGTAAAGAGGGCTGTAAAATTCTTTGTTCTGTAGAAAGAAACTTTATTTCTTTTTGGATGAAATTTATCTATTTTTCTTTTGAATAAATCATGTGCTTGACTTGATTTAATTCTTTAGTATAAGGTTCTGTTATGAATTCAAAAATAATATGCCTGTTATTAAGAGTAGTGTGAATACCTAAAGTATCTATCTTCGAGATAGACATCAAAAGGCAAAGGAAAGGTGTGCCTAGGATGATACTTTGATTCATATTTCGGATAAGAACAAAAGAGGTAGGTAAACAAAGACCTTGATTACAAATTAAGGCTTCTGGAATTTTATATTTAATGTTCATAGTGTTACCACTAGCACTAGTTAATGATTGAGTGGTTTTCTGGAAATATTTGGTAGGAATTAATCCTTCCTGAATACAGTTCATATCAGCGCCACTATCAACTAAGGCAATGGCATCTTTAATGATAAAATCCGGTTTGATGACAAGAGTAATTATAATATACCATTTTTGAAAAACCACTTGGTTCATAAGCATTAAATACTGTTCAGAAGACTCTGGTTTATCAGAAGATTCAGTTTTTGAGGATTCTACATGATTATCATGTTTATTGTTTAACTGTTGTTTGATACTATTTAAATCATGGAAGATGATAGTATTAGTATTTTGTAACTGTTTTATTTCAGATTTTAAAATATTAATTTCGGTTTTAAGATCCTGAATAGTAGTAGGTTTTTCAGCGGAGGAAACATCTTTTATGCGTCTCATAACCTCACACATACTATACTGATCAATTGGAAGGTTTTCTTCGGTTTTTTGATTTTTATAACAGATCTCTAAAAATTTTAGTTTAATTTCGGGATCTTTTATATTTTCAGCTAAGTCAAGGAGAGATTTCTGGGTATTAGTTAAGATATTGATGCTGGGACCTCCAACATCTAAACCATTCATCTCTACGATGGCTTTCCAATAATCAGCTTTAGTGCTTGTCTTACAGTTATTAATTGTGCAGGTTTGACAATTCCCGTTATCAGAATCATTATCAGACTCAGAATAGACCTCAGCTAAACCATCTTTGGAGCTAGACTCAGAACTGCTGGTAGCTAAACAATTAATAATTTGCTGTTGGATATCCTCATCAAGGGACATCTCATTGAGTTTTTGTTTCAATTTGGATTTGCATTTATTAGCAAAATGTCCTGTTTTACCGCATTTATAACATTCAATTTTAGACTTATCTTTTTTCTTACTACTCTTCCTCTTCTTTGTAGATTTTTCAGGGGTTTTGTTATTAGAAGAAGATTTTTTAGAAGAGCGTTTCTGATAAGGTCTAGAGGTTTTAGATCTGTTCTGTTTTCTGGTCTTATGAGGATACTGTAATTTTGTATCATAAGAGAATTGATCGCAAAATTCTCCTACCTCATGTTTTTTTAGTGAGATTCTGTTTTTTCATTAATTGTTGAAGTTTCATGTCATTATATAAGGATAAGCCTTCTTCAATAATTACTGAAATGAGATGACCATAGGAATACTGATCATAAGGGATACTCATACGGTCGTGCTTATCTCTAAGCTTTTTTCGAACTTTTTCAGCAAAGAAAGTAGGAAGGCCATCAACAAACTTGGCTTTCCAGTGTTCACTGTTAGCGTCTGATCTCTGCATGACTTTCATTAAAAAGACATCTTTGTACCATCTAAAATGGGTTAAAGATGGGCAACGAAGGTTCTGAAGGAGCTCACGACTTCTGTCAGTGTTCATCTGACCAGGTCCAACAAAATGATGAAGGATAGCTTGAACAAGAGTGTAACAAGCATCCTCTCTTCTTATGAGCAGACTGGTAATAGGGTCAAGTTCTTCTTTGTAGGATTGAAGAACTTCGGTTCTTTGGATTGCAGTTAATACATTATCCCACCATCCCTTAAGGATGCCAGTAAATCCATTAACTAAGAAACGACAGATTTGGTGGTCTGTGTTATCATTCTGTTTACAGACAGTTGCATACATCAAGATATGATGGATGGTTTCGAAGATTTGATATTCTGTCTTACCATCAATATTCCATTCATAAATGATTTTCCCATGGTAAGATTTTTGAGTATGAAGAAAGTCTTCTTCATAAAGAATATCTTGGGGGGTAGGTCTACGATAATAATACCTACTAGGTCCGGTTAGGGCCATACGATTAACAGGTTTCTGACTGTAAGAAGTTTTATTGATATTCTGCATATCCTGAAAGTTATTCTGGATTTCTAACAAATGACTAGGAGAGAGGTCATCAGGGTTATCTGTATCACTGTCAGTATTGTTACTGGTGGAAGAGGAATGTCCAGAAATAACATTTATTTGGGAAGAAGAAGTAGGTGCAGTTGTGAGTTTTAAATCTTTCATTTTGTTTAAAAGATTATCAATAAACTCATTGTCAGATTTAGAAGATTTCATTCTAAAATTACTAACTTCTAATGGTGGTTTTATGGTTACAGGTTGAAGTTCAGGTTTGTGGGGAACAACTTGACAGTTTTCGTTAATATTATTAATATGTTCCTCAATTCTTGTTAACTGTTTTCCTACAGTTTGAAGGAATAGATTAGTATAATTATTCTGTTTAGACAAGGGTAAAATATCTTTTATTTTAACCTCTTCTTGTTGATGGGGTATTTCAGATATATCAACATACGGATTAATAATCAAAGGTTTTAAATTATCATTTCCCGGACTAAGTTCAAGGGACTTAGGAGGAGGATGAATGGATTGAATGATATTACCATTAGTTGTGATCCAATCCTTTTGGATTCCAGTTAAAACATTCAGTTGACTTTCAGGGTAAAATTCTGATTTTAACAGGAAATCATAATACCATTTAACAAATGATAAGATACACTGATTCTTATTCAGATAAGCATAATAACTATCTTTAATTTCTGCTAATTTTTTACTTTCATGATTTTTAAAATACCAATTTCTAAAATTCTGGTATTTATCCTGCATAAACTCCTGATTTAAATATTGACGAATTTTACTATTGGGAGAAAAATCCATTAACATTCAAAATTCATATCACTAGCAGTTGGACTGTAAGGTCTTCTGTTTTGAGGAGTATTTGTTTCATAGATACCATGAGGTATTTGATTTTCAGAAACGTGAATCCCTCTAATCAAGTCTTCATTTTTAACAGACTCATTCTTGGATTCTTGATAGACAGATTCTAAAGGATCAGACACAGATTGTCTGGAAGATTCAGGAAAATCAATATTATAAGAAATATTATTAATAGACCGACTTCGAGTAAAAGGTCTTTGGAATTTTAAATAAACATTTCCATTACTGGTTTGAATGACATCCTCTATGGACTGTCTAATTATAGGCCTGGTAGGAACATCATTAGTAATTTGCCATTGTTTTGGGAAAGTAATCTCTTCCCAAGGAATCATTCTGGGGATAGCCACTTGACTACTAAAAAGATTAGTGTCAATTAGGACAGTATGTCCTTGATGGCTTTGTTTACGGATATAAGGGTTTAAAGTAGTTAAAACTTTAAGATGAATACGGAATAATATGGCAAAAGGAGGAAATCCTGGCAGATACTCATAACCATAAGATATAATTCTCATCTCTAACACTTTTGACAAATTATTATCAGTTAAGGCTACACTTAGATTCGGATAAATATTGAAATATACTAGTCCATGAGCAAGACTAGTTTCAATAGCTCCCATAAGAGAGGCTTTCCAGTTGAGACACCTACCATCACGGAGGGTGCATTGAATACTGGTGTTTTGGCGAAGTAAAGTCAAGGGTTTAAAAGCTACTTGGACAAGTCTTATGTGAACATATTTATATTTTTGCAGAAAAAGGTATAAGTCTTCAACATGCAACAAATATAAAATTTCATCATTATTCTGTAAAGGAATAGAATTCTTTACCGGATTCTATCTCGATCATTTAAAGCCATGTTAATTTATTGTTATATTAATGAATATATTAACAAATTTATTAAAGGAGGCAGGATCGAGATAGATACTGATATATTCAATAATATTCTTATGACGTAATATTATTAACAAATACAAATTAAAAGTTATATTGTTAGAATTGTAAGATACATTAGGTAAGACTAATATTATTCTTAAAGAAATTGTTTCCTTTTGAAACTAAATTATTTAAGTAACGGTAGATAGAATCATACTTAAATTCAGATAACTTTGCTTATATTGACAACCTTCCCGCCCAAGACCTATAACGCTAGTCACAATTCCTATTGAAATTAGACAAATTAACCTATAACGTTAGTCACTATTCCCATTGAAAGTAGATAAATTAGGTAAAAGATGTTCAACGTAACATGATCAAATTTACAAATTCATTCTTACTTTTTATAAAGTTTATAAATACGATTCTACATATGCAAACAGATTCAATGTGATCGGTTCAGATCTCATTCATTTCCCTCCACCACCTATATTCTCTGACCTGGCATTCGAGACGGAGGAGGAGTCCGATGATGACGACCTTGCAGACAAAGATGATGATTGAGATATCCACAAGGAAGTATCTATTTAATTACTTTATATATATAAATACAGCACAAGCAATTGATTGAAATCAATTGAAATCAATTATTTGAAAATCTGTGAGTTAACTCTTGATTAATTAAGAGTTAACTCAGTCAATTATTATATATATAAATACAACACACCCCCTTAACTCAATCAGTTGAAATCAATTTGACAATCAATTTCAAATCAATTTATCCTTAACTCAAACAATTTCAAATCAATTAATCAATTTGTCTATCCTTAACTCAATCAATTTCAAATCTTCCAAATTTTAAATCAATTTATCCTTAACTCAATCAATTGAAATCAATTTAACAATCAATATATTAATCAATTGAAAAACATAAAAATGGAAAATGGAAAGACAGAAAAAAGAAAAGAAAGAAAAACAAACGGACTTGAAATCTATCTACATTCAATGAATAATAATGAAAGAATGCCAAGCGGTGCCTCAAATAAAAAAAAATAACACATAGACTCCAAAAGTCACCAATAACAAAAACATAAAATATTAAAATTATAAAAATTGGTGCGGTCAGTTGGTTATAACACAGACTCCAAAAGTCACCAAATAAAAACTAAAATTAACACAGACTCCAAAAGTCACCAAATTAAAACTAAAATTTTATAACATAGGAGTATAACGGATAAGCATTGATGACAAAAATAAATTAATACTCATTAAATATAAAACACCTATAAATACCACTATCACATTAATAAAAAACCCAATACACAAACAATTTCATACAAAATACTAAATAATGGATACTAGGTAAAGTCATTTGTTTGATTTTTTAAACTAATATATTCTTCCTATTTTGCATGTTATTTTTAAAATTTTATGTATTTTTATTTATTTGCAGATCTATACCAACAAAAAACAAAGGGCAGAACAAACAGCAAATTATTGAAATAAGCGATGATAGCAGTAGTGACAATGGTCGTTATGGATATGCCAAGAATACAAGGATCGAAGAATCTATCGTTACGTTACAAACAAAGATCGAAGCCATGAAAGAGAAAATTCAAAAAATTGAGCAACAATTGAATAACCTTAAATAAAATGGGTTATCACAATAAAAGTGGAAGTAATAAAATAGCAATAGCAACATATTTATACATGTAATTGCTATGCTATGCAAAAAAGAATCGAAAAGTTTATATGGAAAAAAAATATTATTATTATGAAAAATCTTTCTCATTCCAATTTTAGAAAATTATACAATCGATAACCAAACTAGCCCGTGCATTGCACGAGCTATCAGCTAGTTTAAATAATTTGATATATTGAGGACAATATAAGACTTAAATTTGGGGGTGATAATTTTGGTTGATGGTTGAACTTATTTAATTTGCTTGTTAGGATGTTTGATTAATTAGTAGTAGTAATTTGCATGTTAAGTAGGAAGGTTGAGTAGTTGGTTTAATTTAGTAGTTATTTATATGTTTATTATTTATGTTAATATGCATGTTTAAATTGCATAATAATAATAATAATAATAATAATAATAATAATAATAATAATAATAATAATAATAATAATAATAATAATAATAATAATAATAATAATAATAATAATAAAGTAGTGAATTTGTGATAGCCGATGATAAGAAATGATTATACTTGGTTGAATACTAGCGAATTTTGAATTATGTGTTAGTTTAAATTTTGATTTAGAAGTCGATTTTGCGTAGTTATGATCCCTATATGTTTAGAGCACTCACACTTACACTAATTGTATCTTAGGGAGATTATAGGATGAAACCTTGGGTGATAGATGTTGTCAAGATTGTAGAATTGTATTTCAATTTTAATTGAAGCTGGAATATGCATTCGTTCAAGTTTGGGGGGAATTATGGTAATAATAAAAGAGAATAAAATGTCATTCTTCCTAGATTGAGTATATAATGGGGTGAGAATGAGTTTAAAAGCACACTCCTTGGTAAAAATAGGGACGAGATAGAGTGTAAAATGCACTTGTTCGATTGAATGTGAGACTGAGCATAAAGTGCACTCACTAGGAAAATTATGAAAATAAAAAATCTCTATATATATATATATATATATATATATATATATATATATATATATATATATATATATATTTGGAAGAATAATTAATTAATAGAAAAGCTGTATTTTCCTTGACTTGGATGATGATTGCCTTAATTGAAATTATTATTGTGATATAGAAAATATTGATAATTCACTTTTACTAGGTGTTTATTGTATAATCTTGTTTAAGGTATGATTAATTGAGGTGGATGGTGCACACACACATTATGGGATCATAATTATTGTGAAATTGATGACCAAGTTGATTGATAAACTTAGGCATGATTTAATTGTGAAATTTCACTAACTAATATTTCATTATTAAACACAACCGAGTTCTATATGCTTGGGATTTTCCTGGTGTACGACTCTTATGGGGGGACAAGACATATAGCCGTGGGATTAGTTGAATGCTGTAAGAGGTTCGAATATCTATTATTATATATATATTTGTTAACGCCAAATTTTGTACGCCTGACGAAATCACCAAAACAACATGCCAAAATCGCGCTAATGGTTGATTATATTGTTGTACAATCAAACTCACGAAATATACTCACATAAACATAAACAAAGAGATATAAAATATGAACACAAGAATTTACGTGAAAACCCAATTGGAAAAAAACTACGGAGACAGAGAGAAATCCACTATAATAATATGGATAGTACAAAGTGTTTATTTGTGTCATATGATATTGTGTTCTGTCTCCCCTAAACCATTACTTATTGCTGTATTTATAGCTGTCATGTCCACCAGAATCCAATCAGGAGTAGAAGTCCTTTGTAGAATCATCTTATAACTACAATTAATGGCTGATAGATTCTTTCCCAAATTAAACCTCCTTATGCCACTAAATAAGGAAACACAATCTTGCTTTAATGAGGACTCTCCCACTGTCAAAATAAATCCAAATAATTACATCCCAATATTACCCCCAGTCTCTTATTTATAAGGAACTTAAAATAAGAGAGTATACAAAATTATACCAACCGAAAATCCATATCCGCCGAAGACAAACTATTACACCCGAACTCCATACGTCGAACGAAAATTTTTAACTCCCAATATCGTCGCCTCACTCCTCTTGTTCACTCCTAAGATATAAAGAACCAACCTTACACCAACCGAAGCAACCTTATCAATATCGAATATATAAAAGACCAGCCTTATCACGACCGAATACACAGATAATCGAGCCAACTTTATCATAACCGAACCAACCTTATCACTACCGAAGATATAAAGAACCAACCTTATACCAACCGAGCCAACCTTCAACATAACATGATCAAATTTACAAATTCATTCTTACTTTTTATAAATTTTATAAATACGATTCTACATTTGCAAACAGATTCATTGTGATCGGTTCAGATCTCATTCATTTCCCGCCACCACCTATATTCTCTGACCTGGCGTTCGAGACGGAGGATGAGTCCAATGATGACGACCTTTGTGACACCCCCAAATTCGAGTACTTCCATTCCCACATGATTTGTTGTTCACTATACAAACATCATATATCTATCTACCCATAATAACTGAAAACATAAATAGATAGAATAAATCCTCTCCTTAAGGAGTTACATCAACTGAAATAATACATCAATCCCAGGTAATACTAACCTTAAATCTTAACTGCGGAACATAAACAATTAATCGTCTTACAAAACATTAACATAAGTCTAAAACATGATTACAAAAGCACATAAACAACAAGTCTTCATCATTTGTTAATCTCGCCCTTGCCTTTGCTAGTAGAAGGCTCGTTAGACCTTTCGTTCTTAACTGCAATGTTATTATCACGTAAGAGTGAGCACGATTGCCCACAAGTATAATAATGAAACAACAATATAATAACATGCGAGTGAATCAAAGACTTCTGGAATAAAACTCAACTTTTTAATCAAGAATGAATAACAAGAATCAAAAGAACATCTGAGGGTTATAAGACCTTGAACTTTGTCCTAGGTTATCAAGGGTTATACTTGAAACCTTTAACAGTCATAAGACTATGGACTCTTCTACTCGTACTTAAGGGGATCATCCATTAGTACCATACTGTGCACAATATCTTAACGCTAACGCATAAGTAATCCCCTTTACAGGGTTGTTCATCTCAGTTTGACATTCGAATCCGCACCAACAGAAGTTTGGTTTGGATAAATTCAACAAGAGTTCTGAAATTTAGAACATTCATCAACTATGGACTAGTCGAATCAATACGAGTTCGCTAGTCTAACAAGATTCAACAATAACTGATATTTAAATCGAATAACAATCTCAAGAGGTATACAATAGAATAAGTATTGTATAACTAAATCATACTTTGAAAAGATCAATAATGTTTAATATGACAAATTAAACTTGATTAATAATACGGAGAATTTGCTCGATGTAAGTTTATAAACTCGAAATAACAATAGTAAGTAGGGTTAGGAAACTTGCCTCGTGCGTAGATTACACGTTAATTATACACGTTCCTTGAATTAATCCTACATATCATTTTCATTCACAATTGCAGTCAATTATAACGTAACTAGTCATCACAAGTTCATTCTTTTGTCTAAACTTTGGTTATGACTATACTTAGTCAAATTATCACACTTATTGTCACATAATATTACCCTACACGAACAATAAGCTAACTATGCGTTTAATAATTTAATCCATACTTGAATGCGTTATTGACATGTTAAGAATATATTTTAACATCTCATTATACGTCTAACATATTTTTATGTACCTTAGATTAGGTTACTATCACATTCTTAGACTTGAATCAATATGTAAAAATTTCATTTTTGGACATTCTGCAAAGTGGCGCTGCGGCGCCACAGATAGGCTTGTCCTCGGCGCTGAGACGCGGTGGTACTGCGGCTTGACTCTTGGCGCTGCGGCGCGACGAACCAGTAACAGTTCTGCAATTCGCAAAAAATTACAGAACATGGCCAACACCTCCAATTAATTTATTCTTACACGAAATTATACATACCCAAACACTGTAGTACACATATACTTACTACTCAACCCTTCTAGCATGATTTTAACATGTAATAACACATAATTTGCAGAATCAAAACATATAATTTACTGTTTTTGATGTTTTTAAAAGTTTTGAACACAAAACATGAAAATTAACACTACGGGTTCGTTATAACACCAAATCTGTTTATTTTAAGTTTGATTTCTTTGTTTTAACATACATAATCATATGCAAGTATAAATTTACCATACAACCTATGATTTAACACATAAAATTCATGCGTAAGGCCATATTTCTATACTCTGTATTTTGAAGAAGCAATCTACGACATATATTTTTTTATGAAACTGATGTTATGGTTCATACCACATAGTAAAAACATACTACGTTAACATATTAACACATACATCCACATAATCACTACCCTTTTCGATTACAGAGACTTGAACCATTAATTTAAAAGCCATTTTCATGAAATTTTAAATGACGTAGAAAAAAACTGGGTTAAAGAATTTACCCAAAGCGTAGAGTGTAGATTAGTAGGCTCAGATGCTTCTTCAATCACTCATTCTCAATCTCCTTCACAAAAATCTCAAATTTTCTCTAACAAATTCTCAATTCTCTCTGACTTGTTGTGACAGACTTAGAAAAATAAAATAAAAAAAAGAAGACGTATTTAATAATAAAACTAACGCGTTGTGGAGGTCAGTTAACCCATCATGGGTTAACTGCTACTAACCACTTTTAGGGCTTCGTTTGGCTGGCAATAATAGGTTCTAAAACCATTTAATTTAATGATTCTCTTATACTATAGTTTAAATCATGTCACACCCAATTACACAATAAATCAAATATCTTATTTAATTTAATTAAATTTAAAATATAATAATTTCTCATTAATTCACATAGTCATATAATTAATTTTCTCATTAATTATTAATTTAAATAAAATAATATTAGGCTTATTAAATATTTCTTTTAATTCAATAAACTCACATAATTACATACTTTGAATAATAAAATTCTCCACATTAATTTAATAAATATAACATATATAATTAAATTAATCTACCACAATTGCATCAATTAATTATTTAATCTAATAATCAAATCATCAAAAACATTTATTTAATTCAATAAATATTAAAATTAAATTACAAAATCTCATATGTCACATCTTTCCCCCCTTAAAAGGTTATGAACCTTAGGTGGGGGAACAACCTTAGGTAGTAGCCTTATAGAAAGAACATAGAGGTGGAAAACTCTTATCGAGTTCTAAGAGGAATTTCTTAATTCATTGAAGATAATAAAAGACTTTATGTGTTTATGTGTTAAATTATATGCTCACTAGTATGACTTAGTAACTAAAACTTGAAACTGTGTTGTCAGGATGTCGGATGTTGGAGGAGCTAGTCAAGCTGGGGATGAGGAACCCCGAGTACCTACAAAGGAGGAGCCCCGAGACATTCATGTCGTCAGGGAGCAGTTTGTACAGGGAGAGCCATCTACGTTGATCACTGTTGTAGGTCAGGAGGATGAGCCTAAGACTGATCCAGAGGAGGATCCTGAGGAGGAAGAGGAAGAGGAAGAGGAAGAAGAGGAGTTCCCACTGAACTCCATCGATGCTGAGATGTATGACGAGTTATATGACCGTAACGTAGAGTTAAGTGACACTGTCCAGGATCTGACTGAGCGAACGATTATTCAACAGATTACCATCGAGCAGAAGGATAGGGAGGTTGTGACTCTTCACACACGTCTGGAAAATGTGGAGTGGGATTTGGTTCACGAGAAGGTTCAAACCGAGGAGAAGTCCAAAGAAATAGAAAAGTTGAAGAAGGAACTGAAAGAGAGCTCAGAAAGGTTGACTATAGCAGAGGAGGGCTGGGTAAGAGAATCACGTCATGCTGATCTTGCAGAAGAAGATTGTCATGTGAAGAAGGCTAAGCTTGGGGAGACGTACTCTACATTACAAAATGCAATGGATGAGGCCCAGGATCGAGTTATGAGATACCCAATTCAGTTTGAAGGACTACCATCGTACATACTAGATTGCAAGAAGATGTCCCGCATCATGGAAGAGGAACGTATTTGTTTAATTATGTGAAAACTTTTCTGGTATTTAGATGTAAATTCTGATGTGTTTATAAACAAAGGAATATTTTAATGTTTTAAATCCTGTAGATTCTTTATCTCGGGATAGTTGATGTAAATAGCAGTGATGCTATCGTTTGATGTTAAAACTTTCGATTTGAATAAATATATCAAGTTGTTTGAGATAATGTGTTAAGTGATTATGTTAGATTGTTGAGTTAAGCCTTAACTATTTTAAGAATTTAATAACGATCTAATAAGCATATATTTTAATAGAAATATGCCGCCGAGAAGAAGGCAAAATCGTCAACCAGCTCAGGAAGAATCAATGAATAACAACAACAACGCCAATGCTAACCCCGTTTAGTAATTGATGAACTTACTAGCTAAAGCGATGAATAATCAACCTCAAGCTCCACCGAATACGACGTTTAAGGATTTCAAGGTGGTGGGACTGCCAGAGTTTAAAGGCTCCATGAACCCGATAGAAGTTCAGACTTGGGTTATGGAGATGGAGAAGGTTTTCTATGTCGCTAGAGTCAGAGAGGACTAGAAGACCGCTTTCGCAACATTCATGCTGAAATCCAAAGCCAGTTATTTGTGGCAAGCATATAAGGTCCGTGGAGGTGAAGGTGTGATTACCTGGGAGAGGTTCAAGGATATATTTTTCGAGATGTATTTCCCGACCAGCTCGCAGAATCAAATGGAGGTTCAGTTTTTGGAATTGAAACATGAGAATATGTCCGTACCAGATTATACGGCTAGATTCAATGAGTTGGCGAGGTTCGCCACATATCAAGTGCACACGGATGAGAGGAAAGCAAGAAGGTTTGAACAAGGACTGAAGCCATGGTTGTATAGTAAAGTATCGATGTTTCAGTTAAAGACGTTCGCTGGGGTACTAGAGAAAGCCATACTCGCTGAAGGTGGAAGCGATGCGGTAACCAAGTATAATAAGGATCAGAAGAAGAAGAAGTATGAGAGTGAAGGAATTAACAAGGCTAGTGGAAGCAACACAGGAGGTAGTAATAATCAGAAGAGGAGATGGTCTGACAACTCGTCAACTGGAAATCAGCAAGGAGGTCAGAAGAAGAAGATCGAAGCGTGTCCGACCTGCGGGAAAGCTCATTTGGGAGTGTGTATGAAGGGTAAACGAGTGTGCTATAATTGTGGTCAAGAAGGCCACATAGCACCTAACTATCCTAACCCAAACACCTTCTCACAATTTGTTGTGAATTTTCACATGAATAAGTTAGATGTCAGCTTGCCTGAATTACTTAACATGTTGAAAACTGCTGAAGGTCACTTCCCATCCAAGAAGAACCATGTCTTACTGGTGGATGATTCTTCCAAGAAAAGGAAGAGGCCCAAGGTATCTTCTGAAAAGAAGAAATCCAAGAAGGCTAAGGGAAAGGCAAAAGTGAAGGATCAAAAGAAACCTGATCCAGCTAGCAAAGGAATTTGCTTCTATTGCAACAAGCCGGGTCACTGGAAGAGGAACTGCAAGGATTATCTTGCAGAACAAAAGTAAAAGAAGCTTGGAGAAGCTTCGAATCCTAATCAAGGTTTGTTTATGATTGAAATTAATTTTTCTGAAAGTCAATCTTCTACTTGGGTATTGGATACCGGCTGTGGTTCTCACATATGTAATATTATGCAGGGATTGGTCAGAAGTAGAAAGCTGAGCAAGGATGAGGTCGTCCTACGAGTGGGAAATGGAGCAAAGGTTGCTGCATTAGCTGTAGGGACTTATTGTTTAGCACTGCCTACGGGCAAGTTTATTAATTTAAATAATTGTTATTTTGTTCCAAATATCATAAGAAATATTATTTCTATCTCTGTATTGGATATGGATGGTTTTAATATTATAATAAAGAACAACAGTTGTTCTATTTATAATGATAATGTTTTATATGGTGTTGGTAATTTGCGAAATGGACTTTATATACTTGACTTGTATGAAAATATACTTCAAATTGAACAAACTAAGAAAAAGAAAAGAGGTAATGTTAATTATACCTTCATGTGGCACTGTAGACTCGGTAATATTAATGAAACAAGATTATCCAAGTTGCATAAAGATGGGCTCTTAGAGCTATCGGATTATGAATCATATCCAACTTGTGAATCTTGTCTCATGGGCAAAATGACTAAATCTCCTTTTAGTGGAAAAGGAAAGAGAGTTACAGAGTTGTTAGCGTTGGTACACATAGATGTATATGGACCTATGACAACGACTGCACGAGGAGGGTATTCTTATTTTATTACATTCACTGACGATCACTCAAGATTTGGATATGTGTATTTAATGAAATACAAATCTGAATCATTTGAAAAGTTCAAAGAGTTCAGAAATGAAGTAGAGAAGCAAACTGGTAAGAGTATTAAGATTCTTCGATCTGATTGAGGAGGAGAATACTTAAGTGGTGAGTTTCTCAATTGAATCAAAGAAAATGGTATAATCTCACAATGGACTTCACCAGGGACGCCATAGATGAATGGTGTATCTGAAAGGAGAAATCGAACATTATTGGACATGGTTCGATCCATGATGAGCTTTACTGACCTTCCAGTTTCCTTTTGGGGATATGCCCTAGAATCGGCTGCATACCTACTTAACAAGGTACCTACAAAATCCGTCCCCAAGACTCCATATGAGTTATGGACAGGGAGGAAACCAAATCTTAATCATGTTAAGACTTGGGGTTGTCCAACTTATGTCAAAAAGTTTGAAAATGATAAGCTACATACTAGATTTGACAAATGTAGATTTGTGGGATACCCTAAAGAAACATCGGGGTATTATTTCTATCATCCAACTGATCAAAAGGTGTTTGTTGCGAAACATGCTGCCTTCTTGGAAAAGGAGTTTATCCTTGAAGGGGTCAGTGGCAGTAAGATATATCTTGAAGAGGTTCAAGAACCACAAAATACTACAGATCGAAGTGAGGTACCTAACCAAGTAGAAATTCCTTCTGTACCACACCCTATTTGTAAATCTGGAAGAGTACCAAAGATACCTGATAGGTATGGACTTATCATAGAGGATGACGATGAGGTACGCATCATAGATGATGATGATCCATTTAATTACGAACAGGCTATGAGTAGTAAAGACTCAGAGAAGTGGCAAGATGCCATGAAATCCGAGATAGACTCCATGTATGAAAACCAAGTATGGACTTTGGTTTCACCACCTGAAGGCATTAAGCCTATTGGGTGTAATTGGGTCTTTAAAAGAAAGACTGGAGCAAATGGCAAGGTAGAGACCTATAAGGCCCGACTGGTCGCAAAAGGTTTCAAACAAAGATAAGAAGTTGACTGTGACGAAACCTTCTCACTAGTAGCAATGCTCAAATCCATTAGGATTTTACTTGCGATCGCAGCTTACCATGACTACGAAATTTGGCAGATGGACGTGAAAACGGCCTTCCTCAATGGAAAACTTGAGCAGGATGTGTATATGACACAGCCAGAGGGATTTGTTTCAAAGGTTGGAACAAATCAAGTCTGTAAGCTACAACGATCCATTTATGGATTAAAGCAAGCTTCTCGAAGGTGGAACATCCGTTTTGATGAGACAATCAAAGAGTTTGATTTTATCAAAAATGAGGATGAACCATGTGTGTATAAGAAGGTTAGTGGGAGCTCTATTTCATTCCTCGTATGATATGTTGATGATATATTACTGATAGAGAATGATATTCCTATGCTACAATCAATTAAAATCTGGTTATTTAAACTCTTCTCCATGAAGGACTTGGGAGAAGCATCCTATATTTTGGGGATAAAGATCTATAGAGATAGATCTAAAAGGATGCTTGGCTTGTCCCTAGGAACGTACATTGACTCGATGCTAAAGAGGTTTAGCATGGAAGATTCCGAAAGAGGTCTCATGCCGATGAGCCATGGAATACATCTCTCCAAGAAACAGGCCCCAAAGACACTTGAGGAGAGAGACCGTATGAGTAAGATTCCTTATGCTTCAGCAATAGGATCTATCATGTACGGTATGATATGTACTAGACCAGATGTCGCTCATGCACTTAGTGTAACAAGCAGATATCAGTCGAATCTAGGAGAAGAACACTGGAAGGCAGTGAAAAATATCTTAAAGTACTTAAGAAGAACTAAGGATATATTTCTTGTCTATAGTGGGTCTGAATTGAAACTAGAGGGCTTCACAGACTCAAGTTTTCAAATGGACCAAGATGACAGTAAATTCATTTTGGGGTATGTGTTTACCTTAAACGGTGGTGCAGTGAGTTGGAAGAGTTCCAAACAGCAAACAGTTGCTAATTCAGTAACAGAGGCAGAGTACATAGCTATAAGTGAAGCTGCAAAGGAAGCTGTTTAGATGAAGAAGTTCATTACCGAACTTGGTGTGGTTCCTAGCATTTCAAGACCAGTGCCTTTATTCTGTGACAACACTGGAGCTGTTGCGTAGGCTAAGGAACCCAGGAGTCATCAGAATTCCAAACACGTGTTGCGGCGATTTCATTTGATCAGAGAGATTGTGACACCCCTAAATCCGGGTACTTCCATTCCCACATGATTTGGTGTTCACTATACAAATATCACATATCTATCTACCCATAATAAATACAAACCATGCAATAGATAGAAATAAATCCTCCCCTTATGGGGTTACAACATCTGAATAATAAATACAATCCTAGGTCATACTAACCTTAAACATCGGTGTGAAAACATAAACAATTAATAAGTCTTAAACAACATCAAGTCTTGACAATAACATTCTTAAAATTTAATAACACGTCTTCATCACTTAATAGCTTTGCCCTAGCCTTTGCTAGTAGAAGGCTCATCGGTTCTTTCATTCTTAACTGCAATGTTATTATTACGCAAGAGTGAGCACGATTGCCAACAAGTATAACAATATAATAAAGATATAATAACATGCGAATAAATTAAAGGCTTCTTAAACATGAAAGCTCAGCATTTGAATCAAGAATGAATAACAAGAAACAAAAGAACTTCTGAGGGTCACAAGACCTTGAACTATGTCCTAGGTTGTCAAGTGTTTATACTTGAAACCTTTAACAGTCATAAGACTATGGACTCTTCTTCTCGTACTTAGGGGGATCAGCCCTTAGTACCATACTGTGCACAATATCTTAACGCTAATGCATAAGTAATCCCTTATATAGGGTTGTTCATCTTAGTTTGACATTAGAGTCCGCACCAAAGAAGTTTGGTTTGGATAATTCATCAAGGGTTCTGAAATTTAGAACGCTTATCAACTATGGACTAGTCGAATCATTAAGGGTTCGCTAGTCTAACAAGATTCACAATAACTGATATTTAAATCGAATAACAATTCCAAGAGATATACAATAGAATAATTATTGTATAACAACATCATGCTTTGAAAGAATAATATATTTTTGATATAAAAAAATGGGCTTGATCAATAATAATGAGAATTTTCTCGATGTAAAGAGATAACTTATAACTCATATAATGATAACGAGTAGGGTTAGAAAACTTGCCTCATGCGTAGATTACACGTTAATTAAACACGTTCCTTGAATTAATCCTACATATCATTTCCATTCACAACTCCAGTTAATTATAATGTAACTAGTCATCATAAGTTCACTCCTTTTTCTAGACTTTGGTTATGATTATACTTAGTCAAATTACCACACTTATTGTCACATTATATATATTTCACGAACAATAAGTTAACTATGCATTTAATAACTCAATTCACATGTAAATGCGTTATTGACATGTTAAGAATCTATTTTAACATCTCATTATACTTCTAACATATTTTTATGTTCATTAGATTAGGTTACTATCACATTCATGGACTTGAACACTTTAAAAAAATTCAATTCTGGACATTCTGCAGAGTGGCGCTGCGGTGCCACTGATAGGCTTACTCTCGGCGCTGCGGCACTGCAACTGGACTCTTGGTGCTGCGGCGCGGTGGCGCTGCGGCGCGGGTCTTAAAGCATGGAGTTGGCGCCACGGCGCGAGACTCCAGTTTCAGTTCTGCAATTCGTGAAAATTACAGAACATGGCCAAAAATTTCCAATCAACTTATTTTACACGAATTTAGACCTACCCAAACATTATAATACACAGAATATCACTACTTAACCCTTCAAGCATGATTATTTGCAAAAATCAACACATTTAATTTCACTGTTCTTGATGTTCTTGAAGGTTTTGAACATAAATTATAAAATTCAATGCCACGGATTCGTTATATCACCAACATCCATTCAAGTTTTGTTTACTTTGTTTTAACATGCATAATTATATACAAGTGTAAAATTTAGGGATTATATATGGTTGACGTATTAAGTTTTGTGAGTAAGGGCCATATAACATACTCTGTAATCGTATATTATATAATTTTTCATGAAACTGATGATATGGAACCATCCAATACATAGTAAAACACATTATAACATCTTATCACATATATACACATAATTATTACTCTTTCCAATTACATGAATTTAATAGAAACTTGAAAGCCAAAAACTTAAACCACGTAAGTTTGAGATTTGGGGAAGAAGAGATTACGTTATTACAGATGAATAAGAGTGAAGTCCCTTTTTAGATTCTTCTTCAATCACAAAGTTTCTCCCACAATTCCTCTGAATTCTCACTGAGCTCTCAGCTTTTAATTAACTTAGCATACGTGAAAAGCAAAATAATACGCTTGATGCGTATAAGAATTGGCGTGGTGGTGGTCAGTTACCCAGTCATGGGTTAACTGCTCCCAACCTCCACTAATGCAACATTTGGCTAGCCTTAAAAAGGCTTACACCCATTTAATTTAATTAAACTTTTATACTATAGTTTAAATCAAGTCACACCCAATTCAATTATTTTATTTAATTTAATTTAAATAAAATATAATAATTTCTCATTAATTCACATAGTCAAATAATTAAATTTTTATTTATTAATAATGTCAAATTATTAGATCTCTAATTAATTATTAAATTAATTAAATAACATTAGGCTTATTAAATATTTCTTTTAATTCAATAAGCTCACATCATTACATATTTGAATAATAATTATTCACCACATTAATATCATAAATATAACACATATAATTAAATTAATCTATCATAATTGCATCACTTAATTATTAAATTTAATAATTAATTCATCGATTTTTTTATTTAATTCAATAAATATTAAAATTAAATTACAAAAATCTCGTTCATTACATCTTTCCCCCCTTAAAAGGATTCTGTCCCCAGAATCACGACTCAATTAATTCGACTCGTCACATTCTCCCCCCTTACAAAGATTCTGTCTCCAGAATCGCTTACGCAATTAATTAAATAAATGAGGATAATTCTTCATCATATTCTCTTCGAGTTTCTATGTAACTTTTTCAGCGTTGTGGTTCCTCCAAATTACCTTAACAGAAGGTATTAATTTATTTCTGAGAACTTGTTCTTTTCTGTCGACAATTTGAGCAGGAATTTCTTCGTAAGATAAGTCTTTTTCAAAATGTAGGGGTTCGTATTCAATTACGTGCTTGTAATCAGGTTTGTAGGGTCGTAAAACAGAAACATGAAAGACGTTGTGGACATTCTCAAGTGCTGGAGGTAAGGCTACCTCATACGCAACTTCTCTGATTCTTCGCAGTACCTCATCAAATGGTCCAATGAACCGTGGGCTTAGTTTTCCTTTCTTTCCAAACCTGATCTTTCCTTTCCAGGGAGAGACCTTTAAAAACACATAACTACCCGATTCAAACTCGATATTTTTACGATATGGATCGGCGTATTTCTTCTGCCTATTTCAAGCTGCTACCAGTCTTGTTCGGATCACTTTAACTATTTCTACTGTCTGCTGTACCAATTCTGGGCCTAACAATTATCTTTCACCCACTTCATTAGTATAGCGGAGTTCTGCACTTTCTGCCATATAACGCCTCGTAAAGCGGCATGCCAATACTAGAGTGGTAACTGTTGTTGTAGCCGAACTCTACAAGCGGTAGGCGATCGTCCCAATTTCCTTTAAAGTCTATCACACAGGCTCTTAGCATATCTTCTAATGTCTAAATCATTTTTTCGCTCTGTCCATCTGTTTGAGGGTGATATGCCGTACTCATCCTCAGTTGCGTACCCATGCATTCTTTTAGACGTTTCCAGAAGTTCGATGTAAAGTGCGGATCCCTATCGGAAACAATTGACACCGGGACTCTGTGTTGCGGATCCCTATCTAAGTTGAATCTGATTTTGATCGGAAGGAAATGTGCGAATTTTGTTAGTTGGTCAACGATAACCCATACTGCTTCGTAACCATTCTAAGTCGTCGGAAGGCCAACCACGAAGTCCATTGTAATATGTTCTCATTTCCATTTTGGAATCTCCAACGGTTGTAACAACCCACTTGGTCTCTGATGTTCTGCTTTCACTTTTTGACATGTCAGACACTTGGCAACACATTCTGCAACATCACGTTTCAGATTAGGCCACCAGAAATGTTGTCGAAGATCTTGGTACATCTTGGTACTACCAGGGTGAATCGAATATCGTGAGCTTTGAGCCTCACTCAAAACGTCTTCCTTAATCTCTGGTACTGGCGGTACCCAAATTCTACCCTCAAATCTCAGTATTCCTTTCTTGTCCATCTTAAATCTCAGTTCTGTTCCTTTAGATATCTTCCTTATTACCTTTTTGCATTCATCGTCTTGAAGTTGAGCCTCCTTAACTTTATCCAGTAGGGTTGTACCAGATTACATCTGAAATAGCTTCTCATCAATTTCTATAGGATACTTCACTTTCCATTCCAGTTTCTCCATTTCTGAAATTAGCTCCTCCTGAGCGGTCAACATCATCAACTTCTCTCGACCCTTTCTACTTAAGCCATCGACAACGATATTTGCCTTACCTAGATGGTATAAAATATCACAATCGTAGTCCTTAATTAATTCCAACCACCTTCTTTGGCGCATATTCAATTCTTTCTGTGTAAAAATATATTTCAGACTCTTGCGGTCTGTATATATTTCACACTTTTCCCTGTAGAGATAGTGCCTCCAGATTTTCAAAGTAAAAACCACTGCAGCTAACTCCAAATCGCGGGTCGGATACCCCTTCTCGTAGTCTTTCAATTGTCGTGATGCATACGCAATGACTCTGCCGTTTTGCATTAGTACACAGCCAAGTCCTTTATGCGACGCATCACTATAAATAACAAAATTTCATGTATCGTCTGGAAGAGATAACACAGGTGCTGTACTTAACCTCTTCTTCAATTCTTGAAAGCTTTCCTCACACTTCTCCGTCCAAACAAACTTCACAGCTTTTCAAGTCAAATTCGTTAACGGAGTTGCGATCTTGGAAAAATCTTGAATGAATCTTCTGTAATAACCTGCCAATCCAAGAAAACTTCATACTTCCGACAGCGTCCTCGACTGATCCCAGTTAATCACGGCTTCGACTTTGGATGGATCTATCGAAATTCCGTCTTTATCGATCACATGCCCAAGAAATTGTACCCGCTCGATCCAAAATTCGCATTTTGAAAACTTGGCATACAACTTCTCTCTTCTCAACACTTCCAACGTTAATCTCAAATGCTCTTCATGTTCTTCCTTGGTTTTCGAGTATACCAAAATATCATCTATAAATACCACTACGAACTTGTACAAAAACGGCTTGAACACACCATTCATTAGTCCCATAAATGCTGCAGGAGCATTCGTTAAACCAAACGACATTACTAAAAATTCGTAGTGACCATATCGTGTTCTAAACGCTGTCTTCGGTACATCGTCTGGTCTCACCTTCAGTTGATGATAACCACTCCTCAAATCTATCTTGGAAAAGTATTTCGCTCCCCTCAATTGATCAAACAGATCATCGATCCTCAGTAATGGATATCTATTCTTAATTGTGACCTTATTCAATTCTCTATAATCGATGCAAAGTTGCATCGTCCCGTCTTTCTTCTTTACAAACAACACCGGCGCTCCCCACGGCGATACACTCGGTTGAATGTACTTCTTGTCCAGTAATTCTTGTAGTTGTACCATCAATTTTTTCATTTCTACTGACGCCATTCGGTACGGTGCCTTCGATATTGGAACTGTTCCTAGTGTCAAATTGATCACAAATTCAACCTCTCTATCTGGCGGAATTCCTGGTAAATCGTCTAGAAATAGGTCGGCGAAGTCTCTCACTACTGGTATCTCCTCTACTTTCGGATTCTCTATACGACTGTCGACTATGTAAGCTAAATATCCTACACATCCTTGTCGTAACAACTTCCTGGCTTGCATCATCGTCAGACAACTCGCTTGTCTAGGCGACTTGCTACCATAAAACACAACCTTTGACGGAGTCATAAGGTTAATACGCTTCTTTTGGCAATCAATTACCGCCCCGTAATTGAATAACCAGTCCATTCCCAGGATAACGTCAAATTCCCCAAGTTGAATAGGGATAAGATCTACGTTCATGATATTACCCTTAATATCCACTCTACGATTCTTATGCACGTACTTAAAAGGGATTATTTCTCTATTCGCGATTTCTATGTTCATAGGGTATTCTAACTCATCCTTAGGCAATTCTAAATTCTTAGCAAAGTCATCGGATATAAATGAACAAGTAGCACCCGAATCAAATAATACGTAAGCATTAACTCTATTGATCGGAATGATATTTGACACCACGTCATGCGACTGCACTGCATCCTGCACCGTCATATTGAAGGTCCTGGCGGTCGGTCGATTGGTGGCGGTTGGTCCTTTGATGGTCAAAGCGCTTCCACTGCTATTTCCCCAGTTTCCTCCTGATCCTGCCCTTCCAGATCCTTTCTTAGGATAGTCTCTTGCCAAATGATCCTTTGAGCCACAAGTGAAGCATGCACCCTTCTTTGGGTTAAGACAGTTAGGTGCTATGTGGCCTTCTTGACCACAATTGTAGCACACACGTTCACCCTTCATACACACTCCCAAATGAGCTTTCCCACAGGTCGGGCACGCTTCAATCTTTTTCTTCTGACCTCCTTGCTGGTTTCTGGTTGATGTGTTGTCAGACCACCTTCTCTTCTGATTATTATTACCTCATCTTGTATTACTTCCACTAGCCTTGTTATTTCCTTCACTTTCATTCTTCTTCTTCTTCTGATCCTAATTGTATTTGGTTACCACATCGCTTCTACCTTCAGTGAGTATGGCTTTCTCTAGTACCCCGACGAATGTCTTCAATTGAAACATCGACACCTTACTATACAACCACGACTTCAGTCCTTGTTCGAACCTTCTTGCTTTTCTCTCGTCCGTGTGCACTTGATATGTGGCGAACCTTGCCAACTCGTTGAATCTAACCGCATAATCTAGTACGGACATATTCCTCTGCTTCAATTCCAGAAACAGAACCTCCAATTGGTTCTGCGAGGTAGTCGGGAAATACATCTTGAAAAACATCTCCTTGAACCTCTCCCAGGTAATCATACCTTCTCCTCCACGGACCTTGTTTTCTTGCCACCAAAAACTGGTTTCAGATTTCAGCATAAATGTTGCAAAAGCGGTCTTCTGGTCCTCTCTAACTCTTGCGACCTCAAAAACTTTTTCCATCTCCATAACCCAAGTCTGAGCTTCGATCGGGTTCATGGAGCCTTTAAATTTTGGTGGTCCCACTGCCTTGAAATCTTTGAACGTTGTATTCGGTGGATCTTGAGGTTGATTATTCATTGCTCCAGCTAGTAAGTTCACTAATTGTTGGACGGGATTAGCATTGGCGTTATTGTTGTTATTCGTTGACTCTTCCTGAGCTGGTTGACGATTTTGTCTTCTTCTCGGCGGCATATTTCTGTTAAAATATACGCTTATTAGATCTTTATTAAATTCTCTAAATAGTTAAGGCTTAACTCAACAATTTAACATAATCACGTAACACATTATCTTAAACAACTTGATATATTTATTCAAATCAAAAGTTTTAACATCAAACGATAGCATCACTGCTATTTACATCAACTATCCCGAGATAAAGAATCTACAGGATTTAAAACATTAAAATATTCATTCGTTCATAAACACGTCTGAATTTACATCTAAAAACCAGATAAGTTTTTCACATAATTTAACAGATACTATCACTGCCTGTTAAGGCGCCGAATAGCCTTGCTATGTTCCTCTTCTATGATGCGAGACATCGTTCTGCGATCCAGCATATACGATGGTAGACCTTCAAACTGGATTGGGTACCTCAAAACTCAATCCCGGGCTTCATCCATTGCATTATTAAGTGTAGAGTATGTCTCCCCAAGCTTAGCCTTCTTTACACGACAATCCCTTTCTGCAAGATCAGCATGACGTGATTCTCTTACCCAGCCCTCCTCTGCTATGATCAGCCTCTCTGAGCTTTCCTTTAGTTCCTTCTTTAACTTCTCTATTTCTTCGGACTTCTCCTTGGTTTGACCCTTCTCGTGAACTAAATCCCACTCCAAATTTCCCACACGTGTGTGAAGAGTCACAATCTCCCTATCCTTCTGCTCGATGGTAATCTGCTGAATAATGTTCGCTCAGTCAAATCCTGGACAGTGTCACTTAACTCTACATTACGGTCATACAGCTCATCCTACATCTCAGCATCGATGGAGTTCGGTGGGAACTCCTCTTCTTCCGCTTCCTCTTCCTCTTCCTCCTCAGGATCCTCCTCTGGATCAGTCTCAGGCTCATGCTCCTGACCAACAACAGTGATCAACGGAGATGGCTCCCTCTGTATCAACTGCTCCCTGACAACATGAATGTCTCGGGGCTCCTCCTCAATAGGCACTCGGGGTTCCTCCTCCCTAACTCGACTAGCTCCTCCAACATCTGACATCCTGACAACATAGTTTTAAGTTTTAGTTACTAAGTCGTACTAGTGAGCACATAATTTAACACATAAGCACATAGAGTCTTTTATTATCTTCAATGAATTAAGAAATTCATCACTTAGAACTTGATAAGAGTTTTCCTTCACTATGTTCTTCCTATAAGGCTATTACCTAAGGTTGTTTCCCCACCTAAGGTTTATAACCTACGGCTCTGATACCAAACCTTGACACCCCCAAATCTGGGTACTTCCATTCCCACATGATTTGGTGTTCACTATACAAACATCACATATCTATCTACCCATAATAAATGCAAACCATGCAATAGATAGAAATAAATCCTCCCCTTATGGGGTTACAACATCTGAATAATAAATACAATCCCAGGTCATACTAACCTTAAACATCTGTGCGGAAACATAAACAATTAATATGTCTTAAACAACATCAAGTCTTGACAATAACATTCTTAAAATTTAATAACACGTCTTCATCACTTAATAGCTTTACCCTTGTCTTTGCTAGTAGAAGGCTCATCGGTTCTTTCGTTCTTAACTGCAATGTTATTATTACGCAAGAGTGAGCACGATTGCCCACAGGTATAACAATATAATAAAGATATAATAACATGTGAATAAATTAAAGGCTTCTTAAACATGAAAGCTCAGCATTTGAATCAAGAATGAATAACAAGAAACAAAAGAACTTCTGAGGGTCACAAGACCTTGAACTATGTCCTAGGTTGTCAAGTGTTTATACTTGAAACCTTTAACAATCAAAAGACTATGGACTCTTCTTCTCGTACTTAGGGGGATCAGCCCTTAGTACCATACTGTGCACAATATCTTAACGCTAACGCATAAGTAATCCCTTATACAGGGCTGTTCATCTCAGTTTGACATTAGAGTCCGCACCAAAGGAAGTTTGGTTTGGATAATTCATCAAGGGTTCTAAAATTTAGAACGCTTATCAACTATGGACTAGTCAAATCATTAAGGGTTCGCTAGTCTAACAAGATTCACAATAACTGATATTTAAATTGAATAACAATTCCAAGAGATATACAATAGAATAATTATTGTATAACAACATCATGCTTTGAAAGAATAATATATTTTTGATATAACAAAATGGACTTGATCAATAATAATGAGAATTTGCTCGATGTAAAGAGACAACTTATAACTCATATAATGATAACGAGTAGGGTTAGAAAACTTGCCTCGTGTGTAGATTACACGTTAATTAAACACGTTCCTTGAATTAATCCTACATATCATTTCCATTCACAACTCCAGTTAATTATAATGTAACTAGTCATCATAAGTTCACTCCTTTTACTAGACTTTGGTTATGACTATACTTAGTCAAATTACCACACTTATTGTCACATTATATACATTTCACGAACAATAAGTTAACTATGCATTTAATAATTTAATTCACATGTAAATGCGTTATTGACATGTTAAGAATCTATTTTAACATCTCATTATACTTCTAACATATTTTTATGTTCATTAGATTAGGTTACTATCACATTCATGGACTTGAACACTTTAAAAAAAAATTCAATTCTGGACATTCTGCAGAGTGGCGCTGCAGTGCCACTGATAGGCTTACTCTCGACGCTGCGGCACTGCAACTGGTGGACTCTTGGCGCTGCGGCGCAGTGGCGCTGTGGCGCGGGTCTTAAAGCATGGAGTTGGCGCCGCGACGTGAGACTCCAGTTTCAGTTCTGCAATTCCCGAAAATTGCAGAACATGGCCAAAAATTTCCAATCAACTTATTTTTACACGAATTTAGACCTACCCAAACATTATAATACACAGAATATCACTACTTAACCCTTCAAGCATGATTATTTGTAAAAATCAACCCATTTAATTTTACTGTTATTGATGTTCTTGAAGGTTTTGAACATAAATCATAAAATTCAATGCCACGAATTCGTTATAACACCAAATCCATCCATTCAAGTTTTGTTTACTTCGTTTTAACATGCATAATTATATACAAGTGTAAAATTTATGGATAATATATGGTTGACGTATTAAGTTTTATGAGTAAGGGCCATATAGCCATATAACATACTATGTAATCGTATATTGTATAACTTTTCATGAAACTGATGATATGGAACCATCCAATACATAGTAAAACACATTATAACTACATCTTATCACATATATACACATAATTATTACTCTTTCCAATTACATGAATTTAATAGAAACTTGAGAGCCAAAAACTTAAACCACGTAAGTTTGAGATTTGGGGAAGAAGATATTACCGTATTACAGATGAATAAGTGTGAAGTCCCTTTTTAGATTCTTCTTCAATCACAGAGTTTTTCCCATAATTCCTCTGAATTCTCTTTGAGCTCTCAGCTTTTAATTAACTTATCATACATGAAAAGCAAAATAATATGCCTGATGCGTATAAGAACTGGCGTGGTGGTGGTCAGTTACCCAGTCATGGGTTAACTGCTCCCAACCTCCACTAATGCCACATTTGGCTAGCCTTAAAAAGGCTTACACCCATTTAATCTAATTAAACTTTTATACTATAGTTTAAATCAAGTCACACCCAATTCAATTATTTTATATAATTTAATTTAAATAAAATATAATAATTTCTCATTAATTCACATAGTCAAATAATTAAATTCTCATTTATTAATAGTGTCAAATTATTAGATCTCTAATTAATTTTTAAATTAATTAAATAACATTAGGCTTATTAAATATTTCTTTTAATTCAATAAGCTTCCATCATTACATACTTGAATAATAATTATTTACCACATTAATATCATAAATATAACACATATAATTAAATTAAGCTATCATAATTGCATCAATTAATTATTAAATTTAATAATTAATTCATCGAATTTTTTTTTATTTAATTCAATAAATATTAAAATTAAATTACAAAAATCTCGTTCGTCACAGAGATCATTGAAACAGGAGACGTTGAGCGTGTGGACTCTCAAGACAATATTGCAGATCTATTTACTAAAGCGTTAACACAACAACAGTTTGATCGTCACTTAGAGAAGATGGGTATGAGATACCACGACGATTGGCTTTAGTGCAAGTGGGAGATTGAAAGTAGTATGCATACAAGCCAATCATGTATGATGATAAAGCATATACTTTGTAATCAATCTTATTTATTTATTAATAAAAGAATTATTTGTTAAAGGCATTTATTATCTACATGGTGCTGTTTTAATAATATGTGATAAGCCCATAGTTTTAAGCAATGCGTTCAGAATCATGATGAGATCATGCTAATGAGATCTAAATTCTTAGCACTACTAGAAAATCAAGAAAAGGCGACGCCCTATAGCGACGGTCGAGGCGGAAGTGTCGCTATAGTGTGACAATAGCTACGGTAATGCTTTGACCGTCGGTATAGGTCTTTTATTTTGAGGGTCATACTCTGGCCGTCGTTACAAATCATTTTTGGGCTAAGTTTGGCGCGTACAAATCCCTCCCAGTGATTTCCCCCAATTACGTCGCCCCAAATTATAAGGTCGTATAGAGAGTGAGGGTCATTCTTTTCTATCTTCTCCTCTGCTCCTCCGATTACAAAGGTTGTATCTTCTCCTCCTCCTCTTCTCTGTTCCTCACCCGTTCTCAGTTAAATCAGTCATCTCTTTCCTCAGTTAAATCAGCCATCTCCTCACCCGTTCTCATAAGATCGATCCTCTGGTCGGCGGTCGCCTTCTTACACGATCTAGTCGCCTTCTCACACGATCTGGTCGCCTTCTCGAGCCCTCCATTAGTGACTCGTACGGCTGTAGGTGATTCCCTATTTTTCCTATTTTTTTGGCTCACTACGTGACTGTATTGACTGTGCATGGAAGCCAAATATATCGATTTATTATTTGGGTTAATTGCTATGTTCAATGCTATTTGCATATCATCTGTTCCTCAATCCCTAGTTTGATTAGTTTGATTTTATTGTTGTTTGGAAAAGAAAAAAAAAATCAGTTTTTGATATGGATTTGTTTTAGAAAATACTTCAAAGCAACAGATGGTTTCTAATATTGGTTTCAAATTGAGTAATTTAAGTTTTTGGTGTGGGCAGACATGTTTTTTTTTATTTAGTTCTAGTTTTTAGTTCTAGTTCAAAGCAACAATTATTTTATTTGCTTTATTTAGTTCTAGTTTTTAGTTCTAGTTATGAATTAATATCTGTATTTTATTTAAAAAAATGATAGTTCAAGGACTGATAGCGATTTGAAAATGAATAGCTTTGAATTTGAGGTGTAGTTAGATATCTACGAAATTTTGATTAATATGACATGATTATCCTGTAATTGATTAAATGGACTATTTTAGATTAAAGTCAGTTATTTGGCAAAACCTAGGATTGGAATGACTGAACATCTTACATATATTGCTAAATAAAGAGTTTAAAGTATAAAGTGGTAATGAAAACTCAAATTCAAGCCAAAGATGGTATGAAGTTAGTGGTTTAGCTGCTACCCATGGTAGCAGCAGTTGTGTGCATCAGTTGAGGCTCTCTTTGAGCTCTAGTTTGGCAAACATTAAACTACTAAATATGTTTGTGTAGTACTTTTATGCAACTTGAATACATATGACTCATGTAATACCTAACACTTAGCACAAAAGGGTCCAGAATGAGGGGAATAGCTGCTGTCCAGTGGCAGCAGCGTGTCACAGCAGCAGAGAACATCAGTTGATCATAAGGGAAGTTATAATTTGAAGATTTAATCATAACTTTGGTTTAAAACTTTCTAAATAAATCAAGTGTGTGGGATTTACATTGAATTCACAAATCAATGTAAATGAGGCTATATTGAACAAGCTGTAAGTAGGATATTATAATTTTAATTAAAATATTATATTTGATAGTGTGGTAAATAAAAGGAGATTCTTAAATGTATTATTTTCAGGGATGGGGGAAGACAATTGTGGTGGGAGTGGATAAGCCAGGGGCATAGTTGAGCTTCTCGTCTTATGAGGTTCTCCACCACGGGAAAACTCTTATGGGATCCCTGTTTGGAGGTCTTAAGCCAAAATCGGATATTCACATGCTTGTAAAACGATATATGGACAAGGTAATTTAATAATGTTCATATTTTTTTCTTCTACCATTATGTTTCCCTCGTAAATTGAAAGGCCTCTATAAATATGCTTTGGTATGTTTACTGAGGAAGTTTCAAAAGCAACATATTTTTGTTTCTAAAGGGAATTTATTTACCCAAAAGTTATGTTGCTTAAAGTGCTTTGTTATGTTACCTAGCACACTTAAAATGAATTTTCAAATTAAAAGTGCTTTTAGGCCACCACACCACTTCACTACATGGGCAATTAGTATTGTTTCTAATATTTCTTGAATAAATGATTTATCCATTTTAGATAATGTTATCCCTCTTGATGGTAATCTGTAGGAAGTTTTAGCCAAATGCAAGAGTCATTAGCAGTTATATATGATTATATATGTATTTGAATGATATGCTTTGGAATCAGAATATTTCCTTCTTCAGATAAAAAGGGTTTATTATGAGAGAAAGGAAAAAACAAGAGGCGAAGAGGAGGATAGTGCGCCTCCAATGATATCTGTGGAACAAATTTCTCAATAAAAAATAACTCGCCAATAGTTATAACTATCAGAAACAAGAAATTAACTCACATAGACAGTTCAGAATTTGTTGAACTTGCATTTCAATTTGCTTATGTGGTACCTTTAATACAAGTGTTGCTATAAGAAGATCTTCTTTGTCTTGAGAGGTCTACAGTGTAAGGACAGTGGATTTCTTTATCTATGATTGACTTCCTTAACCTTTTCATCCTTGAATATAAATAGGCTGATTCCTTGCATGTCCATGGTGTTGCAATTCCAACCACTGATGGCATGCGAAATGTTCTTGACCACATTGGGGCTCAAATGGATGGGAAGTAAACACAAGTCCTCTGGATTAATCTTCGTGAGGAACCGGTACAGACTTATCAACTTGTTTGTTTATTAAATAACTATCATCGAAGCACTATGCAAGTCATATTTTATGGATAAGGCACCATATATTTGAGAATAAAACAAGCACTATATTTTTCACCACAATAATTTTTTATTACTTCAATGTCATTCTAGCACAAGTAGGATTAGTTATGTCAGTCATTTGTCACACATAACATTAACGAAAATGTCACCAATAACCTGGTGATGATAGTTACAAAAGCTCTGCACCTTTTGTATATCGCTATCTCACAACTTCATGTGAATGCAGTACTATGCCTGGTTCATGTCATAAGCCACAAATCACACATCTTGGCACATCGTTGATTATTTGATTCTTGTATATTGTTCATGTATATTGTTCATAGTTGATGCTTGTGGTCCTCCCCTTTTGGGAGCTGTTGTTTGTTTTAATGAGTGGGTGACTCGTTGACACCAATTGTGTTTGTTGTATATATAATTATTGTTTGCATCCATTCTTATGCTTTTTGGTACATGCCATTGTGTTTGTTGGGTTACATCGTTTCTTTTTCTTCGGGTTGATATTTTGCTGATACAACGGGCAAAAACTGGTGGATTGGTATAATTGAGGATGGTTTCAGAGGCTCCTATTTCTAAGGGCAACCACATTAATGCGGTTACAAAGAAATCAAACAGCAGGTATGTATACTTTATAGTTAGTAGGGTGAAGCATTATAATATTTTTGTCATTTAATAATAAATGAGAATCATGAAAGTGTCAATTCAATTTGATTATAGTTAGTAGGTTCAATCTTCTTGTTTGATGAACTGTCCAAACAAAAGGTAATTGTAGTCTACCCCTTTCTTATTCAAGCAGGTAATTAGTAAATAGTAATATTATTTAATCATGTGCATTGTGGCTGTGCTGTGATGGTTGTGTTTAACTTGAGGACCATGAAGGGTCCGGGAGCTATAAGGTTGGGATATGATAGGAGGTATGTGTTGTATATGTATATGTATATGTGCAACCATGTAATGAGATAGTATAGACTGCACATTTCGTGTTTGATAAAAGGACTAAATGTGGACTGGAATGTGATAAATGTATGCTAGCTGTACAGTCAAGAGCAAGACCATGCCAATATGATAAGATAGCCATTAAATGATTACATATATGCTTGTATGTAGAATGTGAAGTGAGTATGAATAACTTGGAAAACTAAGTAAGTTCATGAATAAGAAACATAAGTAATGGGACTGTGGTAATAACCTAGAGAAGTCTGGCCATCCTTTATTCTGATAAGTTTCACATGATATATATAATTGTGTTCCAAGAGTCAAACCATGAGGACTGATAAAGAATGATGCATGAGGATTGGAATGTTATAATTTATATTGATGGTGAGCAACTTGCAAGGAGGATTAAATATTCAATGAAGCATAGCTTGGGTCTGTTTTAAGGCCAAGACATAGAGTAACAATAAGTAAGAGTTCTTGTGTATTTGACAAGTCTGAAGTGAGCTTTAAGAGGCCAAATCATGTTAGACCTCTAGTCAATACAGTCATGATGAAAGTAACCCAAAGTATCCTTGTTATACTTTATAGTTAGTAGGTTCAATTTTCTTGTTTGATGAACTGTCCAAGAATATTCTTTCAGTATTATTAATTTGGTTGTTCTTATGATCCGCAATATTGGGTTTTGTTCACATAATTGAACTGATGTGAACTTCAATATTGTTGTTTCTGTTTCATTGTCTTCTTCCACCAGGATCTTATACTTATTTGAACTGGGTACTCTCTACTTCAAGATTGGTGACCTCTGTGTTGAAGCAGTAAAAACTGCATTATCAGTTGGGAGTAAGTGTAGGCAGTTTTTGAACCGGTTGAAAACATGGGAAGCCATGGAAGGTCTGGTTCAGTTGGGTCTTGTTCGAGCAATTGGAGTTAGCAATTTCACAATATACAATATTGTAATGTAATGTGAATGATATCTATTATGTTGTAATGTTGTAATGTTGTAATCAAAGAATTGCTTATAATATCTATTATATTGTAATGTTGTAATGTGAATGATTTTAAATCATGTATACAATATTTTTTTTATGTTTTATTTTATATTGTATTTATGTTTATTGGATAAATGTACACAATTTTTTTTTTAAATTTAAAAAGTCTATAACGACGGTCATTGACCGTAGCTATAGTGTTTTTATAAAATACAAGCCTATAGCGACGGTCTCCGAGCGTCGCTATAGACATCTATAGCTACGGTCGTGACTGTAGCAATAACTCTCAGCGGCCGTTAGTAAAGAACAAATACACGATTTTGCCATGACTTATAGCTAGGGTCGGTGATCGTCGCTATAGGCCAAAGGACCGTCGCTATAAGGTTTACCGACGGGTTCTATGGTGACGGTCGGCGACCATCGCAAAAACTTTTAGCGACGGTCTTTTGGCCTATAGCGACGGTCGGCGACCGTCGCTATAGGCTGATTTTCTAGTAATGTAGATAGCTTAAAACTAAAATGTTCCCAATCAATGGATTACTAAAATGGGGATTAGTGAATCCGGATAGATTGGTACGTACGTTGCATGCTCATTGGACGAGGATGATTGATCTCATGATCATTTGTGTGGAGACACTAAAGCAAGTATGTAGGTGCTTATTAGAGAATAAGTTCACTGAACGTGACTCGCTAAGGAATACCTAGTGGAGTTTTACTTACCTGTCAATAGGAATTCCTGTAGTGATAGTAGTACAAATGATCATTTGACTTGAGATCATCATAGTATCTTATATATAATGAATTACACTTTGACTTATTCCTTAAGACTCTTAGAGTATATCAAAGGGTATGCTTGGGTGTAATAAGTTATATATGAAGATAATGAATAATCAATAAAGAATCTACAACTTCTAGTAAAAGAAGAGAAATGTCCTATGTGATTCGATAAATGACAACCTAGGAATCCTTGGCCAAGGTGGAATGAAATTAGAAAGTAGTTTCTAATTTGCATTCATTAGGAGTTGTGCATTTAGGAATCGAAATACATATAATTAAATAAAATAAGACTGTACAATAATTCCATGTCTTATATTTAATTGGGACATTGTATGGTAGAAGGATTGAATTGTATGGTAACTATTAACTCAAAGGTTCTTTTATGATTAATGTTGAAATCTATATTATCTGAAAAGTCGTTGATCGCTAGGGAGGCTTATCCCTATTGTAGAATAAATATTATTTATTTAAATAAATTAATCGTTTAATTTATTTATTTAAATAAGGTTAGAATTGTTCTAATTGATTTATTCACAACCGATTTAATATGAAGAACCTAAAGGGTCACACCGTAAAAGGAAAAATAATTATTTAAGAAGTTAATGGCATAATCGTAATAATATGTTAAGTATATTTAATTTAATCTATGGTGATAGAATAAATTAAATAGCTTAATATTTATTATTTAATATTTTATAAATATTAAATATAAATTAATAAGAGGAGTCTTATTAATATTATTACAATTATTATTATTTTAATTTCTAAAAGGGTTTAGAAATTAATTTAATATAAGTACTCTCATTTATTCCTAATAGGATTAGGGAGCCCATTTAATTAAAAGAGTTTAATTAAATAAATAATACCTTATTTTAATAGGGTTACCTGATATCTTTATAAGAGGAGTCTTATATCAGATATCAGATATACGTAATTCCAAGAGTTGGAGAGTACGCCCCTTTTTCTATAGAGATAGAAAAAACTAGGGTTTAAGCCAATACACCCTTCTTCTTGAAAATTCTTCTCCCTTGGTGGATCACCTCTAGAGGCCATACACTTGGGTGGCTTACATTGATCAAAGGAAGGAATCTACCCGGAGATTCAAGGAGATCGCGGAGAAGTAGGAGGTGAACTCGTACCTAAGGAAGCTCGTTTCTATAATGGTATGATTTCATAACTTCCTATTCTTCGTTTAATTAATAATATGCATAAAGGAAGATCCGAGTAATTGGTTTGTGAAAAAATTTTAAAATTTGATTTTATTATGCTTCCACTAATTTTTGCAATTCGATTGCTTCGTTGATTTTCTCAAAACCTTACACTTATCCCACTAAATAAGGAAACACAATCTTGCTTTAATGAGGACTCTCCCACTGTCAAAATAAATCCAAATAATTACACCCCCAACATTGCCCCCAGTCTCTTATTTATAAGGAACTTAAAATAAGAGAATATACAAAATTATACCAACCGAAAATCCATATCCGCCGAAGACAAACTATTACACCCGAACTCCATACGTCGAACGAAAATTTTTAACTCCCAATATCGTCGCCTCACTCCTCTTGTTCACTCCTAAGATAGACAAACAATTGCCCTTAATACTACCGAATATATAAATAACCAACCTTATATCAACCGAACCAACCTTATCAATACTGAATATATAAAAGACCAACCTTATCACGACCGAATTCACAGATAATCGAGCCAACTTTATCACAACCGAACCAACCTTATCACTATCGAAGATATAAAGAATCAACCTTATATCAACCGAACTAACCTTATCACTATCGAAGATGTAAAGAAACAACCTTATACCAACCGAACCAACCTTATCACTACCGAAGATATAAATAACTAACCTTATCACAACTGAACCAACCTTATCACTACCAAAGATGTAAAGAACCAACCTTATACCAACTGAACAAACCTTATCACTATCGAAGATATAAAGAACCAACCTTATACCAACCGAACCAACCTTATCACTACCGAATATATAAAAGACCAACCTTATCACGACCGAATACACAGATAATCTAGCCAACCTTATCACAACCGAACCAACCTTATCATTACCTAAGATATAAAGAACCAACCTTATCATATCCAAACCAACCTTATCACTACCGAAGATATAAAGAACCAACCTTCAATAAATCATGTTCACTGCCAAAGGGTCAAACAGATCCCACCGAACCACCAAACGATCCTACTTACCAACAAAGGGTCAAACAAATCCCACCAAACCACCAAACGATCCTACTTACCAACAAAGGGTCAAGCAGATCCCACCGAACCTCCAAACGATCCTTTCACCATCATAAGGTCGAACAGATCCCACCGAACTTCTTAACGATCCTGTTCACCATCAAAGGGTCGAACAGATCCCACCAAACCTCCAAACTATCATGTTCACCATCATAGCGTTGAACATATCCCACCGAACCTCCAAACGATCCTGTTCACCATCAAAGGGTCGAACAAATCCCACCAAACCTCCAAACGACCATGTTCACCATCATAGGATCGAACAGATCTCACCGATCCTATTAACCATCATAGGGTTGAACAGATCCCATCGAACTCCGAACGATCTTGTTCACCATCATAGGGTCGAACAGATCCCACACCATCATAGGGTCGAACAGATCCCACCGAACCTCCAAAAACACCAAAGTAGATAGCCGAAGCCAGAATGAAGCTTATATGACGTAATTCGAAGCATACTGCCATTATTCGAAGCGGGTTGTTGCCCAAAGTGTCACTGGTAAAAATTTTAGACTGTCGAAATATGATAAAATCTGACCTCTGATTCTGATTTTAGTATCGAAGTTGGAGTTGATGTCCTTGAAGACGAAGCTGGCATTGAAGTGGTACAAAAATTAATCCAAGTCTCGAAGCTGACCGAATCCGTCGTATAATTTATTTTACGCATGCCGAAGTGGCAAATATTTTTGACACTATTTTTCAGGATGAAGATTTTTTCATGAGTTCCTCTATTTGAGACTGCTGCTTTAATACTCTGGAGTCCGAACTATTTTTCTCTTTATTTAAGTTGCAGAACGATGAATTAGTCTCATCCTTTTATTACTCCGAAGGGATGCCAATGGTGAAATCTGAAGCATGGTGAGGCTGTTTACGCTTGGCCTGCTTGAAATCTTCATCATTAACCTCCTATCTTGAAAATGTCGAGTGTACAGGTTAATACTCGTGGATCCGGCTGGTTAGGATGAGTTTTTTCTCTTCTTCCAGTCCTTAGATTAGAGAAAATCCAAGAGATGAATGGTATTTTGCGGGTGAACCCGGGGATTCGCGCCATATTGCCAAGCTCTCCACTTCCTATTTCTTTATAATTCTGACTAATTTTGAGATCATCCACCATGCATAGTTGATTGCCACCATAAACCATGAATCATATTATGCCTTGATTAAATTATTCGCAATTACTAGTTAATAGAAGTAGATCTTTGTTGAAAAGCAATTATATGGGCATGACCCTGGGTATAATAAACATTTATCACAAACGATCATCTGTAACGCCCCCAAATTCAGGTACTTAAAATCCGAACTCAGTGCTTTACGATACCATTTCTATGAGCGGAATAATACTAATAATAATAACAATAATATAAATATCAAACTTAACTTACATATATCAGAGTCTAATCCCAAGTACGCAACCTTGGCTACATTACATTACATGATAGATAATACATATCATTGTCTTAATAAAGTCATACTATTACATAGAATGCCATAACACTTATTATGTTTGCTTTCCTTTTCTCCTTGTTCTTGGCCGAACCTTCTGGTTGTTCACACTTAGCTGAAAACATTTAAATTAAGCAAGTATGAGCATTTGAGTGCCCAGCAAGTAATAGCAATTATAAATATTAGCTGAAAGGATTAAATATTTTCTTTGTATGACACTTCTACAACGAATCAACAGTTGTAAAGTAAACTGAACCAATAATAATAACATAACAATTCTATATCAATTTTTTGAAACTACGTATTGACTATATATAGAGAGTAGTTGACAGACTATGAACTTTGTTTTCAATTTTTGATAAGGTTTAGCAGAACTTCATCCGCAAACCGTCATAACTTACGGGCGCGAGGGTGATCATCCCAATGTGCCCTGTATTGATCAATACTACATGCAAGAACGATATTATCGTTCACTCTATCTGCCTTGGGCGCACAAAAATTATTTTCATGTTCGGGATGTTCATACTTAGTCGAAAATCCGAACCAAAACAATTCGGTTGGATATAATAAAATTTTATAATATTCAACGATATTTCTAAATATGTGTCTGGCTAGGTCAAATAGCTTAGACGACTTTCAATTAAGGAATACTTAATAGAAATTAATAAGTATGTGTTAACATGTGATTACGTATAATGATTATCTAAGTGGGGACACTTGTATAACCATATTTAGAAATTAATTAACAGAATAAATATCTGAATTATACAATAATACTGTTCTAATAAATAATGATCGGATACATACTCGATAACAATAGGGTTATTATTCTGGCACAATAATCGTAATATAATTCTGAAACTTTCTTACTTATGTCCATTGCATAAAGGAAATGCAAAGGTAGGATACTTGCCTGGTCTGCTACTTATAATACGCAACTTAATTTTATCTTTTATAAAGCAACCTTTATGAACCAAATCTTGATTCTAGGCTCCTGATTTGTTATGGATGTTAGTGGGGCTTGATTTGTGGCTGATCTTAGCAATGAAATTCAGAGGTTTTTAGAGGGAAAGAGTTGGTTGAGTGTTTGGTCACAAAAGAGGCTTAAAATGAATTTTCTCTCTCTCTTTGATCTTATAAATGTCTTGTATGCAATGTATATGGCTGGTAGATTGGTTGAGTTGTATCTATATCAGTCACATGGGGTTGGTTAGAGTTGGTGACCAACTCTTATTTTAGCAAGATTTGCAAGTAAGATCAAATAATATAAGAGGGGTATAATTGTCATTAGCCTTATGATTTTAATGGCAAACATGTAACATGACAAACTCTTAGGGTTTGACCCTTAAGGGTTAGCATAAAAATTATAAAATTTCTAATTAGGGTTTAAAATAACAAAAATTAGTTTTTAAAAATGAAATTTAAAGTTTACTAATTATAATTAGTTTTCTAATTATATTATACTTGAGAATTGGGTTTAAGCTTTACAAATTATCATTAAGATCGTTAAATTAGTAATTAGGGTTCATACATAGCAAATTAGGATTATAAATTTATAATTAGGGTTTTCTAAAAAATAAATAGAATTTCCCCTAATTAAGTATAATACATGTCATTAGACACATTATCACAGTAACACGACTACAAAATGACTTAACAAATTCATAGAGTCGTAAATGACTTTCGAATTAGGGTTTCAAATTAATTAGGGTTTATAATTTAAATATTAGGGTTTCTAAAAATTAAGATTTCTAAATATTAATTAAAGTTCTTCTAATTAATAATAAATTCTATAATACTTAACCTTGATCATAATAATACAGTTACATAACAGTCTCGAACTCATAATTGAGTTTTAAATTAGGTTTTAACACAGTATTGCTAAGGCTTTCTAACACTGTACCATATTTGACCAATTATCAGTCTACACTCATACAGTACATATTATAGCACTGAAATAAATATAATATTATATTAATATTCTCTTTCCTTATTCCAAACCCAAAATTAGGGTTTGGATTCCATATCTGATTTATCTGTCATATATAACATTAATAATTAAGTTAAAATGATTAACTTAAATACGCTGGACAAATTCATATAATAAAATATTTATTATAATAATTCTATAATCATTTTATATATTATTTAAATAATATATAATTATATTTTCATGGAAAATAAATAATAAAATATTTCTACTATAAAATTAATTATTATAAGAATATAATTTATAAGGATCAATAATTCTAAAATAAAATTATTTGTAATTATTCATGTAATAAATATATTTTTATTTATCACATATATACATATGCTTTGACTTATATATATATATATATATATATATATATATATATATATATATATATATATATATATATTCCCCATATTTATTTTAATAAATAAATAAATAAAATTTTATATGCAAAATTTCTGATTTATTTATATAGAAAGTATCGGGTTATTACGTTCACCCTCCTTTATAATGATTCCGTCACCGGAATCACCGTTTTAAAACCTATACATACAAGGGTACATAACATACACAGTCATTACAAGTAGATCACGATCATATTTGATCGAACTGATCTTTAACTATTTAACGTAAAGTTTGTCTATCTGATTTAACGGAAAATTTGATTTCTAAAAGAACTCAAATTTCTCCTTCAAAATTTATTTCTAAAATAATTATTATATATAAAAAAATTATATATAAGAAAATAAAAGTTATATGAATAATACCTGGAGTTGCATCCTCGGCTACTACCGTATCTTGAGTTGTCATACTGAAAACTCTTGCCGTTGATTCTGTTGGTTTGTTTGTTGAAGTTGGTCTTGTTGTTGCCAATGCCCTGCTGCCTTTTCCCGTATTCGAATTCCTTGCCTCCCTTCTCCTTCTTGGACAGTCTTTCACCTTATGCTCCATTGATTCACAAATAAAACACTCATTATACAATTTTAGATTGGGGCAGTTGGTAGAGATATGTCCCTTCTGCCCACACTTAAAACACATAAACTTACCTTTAAGACACTCTCTCGAGAAATTCTTTCCGCTATTTCCTCACTACACAACCTGTTTCTTTCCATCTCCTGGCCTAATTTCGGTATTCTCGAAATTATCTCCTTTTTTTTCCAGTTCTACTACCACTACTCCCTTCTCCGGCTCTAGCTTGATCTGTTTCCCACCAAAAATTCTCCTCCCCTTTCATCATATAAGTGGCAAAAGTTATCTTTTACCCCTCCGTTACCCTAGCTATCACAAACGCTTCTACAGGGTCAGTTGATCTTTTAAATCCTGGCAGTACGATTGCCTTGAAGTCTTTGAAGTTTGTCGATTGATTATCTGGTTGATTTCCCCGCGGCTGGTATTCTGTATCGGGTCTGGCTGTCTTCCAGCTTGATTGTCATGTTCTTCTTCCCTTTGGTTTCGTCGACTTACTTTCTATGTCTTAGGGTATACACATAACGCGAAATTTTCTACTCAAATAATCATATATTCAAAATATTAGATTTTGAAAAATTTTGGTTTACTGTATTAACCAGTGTTCAGATAAATAGTTACTATATTTATATCCACTTATTTTATTAATCTAACATAGATTCATATTCATAGCACTTGACATACCATAACATATACTACTTTAAACATCAGCTCTCCCTTTGTGACTACACAAGTCAGGATTCGCTACTACAACTTATACAAAAGTCGGGAATATTACATTATACAGACATACCTATCACAACATCGAATCATACATATTCAAGTAATACTAATACTACCTATTTCTTACGCCTTCACTAAGGATCAATTGCTTAGTATTCTATATATTCTCACTATCCTCAATAATCCATTCACACCTAACTATACCAAATTCGTCAAACTTACCACACATTATGGGTTTAGGAACTTACCACAATCATATGAGTTTAAGAACTTATCCTAGTCAGACCTTTAGCGTCTATTTACTAAGGGGTTCAAAAATTTCATATAATTATGAGTCATGAACTTACCATAAGTTTGAGTTTTAAGAACTCGAGCTTGACCATATATTCCTTAACTATACTCTACCTATCAGTTATACTATCGTTTCTGGGTCCGGTACTATATTTTTCACAATATCCACCTTATCAAGGTTACTTTCAAAGTGAGCCTCTATTTCAGTTATTGACTTTGACATTGGCTCGATTATGGAGGTTGACTCCTTTACGATCTGAGGGTATCCTAATCCTTTTCTATCTGACATCTACACACAAATTATCTAGATTAGCATATAGTATATACACATAGTAAATAATAGTTTTATATAAGTTATCTTTTATTTTGTTTTACGATGAATTGATTCAATTCATCTCTTTATAAACTATATACGAGTTATTTATATTTTTAACGTTTCCCTCTATTTTAAGGTAATAGCCTAAGGTCTAACCCACCTAAGGTTTCTAACCCTAAAGCTCTGATACCATGATGTAACGCCCCCAAATTCAGGTACTTGAAACCCGAACTCGGTGCTTTACGATACCATTTCTATGAGCGGAATAATACTAATAATAATAACAATAATATAAATATCGAACTTAACTTACATATATCAGAGTCTAATCCCATGTACGCAACCTTTACTACATTACATTACATGATAGATAATACATATCATTGTCTTAATAAAGTCATACTATTACATAGAATACCATAACACTTATTCTGTTTGCTTTTCTTTTCTCCTTGTTCTTGGCCGAACCTTCTGGTTGTTCACACTTAGCTGAAAATATTTAAATTAAGCAAGGATGAACATTTGAGTGCCTAGCAAGTAATAGCAATTATAAATATTAGCTGAAAGGATTAAATATTTTCTATGTATGGCACTTCTACAACGAATCAACAGTTGTGAAGTAAACTGAACCAATAATAATAACATAATAATTCTATATCAAATTTTTTAAACTATGTAATGACTATATATAGAGAGTGTGACAACCCAAATTTTTAGAAGTTATTAAAATATGAATTTAATAATTAAAATCCTTATTATGAGATGTTTTGAATTTGAGTATGTATATGTATGTGTTGTATATTTTGAAATATGTGATCTGGTGTGAAGAGAAATATATATATATATATATATATTCATATATTGGGAAAGTGAGGTTTAATAGTACCTGAGTTATTTGTTTAATCTGTATTTTCGATTCTGGGGACAGAATCTTTGTGAGGGAAAAATGTGACAATCCAAGATTTTAGTAATTATAATTTAAAATATTTATTAAATAAAATAAATATTTTATTGATGTAGTTATTATTAGTAAATATTTAAGACTAGATAATATTCTAAATTAAATTAATTTATAATTTAGAGAGTTGTAATATAACATGAGATGCTGTATTGTTGTTTTAATTTAATAATTTAAGATGGTATGATAAGTTATTAAATAATAAAAAAAATATTATAATAAAATTATAATTTTGTGTTATTTGTCTAAATGGTATATTTAATTAAAATATAGTGTGTAACTAATTTATTTGATTAATGTTGGATATGGATATCCAAATAAATAATATGTGATTATAAATTATAAACTAAATTGTTTATTAAAATAATTAAAGTAGTTTTAATTTGATTTAACCCAAACAAGGCTTAATTATATTAAGTCTTTAATTTTAAAGAGTTTTGCTAAACAAAGCCTAATGACTTTTGGATTTTCAAATTTTAAATTATAATAATATAAATAAAATAAATTAAATAATAAATATAATATATTTATAATATGTACGTTAGTTTGTAACTGATATTGCAATTAGTATGCGTATTAAGGTTATTAGTTTTATTTTTACGCTTAGCCATATCAGTTTTTTTTACGCATACTTGGCTAAGTCTGAGAGTTCAGAGAGAAAGCTTGAGAGAATTATGAAAAGTTATGAGTTTTTGTAACGACCCCAAAATCCATACAATTTAAATCTCAACTTCGATCGTTAACCATACATTAAATCTTTAATTTTACATCATTATTCGATGTTAAACTTAATAAAATTGCGGAATATTTAAAACTTTTATACATTTCCTTCTTCCTTGCCCTGAATCGCAACCATTACATTACATCTCTTTGATTCATTCTTATATCATGAATCGTTACAACAAAATGACTATACAAAGTCTTACATCATAACTAAATATCCATATACATTATCTTACATTTCAACAACATGTTACGTTCAAAATATGAAATACATTTCTCATAAAACATAAGTAATCTTCGTGAATATAGATCTCTATAACTCACATAGCACGTATCTTTATCTTAAAATTTGTACCTGCAAAAGTGGTTATTTACAAGAGTGAGCTCGACAGCCCAGCAAAGTCTAACAGTTTTCATGCATCACATAACACATAATAACATGCTCGATATACATCTCATTAAAGTAACATGGCATACATGCTTTTAATTCACATAGAAAATATAAAGATTGAGTTCCTTACTCAATCATCATTAAGTAGCCAAAATAATGTAGTCATATATTGACTTTAACATTTCATGATTCAACATGCTTAACATATCATGCAATTTAAACAGTTCATCAAGTCCACGTAGAAAATAGGAACCGAAAGACTTGCCTTGATCGTTGTTTACCAATAATAGCTTAACAGCTTACAGTTATCTGCACTTCACGTGCCCTACACAATTATATAGTCATACACATCAACTATTAGTCACATAACAACACATAGCAATTGTAATGTAAACTCTAATCCATATCTCATAATCTTTCCTATTAATAAATACACAATGGTCAATTAGATTGTGTTAACTTTTCGACTTATGACTCACTATATTTCTTCTTAGTCAAACTCGAAGTTCAAGTGCTTAAGTCTTGCTACGACTACTTATTGGTTTTATATTAAACCCATTTCATATCTTATAATATCCATTTCAATGGAATTGAAACACTTTTTAAGTTCATTAACACTTGGCACGGCGTTTCGACGTTCATTCGTCACACGCCCGATTTGCCTCTCTTGTGTAAGCTTACTATGCTTCTATAACTCATCTAATACATCATGTATTAATGTTAAGCATAATTATAATTACTAATATTCATGTTTTATAACTTAGGATATCATCTTTTATGGTCAAGAGCACTACACATGCATATGTGCATGCCCAACACCCTCCGATTGCCTCAGAAAACATAATAGTCCTAAAGATGACCATTTTGACCCATCCTAATGACCTCAAATTGAAAAACTTAAAGAACGAAAGTTGTAGGGCTACTCGTCCTCTTTCCGGATCATCTTGAATCACCTCAATCAGAGTTCGTATGAGGAAGTTATGGCTATTTTACTATAGGAGGTCAAAACTGTCCAAGTCATACCACAAATCTGGGCTGGGGCGCGGATAGTGGCGCCGGGGCGCGAGTACCAGTCCCCGGGGCGCGAGTTCTAGTGCTGGGGCGTGAGTCCTAAGTTAGCCAGTGGCGCCAGGGCGCGAACTTTGACGCCGGGGCGCGAATTTTGGCGCTGGGGCTCCAGTTTTGGCGCTGGGGCGCCAAAAACTAACAGAACCAAGCACGAAGACCATTTTTGGTTTGTTTAAGAAATTCTAGCTACTAATTATATACGTATAATTGATGTAATTTATACATAAATGCTAACAATCATCTATATACCAATTACCCACCATTAATCAACAATATCATAAACTAATTCTTTGAAAACGCTATTTTTTTTAAAACAAAAACTCCATTGATGATATTCTTGACACAGTGAGCACTGTAATCATAGTTATAAAATAATATGATTTATTCTAATTATATTCTATTAAATTCTTACCCAATTCATATAATCACAGTTCAATTTCATGATTATCATAAAATACAAGTATAATATTTGGTACTCTGTAAACCACGTTTATACATATATGTTCACTGTAATTCTACTTCCTTTTTCTTTAACACGTAATTAACATGAAATCTTAACCACATATCTATATATGCCACTATAACAATTATAAAAACATAGTTTTACAAGAATTTTGTAAAAAACCTTCTACTCAGTGAAAAAGAAATACACAGAGACATATAAATTATATGTGTATCTAGTATTAAGGTCATAGACATACCTTTTGTTGTTAAGAAATTCGTGTTAAACTCTAATAATAACTTGAAGAACTCAGCTCTTGTTGCTTCTCTTTCTCAGACTCTCTCAAACATTTCTGAACTTTTCCTTTCTCTGTAGCTTTTCTTAGGCTTAAGCCAAACAATATACGTAAAACCAAATAAACTAAAAGCCAAACGTACGAAACTGCCATATACTTAATAACCCTATTAAAATATCAGTTACCAAATATATTATATATTATTTATATTTTGTTTAATTTAATTTATATTACTAATAAATCAAATTTAAAAAATCCAAAAGCCATAGGGATTTATTTGGCAAAATTATTTAAAATTAAAGACTTAATATATATAAGCCTTGTTTGGCAAAACTAAATTAAAATTACTTTAATTTATTTTAATAACTAATTATAATATAGTTATTTGTCACAATTCTAATTAATTAAGTTTTCATACTTAATTTAATTAATTCTAATAACAATTCGTTGCATAATATAATAATTTTTTTTAATCATTATAAACTCTCTAACTTAATTATTAAATTAAATTAGATTACTATTTCAAAATAATTGCTTTCCTTAACTCATTAATTATTTATTAAACAAATAAATAATCGAATCACATCAAATCAATTAAACAAATACTTATTCAACGATAAACACATCCATTAAATATTTATATAATTTAATAAATATTTAAATATTATACTAAAAATCTGGATTGTTACATCATTCCCTCCTTACAAGGATTCTGTCCTCAGAATCACAACTCAAGCCACTCATTCGTTACAATCTTCCCTACTTATAAAGATTCTGTCCCCAGAATCGAAGACACAAATTACGCAAATGACTTAGAGAAATATTTCATCATTTTATCTAAATATAGATTTTATATTTTCGACTACATTCATTACCTTCTATGTTTCATTTCATAACTTTCATTTGAACTCAATTATATTTTGAGTAAAATATATCTTTTAACCCATTCATTTCCTTTTCTAAGGATCGTTATCAAAAACACTCGGGAATCGCTATCATAAACACTCGGGATATTACATTCACCCTTTCTTCTAAGAATTTCGTCCTCGAAATTTTATCAATTAATATTTATTCATTCCATCTATCAAAGTAGATTTTACGTTAATACTATATTCATTCCTTAGGTTCTATAACCAGTTCTTCCACAAAGATCATTCTACAATTATTAACTTTTCTATTAAAAGTTTCACAAATTTCTTTGATAACTCATCCCCTTCTCATTTCAAAATCTCTTTTCTCACTTAATCAACACATTCATCATTCAGTGCCGCATTCTACGACTTACTTCCTTCTAAGGAATATTTTCCTTTTTCACTTCCATCTTGCAGAATAACAAGAATCTTCCACAATTGTTCAATAATTGGGAAGTAGTTTGAATAACTCAGGAATTTTAAAAGATTTCAAATCATGCTGAGGGTCATAAAACCACGAACTATGTCCACAGTTGCAAGTAATCTTTCAACTTCAACTTTAACAGTCATAAGACTATAAGGACCCCCGTACTTAGGGTGTTAAGCCCTTCGTACGATGTATTGTGCACAAACATTTAAACGCTATGCATATGTCCATAGTTATAAGTAATCTTTCAACTTAAACTTTAACAGTCATAAGACTATAGGGACTCCTCGTACTTAGGGTGATCAGCCCTTCGTACAATGTATTGTGCACAAACATCTCAACGCCTCCGCGTAATCCCCTATAAAAGGGTTATTCATCTCAGTTTTTCAACATCTGAATCCGCACCAAAATAATTTGGTTTGGCATAACTTCTCAAGAAACTCTTGAATTTCATGAACATCTTTCAATATTTGTCTAGCTGAATCAAATAGCATAGACCTCTACAATAACTCGGACATTAACCGAAATATACATATACATACATACATATGTATTCTCATATCTTAAAGAAATCTCAAAAATCTTTTTTTTTTGACGTCATGATACCGCACTGTATTTACAGTCCGTTGAGGATTCCATCATTTGGTGATTTTATCATACTACATCATACCATAGTGGGTTGACGATCCTTAGATCACCTCCAACACTAGGTAATACTGCATTGATGACTCCATTATTTTTATCATCTTTGCACCAGGTTACATGATGCATTAATGATATAAAATACATTTTGATATATTGCAAATCATTTTTGTCTAGCCGAAGCAATTAGCATAGACATACGAATAACAGTATTGTTGTTAAAACTAATTGGTTCCATCATTTGATCCAATATTTTTCAAGAAAATAAAAGTGTAAACATCAGCACGAAGTCAATAAATTTTGAAAGTCTAGCATAGCTAGTAGATTTAGAATACCTATGCTCCCACTATCAACTCTACTTTCTATAATGATCCATTGCTTAATAGGTCTATCTATTCCTATCATCCTCAATACTCTATTCACACTTAATTATACCCTAGTTCATCAAACTTACCACACGTTATGAGTTCAGGAACTTGCCACAATCATATGAGTTTAAGAACTTATCCTAGTCAGACTATAGGCGTCCATTCGCTGAGGGGTTCAAAAATATACCATATAATTATGAGTCACGAACCTACCATAAGTATGAGTTTTAAGAACTCGCACTTAACCTTATAATATTCTCTAACTATACCCTACCTATCTGTTATACACATGAGAAAAGAATCACCTTCTCAACAGACATATAGCAAATAGCGCGACACAAACATTTCAATGATTATCAATGTGATAAACTTAGTGCAAGCACAAAACCTTTGCCCATACAAAGATTTGTACAACTCAGCCATCACATGAGACCTCAATTGAAATCCCACCTAACTCTATCTTGCTTATAACTTGTCCTTTGCTCGATACGAATTCCTCGTATCAGATCATCTATAACTCCTCATGAGTTATCTCGTACTATTTTATAGTACACCATCTTCATAGCATTAAGCTATAATCATTCAAACATTACATACCATCGTTCTTTTATAACTTAAACAGATCACGTCGTGACCTTATTCTATAATCATCTCTCTTAAAATTCTTTTGTTAACTCGTGATCGTTTTGTTTTACGATCCTCATTCTTTCTCTTTTTCATCATTTACGACATTATTCGTTATCTTGGCTATTGGAGTTAGGAAACTCCCATTTCTTATCTTTATATCTCCTCAAGATTCTTCTTTGAATCTTCTTGTTTATAAACAATTCTTCCTTTAAGAATTTCTAACTTCATTTACATCGCTTAAAATTTCATTCAAGCTCTAAACTCTCATCATACGTGTCCATTTCTACACTTGGTACACATCGAGTCTCTAACAGTTTCAATATGGTACGCTGAGTGGTTTCCCATAAACAACCAACAAACTAGGTTCCGAGTTGCTAGTTCGTATATACCTCCGCTCCATGAAGGATTCGTTTAGCCCAGATACCATACATCAACTATTAAAGAGTACAATTGTACCACACTTAGATATAACTCTCTATTCAAAACTTCTTTATCATTATCTTTTTATAGACATTGTCTATTTATTATCACCTTACATCCTTATTATTGGAGTTGGGTAGCCCCACATTTATATTCCTGATAACTCTGCGAGATTCTTCTTTGAATCCTTTCACGCAAGTTTTAATCCCTTATTGTTCAAACTCTATTTGAGCTTATTCATTCTTTATCTTCACCTCTCTTCTCTAAGGTTATTGCCTACGGTACTCCTATCTAAGGTTTATAACCTACAGCTTTGATACCAACTGTAACGACCCCAAAATCCATACAATTTAAATCTCAACTTCGGTCGTTAACCATACATTAAATCTCTAATTTTACATCATTATTCGATGTTAAACTTAATAAAATTGCGGAATATTTAAAACTTTTATACATTTCCTTCTTCCTTGCCCTGAATCGCAACCATTACATTACATCTCTTTGATTCATTCTTATATCATGAATCGTTACAACAAAATGACTATACAAAGTCTTACATCATAACTAAATATCCATATACATTATCTTACATTTCAACAACATGTTACGTTCAAAATATGAAATACATTTCTCATAAAACATAAGTAATCTTCGTGAATATAGATCTCTATAACTCACATAGCACGTATCTTTACCTTAAAATTTGTACCTGCAAAAGTGGTTATTTGCAAGAGTGAGCTCGACAGCCTAGCAAAGTCTAACAGTTTTCATGCATCACATAACACATAATAACATGCTCGATATACATCTCATTAAAGTAACATGGCATACATGCTTTTAATTCACATAGAAAATATAAAGATTGAGTTCCTTACTCAATCATCATTAAGTAGCCAAAATAATGTAGTCATATATTGACTTTAACATTTCATGATTCAACATGCTTAACATATCATGCAATTTAAACAGTTCATCAAGTCCACGTAAAAAATAAGAACCGAAAGACTTGCCTTGATCGTTGTTTACCAATAATAGCTTAACAGCTTACAGTTATCTGCACTTCACGTGCCCTACACAATTATATAGTTATACACATCAACTATTAGTCACATAACAACACATAGCAATTGTAATGTAAACTCTAATCCATATCTCATAATCTTTCCTATTAATAAATACACAATGGTCAATTAGATTGTGTTAACTTTTCGACTTATGACTCACTATATTTCTTCTTAGTCAAACTCGAAGTTCAAGTGCTTAAGTCTTGCTAGGACTACTTATTGGTTTTATATTAAACTCATTTCATATCTTATAATATCCATTTCAATAGAATTGAAACACTTTTTAAGTTCATTAACACTTGGCACGGCGTTTCGACGTTCATTCGTCACACGCCCGATTTGCCTCTCTTGTGTAAGCTTACTATGCTTCTATAACTCATCTAATACATCATGTATTAATGTTAAACATCATTATAATTACTAATATTCATGTTTTATAACTTAGGACATCATCTTTTATGGTCAAGAGCACTACACATGCATATGTGCATGCCCGACACCCTTCGATTGCCTCAGAAAACATAATAGTCCTAAAGATGACCATTTTGACCCATCCTAATGACCTCAAATTGAAAAACGTAAAGAACGAAAGTTGTAGGGCTACTCGTCCTCTTTCCGGATCATCTTGAATCACCTCAATCGGAGTTCGTATGAGGTAGCTATGGCTATTTTACTATAGGAGGTCAAAACTGTCCAAGTCATACCACAAATCCGGCGCTGGGGCGCGGATAGTGGCGCGGGGGCGCGAGTACCAGCGCCGGGGCACGAGTTCTAGTGCTGGGGCGTGAGTCCTAAGTTAGCCAATGGCGCCAGGGCGCGAACTTTGACGCCGGGGCGCGAATTTTGGCGCTGGGGCTCCAGTTTTGGCGCTGGGGCGCCAAAAACTAACAGAACCAAGCACGAAGACCATTTTTGGTCTGTTTAAGAAATTCTAGCAACTAATTATATACGTATAATTGATGTAATTTATACATAAATGCTAACAATCATCTATATACCAATTACCCACCACTAATCAACAATATCATAAACTAATTCTTTGAAAACGCTATTTTTTTTTAAAACAAAAACTCCATTGATGATATTCTTGACACAATGAGCACTGTAATCATAGTTATAAAATAATATGATTTATTCTAATTATATTCTATTAAATTCTTACCCAATTCATATAATCACAGTTCAATTTCATGATTATCATAAAATACAAGTATAATATTTGGTACTCTGTAAACCACGTTTATACATATATGTTCACTGTAATTCTACTTCCTTTTTCTTTAACACGTAATTAACATGAAATCTTAACCACATATCTATATATGCCACTATAACAATTATAAAAACATAGTTTTACAAGAATTTTGTAAAAAACCTTCTACTCAGTGAAAAAGAAATACACAGAGACATATAAATTATATGTGTATCTAGTATTAAGGTCATAGACATACCTTTTGTTGTTAAGAAATTCGTGTTAAACTCTAATAATAACTTGAAGAACTCAGCTCTTGTTGCTTCTCTTTCTCAGACTCTCTCAAACATTTCTGAACTTTTCCTTTCTCTGTAGCTTTTCTTAGGCTTAAGTCAAACAATATACGTAAAACCAAATAAACTAAAAGCCAAACGTACGAAACTGCCATATACTTAATAACCCTATTAAAATATCAGTTACCAAATATATTATATATTATTTATATTTTGTTTAATTTAATTTATATTACTAATAAATCAAATTTAAAAAATCCAAAAGCCATAGGGATTTATTTGGCAAAATTATTTAAAATTAAAGACTTAATATATATAAGCCTTGTTTGGCAAAACTAAATTAAAATTACTTTAATTTATTTTAATAACTAATTATAATATAGTTATTTGTCACAATTCTAATTAATTAAGTTTTCATACTTAATTTAATTAATTCTAATAACAATTCGTTGCATAATATAATAATTTTTTTTAATCATTATAAACTCTCTAACTTAATTATTAAATTAAATTAGATTACTATTTCAAAATAATTGCTTTCCTTAACTCATTAATTATTTATTAAACAAATAAATAATCGAATCACATCAAATCAATTAAACAAATACTTATTCAACGATAAACACATCCATTAAATATTTATATAATTTAATAAATATTTAAATATTATACTAAAAATCTGGATTGTTACATCATTCCCTCCTTACAAGGATTCTGTCCTCAGAATCACAACTCAAGCCACTCATTCGTTACAATCTTCCCTACTTATAAAGATTCTGTCCCCAGAATCGAAGACACAAATTACGCAAATGACTTAGAGAAATATTTCATCATTTTATCTAAATATAGATTTTATATTTTCGACTACATTCATTACCTTCTATGTTTCATTTCATAACTTTCATTTGAACTCAATTATATTTTGAGTAAAATATATCTTTTAACCCATTCATTTCCTTTTCTAAGGATCGTTATCAAAAACACTCGGGAATCGCTATCATAAACACTCGGGATATTACATTCACCCTTTCTTCTAAGAATTTCGTCCTCGAAATTTTATCAATTAATATTTATTCATTCCATCTATCAAAGTAGATTTTACGTTAATACTATATTCATTCCTTAGGTTCTATAACCAGTTCTTCCACAAAGATCATTCTACAATTATTAACTTTTCTATTAAAAGTTTCACAAATTTCTTTGATAACTCATCCCCTTCTCATTTCAAAATCTCTTTTCTCACTTAATCAACACATTCATCATTCAGTGCCGCATTCTACGACTTACTTCCTTCTAAGGAATATTTTCCTTTTTCACTTCTATCTTGCAGAATAACAAGAATCTTCCACAATTGTTCAATAATTGGGAAGTAGTTTGAATAACTCAGGAATTTTAAAAGATTCCAAATCATGCTGAGGGTCATAAAACCACGAACTATGTCCACAGTTGCAAGTAATCTTTCAACTTCAACTTTAACAGTCATAAGACTATAAGGACCCCCGTACTTAGGGTGTTAAGCCCTTCGTACGATGTATTGTGCACAAACATTTAAACGCTATGCATATGTCCATAGTTATAAGTAATCTTTCAACTTAAACTTTAACAGTCATAAGACTATAGGGACTCCTCGTACTTAGGGTGATCAGCCCTTCGTACAATGTATTGTGCACAAACATCTCAACGCCTCCGCGTAATCCCCTATAAAAGGGTTATTCATCTCAGTTTTTCAACATCTGAATCCGCACCAAAATAATTTGGTTTGGCATAACTTCTCAAGAAACTCTTGAATTTCATGAACATCTTTCAATATTTGTCTAGCTGAATCAAATAGCATAGACCTCTACAATAACTCGGACATTAACCGAAATATACATATACATACATACATATGTATTCTCATATCTTAAAGAAATCTCAAAAATCTTTTTTTTTTGACGTCATGATACCGCACTGTATTTACAGTCCGTTGAGGATTCCATCATTTGGTGATTTTATCATACTACATCATACCATAGTGGGTTGACGATCCTTAGATCACCTCCAACACTAGGTAATACTGCATTGATGACTCCATTATTTTTATCATCTTTGCACCAGGTTACATGATGCATTAATGATATAAAATACATTTTGATATATTGCAAATCATTTTTGTCTAGCCGAAGCAATTAGCATAGACATACGAATAACAGTATTGTTGTTAAAACTAATTGGTTCCATCATTTGATCCAATATTTTTCAAGAAAATAAAAGTGTAAACATCAGCACGAAGTCAATAAATTTTGAAAGTCTAGCATAGCTAGTAGATTTAGAATACCTATGCTCCCACTATCAACTCTACTTTCTATAATGATCCATTGCTTAATAGGTCTATCTATTCCTATCATCCTCAATACTCTATTCACACTTAATTATACCCTAGTTCATCAAACTTACCACACGTTATGAGTTCAGGAACTTGCCACAATCATATGAGTTTAAGAACTTATCCTAGTCAGACTATAGGCGTCCATTCGCTGAGGGGTTCAAAAATATACCATATAATTATGAGTCACGAACCTACCATAAGTATGAGTTTTAAGAACTCGCACTTAACCTTATAATATTCTCTAACTATACCCTACCTATCTGTTATACACATGAGAAAAGAATCACCTTCTCAACAGACATATAGCAAATAGCGCGACACAAACATTTCAATGATTATCAATGTGATAAACTTAGTGCAAGCACAAAACCTTTGCCCATACAAAGATTTGTACAACTCAGCCATCACATGAGACCTCAATTGAAATCCCACCTAACTCTATCTTGCTTATAACTTGTCCTTTGCTCGATACGAATTCCTCGTATCAGATCATCTATAACTCCTCATGAGTTATCTCGTACTATTTTATAGTACACCATCTTCATAGCATTAAGCTATAATCATTCAAACATTACATACCATCGTTCTTTTATAACTTAAACAGATCACGTCGTGACCTTATTCTATAATCATCTCTCTTAAAATTCTTTTGTTAACTCGTGATCGTTTTGTTTTACGATCCTCATTCTTTCTCTTTTTCATCATTTACGACATTATTCGTTATCTTGGCTATTGGAGTTAGGAAACTCCCATTTCTTATCTTTATATCTCCTCAAGATTCTTCTTTGAATCTTCTTGTTTATAAACAATTCTTCCTTTAAGAATTTCTAACTTCATTTACATCGCTTAAAATTTCATTCAAGCTCTAAACTCTCATCATACGTGTCCATTTCTACACTTGGTACACATCGACTCTTTAACAGTTTCAATATGGTACGCTGAGTGGTTTCCCATAAACAACCAACAAACTAGGTTCCGAGTTGCTAGTTCGTATATACCTCCGCTCCATGAAGGAATCGTTTAGCCCAGATACCATACATCAACTATTAAAGAGTACAATTGTACCACACTTAGATATAACTCTCTATTCAAAACTTCTTTATCATTATCTTTTTATAGACATTGTCTATTTATTATCACCTTACATCCTTATTATTGGAGTTGGGTAGCCCCACATTTATATTCCTGATAACTCTGCGAGATTCTTCTTTGAATCCTTTCACGCAAGTTTTAATCCCTTATTGTTCAAACTCTATTTGAGCTTATTCATTCTTTATCTTCACCTCTCTTCTCTAAGGTTATTGCCTACGGTACTCCTATCTAAGGTTTATAACCTACAGCTTTGATACCAACTGTAACGACCCCAAAATCCATACAATTTAAATCTCAACTTCGGTCGTTAACCATACATTAAATCTCTAATTTTACATCATTATTCGATGTTAAACTTAATAAAATTGCGGAATATTTAAAACTTTTATACATTTCCTTCTTCCTTGCCCTGAATCGCAACCATTACATTACATCTCTTTGATTCATTCTTATATCATGAATCGTTACAACAAAATGACTATACAAAGTCTTACATCATAACTAAATATCCATATACATTATCTTACATTTCAACAACATGTTACGTTCAAAATATGAAATACATTTCTCATAAAACATAAGTAATCTTCGTGAATATAGATCTCTATAACTCACATAGCACGTATCTTTACCTTAAAATTTGTACCTGCAAAAGTGGTTATTTGCAAGAGTGAGCTCGACAGCCTAGCAAAGTCTAACAGTTTTCATGCATCACATAACACATAATAACATGCTCGATATACATCTCATTAAAGTAACATGGCATACATGCTTTTAATTCACATAGCAAATATAAAGATTGAGTTCCTTACTCAATCATCATTAAGTAGACAAAATAATGTAGTCATATATTGACTTTAACATTTCATGATTCAACATGCTTAACATATCATGCAATTTAAACAGTTCATCAAGTCCACGTAGAAAATAAGAACCGAAAGACTTGCCTTGATCGTTGTTTACCAATAATAGCTTAACAGCTTACAGTTATCTGCACTTCATGTGCCCTACACAATTATATAGTCATACACATCAACTATTAGTCACATAACAACACATAGCAATTGTAATGTAAACTCTAATCCATATCTCATAATTTTTCCTATTAATAAATACACAATGGTCAATTAGATTGTGTTAACTTTTCGACTTATGACTCACTATATTTCTTCTTAGTCAAACTCGAAGTTCAAGTGCTTAAGTCTTGCTAGGACTACTTATTGGTTTTATATTAAACTCATTTCATATCTTATAATATCCATTTCAATAGAATTGAAACACTTTTTAAGTTCATTAACACTTGGCACGGCGTTTCGACGTTCATTCGTCACACGCCCGATTTGCCTCTCTTGTGTAAGCTTACTATGCTTCTATAACTCATCTAATACATCATGTATTAATGTTAAGCATCATTATAATTACTAATATTCATGTTTTATAACTTAGGACATCATCTTTTATGGTCAAGAGCACTACACATGCATATGTGCATGCCCGACACCCTTCGATTGCCTCAGAAAACATAATAGTCCTAAAGATGACCATTTTGACCCATCCTAATGACCTCAAATTGAAAAACTTAAAGAACGAAAGTTGTAGGGCTACTCGTCCTCTTTCCGGATTATCTTGAATCACCTCAATCGGAGTTCGTATGAGGTAGTTATGGCTATTTTACTATAGGAGGTCAAAACTGTCCAAGTCATACCACAAATCCGGCGCTGGGGCGCGGATAGTGGCGCGGGGGCGCGAGTACCAGCGCCGGGGCACGAGTTCTAGTGCTGGGGCGTGAGTCCTAAGTTAGCCAGTGGCGCCAGGGCGCGAACTTTGACGCCGGGGCGCGAATTTTGGCGCTGGGGCTCCAGTTTTGGCGCTGGGGCTCCAAAAACTAACAGAACCAAGCACGAAGACCATTTTTGGTCTGTTTAAGAAATTCTAGCAACTAATTATATACGTATAATTGATGTAATTTATACATAAATGCTAACAATCATCTATATACCAATTACCCACCACTAATCAACAATATCATAAACTAATTCTTTGAAAACGCTATTTTTTTTTTAAAATAAAAACTCCATTGATGATATTCTTGACACAGTGAGCACTGTAATCATAGTTATAAAATAATATGATTTATTCTAATTATATTCTATTAAATTCTTACCCAATTCATATAATCACAGTTCAATTTCATGATTATCATAAAATACAAGTATAATATTTGGTACTCTGCAAACCACGTTTATACATATATGTTCACTGTAATTCTACTTCCTTTTTCTTTAACACGTAATTAACATGAAATCTTAACCACATATCTATATATGCCACTATAACAATTATAAAAACATAGTTTTACAAGAATTTTGTAAAAAACCTTCTACTCAGTGAAAAAGAAATACACAGAGACATATAAATTATATGTGTATCTAGTATTAAGGTCATAGACATACCTTTTGTTGTTAAGAAATTCGTGTTATAATAGACATACCTTTTGTTGTTAAGAAATTCGTGTTAAACTCTAATAATAACTTGAAGAACTCAGCTCTTGTTGCTTCTCTTTCTCAGACTCTCTCAAACATTTCTGAACTTTTCCTTTCTCTGTAGCTTTTCTTAGGCTTAAGCCAAACAATATACGTAAAACCAAATAAACTAAAAGCCAAACGTACGAAACTGCCATATACTTAATAACCCTATTAAAATATCAGTTACCAAATATATTATATATTATTTATATTTTGTTTAATTTAATTTATATTACTAATAAATCAAATTTAAAAAATCCAAAAGCCATAGGGATTTATTTGGCAAAATTATTTAAAATTAAAGACTTAATATATATAAGCCTTGTTTGGCAAAACTAAATTAAAATTACTTTAATTTATTTTAATAACTAATTATAATATAGTTATTTGTCACAATTCTAATTAATTAAGTTTTCATACTTAATTTAATTAATTCTAATAACAATTCGTTGCATAATATAATAATTTTTTTAATCATTATAAACTCTCTAACTTAATTATTAAATTAAATTAGATTATTATTTCAAAATAATTGCTTTCCTTAACTCATTAATTATTTATTAAACAAATAAATAATCGAATCACATCAAATCAATTAAACAAATACTTATTCAACGATAAACACATCCATTAAATATTTATATAATTTAATAAATATTTAAATATTATACTAAAAATCTGGATTGTTACATCATTCCCTCCTTACAAGGATTCTGTCCTCAGAATCACAACTCAAGCCACTCATTCGTTACAATCTTCCCTACTTATAAAGATTCTGTCCCCAGAATCGAAGATACAAATTACGCAAATGACTTAGAGAAATATTTCATCATTTTATCTATATATATATTTTATATTTTCGACTACATTCATTACCTTCTATGTTTCATTTCATAACTTTCATTTGAACTCAATTATATTTTGAGTAAAATATATCTTTTAACCCATTCATTTCCTTTTCTAAGGATCGTTATCAAAAACACTCGGGAATCGCTATCATAAACACTCGGGATATTACATTCACCCTTTCTTCTAAGAATTTCGTCCTCGAAATTTTATCAATTAATATTTATTCATTCCATCTATCAAAGTAGATTTTACGTTAATACTATATTCATTCCTTAGGTTCTATAACCAGTTCTTCCACAAAGATCATTCTACAATTATTAACTTTTCTATTAAAAGTTTCACAAATTTCTTTGATAACTCATCCCCTTCTCATTTCAAAATCTCTTTTCTCACTTAATCAACACATTCATCATTCAGTGCCGCATTCTACGACTTACTTCCTTCTAAGGAATATTTTCCTTTTTCACTTCTATCTTGCAGAATAACAAGAATCTTCCACAATTGTTCAATAATTGGGAAGTAGTTTGAATAACTCAGGAATTTTAAAAGATTCCAAATCATGCTGAGGGTCATAAAACCACGAACTATGTCCACAGTTGCAAGTAATCTTTCAACTTCAACTTTAACAGTCATAAGACTATAAGGACCCCCGTACTTAGGGTGTTAAGCCCTTCGTACGATGTATTGTGCACAAACATTTAAACGCTATGCATATGTCCATAGTTATAAGTAATCTTTCAACTTAAACTTTAACAGTCATAAGACTATAGGGACTCCTCGTACTTAGGGTGATCAGCCCTTCGTACAATGTATTGTGCACAAACATCTCAACGCCTCCGCGTAATCCCCTATAAAAGGGTTATTCATCTCAGTTTTTCAACATCTGAATCCGCACCAAAATAATTTGGTTTGGCATAACTTCTCAAGAAACTCTTGAATTTCATGAACATCTTTCAATATTTGTCTAGCTGAATCAAATAGCATAGACCTCTACAATAACTCGGACATTAACCGAAATATACATATACATACATACATATGTATTCTCATATCTTAAAGAAATCTCAAAAATCTTTTTTTTTGACGTCATGATACCGCACTGTATTTACAGTCCGTTGAGGATTCCATCATTTGGTGATTTTATCATACTACATCATACCATAGTGGGTTGACGATCCTTAGATCACCTCCAACACTAGGTAATACTGCATTGATGACTCCATTATTTTTATCATCTTTGCACCAGGTTACATGATGCATTAATGATATAAAATACATTTTGATATATTGCAAATCATTTTTGTCTAGCCGAAGCAATTAGCATAGACATACGAATAACAGTATTGTTGTTAAAACTAATTGGTTCCATCATTTGATCCAATATTTTTCAAGAAAATAAAAGTGTAAACATCAGCACGAAGTCAATAAATTTTGAAAGTCTAGCATAGCTAGTAGATTTAGAACACATATGCTCCCACTATCAACTCTACTTTCTATAATGATCCATTGCTTAATAGGTCTATCTATTCCTATCATCCTCAATACTCTATTCACACTTAATTATACCCTAGTTCATCAAACTTACCACACGTTATGAGTTCAGGAACTTGCCACAATCATATGAGTTTAAGAACTTATCCTAGTCAGACTATAGGCGTCCATTCGCTGAGGGGTTCAAAAATATACCATATAATTATGAGTCACGAACCTACCATAAGTATGAGTTTTAAGAACTCGCACTTAACCTTATAATATTCTCTAACTATACCCTACCTATCTGTTATACACATGAGAAAAGAATCACCTTCTCAACAGACATATAGCAAATAGCGCGACACAAACATTTCAATGATTATCAATGTGATAAACTTAGTGCAAGCACAAAACCTTTGCCCATACAAAGATTTGTACAACTCAGCCATCACATGAGACCTCAATTGAAATCCCACCTAACTCTATCTTGCTTATAACTTGTCCTTTGCTCGATACGAATTCCTCGTATCAGATCATCTATAACTCCTCATGAGTTATCTCGTACTATTTTATAGTACACCATCTTCATAGCATTAAGCTATAATCATTCAAACATTACATACCATCGTTCTTTTATAACTTAAACAGATCACGTCGTGACCTTATTCTATAATCATCTCTCTTAAAATTCTTTTGTTAACTCGTGATCGTTTTGTTTTACGATCCTCATTCTTTCTCTTTTTCATCATTTACGACATTATTCGTTATCTTGGCTATTGGAGTTAGGAAACTCCCATTTCTTATCTTTATATCTCCTCAAGATTCTTCTTTGAATCTTCTTGTTTATAAACAATTCTTCCTTTAAGAATTTCTAACTTCATTTACATCGCTTAAAATTTCATTCAAGCTCTAAACTCTCATCATACGTGTCCATTTCTACACTTGGTACACATCGAGTCTCTAACAGTTTCAATATGGTACGCTGAGTGGTTTCCCATAAACAACCAACAAACTAGGTTCCGAGTTGCTAGTTCGTATATACCTCCGCTCCATGAAGGAATCGTTTAGCCCAGATACCATACATCAACTATTAAAGAGTACAATTGTACCACACTTAGATATAACTCTCTATTCAAAACTTCTTTATCATTATCTTTTTATAGACATTGTCTATTTATTATCACCTTACATCCTTATTATTGGAGTTGGGTAGCCCCACATTTATATTCCTGATAACTCTGCGAGATTCTTCTTTGAATCCTTTCACGCAAGTTTTAATCCCTTATTGTTCAAACTCTATTTGAGCTTATTCATTCTTTATCTTCACCTCTCTTCTCTAAGGTTATTGCCTACGGTACTCCTATCTAAGGTTTATAACCTACAGCTTTGATACCAACTGTAACGACCCCAAAATCCATACAATTTAAATCTCAACTTCGGTCGTTAACCATACATTAAATCTCTAATTTTACATCATTATTCGATGTTAAACTTAATAAAATTGAATATTTAAAACTTTTATACATTTTCTTCTTCCTTGCCCTGAATCGCAACCATTACATTACATCTCTTTGATTCATTCTTATATCATGAATCGTTACAACAAAATGACTATACAAAGTCTTACATCATAACTAAATATCCATATACATTATCTTACATTTCAACAACATGTTACGTTCAAAATATGAAATACATTTCTCATAAAACATAAGTAATCTTCGTGAATATAGATCTCTATAACTCACATAGCACGTATCTTTACCTTAAAATTTGTACCTGCAAAAGTGGTTATTTGCAAGAGTGAGCTCGACAGCCCAACAAAGTCTAACAGTTTTTATGCATCACATAACACATAATAACATGCTCGATATACATCTCATTAAAGTAACATGGCATACATGCTTTTATTTCACATAGAAAATATAAAGATTGAGTTCCTTACTCAATCATCATTAAGTAGCCAAAATAATGTAGTCATATATTGACTTTAACATTTCATGATTCAACATGCTTAACATATCATGCAATTTAAACAGTTCATCAAGTCCACGTAGAAAATAGGAACCGAAAGACTTGCCTTGATCGTTGTTTACCAATAATAGCTTAACAGCTTACAGTTATCTGCACTTCACGTGCCCTACACAATTATATAGTCATACACATCAACTATTAGTCACATAACAACACATAGCAATTGTAATGTAAACTCTAATCTATATCTCATAATCTTTCCTATTAATAAATACACAATGGTCAATTAGATTGTGTTAACTTTTCGACTTATGACTCACTATATTTCTTCTTAGTCAAACTCGAAGTTTAAGTGCTTAAGTCTTGCTACGACTACTTATTGGTTTTATATTAAACCCATTTCATATCTTATAATATCCATTTCAATGGAATTGAAACACTTTTTAAGTTCATTAACACTTGGCACGGCGTTTCGACGTTCATTCGTCACACGCCCGATTTGCCTCTCTTGTGTAAGCTTACTATGCTTCTATAACTCATCTAATACATCATGTATTAATGTTAAGCATCATTATAATTACTAATATTCATGTTTTATAACTTAGGACATCATCTTTTATGGTCAAGAGCACTACACATGCATATGTGCATGCCCGACACCCTTCGATTGCCTCAGAAAACATAATAGTCCTAAAGATGACCATTTTGACCCATCCTAATGACCTCAAATTGAAAAACTTAAAGAACGAAAGTTGTAGGGCTACTCGTCCTCTTTCCGGATTATCTTGAATCACCTCAATCGGAGTTCGTATGAGGTAGTTATGGCTATTTTACTATAGGAGGTCAAAACTGTCCAAGTCATACCACAAATCCGGCGCTGGGGCGCGGATAGTGGCGCGGGGGCGCGAGTACCAGCGCCGGGGCACGAGTTCTAGTGCTGGGGCGTGAGTCCTAAGTTAGCCAGTGGCGCCAGGGCGCGAACTTTGACGCCGGGGCGCGAATTTTGGCGCTGGGGCTCCAGTTTTGGCGCTGGGGCGCCAAAAACTAACAGAACCAAGCACGAAGACCATTTTTGGTCTGTTTAAGAAATTCTAGCAACTAATTATATACGTATAATTGATGTAATTTATACATAAATGCTAACAATCATCTATATACCAATTACCCACCACTAATCAACAATATCATAAACTAATTCTTTGAAAACGCTATTTTTTTTTTAAAATAAAAACTCCATTGATGATATTCTTGACACAGTGAGCACTGTAATCATAGTTATAAAATAATATGATTTATTCTAATTATATTCTATTAAATTCTTACCCAATTCATATAATCACAGTTCAATTTCATGATTATCATAAAATACAAGTATAATATTTGGTACTCTGCAAACCACGTTTATACATATATGTTCACTGTAATTCTACTTTCTTTTTCTTTAACACGTAATTAACATGAAATCTTAACCACATATCTATATATGCCACTATAACAATTATAAAAACATAGTTTTACAAGAATTTTGTAAAAAACCTTCTACTCAGTGAAAAAGAAATACACAGAGACATATAAATTATATGTGTATCTAGTATTAAGGTCATAGACATACCTTTTGTTGTTAAGAAATTCGTGTTAAACTCTAATAATAACTTGAAGAACTCAGCTCTTGTTGCTTCTCTTTCTCAGACTCTCTCAAACATTTCTGAACTTTTCCTTTCTCTGTAGCTTTTCTTAGGCTTAAGCCAAACAATATACGTAAAACCAAATAAACTAAAAGCCAAACGTACGAAACTGCCATATACTTAATAACCCTATTAAAATATCAGTTACCAAATATATTATATATTATTTATATTTTGTTTAATTTAATTTATATTACTAATAAATCAAATTTAAAAAATCCAAAAGTCATAGGGATTTGTTTGGCAAAATTATTTAAAATTAAAGACTTAATATATATAAGCCTTGTTTGGCAAAACTAAATTAAAATTACTTTAATTTATTTTAATAACTAATTATAATATAGTTATTTGTCACAATTCTAATTAATTAAGTTTTCATACTTAATTTAATTAATTCTAATAACAATTCGTTGCATAATATAATAATTTTTTTTAATCATTATAAACTCTCTAACTTAATTATTAAATTAAATTAGATTACTATTTCAAAATAATTGCTTTCCTTAACTCATTAATTATTTATTAAACAAATAAATAATCCAATCACATCAAATCAATTAAACAAATACTTATTCAACGATAAACACATCCATTAAATATTTATATAATTTAATAAATATTTAAATATTATACTAAAAATCTGGATTGTTACAGTTTTTGATGAGTGGATTTTATATACGCGATTCAATATCCAATTCATTCTTATTTGTTGCTAAATTCTTGTGATCATGTTCCTTTTTACTTGTTTTATGTTATTTCTTGTGTAGGATGGTTGTTGAGGCATTTTACGGATATGTGGAATTAAGTGGGATGATTTGAGGTCAATTAGAGTGAATTTGGAGTACAACATGAAAATCAGTCATGATATTTAGCAGAAGACAAGCCCGCCGGGGCGGGCCATTTTGTACTATACACCCCCGCCGGGGCGGGGGGGGGTGTCAACTCTGAAGTTATCCTACTTTGATTAAACTTCTTCTGAGGCATGGTTTTTAGTAATTGCACGACAATGGAAGTCTAATTGAAGGGATTTTCGGCTGGAGCTTGTATGCTAGACATCTATTACTCTATAAGCAATAACTTCAACATAACAACAGAGGAGAGGACGAAGATCTAATCTGAGTTTTTGAGAGCAAGCGTGGAGGAGTATTTCGAGGAGATTTTCAAGACGATTGCAATTCTAGGCTTCGTGAAGGGTGTTTTTCAATATTCTTCATCTTAGGCTATTATTTGTAATCAGAAGAATGTTTTCTATGAATTATTCAGTGTTTATTTTGTTTAGTATGAACTAATTCACTTTTTAGGCTTATGATGGATCTTTAAGTGAAACAATGATTTTGTAAACTTTGATTTCCATTTTAATAATCTATCTCCAGTTTATCTATATTGATTTGAGCTTGAATCTATGAGTTGCCTGATCAATAATTCTTTGTGGAATTGGATGGAATCGAGGGAGGATATTCAATTCTCGACCTAGTTAATATAACATATGTTCATGAATTTTGTGAATAGCTTAATCTTGATGAATGTCAAGGTAGAGATATGCTTGACATCGCATGTAATCGGATAGAGAACTTATTCTTAAACCTTTTTCAAGTGTAATTCACATAGAGATATAGTGGGTTAGTTGATTAAGGTGTTTAACGAATTTCTATCTTAATTGTGGACTGACGTTAATATGGTATTAGTGCATCGAGAGGTGATTAGTACTACGTTCGTGTTCTTGATTAATAAACTAGGATATTGAGTTGAATTGGAATAAAGGGTTGAAAATTAGAGAGAAGCTTAGGGTGAAATCATAAGTCTAATTCTCCATCAATTATTTGAAATTTCGGATTTTGATATTTGTGATTGTTTCGTGATAGTTTGTTTATTTATTAATTTAGTCTATATAATTTTAAACCATTGAATTGAATAGTTTAATAGAATTAGGATTAATAGAAAATTGGTAGTTGTGACTTTAAATTTCTTGCTAATTTGTCATCGTGGGAACGATACTTTACTTGTTACTATATTACTTGTTGATCACGTATATTTGCGTGTTATGTGTAATTAGATTTTACCCAACAGTTTTCGAAGTAATTAGCAGTTGATTAGCAAGGATTTCTTAAGCAACAAAAGGTATTTTTACACAACCTTAGTGTGTGTGTGTGTGTATATATATATATATATATATATATATATATATGAGTTACGAAAAAATTTTGTTCTGTAAATTCTAATTCTTTCAAAATTGTTGTTATGTAACTAAATTATGGTCGTTATATGTGATATAACGCTAGAGTTTATGTTTAAACAAGGAAATTGCATGCTAATTTCGGATAACAGTAGAAAAATAATGACAGTGTATGTTTGTATGAATATTTTCTTATGTGGTTGGTGTAAATTTCAATTTTGATGGTCAATTCGTATGCTAAACTGTAAATTGAAGCTTGTTTATGCTAGTTCATTAAGAAACGAAGATAATGTAACTTGAACGAAGTGATTTGGTGAAGAATTGAAATCACAGTGTTGATTTTTGGGAAGGATGTAAAAAAAATTGAGTTTTATATGAAAATGAGAAATTTGAGAAATTAAAATAATTAAAAGTGTTGTTAAATTGTTCTGTGTTGATGAGTATGTTAGCAATCATGTTTATGATAGTTTTATATTTATTGTATATGTTAATTTCACTATTTTGTGGGTGAAATTCGTGTTTGTTGGGCTAAAGTCGGCTACTGTTCATAGCCAACTCTGCCTCTGTCTGTGCACCAGCGCAGCTACTCTGCCTATGTCTGTGCACCAGCGCAGCTGCCCTGGTGCCAAGGCTAAAAACTGCGCAAAGCCTGTGTATGGCGCAGCTGCGCCATACACTGATCTGTGGTAGAGACTTCTGCTGCTGCTGTTGTAAAGCCCCAAAATTCGGGTACTTGAAACCCGAACTCGGTGCTTCACGATACCATTTCTATGAGCGAAATAACACTAATAATAATAACAATAATATAGATACCAACTTAATTTACATATTTATCAGAGTCTGAATCCCAAGTACGGAACCTTTAATACACTCCTTACATAACATGATAGATAATATATATCATTGTCTTAATAATATCAAACTATTACATAAGATAACATTGCATTCATTCAGCAACCTTTCCTTTTCCCCTGTTCTTAGCAGAGCTCTCTAGTTGTTCACATTTAGCTGAAAACGTTTAAATTAAGCAAGGATGAGCATTTGAGTGCCCAACAAGTAATAACAATTATATATATATATATATATATAAGCTGAAAGGATTAAATATTTTCTTTGTACTACCTTTCTATAACAATTCAATAGTTGTGAAGTAATCTGAACAGATAATAATAACATAACAACTTTCTATCAAATTTTTTTAAACCACGTAATGACTATAAATAGGGTTAATGTGACATACTATGAACATTATTTTTAATTTTCGAATAGGTTTAACAAAACTTCATCCGCAAACCGTCATAACTTACGGGCACGGGGGTGATTAGCCCGTTGTACCCTTTATTGATCATTACTACATGCAAGAACAATGTTATGGTTCACTCTGTCCACCTTGGGTGCATAAAAAGTTTTTTCATGTACGGGATGTTCATACTTGTCGGAGTTCCAAACCAAAGGTTTTATCTTGTTTAACAATAATCTATAATTCAACATATATATATATATATATATATATATATATATATATATATATATATATATATATATATATATATATATATATACGGGTAATTAACAAAGGTGTATCAACATGTGATTAAATACAATGATTATCCAAGTGGGGACACTTGTATAACTGTTTATATAAATTAACGAACAGAATATATATCTGAATTACCATATAATAATATGTTCATAATCAATGAGCATATATAATATAGGGTTAATAATCTGTATAGTAATAATATAATTCAGAAACATTCTTACTCATGTCCATTGCATAAAGAAAATGCAAAGGTAAGATACTTGCCTGATACGTTGCTTACAATTCACAATCTAGTTTTATCTTTTATATAACCACCTATCAGTAATAAAATTATTTTACTGATTAGAACAACATATCGTAACACATAACACTGCTTATTGCAGTCAGCACATAACCTAATCACATTGTCACGTATGTTTAACAACCACTGAATCATAAATAAAAACATATCTAATCAAATTATCTAAGTCCAGATCAATTTTTGAAACATGTTGGTGCACCGACAGCTTTATCGGGTAATAATCGAGTCTAAGACTCTATCCTGTAGCTCAATATCTATAATTATTAGTCATATTATTTTTAAATGACTTAATATAATTTTAAAATATTTATTATAATTTATCATGAATTTTCAAATATCGGAATCATTATTAAATGATTTAAATATTAAACAATTCTATTATCATTAATATTTAATTACTATTAAACTATTAATAAAACCATTGTCAAAATATTAAAGTTATTTATAATAACTCAAAATACTTTTAAAGTATTAATATTACCCTTAAATGATTTTTAAAATAATTAAAATTATTTTTAAATAATTACCATTAATATTTAAAAATTAATGTACTATTTATCAAAATATTAAAAGTCATTAATTATAACTTAAAATATTTTTAATTCATTTATATCCTTTTTAAATGATTTTTAAATTAATGAAATCATTTTTAAACTATTTATTTAATATAATTATTAAATAAATTTAATATCATTTAATAATAAATTAATATCATTAATATTAAATTATTACTGAAATTATTCCTTAAATATTAAAAGTTATATTTTATAACTTAAAATATTTTTAAATACCTTATTATTACTTAAAATAATTTTTAATATAATAAAATCATTTTTAATTAATTTATTTAATTCATTTAGTAAATAACTTAAATATCATTAATATTAATTTACTAATGAATTTCATCACAAAATACTAAAAGTCATTAAAAATAACTTAAAATATTTTCTTATATCATAATATAATTTTAAATAATTTTTCAAATATTAAAATCATTTTTAAATAATTTATTTAATATAATAATTAAATAAATTAAATACATTTAATATTTCAAAAATATTAAATATTTATGAAATATATTAAAAATAATTAAAAACTAATTTTCGGACTTTAAAATAATTTTTAATAATTTATTTTGTATTTTTAATAATTAAAAACTAATTTTCTATAATTATTTAATAAAAATAATTAATTTTCGAAAATATCTGTCGTTAAAGGGCCCTATAGCGACGAAACTGTCGCTATAGGTGTTCTTGAGGTGTTCTTCATGAAACCCAGAACATCAAGTCAGTTACTGAGTGACCAAGTTTGACCAGGTTTAATTTAGTGTGTGTTGTGTTTTTGGGCATGTTTTTTGTTAGATTGTGTAGTGATAATGCAAGACTACAAGATCCAACAACAAACAAGATTAAAACATGTACCAATTGAAAGATCTAAGCCTTCAAAGGGACTGTCAGACATGTTCTTCATTTTCTGGGTTACCTAGAAGTGAAGAACAGTTCGACCTGTCCATTTTGGACTTCCACAACTTCCATTTCTGTTGATGTTAATGTTATTTAAGACGTCTAGATTGTAGCTAGGATGGAAGAGAATAGATCTGTTACAAAAAAATACATCTGACAACATTACATCACCAAGATCTGTGTCGGTCAACCCATGTCAGAACACATGTTCATCAGTTTTCTGGGTTGCCCAGAAAACATGAACTGTGTTCTACCAGACTACTTTGACCGGCCACTGAATCAAACCTAGTTGATGCTTAGGAGATTTTAAGGCATAAATATATATTACATATACAAATCTACAACTTAGATACCACAACAACAACAAAACTCTCACAACCTGCCAGATCTAAGCGATTGAATATGTTGTCACACGCTGATCGTGGCTTTCTGGGCTGCACAGAAAAGACCCGGTCAATGTCGGTCAACGGCTTTTGACCACTAATAACTACAAATCTACACACCCAATGACCCTGATTTGACTTTTAGATTAAAGACCACATTACAAGCTACATATAACAACTTAAAAACAACAAAACTCGTAAACGAGTAAGGATCTGTGGCCACTGACATTCGTTGTCAGACCACAGATTGAACTTTTTCTAGATTTTGTAAAATGCTAGATCTGAGCCTATAGATGTTATGGATCTAACATCTATCAACCCAGATCACTTAATTAGACTCCATATAACATATTTAACACATCAAACTAACATCTAACAACAGAATTAATGGACAGATTTTCAAGTTAGTGTTTATACCTTATATAATCAATTTATGATTCAAGGCTACTGATTTGGTTAGTGGATTTCTTGGGGCTGGTTTTGTGACTGGTAAATGAAGGAAAATCGTGGGTTTTAGAGAGAGAAGCTCAAGGCTAAGTGTTGTGCAAAATAAGCTAACAAATGAACTTTTTCTCTCTCCAATCTATATATAGAAGTGGTAGATACATGTATTGGCTGATCTAGAGCTCTTGTGCTGTCAATTTTAAGTCAAGAGAGTTGGTACATTAGGTCACCAACTTCTCCTATTGTTAAAACCTATTTGTTAGACTTCAATTATGCACTAAAGGGTATAATGGTCAATTACTACATAATTTTAAAGGCAATCTTGTAATCCTTGCAAACCCTTAGGGTTTAATCCTTAGGGTTTAACCCTAAGATTTAGCACAAAATAAAATTCTAAGTTTTTATTTAGGGTTTAAAAATAAAATAAAATAAATATTAGTTTCTAAAATTTGTAATTAGGGTTTTCTAAATTAGATTAGTTTTCTAATTACTTTATACAGAAACATTAGGGTTTAACATCTCTAATTATAACTAACTTTGCTAATTTAGTAATTAGGGTTTATAATTTTAATAATTAGGGTTACTAAATTATAATTAGTGTTTTAATTACCAAATTAGGGTTCTAGATATTAGGGTTTTAAATTACTAATTAGGTTTTCCATAATTAGCAATAAAATCTACTGTACATGATATTAATCACATTAACACAATTTCTGACTGATCACAAACTCCAATTTAGATTTTAAATTAGGGTTTCTCGTTTCAAAAATTTGGGTTTTATTGTTAGGATTTTTCTAAAGATTAATTAGGGTTTCTAGACTTTAATTAGGGTTTACCTAATTAATCATTTAATACAAAACATAGATCATATAACACAGTTATATAACAGACTTAAACTCACAATTGAGTTTCAATTTAGGGTTTCCCACCGTAAAATTAGGGTTTTCAAATATTGTACCATAATTGACCAATCATTGACAATACGTACATACAGTACATATTTATATCACTGAAAAATCAAAATATAATTAATATTATATTATTATTCTTATCCCTTGATAAAAATCCAAAATTAGGGTTTGGATTCCATATCTGATTTATTCTTCCATAATTAACCTTAATAATTAAGGTAAATTAATTAACTTAATAATCTGTACGAAATTCATATAATAAAATAATTGTTATAATTATTCTAAAAATCACTTCATATATTATTTAAATAATATATGATTATATTTTCATGAAAAAAAATTAATAAAACATTTCTGCTATAAAATTAATTATTATAAGAATATAATTTATAATAATCAATAGCTCTAAAATAAAATTAGTTGCAAATATTCATGTAATAAATATATTTTTATTTATCACATAAATACATAGACACCTTATCTTGTACAAATCCTCATCCTTAAAATAAAAAAAAAATTTATATGAATTTTTTTTGATTTATTTATATAGAAAATATCGGGTTGTTACATTCACCCTCCCTTATAAAGATTCCGTCCCCGGAATCACCGTTTTAAAACCTATACATACCATGGTACATAGCATACACAATTATTGTAAATAGATCTCGATCATAATTTGATCGAACTGATCTTTAACTATTCACATAAAGCTTGTCTATCTGATTAAACAGAAATTTAATTTCTAAAAGAATTCAAATTCCTCCTTCAAAAATTTCTTTATTAAATAATTTACTATACCTAGGAAAATAAAATAAAAGTGTATGAATAATACCTAGAGTTCCATTGCCAGCTACTATGGCATCCTGAACAGTCATGTTGTAGACCCTTACTGTTGATTTTATTGGCTTGTTTGACGAATTCGGTCCTGTGATTGCTAAAGTCCCGCTGCCAGTGCCAGTATTCACACTTCTTGTCTTTGTTCTCCTCTTCGGACAATCCTTCACCTTGTGTTCAGTCGATCCACACAGAAAACATCCATTATTCATCCTAGGATTAGGAAAGTTGGGAGAGATATGGCCCTCCTGCCCGCACTTATAGCAAACAAATTTTCCCTTCAGACATTCTCTAGAGTGATTCTTTCCCCAAGTCTTGCACTGTACCACTGTCTTCTTAACACCTTGTTGCACTTGCACACTTCCAAAGTTGTTCACCTTCCTCTTTCCATCTCCACTTCTGTTCCCACAATTAATTCCTACCTTCCCAGCTCCTTCTACCTTACCCTTATTCTTCCTCTCCTTGTTGTAGAGGCTCATGGCCTCACTTCCCTCCTCAGCTATAATTATTTTCTCCACGAGTGCTACAAATGTAGGGATCTGCAACACTACCACCTTGTTGTAGAGCCAGGGTTTTAATCCCAGCTCAAACCTTCTCGCTTTTCTAGCCTCCGTATCAACTTGATGCGGGGCAAACCTAGCGGCGTATTCAGACACCGTCTTATTTTCCTGCTTCAATTCCAAAAATTTTACCTCCATCCTCGTCTGCATACTAGAAGAAAAATAGTTCTCGAAGAACAGTGTCTTAAACCTATCCCATGTCACTACAATTTCTCCTGCCCTCGCCTGATTCGCTTCCCTCCAAAAGTTTGCCTCACCCTTCATCATATAGGTGGCAAAAACTGTCTTCTGCCCCTCAGCTACCCTAGCTATCACGAATGCTTTCTCAATATCTTTGACCCAAGTTTGGGCTTCAATAGGGTCAGTTGTACCTTTGAATTCCGGCGGTCCCATAGCCTTAAAATCTTTAAAGTTCGCCAAGCGATTGTCTGGCAGGTTCCCTGCGACTGGTATTCCCTGTTGCATAGCTCGGGCTACCATGTTCGCGAAGTTCTGCATCGGGTCTGCTTGTTGTTGTCCCTCAGCGTTGTTGACAGATTCTTCTGCCCTTTGATTTCGAGTTCGACATCTTGGCGACATTATCTGATTAAATAAAATCATAAATTTAACTTACATTCTAAACCTTATCGCATATGTTTATCATATTAAACTTGTTTCATTTCTTAAACTTAGATTCATATTCATTCAACGAATTCTTTACATAGCGTAGTAGATAATGCTTTAAATATCAGTTATCCCTTTGTGACCACAAAAGTCGAGATTTACAAACTTGATTAATACAAAAGTTGGGAACACTACATTACACAGACATACTTATCATATATATTACATTAAACACACCTATACAACAGAACCTATACTACCTATTTACTATGTTTTTTTTTCTTGGACAACCTTTCTCCTGATGACCTTCTATCCCATAGATAAAACATGCTCCTGATTTATAGTCAGGACAATACAGAGTGGTATGTCCCTCATAGCCACAAATGTAACATATTCTTTTTCCTTTCTTCTTATCAGATTTTCCTACGTCGTGATCTTCTATCTTTATTTTTCCCTTATTGCTCGGAGCTGCACCCGATGTGTTACTTGCGGCTCCCATCTGATCAATTTGGATTTTAAGCTTATCTTGGTCTTCCATTGTTTCTATCAACGCCTGACGTACTTGACTATTTAGCAGCTTTTCTATTTCCCACAGCTTTTCCAGAGAAGAAACCTTGTTCCTCAGATCCTGCACCTCCGTTGATGCTTGATCAACTTCAACTTTAGTGTCCGAATCACTAACTGTCAGCTCCACCATCTCCGGATCTGGTACTATATTTTTCACGATAACCACCTCGTCCGAGGTGGTTTCATTGTGAGCCTCTATTTTAGCTATTGGCTTCGATATTAGCTTGGGTGTATGGATCTGATCCTTCTTCATGCTATAATCATATAACAAGCCTTTTTCACCAGACATCTACACACATAAATTAACCTGATTAACATATAGTATATACACATAAAAAATAATAGTTTTATATAAGTTATCTTTTATTTTAGTTGACGATGAATTTATTCGATTCATCTCTATTTAAACTCTATATGAGTTATTTATATTTTTAACGTTTCCCTCTGTTCTTAAGTTTATAGCCTAAGGTCTATCCCACCTAAAGTTTTTAACCCTAAGCTCTGATACCAACCTGTAAAGCCCCCAAATCCGGATACTTGAAATCCGAACTCGGTGCATCACGATACCAACTTAATTTACATATTTATCAGAGTCTGAATCCCAAGTACGGAACCTTTAATACACTCCTTACATAACATGATAGATAATATCTATCATTGTCTTAATAATATCAAACTATTACATAAGATAACATTGCATTCATTCAGCAACCTTTCCTTTTCCCCTGTTCTTAGCAGAGCTCTCTGGTTGTTCACACTTAGCTGAAAATATTTAAATTAAGCAAGGATGAGCATTTGAGTGCCCAGCAAGTAATAACAATTATATATATAAGCTGAAAGGATTAAATGTTTTCTTTGTACTACCTTTCTACAACAATTCAATAGTTGTGAAGTAATCTGAACCGATAATAATAACATAACAACTTTCTCTCAATTTTTTTAAACTACGTAATGACTATAAATAGGGTTAAGGTGACATAGTATGAACATTGTTTTTAATTTTCGAATAGGTTTAACAGAACTTCATCCGCAAACCATCATAACTTACGGGCACGGGTGATCAGCCCGTTGTACCCTGTATTGATCAATACTACATGCAAGAACGATGTTATCGTTCACTCTGTCCACCCTGGGTGCATAAAAATTTTTCCCGTGTACGAGATGTTCATACTTGTCGGAGTTCCAAACTAAAGGTTTTATCTTGTTTAACAATAATATATATATATATATATATATATATATATATATACAGGTAATTAACAAAGGTGTATCAACATGTGATTAAATACAATGATTATCCAAGTGAGGACACTTGTATAACCATTTATAGAAATTAACGAACAGAATATATATCTGAATTACCATATACTAACATGTTGATAATCAATGAACGTATATAATATAGGGTTAATAATCTGTACAGTAATAATATAATTTAGAAATATTCTTACTCATGTCCATTGTATAAAGAAAATGTAAAGGTAAGATATTTGCCTGATACAATGCTTTCAATTCTCAACCTAGTTTTATCTTTTATATAACCACCTATCAGTAATAAAATTATTTTACTGATTAGAACAACATATCGTAACACATAACACTGCTTATAGCAGTCAGCACATAACCTAATCACACTGTCACTTATGTTTAACAACCATTGAATCATAAATAAACACATATCTAATCAAATTATCTAAGTCCATATCAATTTCTGAAACATGTCGGTGTACCGACAGCTTTATCAGGTAATAATCGAGTCTAAGACTCTATCCTGTAGCTCAATATCTATAATTATCAGCCATATTATTTTTAAATGACTTAATATAATTTTAAAACATTTATTATAATTTATCATGAATTTTCAAACATCGGAATCATTATTAAATGATTTAAATATTAAATAATTCTATTATCATTAATATTTAATTACTATTAAACTATTAATGAAACCATTGCTAAAATATTAAAGTTATTTATAATAACTCAAAATACTTTTAAAGTATTAATATTACCCTTAAATAATTTTTAAAATAATTAAAATCATTTTTAAATAATTACAATTAATATTTAAATATTAATGTACTATTTATCAAAATATTGAAAGTCATTAATTATAAATTGAAATATTTTTAATTCATTTATATCCTTTTTAAATAATTTTTAAATTAATAACATCATTTTTAAACTATTTATTTAATATAATTATTAAATAAATTTAATATCATTTAATATTAAATTAATATCATTAATATTAAATTATTAATGAAATTATTCCTTAAATATTAAAAGTTATATTTTATAACTTAAAATATTTTTAAACACTCTATTTTTATTTAAAATGATTTTTCTAATATTAAAATCATTTTTAAACTAAATTATTTAATAAAATAATTAAATAACTTTAATATCATTAATAATAATTAATTAATGAAATTTACCTTTAAATATTGAAAGCCATATTTTATAACTTAAAATATTTTTAAATACCTTATTATTATTTAAAATAATTTTTAATATAATAAAACTATTTTTAATTAATTTATTTAATTCATTTAGTAAATAACTTAAATATCATTAATATTAATTTATTAATAAATTTTATCACAAAATATTAAATATCATTAAAAATAACTTAAAATATTTTCTTATATCATAATATAATTTTAAATAAATTTTCAAATATTAAAATCATTTTTAAATAATTTATTTAATATAATAATTAAATAAATTAAATAAATTAAATACTTTTAATATTTCAAAAATATTAAATATTTATGAAATATATTAAAAATAATTTAAAATTAATTTTCGGACTTTAAAATAATTTTTAATAATTTATTTTGTATTTTTAATAATTAAAAACTAATTTTTTATAATTATTTAATATAAATATTTAATTTCCGAAAATATCTGTCGGTAAAGGGCCCTATAGCGACGAAACTATCGCTATATACTTGAGGTGTTCTTCATGAAACCCAGAACATCAAGTCAGTTACTGAGTGACCAAGTTTGACCAGGTTTAATTTAGTGTGTGTTGTGTTTCTGGGCATGTTTTTTGTCAGATCGTGTAGTGATAATGCAAGACTATAAGATCCAACAACAAACAAGATTAAAACATGTACCAATTGAAAGATCTAAGCCTTCAAAGAGACTGTCAGACCTGTTCTTCATTTTCTGGGTTACCCAGAAATGAAGAACAGTTCGACCAATCCATTTTGGGCTTCCACAACTTGCATTTCTGTTGATGCTAATGTTATTTAAGACGTCTAGATTGTAGCTAGCATGCAAGAGAATAGATCTGTTACAAAAAAATACATCTAACAACATTACATCACCGAGATCTGTGTCGGTCAACCCATGTCAGAACACATGTTCATCAGTTTTCTGGGTTGTCCAGAAAACATGAACTGTGTTCTACCAGACTACTTTGACCGGCCACTGAATCAAACCTATTTGATGCTTAGGAGATTTTAAAGCATAAATATGTATTACATATACAAATCTACAACTTAGATACCACAACAACAACAAAACTCCCACAACCTGCCAGATCTAAGCGATTGAATATGTTGTCACACGCTGATCGTGGCTTTCTGGGCTGCCCAGAAAAGGCCCGGTCAATGCCGGTCAACGGCTTTTGACCACTAATAACTACAAATCTACACACTTAATGACCCTGATTCCACTTTTAGATTAAAGACCACATTACAAGCTACATATAACAACTTAAAAACAACAAAACTCGTAAATGAGTAAGGATCTGTGGCCACTGACATTCGTTGTCAGACCATAGATTGAACTTTTTCCAGATTTTCTAAAATGATAGATATGAGCCTATAGATGTTATGGATCTAATATCTATCAACCCAGATCACTTAATTAGACTCCATACCACATATTTAACACATCAAACTAACATCTAACAACAGAATTAATGGACAGATTTTCAAGTTAGTGTTTATACCTTCTATAATCAATTTATGATTCAAGACTATTGATTTGGTTAGTGGATTTTGTGGGGCTGGTTTTGTGACTGGTAAATGAAGGAAAATCGTGGGTTTTAGAGAGAGAAACTCAAGGCTAAGTGTTGTGCAAAATAAGCTAACAAATGAACTTTGTCTCTCTCCAATCTATATATAGAAGTGGTAGATACATGTATTGGCTGATCTAGAGCTCTTGTGCTGTCAATTTTAAGTCAAGAGAGTTGGTACATTAGGTCACCAACTTCTCCTATTGTCAAAACCTATTTTTTAGACTTCAATTATGCATCAAAGGGTATAATGGTCAATTGCTACATAATTTTAATGGCAATCTTGTAATCCTTGCAAACCCTTAGGGTTTAACCCTAAGGTTTAGCACAAAATGAAATTCTTGGTTTTCATTTAGGGTTTAAAAATAAAATAAAAATTAGTTTCTAAAATTTATAATTAGGGTTTTCTAAATTAGATTAGTTTTCTAATTACTTTATACAGAAACATTAGGGTTTAACATATCTAATTATAATTAACTTTGCTAATTTAGTAATTAGGGTTTACGATTTTGATAATTATGGTTACTAAATTATAATTAGGGTTTCTAATTACCAAATTAGGGTTCTAGATATTAGGGTTTTAAATTACTAATTATGTTTTCCATAATTAGCAATAAAATCTACTTTACATGATATTAATCACATTAACACAATTTCTGACTGATCACAAACTCCAATTTTGGTTTCAAATTAGGGTTTCTCATTTCAGAAATTTGGATTTTATTGTTAGGATTTTTCTAAAGATTAATTAGGGTTTCTAGACTTTAATTAGGGTTTACCCAATTAATCATTTAATACACAACATAGATCATATAACACAGTTATATAACATACTTAAACTCATAATAGAGTTTCAATTTATGGTTTTCCATCGTAAAATTAGGGTTTTAAAATATTGTACCATAATTGACCAATCATTGACAATACGTACATACAGTACATATTTATATCACTGAAAAATCAAAATATAATTAATATTATATTATTATTCTCATCCCTTGATAAAAATCCAAAATTAGGGTTTGGATTCCATATCTGATTTATTCTTCCATAATTAACCTTAATAAATAAGGTAAAATAATTAACTTAAAAATCTGTACAAAATTCATATAATAAAATAATTGTTATAATTATTCTAAAAATCACTTCATATATTATTTAAATAATATATGATTATATTTTTATGGAAAATAATTAATAAAACATTTCTGCTATAAAATTAGTTATTATAAGAATATAATTTATAATAATCAATAGCTCTAAAATAAAATTAGTTGCAAATATTCATGTAATAAATATATTTTTATTTATCACATAAATACATAGACACCTTATCTTGTACAAATCCTCATCCTTAAAATAAAAAAAAATTATACGATTTTTTTTTTGATTTTTTTGTATAGAAAATATCGGGTTGTTACAGCTGTAGATTTTGAGTAGCATTACCACTTGGTCTAAGGTTATGTTAATGTGTCACACATGTAGTAAGAAGGTTAAAACAGAACTGTGTTATGTAATTGATAAATTCAAAGTTATGAGAATGATTAGTAAGTTACAAACGCGTTATGTGATAACTTAGTATACACAATGAATGTTAGACAAGTGTTCTAAAGTCAACACTTGAAATTTTTGAAATATAAATGGTAATGTAAGACTTGTACCAAAATAACTAGAAATGAGTGTTATGAGATGTAGTGTAAAGTTTACATTATAGCTACTATGCATTACTATGTGACTAATAGTTAATGTGAATAATGATATAACTGTGTAAGAATACACGAAGTGCAGATAAGCGATAAGCAGTTAAGTCGTAGTTCATAAACTACGAATCAGGCAAGTCTTTCAGTTCCTATTTGCTACGTGAACTTGATGATTAACTATTTTAAATCTTTATTGCAAATAACATGATGTGTTATATTTATGTTGAAAGCATAAAACGTTGAAGTCAACTTATGACTACGTTGATTGAGTAAAGCATGCTGATTGAGTAAGGAACTCAATCTTTATATTTGTTATATGAACTGTAGGCTGTATGTTATGATAGTCTAATGTTTAAGAGATATATATTGAGCATTGTATTATATGCTACGTGTTGCATGAAAGCTGTTAGATTTTGTTGGGCTGTCGAACTCAACCTTGCAAATAACCATTTTTACAGGTTAAGGATTGAAGATAACACTATGTGCTACTTAAATGAAGTGGATCAGAATTAATATAGAAGATGTATATTTTAGCTAAAGTTGCTATTTCCTTAAACCATGATTAAGACTCATGAGATGTATAAAATATTTTATGATGTATAGTTTTATATTGAGTTGTAAAGCTAGAGTTAGAGTTATCTGATATGTAAAGGTTATCGGTTTGAAATGTAAACTTTTATATGATAACAGTGATAAAGTGAATCATAAAATAAGCCTGATTCAAAGACATGTAGTTGATAAAGGTTTTGATTCAGGGAATTAAAGTAAGAAGACATAAAAGTTTATATTATTCCGCATTTTATAAAGTTTAACATCGAATAATGATGTAAAATCAGAAGTTAGATGTATTGTTAACGACTGAAATCGAGAATTTAATTGTATAAAATTTGTGGTCGTTACAGTTGGTATCAAAGTTGTAGGTTATAAACCTTAGGTAGGAGTACCGTTGGTTATAGCCTTAGAGAAGAGATGTGAAGATAATGAAAGAATAAGCTTAGATAGAGTTTGAACATAAGAAGTAATTTAAGAAACGTATAAAGAAGAGTTAAAACATGCGTGAGAGGATTCAAAGAAGAATCTCGCAGAGTTATAAGGAATATGAATGTGGGGTTACCCAACTCTAATAATAAGGATGTAAGGTTATAATAAATAGACAATGTCTATAAGAAGAGTTTGGTAAGGAAGTTAAGAATAAAAAAGTTATAGTTAAGTATGGTACAGTTGTACTCTTTAGTAGTTGATGTATGGTATCTGGGCTAAACGATTCCTTCATAGAGCGGAGGTATATACGAACTTGCAACTCGGAACCTAGTTTGTTGATTGTTTGTGGGAAACCACTCAGCGTATCATATTGAAACTGGTAGAGACTCAATGTGTACCAAGACTAGAAAATGGATACGTATGATGAAAATATAGAACTTGAATGAAATGTTGAACGATGTAAATGAAGTTAGAAATTCTTAAATGAAGAATTGTTATATAAACAAGAAAATTCAAAGAAGAATCTTGAAGAGATATAAAGATAAGAATTTGGAGTTTCCTAACCCCAATAGCCAAGATAAAGAATAATATTGTCAATGATGAAAAAGGAAAGAAAGGGGATCGTAAAACAAAACGATCACAAGTTAAGAAAAGAATTTTAAGGGAGATGATTATAGAATAAGATCACGACGTAATCTGTTTAAGTTATAAAAGAAAGATGGTCTGTAATGTTTGAATAATTATAGCTTGATGCTATGAAGATGTTGTACTATGAAATAGTACGAGATAACTCACGAGGAGTTATAGATGGTGTGATACGAGGAACTCGTATCGAGCAAAGAGTAAGTTAAGGGTAAGATAGAGTTAGGTGAGATTTCAATTGAGGACCCATGTGATGGCTGCGTTGTACAAATCTTTGTATGGGCGAGAGTTTTGTGCTTGCACTCAGTTTATCACATTGATAATCATTAGAATGTTGGTGTCGCGCTATCAATGTATATGTGGTGAAAATGTGATTCTTTTCTCATGTGTATGTTTGATAGTTAGAAGCTATTAAGATTAGTCAGATAATATTAGGATTAGGTGCGGTTCTTAAAACTAATGCATATGGTATGTTCGTGACTCGTAATAATATGGTATATTTTGAACCCCCCAACAAATGGAGTCCTATGGTCTGACTAGGATAAGTTCTTAAACTCATATTATTGTGGCAAGTCCTGAACTTTCAATGTGCGATAAGTTTGATGAACTGGGGTATAATTAAGTGTGAATGGAGTATTGAGGATGATAGGAATAGATAGACTTATTAAGCAATGGATCATTATAGAAAGTGGAGTTGATGGTGGAAGCACATGTATTCCAAATCTTCTAGCTATCCTAGACTTCAAAATTTTTGACATCAAGCTAAATTCGCACTATGTGCCTTTTTAAAATGAATTTTTCTCTCAACGCATGGTGACAAATGTGTATGTGTGGACTTCGGGACACTGACACATCGTTACCTGTTGAGATATGATATCACTAAAACTGATTTTTAAAGATTTTTGAACTGTTTAAAGAATAGTCTATGCTAATTGTTTCGGCTAGACGAAAATGATTTAAAAATATCAAAATATATTTTATATCATCAATGCATCATGGAACATGGTGCAAAGATGATAAAAACGATGGAGTCATCAATGCAGTATTACTTAGTGCTAGATGTGATCTAAGGATCGTCAACCCACTATGGTATGATGTAGTATGATAAAATCACCAAATGACGAAATCCTCAAACGGACTGTAAATACGGTGCGGTATCATGACGTTAAAAGATTTTTTTTAGATTTCTTTAAGATATGAGAATATATATATATATATATATATATATATATATATATGGATATGTATATTTCGATTGATGTCCGAATTATTGTAGAAGTTTATGCTATTTGATTCAGCTAGACGAATATTGAAAAATGTTCATGAAATTCAAGCGTTTCTTGAGAAGTTATGCCAAACCAAATTGTTTTGGTTTGGATTCAAATGTTAAGAAGCTGAGGTGAACAACCCTGTAAAAGGGGACATGTTATTGGAGACAATGGTTTCGAAAGTAGCGCATATAGTCGTTACGATGTTAAGATGTAATACGTTGTGCACGACGTAGTGGTACGATAGGCTGATCACCTAGAGTACTTGCAGAGGGTGTTTTTAGTCTTTGTGATTGATAAACATTCTGTTAAAAGGGTTTAAAGTGTGAAGAACCGGGGGTGAAGCACTATTAAACCTAGAAAAGAGTTCACGGTCTTGTGAACCCTCAACATGATTTGGAATCTTTTAAATTCCGGAGTTATTCATACTGCTTCCCAACTATTAAACAATTGTGGAAGATTCTTGCTGTTCTAAAAGGCCAATGTGGTAAGCATGATATTTCTTAGAAAGAAGTAAGTCGTAGAATGCGACACGGAATAATAAATATATTGAATAAGTGAGAAAAGAAATTTTGAAATGAGAAGGAGAAGAGTTATCAAAGAATAATGTAAAACTTTTAATAGAAAAGTTTAATAATTGTAGAAAGATCTTTTTGGGAAGAACTGGTTATAGAACCCAATGAATGAATAAAGTATTAACGTAAAATCTATTTTGATAGATTGAATGAATGAGGATTAATAAATAAAATTTCGAGGATGAAATTCTTAGAAGAATGAGTGAATGTAATATCCCGAGTGTTTGTGATATCGATCCTTAGAAAAGGAAGTTGATGTGTTAAAGAATATATAATACTCAAAATAAAATTGAGTCTAAGTAAAAGGTTATGAAATAAAAATCACTAGAATTTTTATCAAGAATGGTGGGGGTAGGAAATATAAAACCTATATTAAGGTAAAATGTTGAAGTTATTCAACGTAGAGATTTGATAAAAACCTGAGTAAGGTAGGGTTTCGGTGATTCCGAGGACGGAATCCTTATAAGGAGGGAAGGATGTGACAATCCGAATTTTTAGAAGGTATTAAAATAGGAATTTAATAATTAAAATTCTTATTATGAGATGTTTTGAATTTGAGTATGTATATGTATGTGCTGTATATTTTAAAATATGTGATATGATGTGAAGAGAAATATATATTCATATATTGGGAAAGTGAGGTTTAATAGTACCTGAGTTATTTGTTTAATCTGTATTTTCGATTCTGGAGACAAAATCTTTGTAAGGAGGGAAGAATGTGACAATCCAAGATTTTAGTAATTATAATTTAAAATATTTATTAAATGAAATAAATATTTTATTAATGTGGTTATTATTAGTAAATATTTATGACTAGATAATATTCTAAATTAAATTAATTTATAATTTAGAGAGTTGTAATATAACATGAGATGTTGTATTGTTGTTTTAATTTAGTAATTTAAGATGGTATGATAATTTATTAAATAAAAAAAATTATAATGAAATTATAATTTTGTGTTATTTGTTTAAATGGTATATTTAATTAAAATATAGTGTGTAACTAATTTATTTGATTAATGTTAGATATGGAGATAAATAATTAAAGTAGTTTTAATTTGATTTAACCCAAACAAGGCTTAAATATATTAAGTCTTTAATTTTAAAGAGTTTTGCCAAACAAAGCCTTATGGCTTTTGGATTTTCAAATTTTGAATTATAATAATATAAATAAATTAAATTAAATAATAAATATAATATATTTATAATATGTACGTTAGTTTGTAACTGATATTGCAATTAGTATGCATGTTAAGGTTATCAGTTTTATTTTTACGCTTGGCCATATCAGTTTTCTTTACGCATACTTGGCTAAGTCTGAGAGTTCAGAGAGAAACCTGAGAGAAAGCTTTAAAGAATTGTGAAAAGTTCTGAGTTTTCGAAGTAATTAGCAGTTGATTAGCAAGGATTTCTTAAGCAACAAAAGGTATTTTTACATAACTTTGGTATATATATATATATATATATATATATATATATAAGTAACGACAAAATTTTGTTCTGTGAATTATAATTCTTTCAAAATTGTTGTTATGTAACTAAATTATGGTCGTTATATGTGATATAACGCTAGAGTTTATGTTTAAACAAGGAAATTGCATGCTAATTTTGGATAACAATAGAAAAATAATGACAGTGTATGTTTGTATGAATATTTTCTTATGTGGCTGGTGTAAGTATCAATTTTGATGGTCAATTCGTATGCTAAACTGCAAATTGAAGCTTGTTTATGCTAGTTCATTAAGAAACGAAGATAATGTAACTTAAACGAAGTGATTTGGTGAAGAATTGAAATCACACTGTTGATTTTTAGGAAGGATGTCAAAAAAATTGAGTTTTATATGAAAATGAGAAATTTGAGAAATTCAAATAGTTAAAAGTGTTGTTAAATTGTTCTATGTTGATGAATATGTTAGCAATCATGTTTATGATAGTTTTATATTTATTGTATATATTAATTTCACTATTTTGTGGGTGAAATTCGTGTTTGTTGGGCTAAAGTCGGCTACTGTTCATAGCCGACTCTGCCTCTGTCTGTGCACCAGCGCAGCTACACTGGTGCCAAGGCTAAAAACTACACAGCTGCGCCGGTGCAGCTGCACCATACACTGATCTGTGGCAGAGACTTCTGCTGCTGCTGCAGATTTTGAGTAGCATTACCACTTGGTCGAAGGTTATGTTAATGTGTCACACATGTAGTAAGAAGGTTAAAATAGAACCGTGTTATGTAATTGATAAATTCAAAGTTATGAGAATGATTAGTAAGTTACAAATGCGTTATGTGATAAGTTAGTATACACACTGAATGTTAGACAAGTGTTGTGAAGTCAACACTTGGAATTTCTAAAATATAAATGGTAATATAAGACTTGTACCGAAATAACTAGAAATGAGTGTTATGAGATGTAGAGTAAAGTTTACATTATAGCTACTATGTGTTACTATGTGACTAATAGTTAATGTGAATAATGATATAACTGTGTAGGAATACACGAAGTGCATATAAGCGATAAGCAGTTAAGTCGTAGTTCATAAACTACGAATCAGACAAGTCTTTCAGTTCCTATTTGCTACGTGAACTTGATGATTAACTGTTTTAAATCTTTATTGCAAATAACATGATGTGTTATATTTATGTTGAAAGCATGAAACGTTAAAGTCAACTTATGACTACGTTGATTGAGTAAAGCATGCAGAATGAGTAAGGAACTCAATCTTTATACTTGTTATATGAACTGTAGCCTGTATGTTATGATAGTCCCATATTTATGAGATATATGTTGAGCATGTTATTATATGCTACTTGTTGCATGAAAACTGTTATGATGTATAGTTTTATATTGAGTTGTAAAGCTAGAGTTAGAGTTATCTGATATGTAAAGGTTATCGGATTGAAATGTAAAATTTTATATGATAACAGTGTTAAAGTGAATCATAAAATAAGCCTGATTCAAAGACATGTAGTTGATAATAGTTTTGATTCAGGGAATTAAAGTAAGAAGACATAAAAGTTTATATTATTCTGCATTTTATAAAGTTTAACATCGAATAATGATGTAAAATCAGAAGTTAGATGTATTGTTAACAACTGAAATCGAGAATTTAATTGTATGAATTTTGGGTTCTTTACCGAGAGTAGTCGACAGACTATGAACTTTGTTTTCAATTTTCGATAAGGTTTAGCAGAACTTCATCCGCAAACCATCATAACTTATGGGCGCGAGGGTGATCATCCCAATGTGCCCTGTATTGATCAATACTACATGTAAAAACGATATTATCGTTCACTCTATCGGCCTTGGGGGCAAAAAAATTATTCCCATGTTCGGGATGTTCATACTTAGTCGGGAATCCGAACCAAAATAATTCGGTTGGATGCAATAAAGTTTTATAATATTCAACGATATTTCTAAATCTATGTCTAGCTAGGTCTAATAGCTTAGACGGCTTTCAATTAAGGTATACATAATAGAAATTAATAAGTATGTATTAACATGTGATTAAATACAATGATTATCCAAGTGGGGACACTTGTATAACCATATTTAGAAATTAATGAACAGAATAAATATCTGAATTATACAATAATATTGTACTAATAAATAATGATCGGATACATACTCGATACCAATAGGGTTACTATTCTGGCACAATAATAGTAATATAATTCTGAAGTTTTCTTACTTATGTCCATTGCATAAAGGAAATGCAAAGGTAGGATACTTGCCTGGTCTACTGCTTACAATACGCAACTTAGTTTTATCTTTTATAAAACAACCTTTATGAACCAAATCTTGATTCTAGGCTCCTGATTTGTTATGGATGTTAGTGGGGCTTGATTTGTGACTGATCTTAGCAATGAAATTCGGAGGTTTTTAGAGAGAAAGAGTTGGTTGAGTGTTTGGTCACAAAAGAGGCTTAAAATGAATTTTCTCTCTCTCTCTTTGATCTTATAAATGTCTTGTATGCAATGTATATGACTGGTAGATTGGCTGAGTTGTATCTATATCAGTCACATGGAGTTGGTTAGAGTTGGTGACCAACTCTTATTTTAGCAAGATTTGCAAGTAAGCTCAAATAATACAAGTGGGGTATAATTGTCATTAGCCTTATGATTTTAATGGCAAACATGTAACATGACAAACCCTTAGGGTTTGACCTTTAAGGGTTAGTACAAAAATTATAGGATTTCTAATTAGGGTTTAAATTAACAAAAATTAGTTTCTAAAAATAAAATTTAGAGTTTACTAATTATAATTAGTTTTCTAATTATATTATACTTGAGAATTAGGTTTAAGCTTTACAAATTATCATTAAGATCGTTAAATTAGCAATTAGGGTTCATACATAGCAAATTAGGGTTATAAATTTATAATTTGGATTTTCTAAATAATAAATAGAATTTCCCCTAATTAAGTATAATACCTGCCATTAGACACATTATCACAGTAACACGACTACAAAATGACTTAACAAATTCATAGAGTCGTAAATGGCCTTCAAATTAGGGTTTCAAATCACTTAGGGTTTATAATTTAAATATTAGGGTTTCTAAAAATTAGGATTTCTAAATATTAATTAAAGTTTCTCTAATTAATAATAAATTCTATAATACTTAACCTTAATCATAATAATAAAGTTACATAATAGTCTCGAACTCATAATTGAGTTTCAAATTAGCTTTTAACACAGTATTGCTAAGGCTTTCTAACACTGTACCATAATTGACCAATTATCAGTCTACACTCATACAGTACATATTTATAGCACTGAAATAAATATAATATTATATTATTATATTAATATTCTCTTTCCTTATTCCAAACCCAGAATTAGGGTTTGGATTCCATATCTGATTTATCTGTCATATATAACATTAATAATTAAGTTAATATGATTAACTTAAATACGTTGGACAAATTCATATAATAAAATATTTATTATAATAATTCTATAATAATTTCATATATTATTTAAATAATATATAATCATATTTTTATGGAAAATAAATAATAAAACATTTCTACTATAAAATTAATTATTATAAGAATATAGTTTATAAGGATCAATAATTCTAAAATAAAATTATTTGTAATTATGTAATAAATATATTTTTATTTATCACATAAATACATATGCTTTGACTTATATATATATATATATATATATATATATATATATATATATTCCCTATATTTATTTTAATAAATAAATAAATAAAATTATACGTAAAATTTCTGATTTATTTATATAGAAAGTATCGGGTTATTACATCATCTCCTTTATGTTGAACAATAATCCTATATTAAAAAATAATATTGATAAAGTTGAATAACAGTATTATTCCTTTCCATGTCGGTCGAACATAAACACGAGAGCAAATTTTCCATGATGTGTACAGTAATTTAATAATACCTTCAAATAAATAAATTGGGTGTATATAGCCATGCGAATGACTGCTTACCTCATAAATCGCACAAGGAATGTTGTTAATAGTATTATGCATAACGAGAATTGAATATATTAATCACATCATTTGCAAATAAGGATTCGTTAATTAGAAAATATTTGTCAAGGCCAAAATTATATCAAGAATCTTAATGGGTGAATGAGCACTTAATGTCCGTACATACGTGTCACAAATAATTTATAAATAGAGAATGAAATAAAAGACTAAGCTTTAGTCGAATTGTTGATGGTTCTGCACGTTATACAGATCAAAATACTTTAGCAAATCTTATAATTGTATCGTCTTCACCTTTATGTGTAGGATCTCTTTCTTAGTGAATCCGTGATTTTTCGAATAGAATTTTGTTTCCCACAGACGGCGCCAATGTTAACGCCAAATTTTGTACTTTTGACGAAATTACCAAAATAGTAGGCCAAAATTGCGCTAACGGTTGATTGTAATGTTGTGAAATCAAACTCATGAAATATACTCACATAAACATAAACAAAGAGATATAAAATATGAACACAAGAATTTACGTGAAAACCCAATTGGGAAGAAACTACGGAGAGATATAGAAATCCACTATAATAATATGGATAGTACAAAGTGTTTTATTTGTGTCATATGATATTGTGTTCTGTCTCCCCTAAACCATTGCTTATTGCTGTATTTATAGCTGTCATGTCCACCAGAATCCAATCAAGAGCAGAAGTCCTTTGTAGAATCATCTTATAACTACAATTAATGGCTGATAGATTCTTTCCCAAATTAAACCTCCTTATCCCACTAAATAAGGAAACACAATGTTGCTTTAATGAAGACTCTCCCACTGTCAAAATAAATCCAAATAATTACACCCCAACATTTGGCCCCAGTCTTTTATTTATAAGGAACTTAAAATAAGAGAGTATACAAAATTATACCAACCGAAAATCTATATCCGCCGAAGACAAACTATTACACCCGAACGAAAATTTTTAACTCCCAATATCGTCGCCTCACTCCTCTTGTTCACTCCTAAGATAGACAAACAATTGCCCTTATTACTACTGAAGATACAAAGAAATAACCTTATACCAACCGAACTAACCTTATCACTACCGAATATATAAAAGACCAGCCTTATCACGGCTGAATACATAGATAATCGAGCCAACCTTATCACAACCGAACCAACCTTATCACTACCGAAGTTGTAAAGAACCAACCTTATACCAACCTAACCAACCTTATCACTACCGAAGATATAAAAGACCAACCTGATCACGACCGAATACACAGATAATCAAGCCAACCTTATCATAACCGAACTAACCTTATCACAACCGAACCAACCTTATCACTACCGAAGATATAAAGAACTAACCTTACCACAACCGAACCAACTTTATCATTACCAAAGATTAAAGAACCAACCTTATACCAACCGAACCAACCTTATTACTATCAATGATGTAAAGAACCAACCTTATACCAACCGAACCAACCTTATCACTACCAAAGATATAAAAGACCAACCTTATCACGACCGAATACATAGATAATCCAGCCAACCTTATCACAACCGAACCAACCTTATCACTATCGATGATATAAAGAACCAACCTTATCACAACAGAACCAACCTTATCACTACAGAATATATAAAAAAGCAACTTTATCACAACCTAACCAACCTTCAATCAATCATCTTCACTACCAAAGGGTCAAGCAGATCCCGCCGAACCACCAAACGATCTTACTTACCAACAAGGGGTCAAGCAGATCCCACCGAACCTCCAAATGATCCTACTTACCAACAAAGGGTCAAGCATATCCCACCGAACCACCAAACGATCCTACTTACCAACAAATGGTCAAGCAAATCCCACCGAACCTACAAACGATCCTGTTCACCATCCTGTTCTATATATATCTTTTCAGTATCACGAAAGCTAGAGTAAACAAATGATCCATGTTCTGTACTAAAATTTTGTGACCATCATTGAACATGCTAAGCCATGTCATAATGCTAGGTTACTAAGATTATGTTTGTTTATAAGAATTACATTTGGGATATGATTATTAATCCCAAGTGTCTTGTTAGTTTTCAAATTTGGACTTGGGACTATTAGTCCAGGGATTAAAAAATGGTTGAATAACACTTTTCACCTTCCAAGTTGTCACCCACTGTGACACCCCCAAATCCAGGTACTTTATTCCCACAAGATTTGGTGTTCACCTGATAAAAAAATTCATTTCTAACTACCCAAATGTAATAAAGTTTAATAATAAACCTTCCCATTAAAAGATTACATTAAGTTCAATAAAATCTCCTAGGTTATCTAACATTTAAATACAAACATCAAATGCGGAAAATTAAATAACTGCATCACAATATTTAAATAGTGTCTGACAATATAAAAGTCAACATGTTTATAAGTTTTCAACACATATTTCCTTTCCCTTTACTGGTGGTAGGTTCATCGACCTTATCAACTTTAGCTGTAATAGGTATATAAGCAAGAGTGAGCGAATAAATGCTCACTTGAAGTGACAATGAATAATAATATCATAGTGAATGCCAAACAAATAGGCTCAATAGGATTGAATAATATTCTTTGTCAATGATAATCAAGAATATAAATTGAAATATATATCTGAGGGTCACAAAACCACGAACTATGTCCAAAGTTATAAGTATTCTTTCAACTTAAACCTAAACAGTCATAAGACTGTAGGGACTTCTCGTACTTAGGGGGATCAGCCCTTCGTTCAATGTATTGTGCACAAACATCTAAACGCTATGCGTAAATTATCCCCTATAATAGGGTTGTTCATCTCAGTATTTAGAATACAAGTCCGCATCAAAGTAAGTTTGGTTTGGATAAGTTTCAAGATAATTTAGAGTTTAACGAACATCAACTAAAGATTAGTTGAATAAAAATGTAATAACAATATGCTATGGAATAAGTCATAGATGAATCAACATTGCATATTAAGGTCATGCTTTAGAAATGAACTAAAAGCATAAGCATTGAATAACATAACATACCTTACTTGAACAATATTAAGTTAAGGCTAGAATTTTGTTTAGTAACGGGATAGAGTTATTGAGCATGCATAATAATTAGCAAATTGAACGATAAAACTTGTTCAACATAAGTGTATCAGAATTTAGAAGTTTTCGTGCTAAGAAACAAGTTAACAGTAGGAAACCTTCTCAAAGTAAGAGTTAGGTTAAATAGCTTTGCATGAATATAATTAAATTGTATAAATAGGATTAGAGATTACTTGCTCAATATAAAAGTAAATAGAACAAGCTCAAATAGAGGTTAGAGTTCGGAAACTTGCTCAATTGTAAATGAGATAGGGTAAAGAAAACTTGCACAACATAAAATTAGAGTTAAGAAACTTGCCTTGCGTATAAGTTAAACCGTAATAATTCGATTCACAATATCCTATACACATGTCATTATGACATAATTAGCTACTATATATACTCTGTATATAATTAAGTATCTATTTCATATATGGTTTGGTTTTAATCATATAGTCAAGTCACACTAGTAATGCGATAACAAAACTAGTTAATTGTTAATAAAATTCTCATTCTTAGTACTATAATACCACAATTAACAAAAATCATATTTTAACAGTCATAATATTGTACCTTATCAACACTTAAAGACTTTGTGTAATTAAAATACACTTTCTGGCCAAAACTACTGACCGGCAATGCGGCGCCCTAGTTTACACTGGGAACGGCGCTGCGGCGCGACGCTCAGGCCTGGCGCTGCAACGTGAGACTTGGCGCTGCGGCGCGAGAGGTGGCGATGCGGCATCGAAGTTCAGTTTCAGGCAACGCGAGCACAGACAAAGCCAAATTCGACCTACATCTTAGTTTCTAACAACCAATTTAACCTGTAAATTTTACATACACATTACCCATCATATATATACTGATTTAAAACAATTATAACAACTACAATCAAATTAAGTATTTTAAATTCTATATTTTTGCCAAAACTCCATTTTTAACATACTTGACAAAATTTACACTGTGACCACCATTGTACACCAAATTAACTCATTCAAGCTACGTTCTCTTCGTTACTTACTGAATTAATACATTCAAGACTCAATTTACAGACTAGTTTACAAACTAAGTATCAATTTTGAACTCCAACAAGCCATATTCATACACATATGCACTGTAATCAGTTTTTCTTATTTTTAAACGTAATTAGTATACTAAATCCTTGTATAGATGTTAATTCTAACATCACAATTACATATACACACAATTAACACTTTATATAACAATAATTTATTAATTTTGAATTCACAGAGACTTTGAAATTCATGAACACAGAACATACATATATATAATATTAAGGGTTTAAAAATATACCTTCAATTGCTTGGATAATCCTTGCTAAAACACAGAGAATTGCTTAGAATCACAGAACAATCTCTCAAATTCTCTCTATTCTCTCTGCCGACCCTTTTCTTAGGCTCAATATAGACCAACTATCACTATGCGTAAAGAAAAACTGATGGCCATTATAATACTAATTAACAGTTACAAAATAATTTAAACGTATATCAGTTAAAATATATTTTATTTATTATTTTGATTTATTTTATTTATTATAATTCAAATTCAAAATTCAAAAGCCATAAGGCTATGTTTGGCAAAACACTTTTAAAAATAAAGACTTAATGTCCTTAAGCCTTGTTTGGCAAAACTAAATTAAACTCCTTTAATTTATTTAATAACTCATTTATAGTATAGTTTATTGTCACACTTTTATTATCAAATTAAATTAAAAATATTATAATAATTCATTTAATCCCTATCAACTCTCTAACTTAATTATAAAATTAAATTAGAACATTATCTCATAATAATTAATTTCTTTAACAATAAATTATTTATTTAACAAATAAATAATCAAATCAAATCACATTAAACAAATATTTATTCAACAATAAACACATCAATTAAAATATTTATATAATTTAATAAATATTTGAAATTATAATTTAAAATTTCGAATTGTTACACCCACTTTTAAAGTCGTCCATAAAGTTTATTTTTCGTTAATTGGGTCCTTAAAGTGACATTTTGTGTCCACTCTGTTCTTTTTACCCGATTTAACTGTAACCCGACAAATAATTGACCCGACCCATTTTTTGTAAGGGCAAAACTGCCTTTTACATGTTTATAATTATTTATACTCTTCTTCATCATAATTTCTCATTTTCATCTTCTTTGTTTACAAAGTCTAAGCTCCTACTCATCTTCTTACTCGTTTCTTAAAATCAAGATCGGAAGAGGATATTGCGGCCATGAACGTACTATGCGATTGTGAGAGGTGATCTCAACTAAAAATAACATAGGTCGATTCTCTTTACTTTCACACAAAATTGAAAACTTCTTCGTTTACAGAGCGATGTTTTGGTTGGTACGACCCTCTTATGTGTGACAGATCAAGGCAAATAATCTCTGACTTACTTCGAAAGATTAACGTAATGAAATAAGAGATAGAGAATATGCGTGTGTTGGGTGTAATCTAATTAAGCACGACACATAAGTATACGTGATCAACAAGTAATATAATGATAAATTGAGTATCGTTCCCACAAAGACAGAAATCAATTTTAATCTAATAATTACCAGCTTTGTATTATTTCAATTTAATTAAACTAACAAATTTAATTAATAAGAATAATGAAAAACTAATAAATAAAATAAACATCAACTAACAAACACAAATTTTACTCAGATAATGGAGAATTAAGACTACAACTTCACTTTATGCTTCGCTCAGATTATCACACTTCTTTTAATCCAATTAACTATTCCAGTTCATTAATCAAGAACACAAAAGTAGAATTAGCCATCTCTCAATGCACTAAACCCATATTAACTTAACTCCACAAATGATAGAATTAAGCCAAACACCCTAATTAACTAATTCACTATATCTCAATGTGAATTACAATTAAAGAAGGTTTAAATCCCAAGTTCTCACATGATTACATGCGATGCATATGTATATCTCTATCCTAAACATACATCATGAATTCCGTCAAAACGCAAAAATCACAAACACATGCTATTATGACGAAGTCTAAACTCATATTTCATCTCTCAAATTCATACAAGTTCACATAGAATTGGTGATTAAACAAATACGCGTGATAAAAGTACAGTAATACGCGTGGTTGCACAGTAGTGCACGGTATTGTACAGTATCTCTGATTATTGATTCTTACTTCAGAAGTCACTCAATTTTATTCAATTATTGCCACAGTAGTTGTTGTATAGTATCTGATATTATTGATTCAATTATTGTCACAGTATCATCTGCATAATATTTTATATTATTAAATCAATAATTGAGACGACACAGTTATTTATATTATTATTTGTATTATTGACAATGTCTAGAAAGTTCTGTCAAGGAAATGGGTTAGGTTATTTAATTGCGCATCAATAAGGAGAAGTCCTTATCGGAAAGCCCCCACTTTCATGGGAATGATCTGATTGTTAATATTGTGAGTTATAATATTAATGATGAATAATTGTTGAGAGATTAAAAATATATTTATTAAAGATAATTGATTTGTGGTAAATATTTATTCAATTTTTGATCTAAATAGAGGAGTTTTTCATGAAGTATTTATTGTAAGTTTAACTTATTACATGCACCCCCACTTACTTATTTTTTAAAATAGCCGGTTGAAAGTTATCTCAATTTTGTTTTATTATTATTATAATAGTAATAAAATAGAAAACTTTTTATATAAAATAGAATACTTTTTATATTATATATAAAGTTATTCGTTTTATTAGATTATAAATAGAATATATTATATTTTATATAAAATTTTTGTTTTATTAGAATATTTTGTTGCACAGTAATGAATAGTAAAAATTAGATTTTTGCCAAATTTTTTGTGCCCGTGAATCCCTTACTGTTCACCCGTGATTATATTCAAATAGTTTCATGTCATTCTCCTATAAATAAGATGCTTATTTAAGAAATGAAAATCACACCAGAATCAGAGAATTCTTCTGCTATAATATTGTGCGTTTTTCTTTTGAGGCATAAGGATACTTTGAGTGTAGGAAATAGTGCAAGTTTTCTTTAAGAATATCTTCGCTATACCAGTCAGAATTACTCTCCTACTAAGGTAATGGATATTATTTTTGTTCAATATTCGTAAGAAATATTATTTTCTTCTAATATTATTTCGTTTCATATTCCTAAATCTATACTTATTTTGATAAGTATTACTTCTATAATCCATTAAATTAGTAGAATATCCTTGAATTTTGCGCTTCATCTAGTATCGTTTCATTGGAATATTAGAATGAACTTTCTTATTAAATTTTAATATTTTCATTCGGGGTATTATTCACTCGAGTACTATTCACTCGAGGTACTATTCATGGGTTAGTACGGTACTATTCATACGATACTATTCACGGGATACTATTCACGATAAAATTAGTTTCTTTTCTGTCCAAATTATTTTTGATACATGAATATCATTCTTGAATTTTACTCCACAATTAATTATCATGTTAACAATTTGGACATTCTTAATCTCTAGATAAATTGAATTATAAATATTTAATATTTATCCTTGATCTCACTTGATTTATTTTTTATATCATTATCATCATCCTCATGTTTATATTGTGGTGAAAGTCATCTTTGGCCCGTAGTGCATAAATAGACTGTTGATTTGTATGATTATGACCAGGAATTGTATATTGGTATAATCATGACCTGTAATGTTACAGACAAATGATGTGGTGACAGTCCTCTTTGGCCCGTAGTGAATAGATGGACTATTGATTGACATGATTATGACCAAGGATTGTGTATTAGTATAATCATGACCTGTAATGTTACAAACAAATGATGTGGTGAAAGTCCTCATTGGTCCGTAGTGCACAGATGGATAATTGTTTGGCATGATCATGACCACTGGTGATACTAACGAAAATCCTTGGCCTGTAGTGCATGGATAATTCGCTGATGTAAAATATTTATTGAGTTATGTTACAGAGATAAAATATTGATGATGAATTTTTAAATCATAGAAGATAGTAGACATCATTCTCTACTTGACTCTTCTAATGGATTTCTTGTTCCACTGTAGTTGTTGATCTAAACTTGTTGTCTATTGTATTCTACCAGATTTTACACTGTTGAAGGTAAATGATAATTTATTCTATATTATCTTAGTCCTAAAATTCTTTACTAGGTAGTTGACCTCACCCTTTTCTATCACTGTTCTATTCAGGAAATAAGAATATAGTTGGGACTAGTCGGGAAATAGAGTGATGGTCCAAGATGGTGGCTATAGTGGTCCTCACTATTCTATAAAATAGTGTGATAATAATTGCAATGAGGACTTCATTTGAGTTTGGATATTGTCTACGTGACAATATTCGTATTAACACTCACAGTCTATGTTTTGTCGTATTTTACACGACAATAGTTGTATAAATGAAGTTTATATTTAAATTTGTACCATATATTTGGCGACTCAGAATGGGTTGTATGGACCTATTTTGGGGGCGTCCATAGTGCATAGATGGACATTAGTTTGACATGATCATGACCACTGGTGATACTAACGAATATCCTTGGCCCGTAGTGAATGGATAAGTCGCAGATATAAAATATTTATTGAGTTGTGTTACAGAGATAAAATGTTGATGATGAACTTTTAAATCATAGAAGATAGTAGACATCATTTTCTACATGATTCTTCTAATGGATTGCTTGTTTCGCTACAGTTGTTGACCTAAACTTGTTGTCTATTGTATTCTATCAGATTTTACACTGTTGAATGCTAAAGATAATTTATTCTATATTAGCTTAGTCATAATATTCTTTACTAGTCTAGTTGAGCTCACCCTTTTCTTTCATTGTTCTCTTTAGGAAATGAGAATATAGCTGGGACTAGTCGGGGAATGGAGTGATGGTCCAAGATGGTAGCTATAGTAGTCCTCACTATTCTATAAAATAGTGTGATAATAATTGTAATGAGGACTTCATTTGAGTTTGGATATTGTCTACAAGACAATATTCATATTAAAACTCACAGTCTATGTTTTGTCGTATTTTGCACGACAATAGTTGTATAAATGAAGTTTGTATTTAAATTTTGTACAATGTATTTGACTACTCAAAATGGGTTGTATGGACCAATTTTGGGGGCGTCACAGTTGGTATCAAAGATTAGGGATATGATCACTGGCAGGGATCTGAGGCTAGAACTAGGAGGGGAGAGACGAGTAAATCCTTCGCTAGTTTGTCCTACCTAAGCTTATTTGCTATTTAACTAGTCGGTCAGAATATAGGGATAATATGTGGCATGTCAATTAACCCTTGTTTTGTGGCAGTGTTTGAGAATGGCATCTAAAATTTTTGAGATAAGCAATGGAGCACATGAGACCGTTGAGACACCGCCAATCAATAACCAGGATAATGTGCATCAGGAAGGCAATAATCCTCATGTAAACAACAACACTGACCAAATGATGAACGATGGGATATTTAGGAGCGTTCTACAATTCATGCAACACCAAACGAGAGAGATTCTTATTCAAAATACAGGTGGAAGCAATGACAACTCACGGCTGATCACTGTTAAACAATTCAAGGAGCTGAGACCACCGGAGTTTTTGGGAAAGCCAGAGCCACTTAAGGCAGAGACGTGGATTAAGCAGATCACCAAGATATTTGATATCTTGGGATGCTCAGAGGAGCAAAAGGTTCCTTTTGCCACCTTTATATTGCGAGGAGAGGCAGATTACTGGTGAAAATCTATAAAACGTACTCATCTTTCCTCACTAAAGATGTCTTGGGAGAAGTTTCAAGAATTGTTCAATGACAAGTACTTTCCAGAGAGTATTTATCGCATGAAGGAGGTGGAATGCATCAAGCTGGAACAAAATAATATGACCGTATCGTAATACGAGGCTAAGTTTACGGAGTTATCCCGGTTTGCATCCCATTTGGTAGATAATGAGAAGCGTATAACGCGAATGTTTTTGCGAGGTTTGAAGCCCGAAATTCGTCAATACCTCATTTCTCACAAACTTTGTTTATATTCAGATGTTGTGGATAAGGCTTAGTTATTGGAATGCGATAATGAGTCAGCCTAACCAAAAGATAACAGTCGACAAAATGATAATGGTCGTACCAGTGGCAACAGTCATCGAAGCGGTGATATCAAATGCAGAGGAAATTATTATGCCAGAAATGGTAACCACTTCGGTGGTAATCCTGACCAAGATAATAGAAGAAATGAGTCAAGTGGAAATTTTAAAAAGAGAAGGTTCAATAATGATGGAAAGACAACAGCGCCAACACCCGTTTTTAAGGAAGGACAACGACCACCGGTCGTATGCAACAGATGCGGAGAGGAGGGACACATCAGTCTAAATTGTACGCAGCAACCCAAAGTGTGTTTCAATTACGAAAAGGAAGGTCACCTAGCTCGATTTTGTCATACATCGAAGTCAAGTCCAGCTGGGATGATGACACCAAAGGCTATCCCAGACAAGTCAAAGCCGGTAGTTCAAGGGAGAGTGTTTGTCGTAACCTCCCAAAAAGTGAGGAACCCGAATGAACTTATCACGGGTAAGCTAATCATCAACTCTTGCGAAGTCTATACCTTATTAGATACCGGTTCTACCCATTCTTTTATTTCACCTGCTTGTTCTCAACATTTAAATTTGACTCCAGAGAAATTAGACTTTAATTTATCTATTGAAACTCCGTTGGGAGAAACCTTCATTACATCCACTATTTATAAATCTTATTTGATTCAAATCAACACTTTCACATTACCTGTTGATCTCATCTCTTTGAAAATACTTGCATTTACTATGATTTTAGGGATTAATTGGTTAACTACTCATCATGCTAAAATTGATTATTTTCGTAAGGTTGTTAGCTTTCATATTCCTAACCAACCTATTGTACAAATTCAAGCAACCAAACCACTAAAGTCAATCATTGTCATATTAAGCTATAAAGCCATTTATTTATTGAAAAATGGATGTCAAGCTTTCCTAGCCCATGCCACAGATTTAAACAAAAATACGTCAGATTTGAATGATATTTTTATTGTTAATAAATTTCCTGACGTATTCCTTGAAGAACTTCCTAGCCTACCCCCAGAGCGTGAAATCAAATTTTATATTGACCTTGAACCCGGTACAAAACCTATTTTTAAAACCCCATATCGAATAGCTCCTATTGAACTTTAGGAGTTAAAAACCTAATTGCAGGAACTATTAGACATCGGTTTCATTTGTCCTAGTACATCTCCTTGGGGTGATCCTGTTCTATTCGTAAAGAAGAAAGATGGGAGTATGCAACTTTGCATTGATTATCGAGAGTTGAATCATGTCACCATCAAAAATAGGTACCCTTTGGCTCGCATTGATGACCTGTTTGACCAGTTGCAAGGTGTTAAATTCTTTTTAAAGATCGATCTTTGTTCTGGATATCATCAGTTAAAGATTAAAACTGATGACATTCCAAAGATTGCTATCAGAACTTGGTACGGGGATTATAAGTTCCTAGTCATGTCTTTTGGATTGACTAATGCTCCTACTACCTTCATGGATATAATAAACCGAGTATTCAAGGAATATTTGGACCATTTTGTGGTTGTCTTTATTGATGACATCCTCATATACCCCAAAAGCTGTGAAGATCATGAGAAACATTTGAGGCTAATACTCCAAAAGCTTCGTCAAAACAAGCTATACGCCAATTTGAAGAAATACGAGTTCTGGCTTGAAGAATTGGTATTCCTTGGGCACGTGATATCAAAACATAAAATATCAGTTGATCCGATGAAGATTGAAGCAATACAAAGTTAGGAGCAACCTAAGTCAGTAACTGAAGTACGTAGCTTTCTGGGCTTAACTGATTATTATCGGAGATTCGTGGAAGGATTTTCTCGAATCTCCACTCTATTAACTCAGCTGACTCGAAAAGATATAAAATTCGGATGGTGCTAGGAATGCGAGAAGAGTTTTCAAGAACTCAAGAGGAGACTTATTTCAACACCTGTTCTGACAATATCATCAGGTTCGGAGGGATTTATCATCTACATCGATGCTTCAGGTAGAGGTTTAGGATGTGTTCTCATGCAACATGAGAAAGTCATAGCCTATGCCTCATGATAACTCAAAGAATATGAGAGAAATTATCCTACTCATGATATAGAGTTGGCAGCAGTCATTTTCGCACTAAAGATATGGAGACATTACCTGTATGGGGGAGAAAATGGAGATTTATATAGATCACAAAAGCCTCAAATATTTTTTCACCCAAAAGGAACTCAACATGCGGTAACGACGTTGGCTTGAGCTGTTGAAAGATTACGATCATACCATTCAATACCACCCTAGAAAAGTGAACGTGGTAGCTGACGCGTTGGATAGAAGATTATATGCGGGTACTAGTGCGATATTGTCAACACAAAGGCCCATTTTGTATGACTTGAAAAGGATGGATATAGAGTTAAAGACTTCAGGGACTCACATGATGATGTCAAATATACGAGTAGAACCGACTTTAATCGATAAAGTTAAAGCTGCTCAAGCTACAGACCTGGAGCTGATACATATGAAGAAAAAAGTGCAAGAAGGTGCTATTCTAGGAGCAAGAATCGACGAAGAATAAATACTTCGAGTTAACTCCAGACTTTGTATTCCTAACAACTCTAATTTGAAGTATAAAATCATGATGGAGGAACACAACACACCATTTGTAATCCATCCTAGTAGTACCAAAATATATCGTGATCTTTGACATACATTTGGTGGAGCAATATGAAGAGAGAGATCGCGGAGTTTATCTCAAGGTGTTTAACTTGTCAACGTGTCAAGGCGGAGCATCAAGTACCAAAAGGTCCATTGCAACCACTTAAAATTCCAGAATAGAACTGAGCACATTAACATGAATTTTGTTACTGGTCTTCCCAAAATTTCTTAAGGCATAGATGCAATTTGGATCATTGTCGATAGATCAACCAAGTCTGCTCATATCTTACCTATACGAGAAATATATTCACTTGAACGTCTTGCTCGTATATACATAAATGAGATTATAAAACTGCATGGTATGCCAGTATCCATAGTTTCTGATTGGGACCCTAGATTCACTTCACGATTTTGGGTCAGTTTGTAGAAAGCTATGGGCACGGATTTACGATTCAGTTCTGCATATCATCCTCAGACGGATGGGCAGTCGAAGAAGACTATTCAAACTCTTGAAGATCTATTAAGACTCTGTATCCTAGACTTCAAAGGAAGTTAGGACAAGTTCTTGCCATTAGTGGAATTCTCCTACAACAACAATTATCAAGTAAGTATAGGCCTCCATTCGAGACGTTGTATGGACGAAAGTATCGTTCTCCAGTATGCTGGGATGAGGTGGGTGAAGCAACGTTGTTGGGACCAGAATTGGTACGTATGACTATGGAAAAAATTCAAATGATCCGACAACGTATACAAACCTCACAAGATCGACAAAAGAGTTATGCAAATCTCCATCGAAGGGACGTGGAATTCAATGTTGTAGATCATGTATTATTACGTGTTGCTCCATGGAAAGGAGTTACGAGATTTGAAAAGAGAGGAAAGCTCAATCCTCGATTCATTGGTCCATTTGAAATCCTCGACCAAGTAGGAACTGTGGCCTATAGACTCCCCTTAACGCCAAGTATGTCTCGTGTTCATAACATTTTTCACATATCTATGTTACATAAATATGTGGAAGACCCGAACCACATTATTGAATTAGAACCAGACGAGATAGCAGAATATTTAACGTATGAAGCGGTACTCTAAGTCTTCTGTGATTGAAGAAATTTTCAATTTAAGAATATAAGATGTGATGTATATGTTAGTTTATGCTTATAATATGTGTATATCATATATTTATGTGTTTAAAGTAATTGGTTTCATGAAATCATACTAAAATTAGAGTTTTCCATTAATAAGTATTTTAAGTTCTCTGTAAAATAAAAATTTAGTGATCAATGCATGAATGTCGTTTAACTTGAAATTTAACGATCGATTATGTTATCACATGTCAAAACGAAGTAAATAAACTTTGAACGGGCATATTCGGAGTATAACGAATTGTAATATCAAATTTTCATGTTTATTTTCAAAATTTTCAAAAACACCAAGAATAGTGAAATTTTATGGTTTGATTAAGGTAATTATATGTTTTAACTTGTTAAATCATGCTAGAAAGGTTAGGTAGGGACCATGTACGAATTCTAGTGTCTGGGTATACTTAAATTCATGTGTGAATAATGTACTTAGATGTAATTGGTCATGATCTGTGTTCCTCGCGAAACTTAGAATCAGAAACTGGCATGTCACGCCGCAGCGCCAACTCATGCCTTAAGGTTCGCGCCGCAGCGCCACAGATAAAGCTGCAGCGCCAGCCGCGTCACAGCGCCAAGTATAGCCTGTAGGGTGGCGCCGCAGCGCCACTATGTAGTGTGTCCAAAAATGAGAATTTTAATTGTTTTATTTCAAGGAATGTAATAGTAACCTAATCTAATGAACATAAAAATGTGTTAGACATATAATGTGATGTTAAAATGGATCCTTAACCTGTTAGTGAGGTACTTAAATGCTTAATTAATTTATTTAATGCATAGTTAGCTAGTCGTTCATGAAGTCTAATATTATAAGAAAACAAGTGTTGTGATTTGATTAGTATAATCATAATCAGAGTTTAGACAAAAGAGAATGAACTTGTGATGCTAGTTACGTTATAATTGACTGGTATTGTGAATGTAAATGGTATGCAGGATTAAATCAAGGAACGTGTATAATTAACGTGTAACCTACGCACGAGGCAAGTTTGCTAACCCTACTTGTTATCGTTATGCAAGTTTCTAAACCTTACCTCTTTATATTGAACAAATTCTAGACTTATACTCATATCAAGCAAGTTCTTGTTATTTATTGATCAAGTTCAATATGTTATATTAAAGGTTATCAATCTTTTAAAAACATGATTCTGGTTATACAATACTTATTCCATTGTATACCTCTTGAGTTTATTATTCAATTTGAATATCAGTTATTGTTGAACCTTAGACTAGCGAACCCTTATTGATTCGACTAGTCCATAGTTGATGAACGTTCTAAATTTCAAAACCCTTGTTGAGTTTATCCAAACCAAACTTCCTTTGGTGTAGACTCTAATGTCAAACTGAGATGAACAACCTTATTATATGGGATTACTTATGCTTTAGCGTAAAGATATCGTGCACAGTATGGTACTAAGGACTTATCCCCCTAAGTACAAGTAGAAGAGTCCATAGTCTTATGACTGTTAAAGGTTTCAAGTATAACCCTTGATAACCTATGACATAGTTCAAGGTCCTATGAACCTTAGAAGTTCTTTTGATTCTTGTTATTCATTCTTGATTCAAAAGTTAAGATCCTTATTTCAGAAGTCTTTAATTCACTCGCATGTTATTATTTGTTGTTACATTATTATACTTGTGGGCAATCGTGTTCACTCTTGCATAATAATAACATTGCAGTTAAGAACGAAAGGTCCAACGAGCCTTCTACTAGCAAATGCAAGGGCAAGAGTGATGAAGACTTGTTGTTTATTGTTTATGTTATGTTTCAGACTTATGTTTAAATTGTGTAAGACTTAATATTTATTTATGTTTCTGCATTTGAGATTTAAGGTTAGTATGATCTGGGATTGATGTATTTAATTTCAGATGTTGTAACTCCATAAGGAGACGATTTATTTCTATCTATTTTATAGTTTCATTTATTATGGGTAGATAGACATATGATGTTTGTATAGTGAACACCAAATCACGTGGGAATTGAAGTACCCGGATTTAGGGGTGTCACGGGTGATAGACATATGATGTTTATATAGTGAACACCAAATCACGTGGGAATTAAAGTACCCGAATTTGGGGGTGTCACATTATTCCTTCCTCAAATGGTTTCTTCTAGCAAATCCACTAGCCGCTGCATGGGGTCTACTTTATCCCTTTTTGTTATTGACTGATTCTTCAAGTGTTGGTTGCCTACGTTTGGGTGCCATTTTTTATTTCATAACACTTCATATTATTATCTCATTATATTCTTTAAGTACTTATTTTTAATGCAACAATTACACAACACTTTAAATAAGAATTGTCGACGTCGGGAAAAAATTCTCTTGAATTCCTCGTTTAAATATTTCTGACCCTTTATTTTTCTACGTGGTTTAAATCTTGTTGAATGGGAAAAATTGACAAAAGAGTCTGACATGAAATGTCGATGATTTGAAAAATTTTTATAGAGCCCCAGCTGGTAGGAGTGAAATGGTTGTACCAACTCAACCGAGTTTATGAAAAATTTTACAAAAAAAGCCCAATTATTGAACTCTGCTCAACATGCCTTGGAAACCGAGATTCATAGAGTTCGGAGGCTTGCTTAAGTGGGGGGGAAGGTGTTAGGCACCCCCCGACTTCCGTGAAAACATGGTTACCGCGTCTTTTTAATTTCCTAATTATTTGAAGTGTGTGTATTTAATTGGGCCTATGTGCTTTGTTTGAAAGTAGTGTTATGCCTCTTTTTCACCTATATACAAAGGGTTTGATTTGTATGAAAATTCAATTTTAAGAAAAATATACATAAATGATGTTTTGAAAACATGTTTTCAAACCCTTATGCTCACATAGTAATTGAGGCATTTGATACTTCCATTTTATTCCATATTCGGCTTGTTTTGATTTTATTCTCGAGATGTGAAGCATCTTCGACAAAATAATATATATATATATATATATATATATATATATATATATATATATATATATGTCGAGCTCCTTATGGGCATGAAAGCTATCAAAGTGACCCGAGCACCGCAAACCACAATTTGATTATGTTAGGGCCTTAAATTCATATCCCCGCTTTAAGGCCCAGGGTTACATTTACAAGAGGCTAAAAGCTATCTATACAGCTCAAATATGTCCATCATGGGAATCTGATCTAGATCCATGGATTTAATCATAGATCCCATGATTCCTAGGCTCACAGGATATCATTGAGAAGCTTGCACGACGAATATTAAAATAAACTGCAGAATAGAATCTAGCCATCGCAAAACAAAGGATTCATCAGTTAAATCTTTGCACGCGTGTAGCCAAGCTTCCCGTTCCCTTTAGATACAGATCTAGGGTCACATGGTTGCTCAATATTTACAAAACTAGAAAGAAAAACTATATTTAAATAAATCTTAGTCATTCTAGCTCAACGGTTCCAGTTTTACAACTTTTAAACCGGTTAAAAGTTAGATATGGCTAGATTTAGATAAATCTAGTCCACAAATTTAAATATTACAGCTTTACATTGAATGAACAGTTAAAACTAGTATTTAGTCACAATAATCAATTTATATTTATATATATATATATATATATATATATATATATATTAAAGTAGAAAAAAGCCACAGATTAGTAATGCAGGCCAAACTTGTAAATATAAATTTATATATAATTATATATATATTAAAGCAGGAAAGGCTACAGATTTACAATCTAGGATTAAATAACTCGTATATATATATATATATATATATATATATATATATATATATATATATATATATATATATATGAAAGCAAGTAAAAGGTTCAGATCTGAAAGGATCTTACAGTGTGTAGCGAGGAGGGCTTTAGACTGCTTTTGAAGCTTGAAAACTCAGTTTCTACTGGTTAAAGTTTGATATGTTGTAATATATGTATAAAAGTGTTTACAAAGAATAATATCGACGTTTAGAACAATATTGAAGCGGTTAAGAGCAGAAATGGGTGGAATTCCCTTTGTTTTCTTCTTCTTCTTTATTTTTCTAAAATGGCTGATGGGGGGGGAAGGATCTGTTTATAGACCAAATCAACCACGGTTCTACCTGTGGCTAATCCGGGTGGGCTCGGCCCCGTGGGTCGCGTTGTCTCGAAGTACGTGCACTCGAACCAATGCGCCGTCTACTCGAACCTTCATAACTTTTAATCCGAGAATCCGATGGAGGCGTGCTATACCTTTTTGGAAAGTCTTTTCTGAGAGCTACACAATGACATGGGATTTGACCTTTTTTGAATCCAGGAAGATGGTTCCATAACTAGATCTTCAAGTCTTCATAGTCAGTCCGTTGAGCTATCTTGCGCTAGTTTCACTCGGGATTGACTTTACTATTTTGCCCCTTCAGGTTGATTTCTGGGTTTGATGAAGTAGTAGCTGTCTTTACTTAGGGTTGTCTCTGAGTTTGGTTTGTTATTTCCCGGGGTTATCACTGGGGTTTGTCTTGATCTCCTGGGGTCACTACTACAAAACAGTAAATAGATAACGCGTAAAAATGTTGTAGAATGTCTTATAAAAATGTCGTGGTTAAGGGTGTCATCTATTTGACACCTTTATACAACGTTTTTAAAACGTTGTAGTTTGACACATTACACAACGTTTAACGTTTTTTTCTTAAAAAATGTTGTCTATTTGTTTTTTATAAATTCTTGGATGCTTGAAAACGTTGCAGATGATATGATTCCACAACGTTTTCTAGCTTAAAATGTTGTGGTTTGGTACATCAGACAACGTTTAGACTCATTTATACAACGTTTATAAAGTGTCATCTATTTAGACAACTTTATACAATGTTTTTTAAATATTGTAGTTGACTTTAAAATGTTGTAATACATGATGTTGTAATAGTTGTGGTTCACCTATATTTAAGTTTTAACTAATAACTCTAATGCACAGTATAGAATGCATAATTATATATTTGAAAATGCAGGTTAATCCGATTAAAGCACGAAATCAGATTCCAAAAGTATATATCTTAAAGTTGCTCTTAATCTAAATAACAAAACTAAAATTCCAATCCGCAGCATTACATCCAACTAGGATTTTAGACACAACTAACAAGCCATAAATCAAAAATTAATTAGGCACAATAGCCCATCTGGTTGTAAGTCAAGTGAGCAGAAGCTGTGGAAGCTCAGAGTCACTTGTATGCAGACTCTTGCTTAACTCCTAGACTTTTTCAAGACTCTGTGTTCACTCCTTGCTCATTGATTTGTATAGACATTGTTGACAGGCTTGCTTCCACCGTATTCAATTCATCCATGTCGAGCTCATCATCAGCCAAAATTTCACTACCATGAGCAGCTGATGTTGAGGTACTTGATCCATTTGTAGAAGAAATTTATTAACATGACACTTAAATATGAATAGACGATCAGAAATCCTCAATTTAGGTAATTTCTCCTTCAACAAAGTACATGGCACATAAAAAATATAAAGAAGATCAATTGGAAATTTCAAACTTGGATAACAATGGCAAGAAGTTTTATATGTCGATATTTATCCCACATGTAGCTGTAAAGCAGAAGGATGAGATGACGGACTTTAAAATGCAAGTTACAATCCATAACAGGTCAAAATATAATGTCTTTGAGATTTAGGCTATCATAATCAGTATGTGTCCCCAGATTAAAATTAAGATTGAACAGGAGTCATGAGACTTCATGCACCATAATTCGAAAGCTTACGCAAAGATGTGGTATGGTAGTACCCTTTTCCCTACTTCCTTAAGGAGAACAGTTCGAAGCATTCGCAGAGAAGAGTATAGTTTGGCAGAAAGGTCCTGTAGAACATAATTCAATAGTTTAGGGAAATTAGACTCAAGTGAATGAGTATATAAGAAAAATCAATAAATCCTCATCGATAAACCAAGTCTATTTCTACTCGAGGTTGGAGAGAAGTGTCCCCTAATGGAGAACTTTCCTTTCCAGATGTTAGCGAAGCTTTGGCTGGAGTTGCTTCATATCTACCTGAATTAGATGCTTTAACAGAGGAGGGGAATCTAAAGCTTACAACAAAGTTCAGTCTCACAATAGCAGCCGTGTAAGTCAGTTAACAGAAGTCAATAAATGTTCAAACACACACACAAAAATAAGTGATAGTAATATATGAAGTATCCCTTGTAACAAAACTTTGTACAATGTAATTACGCTTTTTTGCCAAACAACACAGAACTAGAAATATGTCAGGATTATAGAAAAGGTGAACCTTAATTTAATTATCTGATCACTAGTACAGAGATTGTAGGCCTTGGTTTCATTCACCAGAAATTGACAATTTGAATGAAACTGCAGTTCAGTCTCATACATGTTAATTGATCATAAAGAATAAAAGCAAACAAATATTTGCTCCTTTCAAGAACAAAAATCCAGAATAGAAGAACAAAGTATTGTTTGATAAAACTTCTCTAATACAGTTTTTACTTGTTTGCTTCATTTAGCAAGAAAGCAAAACAGCAAAAAAATAAAATAAAAATAAAAAAATCAATAATTTATTATAAAAAAAACATTGTCAAACAATTCCTAATGTTGTTAAATCTTACCTTTAGCACTGATGATACAGATCCATAGACCTCATTTTTCTTTACATCCTCTTCAAGAAAATTCTCAGTAACAAGATGACGCAACACACATGATGCTTCACTCTTACTTAAATGTTTTCCAGCTCCATACAGACTCAAGGAATTATGCCTGTGTTTTTTACCTAGATTTGACATCAACAAAGTTATTAGTAAGGTTGATGAATAACACAAGAAAAGAAAGTGAGATACACAAGTGTAAGACCCCAACTTATTCATAAATAAAATCGAATTTTCTCTAATTATTATTCTGAATAATAAGGTGTTAATTTGATATAATACTTTAGTTATGGGTGAAATGTGCAAATTTTACAAAATAAGTAAGTGGTTATAAAATATTTATTGTTATCGGGGAATATTCGTTAGGTCGTGGAATATTCTATCGGGAAATATTCGTACGATGGTGCAGCCATTTGTGAGCCCCATAACGGAAACCGTCGGATGAAGAAAACGACAAGTTTGAGTTTTTATAAATAACGGCGCAGTTGTTACCGTTAACAATGTTAGAATACCCCGTGGTTAAAATATAGTAATACGCGTGGGTGCACAGTAGCACACGGTATTGCATAGTATTGTTGAATTATTGATCCTTACGTAAGAAAGCACTACTCAATAATTGTTACAATAATTACTGTTTAATATTTTATTTTATTGGTTCAATAATTGCTATGTTGATATTTTATATTATTGTTGTTTCAATAATTATCACTACACAGTATTTCCATTATCAGATCAATAATTCATATTATTTGAATAATATTATTAGATAGCATTATTGGCAATGTCTAAGGAAGTTCTTTCTAAGGAGAGGTTTGGTCACATAATTGCGCGCCAGTAAGGAGAAATTCTTATCGGAAAGCCCTCTCTTTCTTGGGAACGACCTGGTTGTCATAATTGTGATTCTGTAATATTATTTGTGAATAAATAATTATTGATTTATATGATAAGAAAATATTTATTTTATGTTGAATTAATGCTGAGGTTTTTTATCAGTATTTTGTCAGAATGGAGGCATTAAAAATCGTCCGTATGTGGATTTTGGGAATTTTTTGTTTAGAATTTAGAAAAACTTTCTTCTACAAAGTTGTAAAGAATTAAATTTCCTATGGAATAGACATGAGATTCGAATTTTTCTGATAAAATGGCTATTTATTTTGAATTATTGAAGTTGCTGATTATTTAAAATATTTTGAAAATTTCTAGAATGGGTGGGCCCCACTTTTGGTTTGTGAGAAATGTGCTAAAATTTTATTTTAAAAGTGGTGGGCATGAATAATAGCAGGTAAAGCCATCAGGTAGCAGGTTAGTCTGCTTTGGCGTTCTAAGCATTTTTCCTATAAATAGGGTGCTTAGTTAGAATTGAAAATCACACTAGAAACAAGTTTTCTCTCTTTCTCTCTCTATATTATCGAGCGTATTTTGGTGAGTATTTAGATACTTTGAGAGTTTCTATTCAGTACAAGTTTCCTTCAGCCTTATACCTAATATTTTAGCCGAAAGTACTATTCTTTTGAGGTAAGGGATGTTACTTTCTTCGTAAATGATATTTTCTTTCAATATCATTATGCCAAAATATTGATATGAATTTTATTGTGGAATTTCTACCTTTTTGTGTCGAGGATACTATTCACGTATACGGGATTCTTCACGTATACGGCACTATTCACAAATACGGCACTATTCATAGAAAAATAAAATTTTTTCTTCTTTGTCTAAGATATCTATTATGGTTACTATATTTGATTGTATCCATGTTTTGATCTTCATTCTTGAATTTTACTCCACTATGGTTTATTATGGAGCATTTTTGAACTTGGATAAATTGTAGTACGAATCCCTAATATTTGTCCTTTTGTCTCACTGGATTCGTTTTCTTTAAGATATTTTTCATCATCCTCAGTCCTAAATGATGATATTACTGAATATCGTTGGCCTGTAGTGCAAAGATGAATGATTAAGTGATGAATATCTTTGGCCCGTAGTGTAAAGATGGACAGAGATGAACATGACCAACTGGTGATACAAATGAATATCTTTGGCCTGTAGTACAAAGATGAATATTTGATTCAAGATGTATATTGATTGATGCTATAGGGATAAAATATTGATGATGGACTTTTAAATCTTAGAAGATAGTAGAATTCATTCTCTACTTGACTCTTCAAATGGATTGCTGTTTCCGCTGCAGTTGTTGATCTAAAACTTGTTGTCTATTATATTTTATCAGATTTTTCCCTGTTAAAGACTAATGATAATTTGTTGTATATTATCTTAGTCATAATATTCTTTACTGGGCTAATTGAGCTCACCCTTTTTCTTTTTGTTCCATTTTTCTCAGGAGGCGAGAATATAACGAGAACTAGTCGGGGTGTGGAGTGATGTTTCTAGTCAGTTGTGTTAGCAGTCCTCACTATTTTGTAAAATAGTATTTCAATAATTGTAATGAGGACTTATTTGAGTGTGGATATTGTCTAGAAGACAATATTTGTATTTAAACTCACAGTTTATGTATTATCGTATTTTGCACGACAATTGTAATAATAATGTTGTAGTTGTTTATGTACCATGTATTTGGTGACTCAGAATAGGTGATGTATACCTATTTTGGGGGTGTCACAGTTGATATCAGAGCTTAGAGATATGGTCTCTGGCGGAGATCAAGGAATCGAACTAGGAGGGGAGAGACGAGTAAATCCTTCGCTAGTGTGTCCTACCTAAGCTTATTTATTAGTCGGTTATAATATAGGGGTATTCTGTGGTATGTCGATTTCTTTAGTTAACCCTAATTTTATGGCAGTATTTGAGAATGGCAGCTGAGAATGTTAACAATAGAGTAAATGAGACTGTGGAGACACCTTTAATCACCAACAAGGGGAACGTGCAACATGAATGCAATATTCCTCCTGTAAGCAACACTACTGAACAAATGATGAATGATGGAATGTTTAGAAGCTTTTTATAGTTCATGCAAAATCAGACGAGGGAGACTTGTGTACAAAATATGAGTGGAAATGATAGCAACGCGTAGCTTGTCACAACCAAGCAGTTCAAAGAGTTGGGACCACCAGAATTTGTGGGAAAGCCGGATCCGATCAAGGTGAAAACGTGGATTAAGCAAATTACTAAGATATTTGATGTCTTGGGATGCACGGAGGAACAGAAGGTTCTATTTGCCACCTTTATGTTTCGTGGTGTGGCAGACTACTGGTGGAAGACTGTGAAGCGTACCCAGCCAGCCGCACTCAACATGTCTTGGGAAACATTTCAGAAACTGTTTAATGACAAGTACTTTCTTGAAAGTATTTATCATATGGAGGAGGTAGAGTTTATTAGACTGGAACAAAACAACATGACGGTGTCCTAGTACGAGACGAAGTTCGCAGAGTTATCCAGGTTTGCAGCTCATTTGGTAGAGAATGAGGAACGAATGACGCGGATGTTTCTGAGAGGTCTAAAACCCGAGATTCGGTAATATCTTATATCTCATAAATTTTTTTTATATTCAGATGTTGTAAATAGGGCTCAATTATTAGAGCGAGATAATGAGTATATTCAACTGAGGGACCACAACCAGGGTCATACCGGTGGCAGCAGTCATTGGAGCAATGAAAACCAGCGGGGAGGAAAATAGTCGGACTAAAGTGGTAACCACTCTGGTGGTAATCGTAGCTATGATGGTAGAAGAAGCGAGTCGTGGGGAGATTTCAAAAAGAGAAGGTACAACAATGATAACGTGAAGACGTTAGCACCAACTATTTCTAGGGGAGGAGAACCAACACCAGTCGTTTGTTATAAATGGTCATATAGCTAGAGATTGTCTTGTTACGAAACCAGGTCCAATGGGAATGGTGACTCCGAAGGCTATTCCGGACAAGTCAAAGTTAGCGGTTCCTGGAAGAGCATTTGTCGTGACTGGCCAAAACGCGAGGAATCCGAACGAGGTGATCACGGGTAAGCTAATCATAAACTCTTGCTAAGTTTATACCTTATTAGATACCGGTTCTACCCATTCTTTTATCTCTCCTACTTGTGCTCAACGTTTGAACTTGACTTCGGAGAAATTAAACTTTGACTTATCTATTGAGACTCCGTTAGGAGAAACTTTCATTACATCTACTATTTATAATTCTTGCTTGATCCAAGTTGGTACCATCACATTACTTGTCGATCTTATTTCTTTGAAAATACTTGCATTTGATGTGATTTTAGGGATTGATTGGTTAACTATTCATCATGCCAAAATTGATTATTTTCGTAAGGTTGTTAGTTTTCATATTCCTAACCAACCTATTATGCGAATTCAAACAACCAAACCATTAAAGTCAATCACTGTCATATCAAGCCATAAAGCCATTCGCTTATTGAAAAACAGATGTCAAGCTTTCTTAGCCCATGTCATGGACTTGAACAAAAATACGTCAGATTTGAATTATATTTCTATTGTTAGTGAATTTCCTGACGTATTTCCTGAAGATCTTCCCGGTCTACCCCCAGAACGTGAAGTTGAATTCTTTATTGACCTTGAACCTGGTACAAAACCCATTTCTAAAACCCCATATCGAATGGCTCCTATTAAACTTCAGGAGTTAAAGGTCCAACTACAGGAGTTGTTGGACATTGGTTTCATTCATCCTAGTACATCTCCTTGGGGTGCTCCTATTTTATTCATAAAGAAGAAAGATGGGAGTATGCGACTTTGTATTGAATATCGGAAATTAAACCATGTCACCATCAAGAATAGGTATCCGCTACCTCGCATAAATGACATGTTTAACCAGTTGCAAGGAGCACAATTCTTTTCAAAGATTGATCTTCATTCTGGATATCATCAGCTGAAGATTAAAACTGAGGATATTCTGAAGACTGCCTTCAGAACTCGGTATGGGCATTATGAATTCTTAGTCATATCTTTTGGATTGACTAATGCTCCTACTACTTTCATGGATATGATGAACCGTGTGTTTAAGAAATATTTGGATCAGTTCGTTGTTATCTTTATTGATTACATCCTCATCTATTCCAAAAGTTGTGAAGATCATGAGCACCATTTGAAGCTAGTACTCCAAAAGCTTCGCGATAACAAGCTATATGCCAAGCTGAAGAAATGCGAGTTCTGGCTTGAGGAAGTAGCATTCCTTGGGCACGTGGTGTCAAAACATGGAGTATCTGTTGACCCGGTAAAGATTGAAGCCATACAAAGTTGGGAGCAACCGAAGTCGGTGACCGAAGTACGTAGCCTTTTGGGCTTAGCTGGTTATTATCAGAGATTCGTGGAAAGATTTTCTTGAATCGCTACTCCGTTAACTCAGCTGACTCAGAAAGATACAAAATTCGTATGGAGCGAGGAATGCGAGAAGAGTTTCCAAGAGCTCAAGAGGAGACTCATTTCGGCACATGTTTTGACAATACCATCTGGTTCGAATGGATTTGTTATCTACAACGATGCTTCAGGCAAAGGGTTAGGATGTGTTCTCATGCAACATGGAAAAGTCATAGCCTATGCCTAGCGACAACTCAAAGAATATGAGAGGAATTACCCTACTCATAATCTAGAGTTGGCAGCAATCGTTTTCGCATTAAAGATTTGGAGACACTACCTATATGGGGAGAAAGTGGAGATTTATACGGATCATAATAGCCTTAAATATTTCTTCACCCAAAAGGAACTCAACATGTGGCAACGACGTTGACTTGAGCTGTTGAAAGATTTCGATCATACCATCCTGGAAAAGCGAACGTAGTAGCTGACGCATTGAGTAGAAGATTATATGTGGGTACGAGTGCGATATTGTCAACGCAAAAGCCCATTTTATATGACTTTCAAAGGATGGAGATAGAGTTAAAGGCTCCAAGTACCCACGTGATGATATCAAACATACGAGTAGAACTGACTGTAATCAATAAAGTTAAAGCTGCTCAAGCTACGGACCTGGAGCTGATGCGTATGAAGAAGAAAGTGCAAGAAGGTGTTATTCCAGAAGCAAGAATAGATAAAGAAGGAATACTTCGAGTCAACTCCAGACTTTATTTTCCTAACGATTCTGACTTGAAGCATAGAATCATGATGGAGGCACACAACACACCGTTTGCAATCCATCCTGGGAATACCAAAATGTATTATGATCTTCGACATACATTTTGGTGGAGCAATATGAAGAGAGAGATCGCGGAGTTTATCTCGTGGTGTTTAACTTGTCAACGTGTAAAGGTGGAGCATCAAGTGCCAAAGGGTCCATTGCAACCACTTGAGATTCTGAAATGGAAGTGGGAACACATTACTATGAATTTCGTTGCGGGTCTTCCCAAGGTTTCTCAAGGCATAGATGCGATAGGTCATTGTTGATATATTAACCAAGTCTACTCATTTCTTGCCTATACGGGAGACTTATTCCCTTGAACGTCTTGCTCGTATGTACGTAAATGAGATTGTACGATTGCATGGCATGCTAGTATCCATAGTTTTGGATCGTGACCAAAGATTCACTTAACAATTTTGGGTTAGCTTGTAGAAAGCTATGGGCACGGATTTACGATTCAGTTCGACATACCATCCTCAAACGGACGGGCAATCAGAAAGGACTATTCAAACTCTTGAAGATCTATTAAGACTCTATGTCCTGGATTTCAAAGGAAGTTGGGATAAGTACTTGCCATTGGTGGAATTCTTCTATAATAATAGTTATCAAGCAAGTATAGGCATGGCTCCATTCGAGGTGTTGTATGGAAGAAAATATCATTCTCCAGTATGCTGGGACGAGGTGGGTGAAGCAACATTGTTGGGACCAGAATTGGTACATATAACTACAGAGAAAACCTAAATGATCCGACAACGTATACAAACGGTACAACATCGACAAAAGAGTTATGCGGATCTTCATCGAAAGGACGTGGAATTTAATATTGGGGATCATGTATTGTTACGTATTGCTTCATGAAGGGAGTAACAAGATTTGGGAAGAGAGAAAAGCTCAATCCAAGATTTGTTGGTTCATTTGAGATTCTTGACCGAATAGGAAATGTGGCCTATAGACTCGCATTACCTTCAAGCATGTCTCGTGTTCATAGTATTTTTCACATTCTATGATTCGTAAATATGTGAAAGACCCGAACCACATAATTGAGTTAGAACCAGACGAAATAGTCGAAGATTTAACGTACGAGGAGGTACCTGTTAAGATCTTGGATAGGAAAGAGCATGTCCTACGCACCATGGTTATACCACAGGTTAAGATTTTGTGGAGGAACCATGCTATTGAAAAAATGACCTGGGAGTTGGAATAAAAAATGAAAGCAAGGTATCCGCACCTTTTCAAAACACCAGGTACGTACGTCAATTTTGAGGATGAAATTTCATAAGGAGGGGAGGTTGTAAGACCCCAACGTATTCATAAATAAATTTGAATTTTGTCTAATTTTTATTTTAAATAATAATGTGTTAATTTGATATAATGCTTTGGTTATGGGTGAAATGTGTAAATTTTACAAAATAAGCAAGTGGTTATAAAATATTCATTGTTGTCGGGGAGTATTCGTTTGGTCGTGGAATATTCTATCGAGAAATATTCGTACGATGGCGCAGCCATTTGTGGGCCCCATAACGAAAAATGGTCGGATGAAGAAAACAACAAGTTTGAGTTTTATAAATAACGGTGCAGTTGTTACCGTTAACACTGTTGGAATAACCGGTGGTTAAAATACAGTAATACGCGTGGGTACACAGTAGCACACGGTATTGCATAGTATTGTTAAATTATTGATCCTTACGTAAAAAGGCACTACTCAATAATTGTTACAGTAATTACTGTTTAATATTTTATTTTATTGATTCAATAATTGCTACGTTGATATTTTATATTATTGTTGTTTCAATAATTGTCACTATACAGTATCTCCATTATCAGATCAATAATTCATATTATTTGAATAATATTATTAGATAGCATTATTGGCAATGTCTAAAGAAGTTCTGTCTAAGGAGAGGTTTGGTCTCCTAATTGCGCACCAGTAAGGAGAAATCCTTATCGGAAAGTCCCCTCTTTCTTGGGAACGACCTGGTTGTCATAATTGTGATTCTGTAATATTATTTGTGAATAAATAATTATTAATTTATATGATAAGAAAATATTTATTTTATGTTGAATTAATGCTGAGGTATTTTATCAGTATTTTGTCAGAATTGAAGTATTAAAAATCGTCCGTATGTGGATTTTGGGTATTTTTTATTTGGAATTTGAAAAAACTTTCTTCTACAAAATTGTAGAGAATTAAATTTCCTATGGAATAGACATGGGATTCAAAATTTTCTAATAAAATGGTTATTTATTATGAATTATTAATGTTACTGATTATTTAAAATATTTTAAAAATTTCTAGAATGGGTGGGCCCCACTTTTGGTTGGTGAGAAATGTACTAAAATTTTATTTCAAAAGTGGTGGGCGTGAATAGTAGCAGGTAAAGCCATCAGGTAGCAGCTTAGTCTGCTTTGGCGTTCTAAGCATTTTTTCTATAAATAGGGTGCTTAGTTATAATTGAAAATCACACCAGAAACAAGTTTTCTCTATTTCTTTCTCTATATTATCGAGCGTATTTTGGTGAGTATTTAGATACTTTGAGAGTTTCTATTCAGTACAAGTTTTCTTCAGCCTTATACCTGATATTTCAGTCGAAAGTACTGTTCTTTTGAGGTAAGGGATGTTATTTTCTTCGTAAATGATATTTTCTTTCAATATCATTATGTCGAAATATTGATATGAATTTTATTATGGAATTTCTACCTTTTTGTGTTGAGATTACTATTTACGTATACGGCACTATTAACGTATACGACAATATTCACAAATACGATATTATTCACAAAAAAATAAAATTTTCTCTTCTTTGTCCAAGATGTTTATTATGGTTACTATATTTGATTGTATCCATGTTTTGATCTTCATTCTTGAATTTTACTCCATTATGGTTTATTATGGAGCATTTTTGAACTAGAATAAACTGTAGTACGAATCCCTAATATTTGTCCTTTTGTCTCACTGGATTCATTTTCTTTAAGATATTTTTCATCATCCTCAGTCCTAAATGATGATATTACTGAATATCTTTGGCCTGTAGTGCAAAGATGAATGAATAACTGATGAATATCTTTGGCCCGTAGTGCAAAGATGAACAGGTGTTTAGATGAACATGACCAACTGGTGATACAAATGAATATCTTTGGCCTGTAGTAAAAAGATGAATATTTGATTCAAGATGTATATTGATTGATGTTACATGGATAAAATATTGATGATGAACTTTTAAATCTTAGAAGATAGTAGAATTCATTCTCTACTTGACTCTTCTAATGGATTGTTGTTTCCGCTGCAGTTGTTGATTTAAAACTTGTTATCTATTATATTTTATCATATTTTTCTCTGTTGAAGACTAATGATAATTTGTTGTATATTATCTTAGTCATAATATTCTTTACTGGGCTAGTTGAGTTCACCCTTTTTCTTTTTGTTCCATTTTTCTCAGGAGGCAAGAATATAGCGGGAACTGGTCGGGTTGTGGAGTGATGTTTCAAGTCAGTTGTGTTAGCAGTCCTCACTATTTTGTAAAATAGTATTTCAATAATTGTAATGCGGACTTATTTGAGTGTGAATATTGTCTAGAAGACAATATTTGTATTTAAACTCACAGTTTATGTGTTGTCGTATTTTGCACGACAATTGTAGTAATGATGTTGTAGTTGTTTATATACTATGTATTTTACGACTCAGAATAGGTATGTATACCTATTTTAGGGGCGTCACAACAAGTCACTGTTAGCCATACAAATTGGTTTAAGGAACCCCTGTAGACTTCCAAGATATTAGATGCTGAAAACTGTTGTCTTACTGACTTGACTAGCTCAACCTGGAAAAAAAATGGAATAAATATCATAGTTCAGGTGAAACTTGAAAATGTGCTCAAATGGAGATATATCTAATATCTTATATGGAACATGTTGTATTAAACAGAAAAGTTAAGATAATGATTGAAATGACTACGGGCATCCTAACCAATTGCTTTGTGTGAAACCCCAGATTTTATAAATAAAGATTTAATTTTTTTGAAATATTTTTTTTAAATATTATGGTGTGAATTTGAGATAATGTTATAGTTGTGGGTAGTATTTATAAATTTTATAAAGTATACAAGTTGTTGTATTATATCCGATTGGTCGGAAAATATTATTTTTTGTCGGAGAATATTCGTACAGCGGCACAATTATTGGTGGACCCCACAACAAATTATTGTCGGATTGAGAAAACGACAAAAATATTTTATGAAAATAACGACGGAAGTTTTACCGTTAATACTGTTGAACTACTCGGTAGTAAACGTACAGTAATACGTGTGGTTGCATAGTAGCATACGATATTGATTATTGAGACTTACGTGATAAGTCACTCAGTTTTGTTTTATTGGTATTATTAATGTAATAAAACAGAAAATCTTTTTATATAAAACAGAATACTTTTATAAAGTTATTCGTTTTATTAGGCTAATAGTAAAATCTTTTTATATAAAACAGAATATTTTTATAAAGTTATCTATTTTATTAGACAATAATTAGAATATATTATATTTTATTATGCATAGTATTTGCATAGTGCCTGCATAGTGTTTGCATAGTAAAATCTTTTATAAAGTTATTCGTTTTATTAGATTATAAATAGAATATATTATATTTTATTTAATAGATTTTACTTTAAATATGGACCGTCAGATTAAAGTAAATCAATCTCGACCGTTCATGAGTTAGTTACTATGCAGTCCATTTTTCTATAAATAGAAGCTCATTTCTTCATTATTTCTTACGAATTTACTGAAACTCTAGAGAGAGAAACTATAGAGAGAGAGTTTTTCTTCTATAATCTTGAGCTTATTTATTTAGAGTTTAAGAAAGCTTTGAGCGTAGTGCAAGTTTTCTTCGAGTATATCCTCGCCCTACCAGTCGGAATACTCTTCTTTCAAAGGTAAGGGATATTATTTGTTGTACTCGTAAAGGGTATTCTTTCTTTCTTATTCATGAAAAGAACCTCTGTTATTCCATTCTTTATTATTCTGTTGGAATAACCTGTATATGCGGGCTACCCTATACTTGGTGAAATTCTTCTGTTGTTTCATTCTTTATTATTCTGTTAGAATATCATGTCTGTGCGTTTACGCCGAACCTGGTTCCATTATTTATTATTATGTCAGAATATCCTGTCTGTGCGTTTTACGTCGGACCTGGTTCCATTATTTATTATTATGTCGGAATATCCTGTCTGTGCGTTTTACGCCGGACCTGGTTCCATTCTTTATTATTCTGTTGGAATATCCTATCTGTGCGTTTTACGTCGGACCTATTTTCGTTATTTATTATTCTATTGGAATAACCTGCCTGTGCGATCTATCGCATGCATGGTGATTTCTTTTGTTATTCCATTCTTTATTATACTCAGCTGGTTAAAACTTTGACTTCTATACTCCATGAAATTAGTGGAATATCCTTGATATTTACGCTTCATCCAGTATCTTTTCATGTAAATATTCTTCTGAGCATTCTTGAATTTTACTTTACAAAGCAGTATCATGTTGACAATTTGGACATTATCAGTTCCTAGATAAATTAATTCTTGAACTTGTTTTATTGAATTCTTATATCATTGTCATTATCCTCATGCTTATATTATGTTGAAAGTCATCTATGGCCTATATTGCATAGATGGACTTGGTATGATTATGACCAGGGATTATTCAGTATAATCATAACCGTAATGTTACAAATGATGTGAAAAAAGTCCTCATTGGCCCGTAGTGCATTGGTGGACAGTTTTTGGTATGATTATGACTATGGATTCTCTTTGGCCGTAGTGCAGAGATGAATTATTTTATGGCATGATCAGGACCGTTGATGAAAATATGATTATCTTTAGCCGTAGTGCATGGATAATTCGTGGTCGTGATACTAAAGAATATGCTTGGCCGTAGTGCAGGGGTGATTTGATGATGTGGATTATTTATTAAGCTGAGTCTCAGCGATAAAAGTTATGAAAAATCTTTTAAATCATAAAAGATAGTTGATTTTATTCTCTACTTGACTCTTTTAATGGATTGCTTGATCCGCTGCAGTTAAACTTGATGTCTATTGTATTTTATTAGTTTAACATTGTTGAAGACTAATGATAATTTATTTTGCATTATCTTAGTCATAATATTTTTTACTGGGCTAGTTGAGTTCACCCTTTCTTTCACTGTTCTCTTCAGGAAATGAGAATATAGTTGGGACGAGTCAGGAAACGGAGTGATGGACCAGATGATAGCATTGGTAGTCCTCACTATTCTATGTAATAGTGTGATAATAATTGTAATGAGGACTCCTTTTGAGTTTGTATATTCTCTAGTAGACAATATTTGTATTCAAACTCACAGTTTATGTTTTGTCGTATTGTACACGACAGTTGTATTATTAAGTTGTATTTATATTTTGTACCATGTATCTGGCGACTCAAGATGGCTGATGTATACCTAATTTTGGGGGCGTCACACTTTGCTATATCAGTGACATCCTTCTCAACAAAAGTTTAAATCTTGGAGCAATTGTCGTATGTTTTTATTACAGTTGATATAGTCAAACTTCTCCCCAAAATGATTAAGTTTTAAGAAACGTCGACAATCAACATCATTTTCACAGTAACCCACCTGAGAAAATTTACAAAAGAGAACAAAGATGACATGCAAGTTCTCCCTCCGACATTCCATTCTATGGAAAACATTGATAACATGCCTTGCTTTCCTAGGACTCTCCTCAAGTTTAGAGGCAACCCAAACACAACTTGCAGCAAGCCTCTGTGATGAAATAAACTAGGTCAGACGTAAAAAGCATATAGGACCATGCTGCCATTTCCAACTCAATTTTAAGAGGTAACATGTATAGAGAAGAAAATAAACCTTCACATTAAACCGAACAAAGGACTTCTTGCAATAGAAGCGATGAAATAGAACCTGACCAGGCGCCATTACTGCTTGAGGTCTATAGAAGTAATCAAGGAAACTCCCATCCAAGTCCAGAAGAAATTTGCAGGAATTTCTCCTTACCAATTTAAAGCATTTAAAACCACAAATTGTTACATAAAGATTTATAACTTGGATCAAAGTATGGAATTATTTGGAACATTGGCAAAAGGAAAGACACTGTTTAATCAGGACAAGGGAATTTTTATGTGTGTGATTATGTACATATATGCTAAATAACCAATAGATTTGCTGGTTACCAAGTGGAATAGGAATTAAGATGGGTATTAGACAAAGTAAATCAATTGATCTCCCTAACAAAACAATGAACATTACATAGGAAAGGATACAATTTCATCAAAATACCACTTTCCTGGATAAGGTCGCAGCCATATATTCGTAAGTTTAATTATGTGGTCTCATATATTCCATCTTTCCTAGACGGTGAGTTCTGTAGCTCCTCATCCGTCAAATAGAATGTATCTAAGGCTGTGTAGATCATAGTTGCCAAAGTAGTAACTCAGTGAACTGTTACAAGAAAAAAAAAGGTCAAGAACCTTAATTGTGTAAAACATATTCAAAAATCCATAAAAAATCCATAACAAAATTATGCCCTCATATAGCAAGAAATCAAATCAAAACCACATAAAAATGCACCTTCTGATAATTGCTATTTTGTAGAGGCGATACTTGCTATTTTGATTTGATGGATTTTGTCCCAATCCTCCAAAATTTTCTTAATTACTCCTCATGTTGAAAGGATTTAAGCACCCAAACCTCCGCTCCAATAAATTTTTGTCCTTACGATTCCCGATCTTTTCCCTTTTCCCCATCTAGCAGAGATGAAGGCGAATGTGGCTGTATCTTTGAAGGCGGAGATGGTGGCTTTGGGTGTTAGGCTTTCAGACGAGAAAATGGAGACGGTTACGGAGTGAGTGACGACGAAGTGGTGAGGAGAAGTTGGCGAGAAGGAGAGAGAAGTGATAGATGAGGAACATCGTTGCCTCGTCACTTAACTCTTTGATAGTGAGGAACTCCAACACATTGTCACTGACATTAATCACATCAGCCTTGTCCCAAATGCTGAAGATCTTCTCCCTTGCATGCCTCCTCAGCTGATGGCCACAGTGGTAGCCGAAGGTTTGGATTGTAGGAGAGCAGGGCACCCACTTCCTTTGCTACCTCCATCGTAGAGAGAGAAAGTACAGAGATAGGAGAGAGAAGAAAGTAGATCGTCCTTGTTTTAATTTCAAATTTTTACTTCCGCGTTTTTATTTTTTGCTCCGTGTTTTTTACATAGATAACATTTTTTTTAAAAAAATGTTATCTATTTAAAACCAAAAATTGCCTTTATAAATACATAACGTTTTTTCATATGTATCTACAACGTTTTGTTAAAAAACATTGTAAAAAAACACCACAACGTTTTTTATAAAAACGTCATCTTTTAAGTGTTGTCTTTTTATGATTTTGTACTAGTGGGTTGTCACCGGGGTTTGACTTGAACTCCCAGGGTTGTCACCGGGATTTAACTTGATCTCCCGGGGTTATCATCGGGGTTTTGTTTGATCTCCCGGGGTTGGCACTGGGGTTCGATTTGATCTCTCAGGGTTTGACTTGATATCTCTGAGTTATCATCGGGGTTTGACTTGATCTCCCGGGGTTGTCACCGAGGTTTGACTTGATCTCCCAGAGTTATCACCGGGGTTTGTCTTGATCTCCCAGGGTTGTCACCGAGGTTTGGTTTAATCTCCCGGGGTTGTCACCGAGGTTTGTCTTGATGATTTTGACTTCCAAGGTTGTCTTTGGAAAATAAAAGACGATTATGTCCTCCTACATGGTTAGTAAAAGGAATGCAAAAATTCGAGTGTCTATAGATGCCCCTCTTTATCATGTTCATGCAAAGTTATGGAATAAATAGGATAAAGATTACTAGACACTTGAAATGTGACAAGATTAAATGATGCCATGCAATGCAGTATAATATTATGTTATGGACTCTAACCATTTATTGTTTAGGATTACTTCCAACGGTATTCTATCACAGACTGCTCCCGCCTTTTCTGCAGAGGTGGAGTTGTCAATGATGGTCTCCACTAAACTGCCTTGATGTCTACTCGAGCGATAGTTTACACATGCTTTCATCACTGAACTTTCTCGATGCCTACTCGAATGGTAGTTTGCAAAGCTTTCATCACGAGATCTTTCTCGATGCTATATTGGATTGAAGCCAACAGTTTAAAATGTCCGTCAGTACTATTGAGACTGATTCAATGATATGTTGTAGAGATATTTTCAAGATCCTTGTTGGGGAGATTTTCCTATGGCTAATACCACTGGACCTTTTTAAATTCGACGTCAGAGTTGTTACCAACGTTCTTTGTCTTCAAATACGCTTTCTGACTTTACCTCCTATAGGGATGTTCCTCTTTTGATGACTGACCCCATTTGGGATTCCCGATGCCTATCTTGATGATAGCTTGCTTTGGTTGTCATCATTGGATTCTTCTTGTCATTACGCTGGGATTGTCACCACCGTCTTGGCTTTCTATCAGGTTGATGCTGATAGTTCTAGTGGAGATAGAGCTTTTATTGCTTGCTTCCACATTATCCTCACAATACCTACTAAAATAGTAGTTTGTGAAGGTTGACCATCACCGAATTTCCTCGGTGCCTACTTGAATAGTAGTTTACAACGGTCTGAAAATCACCTAACCTTTATATTTCCTCGACTGGGAATTTATATAACAGATTCCATCATCGATCCTCCCCGAGGAAGATCGTTTTCCACGATTTTTCATCATCGGATCTTTCTCGATGCTACGCTAGATTTGTTGCCAACGGTTTACAATATCAGATACTCTGACCTTCATTAAAGCAATTCTCAACGGCTTACATCACCGGACCCTTCCCGATGCTACGCTGGAGTTATTGCTAACGGTTTACACTGTCAATCATTTTGACCTTCGTTGAATTAGTTTTCAATGGCTTATATCACCGGATCTTTCCCCATGCTATGTTGGAGTTGTCGCCAACGGTTTACACTGTCAATCATTCTGAGCTTCATTGAAGTAGTTTTCAACGGCTTACATCACCGAATCTTTTTCGATGCTACATTGGAGTTGTCAGTAACGATTTACACTATCAATCATTCTGACCTTCGTTAAAGTAGTTTTCAACGGCTTACATCACTGGACCTTTTTCGATGCTACGCTAGAGTTGTTGCCAATGGTTTACACTAAATTTCTAGATTTCCATAGTTTGACATCTTGTTTCTGGGTTTCAGACCCTTTCTGCTCAATTACGTAGAACCTTTTTTCCTGATTTGACTTTTTACCTTTCGGGAACTCGGTTATAACTCAAATTTGATCGAGCTGGAGGGGCTGAGGACCACTCTGGGTGGCCGTGGGTTGACTCGCGGCTCCCAGCAGGCTTATTTACTCCCCTCGTTCCTTTCATAAGTCATTTTTAAATTGAACTATACTGAAAAATCTGAAATTTCTCTCTCACATCTTCTCAGTTTGGCCTGCTATTTTGCAAAATTCGTCACCGTATAAACGTTTTGCACTACTCTTGTAACGTTTACATATTTTGTTTTCATGTTTTGACCGTTAGAACGTTAAATTTCATATAGAATGCTTCTAAACACAAATAGCGAATATGCATGCTTATATGACTTGATAAAAATGATCAGACTTAGTAAATGCTTATATTTTACCATGTTGAACATATTGATGTGAAAAAAACTAATTTCTAAGACAATCATTTGGCACCTTTTTTTGCTAGTTTATTCATCCTATTTGAGGACAAATGAGCACGAGTTTTTCAAAAAAAATGCACATGGTAATTTGGTTGACATTGCGCCTTACTTTTAATGTTTAATATCTATATCTTTTTATTGGGTTGGTGTGCTAATGAATGGCAACATAGTCATGCCTATGTGTATGTGGACAATCCATTTTACAAATGAGACTCTAGAAAAAAAATTCATGAGCCCAAGAATTTAATGAACATGCAATTTTAACTCTACTGGGGATGTATGTTAACCTAATGCATGCTTTAAGACTTAAACTAGGTGTGAAGTAATGATTTAACTTCAGTAAGCTTTAAGTTAGAAACTTACCTCACCCTTTCTGTGGTAATTTGGAGATTTTATTCAGGTTATGGATTCAGATAGACCAAATAGCTCTTGCACGACCAAATAGCTCTCGCACGATCTCTGTAGGCTTGAGGAGGAGAGCTTCTGATGTCCCTCGACCTCGTCCAGCCTGGCAGCCTCGCCGGTTGACTAAGTTAGTGATTCGTCCTATTCAAGTCGATAGGGCAGATGCTATAGATGAGGAGGATGATGTTCCTATTGAGGACCCATCTCCTTCTACTTCTATACCTCGTAGGGAGCTTCCAGTTATCATCGTGATGATTCCAGATCTCCTAGATGATTTGAGTCTTCATCCCTCGATCTACCTCCATACGAACGAGGTAATAGTTGTTTTCATTTTTACCTTTTTTCTTTTCCCAATTTTGGGGCAAGGGTTTTGATCTTAATTTTGAACTTGATGCAGGTTCTTGGCTTTACTCAGCCCAGGGGAACTGGTTTAGCATTCACTCCTTGTACCAGACCCTTCATCTGGAGTACCAGGCCATCGTTCATTCTTGGGATTTAGAGGCCTTCTTCTCTATTCCTCCTCGTCGCTTCCCCTGGGGTTATTTGAGGGCTTTATCCAAGCACTGGTTCCACCAGACTCAGTCTCTCCATTTGTTGGACTGTGAGGTGATGATGACACCAATGGACTGGCGATTCATTACAAGGTTAGAGTTTACAGGGGAGTCAGTGCCTTTGGTGACTGACATTTCACTGGCTGTAATTCGATCTCTTATGGGAGTTCTTGCCACGACCCTCAAAGGTCGGACCATCAGCTCTAGGCCCTTGAGTGTGGGTGTCACGAGTGGGGCTTTGACTGAGCCTTTACCTGATGATCAAAGGGTTAGAGATCGCATTCTTCAGTGATTGTTCTTGCTCATCATTAGGGGTTGCTTCGTAGCGGACAACTCCTCGATGGTCTCTTTTGCTTTGGTTAACACCACTCGTGATGTGGATTGCATCAGGGATTTTGACTAGGGCTTATTAACCTTTGCCTATTTTCTTTGTGGGATGCGCCTACGGTCAGATAGCGTGAGAGAGGCATGGCTAGGCTTTTACCCATTTTTACTGGTGAGCAATTTTCTTTATCTCTTAATTTCCTCTATTCGGGCAATCAATCTTCATAATTGATGACATTTAATCTTTGCATTTTTAATTTTGGGCCTATGAGAGGCTTCCTTACCTTCGCCCAATTACTATATTAGGTCTGGAGACCTAGCCATGGGGTCGATGATGGCATCACTCCACACTTGTAAAGGTTCTCGTAGCAAAGGGGTTTACCCATTCTCGGTTATAGTTAGAGTTGCTGACTGCAGATGTCATCACATGGGTTCCCTACACCAAGGATCATTTGATAGTAGGTTTTAAGGGTGGCTTTCCGATCGGTGTAGAGTATGTATTATCCACTTGTTGGACCCCTCTCTTGACTGATGGAGGTTTGGAGCTCTACTTTGGAGAGCATCCTATCAAAAGCATCACAAAGGAGATTCGTGTTCCATTCTTTCCTCCCACCAGACTACACTGGCCTTTATCCCAGATAGTCATCGAGATTCCCATGATGGGTCTAGATGGCTTTACTTTATCAAAGGGCCCTTACACTCAGGATGCCTTCCATTGCTGGTGGACTCCTCGCACCATTGAAGCTCAGACTCGTGCCACTCAGTTCATGGGGGATATGGTTCATGGGTCCGTGATGATGACAAACTAGATCGCCTGTGTTTGAGAGCCCACTCATTTGGATCAGATTGATAGCTTAACCCAAAGGTTGGATCGGGCGCATTTTTCATCCAACATTTGGGTAGAGATCCATCAGAGGCAGATTGTTTTGATCTATCCAGCTCTGGTGCTGGCCCCTCAGGTGACCCATATTCTGATAGTTTCACCGGAGCAGACCTCTCTTTGTATCGACTTGACGTTCCATCTGGCAGAGATATAGTGACTCAGGAGGAGTAACAGCAGGTTGATCGATTTGATGATGTAGATATCATAGATTTCTTTAAATAGATTTCTCGTTATCTCTTTTGATAGGCCACTGTTAGTTTTTGGGTGGTTGTGCCCTATTTCTCATTATATCTTTTGATAGGCCTCTGTTAGGATGTGCCCCATTTTCTTATACTTTTTATTTTTAGTTGTAGACAGAGATGATGTATTTAATCTTTATTAGATGATGATGTATGTATGTATAATGGTTTCTATTTCTTGCATCATATTGTCATTTATCACTGTCATTTATCATGATGCATGTATTGTGTCATGGATATGCATTCATATGGGTGATTTTAGCATTGACCCCTGGATGGTCTCATGATACGGTTCTACAGATATCTTCATCTACTGTCAGTCGGATTTAACATACACCACCCACATTGATAGCCTCTTCTTTGAGATCATGGCATAATAGTTTACCTCCCACAGATTGGATGACAATTAATCAGATGTTGAGACATTCGATGACCCTCCTGACATTCCAAGTACCATTGGGTTTTGTAGAAGGCATGATATCTTGTTGGATATCTAAGAGACAGGTCTTCATATTTGATATCCACGAGCTGACTCCTACATTATGAGTGCAATACTGATTTGCCCTTGGATCAGCCTTGTGCTAGGATGGCTATTGGCGATATGAGACGGCAGTTTATGACACTGACTAGCTTATGACGCAAAGTTATCATGGATGAAATCACTTCAGGGCATGTGGCGTCCTTGGATTTCATGATTGATCGATTTGGATCGCTGGACACCTATCTACGACATTCAGGAGACTTCACCATTACTAAGGGTAAGTGGTAGGTTGCCCGTATAGATATTCTATTGATGTGCGTCGTGGCCTATTTGTATATATAGCTATACATGGACCATCTAGACATTGGCCTGATCACAATAGTACGTGCTCTTAGGGAGGGTTGCACTATCTTGCCCATGATATTGGCGGAGACCTTAAGGTCGGCCACATTTTGCCATACCCATCCTGTGGGATTTTTTAGGGGCAGTGCTGTTTTATTGTACGTGTGGTTTATGACACATTTGGGACCGATCGACACTTTTAGACATCATAGGTACTGCTTTACTCATGAGATAGCCAAGTCTTATTCTTTCCAGTTGGCTATTTGTACAGATGCAACATCTTAGTTGGCTTTTCTGACAGTGATCGAGGATCCATTTTGCCCTGTTTAGGACGCAACTCTCCTTATAGCTTTATTACTTATGCGGTTGGCATTGACTATGTACCCCTGGCTAGTTTGAGAGGGCTGACCACATATCATCCATTGGTCGTCATGGGATATTTTGATCAGTTTCAGGATATTCACCCCTTTGATGCGGCCTTGGGTCAACGACTATCAGCTTCATCTCTGTTAGCAGATGATGACTTGACCAGGATTTATGATTGTTGGACTCGTCGTGAGGAGGCTGATTTTTTGACTAGTCATCCGGGTCATTCTTTAGAGTATTCTGCTTGGCTGGAGGCAAATATTGCATCGACTATGGTTGTTCACGCAGAGCCGAGAATTGATTCTGATGAGGAGGATCCTATGGAGGAGCCCGATTCTCCTATCGAGGATGAGCTATTTGCTAGTTTAATGTCAACTTTGGTCAGTGACACCCCTAGCCCTCCTGTTGCACCTTCTGTAGAGTATTTAAAGCAGAGGATACATCTTATGACATTTAAGAGGGATCAAGCTATGGCCCTGATGTTGACGACACTTTCTGGCCGCGATGTCACCTTGCTGAGAGGGATGACGCTTGAGTTATCTGGGATGCAACTTTTGTTGAGCGGGATGATGTTGGAGAAGCTCGGGACGTAGCTTTTGTTAAGAGGGATGATGCTCTAGCCGCTCGGGATGCTACTTTTGTTGAGTGGGATGAGGCTCGAGCTACCCGGGATGCTTCCTTTCCTGATAGTACTGCCCTTAGATCCAACATGGATAACATTATTGCAGATATGAGTGCATTTATAGATGATCATTGTAGCATTATACAGATAGCTGTGGATCTTCCGGCTCGCATGGAGACCTTAGGGCAGGAGCTCATAGATTCACCTCCATCTTCTGAGAGGGATGTTATATTGGACTTGCTATCTCGTTTATCTGCGGGTTTATTGACTAGCTTTCATTTTATTGCGTAGACTAGGTCTGCCATTTTAGTCATGCATATGATACATTGTGTATATTAAACAGGATTATATGGCAAAGAAATATATTTTGATTCATTTCCCTTTTGGATATGTTTTGTCATTGCTGGATGATTACCACTTTTTTCATGCATGGCTGTCTTGATATATCATGAACTTTTCCTTGATGGATTGACATTAAGACGTCAGAGAATACCTCAGAATGGCTCGTCGATCAGAAAAGTTTGACAGCATTTGAGGTTTTATCTAAGGTTTGGTGTCTTTGGACTAGTTTGATTTGGATTTTTTTGTTTAGTTTGACGCACCATAGATGGCTGCCAACGTACTCCCGTAGATGAGAGATCGGGTCATTCATAGTTCAAGCTTAGCTTGAAGAGTTAAAAAATGTTTATTTGTGTTTTAGCTTGGTTTGAGGGGTTTTTGGATTTTTTGTTTGGTTTGACTGCACCATAGATAGCTGCTTTCGTACTCCCATTGATGGGGGGGAGATCAGATCTTTCGTAATTCAAGCTTTAATTCAAGCTTTGTAGTGAAACCCCGAATTAACTTGGCTTTTTTTTCAGAAGGTGGTTTGCAGGTGACTCATAAATAATACCTCTTCACGGCGTCAGAATTGAAGAAGCTCGGGGAATTGTTCCCCATCCATTTCTTGCAATCTGATGGCTCCTCCCGTCAATACTTCCTTGATAATGAAAGGTACTTCCTAATTCGGGGTGAATTTTCCTTTGGATTCATCTTGTTTGGCAAGGACTTTCTTCAATACCAAATCATTTTCTTTGAATTGTTAAAGCCAGACTTTCTTGTTGTATAACCGAGCAATCCTTTGCTGATATAATTGCCCATGAAAGATAACTGTAGCACTTTTCTTATCTATCAGAGATAACTGGTAGTACCGTTCTTGCAACCACTAGTCTTCTTCCATCGGAGCATCTATTAACACTCTTTATGACTCCATTTATACTTCTATAGGGTGCTTCCATGTCATAGACTAATGAGTTGGGGGTAGCCCCAGTAGAAGTGCGTATTGACGTTCTGTAGGCTAGCAAAGTTAGAGGCAATAAGTCAGGTCATCCTTTATGATTGACGGGTATTATTTGCATAATTTTCTTGATATTCTTGTTAGTTGCTTCGACATCACCATTCATCTTGGGACGAAAGATGACAGAATTAAGGTGCTTGATATGGAATTTGCTGCATAATTCTTCCATCATCTGGTTGTTTAGATTTTTGGCATTATCTAATACGATCACCTCTAGTTGTCCATATCGACAGATAATATTATTTCTGATGAAACCAATGATTACCTATTTGGTGACTTTGGGAAAAGAGGTCGCTTCTATCTATTTGGTGAAGTAATCAATCATGGTGAAGATCAATCGATAACCATTGCTGGCTTTGGGTTCTATTGGCCCAATCACGTCCATTCCCCACATTGAAAAGGGCCACGACGAACTCATACAATGCAATTTGTTTGGAGGAGCGTGGATCTCATTTACATGGACTTGGCATTGATAGCATCTCCTGACGTGATCATCACAGTCGGCTTTGAGAGAAATCGAATAATGCCCCAGTTCTTAATATCTTCTTGGAAAGTAAAGGACCGCTCATCTGTGGACCACATACTCCACCATGGACTTCATTCATGAGTCTTTGGGCTTGATCTTTGTCCAGACATCCTAAAAGGCCTATTTCAGCATCCCTTTTGTAAAGTGTGTCTCCGCTCAAATAGAATTTCAAGGCCATTTTATGGATTCGCTTTCTTTCGACTTGACTTGCCCCAGTGGGCGTAGATTCATCTCGAAGATATTCTTTGATGTCATGATACTAGGGCTGTTTGATGGGAGGCAGTTCATCTAATACTTCTCCAATGTAATTTCCATAGGCTGGTGCCTTCTGGCTTATAAATTTGATATCAGGAATTCCCATCCTATCAAATATATGGATCAAGGAAGCCAATGTTGCCAACGTATCAGTTAAGGCGGCATGCTATTCATGGTGGCCACGGTACCCCCGACGCAAGTCGGGTAGCAAACCGCTCTGGTATCGGGCTCGGGAGATTAGTCGACCCGCGGGTCAGAAACTCTCGGTAACAAAAAAAGAAAAAAAAGTCATTCCTACTTCGAGGGATGTGGATGAAGGTTATTTCCTCAAACTCCATAGCCATCTTGATAACTTGCCAATAATATGGGCAGCAAATGCAATTCTTTGGTATAATGCTCCCCGGTGGTTTGTTTGATAACCAACTCAAAATCCCCAAAGACCAACAATTGTTTGATATCCATGGATTGGGCCATTTTCAATCCCATTATAAAGCCTTCATACTCAACTGTGTTGTTGGTGTTGACAAACTGCAGCTTGATGGCCATAGGATACTACTATTCTCTTGTAAAAGCTACAAGAACTTCCCCTACTCTGGCACCTTCCATATATATGGCTCCATCAAAATACAATTTCCAAGATTGGACTGTATTTTCTCAATGGGTTTGTTGAATTGTCATTATTCCATCATCTGGGAAATATGTTTTCAAGGGTTCGAAATTTCCTGATGGTGCTTTGGCTTATTGATCTGCAATTCCATGACTTTTGATGGACTTTTGATGGACTTTTGAGTCACATAGATGATATTGTACTGTTGGAGGATCAACTGCTATTTGGACAGTCAAAAATTCAATATGGGTTTGTTGAATACGTACTTCAGAGGATCCATGTGGGATATTAGATAGGTTGTGTGCCCATAGAGATAACATTGTAACCTTATGGCGGCCCATGCTAATGCACAGCAGGTCTTTTCAATCAAAGTGTACTTCTGCTCGCCGCTACTGAATCTTTTGCTGAGGTAATAGATAGATATTTCCTTGCCTCTATCGTCTTTTTGCCCCAGTATGCAGCCTATAGCTTTGGCTCTGACTGACAAGTACATGAATATGGGAACCTTGTCCCTTGGGGGTACCAAGACAGGGGCTTTGATCAACTGCTTCTTGATGGACAGGAAAGCTTTTTGACACTCTTTATTCCACTTCATGGAGGAATTTTTCCTTAACAGCTTAAAGATGGGGTCACACGTTGCTGTGAGTTGAGAAATGAATCTGCTTATGAAATTGATTTTCCCCAGAAATTCTCGTATTTCCTTTTCTGTCCGTGGCACAGACATCTTGGTGATTGCTTTAATTTTGGCGGGATCTAATTCAATGCCTCTGATGCTTACTAGGAATCCCAACAACTTACCTGATTTGACTCCGAAGGCACATTTGGCAGGATTCAACTTTAAGTTATATTTGCGCAATCGGTTGAAAAGCTTTTTGAGATGGTTGATATGGTCATCTTCCTTCTGGGATTTGACGATGATATCATCCACTTAGACCTCTATTTCTTTGTACATCATGTCCTGAAAAAGGGTTATCATGGCTCACTGATAGGTGGCACCGATATTGAAAAGGCCGAAAGATAAACATCTGTAACAAAAGGTTCCCTAGGGAGTAATGAAGGTTATTTTCTCCCTATCCTCTTCAACAACCATTATCTGATGATACCCATCGAAGCAGTAAACAAAAGAATATATGTCATACTGTTCCGTGTTGTCTATTAGTATGTGAATAAAAGGTACTGGAAAGTTATCCTCGAGACAAGCTTTGTTCAAATCCCCGTAATCCACGCATACTCGTACCTTTCCTCTGGGCTTGGGCACAGGAACTATATTGGATAGCCACTCAGGGTAGGTTGATACCATGATGATGCCGGCTTTGAATTGTTTAACAATTTCTTCTTTGACTTTCAAACTCCACTCAGGTTTTAGTTGCCTAAGCTTCTGTTTGATTGGCTTGAATCCTTCTTTAATGGGCAGTCGATGAATGACAATATCAGTAGACAAACCAATCATGTCTTCATGTGACCATGGAAACACATCATGTAATTGAGTTAGTAGAGCAATCAGGTCTTTTCTTTAGTTTAGGGTAAGGTCCATGCCTATCTAGATTTCTTTAAGTTTTCTGAGGTTCCAATATTGACAGTGGTGGTTTGATCAAGGTTTGGTTTGGGTTTGTCTTCGACCCATTCTTTGATCTCCTCCGGCACTTCATAGTCATCTATCTCCTCTTGATCAATCCTCATCAAGTCAAAGTCCATTTCTATATCAAAGTTGTAGTCACTGCAAAAAATTGGCATCTCATCAGCAAGGCCACATAGATCCAACTCTAGAGTCCTGAAAACAAAATGCTTTCACTTAATATATAAAACTGTTTAATCATACAAAACATTAGAAAAAGCATGACAAAAGTAATTGTTGGCGCTGTGCAACAAAAATAAGCAATATATAATATCCACACTTCAGGGCAGATGAACTTTCTGCCTCTTTTACCCTTTTCGACGGATACAAGGAGTGCTGCTCCAGTTGTCTAGGGTCAAGTCTTTGTTAACCGTTGTGATAAAGGGATGGTTGATATCCTCCTCCTCTTTGAAAATGACCATGACTGAACTCACATCAAGGTCAATAATTATCTTTGAATGGTTCTCCTTAGCCCTATTTATGCGAGGGATCAAGATTTAATCTTCTGAATAGTCATCATCTGGGGTATCCTCGTTCAGACTCTCAATATGTGCCAGAAAATGTACCTTTGCAAATCGATATTGTACTTCTTGCAGGAACCTTATTTTCCTTAACAGGAGTCTGGATTTCCTTTTCACTGACCGTATTAACCTTAGGAATCAACATACTGGCAGCCACAACAGGAATTTTCCTCATAGGCTTCACAAATCCTGCAACCGTAAGGTTTGGTAGCAGAATGGTAGAGAAAGGAACTGGTGGATGCTTGTGCGGGTTTTGGTTGTTTGATCCAGAGGAATAGCCTAATCCAGCCTTCCCTGTCTGGCTAGGAATTTGAACTGGACTTCAGATTCCTTACTGACTCTTCCATAACCCTTGTCCGGGCCAAAAACCCAAGGATATCATTTCTCGACTAGCTAGCATTACTTCGGTGGAAACTCCGGGCTTTAAAGATGGGGCTCCAATAGGTTGGTACCGATTGTTGCTCACCTCAATGGCTTGAAAACTTACAGGCTCAACTCCCTCATCGAGACTGATCACAAGCATATTGCTTCGTATATGGATAGGATATTCTGGTTCGGCAATGATATTTACCATATTGACATTAATGATATACTTGACTTGTTGATGAAGGGTGGACAGAACTGCTCCTGCAATATGGATCCACGATCTTCCTAATAATATATTATATCCAGTGGTAATGTTTAGCACTTGGAAGGAAACGTAGAAAGTATGGGGACCAATTTCTAACAGAAGTTCAATTTCTTCTATACCCTCTCGCCGAGATCCATCAAAGACCCTTATGACTACATGACTAGTCCATATTCGATTTAGATTGATCTTCATTCTTTCCAACATGGTATAGGGACAGATATTCAAGAACGATCCTCCATCTATCAACACACCTCTTACCACATATCCTGAGGACATCACTACTATGTGCAATGACTTGTAATGATCCGTCCCTTCTGATGGTATGTCATCATCAGTGAAAGATATCACATTACTATTAAAAATGTGATCTATCAAATGATGAAAATTAGTGGTATCTATCGTCATTGACAGGTGAGCTTCTTCCGATGATCCTCTGAAGATAAAACCAAATCCAAAATGGATATCTGTCGGGGTGCTTCTTTTAATCTTTGCCCACTTTGGTTTCATTATGCCCTATCTTGCTGAGGAATTCTTCAATTTGCACCTCGAACACTCTTCCCTTGTATTTAATGACTGACTTTATTACTCGTTGAGGTAGATACACCGTGTATTAACCAAGAATTTTAAGTCACTTTGTAAGTAAATATGTTACTATTATTGAAAACTTTGTGGCATATAGTGATTAAATATGCGGGATGACTATATAATAGAAGACTATGGCTAAATACATATATATTGTGTGTATGGATATGTGTAATTACTAGTTATGTAATTAGAATAAAAACGGGAAGCTACATAACCTAACTATACCTTAGGTGTCGTAATTAAATAACATAAGGGTTATAGTATTGAGAAATGTTAGTATTTAAGATTTATAGTAACCTAAGAGCTTAACCTAATTATCTCAATTGATTATTTATTTTAAACCTAATTAAAACAAGCCTAATTGAGTTATAAGATTAATTGGACCTAAGTAAGTATTTGAATCCCAAAAGATTAGGGATAGAAATACTAAATAAATAATTAGGGTAAGAAAAATCAAAAGTAATAGACTATGTTACTCGCATGGCCCAAATAAATAAATTAGAAAGCCCAAAAGAATTAAATTGAAAGTCCAAACTTTAGCCCACTTGATAAGGGACATTTTGGACATTTGATTAATCAAATTGGCATTAACAATAAAACCAAAATGGGGCAAAAAGGGGGGAGTATGGCCGAGTATAGGGGTGCCTTAAATGGCCTTGTAATGTGATAACCAAGTTGCTATTTTTGGTAACCAATCCCTTTAAACCTTGTGTGTCAAGCTCACATTGGTTGGAAATCTCTAAAGTAGATTACATAAAATCCTAAAAGATAAGATAAGGGTAATTACCTAATGCTTAAAAGAAGTATGGGGGATATTAACATAGATATAGATTTTATATCCATACTAATATACTAATACTCTCATTTCTCTTCATTTCATTCTCTCATCTTCACTCTTAAGCTAAGCAAAAGAAAGAAAAACACAAGAGAGAGAGAAAGAGAGGAGGCCGAGGGTGTAAAGGAGAGGAGAGGGAGAGAACTTCAAGTTTATGCATCCTAAGGTCATCCATTACTTTGGAAAGATAAGGAGGATAACAAAGAAATCAAGGTGAGGTCCTATTCTAGTTCCTTTTCCTTTTATTTTGTTTTATTTTTAAAGTTATTAAGAGGTTACGTTCTAAGACTCAAGAATCCTTAGATCTTTATGTTTTATGTAAGGATCTATGTGACACCCCCAAATCGAGATATTTCATTACCTCAAGATTGGGTTTTTACGTAATCAAAACATTCATATCTAACTACCCAATAATAATAAATTGAATAATAAAAACCCATACAGGATTACTTTAATAAAAACATTATCTCCCAGGTTATCTAACCTTTAATTACAATCATTCAAATGCGAAAATTGAATTATTACATCACATCATTATTAAAAGTCTGTCATCATAACGATAAAGTAAAATTACAAGTCTTCTTCACTTGTATATTTTTCCCTTTCCTTTGCTAGTTGAAAGCTCATCTACCTTCTCAACTTTAGCTGTAATGAGTGTATAGATATGCAAGAGTGAGCAAAACAATTGCCCACTGGATACAACAATAAATCAATAGGAAAATAATAATAATAATGGCCAACGAATAGACTCATCAAGTCTGAATAATAGTCCAACAATGATAATCAAAAACTGGAATCCAAAATATGGAATATATGTAACTGACGGTCATAAGACCATGAACTATGTCCACAGTTGCGAGTAATCTTTCAACTCCAACTTTAACAGTCATAAGATTATAAGGACTCCTCGTACTTAGGGGGATCAGCCCTTCGTATAATGTATTGTGCACAAAATAATTTAACGCTACGCGTAAATTATTCCTTAATAATAATAGGGTTGTTCATCCCAGTATTTAGAATACAAGTCTGCACCAAAGAAAGTTTGGTTTGGATAAGCTTTCAAGGGAAATTGAAGTTTAACGAACATCAACTAGAGGACTAGTTGAATCAATAGTGTTTGATAATCACAACAGATGTTGATAACGACATAATATAAAATAATTGAGAATCATAAATGAATTGATTATAAATATTAAACTCATGCTTGAATTAACTATAGAGCATAAGTATTCAACAAAATGAATAAAATGGTAAACCTTTGCTTGAACAATCAATAAGTTAAGGTTAGAGTTTATAACATTAGGAATGAAATTACTGAACGTACATCAACTTATAGCAAGTTGGAAACTAAAAACTTGCCCAACATGGTATTACCTCATACAAAGAATTAAAACAGTTTAATAATAGAGACGAGAGTTCAAAGGCAACGTTCATTATGCAATAATAGATTTTAAGAAACTTGCTTAATTGTAAACAAGTTAGAATGAATCAATCACATGAGAATTTTAAATAATATTAGAGTTAAAGTTTGCTCGAATGAATTTTAGGAACAATTGACTTATTAATAATAGTTAAGATAAAAAAAACTTGCTCAATCAAAAGAATAAATTTACACAATGTAATAATAGAACTAACTCAACGAAAGTGTAGAGTTAGAAAACTTTCTCAATGTAACAAGATAGGGTTTAGAAACTTGCCTTGAGCATAAGCTATAAAATTAAACTCACGATCACCTACACATAATTTTAAAACCACAATACCTATTAGATATGCTAACATACCATGACATGTTCATTACCATTTACATTTCAGAAACTCTAAGTGTTTTACTTCACAACACTTGTTTAACTTTCATTATGTATACTAAATTATCACATAACACGTTTTTTTGATTTACTAATCATTTTTACAACTTTGAATTTATAATACATATAACACCACTCTAAGTTAGCCTAGTTGTTACATGTTGGACACAGTACCATAACCTTTAGCTAAGCCACAACGAACGACCAAAGTCTGCAGAATTAGCAGACTTCAATGTCTGGAAATGGGCACTCGTGCAGTCGAGCGAGTTTTGTATTGGGAGGCCGAGCGCCCACGCCATAGCTACGCACCCGCGCGACACACAAAACTCAGTTTTTGCAGAACAGAGCTTCGACATTTTTCTTAAGCCAACTAACACGAATTTACCCACCAAACAGTGGTAATAACATGTAAGATAGATATAACAGTATCAGAAACATGTTTGCTAACATTTACAACCAATTAGCACAATTTATCAACAACTAGAACTATTTTAATTTCTCAATCTTCATGTTTTTCATAAAAACTCAATTTTCTTGATATTCATTCTAAAAATTATCACTATGAATTCAATACTTTACCAAATCATCTCATTCAAATTATGTTATGTTCGTATCTCAACAAACTAGCATAAACAAAACTCAATTAACATCTTAGTATGCAATTTGACCATCAAAATTGGTACTTACATAGTTACATATGAAAACATAAACACTTACATCATTTTCTTTTACTGTTATCCGAAAATTAACCTGCGATTTCCTTATTTGACATAAACTCTAGCATTATAAACATATACAATTGCAATTACCAACTATATAAATCCACAATTTAACAATTGCTTATTACAGAACATGAGAAACAAATACATATATATATTATCACAGTTATGAACATACCTTTTGTTGCTTGACAAAATTTCTTGCTAAATACACTGGATTTGACGTGAAAATTTCCTAGACTCCTCTCCAATTCTCTCTCAAGAAATTCTCAATTTTCTTAGAGTTCTCAGTATCACAACACAGACCAACTTAAGCGTAAAAACCCAAACTGAATAGTAAGCATAAACAAAAGAAACTGATACACCTTAATACGCATAAATATAATAACAGTTACAAAAATAAACGTATATATTATAATTATATTATACTTATTATTTTATATATTTTATTTATTTTAAAAATCTAGAAATTCCAAAAGACATAAGGCTTGTTTGGCAAAAACCATTTAATTTTAAAGAATTAAATTACTTAAGTCTTGTTTGGTAAAAAAACTAAATTAAACCCTTTTTTAATTTATTTTAATAAACACTTTAGTTTATAATTATAATCGCATACTATATTTTAATTAAAAATAGCATTTTAGCAAATATCACAAAATTATAATTTTCATTATAACTTTTTTTAATAATTTAATATACCATCTAAATTATTAAATCAAAACAACAATAGACACATCAAATAAATATTTATATTATTCGATAAATATTTAATTTTAGAATTTGAAATTTCGGATCGTTACATCCTTCCCTCCTTATAAGGATTCTGTCCCTAGAATCACAATTCAAACAACCAAATCGTTACATTTTTCCCTACTTACAAAGATTCTGTCCCAAGAATCGAAGACACAGACTAAACAAATAACTCAGGGTAATTTTTCATCATTTCAGCTTCGAGTTCCTAGAAGGTATCACTTTATTCCTGAGTACTTGTTCTTTCCTGTTGACTATCTAGATAGGAATCTCTTCGTAAGACAAATCTTTACTGAACTGCAATGGTTCATACTCAATCGCATGCTTGTAATCGGGTTTATACGGTCGCAACACCGACACATGGAAAACATTATGCACATGCTCCAATTCTGGAGGTAAAGCTACCTCATAAGCTACTTCTCCCACTCTTCGTAGTTCCTCGAACGGTCCAATAAACCTTGGGCTGAGCTTTCCTTTCTTGTCAAAACGAATTTTTCCCTTCCAAGGAGAAACTTTCAGGAACACGAAACTTCTTGCTTCAAACTCACGATTCTGACGGTGATGATCAACATACTTTTTCTGTCGGTCTTGAGCAGCTACCAGTCTTGCTCCGATGAGTTTGATAACTTCAGCGGTCTGTTGTACCAGTTTTGGGCCTAATAGTTGACACTCACCAACTTCATCCCAGCATATTGGAGTTCTGCACTTTCTGTCGTATAACGCCTCGTATGGCGGCATACCAATGCTTGAGTGGTAACTGTTGTTGTATACAAATTCCACCAATGGTAGATGATCATCCCAGTTTTCTTTGAAATCCATGATGCACGCTCTAAGCATATCCTCTAGCGTCTGGATTGTCCGTTCGCTTTTCCCATCAGTTTGCGGATGATATGATGTGCTCATCTTCAGTTGCGTTCCCAAGCATTCTTGTAGTCTCTTCCAGAAATTTAATGTGAATCTTGGATTTCTGTCTGATACAATTCACACTAGAACTCCATATCTTGAGACGATTTCTTTAACGTATAGCTTCGCCAGCTGATCAAGATTAAATCTAATCTTTATTGGTAAAAAGTGTGCAGACTTCGTTAATCTGTCCACTATCACCCATATCGCATCGTATCGTTTCTAAGTCGTTGGAAAACCTACCACAAAATCCATTGTGATATGCTCCCACTTCCATTCCGATATTTCTAACGGTTGAAGTAACCCGCTTAGTCGTTGATGCTTGACCTTCACTTTCTGACATGTCAAGCATTTTGCAATGCATTCTGTAACATCTCTTTTCATGTTTGGCCACCAAAAATGACGCCGTAAATCTTGATACATTTTCGTACTTCCCGGATGAATCGAATATCTTGAGCTATAAGCTTTCGTCAAGATGTCTTCTTTAATATACTGCACTGCTGTAACCCAAATTCATCCCTCAAATCTTAGCATTCCCTCAGTATCGACCTTATACTTCACTTCTTTACCCTCGGGCACGCTTTCCTTTATTTTCTTGCATTCTTCATCCTGTAGTTGTGTGTTCTTCACTTTGTCCACCAAAGTTGGACCAGCTTCTATCTGAAACAATTTTTCACCGGATTCTTCTGGAAATTTGATTTCTAGCTCTAACCTTGCCATTGCTGAAATGAGCTCCTCCTTTTTAGTTAACAACATCAACTTTTCTCTGCCTTTCCTACTCAAGGCATCAGTAACCACGTTAGCTTTGCCTGGATGATAAAAGATCTCACAATCGTAATCCTTTATCAATTCCATCCATCTCCTTTGTCGTATGTTCAGGTCTTTCTGTGTGAAAATATACTTCAGACTCTTATGGTCTATGTAGATCTCACATTTTTCTCTATAAAGATAGTGTCTCCATATCTTTAATGCAAACACAAGCGCGCGCCGCCAACTCTAAATCATGAGTTGGATACCCTTTCTCGTAGTCTTTCAGTTGCCTTGATGCATAGGCAATAACTTTGTCGTTCTGCATAAGGACACAACCCAATCCTTTGTGTGAAACATCAATATACACCACAAAGTTTCCTGTATTATTTGGTAACAACAACACAGGTGCCACACTTAACTTCTTCTATTCTTGAAAACTTTTCTCACACTTTTCTGTCCAAACAAATTTTACAGATTTTCTCATCAAATTTGTCAACGAATTAGCAATCTTGGAAAAATCCTGAATAAACCGTCTATAATAGCCTGCCAATCCCAAGAAACTTCTCACTTCTGATGGATTTCTTGGTTGTTTCCAATTTATCACAGCTTTGACTTTTGATGGATCCACTGAAATACCATCCTTATCGATTACATGACCAAGAAATTGTACACGTTCCAGCCAAAATTCACATTTAGAAAATTTTGCGTACACCTTTTCTTTTCTTAGCGTCTCCAGCGTCAGACGTAAGTGTTCCACGTGTTCCTCTTGAGTTTTAGAGTACACCAAAATATCATCGATAAATACCACCACAAACTTGTCTAAAAATGGTTCAAACACCCTGTTCATCAAATCCATGGACACTGCAGGGGCGTTTGTCAAACCAAATGACATCACTAAAAATTCGTAATGTCCATAACGAGTTCGGAATGTCGTCTTCGGTATATCCTCCTTCCTCACTTTCAATTGGTGATATCCACTTATCAAATCTATTTTTGAAAAATATTTAGCACCCTTCAATTGATCAAACAAGTCATCTATTCTTGGCAATGGATATTTGTTCTTAATAGTGACTTTGTTCAATTCTCTATAATCAATGCAAAGACGCATTGACCCATCCTTCTTCTTCACGAATAATACAGGTGCTCCCCACGGTGATAAGCTCGGTTGAATGTATTTCTTATCCAGCAGTTCTTGAAGTTGCACCATCAGTTCCTTCATTTCCACCGGAGCCATTCTGTATGGGGCCTTCGATATTGGTGCGGTTCCTGGCGCTAAGTCGATCACGAACTCGATTTCTCTGTCAGGCGAAAGTCCTGGCAAATCCTCCAAAAAAAAGTACAAATTCCCTAACCACTGGTATCTTTTCCAATTTTACACCCTCTTTCTTTTGAGTATCGACTATGTAGGCTAAGTACCCCACATAACCTTGACTCAGCAAATTCTTGGCCTGCATCATCGTCAGACATCTCATTTGTCTAGGTAATTTGCTACCATGAAAAACTACCTTTGACAGAGTCATAAGGTTTACACACTTCTTTTGGCAGTCAATTATTGCCCCATAATTGAATAGCCAATCCATTCTCAATATCACGTCAAACTCTCCAAGTTTTATCGGGATTAAATCTACCATCATGATATTCCCCTTAATATTCACCCTACAATTTTTGTATACGAACCTAACAGGAATTACTTTCCTATTCGCAATTTCTATGTTCAAAGGGAAATTCAACTCTTTACTAGGTATTTCTAACTTCTAAGCAAAATCATCAAATATAAACGAATAAGTAGCACCCGAATCAAATAATACATATGCATTTATATCATTAATTTGGATAATACTTGACACGACATCTTTTGATTGCACTGCGTCCTGCACCGTCATGTTAAAGGTTTTGGCTGTGGGCTTATTTGTTGACGTCGGTCCAGCAATAGTTAGTGCACCTCCACTAGCATTTCCCTTGCTTCCAGCGGTCTAACCAGACTTCTTCTTTGGACACTCGTGTGCAAAGTGATCCTTTGACCACAGGTGTATCAAACATTCTTCTTGGGTTGGGTGCAATTTGGGGCAATGTGACCCTCTTGGCCACAGTTGAAGCATACTCGTTTCCCCATCAAGCACACACCCTTGTGAAACTTTCCACACGTAGCATATGCTTCGAACTTCTTCTTTTGCTGGCTTCCTTGCTAATTTCCAACTCCCCCATTCGCATTCCACTTCCTCTTCAAATTGTTGTTACCATTTCCACCATTATTACCTCCACCATTCTTAACTACTTCACCTTCATTCTTCTTCTTCCTCTGCTCTTGGTTATGTTTTGTTACAGCCTCGCCCCCACTCTCAGCGAGAATTGCCTTCTCCATTACTGCTACAAATGTTTTCAACAGGAACAAGGAGACCCTACTATACAACCAGGGCTTCAATCCTTGTTCAAACCTTTTCGCCTTCCGTTCGTACGTGCTGACTTGATATGGCGCAAACCTCGCCCACTCGTTGAATTTAGTGGCATATTCAGACACCGTCATCGTCCCTGCTTCAGTTCCAAAAACTGCACTTCTAATTGACTCTTCGAACTCTCTGGGAAATAGGTCTCGAAGAACAATTCCTTAAACCTATCCCAGGTCATCACCCCTAGCTCTTCACGAGTTTTATTGGACTGCCACCAATAACTAGCCTCTGCTTTTAACATGAATATTGCGAAAGCAGTCTTCTGATCATCCTCTACCCTAGCGACATCGAACACCTTTTCTATCTCCATAATCCAGGTTTGTGCATCCACTAGATTCATATGGACCCACGGAATTCAGGTGGTCCAACCGCCTTGAATTCCTTAAACATTGTACCTTGGTTCTGAGGTTGATTCTACAACGCTCCAGTCAGTAACGTCACTAGCTGCTGAACTGGGTTATCTCCCACATTGTTGTTGTTATTTTCCTCAGTGGTTCTCTATCGTGGTGGTTGACGTCTTTGAGGCATTTTCTGTTAAAATACATCCATTAGATTATATTCAACCTTTAAAGTATTATATATTTAAATTACACATCATAAAAGATCGTCACGTAACACATAACACTTTGAATAAAATAATAACTTTTATTCATTCATAATCTTTTTGAAAACATCATAACAATGGCATCACTGCTATTTACATTACTTCCCTGAACTACTAAAGTTTCGGGATAACATCATTATCATATCCCATAGGTTACATCACACTTGGGATTTACATATTATTTAACATTTTATTAGTTTTATCACAGGCACATTCTCTACGATGTCCTACTAAGTTAGTCCGTAGCCTTTTGACGTTCTTCTTCCATAATTCAGAATATTGTTCGACGATCTAACACGTACGATGGCAGAGTCTCGAACTGAATCGGATAGCCCATGACCCGATCTTGAGCTCGATTAATCACTTTGTTGAATACGTTTTTCATCTCTTCCATCTTCATCCTCTTTGCTTGCGCATCTCTTACTGCTATCCCGGCTCGTTGAAAAGCTTCTTCGTACGCATCTTCGGCTCTTGCCCTCTTAGTAGCTTCTTCCCTAAGCTTATTCTTCAATTCAGCGACCTCCTCGATCAGTTGTTCTTTCTCTCCTTCAGTCTGAACCAGCTTCTCCTCGACATTACTCAGACGTTCCTCTCGATCTAGGATCTCACCGTCTTTCTGTGCCATCGAGGTCTGTTGTTCAACTACTATCTCCTGCAACTCCTCAATGGTATCCTGCAGTTCCACGTTACGATCGTAGACTTCATCGTACATACGAGCAGCTATCGAGTTAAGTGGAATCTCCTCATCCTCGTCCTCCTCATCCCCTGACTGTGGCAGCTCAACAGGTTCCTCTTCATCCTCCTCATCAGGTACTCTTTCCCGCTCAACTACTGTGACCGACAGAACTGTTTCCCGTGGCAGTAGTTGTTCCCAAATCACCTGAATATCTTGAGGGTCCTCCTCTCTAGCCTGACTGGATCTTCCTACATTAGCCATCCTGACAACCAAATTTTAAGTTTAACTACTAATCATTACTACTCGACACTCACGAGCACACAAGTTATAAACACATAAGCACATAAGTGTTTTATTACTTCTTCCTTAAAACTCGATAAGAGTTTATCATCACTATCTTTTAAAAGGTTACTTTCTAAGGCTTTTCCCCACCTAAGGTTCATAACCTAAAGCTTTGATACCAACCTGTGACACCCCCAAATTTAGATACTTCATTACCTCAAGATTTGGTGTTCACGTAATCAAAACATTCATATCTAACTACCTAATCATAATAAATTGAATAATAAAAACCCATACAAGATTACTTTAATAAAAACATTATCTCCCAGGTTATCTAACCTTTAATTACAATAATTCAAATGTGGAAATTGAATTATTACATCACATCATTATTAAAAGTCTGTCATCATAACGATAAAGTAAAATTACAAGTCTTCATCACTTGTATATTTTTCCCTTTCCTTTGCTAGTTGAAGGCTCATCTACCTTCTCAACTTTAGCTGCAATGAGTGTATAGATATGCAAGAGTGAGCAAAACAATTGCCCACTAGATACAACAATAAATCAACAAGAAAATAATAATAATAATTGCCAACGAATAGACTTATCAAGTCTGAATAATAGTCCAACAATGATAATCAAAAATTGGAATCCAAAATATGGAATATATGTAACTGAGCAATCTTTTAACTCCAACTTTAACGGTCAAAAGACTATAAGGACTCCTCGTACTTATGGGGATCAGCCCTTCGTACAATGTATTGTGCACAAATATTTTAACGCTACGCGTAAATTATCCCCTAATAATAATAGGGTTGTTCATCCTAGTATTTAGAATACAAGTCCGCACCAAAGAAAGTTTGGTTTTGATAAGCTTTCAAGGGTAATTGGAGTTTAATGAACATCAACTAGAGGACTAGTTGAATCAATAGAATCACAACAGATGTTTAATAACAACATAATATAAAATAATTGAGAATCATAAATAAACTTATTATAAATATTAAACTCATGCTTGAATTAACTATAGAGCATAAGTATTCAATAAAATGAATAAAATGGTAAACTTTTACTTGAACAATCAATAAGCTAAGGTTAGAGTTTATAACATTAGGAATGAACGTACATCAACTGATAGCAAGCTGGAAACTAAAAACTTGCCAACATGGTATTACCTCATGCAAAGAATTAAAACAGTTTAATAATAGAGACGAGAGTTCAAAAGCTACGTTCATTATGCAATAATAGAATTTAAGAAACTTGCTTAATTGTAAACAAGTTAGAATGAATTAATCACATGAGAATTTCAAATAATATTAGAGTTAAAGTTTGCTCGAATGAATTTTAGGAACAATTGACTTATTAATAACAATTAAGATAAAAAAAACTTGCTCAATCAAAAGAATAAATTTACACAATGTAATAATAGAACTAACTCAACGAAAGTGTAGAGTTAGAAAACTTTCTCAATGTAACAAGATAGGGTTTAGAAACTTGTCTTGAGCATAAGCTATAAAATTAAACTCACGATCACCTACACATAATTTTAGAACCACAATACCTTTTAGATATGCTAACATACCATAACATGTTCATTACCATTTACATTTAAGAAACTCTAAGCGTTTTACTTCGCAACACTTGTTTAACTTTTATTATGTATACTAAATTATCACATAACACGTTTTTTTAATTTACTAATCATTTTTGCAACTTCGAATTTATAACACACATAACACCACTCTGAGTTAGCTTTGTTGGTACATGTTGGACACAGTACCATAACCTTTAGCTAAGCCACAACGAACGACCAAAGTCTGCAGAATTAGCAGACTTCAGTGTCTGGAAATGGGCACTCGCGCAACTGTGCTAGTTTTATATTGGGAGGTCGCGCGCCCCCGCGCTTAAGGGTTGCGCGCCCGCGCGACACACAGAACTCAGTTTTTGCATAATAGAGATTCAACATTTTTCTTAAACCAACTAACACGAATTTTACCCACCAAACAGTGGCAATAGCACATAAGATAAATATAACAGTATCAGAAACATGTTTGCTAACAATTACAACCAATTAGCACAATTTATCAACAACTAGAACTATTTTAATTTCTCAATTTTCCTGTTTTTCATAAAAACTCAATTTTCTTGATATTCATTCTAAAAATCATCACTATGAATTCAATACTTTACCAAATCATCTCATTCAAATTATGTTATGTTCGTATCTCAACAAACTAGCATAAACAAAACTCAATTAATATCTTAGTATGCAATTTGACCATCAAAATTGGTACTTATATAGTTAAATATGAAAACATAAACACTGACATCATTTTCTTTTACTGTTATCCGAAAATTAACATGTGATTTCCTTATTTGACATAAACTCTAGCATTATAAACATATACAATTGCAATTACCAACTATATAAATCCACAATTTAACAATTGTTTATTACAGAACATGAGAAACAAATACATATATATTATACCAGTTATGAACATACATTTTGTTGCTCGACAGAATTTCTTGCTAAATACACTGGATTTGACGTGAAAATTTCCTAGACTCCTCTCCAATTCTCTCTCAAGAAATTCTCAATTTTCTCAGAGTTCTCAGTATCACAACACAGACCAACTTAAGCGTAAAAACCCAAACTGAATAGTAAGCGTAAACAAAAGAAACTGATACACCTTAATACGCATAAATATAATAACAGTTACAAAAATAAACGTATATATTATAATTATATTATACTTATTGTTTTATATATTTTATTTATTTTAAAATTTTAGAAATTCCAAAAGCCATAAGGCTTGTTTGGCAAAAACCATTTAATTTTAAAGAATTAAATTACTCAAGCCTTGTTTGGTAAAAAAACTAAATTAAACCCTTTTTTAATTTATTTTAATAAACACTTTAGTTTATAATTATAATCGCATACCATATTTTAATTAAATATAGCATTTTAGCTAATATCACAAAATTATAATTTCCATTATAACTTTATTTAATAATTTAATATACCATCTAAATTATTAAATCAAAACAACAATAGACACATCAAATAAATATTTATATTATTCGATAAATATTTAATTTTATAATTTGAAATTTCGGATCGTTACAATCTAACCCTCTTGAATGTTAGAATGAGGATCCAAAGGAAGAAAATGGACTTAGGTTTCTTAAGGGTTAAAAACTCTAGCTTTTCTTCACTTGGATCACCTATAACTTGAGATCTATACCTCCGATTTATGATCCGTTAAAGGGTAGTGCTAGATATATAAGTTACCTAGTAAAACCAAGTGGTAGAACCCCAAACCACTGATTTTTCTAGCCATGGTGGCTGGTGGAGCCAAAACAATCAACTGTGGAACAAAACCAGTGGACCGTTCTTGGCCACTTGCTACCAAGGGTGGTTTCGTTTAGTTTCTATATTTTAAAAATTCTGGGGAAAATCAGGAAGGTACTTTGAAGAGTTATCTACATTTAGAAAAATGAATGGACTGTTTTGGATGTGTAGAATGAGAGATATGACCTTTATAAGAAAGGACTCTTTTAAACGTAAACATGAACAACTCTTTGTATGTAACTCGTAAAATGGTGACATTTTTACTGGAAAGACATATATATAACAAGAACGTACCCAGAAAGTTTCATGATGTTTGGACAAAAACTCAATTTATTAAAAATGTGGGAAAATTCGGCTATTTTAGGCCCTTTAAAAATAGTAAACCAAGCTGTAAAATTCTAGAAAAATTTGAGAATCATCAGGACACTAGTTTCTGTCTATTTCCAGAAAAGAAACATTTTTGGAACAGTTTTGGTATTTTTCTTGTAAATGGTTGTGTAATGAATAAATAAAAATAAATAACTATATGATGTCATAAATGGTAAAAATGTGATTTTAGAGCTTGGAAACCCTAAATATATTGTATTCTGATTTTGAGAGGGTATTTCAGTAATTTTTTATGAGAACTAATATTTATGACCTTTTAGGTTTATTAAATAAAGTTATTAATAAAGGATAAACCATTAAAATAAATTATTTAATTGGTTTAATAAATGATTAAAATATTATTATGATATTAATAATATTAGAATAAGATATTTTTAAATAATCAAGATTTAGATCAAGATTTAATTTAAAATATTATTAAATAATTAATAATATTATATTAAACCATTAATAAATGATTAAGATATTATTAAATGACTAATAATATTAGATTAAAATATTATCAATGAAATTAGTAATATTAGATTATAATATTATTAAAAATTAACAATATTATATTATAGTATTATTAGATGATTAAAATATTATTAAATAAGTAATAATATTTGAAATTAAATAAAATATTTAAAAAGTTAATAATATTAGTAAATGAATAAAATATTATTAAATAAATAATAATAATTAAATAATTAATAATATTAGTTAAGAATTAAGATATTATTAAATGATTAATAATATTAGTAAAAGAAGTAAGTGTTAAGAGTATTAGAAATTGATTAAAATATTATTAAGAGGTTAATAATATTAGTAAGCGAATAAAGTATTATTAGTTGATTAATAATACTAAGAAGTAAATAAAATATTATTAAGGATAATACTATTAGATGAGTTAAGATAATGTTTACGTGATAGTAATATTTTCAAGGGATGATAATATTACTAAGGAAGTATTGTAATGACTAAAAGTTCAATGATTTAATATAGAGTAATGATAATATATGATTTACTAATTTGAAGATCAATCATAGGTCTTTCAAAGGAAGATAGATTAAACTGCTTAACCGGATAAATTTAATTTCGTAGCAGTAGACTGCAAACGAGATAAGTTCTCTAACTCAAACTCGAGTTATTATTTTCAAAGCATGTTAGTGGATAGTTATTGTTGATTACTCCACATCCTTAATGATTATTGTTAATCGCACTTTGTGCAATCGAATTCATGTTCTATTATTTTTGAACTGTGAATTTATAAGTTCTTTCATTCATGAACTGTTTATGAGATAGATCTATGCTAGTTGTATCAGCTAGATCAAACATGTTAAATTTGTTAAATCAAATATGTTTTGAAGAGCTGTTCTTAATCAATTGGATTGGTAAGAACTCTTGACTAAGAAAAAGGACATTTTAATTGAAGCATGATATGGAAAATAATTGTTACCCGATTATGAGTGTTTATGCACAAGTCACCGTGCATGAAAGGATGATCTCCTTGATTACCAAAACTGTAATAGCCCAAAATTTTCTATATAAATAAATCAAAAAATTTGCGTATAATTTTTTTTATTATTATTCAAATAAATATGGGGAATATGTATAAGTCAAAGCGTATGTATTTATGTGATAAATAAAAATATATTTATTACATGAATAATTAAAAATAATTTTATTTTAGAATTATTGATTATTATAAAGTATATTCTTATAATAATAAATTTTATAGTAGAAATATTTTTATTAATTATTTTTCATGAAAATATGATTATATATTATTTAAATAATATATAAAATTATTATTAGAATTATTATAATAAATATTTTATTATATGAATTTGTTCAGATTATTCAAGTTAATTATTTTTAACTTAATTAATAATGCTATATATACAAGATAAATCAGATATGGAATTCAAACCCTAATTTTGGATTTTTGGCAAAGGAATGGGAATAATAATATTATATTAATTATATTTCAGTGCTATAAATATGTATGTTATGTGTTTAAGGTTAATCTAGGGAGCAGTTTTATTATAACCTGATAAACCCTAGTTTCGAAGATAGATGAGATTTTAAAAATCTATTAAGTCACTATGTTTTGTGGCATATGTTATGTATTATGAAATTTAATGTTAATTAGTGAAAATCCTAATTAATTTTGGAAATCCTAATTATTGGGAAACCCTAATTGACAACTTAGTAAGCCTAATTTGCTATGTATGAACCCTAATCGCTAAATTATCAAGCTTAATGCAAATTAGTGGACTTTAAGCCCTAATGTTCATGTATAATGTAATTAGAAACCTAATCTAATTAAGAAAAACCTAATTACAAATTAATAACCCTAATTGTTAGAATTAGTAACCCTAATTATCCAATTGGAGCCCTAATTGCTAAATTAGCAATCTTAATGATAATTAGTAAAACTTAAATCTAAATTTTCTATTCTATGAAATTAGATAACCTATGTTAATTAAAGAAAACCTTAATTACAATTTTAACAAACTAAAATTTTCATTTTTACCATAATTGCAAAATCCTAGAAATCCTACAAAAATCTTTATGGCAAACCCTAAGGGTCAAACCCTAAGGGTTTGCCAAATGACAAATTGGTAATTAAAATCACAAGTCAATTGTCCAAAATGCCCTTTTGTATTCTTTATTAAGCTTGATTGCAAATCCTACCAAATCTAGGAGTTGGTGACCAACTTATTTGACTTAAATAATGCTAGCAATCAGTCCATTATCAGTCAATACATGCATCTTAGACTTGTATAAATAGTTTAGGAGAGAGAAAATATCAATTATTAGCTCATTTTGCACAAAACACTCAATCATTTAATTTCTCTCAACTCAAAACCCACGAAATCCTTTGGCAATTCAGTCCCCAAAACCAGCCCCACTAGCACCCATAACAAAATCAGTAGCCTTGAATCAGAATTTGATCATAGAAGGTATAAACCCTAACTTGAAATCTAATCTCAGTTGCTATGTTAGATGTTATGATTTTATGTTAAAACATGTTTTTTATAGTCTATTTAAGTGATCTGGGTTGGTATCTTGTAGATCCATAACACCTAAGTGCTCAAAATTGAAATTTTCAAAAATCTGCGAATTTTTTTTTTGTGTCTGACAACGTAATGTCAGACCCTGTAGATCTTTCTCTGTTTATGTTTTTGGTTGTTTTAAGCTTTGTTCTTGTAGTATGCTATGAGCTCTTTAAACCGAAACTTGTATCAAGGTCAGAACATGAACAGATTTCATGTTATTCGTGGTCAAACCACGTTGACCGAGAGATTTCTGGGTAACCCAGATTTCCCCAGGTCGGTCTGACAGCGAGTTCATGGGCTTTGATCTATTAGTTGTTTATTTTTTTGTTTCTATTGTTGTAACAAGATTGTTTTATGGTATATGGACTACAGATTACAGCTTATAGATCACCTAAATAACATACGGATTTGATTTAATTGATAGTCAAACTAGCCCGGACGATCATGATTGCAGTTTTCTAGGTAACCCAGAAAACTTAAGAACACAGTTCTGACATGGCTTTGATCGGACCTTATCTGCTTGATGTGTTGTTGTTAAATGTGTTTTCTGTAATAGATCTCTTTAGTTACATGTTTTATATACACTGAAATCATTAGATCATAAAAAGATTACAAGACTAGCAAGTAGTGGAAGCCCAAAGTAAGACCCACGATCTATTCTTCATTTCTGGGCAAACCTAGAAATGAAGAACAGTTCTGACAGTCACTTTAGGCCTTTAGATCTTTCATTTGATGCATGTTATGACCATGTTTGTTGTTGTATCATGTAGTCTTGCACTATCACTATAAGATCTGACCAACAACCTGCCCAAAAACACAATACACACTGAAATACACTTGGTCAAACCCACCCACTCGAAACTGAAGAACGTAAAGAACACCTATAGTGACGATTCTGTCGCTATAGGCAGTCTTTATCGACATTTTATTTCTAAAATTAATTATTTTATTTAATAATTAGAGAAAATTAATTTTTAATTATTAAAAATACAAATTAAATTACTAAAAATTATTTTAAAGTCTTAAAATTAGTTTTTAATAATTTTTAACATATTTCATAAATATTTAATATTTTTGAAATATTAAAGGTATTTAATTTATTTAATAATTATATTAAATAAATTATTTAAAAATAATTTTAATACTTGAAAAATCATTTAAAATTATATTATGATATAAGAAAATATTTTAAGTTATTTTTAATGACTTTTCATATTTTGTGATAAATTTCATTAATAAATTAATATTAATGATAATTAAGTTATTTAATAAATGCATTAAATAAATTAATTAAAAATGATTTTATTATATTAAAAATAATTTTAAATAATAATAAGTTATTTAAAAATATTTTAAGTTATAAAATATAACTTTTAATATTTAAAGGATAATTTTATTAATAATTTAATATTAATGATATTAAATTTATTTAATAATTATATTAAATAAATAGTTTTAAAATGATTTTATTGATTTAAAAATAATTTAAAAGGATATAAATGAATTAAAAATATTTTAAGTTATAATTAATGACTTTTAATATTTTGATAAATAGTACATTAATATTTAAATATTAATGGTAATTATTTAAAATGATTTTAAATGTTATAAAAATTATTTAAGGGTAATATTAATACTTTAAAAATATTTTAAGTTATTATAAATAACTTTGATATTTTGATAATGGTTTCATTAATAGTTTAATATTAATTAAATATTAATGATAATAAAATTATTTAATATTTATATCATTTAATAATGATTTCGGTGTTTGAAAAATCATGATAAATTATAATAATTAATTAAAAATTACTATAAGTCATTTAAAAATAATATGATTGATATTTACAGTTTTTGAATTACAGGATAGAGTCTTAGACTCGATAATTACCCGATAAAGTCGTCAGTACACCAACATGTTTCAGAAATTGATCTAGACTTAGATAATTTGATTAGATACGTGTTTGTTTGTGATCCAATGACTATTAAACATGTGTGATAATGTGATTAAGTTATGTGCTGACTGCAATAAGCAGTATTATGTGTTACGATATATTATTCTATTTAGTAAAATGATCTTATTACTGATAGGTTGCTATATAAAAGATAAAACTAAGTTACGTATTGTAAGCAGCAGACCAGGCAAGTATCTTACCCTTGCATTTACTTTATGTAATGGACATAAGTAAGAAAGTTTTAGAATTATATTATTATTGTGCTAGATTATTAACCCTATTGTTATATATATTATATCCGATAATTGTTTACCAACACAGTACTATATTATAATTCAGATATTTATTCTGTTCGTTAATTTTTAAATATGGTTATACAAGTGTCCTCACTTGGATAATCATTGTATTTAATCACATGTTGATACACATTTATAAATTTCCAATATGTATATATTAACTTAAGAGCCGTCTAAGCTATTTGCCTTGGCTAGACACGAACTTAGAAATATTGTTGAACAAGATAAAACCTTATTATTGTCCGACCAAATTGTTTTGGTTCAGATTCCTGACTAAGTATGAACATGCCGCACATGGGAAAACTTTTATGCGCCAAAGGCAGATAGATGAACGATAACATCGTTCTTGCATGTAGTATTGATCAATACAGGGCATAACGGGCTGATCACCCCCCGTGCCTGTAAGTTATCACGGTTTGCAGATGAAGTTCTGTTTAACCTTTTCGAAAATAGAAAATAATGTTCATAGTCTGTCGACTAATCTCAAGTTATAGTCAGTACGTAGTTTCAAAAATTTGATATAGAATTAATATATTGTTATTATTGGTTCAGTTTACTTCACAACTGTTGATTCGTTGTAGAAGTGTCGTACAAAGAAAACATTTTATCCTTTCAGCTAATATTTATAATTGTTATTACTTGCTCGACTAAGAACAAGGGAAAAGGAAAGGTTACAGAATAAGTTGGTGATATAATATGTAATAGTTTAACTTTAGTAAGACAATGATATTAATTATCTATCATGTATTGTAATGAATGTTTAAAGGTCGCGTACTTGGGAGTAGACTCTGATGCATATGTAAATTAAGTTTGGTATCTATATTATTGTTATTATTAGTAGTATTATTTCGCTCATAGAAATGGTATCGTCAAGCACCGAGTTCGGGTTACAAGTACCTGAATTTGGGGGCGTCACAGGTTGGTATTAGAGCTTTAGGGTTAGAAACCTTAGGTGGGATAGACCTTAGGCTATAACCTCAGAACAGAGGGAAACGTTGAAAATATAAATAACTCACATAGAGTTTAAAAAGGAGAAGAATTGGATAAATTCATCGTCAAATAAAATAAAAGATAACTTATATGAAACTATTATTTGATGTGTGTATATATTATATGCTAATCAGGATAATTTATGTGTATAGATGTCAGGTGAAAAAGGTTTGTTATATGCTTATAGCATGTAGAAGGATCAAATCCATGCACCCGAGCTAATATCGAAGTTAATAGCTGAAATAGAGGCTCACAATGAAACCAACTAGGATGAGGTGGTTATTTTGGAAAATGTAGTACCAGATCCAGAAATGGTGAACTGATAGATAGTGATTCAAACACTAAAGTTGGAGCTGATCAAGCATCAACGGAGGTGCAGAATTTGATGAATAAGGTTTCTTCTATGGAAAAGTTGTAGGAAATAAAAAAAAACTATTGAATAGTCAATTGCGGAAAGCCTTAATCGAAACTATGGAAGAACAAGATAAGCTTAAAATCCAAATTGATCAGATGGGAGCCAAAAGCAACATATCGTGTGCAGCTCCGAGCAAGAAAGGAAAAAGAAAGATAAAAGACCACGACTTAGGAAAATCCGATAAGAAGAAATGGAAAAAGATATGTTACATTTGCGGCTATGAGGGACATACCTCTCTTTATTGTCCCGACTATAAACCAGGTGCATGTTTTATTTGTGGATTGGAAGGTCATCAGGCGAAAGGTTGTCTAAGAAAAAGGCGTAGTGAATAGGTAGTATAGGTTATGTTGTGTAGGTCTGTTTAATGTAATATATATGAATAGTATGCCCGTGTAATGTAATATTCTAAAACTTTTGTACAAGTGGTGTAGCAAATCCCGACTTTTGTTGTCACAAAGGGATAGCTGATATTTAAAGCAGTATGTGCTATGTTATGTAAAGTATTTTGAAATCGTTGAATGAATATAAATCTATGTTTGAGATAAGTTTAATATATTAAACTTATACCATAAGTGTAGACACTCGAAATTTTTTGCCTATCTGTTACTGACATCACAGGAGCGCAGATTCGTCTTTTAAGAGGAAACCCTGAAAGACGGTTCATATCAATTTCGAATACCACCGGGAGGAACAGCTCAACCCTAGAACATACACTGGGAGTAACAGCTCAACCCCGAAACACACACCGGGAGTAACAATTCCAACCACGGAGATAACCCTGAGGCATGCAGATCCAATACCAGAAAATAAACTGGAGAAGACCGATTCATCCCAGAGATAACTCCGAGATGTTTCGTCTCAGTCCCAACATTGGGAATAGCGGATTCCAACCTTGGAGATAACCCCAAGGAAGGCAGTGGCAGTTCCGGAGATAACCCCAGAAATGCTCGTTTCAAATGCATGCCATTAGCTTCAACCTCGGCGCTCACACTGAGGCACTCAGTACAAGATAGGCACACCTCAGAGATGACACTGAGGACCTTCAACATTTACAGCAGTCCAATCTCAGTGATAACCCTGAGCAACGTCTGCTTTATCAGCCCAAATCAGAGATAACCCCGGTGAAGGGCAAAGTCGTCATCTTGCCACCATGACGCCACATCACGCCGTCTCAACATTTCAAACATACCTTTCTACACAACAATGTCCTACAAGAGCCAATGAAAACCAATCCCGAGTGACTACTATGCAAAACAACGGATAGAATTTGAAGCTGAAGACCGGAGGGCATCGTCCCATCTTCATAACTTCGTACAACCTCTAATCCCATGTCATTGCATAACTCTCGACAACGACAGTCCGAAATAGGTCCTATATACCTCAATCGGATGCCTGGATTGCAATTCTGAAAGTTCGAGCGGACATTACGTTGCCTACATGCACGTACTTCGAGACGACGGGACCCGCGAAGCCCGGGGCACCCCGGGCAGCCTCTGGTACACCTGCGGCCCAGCCTCTGGTACACCTACGGCCCAGCCGTAGGTACACCTGCGGCTCCATCCTCTATAAATAGAGGGCTTGGGGTGGCCATTTTGAAAAGGAGAAAAGACGAGGAAGCCCTGTCCGATTTGCTCCATGCACACCCCAAACTGAGTGCTTTCTCATTTTAAACACTTGTGAGCTCATATATAGCTACTTCTGTACCAGCAGAAGCCAGTGTTTTTCTACTTAAAAGTTATTGAAGTCTTTTTTGGCAACCCCTGTAAGCCTTCTTACACATTTTCAAGCCTTTCTCTCCACACTTGCACACACCCTTCTTTACATTGAGAGTCGTGTTGCGTGTGTTTTCCCGAACTTCGGTCCGTGATTTTATTTCAGTTTGTATATATATATATATATATATATATATATATATATATATATATATATATATATATATATATATAAACTGTGTGTCGAACTCTGTTCGATGAGCCTAGACTTATGTCTGGTGCGTTTAAATGCTTTTGTATATATATACTTATATATATGAACTGTGTATCGAACTATGTTCGATGAGCCTAGATTTTACATCTGGTGCGTTTACTGCTTTAATATATATATACTTATATATATTAACTGTTATCGGACTTTGTCCGATGAGCCTGAATTTTATATCTGGTACATTTATCGCTTATATATATATATATATATATATATATATATATATATATATATATTTCGTCCCAGCTGGAGTTTACTTCGTGGTGGTTGACTGTTTTTACTGCTTTCTGTACATTTCGTCCCGCCTGGAGTTCCCTCCGTGACAGTTGATCGCTTTTACAACTTTATTTACATTTCTGATCCCCCATGGAGGTGCTTCATGGTTGGTGATCATGTCTGTATATATATATTTATAGCATTTATATATATACCTGCTAACTGCGTTTATATCAACTACGGTATCATATGAGCCTAGGAATCATGTGATCACAGATTCAGTCCACTAAATCTAGATTCGGTTCCTGTGATGGACCTTTTCAGCTGTAAGTAGCTTGTAAATTGATCTGTGATGTTTGGATTTCCTCATATGGTTTTCATACCCACGAGGAATTCAGCACCTTTTTGTACATTATTTTCATACAGATGCCTCGCATCTGTAAAAATAAAATCAATCAAGCCGAATACGGAATAAAATGGAAGTATCAAAGGCCTCAATTACTATTGAGCACAAGGGTATGAAAAACCTCCTTTCTAAAATATCACTGCTATATCTTGTTTAAAACTGAATATTTTTACATAAATTCAAATCCTTTGTATATAGGTGCAAACGAGGCATAGCACTACTTCCAAATAACAGCACATTGACCCACACACACACATATTTATATAACAGTTTCTTGAAAAGTGGCGGTCACCGTGGTAACACGGATGTCGGGGGGTGCCTAACACCTTCCCTCCGCATAAGCAAGTCCCCGTACCCTAATTGAATCTCGGTTTCACCGACCCGTTTAGCAATGTCACATCACTGGGTCAATGTACAAACCTTTTCTCGGTTGTGTTGGCACAACCAGTTGAAAAACCAACTGGCGACTCTTATAGTCCAATCGTCGACATTACACATGTTGAACCTTTTTCACTTGTTTTTTCAAACAAATCTCACATAAAATGAGAACACAAAAGAACATGTAATAAAAAGGGACAAATAAAAATCTCGACGTCGATAATAAGGTTTAGAATGTAAGTTAATAAAGAATAAATTATGTTTTATTTAATCAGATAATACCGCCAAGACGACAAACTCGAAATCAAAGGGCAAAAGAATCTGTCAACAATGCTGAAGGACAACAATAAGACCCAATGCAACACTTTGCAAACATGATAGCACATGCTATGCAACAAAGAATGCCAGCTGCAGGGAACCAGCCGGTTAATCGCTTGGCAAACTTTAAAGAATTCAAGGCTATAGGACCACCCGAATTTAAAGGGATAACTGACCCTGTTGAAGCCCAAGCTTGGGTTAAGGAGATAGGAAAGGCGTTTGTAATATCTAGGGTAGCTGAGGGGTAAAAGACCGCTTTTGCCACCTACACGATGAAAGGGGAGGCGAATTTTTGGTGGGAAGCAAATCAGGCGAGGGCAGAAGAAGGAATAGTTACTTGGGATAGGTTCAAAACTTTGTTTTTTGAAAATTATTTTTCATCTAGTATGCAGGCTAGGATGGAGGTGAAGTTTCTGGAATTAAAACAGGACAATATGACGGTGTCAGAATACGCCGCAAAATTTAATTAGTTGGCTAGGTTCGCTCCGCATCGAGTTGATACGGAGGCTAGGAAGGCAAAGAGGTTTGAGCTAGGATTAAAATCCTGGCTCTACAACAAGGTGGCGGTGTTGCAAATAAACACTTTCGCAGCGCTCATGGAAAAACTATTATAGCTTAGGAGGGGAGTGAGGCAATGAGCCTCTACAATAAGGAGAAGAACAACAAGGGCAAGGTAGTAGGAGCTGGGAAGGTGGAAATTAATAGTGGAAGTAGAAGTGGAAATTAAAAGAGAAAATGGTACAATATTGGGAATGTTCAGGTGAAACAGGAAGGTGTGAAGAAGCAGGTGGTGCCATGTAAGAATTGTGGAAAAAACCATATAGGTGAGTGTCTGAAGGGAAAGTTTGTATGCTATAAGTACGGGCAGGAGGGCCATATCTCTTCTAACTGCCCTAATCCAAGGATGAACACTGGTTGTTTTATATGTAAGTCAATGGAGCATAAGGTGAAAGATTGCCCAAAAAGGAGAATGGAGACAGAGAATGTAACTACTGGCAAGAGCAGCGGGACTCTGGTGATCACGAGACCAACGTCATCAAACAAGCCAACGAAATCAACCGCGAGAGTCTTCAACATGACGGTCCAGGATACCATGGCAGCTGGTAATGAAACTCCAGGTATTATTCGTATAACTTTTATTTTCTTATACATGATTTTCCTATATATAGTAAATTATTTTATAAAGAAATTTTGAAGGAGGAATTTGAGTTCTCTTAGAAATCAAATTTTCTGTTTAATCAGATAGACAAGCTTTATGCTGAATAGTTAAAGATCGGTTCGATTAATTATGATTGAGATCTATTTGCAATGATTGTGTATGCTATGTACCCTGGTATGTAAAAGTTTTTAAAACGGTGATTTCGGGGACGGAATCTTTATAAGGGAGGGTGAATGTAATAACCCGAAATTTTCTATATAAATAAATCAGAAATTTTGCGTATAATTTTTTTTATTATTTTATTAAAATAAATATGGGGAATATGTATAAGTCAAAGCGTGTGTATTTATGTGATAAATAAAAATATATTTATTACATGAATAATTAAAAATAATTTTATTTCAGAATTATTGATTATTATAAAGTATATTCTTATAATAATAAATTTTATAGTAGAAATGTTTTTATTAATTATTTTCCATGAAAATATGATTATATATTATTTAAATAATATATGAAATGATTATTAGAATTATTATAATAAATATTTTATTATATTAATTTGTTCAGATTATTCAAGTTAATTATTTTTAACTTAATTAATAATGTTATATATACAAGATAAATCAGATATGGAATCCAAACCTTAATTTTGGATTTTTGGCTAAGGAATGAGAATAATAATATTATATTAATTATATTTCAGTGCTATATGTATGTATGTTATGTGTGTAAGGTTAATCTGGGGAGCAGTTTTATTATAACATGATAAACCCTAGTTTCGAAGACAGATGGAATTTTAAAAATCTATTAAGTCACTATGTTTTGTGGCATATGTCATGTATTATGAAATTTAATGTTAATTAGTGAAAACCCTACTTAATTTTGGAAATCCTAATTATTGGGAAACCCTAATTGACAAATTAGTAACCCTGATTTGCTATGTATGAACCCTAATCGCTAAATTATCAAGCTTAATGCTAATTAGTGGATTTTAAGCCCTAATGTTCATATATAATGTAATTAGAAACATAATCTAATTAAGAAAAACCTAATTACAAATTAATAACCCTAATTGTTAGAATTAGTAACCCTAATTATCCAATTGGAGCCCTAATTGCTAAATTAGCAATCTTAATGATAATTAGTAAAACTTAAATCTAAATTTTCTTTTCTATGAAATTAGATAACCTATGTTAATTAAAGAAAACCTTAATTACAATTTTAAGAAACTAAATTTTTCATTTTTACCATAATTGCAAAATCCTAGAAATGCTACAAAAATATGTGTCAAAACCTTAGGGCAGACCCTAAGGGTTTGCCAAATGACAAATTGGCCATTAAAATCACAAGTCAATTGTCCAAAATGTCCTTTTGTAATCTTTATTAAGCTTGCTTGCAAATCCTATCAAATCTAGGAGTTGGTGACCAACTTATTTAACTTAAATAATGCCAGCAATCAGTCCATTATTAGCCAATACATGCATCTAAGACTTATATACATAGTTTGGGAGAGAGAAAATATCAATTGTTGGCTCATTTTGCACAAAACACTCAACCATTTTCTCTCAACTCAAAACCCACGAAATTCGTTGGCAATTCAGTTCCCAAAACCAGCCCCACTAACACCCATAACAAAATTAGTAGCCTTGAATCAGAATTTGATCATAGAAGGTATAAACCCTAACTTGAAATCTAATCTCAGTTGCTATGTTAGATGTTATGATTTTATGTTAAAACATGTTTTTTATAGTCTATTTAAGTGATCTGGGTTGGTATCTTGTAGATCCATAACACCTAAGTGCTCAAAATTGAAATTTTCAAAAATCTGGGAATTTTTTTTTTGTGTCTGACCCTATAGATCTTTCTCTGTTTATGTTTTTGGTTGTTTTAAGCTTTGATCTTGTAGTATGCTATGAACTCTTTAAACTGGAACTTGTATCAAGGTCAGAACATGAACGGATTTCATGTTATTCGTGGTCAAACCACGTTGACCGGCATTGACCGGGAGATTTCTGGGTAACCCAGATTTCCCCAGGTCGGTCTGACAGTAAGTTCATGGGCTTTGATCTGTTAGTTGTTTATTGTTTTGTTTCTGTTGTTGTAACAAGATTGTTGTATGGTATATGGGCTACAGATTACGGCTTATAGATCACCTAAATAACAAACGGATTTGATTTAATTAATGGTCACACTAGCCCGAACGATCACGATTGCAGTTTTCTAGGTAACCCAAAAAACATAAAAACATGGTTCTGACATGGCTTTGACCGGACCTTATCTGCTTGATGTGTTGTTGTTAGATGTGTTTCTGTAATAGATCTCTTTAGTTACATGTTTTATATACACTGAAATCATTAGATCATAAAAAGATTACAAGACTAGCGTGTAGTGGAAGCCCAAAGTAAGACCCACGATCTATTCTTCATTTCTGGGCAAACCCAGAAATGAAGAACAGCTCTGACAGCCACTTTAGGCCTTTAGATCTTTCATTTGATGCATGTTATGACCATGTTTGTTGTTGTATCATGTAGTTTTGCACTATCACTATAAGATCTGACCATCAACCTGCCCAAAAACACAATACACACTGAAATACACTTGGTCAAACCCACCCACTCGAAACTGACATGAATGTTATGGGTTTGGGTGAAGAACGTGAAGAACACCTATAGCGACTGTTCTGTCGCTATAGGCAGTCTTTAGCGACACTTTATTTCTAAAATTAATTATTTTATTTAATAAATAGAGAAAATTAATTTTTAATTATTAAAAATACAAATTAAATTACTAAAAATTATTTTAAAGTCTAAAAATTAGTTTTTAATAATTTTTCATATATTTCATAAATATTTAATATTTTTGAAATATTAAAGGTATTTACTTTATTTAATTATTATATTAAATAAATTATTCAAAAATGATTTTAATACTTGAAAAATCATTTAAAATTTTATTATGATATAAGAAAATATTTTAAGTTATTTTTAATGACATTTAATATTTTGTGATAAATTTCATTAATAAATTAATATTAATGATAATTAATTAATTTAATAAATGCATTAAATAAATTAATTAAAAACGATTTTATTATATTAAAAATCATTTTAAATAATAATAAGGTATTTAAAAATATTTTATGTTATGAAATATAACTTTTAATATTTAAAGGATAATTTTATTAATAATTTAATATTAATACTATTAATTTAATATTAATGATATTAAATTTATTTAATAATTATATTAAATAAATAGTTTTAAAATGATTTTATTGATTTAAAAATTATTTAAAAAGGATATAAATGAATTAAAAATATTTTAAGTTATAATTATTGACTTTAAATATTTTGATAAATAGTACATTAATATTTAAATATTAATGGTAATTATTTAAAAATGATTTTAAATATTTTAAAAACCATTTAAGGGTAATATTAATACTTTAAAAATATTTTGAGTTATTATAAATAACTTTGATATTTTGACAATTGTTTCATTAATAGTTTAATATTAATTAAATATTAATGACAATAAAATTATTTAATATTTATATCATTTAATAATGATTCCGGTGTTTGAAAAATCATGATAAATTATAATAATTAATTAAAAAAATTTATAAGTCATTTAAAAATAATATGATTGATATTTACAGTTTTTGAATTACAGGATAGAGTCTTAGACTCGATAATTAACCGATAAAGTCGTCGATACACCGACATGTTTCAGAAATTGATCTAGACTTAGATAATTTGATTAGATACGTGTTTGTTTGTGATCCAATGACTGTTAAACATGTGTGACAATATGATTAGGTTATGTGCTGACTGCAATAAGCAGTATTATGTGTTACGATATGTTATTCTAATCAGTAAAATGATCTTATTACTGATAGATTGCTATATAAAAGATAAAACTAAGTTGCGTATTGTAAGCAGCAGACCAGGCAAGTATCCTACCTTTGTATTTACTTTATGCAATGGACATAAGTAAGAAAGTTTCAGAATTATATTATTATTGTGTCAGATTATTAACCGTATTGTTATATATATTATATCTGATCATTCTTTATCAACACAGTACTATATTATAATTCAGATATTTATTATGTTCGTTAATTTCTAAATATGGTTATACAAGTGTCCTTACTTGGATAATCATTATATTTAATCACATGTTGATACACATTTATAAATTTCCAATATGTATATGTTAACTTAAGAGCCGTCTAAGCTATTTGCTTTGGCTAGACACGAACTTAGAAATATTGTTGAACAAGATAAAACCTTATTATTATCCGACCAAATTGTTTTGGTTCGGATTCCCTACTAAGTATGAACATCCCGCACATGGGAAAACTTTTATGCGCCAAAGGCGGATAGATGAACGATAACATCATTCTTGCTTGTAGTATTGATCAATACAGGGCATAACGGGCTGATCACCCCCCGTGTCTGTAAGTTATGACGGCTTACAGATGAAGTTCTGTGTAACCTTTTCGAAAATAGGAAACAATGTTCATAGTCTATCGACTAATCTCAAGTTATGGTCAGTACGTAGTTTCAAAAATTTGATGTAGAATTAATATATTGTTATTATTGGATCAGCTTACTTCACAACTATTGATTCGTTGTAGAAGTGTCGTACAAAGAAAATATTTAATCCTTTCAGCTAATATTTATAATTGTTATTACTTGCTGGGCACCCAAATGCTCATCCTTGCTTAATTTAAAATATTTTCAGCTAAGTGTGAACAACCAGAAGGCTCAGCTAAGAACAAGAAAAAAGGAAACGTTGCAACATATGTTGGTGATATAATATGTAATAGTTTAACTTTAGTAAGACAATGATATTATTTATCTATCATGTATTGTAATAAATGTTTAAAGGTCGCGTACCTGGGAGTAGACTCTGATGCATATGTGTAAATTAAGTTTGGTATCTACATTATTGTTATTATTATTAGTATTATTCAGCTCATAGAAATGGTATCGTGAAGCACCGAGTTCGGGTTGCAAGTACCTAAATTTGAGGGTGTCACAGGTTGGTATCAGAGTTTTAGGGTTAGAAACCTTAGGTGGGTAGACCTTAGGTTATAACCTTAGAATAGAGGAAAACGCTGAAAATACAAATAACTCACATAGAGTTTAAAAAGGAGAAGAATTGGATAAATTCATCGTCAAACAAAATAAAAGATATCTTATATGAAACTATTATTTGCTATGTATATATATTATATGCTGATCAGGATAATTTATGTGTATAGATGTCAGGTGGAAAAGGTTTGTTATATGCCTATATCATGAAGAAAGATCAAATTCATACACCCGAGCTAATATCGAAGCCAATAGCTGAAATAGAGACTCACAATGAAACCAACTAGGATGAGGTGGTTATTTTGGAAAATATAGTACCAGATCCGGAAATGGTGAAACTGACAGATAGTGATTCGGACACTGAAGTTGGAGCTGATCAAGCATCAACGGAGGTGCAAAATTTGAGGAACAAGGTTTCTTCTCTGGAAAATCTGTGGGAAATAGAAAAACTATTGAATAGACAACTGCGGAAAGCCTTAATCGAAACTATAGAAGAACAAGATAAGCTTAAAATCCAAATTGATCAGATGGGAGCCAAAAGTAACATATCGTGTGCAGCTCCGAGCAAGAAAGGGAAAAGAAAGATAAAACACCACGACTTAGGAAAATTCGATAAGAAGAAATGGAAAAAGATATGTTACATTTGCGGCTATGAAGGACATACCTCTCTTTATTGTCCCGACTATAAACCAGGTGCATATTTTATTTATGGATTGGAAGGTCATCAGGCGAAAGGTTGTCCAAGAAAAAGGCGTAGTGAATAGGTAGTATAGGTTCTGTTGTGTAGGTCTGTTTAATGTAATATATATGAATAGTATGCATGTGTGATGTAATATTCTAAAACTTTTGTACAAGTGGTGTAGCAAATCCCGACTTTTGTAGTCACAAAGGGATAGCTGATGTTTAATGTTGTGACGCCCCCAAAATCTGTCCAATCCACCCAACCTATTCTAAGTCGCCAAATACATGGTACAGAAACAACTATAACTTCATTATTACAATTATCGTGCAAAATACGACAACACTTATGCTGTGAGTTTAAATACAAATATTGTCTTCTAGACAATATTCACACCCAAATAAATCCACATTACAATTATTAATATACTATTTTACAAAATAGTGAGGACTACTAAAATAACTTCTAGAACCATTAATCCACACCCCGACTAGTACTCCCTACATTCTCGCCTCCTTAGAAGAAAAATGGAACAAAAAGGAAAAGGGTGAACTCAACTAGCCCAGTAAAGAATATTATGACTAAGATCATATAGAACAATTTATCGTTAGTCCTTAACAGGAAAAAATCTGATAGAATACAATAGACAATAAGTTTTAGATCAACAACTGCAGCGGAAACAACAATTCATTAGAAAAGTTAAGTAGAGAATGAAATCTACTATCATCTATGAATTTAAAAATACATCATAGATATTTTATCCCTGTAACATCAATCAATATATATCTTGAATCAAATAGTCATCTTTGCACTACAGGCCAAAGATATTAATCAGTCGTTCATGTTCATCTCAACACCTGTTCATCTTTGCACTATGAGCCAAAGATATTCATCAAGAAATTATTCATCTTTGCACTACAGGCCAAAGATATTCAGTAATATCATCATTTAGGACAGAGGATGATAAAAAATATATTTTAAAGAAAACGAATCCAATGAGACAAAAGAACAAATATTAAGGATTCGTACTTCGGTTTATCCATGTTCAAAAATACTCCATAATAAACTATTATGGAGCAGAATTTAAAAATGAAGATCAAAACATAGATTCAACCAAAGATAGGAATCATAACAGACAATCTTGGACACAGAAAAGAAAATTTAATTTTTCTGTGAATAGTATCGTATTTGTGAATAGTGCCGTATACGGGAATAGTATCGTATACGTGAATAGTAACTCCGACACTAAAAGGTAGAAAGCCCACAAGAAAAATTATCATACTTCGTGAATAGTACTCGTGAATAGTAACTCAAGAATAGTAACTCGTGAATAGTAACTCGTGAATAGTAACTCATGAATAGTAACTCCGACATGAAAAGATAAGAATTTCAAAAGAAAAATCTTACCTATATTTCGGTATAATAATATTGAAAGAAATAATATCATTTATAAAAAAATAACATCTCTTACCTCAAAAGAATAATATTTCTGGCTGGAATATCAAATATAATGATGAAAGAAACTTGCACCGTATAGCAACACTCAAGATATCAAAATACTCACAAGAATATGCTCAATAATATAGAGAGGGAAGATTTCAGTTTCTGGTGTGATTTTCAATTCTAACCTAAGCACCCTATTTATAGAAAAATACTTAGAACACCAAAGCAGAAAATTTAATAAAATATATATATATATATATATATATATATATATATATATATATATATATAATTTTCAAGCCCACCTTAGACAACTGATCTCAGCTCATTATGCACATGTTAGTGTAGCCCACAAAACAAAAAAAAACATTTTTCTAAATAAACATAATTAAAACTTCCAAAAATTAATTATTTCGAAACTTCGGAACTTCAATAATTCATAATAAATAGCTCTTTTGTCAGAAAAATTCGAACCTTATGTCTTTTTCATAGGAAATTTCATTATTTACAACGTTGTCAGTTTAAGTTTTTCCAAATTCCAAGCAGAAATTGCTCGAAATCCATATACGGACGATTTTGCAGGCTATAATCAAATTTCAGTCAAGAAATGGGGTCCACAAACATGAAAAACATGTTTTAAATATTTTTAGCAACAAAAATACTCCTCCCCCTCATATACTCATATATCTACATTCATTGTAAAAAGATCACTATTATTATATTATTAAAATATAATAATATATTTAAATAAATTATTTATCAGAAAAGATAAAATATCAATTTTTCAACAATTGTCACTTTAAAATTTTCTCCATCTATATCCACATAAAATAAATATTTTCTTTATCATATAAATTAATAATTAATTATTCACAAATAATATTATAGCATCACAATACTGGCAACCAGGCCGTTCCTAGGAAAGAGGGGGCTTTTCAATAAGGATTTCTCTTTACTGGCGCGTAATTAGATGACCAAACCTCTCCTTAGACAGAACTTTCTAGACATTGTCAATATTGCTATCTAATAATATTATTCAAATAATATGAATTATTGATCCGATAATAAAAATACTGTGTAGTGACAATTATTGAAACAACAATAATATAAAATATCAACGTAGCAATTATTGAATCAATAAAATAAAATATTAAACAGTAACTACTGTAACAATTATTGAGTAGTGTCTTCTCACGTAAGAATCAATAATTAGTACAATACCGTGTGCTACTGTACAACAACGCTTATTACTGTGTTTTAACCACCGGGTATTCTAACAGTATTAACAGTAACAACTATGCCATTATTTATAAACAACTTATACTTGTCATTTTCGTCATCCAATCGCTTTCTGTTATGGGGTCCACACAAGGCTGCGCCGTCGTACAAATATTTCCCGACAGTAAGAATATTCCACGACCAAACGAATATTTCCCGACAACAATGAATATTTTATAACCACTTGCTTATTTAAAATATTTACGCATTTTACCTATAACTTACCACATTAATCAAATCAACCCTTACTATTTCAAAATAATAAATAGAGAAAAATTAATTTTATTTATAAAAAGTTGGGGTCTTACAAAAGCAGTATGTGCTATGTTATGTAAAGTATTTTGAAATCGTTGAATGAATATGAATCTATGTTTGAGAAAAGTTTAATTTATTAAACTTATACGATAAGGTTTAAAATGTAAGTTAATAAAGAATAAATTATATTTTATTTAATCAGATAATGCCGCCAAGACGACAAACTCAAAATCAAAGGCCAGAATAATCTGTCAACAACGTTGAAGGACAATAACAAGACCTAATGCAACACTTTGCAAACATGGTAGCACATGCTATGCAACAAAGAATGCCAGCCGGAGGGAACCAGCCGGATAATTGTTTGGCAAACTTTAAAGATTTCAAGGCTGTAGGACCACCCGAATTCAAAGGGGCAACTGACCCTGTTGAAGCCCAAGCTTGGGTTAAGAAGATAGAAAAGGCAGTTGTAATAGCTAGGGTAGCTGAGGGGCAAAAGACCGCTTTTGCCACCTACATAATGAAAGGGGAGGCAAACTTTTCGTGGGAAACAAATTAGGTGAGGGCAAGAGAAGGAATAGTTACTTGGGATAGATTCAAAACTTTATTTTTCGAAAATTATTTTTCATCTAGTATGCAGGCTAGGATGGAGGTGAAGTTTCTGGAATTAAAATAGGACAATATGACGGTGTCAGAATACTCCGTAAAATTTAATGAGTTGGCTAGGTTCGCTCCGCATCAAGTTAATACGGAGGCTAGGAAGGCAAGGAGGTTTGAGCTAGGATTAAAACCCTGGCTCTACAACAAGGTGGCGGTATTGCAAATAAACACTTTCGTAGCACTCATGGAAAATGCTATTATAGCTGAGGAGGGGAGTAAGGCCATGAGCCTCTACAATAAGGAGAAGAAGAACAAGGGCAAAGTAGTAGGAGCTAGGAAGGTGGAAATTAATAATGGAAGTAGAAGTCGAAATGAAAAGAGAAAATGGAACAATGTTGGGAATGTTCAGGTGAAACAGGAAGGTGTGAAGAAGCAGGTGGTGCCGTATAAAAATTATGAAAAGAACCATACAGGTGAGTGTCTGAAGGGAAAGTTTGTATGCTATAAGTGCGAGCAGGAGGGCCATATCTCTCCCAACTGCCCTAATCCAAGGATGAACACTGGTTATTTTATATGCAGGTCAATGGAGCATAAGGTAAAAGATTGCCCGAAAAGGAGAATGGAGGCAGGGAATGTAACTACTGGCAAGAGCAACGGGACTCTGGCGATCACGGGACCAACGTTATCAAACAAGCCAACGAAATCAACCGCGAGAGTCTTCAACATGACGGTCCAGGATACCATGGCAACTGGTAATGAAACTCCAGGTATTATTTGTATAACTTTTATTTTCTTATACATGATTTTCCTATATATAGTAAATTATTTTATAAAGAAATTTTGAAGGAGGAATTTGAGTTCTCTTAGAAATAAAATTTTTCGTTTAATCAGATATAAACGTTTAATCAAATTTTTCGTTTAAAGTATGGGGACCAATTTCTAACAGAAGTTCAATTTCTTCTATAGCCTCTCGTCGAGATCCATCAAAGACCCTTATGAGTACATGACTAGTCCGGATTTGATTTAGATTGATCTTCATTCTTTCCAACGTAGCATAGGGACAGATGTTCAAGAACAATCATCCATCTATCAACACACCTCTTACCACATATCTTGAGGATATCACTGCTATGTGCAATGACTTGCAATGATCCGTCCCTTCTGATGGTATGTCATCATAAGTGAAAGATATCACATTACAGTTGAAAATGTGATCTATCAAATGATGAAACTTCTCGGTATCTATCGTCTTCGACAGGTGAGCTTCTTCCGATGATCCTCCGAAGATAAAACCAAATCCATAATGGATATATGTCGGGGTGCTTCTTTTAATCTTTGCCTACTTTGGTTTCATTATGCCCTATCTTGCTGAGGAATTCTTCAATTTTCACCTCGGACACTCTTCCCATGGATTTAATAACCGACTTTATTACTCGTTGAGGTAGATACACCGTGTATTAACCAAGAATTTTAAGTCACTTTGTAAGTAAATATGTTACTATTATTAAAAACTTTGAGGCATATAGTGATTAAATATGCAGGATGGCTATATGATAGAAGACTATGGCTAAATACATATATATAGTGTGTATGGATATATGTAATTACTAGTTATGTAATTAGAATTAAAACGGGAAGCTACATAACCTAACTATACCCTAGGTATGGTAATTAAATAACCTAAGGGTTATAGTATTGAGAAATGTTAGTATTTAAGATTTATACTAACCTAAGAGCTTAACCTAATTATCTCAATTGATTATTTATTTTAAACCTAATTAAAACAAGCCTAATTGAGTTATAAGATTAATTGGACCTAAGTAAGTATTTGAATCCAAAAAGATTAGGGATAGAAACCCTAAATAAATAATTAGGGTAAGAAAGATCAAAAGTAATGGATTATGTTACTCGCATAGCCCAAATAAATAAATTAGAAAGCCCAAAATAATTAAATTGAAAGTCCAAACTTTAGCCCATTTGATAAGGGACATTTTGGACATTTGATTAATCAAATTGGCATTAAAAATAAAACCAAAATGGGGCGAAAAGGGGAGAGTATGGCCGAGTATAGGGGTGCCTTAAATGGCCTTGTAATGTGATAACCAAGTTGCTATTTTTGGTAACTAATCCCTTTAAACCTTGTGTGTCAAGCTCCCATTGGTTGGAAATCTCTAAAGTAGATTACATGAAATCCTAAAAGATAAGATAATGGTAATTGCCTAATGGTTAAAAGAAGTATGGAGGATATTAGCATAGATATAGATTTTATATCTATTCTAATATCCTAATACTCTCATTTCTCTTAATTTCATTCTCTCATCTTCACTCTTAAGCTAAGCAAAAGAAAGAAAAACACAAGAGAGAGAGAGAGAGGAGGCAAGGGTGTAAAGGAGAGGAGAGGAGAGGGAGAGAACTTCCAGTTTATGTATCCTAAGTTCATCCATTACTTTGGAAAGATAAGGAGGATAACAAAGAAATCAAGATGAGGTCCTATTCTAATTCCTTTTCATTTTATTTTGTTTTATTTTTAAAGTTATTAAGAGGTTACGTTTGAAGACTCAAGAATCCTTAGATCTTTATGTTTCATGTAAGGATCTAACCCTCTTGAGTGTTAGAATGAGGATCCAAAGGAAGAAAATGGACTTAGGTTTCTTAAAGGTTAAAAACTCTAGCTTTTCTTCACTTGGATCACCCATAACTTGAGATCTACACCTCCGATTTGTGATCCGTTAAAGGGTGGTTCTAGATATATAAGTTACCTAGTAAAAACAAGTGGTAGAACCCCAAACCACTGATTTTTCCAGCCATGGTGGCTGGTGGAGCCAAAACAATCAATTGTGGAACAAAACTAGTGGACAGTTCTTGGCCACTTGCTACCAAGGGCGGTTTCGTTCAGTTTCTATATTTTAAAAATTCTGGGAAAAATCAAGAAGGTACTTTGAAGAGTTATCTACATTTAGGAAAATGAATGGACTGTTTTGGATATGTAGAATGAGAGATATGACCTTTACAAGAAGGGACTCTTTTAAACGTAAACATGAATAACTCTTTGTATGTGACTCGTAAAATGGTGACATTTTTACTGGAAATATATAAATATAACAAGAACGTACCCAAAAAGTTTCATGATGTTTGGACAAAAACTCAATTTATTAAAAATGTGGCAAGATCCGGCTATTTTAGGCCCTTTAAAAATAGTAAACCAAGCTGTAAAATTCTAGAAAATTTTGAGAATCATCAGGAGACTAGTTTCTGTCTATTTCCAAAAATGAAACATTTTTGGAACTGTTTTGGTATTTTTCTTGTAAATGGTTATGTTATGAATAAATAGAAATAAATAACTATATGATGTCATAAATGGTAAAAATATGATGTTGGAGCTTGGAAACCCTAAATATATTGTATCCTGATTTTGAGAAGGTATTTCAGTAATTTTTTATGAGAACTAATATTTATGACCTTTTAGGGTTATTAAATAAAGTTATTAATAAAGGGTAAATCATTAAAATAAATTATTTAATTGGTTTAATAAATGATTAAAATATTATTATGATATTAATAATATTAGAATAAGATATTTTTAAATAATCAATATTTTGATCAAGATTTAATTTAAAATATTATTAAATGATTAATAATATTATATTAAAGTATTAATAAATGATTAAGATATTATTAAATGACTAATAATATTAGATTAAAATATTATCAATGAAATTAATAATATTAGATTATAATATTATTAAAAATTAATAATATTATATTATAGTATTATTAGATAATTAAAATATTATTAAATAATTAATAATATTCGAAATTAAATAAAATATTTAAAAGGTTAATAATATTAGTAAATGAATAAAATATTATTAAATAAATAATAATAATTAAATAATTAATAATATTAGTTAAGAATTAAGATATTATTAAATGATTAATAATATTAGTAAAAGAAGTAAGTGTTAAGAATATTAGAAATTGATTAAAATATTATTAAGAGGTTAATAATATTAGTAAGTGAATAAAGTATTATTAGTTGATTAATAATACTAAGAAATAAATAAAATATTATTAAGGATAATAATATTAGATGAGTTAAGATAATGTTTACGTGATAGTAATATTTTCAAGGGATGATAATATTACTAAGGAAGTAATGTAATGACTAAAAGTTCAATGATTTAATAATATAGAGTAATGATAATATATGATTTACTAATTTGAAGATCAATCATAGGTCTTTCAAAGGAAGATAGATTAAACTGCTTAACCGGATAAGTTTAATTTCGTAACAGTAGACTGCAAACGAGACAAGTTCTCTAACTCAAACTCTAGTTATTATTTTCGAAGCCAGTGGATAGTTATTATTGATTACTCCACATCCTTAATGATTATTGTTAATCGCACTTTGTGCAATCGAATTCCTGTTCTATTATTTTTGAACTGTGAATTTATATGTTCTTTCATTCATGAACTATTTATGAGATAGATCTATGCTAGTTGTATCAGCTAGATCAAACATGTTAAATTTGTTAAATCAAATATGTTTTGAAGAGCTGTTCTTAATCAATTGGATTGGTAAGAACTCTTGAATGAGAAAAATGACATTTTTATTGAAGCATGATATTGGAAAATAATTGTTACTCGATTATAAGTGTTTATGCATAAGTCACCGTGTATGAAAGGATGATCCCCTTGATTACCAAAACTTATTAAGAGGACCAGTTTAAATACTAACAACCTTCGTATATGTTCATGATTATTTCAAACCACTCAGCATCTATTATTCAATTATTGAGAATTAATTCATGTTATTTCATAATCATATCTTATTGTTGAACATTGAAAGCTAAATTCCTTTCTAATCATGATATATCCCCCTTGTATTTAAACTTGCTACGCAAATTAGTTGCTTACTGTTGCTATATCATGACATTTATCTCAGTTAAGCCTGAGCCGTCCAAGAAGGACAAAGGCAAAGGGAAGGTACAAGAGTAGTTAAATGAGAAAGTTTATGTATTAGTTTACTTTAAATGATATTTGGTTATGTAAACTCTTTATTGTATTAAGGGTACATTTAAGTGAAGGTTAATAGACATTGGGACAATATATAAGACTTTATTATGATGAACATTGTATGTTGATTATTCTGCGATAGACATATAATGTGCATGTTATAGATGGATCGTGAGCACTGGATCTAAGGTTAGAGAACCCGAATTTAGGGGCGTCGGATAATGGGTTTTCCTTCAATATAGCAACAGTTTGATTTGAAGTTAATCCTTCATCTTTCCCATAGTTCCATGTAACTCTCTTCAAGCTGATTACAGATATTGCAGTCTGAATGGCAACATCAGAGGCTCAGGCGCATCCACTTTCATAGGATTCTTTCCTTTTTGGTTCCCTTTTCCTTGAATTATCAGGGGCATTGTAGACAAGCCTCCTTCAGAGGATATGACTGTTATAACTTTCCTCCATCTCTGTGTTTGAGGGGGAAATATCTACTCTTCTTCAGGTAAGGTTTTACCACTATTCAACATTTGCAGGTTACCGCTATCGATTATATTTTGGATCAGGTAACGAAGTGCCCAACAACTTTCTATGTTATAGCCAGGAGTGTCGGAGTGATATTAGCATATCCCGGTAGCATCAAATCTTTTGGAATGGGGATTAATTGGGGGGTAATAGTTCAATGATCTTCCTTAAATTGATCAACATCTCTGTAGGATCTCCTCCATCAGTTAACCCAAAGGAGTGAATTTTCTTTTATCCGCATACTCTCGACGAGCCTGAGATCTAACTTTCCTAGAAAGTTTTTCTTTCCAAGTTTCATTCCTTTGGAATCATTGTTGATCCCTTGTTATGATGGAAAGGAGATTTGTTTATCCTTGACTGATAAGTTGTCGAGTTACTTGGTGTTGATGTACCATTAGTTCTATCAGTTGATCAATTTGTTCCTTAATAGACTTCATTTCTTGTTCTATCAAAAACGGCCTTCCTGAATATTCTCAATTGTCAGAGCTATCCTTGTTTACTTGGGATGAGTCCCCAACCTTCTTTGTTTCCCATACCGATCATATTGATGCCTTCTTCATTGTGTTGAGGTAGAGGATTATCTTGAACATGTGGTCATTCTTGAGTAGACACTATAATTTCCCCACTATCTATCATATCTTGGATTTTGTGCTTGAGAGACCAACAATCTTGGGTATCATGGCCCGAAGCTCCAGAATGATAAGCACATTTCTTATTTGAGTCAAAATTCCTTCCATTTGGATTGGCTGGGGGAAAGAGCTGGACAATCTTCTTTTGTGTTGTCAAAAGTTTCAGTACATTTTCCAGTAAGTCCCTTAAGGGTGTGAATGTTCTGCGACGTTTAACTTCTCTGATTTTTTAAAACGGAGGATTTGAAGATTGTGCAGAAGTTTAGAAAGGAGAATAATTTCTCCTTTGAATGGATAAGTTTTGATTGCCTCTCTGATTTTTTCCTTACAATACCAAGGATACATCCTCTTTCTTCTTTCTATGAACCCTTCGAGGATTATTCCCATAATTTCCAGCCTGAATGCGCTCAGTCACGGCTTCTAAAGTAGTAAGGTCTTTAATCTTTCCAGTCTTCAACCCCATTTAGCCATTTCTCCGTGTTAATCATTTTTTAGAATGGTTTTCCTATACCGGCTAAGACCCTCTCGTAAAATGGATCTTTCTATATATCAATGAATGCCATTACCATTTCTGTTTCTATCATTGATGGAATGACTTGGGCAGCCAGGCGTCTCCACCATTGGGTATATTCACGAAAGATTCACTACTTTGCTTCTTAACCTTGGTGATTTGATACCTATCTGGAGCCATTTGTGATTGGAAACTGTATTGATTTAGGAAGGCATGTGGTAGATACTCCCAGCTGTGGATTTTAGAATTGTCCAGTCGGGCATACCATGTTCTGGCTTCTCCAGTCATAATTTTCTAAAATAACTGCATCCTTAGTTTCTCATCTTCGGCATAGGATCCGAGTTCTCCAAAGAACACTTTCAAATGTGTATATAAGGATCTCCCATTCTGTCATATTTCTCGAAATTCGAAGTTTTGAACTTTTCTAGATACCGAGCCCCGGGAAAGATGCAGAGGTCTGAGTAGTTTACACTACTATATGCTCCGATCCCTTTGATTGATAGGATGGTTTCTTCCATTTACTGAACTTTCTTTCGAATATCACCAGTTTCTCAATCTTCTTTAAGATTGGTTGTAAAAACCCAAAACTCTAATAAGACTCGGATATGTAAAATTCAGTTATATTAATAAAATCTATCCGTTCTGAAAGTGTTATGTGTTAATATAGACTCTGTTTAACAAATTTGGTCAAATAAAATTTTGTCTGAAAATTGACATGCATGACACCACGTGCTTAAAAATTTTCTTCCGAAAACTGACTTTTCAGTATATTTGTTTGGGCAAGCTGCTTTGTTGGGCTTACATTGACATAACGCTTTGTCATGCTTGTTAGGATTAGTAGGAAAGCTAGGTTAGTAACCCTAGATTAACAAACCCTAACCTTAATTAACAAAACTTAACCCTAATTTATTAACCTAACCCTAATTAGCTAAATTAAACCTAATTAGGTTATACTAACACCTAATCATGATTACTAAACTTCAATTAGATACTAATAAACATCATTAAACAACCCTAATCATTAAAAACAAAATCCTAATCACGATTAGTGAAGATTAGGGCATAATTAAGCTACTAATTTGGTTAACAAGCATACAAGTAGGTTATAAATCAGTCACACAAGTCCCAAAACATCACATGACATACTTCCAAACTTCCAAGCACCAAGAAAGTCACAGATCAGATCTTTTAGGAGGCAAGTAGGTGGAAAACTGACCAAAAAGCCAAGTTAAAGAATTCTATAAAGGGAGACCCAAGCTCAGTACGAATTCTATAAGCCTAGACACTCTTATAAACATACCAAATCAAGCCTGGGTGATAGCAGCAACCAATTCAGAAGCTAGAATCCAAAATCAAGTAAGAAAGGTACAAACCCTAATTCATAGCTAGATCTTTGATGCTTTGATAAATTTATTGTTTAGATATTTAGAATTATGTATTAGTATGTTAGAAAGTATGTTAGGTTGATAGAACACGTTTTCATAACATCTAGATGTCTTAATTAAGTGTTTTTAGTAATTTGAGAATTTTGAAAATCAAGCCTGACCGTCGAATGTCAGAGCTTGTAGATTCATATGTGTTTATGATTAGGTCTGTTATTTGTAGCCTGATTGTGACGCCTTCAGATTCAGGCGCTTGAAACCCGAATTCAGTGCTTCACGATACCATTTCTTTGAGCGAAATAATAATAATAATGTCATAAAAATCAAACTTAATTTACATATCAGAGTTGTCTAAATCCCAGGTACGCGACCTTTAAAACATTTCATTACATAATAGATAATAAAGATCATTAACTTATTTAAGTCTAGTTATTACATAAGATAACACAAACTTATTCTGCTAGCTTTCCTTTCCCTTTGTTCTTGCCTGAACCTTCAGGCCGATCATACTTAGCTGAAAATATTTAAATTAAGCAAGAATGAGCATTTGAATGCCCAGCAAGTAATAACAAATAATAAACATCAACTGAAAGGATTAAATGTTTTCTTTGAATGACACTTCAACAACGAAGGAATAGTTGTGAAGTAAACTGAAGCAACACTAAACAACATAACATTTCTATTTCAAATTTTGAAACTACGTACTGACAATAACTGGTGAGCAGTTGACAGACCATGAACTTTGTTTTCAAATTTTCGAAAAGGTTTAACAGAACTTCATTTGTAAACCATCATAACTTACAGGCACGGGGGGTGATCAGCCCGTTATGCCCTGTATTGATCAATACTACATACCAAAATGATATTCTCGTTCATCATATCCGCCTTAGGCTCACAAAAGTTTTCTCATGTTCGGGATGTTCATACTTAGTCGGGAATCCGAACCAAAATAATTAGGTTGGATAACAATAAGGTTCTATCATATTCAAAGATATTTTTTTTAAATCTGTGTCTAGCCGAAATAAATAGCTTAGACGATTTTAAATTAAGATATACATATTGGAAATCAATAAGTATGTATCAACATGTTCAGTAATTATCCAAGTGAGGACACTTGTATAACAAACCTTAGAAATTTTATGAACAGAATATATATATATGGATTATACAATAATACGGCAATGATAAACAATGATTGGATATAATTCAAGAACTGGCATATCTATAAAGGTATAGATAAATGAACAATAACAATATATTTCTAAAACTGACTTACACATGTTCATTGCATAAAGTAAATGCAAAGAGTAGGATACTTGCACAATGTAAAAGATTGTTCAGATACTTGCACAATGAAATTTGAGTACGGTTAGGAAACTTTCGTACAATATCCGTTGGATAAAGTAAAACAAGAGTTTAGGATTCTTGCCTGGTCTGCTGCTCACACAACTTAGTTCTATCTTTAATTCAACGACCTATCATTTATAAGATTATTCTATTGATTAGAATAGCATATCATAACACATAGTACTGTTATATACAACCAACACATAACCTAATCACATTGTCACATAGTTATATTAGTCATTAAGACACAAACAAATACTTATACAGTCAAACTATATAGGTTCGGATCAATTACGGTAGTATCCAGGTGTACCGACGGCTTTATCGGGTAATTATCGAGTTTAAAACTATATCATGTAGTTCAATATTATCCTAGATATTTTAAATACCAGACATATTATTTTTAAATGACTTATAATAATTTTTGAATAATTATTATAATTTATCTTAATTTTTCAAACTCTAGAATCATTATTAAATGATTTAAATATTAGATAATTCTATTATTATTAATAATTAAATAATATTTAAATATTAATGCAATCATTGCCAAAATATCAAAGTTATTTATAAGAGCTCAAAATATTTTTAAAGTATTAATATTACCCTTAAATGATTTTTAAAATATTTAAAATTATTTTTAAACAATTACCATTAATATTTAAATATTAAGGTATTATTCACTAAATTTTTAAAAGTCATTTATAATAACTTAAAATATTTTTAAACCATTTATATCCTTTTTAAATAATTTTTAAATCAATAAAATCATTTTTAATCAATTTATTTAATATAATTATTAAATATATCTAATATCATCAATATTAAATAATTAATAAAATTTACTTTAAAATATTGAAAGTTACATTTTATAACTTAAAATATTATTAAATACCTTATTATCATTTAAAATAATTTTTAATATAATAAAATCATTTTTAACTAATTTATTTAATAAATTTATTAAATAAATAATATTCAAATAATTACTAATATTTATGAAAAATATTCCAAATTATTAAAAGTTAATTTTTATGACTTAAAATAATTTTTAAAACTGATTTTATAATTTTCGAAATTTATTTAATATTTTTAAAAAAAATTTAGAATTTTTTTCTATTTTTAATCATTTTTCAGAAATTAGAAAACTAAAATAATAGAAACCGTCGCTATAGGCTATAGCGATACTTTCTGTCGCGGTTGGTGTTCTTGAGCTCAAGAACACTGACAAGGCAGTGTTCAAGGGGTCATGTTTGACCACCATTAATTCCCTGTCTAATCATGATCTGAGCTAACTAAGACACTGACATTGTAGTATTGTTGTAACACTACAAGATCCAACTATCATCTAAGTCATAACACATCACAACAAGGAGATCTAAGACATCAAAGTGGCTGTCAGAGACTGTTCTTCATTTCTGGGTTACCCAGAAATGAAGAACAGTTCGAGGGTCTTACTTTGGGCCTCCACTATATGCTATGCTTGTAATGTTTTTGTGATCTTAAGCTTTCAGTGTGTAGAAACCATGTAGGTGTACAGATCTATTACATAACATCATCATAACAACAACACAAACGCTAGATCTAACCCGGTCAAACCATGTCAGAAGTCACGATTTAAGTTTTTTGGGTTGCCCAGAAAACTCATTTCGTGAACTTCTTGCTTAGTTTGACCGTCTACAGCAAGAAACATGTTTATTGTTTTAGTGCTCTAAGAGCATGAATAAGTAGTATATATAACAAACTACAAGCTAGTTACAACAACAGAATAAAAAAAATATCACACTGACAGATCTAAACGCTTGAAACCGTTGTCAGACCTTTCTAGGCAGTTTCTGGGTTACCCAGAATCGCCCAGTCATGGCCGGTCAACGCCTTTTGACCAACAATATCTTTCAATCTACAACCGATCTGGCTTTGAATCAAGTTCCAGGATACAAACATCATATCATACTACATATTCAAACCTTTAAACAACGAAAACCATGTTCAGGCAAGAATCTAGAGCCACTGACATTCATTGTCAGACCACAGTTTAAACTTTTTCCAGATTTTGTAAAAACTTAAATTCGAGCATATAAATGTTATGGATCCACTATTTAGCAACCCAGATCACTGATTCACACCTTTTATAACATATTTAAACATTCATATATCAAATCTAACATAGCACACAAGATTAAATTTTCTTGGCTTAGGGTTTACCTTTCTTGAACAAGATCTTGAATCTAACTTCTGATATGCTACAAGTGTTAGTGGGGCTTGATTAGGGACTGGTCCAACACTAGAATTCGGAGGTTTGAGTTAAGAGAGAAGTGAGTTAAGTATTGGTTGCACAAATGGCTTAATAAGTGACTTTTCTCTCTCTTTGATCTTATATAATGACATAGATGCAATGCACTTGGATGTGAAAATGGCTGAGATATTTGGCTTATAGGCACATGGCTAGCTAGAGTTGGTCACCAACTAAAGTTATGGCAACCTATACAAGTTATCTATTAAAATAATGCAAAGGGCAATTATATCATTTGGTTTTTACTTTTAGTGGCAATCTTGGCAATTCAATTCAACCCTTAGGGTTTGACCCTTAGGGTTCAACCCTAAGGTTTCCTAAGCTCATTTTCTAGGATTTTGCAATTAGGGCTAAAATGGGAATCTTAGTTTCTAAAAATGTGAATTAGGGTTCCCTAATTAAATTAGGTTTACTAATCACCTAGGACTTGTAAAATATGTTTCATAATAAACTAATTTCCATTAAACTTGCTAAATTAATAATTAGGGTTTATAACTTAGCAATTAGGGTTCTAATTTGGTAATTAGGGTTTCTAAATATTAATTAGGGTTTAGCTAATTAATCATTAAATCTATGCTAATTGTCATTAATTATGTAACACAACAACTTAACAAATCTTACAATCGCATTTGACTTACGTACTAGGGTTTATTAGTAATGCTAGGATTTGTACTGTTTTACTATAACTGTTCTACACATTAACATTACACACATATCAGGCATGTTTATAACACTGAAATATAAATAATATTATATTAATATTCTCATTCCTTATTCAAAATTCAGAATTAGAGTTTTGAATCCTTATTCGACATAACCTCCATATCCACCATTATTAATTAAGTTAAAATAATTAACTTAACTAATATAATAAAAATACATAACATAATAATCCTTATAATCATATCACATATATAATAATCATATTTTCATTGAAAAATAAATAATAAATATTTTTATTACGAAATTAATTCATAATAAGAATGTAATCTATAATGATCAATAATTCTTAAAAAGAATTTATTTACAATTATTCATGTAATAAATAAGTTTTGTTTATCACATAAATACATATACTTTTCTTTGCACATAATCCCACCTTTATATATAAAAAAATTTAAATGCAAAATTTATTATTTAATTATATAAAAAAAATATTGGGTTATTACATCCACCCTCCCTTATAAGGATTCCGTCCCCGGAATCACCGCTTCAAAACTTGTAGATACAAGGGAAAATAACATATACAGTCATTTCAAGTAGATCTCGATCAGATTTGATCGAACTAATCCTTAACTATTTAACATAAAACTTGTCTATCTAATCACACAGAAATTTTGATTTCTAACAGAACTCAAATTTCTCCTTCAAAATTTCTTTATAACTAAAATAAAGTAAAATCATATATAAGAAAATAAAATTTATTCGTATAATACCTGAAGTTCCATCCCCGGCTGCTACGGTATCCTGAACCGTCATGTTGAAGACTCTGGCAGTTGATTTTGTTGAAGTTGGTCCCGTTATTGCCAGTGTTCCGCTGCCTTTTCCCGCATTCATGCTTCCAGCATCCATTCTCCTTTTCGGACAGCCCTTTACCTTATGTTCCGTTGATCCACACAGAAAACATCCATTGTTCGTCCTAGGATTGGGGCAATTAGGAGAGATATGTCCCTCCTGCCCACACTTATAGCACACGAACTTACCACTAAGACACTCACCTGAATAATTCTTCCCACAATTCTTACACTGCACAGCCTGCTTTCTCACACCTTCCTGTTTGACTTGGACATTTCCAAAATTATTCCACTTTCTTTTTCCATTCCCACCACAACTACCTGCTTCCACCTTCCCAGCTCTCTCAACCTTACCCTTGCTCTTTTTCTCTTTATTGTAAAGGCTCATGGCCTCACTTCCCCCTTCGGCTATGATAGCCTTCTCCAAAAGTGCTGCAAAAGTATCTATCTGCAATACCGCCACCTTATTGTAGAGCCAGGGTTTTAAGCCTAGCTCAAACCTCCTTGCCTTCTTTACCTTCGTATCAACTTGATGTGGAGCAAACCTAGCTAATTCATTGAACTTTACGGCATACTCTGCAACTGTCATGTTCTCCTACTTCAACTCCAAAAACTTTACCTCCATCCTAGCCTACACACTAGATGAGAAATAGTTCTCAAAGAACAGCGTCTTAAACCTAGTCCATGCTATCACTCCTTCTCCTGCCCTAACTTGATTTTCCTCCCACCAGAAATTCGCCTCTCCTTTCATCATATAGGTGGCAAAAGTTATCTTTTGCCCCTCAGCTACCACAAATGCTTTTTCTATTTCCTTAACCCAAGTTTGGGCTTCTATCGGGTCAGTGGTACCTCTAAATTCTGGTAGTCCTACAGCCTTAAAATCTTTGAAGTTTGTAAATCGATTGTCTAGTTGATTTCCCGCGGTCGGCATTCCATTCTGCATGGCTTTAGCTACCATGTTCGTGAAATTCTGCATCAGGTCTGGTTGTTGTCCTTCGGCATTGTTGACAGATTCTTCTGCCCATTGGTTCTGAGTTTGACGTCTTGGCGGCATTATCTGGTTAAATAAAACATAATCTATATTTTATTAACTTACATTCTAAACCTTATCGTATAAGTTTAATATTTTAAACTTGTTTCATTAACCAAACATGAATTCATATTCATTCAACTATTTCATAGTACATAACATAGCACATACTACTTTAAACATCCGATATCCCTTTGTGACCACAATAGTCGGGAATCGTTGCTACAACTTATATAAAAGTTGGAAATAAAATATTACACAAACATACTTATCATAGAACACATATATTCAAACAGTACTTATACTACTTATTCACTACGCCTTTTCCTGATCCTGGACAACCTTTCGCTCGATGACCTTCCATCCCACAAATAAAATATGCACCTAGCTTAAAGTCAGGACAATGATGAGAGATATGTCCCTCATGTCCGCAAATGTAACATATCTTTTTCCCTTTCCTGTATACGCCCTCATGTTTCCTGTCATCGTTTGTACACTTTCCTATTTTGTTAGCGTCCTCTTGGTTATTATCAAAATTTCCTATTTCACGGTCTTTTTTCTTTCTTTTCCCTTTCTTGCTCGGAGCTGCACACAATATGTTGCTTTTGGCTCCCATCTGATCAATTTGGATCTTAATCTTATCTTGTTCTTCCATCGTTTCGATTGATGCCTTTTGCAATTGACTATTTAGTAGCTTTTCTATTTCCCACAACTTTTCCAGAGAAGAAGCCTTATTCCTCAGATTCTGCACTTCAGTTGATGCTTGATCAGCTCCAACTTCGGTGTCTGAATCACTATCTGTTAGTTCCACTATTTCTGGGTCTGGTACTATATTTTCCAAAATGATCACCTCATCAAGGTTATCTTCAACGTGAGCCTCTATTTCAGCTATTGGCTTTGACATTGGCTCGATTATGGAGATTGACTCCTCCTTTACGATCCGAAGATATCCTAATCCTTTTCCTCCTGACATCTACACATAATTTATCAACATTAGTATATAATATATACACACAGCAAGTAATAGCTTTATACAGGTTATTTTTATTTTGTTTTACGATGAATTTAGTCAATTCATCTCCTTTAAAACTCTATACGAGTTATTTGTATTTTTTTAACATTTTTCTAAGCCCTAAGGTTATTGCCTAAGGTCTATCCCACCTATGGTTTCTAACCTTAAAGCTCTGATACCAACCTGTGACGCCCCCAAATTCAGGTGCTTGAAACCCGAATTCAGTGATTCACGATACCATTTCTTTGAGCGAAATAATAATAATAATGTCATAAATATCAAACTTAATTTACATATCAGAGTTGTCTAAATCCTAGGTATGCGACCTTTAAAACATTTCATTACATAATAGATAATAAAGATCATCAACTTATTTAAGTCTAGTTATTATATAAGATAACATAAACTTATTCTGCTAGCTTTTCTTTCCCTTTGTTCTTGCCTAAACCTTCAGGTCGATCATACTTAGCTGAAAACATTTAAATTAAGCAAGAATGAGCATTTGAGTGCCCAGCAAGTAATAACAAACAATAAACATTAACTGAAAGGATTAAATGTTTTCTTTGAACGACACTTCAACAACGAAGCAATAGTTGTGAAATAAACTGAAGCAACACTAAACAGCATAACATTTCTATTTCAATTTTTGAAACTACGTACTGACTATAATTGGTGAGCAGTCGACAGACCATGAACTTTGTTTTCAAATTTTCGAAAAGGTTTAACAGAACTTCATCTATAAACCGTCATAACTTACAGGCACGGGGGGTGATCAGCCCGTTATGCCCTGTATTGATCAATACTATATACCAGAATGATATTCTTGTTCATCATATCCGCCTTAGGCTCACAAAAGTTTTCCCATGTTCGGGATGTTCATACTTAGTCAGGAATCCGAACCAAAATAATTAGTTTGGATAACAATAAGGTTCTATCATATTCAAAGATATTTTTTTTTAAATCTGTGTCTAGCCGAGACAAATAGCTTAGACGACTTTAAATTAAGATATACATATTGGAAATCAATAAGTACGTATCAACATGTTCAGTAATTATCCAAGTGAGGACACTTGTATAACAAACCTTAGAAATTTTATGAATAGAATATATATATGGATTATACAATAATACGGCAATGATAAACAATGATTGGATATAATTCAAGAACTGACATATCTACAAAGGTATAGATACATGAACAATAACAATATATTTCTGAAACTGACTTACACATGTCCATTGCATAAAGTAAATGCAAAGGGTAGGATACTTGTATAATGTAAAAGATAGTTCAGATACTTGCACAATGAAATTTGAGTACGGTTAGGAAACTTTCGTACAATATCCGTTGGATAAAGTAAAACAAGAGTTTAGGATTCTTGCCTGGTCTGCTGCTCACACAACTTAGTTCTATCTTTAATTCAACGACCTATCATTTATAAGATTATTCTATTGATTAGAATAGCATATCATAACACATAGTACTGTTATATACAATCAACACATAACCTAATCACATTGTCACATAGTTATATTAGTCATTAAGACACAAACAAATACTTATACAGTCAAACTATATAGGTTCGGATCAATTTCGGTAGTATTCAGGTGTACCGATGGCTTTATCAGGTAATTATCGAGTTTAAAACTCTATCATGTAGTTCAATATTATCCTGGATATTTTAAATACCAGTCATATTATTTTTAAATGACTTATAATAATTTTTGAATAATTATTATAATTTATCTTAATTTTTCAAACTCTAGAATCATTATTAAATGATTTAAATATTAGATAATTCTATTATTATTAATATTTAAATAATATTAAAATATTAATGCAATTATTGCCAAAATATCAAAGTTATTTATAAGAACTCAAAATATTTTTAAAGTATTAATATTACCCTTAAATGATTTTTAAAATATTTAAAATCATTTTTAAACAATTACCATTAATATTTAAATATTAAGGTATTATTCACTAAAATATTAAAAGTCATTTATAATAACTTAAAATATTTTTAAACCCTTTATATCCTTTTTAAATGATTTTTAAATCAATAAAATTATTTTTAATCTATTTATTTAATATAATTATTAAATATATCTAATATCATCAATATTAAATAATTAATGAAATTTACTTTAAAATATTGAAAGTTACATTTTATAACTTAAAATATTATTAAATACCTTATTATCATTTAAAATGATTTTTAATATAATAAAATCAGCAAGTGGATGAGCACAATCCTGTCTTATGATGACACGAGGTTGTATGTCATTAGACATCTTGTATGATAGTGGCAAAACACCCTTCCAACGTTGGGTTCGCTTCACCCTAGATGATTCGCCAAATATAACTCCTAAATGATGACCACCGTTATATTCCCCTGTTACCCCCGCTCGACCCAGCTACACTCTTATTACCTGAAAGGAATTGTGAACAGAAGAGTGAGCACAACTAGCTCAGTAAAGAATATCATGACTAAAGATAAATAAGTTATCAATAGCCTTCAACGGAATTAAATCAGAGATTTAGAACATATGGTAGATGATATAAATTTTAACCATAGTTGCAGCGGAACGAGCAATCCATTAGAAGAGTCAAATAGACTATAAAGTGTATTATCTTCTCCATGTTAAAAATTCACCAACAATGTTTTATCCCTGTAACATCACTCAACAGTTCCTTTCCACAATCATATGAATAAATCATAATCATAATTGTGATTCTAAATTTTTCTTCGCACCCAGGACGAAGAATATTTTCATCACATGTCTTTACCTGAAACATCAAAGATTATGGTTATACCAAATCACAGTTCATGTTCATAATCATGCTAATAAATCCATCTTCGCACTATGGCCAAAGATATTCATCAACAAACCATCTTTGCACTACGGGCCAAAGATATTCAACAACAGTTCATCTTCGCACTACAGGCCAAAGATATTCATTAATAATTCATCTTTGCACTACAGGCCAAAGATATTCAACAACAGTTCATATTTGCACTATAGGCCAAATATATTAATATCTCAAAGAAATATATAATCATTTCAGAATTTATATATACAATAATTATAATCATGTTGATCATTTCGCCTTTGCACTTAAGCTAAAGATATTCAATTATAAATTCAATGGTCATGATCATACCAGTCAACAATTCAACTTTGCACTACTGGCCAAAGAGAACCCATAGTCATGATCATACCAATAATTTATCCATCTTTACACTCAAGTCAAAGAGAAATATAATCATTAGGGTTATAAAAATGTTATATATGATAATAAAATCAATATGATCAAAACATGAATTTAATTTCAAGAGCAATATTCATAAATCAACTATAATTTGGTTAGAAAAAGAAACCAATTTTGTCATGAATAGTAACTCGTGAATAGTAACTCATGAATAGTAATCCCGACATGAAAAAGATAGAAATTCCACAATAATATACATACTAATATTTCGGTATAATGATATTGAAAGAATAATATTTCTTAAGCTTATAAACAATTTATTTTAATTGTTTACACTTTACTAAATAATGCATTTAATCATCCTAAAATGTCAAACGCATAAGATTTCATCACCAATAACTAAAAACCCTCATCAAAAAATCTGCATATACCTCATATAGGATTCTCAAGCCATAAAATCCTATTTTTCAATTTTCTTACTTCACATAACATATTTAATTCATTTTCTCATAACTAGTCTATTTTCATTAAAAATACCAAATTAGTTCCAAAAATATTTCTTTTCTGGGATTTAGTAGAATATAGTCCCATATTGAACATATATTTTTCTTAGAATTTTTAAAACTCATTTACTATTTTTCATATGGCCAAAACCACCGAATATTTAGACATTTATCATAAATTGTGCTTTTATCCAAAAATTCCGAAATTTACAGAGTATACTGATATTATATAGATATACTTCCAATACAAATTTTATCAATTGTGGAGTTAACCATAAGGAGTTATAAGCGGTTACTTTTAAAATAGTCTTTTCCCGTAAAATTCATAACTCTTAATCTATACATCCAAAAATCACCATTTTTGGACACAATCAATAAAACTCATCAAAATATCATTTCAAATTTTTCCAGAATTTTCTGAAGATCAGAAGAATTACGAACTGAAAAACATAATAACCCTTAAAATCCCTTACTAACCCTTACCTCAAAAGAGCAGCACTTCTGACTGGATATCGGATATAACGCTGAACAAACTTGCACCGTATAGCAACACTCAAGATATTAAAATACTCACAAGAATACACTCGATAATATAGAGAGAGAAATAGAGAGAAAACTTCAGTTTCTGGTGTGATTTTCAATTCTAACCTAAGCACCCTATTTATAGGAAAATGCTTAGAACACCAAAACAGAAAATTAAATATAATATTAATATAATTACAAAATATTGAAGCCCACCTCTAGATACTTGAATTCAGCCATAAACACATGCTAACCTTCTAGAAAAAGTAAGCAAAAACGTTTTTCTTAATAAAAATATCAACGCAGCAATTATTGAATCAATAAAATAAAATATTAAACAGTAACTACTGTAACAATTATTGAGTAGTGCCTTCCTTCGTAAGAATCAATAATTTAAAAATACTGTGCAATCCGTGTGCTACTGTGCAACCACGCGTATTACTGTATTTTAACCATCGGGTATTCCAACAGTGTTAACGGTAATAACTACGCCGTTATTTATAAAAACTCAATTTGTGTCGTTATCTTCATCCAATCGTTTTTCGTTATAGGGCCCACAAATAGCTACGCCATCGTACGAATATTCCCCGACAGAAAGAATATTCCACGACCACATGAATATTCCCCGACAACAATAATTATTTTATAACCACTTGTTTATTTTGAAAAAATTTCACATTTCACCCATAACTTTAACTTTTTATCAATTTAACCATTTACTGAATTGTAATTATAAGAAAAATTGAATACTTTTATTTCATAAAATTCGGGATCTTACAATAATAATAATAATAATAATAATAATAATAATAATAATAATAATAATAATAATAATAATAATAATAATAATAATAATAATAATAATAATAACAATAATAATAATAATAATAATAATAATAATAATAATAATAATAATAATAATAATAATAATAATAATAATGATAATAATAGTAGTGGTAGTACTACTACTACTACTACTACTACTACTACTACTAATAATAATAATAATAATAATAATAATAATAGTCATAATAATAATAATAGTACTAATAATAATAATAACAATAACAGTAATAATAATAATAGTAGTAGTAGTAGTAGCAGTAGTAGTAGTAGTAATAATAGTAGTAGTAGTAGTAGTAGTAATAATAATAATAATAATAATAATAATAATAATAATAATAATAATAATAACAGTCATACTAATAATAATAGTACTAATAATAATAATAATAATAATAACAGTAATAATAATAATAATAATAATAATAATAATAATAATAATAATAATAATAATAATAATAATAATAATAATAATAATAAAAATAAAATAATAATAATAATAATAATAATAATAATAATAATAATAGTACTAAATATTAATCATTAAAAAATAATAGCAACTAGGACCAGGTGCTCAGGTGGTCATTGGATCAATATTTCAAACTGGAGGTCTTGGGTTTGAATCTGTGCATCAACATATTTTTTGCGATAAAGTTCAATATTCGTCACGTCAGTCCGGAAAGAAATCAATTTTTGTCATGATTAGTACCCCGAACGAAGATAATATTCCTACGAATATTAAATAAAAATAATTATTTCTTACGAATATTAAATAAAAATAATATTCCTTACGAATATTAAATGAAAATAATATTCTTGTTATTGTTATTATTATTATTATTATTATCACGTAATTAGTTATGTACATTTTTATATGTACGTAACAAATCTAACGAAAGGGTATTTGTTTTAATTTGGGAGAAATGATTTGTTCAGTTAGTTATAAATACTAATCCTTGCAGAATAATAGTAATTAGGCCCATGTGCTTGAGTGGTCGTTGGATTAATATTTCAAACTGGAGGTCTTGGGTTCGAATCTGTGCATTAACATATTTTTTGAGATAAAGTTCAATATTCGTCACGTCAGCCCGTCCACATATGATATGTGTGTGTGTGTGTGTGTGTATATATATATATATAAACAAGATCAGGTGCGGGAGTCCGTATTTAAAAGTTTAATATTTTATGGAATTGAAATTAGAATTTTTTTCATAATACAGTATTTTTACTTAAAATCTATGAGTAGTAAAACATTAAATCCAGTATTGGTTTAATTTAATAATTACTTAAAATCTGCTCTTTTACTGATGCTCAGGCGTGATTTGGATACATATAACAAAACAGACTGTACAGACCAGTTTTGTTATATGTATCCAAATTACGCCCAAAATACTGTATTATAGAAAAATTCTAGTTCCATAAAATATTAAATTTTTTTTAGTTGTTTTAAAAAAAACAAAATAAAAAATAAAAAATTGGTCCGCATTTTAAGAACGTCTGGGATCCCGTATAGGATCCGGAATCTATATATATATATATATATATATATATATATATATATATATATATATATATATATATATATATTCTTCTGCGCATCAATATATTTTTTGGGATAAAGTTCAATATTCGTCACGTCAGCCCGTCCACATATGATATGTATGTATGTGTGAATATGTATATATATATATATATATATATATATATATATATATATATATATATATATATATATATATATTCTTTTCAAAATTTCTTATCAAACTAAATAAAATACTAAACAAATCTCAACATTAAAGTAATTTCTTATCAAACTAAATAAAATACTAAACAAATCTCAACATTAAAGTAAATATTTTTTTTTGACGCAAACATTAAAGTAAATATATATATAAAGTAACTAGGAATATATATATATATATATATATATATATATATATATATATATATATATATATATATATATATATATATATATATAAATTTATCTATAAATATTCATATAAATATTTATAAAAAATATTCGTATCTAAATTTTATAAATTTTAGATGAAATATTTGTAAATTTATAAAATTTAAAGATAAATTTATATGAATATTTGTTTATAAATATTTATATGACATCAAACCTAATTATTATATCTATGCTTCCCAATGTTTCCTATTTCTAGATAGTAATGGCATACTCCTAGTTATTCCTAGTTCTCCTTTTACCTTTTTTTTAAATAAATTATAAAATTAAATTTTAATACTATCATTTCAAATGGCGTTCAGTAGTTTTTTCTTAAATTAGATGTGAGAGCCTTTACTCCTAACGAAAATCGTTGAAGTATTTATTTTTTAAAAAATATTCGTTTAAAAATAAAATCTTTTTTAGAAAAATTAAAGCGTTTTTAAAAAAAATATAGTTTTTTTATTTATAAAAATTGTGCTTAAATTAATTAATTTGGTTAAGAGAAGAGCCTATTCTAAGAAAATTTGAACAAAATGGATATAATTGAGAAAATTGAATATAATTTAGACAATTCTGGGAAAATACTCCAGATCCAACCTTTCCCCATTCTTTCTCCTAAGACTGAGCAATAAACGGGTATAACCGAATTACCAAACCGAACCGAAATAATTTAACCAAAATTTTTTGATAATTCGGTTATTTGTAACATTTCGATTATATCCGAAATTATTTACAGGTTTGGATTAGCCTATAAGGATTTTATTTTTGGGTTATTCGGTTTATCCCACTCTGAAGTCGTAACTCTCATTTTCTCAATTCTCAAACCCAGACCCAGTAGCCAATAGGACTGAGTAAAAAACGGATATAACCGAATTACCGAACCAAATCGAAATAAATTAATCGAAATTTTCTGATAATTCGGTTATTTTTAGCATTTCGGTTATATCCGAAATTATATACGATTTTCAATTAATTTATACGGGTATCATTTTTGGATTATTCGGCGAATAACCGAACAAATCACTTAAAATAAATAAAGTACTACTAATCCTCACTTCCTCAGCGGGATAAATCACTTTTTGGTTACTGTACTAGGGTCCGATTTTCATTGTGATTACCGAATTTTTTTTTTTATTACAATCGAATAACTGTACTCTCAAAAATTACAAAATAGTCATTCCTTATGATTTTCGTCCAAAAAACGGACGAAAATGTTGAGTGTGCAAATTTGCCCCTTTTTTTTTTGCTCACGTGGAGCACAGAAATGCCATATCACTTGTGAACTTCACCAAATCATTTCTTCCTTCAAAATCATATTGTACAACAGCAAAAAATCAAAATTAATTTTCCTCATATCAACAACTAATAATAATAATAATTTTAAAATAATAATAGTAATAATTTAAATACATGTGAAATACAAGGGCAGATTAGTCCACTAAAATAATTTCTTGAAATAATTTTCAGTTTTCAAATATATTACATATATATTATTAAAATACAAAATTAAAATTAAATTTTAATAAACTAATTTCAAAAAATGACTAACAATTCTGAAAATACCATCCAAGTTAGAAATTCAAACTTTAAATATATAACTAATAATTCTGAAAATGAATTATTATTCTAAATTTTTAAAACTAAAATTATTATTATATTACAAAATCATTAAATCGATTAGCCATAAACAAATCATCCCCAAACAAACAACCAATTAAAGATGGAAGCTCCGTCACCAAGTTCTTTCCAAACAAAGTGAAATCCAGTAAAATCAATGGAAGCTTCATCGTCAAAGACAAAATCTATGCCGCCATATTCTTCTTTCATAAATTGCAATAGAAATACTGATTTCAAATATCTGGTATATAACAAGAAATTCTGTAATTAATTAGAAGAAATTAAAAAAAAAATCCAAAGGTTCATTCCCAAACATTTAATGGGGATCTGAAATTCATTCAAATTAAAACCCAAAATCCAAAATTTCATTCTAACCAAATTCAAAACAAACTCAGATATCTCATTCTTGACCAAAATAAAATTAGAGTTTGGTTGGGCACTTTCCACACTCCGGAGGACTGTTTAGGCGGCAGCACAACGATCCAAGAGATGCGTGACAACAGATCTAGGTGAGACGATGAGGAAGGGTTGCTACAACGCCTATCCACAACGGCATTGCTATGCACTTTCCGATGAGTTGCTACGACGCCTATCCACAGCTGAAGAAGATGAGGAGTTAAGAGCTCCTACGACGCCGATCCAGAACGGCGTTGCTCAAACAATGTTGATATTCTTGTGAGAAATTCTGCGATGAGGTTGGTGATTTATCACAAATGGAAAGTTGTTTGGTAAAAGAGAGTGGGTCGTAGCAGATCTAAATTTGTGATGGTGGTAATGGTGGAGCAGAGAGCTGAGAAGGATGGCTTTGGCAACAAAAGTATCAATTTGATGGGGGAAAGGAGTATCTGTATATACATGAATTTATTTTATAAAATCATTAATTTTATATTATTAATAACATAAATTAATGAATTTATTTAATAACTTAAAATTCAATAATAACATAAAGTTAATGAATTTATATTATTTTTTTAATTTTTAAATATTTTAAGTTCATATTAAAAATATAAAATTATCTAATATTTTGAAATTATTATTATTATTTAAAAATTATTATTTTGTAATTATAATAATTTTTACAAATGTATTTATATATAATTAATTAATTTATATTATTATTTACAAATTATTATTATTTTTTAAGAATTATTATTATTATTATTATTTTGAAAATAATATTATTATTCTTAATATTATTTTATTATTCTTAATAATATTATTTTTATTATTATTATTTTTAAATTATTATTAAGATACAATTATTTTTATACATGACAAAACTATATATACACATCAGCAAAAAAACGGAGTCAAATCGCCAACTCAACACTTCTGTTCGCCAACTCAGCATTTCCGTCTATTTTTTGGACAAAAATCGTAAGGAATGACCATTTTATAATTTTTGAGAGTACAGTTATTCGATTGTAATAAAAAAAGTTTCGGTACCAAAAAGTGATTTATCCCCTTTCTCAGCGCATTACTGCTTTACTAGCTCTAGCCGCCTGACTGACTTTGAACTCTGAAGTCGAACAACTCTCGTCTCATCTCTATCTCAAGTCTCAAACTCTCAATCTGAATCTCTCGACTCTCAAGTGACAAGAATCATCCCAAACCCTCTCAATCGGAAGTCGGTGGCGACGGGCGACGGTGAGTCCTCCTCGGCTATTAGGCTCCTCCTTTTCTTAATTTCTTCTTGTCTTCTTTCTCTTCTTTTGCTGCAATTTGTATATAGTCTAAAGCCCTTGTGTGTTTTTTTGGAGGGGTTGAGAGGGGGGTGAATTTCTGTGGGGGTAATAATGTGATTTTGGAAACTATTAAGATTCAGTGGATGGGTTGATTCGGTTGAATGTCTTGTTTACAGCTATTTGTGGATTTTGATGCTTCTAATGATATTTGTGATTCAAAAAGCTGTTTACGATGTGATTTGTCTCCTATATTAAGGAGCTTATTCTTGGCAATCTGGTAAGGGTTTCATATTTTGTTACTGTAACTAATAAGTTCCTTGTCTGATGTGTGGTTTGGGCAATTTTTTTGTCCAATCATGTGATCATCACCACTACGGTAATTAATCAGAATTCCTGTATGTGAGATCTTATGCCTTGCATCAGATTTTGTCACACAGCCAAATTGCTCCAATTTTGTGGATTCTACTAGATTTTCATATGGAATTAGCTACTCCAATTTGCAAATTTTCAAAATTGAGCTCATTTTTTCTTTTTCAGAACATCTAGAAAGTCTTCTCCTTTTGAAACTTTTATTTATCAATCAATAAGTGTACATCAATCAAAAACTTCAATCAATAAGTTGGTAGAGAGGATTCCATTTCTTCAAGTTTGTGTTTCCAATGGTGAATAGTTTGTTTGACCGGTAATTTTGTGCGTATTAGAGACAGAAAATGAATACTTAAATGAAGGTGTTCGGTTCATTTTTTCCTTCGGAAAAAGGTTGTGTTTGTATTTCTTTGTTTGATTATTAAGTTGAATATTCCTGTTTATGTTGGTGTATAGATTTTAGTTTTGTGCTGTTCTGTGCTTGGTATTATTTCCTCCAGTTTCTATGAAGTATTATACTGCTATTTGAAGTATGTATTATTAAAATGTTTGTTATAAATGCTTGGTATTAAAATGTTTGTTATAAATGGCCCTGATTGCTCTAATTTTATCCCTGGTTGTGCTGGTGATGTTAATAGGTATATAATCTAATACTTTTTATATGATTTAGTGAAATTTTTGGTGTAGCTTATTAGAAAAACTGTTTGTTTTTTTAAAATTTAATTAATGAGGAAGTTTGAGGTAACTTTGCTATGGAAAATATGTTTTTGCTTTTGTTTGGAACTTGGAGAGTTTGAGGGAAAGGAAAAGGGAATTGAAATAAGGATATTTTGAGTAATTGTTGAAGTATATGTAGTTGGATATGTATTTGTTAAGACTCCTTTAACAAGATTTCTTACTTCCAAAATTTCTTGTTTTGTATGTACAACAAGATTTGGATCCCAAAGTATTTGTGTCATTAAATATTATGCATTTTTGATTCGTTTCTCATTAGAACAAGATCTTAATATCTACCAACAGAATTTGGTGCTGAATTTTTTTTTTCCTATTGCAGGTCGGATAGACATACAAGAAACTGTAATGACAGAGGATGATGATGAGGATGATAAAAGCGGAGTGCTTCCCTTATTTTTCTTTAAAGATAATCTGCACCAGCAGCAGACCAAATTAAGCATTTTGCATTATGTTTATGGATTATGTTTATGGTGTTAATCATGTCTAATCAGAAGTAATACTTTCAATTACTTCTGATTAGATATCATTAATGTTTTTTCTCGTGTTTGTTCTTCATCTTAGGAAAAGAAGAGCAAAATATCCAATTCGAAATGGTCCTATTAGCTTAGTTGTGAATGCTTGTGCGAGTAGGGATCTCAATGACAATGTTGTTGGAGTATGTTTTGTGGCCCAAGATGTAATAGGTCAGAAGACCATCATGGATAAGTTTACGCGGATTTAAGGAGATTATAAAGCTATTGTGCAGAATCCAAACCCATTGATTCCACCAATATTTGGCATGGATGAATTTGGCTAGTGTTCTGAGTGGAACCAAGCTATGACAGAGTTATCTGGATGGCGTAGAGAGGAGGTCGTAGACAAAATGCTTTTGGGGGAGAATTTTGGGACCCAAACATCATATTGTCGGCTGAAGAATCAAGAAGCTTCTGTGAATCTTGGTATTGTACAGAACAATGCTATGACTGGTCAGGAAACTGAAAAGATTTGTTTTGGTTTCTTTGCGAGGAGTGGGAAATATGTAGAATGCTTGCTCTGCATAAGCAAAAAGTTGGATGGAGGGTAATATTTTTGGGATCTTTTGCTTCTTGCAGCTAGCAAGTCAAGAGCTGCAGCAAGCACTTCATATACAACGGTTATCAGAACAGACTGCTGTGAAGAGATTAAAAGCATTAGCTTACATCAGAAGGCAAGTCAGAAATCCTCTCTCCGGGATTATGTTTTCTCGGAAGATGTTGGAAGGGACTGATATGGGGGAAGAGCAAAAACAACTCCTGCATACTAGTGTTCAGTGCCAACGTCAGCTCAACAAAATTCTTGATGACACAGATCTTGATAGCATCATTGATGGGTATGTCAAATCTGACTTTCCTGTACCGAGTTAATTTACTATTAATATTAAGAAACCTTTAGTTTTAGGTATGCATAAGTTTTAGTGAGAGCACAGAAAGAACTGTGTATGAGTCATTTTCCTTGAATAAAGAAATGTGTAAGTGAGCATTTGGGTATTTGAATGACAGCTTTGGGTTTTAAAATCATTTGGGGTATTTTACTTGTTGGGGTGTTGCAGAAATTAGTTATTACTAGTATTCATTAGTTATTTTGCTTTTGATTCTTAGTACTGCTGAAAAAGGTCTTTTCATTTATGTAGAGTGGGAATTTGTTTTAGGTCTTGTCAAAAGGGAAAAAAAATAATTGTTGATTTCCCCTTCTTGTAAATTTCAATCTCTTTTTTCTCTGTTTTAAGGAGATGGGTACTTGTTATCTTTCAATACAATGGACTATTATTAAGCACAAAGAAGAAGAAAATGAAGCAATGGATTTAAAGGACTACTGGAGAAAGCAAAGATCTCTCTTTTTTTTCTTTTTTCTTTTTAAAATAATATCATCGATTGGTCCTGTTTCTCTCTGTATGTGATTTATTTTCTTCTATCAAAAGACGAGAATTCATGATTGGTGTAGCCTCCATAAATGTTGCAGACAAGTCAGTAAAACTTATGTTTTTTTTTGCCGTATACTTTTCTATACCCTGATCTTTTCTTTAAAATTAGCAGGCAAATTTTTCTTCTCTTTTATTTTTTCAGTTAGCAGTGAAAGTGGTTTGATTTTAGAATTTGGCTTTTTGTGTTCCGACTGAATCTTTTCTCATTCTGTTATTTAAGGCTATAGCTCTGGAGGAGGTTCACGAAGCACATGCTTGTCTTCTTCAGGATATTTGATTTAGATATTAATTTAGTAGTCAATAAAAAGAGTATTACCTTCTTCCATGTCCCTTGATTAGTAAGAAAATAACTCAATATTGTCGTCTTTGTGTATTGATTTTGGCACTAAGTACATCTGGTGACTTATTTGCTTTATTTTCCTGACTTGTTATTATTTTTAAATATGTGCAGGAAGACTGCTTTTACGACCTGCCTTACAATACTGGGTATCAAATTTTCGTGTTACGTTTACTGAAGACAAGGGACGAAATTATGAAGTGTACTCTCTATATATTTAGGTATATACTTTGATTAAAGAACTGTGGTAGCTTTAGATGGTTAATTGTAAAGATAATGAATGATTATGTAGTGGATGATTTTATTAATTTAATAATATTTTAATTTTTTGTATTTTTGTCATTATTTGCTATGGGGACATTAAGCCAGCCAGGTACACAAAAAGAATGTCAAATTTTGATTTGGCAACAATATAATTCGTTACCAAAGCATTGAACAAGTTTTAATATAGTAACAATTTTTTATACATTTAGCAATAAATTTTCGTTGCTAATGGCATTAAAAATATAATATTTGGCAACGAAAAATTAACTTAATAACAACGGAGAAGATATTGTTGCTAATACTAAAATAAGAGGCAACATTTTTTATCGTTGCAAATCATATCAACTTTCGTTGTACATATAAAAAAACAACAACATATAATGTTGCTAATCGATGACTTTCGTTGCTATTGAAAAATAACTAATAAAAAATATTTTCGTTGTTGATTCAGTATAATGTTGTTGCCTAATAATATAATCAGCAAAGAAAATCGTTGCTAAAAAGTTTACATTCCGCAATGAAAGCAAGCTTAGGCAACAATTTTCATAATTTACTGCAACAAAAAATGTTGTTGCAAAATGGTGTCAATTGCAACGAAAATGCATGGTCGTTGCAAAAAAAAAAAGAGTTCATTTCGTTGACAATTAGCAGGCTTTTGCAACGAAATGGGGTTTTTAGCAACAAAATTTTAATTATTCTGCAGCAATACATTTTGTTGCTAAAGGATCGATGTCTCTGTACGAAAGTCAAATTTCGTTGCAAAATGTATTGGCAACAAAAAAAATACGTTCGTTGCGGAACAATTAGCAATGCTCATTGCGCAACGAAAGGCGCAACGACAGTAAAGTCATTGCCAAAACCCTTTAGCAACGAAATTTGGCACCTTTAGCAACAAAAATCGGTTGTTGCTGAAGCCCCATTTTTTTGTAGTGAGAAGTCAAGATTTAAGTTTTCTAGATTACCCAAAAAACTAATCTCGTGAACTTCTTGCTTGGTTTGATCGTCTACAACAAGAAACCTGTTTATTGTTTTGGTCTTCTAAGAGCATGAATAAGTAGTATATATAACAAACTACAAGCTAGTTACAACAACAGAATAAAAAAAACATCACACTGACAGATCTAAACGCTTGAAACCGTTGTCAGACCTTTCTAGGCAGTTTCTGGGTTACCCAGAATCGCCCAGTCATGGCCGGTCAACGGTTTTTGACCAACAATATCTTTCAATCTACAACCGATCTGGCTTTGAATCAAGTTCCAGAGTACAGACCTCATATCATACTACAGATTCAAACCTTTAAACAACAAAAACCATGTTCAAGCAAGAATCTAGAGCCACTGACATTCGTTGTCAGACCACGGTTTAAACTTTTTCCAGATTTTGTAAAAACTTAAATTCGAGCACATAAATGTTATGGATTCACTATTTAGCAACCCAGATCACTGATTCACACCTTATATAACATATTTAAACATTTATATATCAAATCTAACATAGCATACAAGATTAAATTTTCTTGGCTTAGGGTTTACCTTTCTTGAACAAGATCTTGAATCTGACTTCTGATATGCTACAAGTGTTAGTGGGGCTTGATTAGGGACTGGTCCAACACTAGAATTCGGAGGTTTGAGTTAAGAGAGAAGTGAGCTAAGTATTGGTTGCACAAATGGCTTAATAAGTGACTTTTCTCTCTCTTTGATCTTATATAATGACATAGATGTAATGCACTTGAATGTGAAAATGGCTGAGATATTTGGCTTATAGGCACATGGCTAGCTAGAGTTGGTCACCAACTAAAGTTATGACAACCTATACAAGTTATCTATTAAAATAATACAAAGGGCAATTATGTCATTTGATTTTTACTTTTAGTGGCAATCTTGGCAATTCAATTCAACCCGTAGGGTTTGACCCTTAGGGTTTAACCCTAAGGTTTCCTAAGCTCATTTTCTAGAATTTTGCAATTAGGGCTAAAATGGGATTCTTAGTTTCTAAAAATGTGAATTAGGGTTCCCTAATTAAATTAGATTTACTAATCACCTAGGACTTGTAAATTAGGCTTCATAATAAACTAATTACCATTAACCTTACTAAATTAACAATTAGGGTTTACAACTTAGCAATTAGGGTTCTAATTTGTTAATTAGGGTTTTTAAATATTAATTAGGGTTTACCTAATTAATCATTAAATCTATACTAATTGTCATTAAATATATAACACAACAACTTAACAAATCTTACTGTCGCATTTGACTTATGTACTAGTGTTTATCAGTAATGCTAGGGTTTGTACTATTTTACTATAACTGTTCTACACATTAACATTACGCACATATCAGGCATGTTTATAACACTCAAATATAAATAATAATATATTAATATTCTCGTTCCTTATTCAAAATCCAGAATTATGGTTTTGAATCCTTATCCGACATAACCTCTATATCCACCATTATTAATTAAGTTAAAATAATTAACTTAACTAATATAATAAAAATACATAACATAATAATCCTTATAATCATATCATATATATAATAATCATATTTTCATGAAAAAAATAAATAATAAATATTTTTATTATAAAATTAATTTATAATAAGAATATAATCTATAATGATCAATAATTCTTAAAAAGAATTTATTTACAATTATTCATGTAATAAATAAGTTTTGTTTATCACATAAATACATATATTTTTCTTTGCACATAATCCCACCTTTATATATATATAAAAAATATTAAATGCAAAATTTATTATTTAATTATATAAAAAAATATTGGGTTACTACACTGATAGTAGGTCTTTAATCTGAAAAAGAAAACAGGTTAATTAGAACCATATAATGCAAGATATAGGTGATCCAAGATTGTTAACAAATCACGGGTTCTGTTTTCTGGGTTACCCAGAAAACTCAAGAACAGTTTGAGCCGGCTGCTTTGACCAGCCTTTTGATCGCTTTCTGTTTATTATTTTTGTAACTTTTTGTAATAGATTAAAACCTTGATATACATACTACATATCTATGATCTTAAATTACTTAAACAACTCATAGGATTACTGGAATTAATTGTCAAAAGTCGTTGACCGAGCTTGACCAAGTTTTCTGAGTTACCCAGAAAACTGATAAACACGAAGAACAACTGTTGGATGTACTTTGACTAGCATAGATCGAGACCTTAGAGTTATTCTTTGTCCAAATCAGTGTTATATATATGTACCTTGACATATATACTACATATTACAACAAATGCAACACAAATCTATTACACAGAATCAGAGTTATGAAAGCCACAAAACCGTTGACCGACCATGACCACTGTTATGGGTTACCCTGAAACTCAAGAACAGCTCTGACAGGGACTTTGAGCCTCTAATAACTTCTTGTTATATGTAGGTTAAAGCACGAAATTTGTTTGATGTTGTACTAGTGTATGAGTATTATAACACTAGTACTTGTCCTAACCCAGAATCATAAACTATAGCTAGATAGATCGTGGTCAAACTGGTCCCTCGACCATGACCGACTGACTGCCCAGAAGCTCAAGAACACCTATAGCGACACTTCTTGTCACTGTAGGGCTTTAGCGACAGACAGAAATTGTTTTTCTAGAAATTAATTTATAAAAATTAGAAATAATTAATAAATAAATACAAAAATAGTTTTAAAAATTAGAATAAGTTATTATAATTAAATTCTGATATTTTTACATAAATTCAATAAATATTTTATTTTATTTGGATATTATTAATAATTAATTTAATAATAAAGTAATTAGAATAATTATTTATAAATACTAAATAATTATTAAAAAATAATATTAATGATATAAAAATCATAATAAATGGATATAAATTATTTAAAAATAATAAACAAAGTTTTGTAAAATTCTAAGTAAATATTAATTATCTAAAAATAGAAATAAATGATTTAAAAATCATTTAAGGGATAAATAAATATTTAAAAATTATTATAAGCTTCTAGAAATTATTATAATGGATATATAAATTATTTAAATATATAATAAAGCTTATAAATAAAATTTAGTCCATATATCAATTTATTTAATATTCGATAAAGACATTGAACACCAAAACTCTATCGAATCTAACCCGATCTTATGTAAATGTTGTATTTGAGTATTGTTATCAATACTAACGTGGTAGATTTATATATATGAACATTGTAGGTGTTTATTAAACAAATCAAGTAGCATAACTTGACTGATCTACGCTCAGGCAAGTTCTCTAACCTTAAATCTCTTATCGAGCAAGTTTTCTTAAACCCTAACTACTTACGCAAATTTCTCAAACCCTGTTTATTCGTTGAACAAGATTTTTATCTTGATATGATGTTGATATGATATACTACACCTACATTTGAATTGCCTCTTATTGTAAGGTTCTCACTATAGCTTCAGCATAACTAAGAAATGAATTGTTTATTCATATTGATTATTGAGCATAAACTATTGTGTCAAACCAAATTGTTTGGTAAGACATCCTATATTGAAGTTGGGTATCCCGTAAGGGATCAAGATTCGGTCGATAATATATTGACATTAATTTGGGTGCACTTGAGCTCTGGTAGGATGAGATGCATGCTCCTAGGATAATGAGTAGGCTGATCCCCTATCTCATATCTAAACAAAATTTCTAAGTATGTGTGACTGACAGAAATAAAAATCCAGAAATGGTTGAAAAAGAAATCCAGAAAATGGTAACAACTATCAGTCAAATTTTGAATTGTTATATTTCTTTAATTCATATATTGTTATATATATAAAACCTGTTGAATATGTAAATAGCTCACCCTTGCAAATTATTCCCTTTGCAGTATTAGATGGTAACCCAGGAACATCTGGAGTAGATAAAGGGAAGCGTCCCTACTTAGATTAGGTTATATTCATGTCTAGTAGAATATTCTATAATAAGAAACTCGTTATGAGAATCATGTAATCGAATCTTAATATTTATGATATATAACATCTTTTATTTCCGCAACCGTGTTTTCTTACGTATAGATGTAATTTAGAATTCTTCAAATCTAGTTGAGATCCTTGGGACCTATTTATCTGAGTGAGGGTATTAATAGCATGGACTGTTCATGTTGTTATTGATACTCTAGATTTCGGATAGATAGTTACTATCAATACGATAGTATAAATTCGCATGGCATAGACTATTAGTAATATGGACTGTTCATGTTATTACTGGTACCCTGAATTTCAGATAGATAGATTCTATTCACAGATACAGTTCATATATCTAAGTGAGGGTATCCAAACACAGTAATAGTTATCTTGAGAATTGTCATCTATTATGGGATACTGTGAATCTTGGATCTATGGGAATTATATCTAATAGTCCCTCAATTTAATATAAGCTTATAATCAGACATGGGTGTATAGATTTAAATGCATTATATTGATTCGTAGTAAGCACCATATCGAATACCATGGGGGAATAGTTATGGGGGCATTCAATTTTGGTATCAAAGCCTCAAGGCTATAGATATAAGGAAGAGAAATCTAAGTATATAGTCTTCGAGTCTGTAAAAATTTTAAAGTACACATAAAATATAACATTAAAAATATTATGTTGTGTAAATTTTTATACCTGTATTAAAGGGGGTTTTCTTTTATAGATGGCCAACTCCAATGCTGAAGAAATAGTGATAGTAAATAATCCACCACAAATTTTGTCATTTATAGCTACTGATGCAGAGGATGAAGAATTGCTTCATGATCAACAACTGCTAGAAGCTGAGGAAGAGGAAGATTTAGTAGCAAGACAATTAATGAGAATTGATGAACATGATGAAGCAATGGCATCACTAATGAAGACAACAGAATATGAGAATAATAAAATGAAGTTTAGGGCAGATATAACTGAGGGAATGCTACAACATGAGAGGGGAATTAGTCACTGACTAAAAGCACAACTGCACCATGCACAAAGGGGCAGAAAGGAAATGCAGTCAAGACTCCTTAAAACATCTCTGGGTGTTAGAGATACTTTTAATGATTTGCAGTGCCGAGTAGTTCAATATCCGGTGGAGGAGAAAAAAACTGCCTATCTGATAGATCGATCTTTGGTATGCCACATGATTTAGGATTCCTTTAATGATATCAATGAATTCTAGAGGGTAGTGTAGGTGTTTGAATGCTCTATATTAGTATGAATAAAGAAGCATTCAAAGTTTATAATATAACCAGTGGTATGTAAGCTAGTAGTATGTGTAAACTACTAAGTTATTTTGTACAACTCTTGTAATATATAAATAAACGATATGTTTGTGTTATTCAAATTCTTATGTGAATTTTTGCTGTTGTTTTATATAGAATCATGCCACCAACCAGAAGACCCCAAAGAGAAATGAATAATGATGATAATTCTACCCAGTAGTTAGTAGGCCTTATGTTAGGAGCTATGAATAGACCTATGAACCAAAACACATCTTTTAAAGATTTCAAATTAGTTGGACCGCCTGAATTTAAAGGTACATCAGAACCTGTCGATGCATAACTTTGGATTTCTGAAATATAGAAATTTTTCCTAGTAACCAATGTCAATAATAATCAAAAGATAACTTTTGCAACCTTTTTCTTGAAAGGTGAGGCTAATTACTAGTGGGAATCAACCAAGGGTCGGGTAGAAACTGAAATTGTTCCTTGGGATAGATTCAAAGAGTTGTTCTTTGAAAACTATTTTTCCCAATCCCTGAAAGATCGTATGGAAGTAAAATTTCTAGAATTAAAACAAGGAGACCTGACTGTAACTCAGTATACAGCCAAGTTCAACGAACTGTCCAGGTTTTCTCCTCATCAAGTAACCGCTGAACTTAGAAAGACTCATAGGTATCAAGAAGGTTTGAAACCTCAGATACGAAGTAAGTTGTCGGTACCAAATAAAGACTTTCTCAAAAATACTCGAGAAAGCTACTATAGCCGAAAGCGAAAATGAAAGTCTCGCTAAATTTCACCAAGAAAAGAAGAGTCAAAATGAGAAAGGGAAACTTAGGACCGAACCCAGCTCAGGTGGGTTTAATAACAAACATAAATGGGATACTACTTTTTCCAATAACCCGGAAAAAAGATGGGTAATACTAATAATAAATTTAGTAATAATAACATTAAACCTTGTTCTACTTGTGGAAAGAAACATAAAGGAATATGTTTTCATAGCAAATGTTATAATTATGGACAATCGGGACATCTTTCTCCACAATGTCCTCTTTCAAATAAAAATAAATGTTTTAACTGTGGTTCGTCGGGCCATTTCTCAAAGAATTGTCCGAAACCCAAGAACCAAGGAGGAAAGGGGAATAGAGTACCAGAGAATAATCAGTCAACAGTAGCTGCAATTGGAGTTCAGAATCGACCTACTGCGAGAACATTTAATATATTGGTGAGGGATGTTGTTGCTTCACAGGACGTGGTGACAGGTATCATCCCTATCAACACTTTAAATGCATATGTGCTATTCGATTCTGGTGCAACTTGTTCTTTTGTGTCTAAAAGTTTTTCTCAAAACTTGAATATACCTTGTGAAAAATTAGACAAACCATTTTTTGTAGAAATTGCAAATAATTAAAGGATTCCGGTTAAAACCAAACACAGGAACTGTAGTGTGGTAATAAAAGGACACAATTTTGTGGTAGATCTTATACCAATTTAATTGGGAGAATTTGATGTAATTTTAGGAATGGATTAGTTAGTTAACCATAACGCGATGATTGATTGTCATCAAAAACGTATAAACCTTCTGACAGCATCGAAGTTAAAGGTAGTGTTCAACGGTAGTTGTTCACCTAAGCAATCTTGATGTTTGACTATAGTTCTGGCAGAACGATTACTTTGAAAGGGTTGTTTAGGGTATTTGGCCTATATAGTTGATACTCGACAGGAAGGAGTAAAACTAGATCAAATACCAATAGTTAAGGATTTCCCCGACGTATTTCTGGATGACTTACCAGGTTTACCTCCAGATAGGGAAATTGAGTTCGTCATTGATCTTGCACCGGGAACGACACCAGTTTCTAAGGCACCATACAAAATGGCACCTATAGAATTGAAAGAGTTACTCATACAATTATAGGAGCTCTTATATAAAAAGTACATACAACCTAGTGTTTCACCCTGGGGAGCACCAGTATTGTTTGTAAAGAAGAAGGATGGAACTATGAGTTTATGTATAGACTATAGAGAGCTAAATAAACTGACAATTAAGAATAAATATCCTTTACCAAGGATTGATGATTTGTTTGACCAATTAAAGGGGGCCGAACACTTTTCAAAGATTGACCTTAGAACAGGTTCTCATTAATTAAAGGTAAAAAAGGAGGATGTGCCAAAAATAGCGTTTAGGACACGCTATGGACATTATGAGTTTCTTGTAATGTCTTTTGGATTGACAAATGCACTGGCAGCATTTATGGATTTAACGAATCGAGTGTTTAAACCATGCTTGGACAAATTTGTTGTAGTGTTTATCGACGATATTTTGGTATACTCGAAAACACGAGAAGAGCATACTGAACACTTGAGGGTCGTATGGGATATATTGCGAAAGGAATAACTTTATGCAAAGTTTTCCAAGTGTGAATTCTGATTAAAGAGAATGGAATATCAGTAGATCCAACTAAGATCAAAACAGTTGTGAATTGGGAACAACCAACAACTCCAACAAAAGTGAGAAGTTTTCTTGGTTTAGCGGGTTATTATCGGGGGTTTATAAAGAATTTTTCAAAAATAGCAACCCCACTAACCAATTTAACTCGAAATACGGTGAAATACGTCTGGACAGATAAATGTGAAGAGAGCTTCCAAGAGTTGAAGAAGCGACTGAGCATGGCTCCAGTATTATCTTTACCAGATGATACAGGAGGCCTTGTAGTATTTAGTGATGCATCACACAGAGGTTTAGGGTGTGTGTTAATGCAACATGGGAAAGTGATTGCTTATGCATCACAACAACTCAAAGATTATGAGAAGAGGTATCCTACTCATGACCTAGAGTTAGCCGCGGTAGTCTTTGCTCTAAAAATTTGGAGCCATTACTTGTACAAGGAAAAGTACGAGATATATACAGATCATAAAAGTCTGAAATATATTTTTACACAAAAAGAACTAAATTTAAGTCAAAGAAGATGGTTAGAACTGATAAAGGATTTTGACTGTGAAATCTTATATCATCCCAGTAAAGCCAATGTCGTAGCTGACGTATTGAGTAGAAAGAATCAGGAAAAGTTGAACACAATAACCACCAATGATAGGTTAATAAAAGATTTTGAAAAATTAGAAATTGAGGTAGAATGTCGAACTACCTCTACCCAAAAATTATTCATTATAGAGGGAGTTTCATCTCTACTTGATAGAATCAAAGAGATGTAGGAAAAGGATGAAGAATGTCAGAAGTATAAGTCTAATCTAACTCATATTATGTATAATAAATTCAGAATAGATAAGGATAGAATAATAAGATATGAAGATAGAATCTGGGTTTCGTTAAATCAAGCCTTAAAAGACGAAATCTTAAACGAAGCTCATAATTCTAAATTTGCCATACATCCTGGCAGTACTAAAATGTATAAAGATTTAAGTCAACACTTTTGGTGGTCGAATATGAAAAGAGAAATAGCTGAATGAGTAAGCAAATGTGACGCCCCCAAATTCGTGTAACATCAAACACAGGATATGGTGCTCACGATACATCATATACCATCATCTAACTATATAAACTTCATAGATAATAATAATAATAACTATTACACACCCATTCAAATAAAATCCCAAGTCTTTACAACCTTAAATAAACTTAAACTTAGCGTTTTCGCTGCATTACATCATATGCGGAAAAATAACTTATTACATAAATAACTCTCATCATTTCATCTTAGACTTTCCCTTGTCCTTGCCCGAGCCCTCAGCGTTATCAGCCTTAACTGAAAGGTTTAAGCTAGAATGAGCACAAATTGCCCAGCAAGTATATAAAGTAGTTTGAAAACATACATCAAGACTAAAAGCATTTGCATGAATATTTTTCAACAGTTGAAATAATTATCAAGATATAAACGGAAAGATCAAGATAAGATTTTTGGAATTCTCAATATCATACTAAGGGGTGTTAGATACCCTGAACATTACTTTGTTTCATCGAAAACCATCAGACGGTTTAACAATCAAATAGATTGTAAACAGTCTCTGCAAGTACTCCAGGTGATCAGCCTATCGTACCCTATATTGTGCACAAGTATAATGTTTAACTGCATACGCATAAATGGGACTATTTGCCCGACATCTGTTTGCCCATTTTTTTGGGTTGTTCATCTTAGTAATTATGCGAGACCGCACCAAAGAAGTTTGGATTGGTAGACATTAAATAGCTTCAAAGGATTTGAATTGTTTAAACAATATACTATGTTTGCATAAATAACATCTAGCTGGAACGAAAGCTAGAAAGCATACTTGAATATAGTTCATTAAGGGAATAAGAAATTTAAAGCATAGCAGTTGCAATAGGAACTGAATAATCATCAATAACGTTTCGCAAAACAATTGAAGTTATAGAACTTTACAATAAAGGAGCTTGCACGAATGATTAATTAATCACAAGCCTGAACTTACCCTCGCTGCAATCAACTGAATAAGAGTTGAATGAATTCAGTATAAAAAATAGGGTAAGAAACATGCCCGATACGTCTTCTACAATTTATCGCTATCTACTAGCCCTTCACGTAACATATTCACATATGTCATGTTAAGTAATTTGGTTCTCGAACACCACTTCGAAGTGTAATAGTTCCCTTTTATTTTAATAAGATGATTAAACCTGCACGTATTCAACTACAATTCAATTACATAACATGTTGCTATGTATAGGCCACGTGGTTAAATAAAAGAATATGGGAAACATAAATTTCTGACATTTTTCAGACCAAAACCTCCATAAAAAATCTGCATAAAATATGCTTAAGGGTCTCAAGTCAGAAAATCTCATTTTCCATAATTATGACATCATATATTTAATTAAACTCATTTATCCATATAACATCATTTATATGAAAAATACCAAATCAGTCTCAAATTTTTTCTGAGATTTTGTAGAATATAGTCCCACATTGAACATATATTTTTTTCAGAATTTTTAAAATTCTTCTACTATTTTTAAATAGTCCATAATAGCCAAATATTCTTAGATTTTTCATAAATCGAGATTAGCTCCAAAATTTCTGAAATTTTCAGGGTTAACTCTTGTTATATACATGTACTTCCAGTAAAAATTGCGTAATTTTTGGACTTATACACAGAGAGTTATTCGGGTATCTTTTCAAATAGTGTCCTTAACCGTAAAATCCATAACTCTCAAACCGTAAGGCCAAAAATTATCAAATTTTTACAGGACCTTCATATCTTCTTATATTAATACTCCAAATTTTTCCAAAATTTTTATAGTATAAAACAGTGGACGAAAAAGCCCCCGAGACAGACTGATCCAAACAGTCCCAAGAAAGACATCAAATTTCTGTTTCTTGTAGCCACTTTTGCGATTTTATTCCCACTAATCTACAGATGATATGACCATGATACTTGGACACAATAAACTTCATACAGCAAGGTATTTTAGAAAAATATAACATTCATGAAACTAGCATGCTAAGACCATAAACCAACTGCATTAAAAGCGTGCCAGCACTGGTTCTACACTCAGGAAAAATCTAGAAATTCCAGATTTTCTGTAGATTTTGTTATGAACATGCTTGCTTACGATTTACATAACTTGCTCATTATAACTCTGATTCTAACGAAATTTGGGACATATTAGACTTCATACTACATACTATTTTATAAAATTATTACATACACTAATCAAGTCATATAACCCACGAAGCCAAGGCTCCGAAAAATCCAAAAATCACAGATTACACTTTTTAACCAACTTTGACAAAAATCATGATTTTGATTCTAGCATGCATAGATTCGACTCCTACTGTCTAGATCCCATCTACTAACATATATGAACATATTATAACAAATAAACTTACTAAATTACCATGATTTGAATAAATTAGCAACTAAGAGGTAATTTCTAGCTATTTCCCTTGAAAACATATAAAGGTTCATGAGTTGCTTACTTGATGTAAATTTCTTCTTGTTTAGCTTCTGAAAATCCTCCTCACTTGCTTGTTTAGACTCCCCAAAACTCCAGAATACTACCACCTTATTTATCACTCTCAATTTCTCTCCATGTTTACTCACTTGGTGAAATTATCTTAAAAGAAAAGGATGGTCTTGATAGAGTCTTTTGATTCCCATAACCTCTAACTCCTATAACCCTCAACTCTAATTATTAGTTACTCACAATACTTAATAATACAATAATTTAGTTAATTAATAGGAAGAATGTGGGAGTTAGAAAAAAATGAAAGGATTTTGGTTTTAAGGAAAAAAATAAATTACTCCCTCCTTAGCTATTATGTAATATACGTATACTCCCTCCCTTGTCCCAATTCGTGAGTCACAAGAGTTTCACCAACTGCTGACTTGTTTAAATAAAACATTATAATAACTAATTAATCAATTAATAAATTACTTTGACCATTTTTCCCTTTGTAGCCGAACATTGCGAAACTTATATCGATTCTTACGAAAGTCGACATTTTGGACATCATGGGACTATTCATTTAGTCAAATTCACATCTGAAATTTGTAGTTGACTTTTTCCACAAAAAAGTCAACTAGTTGACTTTGACCAAAAAGTCAACTGTGACACTTTTTCGTGATTACAGTCTATCCTGACTAATTTTGACGTTCCGGACTCAAACATACAGTCCGCGTCTCTAAATTCCACTCTGAACTCCAGCTCATGATTTAATACCATTCTACGTAATAAATAGAATAATTCCCTACTTAATCAATTTAAATAGTTAAATAAAACTAAACCAACCATTTAAGTACAATGCATCACATATCTTGAAATAACACATATATGTACAACACATATACATCTAATAAATAAAATCACCCAAAAGTTTCGTATAAGTTCGTTTATTGATAATTATTAAATTACATAGAAAATCTCGGATATTATAGCAAATGTCTCACGTGTCAAAGGGTTAAGGCTGAGCATCAAAAGTCAAGTGGTTTACTTCAACCCTTACCGATTCCTGAGTGGAAGTGGAAACATATAACCATGGTCTTTGTTGTAGGCCTTCCAGCTACACAAAAGGGTCATAATGCCATTTGGGTAATAGTTGACCGTTTAACCAAATCAGCTCACTTTTTACCTATTAAAGTTACTCATAACTTAGATCACCTTGCCAAGTTGTACATTAATGAAATTATCTCTAGGCATGGAGTGCCTGTTTCTATAGTATCAGATTGAAATCCACGTTTTACTTTAAATTTTTTGAAAAGCCTTCAGAAACACTTAGGAACACAATTAAGATTGAGTACAGCTTATCACCCTCAGACTGATGGACATAGTGAGAGAACCATATAAACATTAGAGGATATGTTGAGAACATGTATCATAGACTTCAAAGGAAGTTGAGAAGATCAGTTACCTTTGGTAGAATTTGCTTATAACAATAGTTATCATGCTAGCATATGTATGCCACCCTATGAAGCCTTATATAGGAGAAAATGTAGAACACCTTTGAGTTGGGATGAGGTCGAGGAAAGACAAATGCTAGGACCTGAAATAATTCAACAAACTACTAAAACCATCAAAATTATACGTGAACGATTACAAGCATCTCAAGATCGACAAAGGAAATACGCTGATCCACATCGTCAACAACGAAACTTTAATGTAGGAAGTCACGTATTCTTGAAAGTATCTCCTTGGAAGGGCAACATACTTTTTGACAAGAAAGAAAAACTAAGTCCGAGATTCATTGGACCTTTTGAAATTTTGAGGAGGGTAGGTGAAGTTACTTATGAAATAGCACTATTTCCTGAGTTGAACCATATTCATAATGTGTTTCATGTGTTCGTATTATGACCATACAAACCTGATTATAATCACGTTATAAATTATGAGCCAATCCAAATCGAAGAAGATCTTTTTTATGTAGAAGAACCTGTGCAGATCGTCGACCGTAAAGAGCATGTAAGAACCCGAATTTTTAGAAAATATTAAAATAAGAATTTAGTAGAAAAAATTCTTAAAGCATGAGATGGGTTCAAACAAGAATATATATATATATATATATATATATATATATGTGTGTGTGTGTGTGTGTGTGTGTGTGTGTGTGTGTGTGTGTGTGTTAAAAGGTATGTGGTATTGTGTTGCATGGGTTAATATAAACTATGCAATAAGTGATTTCTGAGTTTAATAAATATATTATTATATATTTGTTATTTATTGAAGAGTCGAGTTATTTGAAGTAAAGAAGATGGATAGAAATTTATCTATCGATATTAAATAATTTATGTGAAATTATTTTATCGTAGTAAGTTGGTGACATTAAATATCTTTGATAATCACCAATTCCTTAAGTAAATGTACGATTAGGTATCAAGTCTAAGGCAATGCAACCGTACCCTTTAATGGTGGATGTATAAGAGCTGGGCTAAACCATTTCTTCAGAGAGCGGAGGTATATACGAATTAGTAACCGATCTAACTCACTATGAAAACAGTGTAGACGAGACGGAAACTAATTTGTTGGTTGTTTGTGGGAAACCACTCAGTGTACTATATTGAATACCATAAAAGACTCGATGTGTGCTAGGTTTGAACTTGTATACATGTACGTTGTTGATGAGAGAAGAAAGTCGATATATCTTTAGATAAATATTAGTTAGAGATTTATTGACTAATATTGGGATATGGTTAAATGTATAGATTAAAGAAAGAAGAGTTGAACTTGAAGTTTAATCTCTAAATTATTGAAGAATGTAGTAATTGGAGATTTATTTTGGTTAGTATAATGAGATAGCATGTATGGAGCATGTTAAATGATTTGCGAGTTAAGTTCTGTTTCTGTTGAAGCATAATATGTCTGCGTCCTAACTTAAGGTGGCGCGACCGCGCCACTCTCAAGCCTAAGACTAGAGCGGCCGCGCCGGCCTGTAGACAGTTCATGATGAGTTCGTGTAATCAGAACTTTAAGAATTGCATATTAATGGCTAATATGTTATCATATGAGTCATATTTGATAATTATAGTGTCCATGAATGGATGAGAGTTAGTTATGGAAATTAACTAAACAAGAATAAAAATTTGTTAACTTTAATTAAGTTTATATGATAGAATAATATAATTTGAGTATTAAATCTTTGTGTGATAGTGGCGTGATAGTAAATTGAATGAAATGAGTAATTCACTTAAGTGAAAATGGTGAATTAATATATGTGCTTTACATAAAGAAAATGAAATAATTACGTTAATTAATTTTAGTATTTTTATATACTACATAATATGGTAATATATGAAAGGGTTTAATATTTGAATAAGAGTTAATTAATTAAACCGAAATAAATATGGTTAATTAAGAGAGATATTATAGAATATTATATTATGACGCTAAAGAGATGTTGATAATAGAGATGTTGTTTTGGAACAAATTATGGAATAAATGATGTAATAACCCGAAATTTTCTATGTAAATAAATAAGAAATTTTGCATATAATTTTTTTTTTATTTTAATGATGGGAATATGTGTCAAGTAATGTGTATGATAAATGCAAATATATTTATTACCTACAAAAATTATAAATATTTTTAGAATTGTTGATCATTATAAATTATATTCTTATAGTAATTAATTTTTGTACCATAAATATTTTTATTAATTATTTTCCATGAAAACATAATTTTATATTATTTAAATAATATATGAAATGATTATTAGAATTATAATAATAAATATTTTATTATACGAATTTGTTCAGAATATTTAAGTTAATTATTTTAACTTAATTATTAATGTTGTATATAAAAGATAAATCATATATGGAATCCAAATCCTAAATTTGGATTTTTGTTCAAGGGATGAGAATAATAATATAATATAATTTATATTTTGATTTTTCAGTGCTATAAATATATACTGTATATGTGTAGACTGATAATAGCTTGTCAATTATGGTGTATCACGGCAAAACCTTGTATTACTGTCATAAACCATAATTGAAAACTCAAAACTGGAGTTTAAGATCGGTCAGGAATTGTGTTATGTGAATTATGTTGCATATTATAGAATTTATGTTAATTAGGAAAAACCTAATTTATATTTGAAAAACCCTAAATTAAATTAGAAACCCTAATTTGCTAATTAGGAACCCTAATTGCTAAAATTAGAAACTCTAATTATTATTTTAGTAAATTGAATTGTTAATTTGGGAACCCTAATAATAATTAAGGAACCCTAATTATTTAAAATCCTAATTTCTATTAAAAACCCTAATTGTAATTAGTGTGCTTTAAATTAAAAATTTTTTACACTTTAATTTTAATTTTTCAAACCCTAGAAATTATTTTGGAAACCTTAAGGTTTAAAATCTAGTTATTAAACCCTAAATTTAAGTACCTTGGACAAGAATACCATTAAAATTAAAATACAAATGACCATTTAACCCTTTTTGTCCCATTTGGTGAATTATTGATGGAAAAATCTTGCCAAATCTTATCATGACATCAACCTAGTCTAGCTAGGGGCTAAGAAAAACACCAGCTCTCATCCTTTAACCTTCCAAATACATTGCATCAAGTTATGGTTAAGGATTAAGAAGGAGAAAGTGTATTATTTACCCAATTTGTGCAACCAACACTTGGCCAAACTCTCTCAAGCTCAAAACCACGAAAACCAAAGGTGTTTCAGTCCCCAAGTCAAGCCCCACTAACTCACATAATAAATCAGTAGCCAAGGAATCAAAATTTGTTCATAAAAAGGTATGAACCCTAAAAGAAAATATGATATTTAATCTAGTGTTAGATGTTAAAATTTTTGTGTTAAATATGTTGTATGGAGTCTAATAAAGTGATCTGGGTTGCTAGATGTTAGATCCATAACATCTAGAGGCTCAGATTTGTCATTTTACAAAAAATTGGAAAATTTTGTTTTTGATGTCTGACAATGAATGTCAGACCATCTAGATCTCATCTTGTTTATGTAATTTGTTGTTTAAATGTTTGATCATGTAGTGTGATATGAGGTCTGTAATCTAGAACTTGTAGCTGGACCAGATCATGCTTAGAATGTCAGATAATCTTGGTCAAAGGTCGTTGACCGACCATGACCTTCTCAAATCTGGGTAACCCAGAACGTTTTGACAGTAAGTTCTTGAGTCCAGATCTCTCGAGTGTTTATCGATTTATTTATGTTGTTGTTTACATGTTATAGTATGGTATATGTACTACATATTCAAGCTTTTATATAACCTAGATGACTAACAGAATGGATTTAATTGACGGTCAAACCAAGTAGCCTGAGCACGTTTCTGTTTTCTGGGTAACCCATAAAACGTATGAACACCATCTCTGACATGGTTTGACCGGCATGGATCTAGAGAGTTTGTTGTTGTTATGATAATTTTATGTAATCAATTTGTTCATTTGCATGTTAGCTACAACCTGAAAAAGATATATCACATAGAGAAAACTCAGAACGCGAGATATAAGGATCCAAAGTAGCCCCCTCGTTCTATTTCTCATTTCTGGAAAACTCAGAAATAAAGAACAACCTCTGACACGATTTTTTGAGGCTTAGATCTTTTAGCTTGATGATGTTTAGACTGGAACTTTACTTGATTCATGGACCCTGATAGATACTCTACACAGCCCGACGTCTAGAACACACTTAACATGAACGAATATAAGATCAATAAAAACGTTGACCGGCCATGACTAGAAATTCTGGGCAGCCCAGAAACTTGATGAACAACTCTGACAGCATGTTCTGATGCTTAGATCTCCCTCATGTTTTATGATTTGGTCCAGAAATTTTTATGAACATGTACTCTTACATACATACTACAACATTTAATCAATAACATGTCCAGAAACAACTCATACAGAGAATGATTGATGGTCAAACAAGCTAATTCGAACACTGAGTATGAACACCTGGGTTTCTCAAGAACACCTAAGGCGACACTTACTGTCGCCAAAGGCTTTAGCGACAAATTTAATTACTTTAAAAAATTTAATTTCTAAAAAATCATTTAAAAATAGTAAATAAATTCTGAAAATTAAAAAAATTATTTTAAGTTATAAAAATTAACTTTTAATAATTTGGCATATTTTTCATAAATATTAGTATTTATTTAAATATTATTGATATTTAATCTATTTAATAAATGCATTAAATAAATTAATTAAAAATGATTTTATTATATTAAAAATCATTTTAAATGATAATAAGGTATTTAAAAATATTTTAAGTTATAAAATATAACTTTTAATATTGTAAAGTGAATTTCATTAATTATTTAATATTAATGATATTAGAATTATTTAATAATTATATTAAATAAAGTAATTTAAAAATGATTGTAATATTAGAAAAATCATTTTAAATGAAAATAAAGTGTTTAAAGATATTTTAAGTTATAAAACATAACTTTTAATATTTAAAGGATAATTTCATTAATAACTTAATATTAATGATATTAATTTAATATTAAGGATATTAAATTTATTTAATAATTATGTTAAATAAATAGTTTTAAAATGGTCTTATTGATTTAAAATTCATTTAAAAAGGATATAAATGGATTAAAAATATTTTAAGTTATAATAAATGACTTTTAATATGTTGATGAATAATATATTAATAATTAAATATTAATGGTAATTATTTAAAAATAATTTTAAATATTTTAAAAAAATTTTAAGGGTAATATTAATACTTTAAAAATATTTTGAGTTATTATAAATAACTCTATTATTTTGGCAACGGTTTCGTTAATAGTTTAATATTAATTAAATATTAATGATAATAGAATTAGTTGATATTTAAATCATTTAATAATAATTTCGATGTTTGAAAAATCATGATAAATTATAATAATTATTTAAAAATTATTATAAGTCATTTAAAAATAATATGTTGATAGTTACAGTTATTGAATTACTGAATGGAGTTTTATACTCGATAATTACACGGTAAAGCCGTTGGCACACCGAAATATTTCAGAAATTGCTCCGGACTTAAATAATTGGACTAGATACGTGTTTGTTAGGATTTAATGACTGCTAGACATATGTGACAATGTGTTTAGGTTATGTGCTGACTATAAATAGCAGTACTATGCGTTATGATACATTATTCTAATCGAACGAATGATGTTATTAATACTAGGTTTTGGTATAAAAGATAAAACTAAGTTGCGTTATTGTAAGCAGCAGCTCAAGCAAGTCTCCTAAACTTACTCCAATTATTATTGAGTAAGTATCTGAACTATTCTTTACATTGTGCAAGTATCCTAACTTTACATTTACTTTATGCAATGGACATGAGTAAGAAAGTTTCAGAATCATATTCTTGTGCTAGATTATTAACTCTATTGTTATTGATTTTGCATCCAATTATTCATATTCATACCAGTTCTTAAATTATCCGATCATTGTTTATCAACACAAAATTATTGCATAATCCAGATATTTATTATGTTCGTTAGTTTCTAAATATGGTTATACAAGTGTCCCCACTTGGATAATCATTGTATTTAATCACACATTGATACATATTTATTGATTTTCAGTATGTATACGTTGACTTAAAAGCCGTCTAAGCTATTTGATTTGCTAGACACAAACTTAAAAATATTGTTGAACAAGATAGAACTTTATTGTATCCAACCAGATTATTTTGGTTCGGATTCCCGACTAAGTATGAACATCCCGAACATGTGAAAACTTTTGTGCACCTAAGGTGGATAAGATGAACGATAATATCATTCTAGCATGTAGTATTGATCAATACATAGCATAACGGGCTGATCACCTTCGTGCCTGTAAGTTATGACGGTTTGTAGATGAATTTCTGTATACCTTTTCGAAAATAGAAAACAATGTTCATAGTATGTCAACTGATCTCCAGTTATAGTCAGTACATAGTTTCAAAAATTTTAAATAGAAGTGATATGTTGTTATTATTGGTTCAGCTTACTTCACAACTATTGATTCGTTGTAGAAGTGTCATTCAAAGAAAATATTTAATTCTTTTAGTTAATATTTATTGTTGCTATTACTTGCTGGGCAATCAAATGCTCATTCTTGATTTAAATTTAAATGTTTTCAGCAAAGTATGATCAACCCGAAGGATCAGGCAACAACAAGGGGAAAGGAAAGCTGTTCGAATGAATTTTATAATATTCTGTGTAATAGTTAAAGTTTATTAAGACAATGATACTTATTATCTATGATGTAATGAATGTTTAAAGGTCTCATACCTGGGATTTAGACTTTGATATATGTAAATTAATTTTGATATTTGTATTATTGTTTTTATTATTAGTATTATTCCGCTCATAGAAATAGTATCGTGTAGCACCGAGTTCAGGTTTCAAGTACCTGAATTTGGGGGCGTCACAGGTTGGTATCAAAGCCTTAGGGTTAAAAACCTTAGGCTATAACCTTAGAACAGAGGGAAACGTTGAAAATGTAAATAACTCATATAGAGTTTAAAAGGAGATGAATTGAATAAATTCATCGTTAAACAAAATAAAAGATAATTTTTATAAAACTATTGGTTGTTGTGTGTATATACTATATGCTAATCAGGATAATTTGTGTGTAGATGTCACGTGGAAAAGAATTAGGATACCCTCAGAGGGAGCCAATATCAAAGCCAATAGCTGAAATAGAGGCCCACAGTGCGAGCAACCTTGATGAGGTGGTGGTATTGGAAAGCGTAGTACAAGATCCAGAAATGGTAGAACTAACAGATAGTGATTCGGACACCGAAGTTGGAGCTGATCAAGCATCAACGGAAGTGCAAAATCTGAGGAATCAAGTTTCTTCTATGGAGAAGCTGTGGGAAATAGAAAGGCTATTAAACAGTCAGTTACGAAAAGCGTTAATGGAAACTATGGAGGAACAAGATAAGCTTAAAATCCAAATTGATCAAATGGGAACCAGAAGCAACAGATCGTGCACAACTCCGAACAAGAAGGGGAAAAGAAAGATGAAAGACCGTGACTTAGAAAATAAGTAGGATTAGTAGTTGATTATGTATGTTTGATAATGTACGTGTGTAATGAAATATTCCCAACTTTTGTGTAAGTAATTCTCGACTTTTGTGGTCACAAAGGGGTAGCAGTATGTGCTACATTATGTAAAGTACTTTGAATTAATGAATACGAATCTATGTTTGATTAATGGAATACGTTTAGTATAAAACTTCATGTTACATGTTAAACATATACAATAAGGTTAAGAATGTAAGTTAAATTTATGATTTTATGTAATCAGATAATGCCGCCAAGACGTAGAACACAAAATCAAAGGGCAGAAGAATCTGTCAACAACGTTGAGGGACAACAGCAAGACCCGATGCAAAACTTTGCGAACATGGTACCTCAGGCTATGCAGCAGGGAATACCAGTCACAGGGAACCAGGCAGACAATCGTTTGGCAAAATTTAAAGACTTTAAGGCAGTAGGACCACCAGAGTTCAGGGGATCAGCTGACCCTATAGAAGTCCAGACATGGATTAACGAGATAAAAAAGGCATTCGTAATTGTTAGGGTAGATGAGGGGCAAAAGACCACTTTTGCCACTTATATGATGAAGAAGGATGCTAACTTTTGGTAGGAAGCAAATCAAACTAGAGCAGGAGAAGGAGTAGTTACTTGGGCTAGGTTTAAAACTCTATTTTTCGAAAACTATCTCTCAGCTAGTATGCAGGCTAGGATGGAGGTGAAATTTCTGGAGTTAAAGCAGGAGAACATGACTGTTACTGAATATGCCGCAAAGTGTAATGAGTTGGCTAGGTTCGCTCCGCATCAAGGTTATATGGAGGCTAGAAAGGCAAGGAGGTTTGAGCTGAGCTTAAAACCCTGGCTCTACAACAAGGTGGTTGTGTTGCAGATTAATACTTTTACAACATTCATGGAAAATGCTATCATAGCTGAGGAGGGGAGTGAGGCCATGAGCCTCTACAACAAGGAGAAGAAGAACAAAGGCAAGACGGTAAGAGCTGTAAAGGTGGAAACAAATAGTGGAAGTAGGGGCGAAAAGAGAAAAGGAAATTATTTCGGGAATGTTCAGGTGAAGCAGGAAGGTGTGAAGAAACAGACTGTGCAGTGTAAGAATTGCGGGAAGAATCACTCTGGTGAGTGTCTAAAGGGTAAGTTTGTATGTTACAAGTGCGGGCAGGAGGGTCATATCTCTCCCAACTGCCCCAACCCAAGGATGAACAGTGGGTGTTTTCTATGTGGATCGACTGAACATAAGGTGAAGGATTGTCCAAAGAGGAGAATGGAGGCGGGTAGTGTAACCACGGAAAAAGGCAGCGGGACTCTGGCGATCACAGGACCGATTTCAACCAACAAACCACCAAAAGTAATCGCGAGAGTCTTCAACATGATAGTCCAGGATACTGTGGCAGCTGGTAATGGAACTCCAGGTATTATTCGACTAAATTTTTTTTTTGTATATATATGATTTCCTTGTATATAGTAAATTATTTTATAAAAAAAAAACTTTGAAGGAGGAATTTAAGTTCTTTTAGAAATCAAACTTCTGTTTAATCATTTAGACAAGCTTTATGTTAAATACTTAAAGATCAGTTCGATCAAATATGATCGAGATCTACTTGCAATGATTGTATATGCTATGTGCTATTGTATGTATGAGTTTTAAAACGGTGATTCCGGGGACGGAATCCTTATAAGGGAGGGTGAATGTACTAACCCGATACTTTCTATGTAAATAAATAAGAAATTTTGCATATAATTTTTTTTTTAATTTTAATGATGGGAATATGTGTCAAGTAATGTGTATGATAAATGCAAATATATTTATTACCTAAAAGAATTATAAATAATTTTAGAATTATTAATCATTATAAATTATATTCTTATAGTAATTAATTTTTGTAGCAAAAATATTTTTATTAATTATTTTTCATGAAAACATGATTTTATATTATTTAAATAATATATGAAATGATTATTAGAATTATAATAATAAATATTTTATTATATGAATTTGTTCAGAATATTTAAGTTAATTATTTTAACTTAATTATTAATGTTGTATATGAAAGATAAATCAGATATGGAATCCAAACCCTAAATTTAGATTTTTGTCCAAGGGATGAGAATAATAATATAATATAATTTTTATTTTAATCACTACACCAAAAATGGCCTCTAGTGAATGACAAATCCTTCACAAGACATACTATATCACTCACAAGTGATTTATTGCGAAGAAATATTTCCTTCACAAGATTGCTCGCATTAGACCTCCTCGCAATTGGGTATCATTCGCTAAGTAGTAACTAAATATTTTTTGTGAATGATATATTGTGAATAACTTTTTTATTCACAAATTGTATTTAGTAATGGAATATTGTTATTTAGTGAAAGATTGATTTCCTTCACAAATAATATTTTAAGGACTATTTAAAATTAGTGAATAACTTTATTCCCTCACAAATAATATATTATGAAGAACAAATTTACTTAACGAGAGAAAATTATCCTTCACTAATTATAAATTAAGAATGCATCTTCAAATTAGTGAGAAAAATAATCCTTCACAAATTATAAATTTATAAATAAAAAATTAATTACTAAATAATAAAAATTCATTTGAAATTATAATTAATTTTCAAATCAGTAATTTTATATTTATTATTATTATTAATCTCTATAAGAAATATTAAATTTATTTTTCAAGTAAATATAAATATTATCATACTTTTTTCAAACTAATTGATAATCTAATGCATAAAGAGCTAAGAAAATCAATACTTCACATATAAATAGATAATACTCAAGTCACAATAACTACAAAATTTGTTATTGTATCATGGTCTCTTAAGGACTATAGTACCTACAAAATTTATTATATAACATAAGAAAACTGAAAGAATAACAATGAACTAGAAGGAATAAAGTGTCATGTTAGATCACGAAATCCTTCCCTACCTCTACAATAGCCCAAATAAAAAGTCCACGAAATCCTTCCCTGCCTCTGCAAGTTTGGCAGCCATGCCACATTGAGGGACTTGTTTAGCTTTTAAAGACGGTCCTTCTCCATCTCCATAGATCTTTCTTGCTTAACTGTGCCGTTCTGTCGGTGGCAGTATACCGGATGAACAACCTGCGGAGGGATGACTGCATTTCTCACCAGCGTTCTAGGATCATATGCTTGTTTAATGAGATTTCTGTTCTCATAAGGTGGGAGTGGCCCCACAACTCTTCCTGGTTTAGCTGAATAGCAAACAACTGTGTACATTTAGCTAAAATTAACAACTTCAATAGCGCACACCATAATTACTTTTAAAACAAGTTTAGAATACCCAGTGTAATCCGTTGGGGTGCATGTGAGGTTTTGGACAGAGCCAGGAATACCATCTCCATCTCTGGAGTGCTTATTGCATGCATCTTCTGTAAGTTGCCAATCTTTCAATGTGGCAGTATGCAGCTGCTCTTTAAGAGGGATCATATTTGAATGTACAATTGTACACCTGCAAAGATCAATGGAACAAAATTAATCAGAAAATCACTAGGAACAAGAACTCAATAGTCAAAAGCTAATGAAAACGGAAATTTCATTACTGAAAAAGAACGGAACAAACAAAAATGCTACAAGTCTGTTAAAAAAGTAGGTTAAACTCTGAAAACTAGACTAATGAGCAAGACCAGACAACCATATCTTTACATCATGTTTTCCCTATGAAACTCAGACTCTGTTCGCATACTCTGCTTGGTTACGTTTGCCACCTCCATTCAATGAAAGTATCAAAGCTTTAAGTTATCTTCCAACCTGACAAAACACGAATTGAAGTTGTCTAAAAAGCTTGTGACTCCCAAGATCAACATTAGACCAGGTAGAAATTGGTTCGCTATTAAAATAAGTGTATAAACATTCATGCAAAACCTACAAATAGCTAATGTAACTTTGATTAATCTTGATAAAGTATTTATCCTAATTTTGAAATAACGAAACATATTATAACAAGAATTTATATGAAATGACTACAAACTAACAAACACACGTCACCAAATTCAAAGAATGCTTCATTGTGCTCTAGATGCTATGCTAACTCTTTACATACAGGAGTTTGTTGAAGATGTTCTTCAAATGATTGACGAAATAAATAGAAGGCAATCTTTTACAAGAAGAAATTTAGAATAAAATGATAATTACGTACATAGTACATACCATACGGGACCATATGCAGATGACAGGTCAATAAATGAGTATGGCCACTTGTAATAGATTATATTAGGTGTTATTTATCCTGAATAGATACCAGATATTATTAAAAGTATAGAAAATTGAAAATAGCAACAAAAAACAAACATACCACATTGAAACGCAAGCATGGATGATCCATTGGAATAGGACAAAAATATAAGTCCACTGAACAAAATATGCAATACGAAAGAAAGGAAATCGCTGGAAAGAGTAACAACTCAAGTTAGTCATGCAAATAGAGTAATAGACAAACTGGAAAATTACGAGATATACACATCCATAGAACAAAAAATGTCTACAAAATAAAATTTGTCAAAATCGACAGTTTTTAGAAAATAGTTTATAACTCAGAAGGCAGATTCTATTTTGGACAGGACCACTGACTACCCCTCAACATGATCCTATAACCTTCGGAGGGTTGGTATAGACTTATCTGTAGATTCACATACACTTCCCAACTGATGTGGGAAAAGGGTTTTCTGTGTGATTCTTTAATTGAAAAGGGAAAATAATACCTCACTCTTGACTCTACTCTCAAAATTTCTAGAAAGGATAACTAATCTTTAAAAAGTGGTAAACAACTTATATAGCTGAATGCAGCAAGTTTCCAAGGATAATTACTCTTTAAATGGTGGTAAACAAGTTGTGCTGAGTGGAAATCCTTACTTTCAAAGACAAATTCTGTACTAATTGGACTATGAAATTAAATAATTTTCAGTTGTAATTTCAAGTCGCAACAGATTCTATGGCTCGAACAATTTGAAAGTGATATTTATCTGTAGGTGCACTTAAGGTTGAGTGATAATTTTTCTACATCTATAAGGAAATACCATGCAGCAGTATAATAAACCACAATGCTTACCACACAGTTAAACTTGAACATATTCAAAAGAAGTCAACAGAACTGAAGGGATCAAACTTACAAAATTTAATCTGTAATCTTTGCCGGTAAGAAATGGATAGATTACGAACCAAAAGACACTATCAATGAGTAACATAACACCTGCACACATCTATTCGTGGAAGAAAGAGGAAGTGGTTGGCTTTCCTAGTGTAAGTGGTACATCAAATGAGCAGCGAAAACGGCTGACAATAGCAGTAGAGCTTGTTTCAAATCCGTCCATAATATTCATGGATGAACCAACTTCTGGATTAGATGCCAGATCGGCTGCAATTGTCATGCGAGTAGTGAAAAATTTTGTTAATACAAGAAGGACGGTTGTGTGCACCATTCATCAGCCAAGTATCGACATATTTGAGGCATTTGATGAGGTACTTGTTTATGCAAACTAAACCTACAATATCTGTCAAAGGAATATATTATTGCAATTTTTTTATGTTCTTCCTACATTTCTAAGATGCTATATGCAATCTATTTATATTGGATACACCGTGATTATACACCCAACAATAAAATTCCTGCCTTTTCTCTGTTTTTTTCAGGTAAGTTTAATTAAGATAATGAGATGAAATTCTGGAAGAAATTCAGGAAGTTAATGTCCTCAATTTTAAGACTCGTTGCCATAAGGCTAAAATGTTTATCTGCTATTCTATGCAGTCTATAATCAACGATTGATAAGGCAGTACAAGAATTATTTCCTTAGTGCATAACACAATAAGTTGATTTAAGAGGGAGTTCACATTTCACAATGGTAGTATCTTTAGTTTTGAAAAAAAATTCTTTGTGCTTCAAATACATATCCATGCGAGAACGTAAACCTTTATGTTCTTTTCAATTGCCAAAGATTAAGAGAAAAATCATACCAAAAATTTGCTTCGTCCACAGTACTTGCATAAGCTCCTCCACCTATAAGCAAGCTAAGGGTGGCGGCTGTCAATAATCTCCTTTAAAGTTGTAAATACAATATACTTCATAATCATAAAAAAAACATGAAATTTTAAAGAGACCTTCTTCATGTGAAATTGTCTTAATTAAGATTGGTTACATATATACTCAAATTCTCATGAAAAAGTTGTTTATTGGGAATCATATTGCAAATGTCAGCTCTGTATACAAATAGATACTCGAAATCCTACAAAGATATTTGCTGGCACCTTATTCTCAAGTAACTAACTTAGGTGCAAAAAAAATCATGGTAACTAATCTCACAACTGTTTCATTCCATTTTAAACATAAAGTTTATCATTTTAGTGGGGTCAAGTCTCTATTTCCTTCATATGTCTAATTTACCTTCAATTGTTCAGCTTTGCAAAGTAATTTGAGCAATGTCACCACACCCACACCCACACCCACACCCACACCCACACCCACACACACACACACACACACACACACACACACACACACACACACACACATATATATATATATATATGTATAGCTAGTACAAAATATACAAGAGATAGAGAGATGGAGAGAATACCTTTTTTGGAGGATTGAGGAACCTTGGGTCTACCAGCAGTAGGAGGAGCAGAGGAAGAAGTAGCAGAATAAAGCCTGGATGTAGAACCAGAAGCAGATTTGGGAAAATATTACCGCACAAGGAAGAGGCTAACCACACAAGGAGCTGCAATTTTGGGAAAATCAAGGCAGCCACGCAAGAAGCTATGGATCAGGGCAGCCACATTATAAACAAAAATAAGTTTTTAAAAAAATTATAAAACTGAAAAAATAAAATTTGGGGGTAAAAACCAAACCCTAACCTTACAATTTGAGGAAATCAGAAAAGAAAGAGATTGAAGTAAGAGAAGGAGAAGAGAGGTAGAAGAGAAGAAGTATATAAAGAAGAAGAGGGAGTTGTCCGTTGATAGCAACAACTGTGCGCTCGCCGTGCAGCCACACCCCTCACCTCCACTCCCAACTAAGCTCGCCCCTGTTTCGTCGCTCTCAGCAGCCGCGTACGCCGCCGTGTTGTAGCCGCCAAAATGGGGAAAGTCGAAAATGGGGTGGGGGAAACGGGAGAAGGAACCTCTAGGTGTCTAGATGTCGCAACAAAGAAATGGGGGAGATGAAGATGTCAGAGAAAAGAAATGGGGGAGGAAATATGAAAGGGAAAAAGAAATTAGCGAATGATTTTTTTTTAAGATTCGTGAAGGAAATATCCTTGACTGTTTGAGTTTATGAGATTTACTTCAAGCACACTAATGATGAATTTTTCTCTCACAAAATAATTATCGCTAATTACATATTGCGGATAAAATTTTCTTCATAATTTTTCAATAAAAAATAGGTGCCAATTATTATTTTACTATCTTAAAATTGCGAAGGAAAAAAATTAATTTGTGAAAGAAATTTCTTTTGCTAATTGATTTTTGTCACACTATTTTTTTCTTTCACTAATCCTTCATAAAAAAGGTTTATTTGTGAAGAAAATAATTCATTCACAAATTTTCCTTCGCAAGAGCCCAAATTTCTTGTAGTGAATTTTTTAGTTCTATAAATATATATTGTATATGTGTAGACTGATAATAGTTAGTCAATTATGGTGTATCACAACAAACCCTTATATTACTGTCATAAACCATAATTGGAAACTCAAAACTAGACTTTAAGATCAGTCAGAAATTGTGTTATATGAATTATGTTGCATATTATAGAATTTATGTTAATTAGGAAAAACCTAATTTATATTTGAAAACCCATAAATTAAATTAGAAACCCTAATTTGCTAATTTAGAACCCTAATTACTAAAATTAGAAACCCTAATTATTATTTTAGTAAATTGAATTGTTAATTTGGGAACCCTAATGATAATTAAGGAACCCTAATTATTTACAACCCTAATTTCTATTAAAAATCCTAAATTTAATTAGTGTGTTTTAAATTAAAATTTTATTACACTTTAATTTTAATTTTTTAAACCCTAAAAATTATATGAGAAACCTTAAGGTTTAAAATCTAGTTATTAAACCCTAGATTTAAGTACCTTAGACAAGAATACCATTAAAATTAAAATGCAAATGACCATTTTACCCTTTTTGTCCTATTTGGTGAATTATTGATGGCAAAATCTTGCCAAATCTTAACATGACATCAACCTAGTCTAGCTAGGGGCTAAGAAAAACACCAGCTCTCATCCTTTAACCTTCCAAATACATTGCATCAAGTTATGGATAAGGATTAAGAGGGAGAAAGTGCATTATTTTCCCAATTTGTGCAACCAACACTTAGCCAAACTCTCTCAAGCTCAAACCCACGAAAACCAAAGGTGTTTCAGTCCCCAAGTCAAGCCCCACTAACTCACATAACAAATCAGTAGTCAAGGAATCAAAATTTGTTCATAAAAAGGTATGAACCCTAAAAGAATATCTGATCTTTAATCTGGTGTTAGATGTTAAAATTTTTGTGTTAAATATGTTGTATGGAGTCTAATAAAGTGATCTGGGTTGCTAGATGTTAGATCCATAACATCTAGAGGCTCAGATTTGTCATTTTACAAAAAATTGGAAAATTTTGTTTTTGATGTCTGACAATGAATGTCAGACCATCTAGATCTCATTTTGTTTATGTAATTTGTTGTTTAAATGTTTGATCATTTAGTGTGATATGAAGTCTGTAATCTAGAACTTGTAGCTGGACCAGATCATGCTTAGAATGTCAGATAATCATGGTCAAAGGTCATTGACCGACCATGACCTTCTCAAATCTGGGTAACCCAGAAACTTACCCAGAACGTTTTGACAGTAAGTTCTTGAGTCCAGATCTCTCGAGTGTTTATCGATTTGTTTCTGTTGTTGTTTACATGTTATAGTATATGTACTACATATTCAAGCTTTTATATAACCTAGATGACTAACAGGATGGATTTAATTGACGGTCAAACCAAGTAGCCTTAGCACGTTTCTATTTTCTGGGTAACCCATAAAACGTATGAACACCATCTCTGACATGGTTTGACCGGCATAGATCTAGAGAGTTTGTTGTTGTTATGATGATTTTATGTAATCAATTTGTTCATTTGCATGTTGGCTACAACCTAGAAAAGATATATCACATAGAGAAAACTCAGAACGCGAGATATAAGGATCCAAAGTAGCCCCCTCGTTCTATTCTTCATTTCTGGAAAACCCAGAAATAAAGAACAACCTCTGACACGATTTTCTGAGGCTTAGATCTTTTAGCTTGATGATGTTTAGACTGGAACTTTACTTGATTCATGGACCCTGATAGATACTCTACACAGCCCGACGTCTAGAACACACTTAACATGAACGAATATAAGATCAATAAAAACGTTGACTGACCATGACTAGAAATTCTGGGCAGCCCAGAAACTTGATGAACAACTCTGACAGCATGTTCTGATGCTTAGATCTCCCTCATGTTTTATGATTTGGTCCAGAAATTTTTATGAACATGTACTCTTACATACATACTACAACATTTAATCAATAACATGTCCAGAAACAACTCATACAGAGAATGATTGATGGCCAAACAAGCTAATTCGAGCACTAAGTATGAACACCTGAGTTTCTTAAAAACACCTAAGGCGACACTTACTGTCGCCAAAGGCTTTAGCGACAAATTTAATAACTTTAATCAATTAATTTCTAAAAAACCATTTAAAAATAGTAAATAAATTCTGAAAATTACAAAAATTATTTTAAATTATAAAAATTAACTTTTAATAATTTGGCATATTTTTCATAAATATTAGTATTCATTTGAATATTATTGATATTTAATCTATTTAATAAATACGTTAAATAAATTAATTTAATTTAATTTTATTATATTAAAAATTATTTTAAATGATAATAAGGTATTTAAAAATATTTTAAGTTATAAAATATAACTTTTAATATTGTAAAGTGAATTTCATTAATTATTTAATATTAATGATATTTGAATTATTTAATAATTATATTAAATAAAGTAATTTAAAAATGATTGAAATATTAGAAAAATTATTTTAAATGAAAATAAAGTGTTTAAAGATATTTTAAGTTATAAAACATAACTTTTAATATTTAAAGGATAATTTCATTAACAACTTAATATTAATGATATTAATTTAATATTAAGGATATTAAATTTATTTAATAATTATGTTAAATAAATAGTTTTAAAATGGTCTTATTGATTTAAAATTCATTTAAAAAGGATATAAATGGATTAAAAATATTTTAAGTTATAATAAATGACTTTTAATATATTGATGAATAATATATTAATAATTAAATATTAATGGTAATTATTTAAAAATGATTTTAAATATTTTAAAAATCATGTAAGAGTAATATTAATACTTTAAAATTTTTTTGAGTTATTATAAATAACTTTATTATTTTGGCAACGGTTTCGTTAATAGTTTAATATTAATTAAATATTAATGATAATAGAATTAGTTGATATTTAAATTATTTAATAATGATTTCGATGTTTGAAAAATCATGATAAATTATAATAATTATTTTAAAATTATTATAAGTCATTTAAAAATAATATGGCTGATAGTTACAGTTATTGAATTACTGAACGGAGTTTTAGACTCGATAATTATCTGGTAAAGCCGTCGGTACACCGAAATATTTCAGAAATTGATCTGGACTTAGATAATTGGACTAGATATGTGTTTGTTAGGATTTAATGACTGCTAAACATATGTGACAATGTGATTAGGTTATTTGCTGACTATAAATAGCAGTACTATGTGTTATGATACATTATTCTAATCGAACGAATGATCTTATTAATACTAGGTTTCGGTATAAAAGATAAATGTAAGTTGATTATAGTAAGCAGCAGATCAGACAAGTCTCCTAAACTTACTCCAATTATTATTGAGCAAGTATCTGAACTATTCTTTATATTGTGCAAGTATCCTAACTTTGCATTTAATTTATGCAATAGACATGGGTAAGAAAGTTTCAGAATCATATTCTTGTGCTAGATTATTAACTCTATTGTTATTGATTTTGTAACCAATTATTCATATTCATATCAGTTCTTAAATTATCCGATCATTGTTTATCAACACAATATTATTGCATAATCCAGATATTTATTCTGTTCGTTAGTTTCTAAATATGGTTATACAAGTGTCCCCACTTGGATAATCATTGTATTTAATCACACGTTGATACATATTTATTGATTTCCAGTTTGTATACGTTGACTTAAAAGTCGTCTAAGCTATTTGATTTGCCTAGACACAAACTTAAAAATATTGTTGAACAAGATAGAACTTTATTGTATCCAACCAGATTATTTTGGTTCGGATTCCCGACTAAGTATGAACATCCCGAACATGGAAAAACTTTTGTGCACCTAAGGTGGATAAGATGAACAATAATATCATTCTTGCATGTAGTATTGATCAATACAGGGCATAACGGGCTGATCACCTTCGTGTCTGTAAGTTATGACGGTCTGTAGATGAATTTCTGTATACCTTTTCGAAAATAAAAAATAATTTTCATAGTCTGTCAACTGATCTCCAGTTATAGTCAGTACGTAGTTTCAAAAATTTTATATAGAAGTGATATGTTGTTATTATTAGTTCAGCTTACTTCACAACTATTGATTCGTTGTAGAAGTGTCATTCAAAGAAAATATTTAATTCTTTTAGTTAATATTTATTGTTGCTATTACTTGCTGGGCAATCAAATGCTCATTCTTGATTTAAATTTAAATGTTTTCAGCAAAGTATGATCAACCCGAAGGATCAGGCAACAACAAGGGGAAAGGAAAGCTGTTCGAATGAATTTTATAATATTCTGTGTAATAGTTAAAGTTTATTAAGACAATGATACTTATTATCTATGATGTAATGAATGTTTAAAGGTCTCATACCTGGGATTTAGACTTTGATATATGTAAATTAATTTTGATATTTGTATTATTGTTTTTATTATTAGTATTATTCCGCTCATAGAAATAGTATCGTGTAGCACCGAGTTCAGGTTTCAAGTACCTGAATTTGGGGGCGTCACAGGTTGGTATCAAAGCCTTAGGGTTAAAAACCTTAGGCTATAACCTTAGAACAGAGGGAAACGTTGAAAATGTAAATAACTCATATAGAGTTTAAAAGGAGATGAATTGAATAAATTCATCGTTAAACAAAATAAAAGATAACTTTTATAAAACTATTGGTTGTTGTGTGTATATACTATATGCTAATCAGGATAATTTGTGTGTAGATGTCACGTGGAAAAGAATTAGGATACCCTCAGAGGGAGCCAATATCAAAGCCAATAGCTGAAATAGAGGCCCACAGTGCGAGCAACCTTGATGAGGTGGTGGTATTGGAAAGCGTAGTACAAGATCCAGAAATGGTAGAACTAACAGATAGTGATTCGGACACCGAAGTTGGAGCTGATCAAGCATCAACGGAAGTGCAAAATCTGAGGAATCAAGTTTCTTCTATGGAGAAGCTGTGGGAAATAGAAAGGCTATTAAACAGTCAGTTGCGAAAAGCGTTAATGGAAACTATAGAGGAACAAGATAAGCTTAAAATCCAAATTGATCAAATGGGAACCAGAAGCAACAGATCGTGCACAACTCCGAACAAGAAGGGGAAAAGAAAGATGAAAGACCGTGACTTAGAAAATAAGTAGGATTAGTAGTTGATTATGTATGTTTGATAATGTACGTATGTAATGAAATATTCCCAACTTTTGTGTAAGTAATTCCCGACTTTTTGTGGTCACAAAGGGATAGCAGTATGTGCTACATTATGTAAAGTACTTTGAATTAATGAATACGAATCTATGTTTGATTAATGGAATAATTTTAGTATAAAACTTCGTGTTACATGTTAAACTTATACAATAAGGTTAAGAATGTAAGTTAAATTTATGATTTTATGTAATCAGATAATGCCGCCAAGACGTAGAACACGAAATCAAAGGACAGAAGAATCTGTCAACAATGCTGAGGGACAATAGCAAGACCTGATGCAAAACTTTGCGAACATGGTAGCTCAGGCTATGCAGCAGGGAATACCAGTCGCATGGAACCAGCCAGATAATCGCTTGGCAAAATTTAAAGACTTCAAGGCAGTAGGACCACCAGAGTTTAGGGGATTAGCTGACCCTATAGAAGCCCAAACATGGATTAACGAGATAGAAAAGGCATTCATAATTGCTAGGGTAGATGAGGGGCAAAAGACCACTTTTGACACTTATATGATGAAGGGAGAGGCTAACTTTTGGTGGGAAGCAAATCAAACTAGAGCAGGAGAAGGAGTAGTTACTTGGGCTAGGTTTAAAACTCTATTTTTTGAAAACTATCTCTCAGCTAGTATGCAGGCTAGGATGGAGGTGAAATTTCTAGAGTTAAAGCAGGAGAACAGGACTGTTGCGGAGTATGCCGTAAAGTTTAATGAGTTGGCTAGGTTCACTCTGCATCAAGTTGATTTGGAGGCTAGAAAGGCAAGGAGGTTTGAGCTGGGCTTAAAATCCTGGCTCTACAACAAGGTGGCAGTATTGCAGATTAATACTTTTGCAGCACTCATGGAAAAGGCTATCATAGCTGAGGAGGGGAGTGAGGCCATGTGCCTCTATAATAAGGAGAAGAAGAACAAAGGCAAGACGGTAGGTGCTGTAAAGGTGGAAACAAATAGTGGAAGTAGGGGTGAAAAGAGAAAAGAAAATTATTTCGAGAATGTTCATGTGAAGCAGGAAGGTGTGAAGAAACAGACTGTGCAGTGTAAGAATTGCGGGAAGAATCACTCTGGTGAGTGTCTGAAGGGTAAGTTTGTATGTTACAAGTGCGGGCAGGAGGGCCATATCTCTCCAAACTGTCCCAACCCAAGGTTGAACAGTGGGTGTTTTCTATGTGGATCGACTGAACATAAGGTGAAGGATTGTCCAAAGAGGAGAATGAAGGCGGGTAGTGTAACCACGGAAAAAGGCAACGGGACTCTAGCGATCACAGGACCGACTTCAACCAACAAACCACCAAAAGCAACCGCGAGAGTCTTCAACATGACAGTCCAGGATACTGTGGCAGCTGGTAATGGAACACCAGGTATTATTCGACTAAATTTTATTTTCGTATATATATGATTTCCTTGTATATAGTAAATTATTTTATAAAAAAAAACTTTGAAGGAGGAATTTAAGTTCTTTTAGAAATCAAATTTCTGTTTAATCATTTAGACAAGCTTTATGTTGAATAGTTAAAGATCAGTTCGATCAAATATGATCGAGATCTACTTGCAATGATTGTATATGCTATGTTGTGAGACCCCAAATTTTATGAATAAAGATTTAAACTTCTCGAAATATTTTTTTAATATTATGGTGGAAATTTGATATAATGTTATAGTTGTGGGTGATATTTATAAATTTTACAAAGTATGCAAGTTGTTATAAAATATTCGTTTGGTCGGGGAATATTCTTTTTATCAGAAATATCCGTACGACGGCACAATCATTGGTGAACCCACAACGGAAGTATTGTCGTAGTAAGAAAATGACAGAATTATATTTTTATAAAATAACGGCGAAAGTGTTACCATTAAAACTGTTGAACTACCCGGTAGTAAAAGTACAGTAATACGCGTGATTGCATAGTAGCATACGGTATTAATTATTGATGCTTACGTGAGAAGTTACTCAGTTATACTCAATTATTGCTATAATAATTGCTGTATCAAATCTCTCATATTATTGATTCGATTATTATCACAGTATCATCTACATAATATGTTATATTATTAAATCAATAATTGAGACGACAAAGTTATTCATATTATTAAATTGCAATATTTACACTGTCTAGAAGTTCTGTCAAGGAGAGATTTGGTCACCTAATTGTGCGCCAATATGGAGAAATCCTTATTGAAAAGCCCACTCTTTCCTAGGAACGACCTGGTTGTTAAATATTGTGAGTTATAATATTAATGATGAATAAGTTCGTGTTGATTAAAGATGAATTTGATAGTTCCATTGTGTTGAAATTGTTGGTGTTAGTGAGAATTGACATTTATTTTGATAATAATTGATGTATGGAAGTTATATTGTTCAATCAGGTATTCGGTGCACTTTTCGTGTCAGAATACTATTCATAAGTTACTATTCACGAGTTACTATTCATAAGTTACTATTCATGGGATACTATTCACCCGAAAAATATATTTCTTTTCGGTCCAAATTATTTTTGGGTACAATATTATTCTATGAGGAGATGTGCTAATTTTTCAGACCGTTGGTTGAAATTATAATAGTAAATCAATATGGATCATTGATTTAAAGTTTTAATAGTAACTTGTCCCTACAATTTTCTAAGAGTTATTTGTCCCTTCAGTTTTTCAAGAGTTATTTGCCCCTTCGGTGTTTCAAGAGTTAATTGCCCATTCACAAATAGTAGTTGTTTCTTCAATATTACCAAGAGTCATTTTGACCCTTCGTTAAGACCAAGAGCCACTTTCAGTTCTTCTATAAATAGAAGCTCATTCCTTCAGTATTTCTTACGAATTCACTGAAACTTTAGAGAGAGAAACTATAGAGAGAAAGAAGAAAAGTATTCTGCTATTTCACTTTTCCAATATCCAGTTTTTTCTAAGGTAAGGGGTATTATTTCTTTCGTATTCATGAAGAGAATTTCTGTTATTCCATTCTTATTATAGTGTTGGAATAACCTGTATACGTGGACAACCGTATATATGGTAAAATTCTTCTGTTATTCAATTCCTCATTATTATGTTAGAATAACATGTTTATGTGAAGTACCGCATACATGGTGAAATTTTTCTATTATTCCGTTCTTTATTATTCTGTCGGAATATCCTGTCTGTGCGTTTACGTCGGACCTGGTTCCATTATTTATTATTCTATCGGAATATCATGTTTATGCGTTTATGCCGGACTTGGTTCCATTATTTATTATTCTGTTTGAATATCCTGTCTGTGCGTTACGCATGACCTGGTTCCATTATTTATTATTCTGTTGGGAATAACCTATCTGTGCAGTCTATCGCACGCATGATGAATCCTTCTGTTATTCCATTCTTTATTATTCTGTTGGAATAACCCGTCTATGTGGATTACCACATGCATGGTGAATGATCCTTTGTATTCATTCCTTATTAAATTGTGGAAATGATCTGTATACGTGGATTACCGCATGGCGGGTGAAAATCTATTTGCAGTATCATACATTCTATTATACTCAGTTGGTTAAAGTTTTGGCTTTTATATTCCTTGAAATTAGTGGAATATCCTGGATATTTGCGCTTCATCCAATATCTTTTCGTGGAAATATTCTTCTGAGCATTCTTGAATTTTTCTCCACAAAGCAATATCATGTTGACAATTTGGACATTATTGAGTTCAGGATAAATTAACTTATAAATCTTTAAAACTTATTCTTGAACTTGTTTTATTGAATTATTAGGTCATTGTCATGATGAGTTATGTTGGTTATTATGTGAAAATATAGAAGTTTCTTAGAAATCACAAAGGGTTGAAAATCAGATTTTGGTAAAAATGGAGTATGAAATTCAATTGACCATATCTCCTATTATATTTTGAATTTTTGAGTGCGGTCAAGTTCTAGAGTTAGATCTATGAGTTTTCTAACTTATCCAAGTGGAATCACTGGAAAAGGTGTTGTAGATTTTCGTGTGGACTGATTTTAGCAAAGGAGTCAAAAACTATAAATTACCAAAAAGGCTACTGCCCAGAAGTTTAAAAGGGCATTTTCGGCCACTTATCTAGTGAAATAAATTTTGGCCTTTTGGGACATGAAAATATATGGTATAAAGTACCTCCTGTCCAAAAATGTGTTCATTCCGACTTAAAATGAGCAAGTTATGACTATTTCAATATTTAGGTTTTTTCGACAAAAAACGCTATAACCGGAGTTCTATAACTCCGATGACAATAAAATTTAAACTGGAAGCTCACATTAACATGTGTAAGATCCTGCCAAGATTTGGGAATTTCTGGAGTTAAACTTGAGGTAGCTAATTTCTTAAGGAATTAATTAGAAATTAATTTTTGAAAAATACTTAAGGGAGTTGAAAAATTATAAAAAAATACTTGTTGTGTATGAAATATATGTATATATGTTTGGGCAAAGGATAGAAAAATAACAAGTTGATTTGGTAATTTTTCATGAAAATGGTTTAGTTACGAACCTATGAGTTAAATATGTTATGTGAAGTAACAAAATTGGAAAATAGGATTTTATGGCTTGGGAATCCTATATAGGGTATATGTAAATTTTTGATAAGGGATTTGATCATTGTTGATGAAATCTTAGGAGTACGGCATTTTTGAATGATTAAATGCATTATTTGTTAAAGTATAAACAATTGAAATAAATTGTTTATAAGTTTAAGAAGTGATAAAAATATTGTTATAATATTAATAATATTAGATTATGAGTTTATTAAGTGATTGAGAATATTTGGATAAATTTAAAGTCTTTAATATTTATCCTTGTTTTTATTTGATTAATGCTTATATCATTATCATCATTCTCATGATTATATTGTGATGAAAGTCATCTTTCGCTTACGTGCATAGATGGACTTGGTATGATTATGACCAGGGATTATTCGGTATAATCATGACCATAATGTGACGAATGATGTGGTGAAAGTCCTCAGTGGCCTGTAGTGCATTGATGGACAGTTTTTGGTATGATTATGACCAGGGATTATTCGGTATAGTCATGACCATTGATGATTTAATGAATATCCTTGGCCCGTAGTGCAGGGATGATTCAATGATGTTTATTTATTAAGCTGAGTCTCAGCGATAAAAGTGATGAAAAACCTTTTTAAATCATAAAGGATAGTAGATTTTATTCTCTACTTGACTCTTTTAATGGATTGCTTGTTCCGCTGCAGTTAAACTTGATGTCTATTGTATTTTATCAGTTTAACATTGTTAAAGACTATTGATAATTTATTCTGCATTATCTTAGTCATAATATTTCTTACTGGACTAGTTGAGCTCACCCTTTCTTTTACTGTTCTCTTCAGAAAATGAGAATATAGTTGGGACGAGTCGGGGAAAGGAGTGACGGTCCATATGATAGCATTAGTAATCCTCACTATTCTGTTAAATAGTGTGACAATAAATATAATGAGGACTCCTTTGAGTGTGGATATTGTCTAGATGACAATATTCCTATTAAAACTCTCAGTTTATGTATTGTCGTTTATTACATGACGGTTGTATAATTAAGTTTATATTTATATTCTGTACCATGTATCTGACAACCTAAGATGAGTGTTGTATACCTATTTTGGGGGCGTCACAGTTGGTATTAAAGCTTAGGGATATGTTCCCTGGCTGAGATGTGAGACAAGAACTAGGAGGGGAGAGACGGAGAATTCCTTCGCTAGTATGACCTACCTAAGTTTATTTGGTATTCAATTGGTCGGTCAGAGTATAGGGATAATATGTGATATGTTAATTAACCTTTGTTTTGTGGCAGTATTTGCAAATGGCATCCGAAAATATTGAGATAAGCAATGAAGCACATGAGACCGTTGAGACACCTTTAATCACTAGCCAGGTTAATGTGATGTCAGACGAAGATGAAATTAGAGATATCTACGTGGTGCGTGAAGAACTAATAGTTGCACCCGAGCTAGTTGTAGGGGTAGCAGCTGAGAGTGATGAAGAAGAGGAAGAAGAGGAACCTGAGGAGAATTTATTAGAAGAATTTTATAATCAAAATTTAGAATTGCAAAATCGTATTCATGAGTTAGAAGAGCAGACTGAAGAACGGCAGGCGGTCGTGGAGCAAAGAGATGCAACAATTCAAAATTGTGTTACCCGATGTGCAATGCTTGAACAGAAGCACTCTTTGGCAGAGTATAAGATATTAGAGCTGGAATCTGAGAATGCTATGATCAAAGTTCTGATGAAAGCAGAAATAACTGAACGAAGGAGAATAGATGATGCGTGGGTAAAAGCCGCACGACGCGTTGATATTGTCGAAAAAGACGTCCGATCTAATAAAGTCAAAATAGATGAAATGGATTTTGCTTTTTGGACAACAATTGGGAGAATCCAACATCGAATTCGAAATTACCCTATGCAGAGCGGTCAATCCCAATTCGATATGGATCGGGGGTTAATGATTCGAATCATAGGTCAGGAATGTGACGAAGCAATTAAGGGTGGAATGTACTCTATAGTAAAGTTAAATCCAGTAGTTTAAGAGAGAGCGTTTGTTGAGAAACCCGAACGAAGTTATTACGAGTAAGTTAATTATAAACTCTTACGAAGTCTATGCCTTATTAGATACCGGTTCTACCCATTATTTTATCTTTCTTGCTTGCGTTCAATGTTTAAATTTGACTCCAGAAAAATTAAACTTTGATTTATCTGTTAAAACTCTGTTGGGAGAAACCTTCATTACATCCACTGTTTATAAGTCTTGTTTAATTCAAATCGACACTTTCACGTTACCTGTCGATCTTATCTCTTTGAAAATATTTGCCTTTGATGTGATTTTAGAAATCGATTGGTTAACTACTCATCATGCTTTTCATAAGGTGGTTAACTTTCATATTCCTAACCAACCTGTTATACGAATTCAAGCAACCAAACCACTAAAGTCAATCATTGTTATATCAAGTCATAAGTAAAGAGCCCTGAGCCTTTATCTGGTGACTTCCTTGTGTGGAATGCACCGAAGCTAGACTTTCTGTAGGCGACGTCATGAATAATGATGGCAAGTTAATAGGTATCAATGTGACGTACTATCCAAGTCTTGGAAAGAGGGTCACAGTTTTGAATGATATTTCTATCGTTAATAAATTTCCTGACGTATTTTCGAAGAACTTCCTGGCTTACCCCCAAAGCGTGAAAATAAATTTTGTATTGACCCTAGTACAAAAACCCATTTCGTATAACTTACAAATGATGAATATAGAGTTAAAGACTCTAGGGACCCACGTGATGATATTAAATATACGAGTAGAATCGACTCTAATCGATAAAGTTAAAGGCCGCTCAAGCTACACACCTGGAGCTGATGAATGTGAAGAAAAAGGTTCAAGAGGGCGTTATTCTAGAAGCAAGAGTTGATGAAGAGAGGAAATCTCAACCCTCGATTTTATTGGCCCATTTGAAATCGTGGATCGAGTAGGAACTGTGGCCTATAGACTCATTTTACCGCCAAATATGTCGCGTGTTCATAACGTTTTTCACGTATCGATGTTACGTAAATATGTGGATGACCCGAACCACATTATTAAATTAGAACCAGATGAGATAGCATAAGATTTAACGTATGAGGAGATACATGTTAAAATCTTGGATAAGAAGGATCGTATTCTACACTCAAAGGTTATACCTCAAGAGTTAGAATCTGAAATAAAGTCAAGGTATCCTCATCTCTTCGGCATACCAAGTACGTACATAAATTTCGAGGGCCAAATTTCATAAGGAGGGGAGATTGTGAGACCCCAAATTTTATGAATAAAGATTTAAACTTCTCAAAATATGTTTTTAATATTATGGTGGGGATTTGATATAATGTTATAGTTGTGGGTGATATTTATAAATTTTGCAAAGTATGCAAGTTGTTATAAAATATTCGTTTGGTCGGGAAATATTCTTTTTGTCGGGAATATCCGTATGACGGCACAATCATTGGTGAACCCACAACGGAAGTATTGTCGTAGTAAGAAAATGACAGAATTATCTTTTTATAAAATAACGGCGAAAGTGTTACCGTTAAAACTGTTGAACTACCCGGTAGTAAAAGTACAGTAATATGCGTGGTTGCATAGTAGCACACGGTATTGACAATTGATGCTTACGTGAGAAGTTACTCAGTTATACTCAATTATTGCTATAGTAATTGCTGAATCAAATCTCTCATATTATTGATTCGATTATTGTCACAGTATCATCTGCATAATATGTTATATTATTAAATCAATAATTGAAACGACAAAGTTATTCATATTATTAAATTGCAATATTTACAATGTCTAGAAGTTCTGTCAAGGAGAGGTTTGGTCACTTAATTGCGCACCAATAGGGAGAAATCCTTATTGGAAAGCCCCCTCTTTCCTGGGAACGACCTAGTTGTTAAATATTATGAGTTATAATATTAATGATGAATAAGTTCGTGTTGATTAAAGATGAATTTGATAGTTCTATTGTGTTGAAATTGTTGGTGTTAGTGGAAATCTACATTTATTTTGATAATAATTGATGTCTGGAGGTTATATTGTTCAATCAGGTATTCGGAGCACTTTTCGTGTCAGAATACTATTCACGAGTTACTATTCACGGGATACTATTCACTCAAAAAATATATTTCTTTTCGGTTCAAATTATTTTTGGGTACAATATTATTCTATGAGGAGATGTGCTAATTTTTCAGACCGTTGGTTGAAATTATAATAGTAAATCAATATGGATCATTGATTTAAAGTTTTAATAGTAACTTGTCCCTACAATTTTCTAAGAGTTATTTGTCCCTTCAGTTTTTCAAGAGTTATTTGCCCCTTCGGTGTTTCAAGAGTTAATTGCCCCTTCGCAAATAGTAGTTGTCTCTTCAATATTACCAAGAGTCATTTTGACCCTTCGTTAAGACCAAGAGCCACTTTCAGTTCTTCTATAAATAGAAGCTCATTCCTTCAGTATTTCTTACGAATTCACTAAAACTCTAGAGAGAGAAACTATAGAGAGAAAGAAAAAAAGTATTCTGCTACTTCACTTTTCCAATATCTAGTTTCTTCTAAGGTAAGGTGTATTATTTCTTTCGTATTCATGAAGAGAACTTCTGTTATTCCATTCTTATCATTCTATTGGAATAACCTGTATACGTGGACTACCGTATACATGGTAAATTCTTCTGTTATTCCATTCCTCATTATTATGTTGGAATAACCTGTTTATGCGAAGTACCGCATACATGGTGAAATTCTTCTATTATTCCGTTCTTTATTATTCTGTCGGAATATCCTGTCTGTGCGTTTACGTCGGACCTGGTTCCATTATTTATTATTCTGTCGGAATATCATGTCTGTGCGTTTATGCCGGACCTGGTTCTATTATTTATTATTCTGTCGGAATATCCTGTCTGTGCGTTACGCATGACCTGGTTCCATTATTTATTATTCTGTTGGGAATAACCTGTCTGTGCAGTCTATCGTACGCATGGTGAATCCTTATGTTATTCCATTCTTTATTATTCTGTTAGAATAACCTGTCTATGTGGATTACCACATGCATGGTGAATGATCCTTTGTATTCATTCCTTATTAAATTGTGGAAATGATCTGTATACGTGGATTACCGCATGGCGGGTGAAAATCTATTTGCAGTGTCATACATTCTATTATACTCAGTTGGTTAAAGTTTTGGCTTTTATATTCCTTGAAATTAGTGGAATATCCTGGATATTTGCGCTTCATCCAATATCTTTTCGTGAAAATATTCTTCTGAGCATTCTTGAATTTTTCTCCACAAAGCAATATCATGTTGACAATTTGGACATTATTGAGTTCAGGATAAATTAACTTATAAATCTTTAAAACTTATTCTTGAACTTGTTTTATTGAATTATTAGGTCATTGTCATGATGAGTTATGTTGGTTATTATGTGAAAACATGGAAGTTTCTTAGAAATCACAAAGGGATTAAAATCAGATTTTGGTAAAAATGGAGTATGAAATTCAATTGACCATATCTCCTATTATATTTTGAATTTTTGAGTGTGGTCAAGTTCTAGAGTTAGATCTATGAGTTTTCTAACTTATCCAAGTGGAATCACTGGAAAAGGTGTTGTAGATTTTTCAGTGGACTGATTTTAGCAAAGGAGTCAAAAACTATAAATTACCAAAAAGGCTACTGCCCAGAAGTTTAAAAGGGCATTTTCGGCAACTTAGCTTGTGAAATAAATTTCGGCCTTTTAGGACATGAAAATATATGGTATAAAGTACCTCCTGTCCAAAAATGAGCTCATTCCGTCTTAAAATGAGCAAGTTATGACTATTTCAATATTTAGGTTTTTTCGACAAAAAATGCTATAACCGGAGTTCTATAACTCCGATGACCATGAAATTTAAACTAGAAGCTCACATTAACATGTGTAAGATCCAGCCAAGATTTGGAAATTTCTGGAGTTAAACTTGAGGTAGCTAATTTCTTAAGGAATTAATTAGAAATTAATTTTTGAAAAATACTTAAGGGAATTGAAAAATTATAAAAAAAATACTTGTTGTATATGAAATATATGTATATATGTTTGGGCAAAGGATAGAAAAATAACAAGTTGATTTGGTAATTTTTCATGAAAATGGTTTAGTTACGAACCTATGAGTTAAATATGTTATGTGAAGTAATAAAATTGGAAAACAGGATTTTATGGCTTAGGAATTCTATATAATGCAGATTTTTGATAAGGGATTTGATCATTGGTGATGAAATTTTAGGAGTATGACATTTTTGAATGATTAAATGTATTATTTGTTAAAGTATAAACAATTGAAATAAATTGTTTATAAGTTTAAGAAGTGATTAAAATATTGTTATACTATTAATAATATTAGATTATGAGTTTATTAAATGGTTGATAATATTTGGAAAAATTTAAAGTCTTTAATTTTTATCCTTGTTTTCGTTTGATTAATGCTTATATTATTATCATCATTCTCATACTTATATTGTGATGAAAGTCATCTTTGACTTATGTGCATAGATGGAATTGGTATGATTATGACCAGAAATTATTCGGTATAATCATGACCGTAATGTGACGAATGATGTGGTGAAAGTCCTCAGTGGCCTGTAGCGTATTGATGGACAGTTTTTGGTATGATTATGACCATGGATTATTCGGTATAGTCATGACCATTGATGATTTAATGAATATTATTGGCCTGTAGTGCAGAGATGATTCGATGATGTGGTTTATTTATTAAGCTGAGTCTCAACGATAAAAGTGATGAAAAACCTTTTTAAATCATAAAAGATAGTAGATTTTATTCTCTACTTGACTCTTTTAATGGATTGCTTATTCCACTACAGTTAAATTTGATGTCTATTGTATTTTATCAGTTTAACATTGTTGAAGACTATTGATAATTTATTCTGCATTATCTTAGTCATAATATTTCTTACTGGGCTAGTTGAGCTCACCCTTTCTTTCACTGTTCTCTTTAGGAAATGAGAATATAGCTGGGACGAGTCGGGAAAAAGAGTGACGGTCCAGATGATAGCATTAGTAGTCCTCACTATTCTGTTAAATAGTGTGACAATAAATATAATGAGGACTCCTTTAAGTGTGGATGTAACGCCCCCAAAATAGGTCCATTCCATCCAACCTATTCTGAGTCGCCAAATACATGGTACAAAAAATAACTACAACTTTATTACAACAATTGTCGTGCAAAATACAACAACACATATGCTGTGAGTTTGGATACAAATATATACCAAATGTGACTCATGTCCCAACCGTGGACAGCACGTCACAATGACACCTCACATAAAGGTATATTAAAAAACTGTTTTAGAAATTAGAATATTTGAGAAGTGCTCAAGGAAACCCTCGTACATGGGAGGCCATGCTTCTAGGTTATGATAGACATCATATGGCCACAGAATTATCCTTGGTTGACCCAATAGACCCCAAAGAAAAATGAGAAGATTACTATCATATTCTTCCCAATGGCGAGTCTTCTCTTGACATATCATTATCTCCACTGTCTCTAATTGGGAGTTATATTTCAGATAGACTCCAAGATCATATAGGTAGTGCTGGTAGATATACTCAGCAAGTGGATGACCACAACCTTGTCTTATGATGACACGAGGTTGTATGTCATTATACATCCTGTAAGATAGTGGCAAAACACCCTTCCAAGTTAAATTCACCTCACCCTCAATATCTACGTTCTATTCCCTTGTTATCCCTCGCTCGACCCAGCTACACTTTTATTACCTGAAAGGAATTGTGAAGCAAAAGGATGAGCACAACTAGCTCAGTAAAGAATATCATAACTAAAGATAAATAAATTATCAATAGCCTTCAACAGAATTAAATCAGAGATTTAGAACATATGGTAAATGATAAAACTTTTCAACCATAGTTGCAGCGGAACGAGCAATCCATTAGAAGAGTCAAATAGACTATAAAGTCTATTATCTTCTCCACGTTAAAAGTCCACCAACAATGTTTTATCCCTGTAACATCAATCATCAGTTCCTTTCCACAATCATATGAATAATTCATAATCATAATTGTGATTCTAAATTTCGCATCCAAGACGAAGATAATTTTCATCACCTGTCTTTACCTGAAACATCAAAGATCATGGTTATACCAAATCACAGTTCCTGTTCATAATCATACTAATAAATTCATCTTTGCACCACGGGCCAAAGATATTCATCAACAGTTCATCTTTACACTACATGCCAAAGATATTCAACAACAAGTCATCTTTACACTACGGGCCAAAGATATTCATCAACAACTCATAGTGTAAATATCTTGAATTAAATAGTCATCTTTGTACTACGGGCCAAAGATATTCATCAACAACTCATCTTTGCACTACAGGCCAAAGATATTCCTCAATAATTCATATTTGCACTACAGGCCAAATATATTATTATCTCAAAGAAATATATAATCATTTCAGAAGTTATATAACCAATAATTATAACCATGTTGATCATTTCACCTTTGCACTTAAGCTAAAGATATTCAATTATAAATTCAATGGTCATGATCATACCAGTCACAATTCAACTTTTTACTACTGGACAAAGAGAACCCTAGTCATGATCATAACAATAATCTACCCATCTTTACACTCAAGTCAAAGAGAAATATCATCATTAGGGTTATAAAAATGTTATATATGATAAAAAAATAATATGATCAACATATAGTTTTAATCTCAAGAGTAATATTCATAAATCAACTACAATTTGGTTAGAAAAAAAAAACTAATTTTGTCATGAATAGTAACTCGTGAATAGTAACCCGTGAATAGTAACTCGTGAATAGTAACTCGACATGAAAAGTTCCAAATTTGATAAAAAGTTCAGATCAATACTTCGGCATAATGATATTGAAGAAAATAATATCATTAAAAAAGAAATAACATCCCTTACTATCCCTTAAAATCCCTTACTATCCCTTACCTCAAAAGAACAGTACTTCTGACTCGAATAACGCTGAATGAACTTGCACCGTATAGCAACACTCAAGATATCAAAATACTCATAAGAATACGCTCGATATATAGAGAGAGAAATAGAGAGAAAACTTCAATTTCTGGTGTGATTTTCAATTCTAACCTAAGCACCCTATTTACAGAAAAATGCTTAGAACACCAAAGCAGAAAATTTAATAAAATAATAATATATTTATATAATTGTCAAGCCCACCTCTTGAATCTGAATTTCAGCAATTCACACATGCTAACCTTCTAGAAAAAGTAAGAAAAACGTTTTTCTCAAAATAATTAACTTAAACTCCCAAAAATCAATTATTTCGGAACTTCAGAACTTCAATAATTCATAATAAATAGTCCTTTGATCAGAAAATTCGAATCTCGCGAGTTTTTATAAGAAATTCAATTCTCTACAACTATGCAGAAGAAAGTTTTTTCCAAATTCCAAACAGAAATTGACCGAAATCCACAAACGGGCGATTTTACAGTCTATAATAAATTTTCGGTCAAGAATTGTGTCCACCAACACACAAAACATGTGTTAATCATTTAATGTCACAAAAATACTCTTCCTCCTCATATACTCATATATCCCACATTCATTGTAAAAATATCACCATCAATATATTATTAAAATAATATATTTAAATGAATTATTTTATCAGAAAAAGATAAAATATTAATTTTCAACAATTGTCACATTAAAAATTTTCTCCATCTATATCCACATAAAAGTAATATTTTCCTCATCATATAAATTAATAATTAATTGTACACAAATAATATTACAGAATCACAGTACTGGCAACCAGGCCGTTCCCAGGAAAGAGGGGGCTTTCCAATAAGGATCTCTCCTTACTGGAGCGCAATTAGATGACCAAACCTCTCCTTAGACAGAACTTTCTAGACATTGCCAATAATATTATCTAATAATATTATTCAGATAATATGAATTATTCCTCCGATAATAGAAAATACTGTGTAGTGACAATTATTAAAACAACAGAAATATAAAATATCAACGCAGCAATTATTGAATCAATAAAATAAAATACTGAACAGTAATTACTGTAATAATTATTGAGTAATGCCTTCTTACGTAAAAATCAATAATTGGTGTAATACCGTGTGCTACTGTGCAACAATGCGTATTACTGTATTTTAACCACCGGGTATTCCAACAGTGTTAACGGTAACAACTACCCCGTTATTTATAAACAACTTACTCTTGTCATTTTTTTCATCCAATCACTTTCCGTTATGGGGCCCACAAAAGACTGCGCCGTCGTACGAATATTCTCCGACAGTAAGAATATTCCACGACCAAGCGAATATTCCCCGACAACAGTGAATATTTTATAACCACTTGTGTATTCCGAAAAAAATTCATATATCACCCTTAACTTTAATATTTATCAATTTAACCATTTACTAAATAGTAATTATAAGAAAAATTGAATACTTTTATTTCATAAAATTTGGGGTCTTACAATCTCCCCTCCTTATGAAATTTCGTCCTCGAAATTTACGTACCTGGTATTTCAAAGAGTTGATAATACCTTGCTTTCATTTCAGATTCCATCTTTCCTGTCATCATAATTTCTTCATTGCTCATCTCCTGTATTTCAGATATCATTCTAGAATACAGCTTCAAAACAAAGGTTAATTGAACAAATTAACATATCACATAATATCCCGATATTATGACTGACCAACAAATAAGCTTAGGTAGGACACACTAGCGAAGGATTTACTCGTCTCTCTCCTCCTAGTCCTATTCCCCGATCTCCGCCAGAGATCATATCCCTAAGCTCTGATACCAACTGTAACGCCCCTAAAATAGGTCCATTCCATCCAACCTATTCTGAGTCGCCAAATACATGGTACAAAAAATAACTACAACTTTATTACAACAATTGTCGTGCAAAATACAACAACACATATGCTGTGAGTTTGGATACAAATATATACCAAATGTGACTATGTCCCAACCATGGACAGCACGTCACAATGACGCCTCACATAAAGGTATATTAAAAAACTGTTTTCGAAATTAGAATCTTTGAGAAGTGCTCAAGGAAACCCTCGTACATGGGAGGCCATGCTTCTAGGTTATGATAGACATCATATGGCCACAAAATTATCCTTGGTTGACCCAATAGACCCCAAAGAAAAATGAGAAGATTACTATCATATTCTTCCCAATGGCGAGTCTTCTCTTGACATATCATTATCTCCACTGTCTCTAACTGGGAGTTATATTTCAGATAGACTCCAAGATCATATAGGTAGTGCTGGTAGATATACTCAGTAAGTGGATGACCACAACCTTGTCTTATGATGACACGAGGTTGTATGTCATTATACATCCTGTAAGATAGTGGCAAAACACCCTTCCAAGTTAAATTCACCTCACCCTCAATATCTATAGACCACCGTTCTATTCCCTTGTTATCCCTCGCTCGACCCAGCTACACTTTTATTACCTGAAAGGAATTGTGAAGCAAAAGGGTGAGCACAACTAGCTCAGTAAAGAATATCATAACTAAAGATAAATAAATTATTAATAGCCTTCAACAGAATTAAATCAGAGATTTAGAACATATGGTAAATGATAAAACTTTTCAACCATAGTTGCAGCGGAATGAGCAATCCATTAGAAGAGTCAAATAGACTATAAAGTCTATTATCTTCTCCACGTTAAAAGTCCACCAACAATGTTTTATCCCTGTAACATCAATCATCAGTTCCTTTCCACAATCATATGAATAATTCATAATCATAATTGTGATTCTAAATTTCGCATCCAAGACGAAGATAATTTTCATCACCTGTCTTTACCTGAAACATCAAAGATCATGGTTATACCAAATCACAGTTCCTGTTCATAATCATACTAATAAATTCATCTTTGCACCACGGGCCAAAGATATTCATCAACAGTTCATCTTTACACTACATGCCAAAGATATTCAACAACAAGTCATCTTTGCACTGCGGGCCAAAGATATTCATCAACAACTCATAGTGTAAATATCTTGAATTAAATAGTCATCTTTGTACTACGAGCCAAAGATATTCATCAACAACTCATCTTTGCACTACAGGCCAAAGATATTCCTCAATAATTCATATTTGCACTACAGGCCAAATATATTATTATCTCAAAGAAATATATAATCATTTCAGAATTTATATAACCAATAATTATAACCATGTTGATCATTTCACCTTTGCACTTAAGCTAAAGATATTCAATTATAAATTCAATGGTCATGATCATACCAGTCACAATTCAACTTTTCACTACTGGACAAAGAGAACCCTAGTCATGATCATACCAATAATCTACCCATCTTTACACTCAAGTCAAAGAGAAATATCATCATTAGGGTTATAAAAATGTTATATATGATAAAAAAATAATATGATCAACATATAGTTTTAATCTCAAGAGTAATATTCATAAATCAACTACAATTTGGTTAGAAAAAAAAACCAATTTTGTCATGAATAGTAACTCGTGAATAGTAACCCGTGAATAGTAACTCGTGAATAGTAACTCGTGAATAGTAACTCGACATGAAAAGTTCCAAATTTGATAAAAAGTTCAGATCAATACTTCAGCATAATGATATTGAAGAAAATAATATCATTAAAAAAGAAATAACACCCCTTACTATCCCTTACTATCCCTTACCTCAAAAGAGTAGTACTTCTGACTCGAATAACGCTGAATGAACTTGCACCGTATAGCAACACTCAAGATATCAAAATACTCATAAGAATACGCTCGATATATAGAGAGAGAAATAGAGAGAAAACTTCAGTTTCTGGTGTGATTTTCAATTCTAACCTAAGCACCCTATTTATAGAAAAATGCTTAGAACACCAAAGCAGAAAATTTAATAAAATAATAATATATTTATATAATTGTCAAGCCCACCTCTTGAATCTGAATTTCAGCAATTCACACATGCTAACCTTCTAGAAAAAGTAAGAAAAAACGTTTTTCTCAAAATAATTAACTTAAACTCCCAAAAATCAATTATTTCGGAACTTCAGAACTTCAATAATTCATAATAAATAGTCCTTTGATCAGAAAATTCGAATCTCGCGAGTTTTTATAGAAAATTCAATTCTCTACAACTTTGCAGAAGAAAGTTTTTTCCAAATTCCAAACAGAAATTGACCGAAATCCACAAACGGGGGAATTTACAGTCTATAATAAATTTTCGGTCAAGAATTGTGTCCACCAACACACAAAACATGTGTTAATCATTTAATGCCACAAAAATACTCTTCCTCCTCATATACTCATATATCCCACATTCATTGTAAAAATATCACCATCAATATATTATTAAAATAATATATTTAAATGAATTATTTTATCAGAAAAAGATAAAATATTAATTTTCAACAATTGTCACATTAAAAATTTTCTCCATCTATATCCACATAAAAGTAATATTTTCCTCATCATATAAATCAATAATTAATTATACACAAATAATATTACAGAATCACAGTACTGGCAACCAGGCCGTTCCCAGGAAAGAGGGGGCTTTCCAATAAGGATCTCTCCTTACTGGAGCGCAATTAGATGACCAAACCTCTCCTTAGACAGAACTTTCTAGACATTGCCAATAATGTTATCTAATAATATTATTCAGATAATATGAATTATTCCTCCGATAATAGAAAATACTGTGTAGTGACAATTATTAAAACAACAGAAATATAAAATATCAACGCAACAATTATTGAATCAATAAAATAAAATACTGAACAGTAATTACTGTAATAATTATTGAGTAATGCATTCTTACGTAAAAATTAATAATTGGTGTAATACCGTGTGCTACTGTGCAACAATGCGTATTACTGTATTTTAACCACCGGGTATTCCAACAGTGTTAACGGTAACAACTACCCCGTTATTTATAAACAACTTACTCTTGTCGTTTTTTTCATCCAATCGCTTTCCGTTATGGGGCCCACAAAAGACTGCGCCGTCGTACGAATATTCTCCGACAGTAAGAATATTCCACGACCAAGCGAATATTCCCCGACAACAGTGAATATTTTATAACCACTTGTGTATTCCGAAAAAAATTCATATATCACCCTTAACTTTAATATTTATCAATTTAACCATTTACTAAATAGTAATTATAAGAAAAATTGAATACTTTTATTTTATAAAATTCGGGGTCTTACAGTGGATATTGTCTAGATGACAATATTCCTATTAAAACTCTCAGTTTATGTATTGTCGTATATTACACGACGTTTGTATAATTAAGTTTGTATTTATATATTCTGTATCATGTATCTGACGACCCAAGATGGATGATGTATACCTATTTTGGGGGAGTCACATATGTACTATTGTATGTATGAGTTTTAAAACGGTGATTCCGGGGACGGAATCCTTATAAGGGAGGGTGAATGTAATAACCCGATATTTTCTATGTAAATAAATAACAAATTTTGCATATACATTTTTTTTTATTTTAATGAAAGGAATATGTGTCAAGCAATATGTATGATAAATGCAAATATATTTATTACCTAAAAAATTATAAATAATTTTAGAATTATTGATCATTATAAATTATATTCTTATAGTAATTAATTTTTGTAGCAAAAATATTTTTATTAATTATTTTTCATGAAAACATGATTTTATATTATTTAAATAATATATGAAATGATTATTAGAATTATAATAATAAATATTTTATTATATGAATTTGTTCAGAATATTTAAGTTAATTATTTTAACTTCACTATTAATGTTGTATATGAAAGATAAATCAGATATGGAATCCAAACCCTAAATTTGGATTTTTGTTCAAGGGATGAGAATAATAATATAATATAATTTATATTTTGATTTTTCAGTGCTATAAATATATATTGATATGTGTAGACTGATAATAGTTAGTCAATTATGGTGTATCACGACAAACCCTTGTATTACTGTCATAAACCATAATTCGAAACTCAAAACTGGAGTTTAAGATCGGTCAGAAATTGTGTTATGTGAATTATATTGCATATTATAGAATTTATGTTAATTAGGAAAAACCTAATTTATATTTGAAAAACCCTAAATTAAATTAGAAACCCTAATTTGATAATTAAGAACCCTAATTGCTAAAATTAGAAACCCTAATTATTATTTTAATAAATTAAATTGTTAATTTGGGAGCTCTAATGATAATTAAGGAACCCTAATTATTTAAAACCCTAATTTCTATTAAAAACCCTAATTTTAATTAGTGTGTTTTAAATTAAAATTTTATTACACTTTAATTTTAATTTTTCAAATCCTAGAAATTATATGGGAAACCTTAAGGTTTAAAATCTAGTTATTAAACCCTAGATTTAAGTACCTTGGACAAGAATACCATTAAAATTAAAATGCAAATGACCATTTTACCCTTTTTGTCCCATTTTGTGAATTATTGATGGCAAAATCTTGCCAAATCTTATCATGACATCAACCTAGTCTAGCTAGGGGCTAAGAAAAACTTTAGCTCTCATCCTTTAACCTTCCAAATACATTGCATCAAGTTATGGATAAGGATTAAGAGGGAGAAAGTGCATTATTTACCCAATTTGTGCAACCAACACTTAGCCAAACTCTCTCAAGCTCAAACCCACGAAAACCAAAGGTGTTTTAGTCCCCAAGTCAAGCCCCACTAACTCACATAACAAATCAGTAGCCAAGGAATCAAAATTTGTTCATAAAAAGGTATGAACCCTAAAAGAATATCTGATCTTTAATCTGGTGTTAGATGTTAAAATTTTTGTGTTAAATATGTTGTATGGAGTCTAATAAAGTGATCTGGGTTGCTAGATGTTAGATCCATAACATATAGAGGCTTAGATTTGTCATTTTACAAAAAACTGAATTTTTTTTTTGATGTCTGACAATGAATGTCAGACCATCTTAATCTCATCTTGTTTATGCAATTTGTTGTTTAAATGTTTGATCATGTAGTGTGATATGAGGTCTGTAATCTAGAACTTGTAGCTGGACCAGATCATGCTTAGAATGTCAGATAATCATGGTCAAAGGTCGTTGACCGACCATGACCTTTTCTAATCTGGGTAACCCAGAAACTTACCCAGAACGTTTTGATAGTAAGTTCTTGAGTCCAGATCTCTCGAGTGTTTATCGATTTGTTTCTGTTGTTGTTTACATGTTATAGTATGGTATATGTACTACATATTCAAGCTTTCATATAACCTAGATGACTAACAGGATGGATTTAATTGACGGTCAAACCAAGTAGCCTGAGCACGTTTCTGTTTTCTGGATAACCCATAAAATGTATGAACACCATCTCTGACATCGATTGACCGGCATGGATCTAGAGAGTTTGTTGTTATTATGATGATTTTATGTAATCAATTTGTTCATTTGCATGTTGGCTATAACCTGGAAAGGATATATCACATAGAGAAAACTCAGAACGCGAGTTATAAGGATCCAAAGTAGCCCCCTCGTTCTGTTCTTCATTTCTGGAAAACCCAGAAATGAAGAACAGCCTCTGACACGATTTTCTGAGGCTTAGATCTTTTAGCTTGATGATGTTTAGACTGGAACTTTACTTGATTCATGGACCCTGATAGATACTCTACACAGCCCGACGTCTAGAACACACTTAACATGAACGGATATATAGATATAAGGTCAACAAAAACGTTGACCGGCCATGACTGGAAAATCTGGGCAGCCCAGAAACTTGATGAACAACTCTGATAGCATGTTCTGATGCTTAGATCTCCCTCATGTTTTATGATTTGGTCCAGAAATTTTTATGAACATGTACTCTTACATACATACTACAACATTTAATCAATAGCATGTCTAGAAACAACTCATAAAGAGAATGATTGATGATCAAACAAGCTAACTCGAACACTGAGTATGAACACCTGTGTTTCTCAAGAACACCTAAGGCGACACTTATTGTCGCCAAAGGCTTTAGCGACAAATTTAATAACTTTAATTAATTTAATTTCTAAAAAATCATTTAAACATAGTAAATAAATTCTAAAAATTACAAAAATTATTTAAAAATTATTTTAAGTTATAAAAATTAACTTTTAATAATTTGACATATTTTTCATAAATATTAGTATTTATTTGAATATTATAGATATTTAATCTATTTAATAAATGTATTAAATAAATTAATTAAAAATAATTTAATTATATTAAAAATCATTTTAAATGATAATAAGGTATTTAAAAATATTTTAAGTTATAAAATGTAACTTTTAATATTGTAAAGTGAATTTCATTAATTATTTAGTATTAATGATATTAGAATTATTTAATAATTATATTAAATAAAGTAATTTAAAAATGATTGTAATATTAGAAAAATTATTTTAAATGAAAATAAAGTGTTTAAAGATATTTTAAGTTATAAAACATAACTTTTAATATTTAAAGGATAATTTCATTAATAACTTAATATTAATGATATTAATTTAATATTAAGGATATTAAATTTATTTAATAATTATGTTAAATAAATAGTTTTAAAATGGTCTTATTGATTTAAAATTTATTTAAAATGGATATAAATGGATTACAAATATTTTAAGTTATAATAAATGACTTTTAATATGTTGATGAATAATATGTTAATAATTAAATATTAATGGTAATTATTAAAAAATAATTTTAAATGTTTTAAAAATTATTTAAGGGTAATATTAATACTTTAAAAATATTTTGAGTTATTATAAATAACTTTATTATTTTGGCAACGGTTTCGTTAATAGTTTAATATTAATTAAATATTAATGATAATAGAATTAGTTGATATTTAAATCATTTAATAATGATTCTGATGTTTGAAAAATTATGATAAATTATAATAATTATTTAAAAATTATTATAAGTCATTTAAAAATAATATGACTGATAGTTACAGTTATTGAATTACTGAATGGAGTTTTAGACTCAATAATTACCCGATAAAGTCGTCGGTACACCGAAATATTTTAGAAATTGATCCGGACTTAGATAATTGGACTAGATACGTGTTTGTTAGGATTTAATGACAGTTAAACATATGTGACAATGTAATTAGATTATGTGCTGACTATAAATAGCAGTACTATGTGTTATGATACATTATTCTAATCGAACGAATGATCTTATTAATACTAGGTTTCGGTATGAAAGATAAAACTAAGTTGTATTATTGTAAGCAGCAGCTCAGGCAAATTTTCTAAACTTACTCCAATTATTATTGAGCAAGTATCTAAACTATTCTTTACATTGTGCAAGTATCCTAACTTTGCATTTACTTTTATGCAATGGACATGAGTAAAAAAGTTTCAGAATCATATTCTTGTGCCAGATTATTAACACTATTGTTATTGATTTTGTATCCAATTATTCATAGTCATACCAGTTCTTAAATTATCCGATCATTGTTTATCAACACAGTATTAGTGCATAATCCAGATATTTATTCTGTTCGTTAGTTTCTAAATATGGTTATGCAAGTGTCCCCACTTGGATAATCATTGTATTTAATCACTCGTTGATACATACTTATTGATTACCAGTATGTTTACGTTGACTTAAAAGTCGCCTAAGCTATTTGATTTGGCTAGACACAAACTTAGAAATATTGTTGAACAAGATAGAACTTTATTGTATCCAACCATATTGTTTTGGTTCGGATTCCCGACTAAGTATGAACATTCCGAACATGGGAAAACTTTTGTGCACCTATGGTGGATAAAATGAACGATAATATCACTCTTGCATGTAGTATTGATCAATACATGGCATAACGGGCTGATCACCTCCGTGCCCGTAAGTTATGACGGTCTGTAGATGAATTTCCGTATACCTTTTCGAAAATAGAAAATAATGTTCATAGTCTGTCAACTGATCTCCAGTTCTAGTCAGTACGTAGTTTCAAAAATTTTATATAGAAGTGATATGTTGTTATTATTGGTTCCGCTTACTTATAACTATTGATTCGTTGTAGAAGTGTCATTCAAAGAAAATATTTAATTCTTTTAGTTAATATTTATTATTGCTATTACTTGCTAGGCAATCAAATGCTCATTCTTACTTTAAATTTAAATATTTTCATCTAAGTATGATCAACCCGAAGGATTAGGCAAGAACAAGGGGAAAGGAAAGCTGTTTGAATGAATTTTATAATATTCTGTGTAATAGTTAAAGTTTATTAAGACAATAATACTTATTATCTATGATGTAATGAATGTTTAAAGGTCTTGTACCTGGGATTTAGACTTTGATATATGTAAAGTAAGTTTGATATTTATATTATTATTATTATTATTAGTATTATTTCGCTCATAGAAATAGTATCGTGAAGCACCGAGTTCAGGTTTCAATGACCTGAATTTGGCGGTGTCACAAATGAAATGAAAGAATTATATTAATTAGTGTAGTGCATCCTAATTATTATAAGAAAATAAATGATTAATATTAATTAATCATTGTGATATTAAAAGGTGATAATGGGTTGAAAGTACCCAACTGATTGATATTTAGCCCAATTAAAATATTAATAATATTACTATGTGTAATATGAAAAATATGGGCAGTAGTAATATATAATACCTATGGCTTAAGAATACATGAAGTGTGACATTTAATTGGGACTAATAATATACAAAAATAATATGATAAAAGTAATTAAATCATAAAGTTGATTTAAATAAATTTTGTTATCTCGTCCTATGTGATGAGACAATTATATGTGTACTCTAAAAGATGGGAGTAAATAAATATGTGATATTAAAATATTTATTTCAATACCGAGGTGTAAGTAAATAGTAAAAGGAGATATTAAGTTATTAGTGAGCAATTAAATTAAGTCCACACATGTTATAAATATTAAATTATGTGGACTAATGTACATGGATTCTACGATGCGAGTACATAAATAATCCCTAATTTTTCCTAATATGGTAACAATTGTACATTAAAATTTTATTTGGGAGTTAAAGTAACTAACTGAGAAAGATTGAAGCACGTTGTTGTGTTATAAAATTATCAGTTACACCACAGTATAATGAACAGTAACCTACACTCTAAAATACGTAACTTCCAAGTAAGAAATCATTGGCTATGGAGATGGCTTGTGCTGGGTTGTTGAACCACACTCAATTAACCAATGTTTTCTTCTATTACACCATGGATTCAACCTTGGTGTAATGAAATTTCCTAGTCCAAGTTTCCTCTATATATAGCAGTCCCTTTTTCAGTTTTTATGTTGCTTGTTTTTGTTCATGAAACACTGATAACTTGAGAGTGAGTGAGTTGTGGTTTAAAGTGAAGTTTAGCAATTACAGAAGATAGAAGTTAAGCAAACTAAGCTCCTAAGAAGGTAAACTCTTGTTTTAGAGACTTAATTTCAAAGTTTACAAATTATGGAAATTCTACTAGATTCTTGATAATTGGTTTGTGAATTGCTATCATGATGTTGTACGAGTTGGTATGTATGTTATGGAACCTATATGGTTGGTCTAAGCATGCTAGATTGAGGAGTATATGTTTTGAGTTTTGGAATCTACAGAAACAGAGGCCAAGTCTGGGTTCGTGTCGAAGTGGCGCGGCCGCACCATTGACCAGTCTTGAATTCCAATTTTGTTGCCTTCCGGTATTCCAAGCATGTTAGTCTGACTTAACTAAATATGTGAAGGGATCTAACATATGATTTTAAGTTACCTTGCATATAATAAGTTGTGTTAGCTTGGTATTAATGATTTTCTAAAGAGACTTGAAGATTTTGAAAAACAAACCTTGATGAACTTTGAGTCATTTAAGTTCTGACTTTGATAGCATGTATACGAGGTTTCATTATGCATGATATAAGATTCAAAGTTATTTCGTATGTGTTGGATTGCCTTGAATTGGTCTAAAACGATTTCAAATGCAAACTCGGATATTTTGCAAAACAAGTTTTATAAACATAGAGTGGTTATATTTTGACCTTGTAAACGTGTGTAGAAACATGTACGAACAAGTAAAATATGTGAGTTGAAATTGCCTTGCATGATTAGTTTAGTATGACATTGTTTATGGGAATAAAATTTAGAAGTTTTAAAAATAAAACTTGACAAACTTTATGTCTTTTAAGTTCCGACTTTGGGAACATGTGAATGTGGCCTAGTTATATGCGCGGAAGGGTAAGGAATGTAATTTCAAGATATATTGTACATAAAAGGTTGTCAAGCTCGATTTAGTATGTATTTTAAAGAGAAATTTAAAAGTTTTAGAAACTAATTTTGATGAGCATAGTATTACTAGCATTATGACCTTATAAGCAAACATGATAGAGTTGTTTATACCTTTAAGCATGAATGATAAGTGCACTCAATTAGTTAAGCATGACATACGTTATTTAAGAATGTTTTAAAAATAAGGACTATACTAATTGTGTGTAAGTGAGTTTGATACACAAAAGCATGCGTAATAAGGATTGTTTAGTATCGTTATGTGACTTAACATAGCGAGTCCCTTGATAGAATAATCTATTTAGACTTGATTGAAGAGTTTTAAAAGGAATTTGTATGAGTTTTATATCAAATTCTGTTTTGGATACATTAGAAGATGTTCAATTTGGTCGATAGCCTATTGAATATAATAATCTTAGTTGAGCAAAGGAATGCAAAAGAGACTAAAAGTTTAAGAAGTTAACATCAACGTTAACAAAGTGTGGGAAACCAAATTTGTTTTAAACCATATCTTATGTGTTGATACTGTGTTCAAAGATATTAAGGTGTTAGCAAGAGAACTAGACTTTTGAAAATTCAGTTCTGGTTCTGGTAGGGAGTAGCGCGACCACGCCACTCCCAAGTTTATTCTCAGCGCGGCTGCGCCGTTCTGCAGAGTGACCAAGAGCAGTTTGTTAACTGTATGGTCTTAAGTTATGGTTATATATTGTCCTTAAGGACTACATGATATGAAACAAGATTGTTTAGATAAATATGATAGTAGAATGAGCTAGTCTCATGTTTATCCTATGTGACAACCCGAATTTTTATAAATTATTAAAATAAAAATTTAATATTTAAAATTCTTATTATGAGATGTTTTGAGTTTGAGCATGCATATATACATGCTATATATATATTTTGAAATATGTGATCTGGTATGAAGAGAAATATATAATCATATATTGAAAAAGTGAGGAACAATAGTTAAGTTAACTATTGAAGAAAATAAATGAATTTTGTAATTTATTTTAAATATTTATTGAATTAAATAAATATTTTAAATAATTTATTTATTGAAAAAAATAAATAATTTATGAAATTGAGGTATAATAATTTAGTTACGTGTGTATGATAATTAAATTAAAGCAAAGGTAAATTTTATTCTTTGAGGATTTAATTTAATGAATTAATTAAATTAAACGAGTTGTTTAATATTAAAGAAAATAAGTAATTAAATAAAGTGATGTTTAAGTCTAATTTATTAATTAAATTAGATAAACAATTATTTATTAATCATTAGAATAATTATAATAAAAATAATAATAATTATAATTATTATTGTAAGTTATGTAAATTGGTTACAAGTGCGACAAATAAAAACTATATAATATAATATTATCAAAATAAATTAAAAAGGGTTTGTGGGTCTAGCCAAACACGGCCTTGTGACACTTTACCTTTTGTAATAGCTGGGTCTCTTGGTTTGTATAACTGATAAAAATACGTAAAGACTAATATTCAGTTATTTTGGGTTACGCTCATTATTTTCCTAAGTTTGAGAGCAGAGAAGAAGGGAAGAATTTGAGAGAGACATATTCTCTGGAAAATTGAAAAAAAAGGTGATTGTGAGAATCAAAGAAGGGAGAGGAAGGATAATCAAGCCATTCTCATCCTCTAGTTAAGCTTATGGAGAAAGTAAAAGGTAATAATATAGCCCTAGTTCTTAGTTGTGTTTTATCAAAACTTCTTCTCTTTAATTAGTTATGGTGCATGATTTGAGTAAAGAATTAGTTTATAAAGATTATGGGGCATGTATAATCTGTTTATTATCATATATGAGTGTTGTTTGAGTATCAAACACGTGAAATTGGGATTGTAGGAAGAATTGAAATAATAGTGGTTATGTACGAAAAAAATGGCTTAAGAGTGTACAAAATTTCGTGGTCAATACTTGTTATAATCTGTAAATTGATGTTGGATTATGTTAGTATGTTAAGAAATGAAAACAACGTAGTTTAAATCATGTTAATCTGTTAAGTAACGAAGCCGTGGCAATCAAATTCGCTAAACGTGTTTAAAACATGAAAATAGAGTATGAACATGTGTTTTGGGTCAAATTTTAAGTTGGTTAATGTTCTTATAAATTTTTAGAATCTAGTATGTTGTAGTTCTATGAATTACGAATCCATAGAATCGAAAACGGACTAATTTGGATGTGTATAACTCAAGTTATGAAGATTAGTAGGAGAAAAGGGTCAAAAATTGCAAAACACTGTAATCTGGGCGAAGCCTAGCGCGGGCGCACTACCCAGTGCTGCTAGATGGCGCGGGCACGCGGAAAAGTGTCGCGGCCGCGCCCCATGTGTGCTAACTTTGATTGCTTTGACCTGTTCTGATAAAACGGCCATAACTTTTTCATACGAACTCCGATTGAGGCGATTCAAGATGATTCGGAACGAGGACGAATAGACCTACAACTTTCATTCTTTAAGTTTTTCAATTTGAGGTCTGGAACACGGGTCAAAATAGTTATTTTTGGGACTGTTGTGTTTTCAGAGGCAATCAGAGGGCGTCGGGCATGCACGTATGCAAGTGTAGTGCTTCTGACAATAAAAGATGTTATTCTAAGTTATAAAATATGAATTTTAGTAAAAATAATGATACTTAACATTGATAAATAATGTATTAGATAAGTTGTATAAGCATACTAAGCATACACAAGAGAGACAAATCGGGCGTGTGACGAATGAACGTCGAAACGCCGTGCCAAGTGTTAATGAGTGTAAAAAATGTTTTAAGTCAAATGAAATAAATATTATAAAATATGATATGGGGGTTAATATAAAACTAATAAGTAGTCATAACAAGACTTAAACACTTGAATAAACTTTGAATACGAAACATAGTGAGCTATAAGTCGAAAGTTAACACAATAAAATTGAACATTATGTATTAATAATAGGAAGGGTTATGAGATGTAGAGTAAAGTTTATATTATAACTACTACGCATTTCTATGTGGCTAATAGTTAATGTGAATGATTATATAATTGTGTAGGGCACGCGAAGTACAGATAGCTGTAAGCTGTTAACTTGTTATTGGTAAACAACGATCAAGGCAAGTCTTTCAATTCCTATTTGCTATGTGAATTTGATTGTTTTAAATCTTTATTGCAAAGAGCATGATGTGTTATATATATGTTGAATGTATGAAATGTTAAAGTCTACTTATGACTACATTGATTGAGTAAAGCATGTTGATTGAGTAAGGAACTCAATCTTTTTACTTGTTATATGATCTGTAACATGTATGTTATGTTAGTCTAATGTTTATGAGATATATGTTGAGCATGTTATTATGTGCTACGTGATGCATGAAAACTGTTAGATTTTGCTGGGCTGTCGAGCTCAACCTTGCAAATAACCATTTTTGCAGGTTAAGGATTGAAGGTAGCACTATGTGCTACTTGAATAACGTGGATCAAAAATAATACACGAAGATTAATATTTTAGCTAAAGTTGCTATTTCTTTGTACCATGATTAAGATTCATGAGATGTACTAAATGTTTTATGATGTATAGTTTTATGTTGAGTTGTAAAGCTAATGTTAGAGTTATCTGATATGTAAAGGTTATCGAATTGAAATGTAAAATTTTATAATAACAGTGATAAAGTGAATCATAAAATAAGATTAATTCAAAGACATGTAGATGATAAAGGTTTTGATTCAGGGTATTAAAGTAAGAAGACATAAAAGTTTAAATTATTCCGCATTATATAAAGTTTAACATCGAATAATGATGAAAAATTAGAAGGTAGACGTATTATTAACGACCGAAGTTAATAATCAAATTGTATGAATTTTGGGGTCGTTACATCCTGAATGCAAGTAAAAATGAAACCAAGTTAGAAAACAATATTTGTTCTTATATTAAGAGCATATGAAATGTATGACTGATAGATATAAATCCATTATTATATAACTGTGTAGGAATATACGCAGTGCAGATAAGCTTTAAGCAGTTAAGTTGTAATTGATAAACTATGAATCAGGCAAGTCTTTCAGTTTCTACTTGATATATGAATTCTATAACTGTTAGTTGAGCTATATTATGCTATGAGAATGTTGATGTATATATATGAAATGCATATGAGTTATGTATGAAATGTGAAAGTTAATTTTTGATGATATGCTTGTGATATAAACTTATATGCATGTTATATGAGATGTAACATGCGTAGTAAATATTAATGGATTATGAATGCATGTGCTGAGTATGCTATTATATGCTATGTGCTGCATGAAAACTGTTAGAATTACTGGGCTGTCGAGCCCACCCTTGCAAATAACCACTTTTACAGGTTAAGGACTCACGATAAAGATTTCATGCTACTTGATTGATAGAGTTCAATAGTATCGAAGGAGATTGATTTATTATTTAAATATATGCTCTTGAACCATGTTTAGGTTCTAGTAGATGTACATGATAGTTATATACGATGTGTAATACATGTTAAGTTATACTATGTGATACATAGAGGAATTCGAGTCGAGATGTAAAGATTTATACAATAATTCGAATAGAATGAATCATAATATAACTTAATATAACTTGATTCAAGGATATGTAATTGATTCAAGTTAAGACATCAATAAAAGATTTATTTTTAAAGGAGATTGAAAAAATTTAAATTATTCCGCATATTTATATAACATCGAATATGATGTAAGGCAGAAAGGGTAAATGACCAAGATTTGAAACTTATAAAAGTTTGGGGTAATTATATAGATCTTGGAAATAGAAATAATTTATATTCTAAATTGTAATAAGCAAAGTTATATTCATTAAGTTATGAATAAAATGTATAAATAGTTTGATGATAGTAGTATCGTGGTGGACCGGATCCGAGATTCGAAGGGAGCCAGATTTGGGGGCGTGACAGAGCAAGTCTTGAGAAATAAAGTGATAGCATCGGTCAAAGTGATATAGAGAAATCAGAACGTTGAAGAGGCTACGTGGGAGCTCGAAGATAAAATGCGAAAGAACTATCCCTAATTATTTACTTAACCTGTACCTTAATTTCGAGGGCGAAATTCTTATTAGTGGGGGTGAATGTAAAAACCCAAAACCCTAATAAGACTCGGATATGTAAAATTCAGTTATATTAATAAAATCTATCCGTTCTGAAAGTGTTATGTGTTAATATAAATTCTGTTTAACAAATTTGGTCAAATAAAATTTTATCCAAAAATTAACGTGCCTGACACCTCGTGCTTAAAAATTTTCTTCCCAAAATGGACTTTTCGGTATATTTGTTTGGACAAGCTACTTTGTCGTGCTTACATTGACAAAACACTTTGTCGTGGTTGTTAGGATTAGTGGGAAAGCTAGGTTAGTAACCCTAGATTAATAAACCTTAACCCTAATTAATAAAACCTAACCCTAATTTGTAAACCTAACCCTAATTACCTAAATTAACCCAAATTAGGTTATACTAACACCTAATCATGATTACTAAACTTCAATTAGATACTAATAAACATCATTAAACAACCCTAATCATTAAAAACAAAACCTTAGTCAAGATTAGTGAAGATTAGGGCATAATTAAGCTACTAATTTGGTCAACAAGCTTACAAGTAGGTTATGAATCAGCCACACAAGTCCCAACGCATCACATGACATGCTTCCAAACTCCCAAGCATCAGGAGAGTCACAGAACAGATCTTTTAGGAGGAAAGTAGGTGGAAAAATGACCAAAAAGCCAAGTTGAAGAATTTTATAAAAGGAGACCCAAGCTCAGTGTAAACTCACAGTGTAAACTCACGAATTCTATAAGCCTATACACTCTTATAAACATACCAAATCAAGCCTGGGTGATAGCAACAACCAATTCAGAAGCTAGAATCCAAAATCAAGCAAGAAAGGTACAAACCCTAATTCATAGCTAGATCTTTCATGCTTTTATAAATTTGTTGTTTAGATGTTTAGAATTATGTATTAGTATGTTAGAAAGTATGTTAGGTTGATAGAACACGTTTTCATAACATCTAGATGTCTTAATTAAGTGTTTTTAGTAATCTGGGAATTTTGAAAATCAAGCTTGACAGTCGAATGTCAGAGCTTGTAGATTCATATGTGTTTATGATTAGGTCTGTTATTTGTATGTTATTTGTAGCCTGATAGTAGTTCTTTAATTTGGGAAAGAAAACAGGTTCATTAGAACCATAGATTGCAAGATATAGGTGGTCAAAGATGGTTGATCGATCACGAGTTTTGTTTTCTTGGTTACCCAAAAAAGTCAAGAACAGTTGAGCTGGCTACTTTGACCAGCCTTTTGATCGTTTTCTGTTTGTTGTTTTTGTAACTTTTTGTAATAGATTAACACCTTGATATACATACTGCATATCTATGATCTTAAATTACTTAAAAAACTCATAGGATTACTAGAATTAATGGTCAAAAGTCGTTGATCGAGCTTGACCAAATTTTCTGTGTAAGACCCCAAACTATTAATAAATGAAATTTAGTTTCCTCTATTTATTATTTTGAAACAGTAAGGGTTGAATTGATTAATGAGGTTAGTTATGAGTAAAATGCGCAAATATTTTAAATAAGCAAGTGGTTATAAAATATTCATTGTTGTCGGGGAATATTCATTTGGTCATGAAATATTCTTCCTGTCAGGGAATATTCGTACGACGGCGCAGTCTTTTGTGGGCCCCATAACAGAAAGAGATTGGATGAAGAAAACGACAAGTATAAGTTATTTATAAATAACGGCGTAGTTGTTATCGTTAATACTGTTGGAATATCCGGTGGTTAAAACACAGTAATACGCGTTGTTGCATAGTAGCACACGGTATTGCACCAATTATTGATTCTTACGTAAGAAGGCACTACTCAATAATTGTTGCAGTAATTACTTTTCAGTATTTTATTAATTCAATAATTGTTGCGTTGATATTTTATATTACTGTTGTTTCAATAATTGTCACTACACAGTATTTTTCATTATCGAAGCAATAATTCATATTATCTGAATAATATTATTAGATAATATTATTGGCAATGTCTAGAAAGTTCTGTCTAAGGAGAGGTTTGGTCATCTAATTGCGCGCCAGTAAGGAGAAATCCTTATTGGAAAGCCCCCTCTTTCTTAGGAACTGCCTAGTTGTCAGTATTGTGATTCTGTAATATTATTTGTGAATAATTAATTATTGATTTATATGATGAGGAAAATATTCATTTTATGTGGATATAGATGGAGAATATTTTTTAAAGTGACAATTGTTGAAAATCGATATTTTATCTTTTATGATAAAATAATATTTTATTATATTATTATAATATAATAATGATGATATTTTTACAATGAATGTGGGATATATGAGTATATGAGAAAGAAGAGTATTTTTGTTGTAAAAGTTGTTTAAAACATGTTAAACATGTCTGTAGGCCTATTTCTTGACTGAAATTTGATTATAGCCTGTAGAATCGCCCATTTGTGGATTTTGGTCAATTTCTGTTTGGAATTTAGAAAAACTTTCTTCTGTAAAGTTGTAGATAATGGAATTTTCTATGGAAAAGACATGTGGTTTGAATTTTTTTGACAAGAGGGCTATTTATTATGAATTATTGAAGTTCTGAAGTTCCGAAATAATTGATATTTGGAAGTTTTATTTATTTTAATTAATAAAAACGTTTTTTATATTTTATGGGCATCTTTAACATGTGCAAGGTGGCTGAATTCAGATCTTAGAATGTGTGCATAGGAATTTATATATAATATATTAATATTATATTAAATTTTCTGCTTTGGTGTTCTAAGCATTTTTTTATAAATAGGGTCCTTAGGTTAGAATTGAAAATCACACTAGAAACTGAAGTTTTCTCTCTCGATATATTGAGCGTATTCTTGTGAGTATTTTAATACTTTGAGTGTTGCTATACGGTGCAAGTTCAAGTCATAGCCTATATCCGGTATTTCAACTAGAAGTATTGTCTTTATGAGGTAAGGGATGTTATTTTCTTCTTAAATGATATTATTTTCTTCAATATCATTATGCCAAAATATTATTTTGAACTTTTTATCAAATTTAGAACTTTTTGTGTCGGGGTTACTATTCACGTATACAGCACTATTCACGAATACGACACTATTCACAGAAAAATTAAAAATTTATTTTTCCTCCAAAATATCTATTATGGATACTAGCTTTGATTGTATCCATGTTTTGATCATTCTTGAATTTTACTCCACTATTATTATTTACGAGGTATTTTTGGACATGGATAAACCGAAATACGAATCCTTAATAATTATTCTTTTGTTTCACTTGATTAGTTTTTTTAAACATATTTTTCATCATCCTCAGTCCTAAGTGATGGTATTACTGAATATCTTTGGCCTATAGTGCAAAGATGAATGATTTCTGATGAATATCTTTGGCTTGTAGTGCAAAAATGAATATTTGATTCCAGATATATATTGATTGATGTTACAGGGATAAAATATAGACGATGAACTTTTAAATTCATATATAGAAGATAGTAGATTTCATTCTTTACTTAACTCTTCTAATGAATTATTATTTCCGCTGCGAATATTGATTTAAAATTTGTTGTCTATTGTATTCTATTAGATTTTCCCTGTTGAGAACTAACGATAATTTGTTCTATATTATCTTAGTCATAATATTCTTTACTGGGCTAGTTGAGCTAACCCTTTTTCTTTTTGTTCCATTTTTCTTCTCAGGAGGCGAGAATGTAGCAAGTACTAGTCGGGGTATGGAATAATGGTTCTAGAAAGTTGTTTAGTAGTCCTCACCATTTTTGTAAAATAATGCATCAATAATTGTAATGAAGACTTATTTGAGTGTGAATATTGTCTAGACGACAATATTTGTATTTAAACTCACAATTTTTATGCTGTATTAATAAAGTTGTAGTTGTTTCTGTACCATGTATTTTGACGACTCAGAATGGGTGTTGTATACCTGTTTTGGGGGCGTCACAGTTGGTATCAGAGCTTAGGGATATGGTGTGACGCCCCCAAAATTAGGTATTCATCACCCATCTTGAGTCGCCAAATACATGGTACAAAATACAAATACAAACTTAATTATACAAATATCGTGTAACATACGACAATACATAAACTGAGAGTTCTAATAGGAATATTGTCATCTAGACAATATCCATACTCAAGGAGTCCTCATTACATTTATTGTCGCACTATTTAACAGAATAGTGAGGACTACTAATGCTATCTTCTGGACCATCACTCCTTTTCCTGACTCGTCCCAGCTATATTCTCATTTCCTGAAGAGAACATTGAAAGAAAGGGTGAGCTCAACTAGCCCAGTAAGAAATATTATGACTAAGATAATGAAGAATAAATTATCAATAGTCTTCAACAATGTTAAACTGATAAAATACAATAGACATCAAGTTTAACTGCAACGGAATAAGCAATCCATTAGAAGAGTCAAGTAGTGAATAAAACCTACTATCTTCTATGATTTAAAAATGTTTTCATCAACTTTTATCACTGACATTCAGCTTAATAAATAAACCACATCTTCTAATCATCCCTGTATTACGGGCCAAGGATATTCATTAAATCAGCAATGGTCATGACTATACCGAAAAATCCCTGGTCATAATCATACCAAAAACTGTCTATCAATGCATTACAGGCCACTGAGGACTTTTACTACACCACTTATAACATTACAGTTGATGATTATACCGAATGATCCCTAGTCATAATCATACTAAGTCCATCTATGCACGTAAGCCAAAGATGACTTTCAACATAAAATAAACATGAGGATGATGACAATGTTATAGGAATTCAGTTAAACAAGTTCAAGAATTAGTTTATCCAGGAACTAATAATATCCAAATTGTCAACATGATACTTCTTTGTAAAGTAACAGTCAAGAATGCTCAGAAGAATATTTCCATGAAAAGATACTGGATGAAGCGCAAATATCAAGGATATTCCACTAATTTCATGGAGTATAGAAATCAAAACTTTAACCAAATGAGTATAATAAAGAATATATCAAACTACAAATGGATTTTCACCAGCCATGCGGTAATCCACGTATACAGATCATTTTCACAATTTAATAAGGAATGAATATAAAGGATCATTCACCATGCATGTGGCAATCCACATAGACAGGTTATTCCAACAGAATAATAAAGAATGGAATAACAGAAGGATTCACCATGCATGCGATAGAGACCGCACAGACAGGTTATTCCCAACAGAATAATAAATGCGGAATAATAAATATGGAACCAGGTCAGGTGAAATTCACACTGATAGGATATTCCGACAGAATAATAAATACAAAATAATAATGATGGAACCAGATCAGGTGAAATTCACACCGACAGGATATTCCGACAGAATCGTAAAGAACGGAATAATGAAAGAGTTTCACCAAGTATGCGGTACTGCGAATAAATAGGTTATTCCAACATAATAATAAAGAATGGAATAACAGAAGAAGATCACCAAGTATTGGGTAAACCGCATATACAGGTCATTCCACCAAGTATAGGGTAAACCACGTATACAGATTATTCCAACAGAATAATAAAGAATGGAATAGCATAAGGATTTCACCAAGTATAGGGTATGTCGTGTATACATGTCATGTATAGGGTATGCCACTTTTACAGGTTATTGTAACAGAATAATAAAGAATGGAATAATAGAAGTTCTCTTCATGAATAAGAAAGAATAACACCCCTTACCGTTTTAAAGAAGAACTGAAATAAAGAAGTAGTTAAGTGGCAGAATACTCTTCTTCTTTCTCTCTATAGTTTCTCTCTCTAGAGTTCAGTGAATTCGTAAGAAAATAATGAAGGAATGAACTTCTATTTATAGGAAAATAGAATGCATAGTAACTAATCCATGAACGGTCCAGATTGATTTACTTTATCTGACGGTCCATACTTAAAGCAAAATCATTTAAATAAAATATAATATATTCTAATTATTGCCTAATAAAACAAACAACTTTAATAAAGTATTCTGTTTTATATAAAAAGATGTTTCTGTTTTATTACGTTAATAATACGAATAAAACAAAACTTCATTATCGCTAAATAATTCATATTATTAATTGACAATAATTGAATTAAACTGAGTGACTTCTCACATAAGCATTAATAATCAATACCGTGTGCTACTATGCAACCACACGTATTACTGTACTTTTACTACCGAGTAGTTCAACAGTATCAACGATAAAACTTCCGCCGTTATTTTTAATAAAATATTTTTGTCGTTTTCTCAATCCGACAATAATTCTGTTGTGGGGTCCACCAATAATTGTACCGTCGTACAAATATTTCCCGACTAATCGAATATTCTTCATGAATAGTAACTCGTGAATAGTAACTCATGAATAGTAACTCGTGAATAGTAACTCGTGAATATTAACTCGTGAATAGTAACTCGTGAATAGTAACTCATGAATAGAAACTCGTAAATAGTAACTCGTGAATAGTAACTTATAAATAGTAACTCATGAATAGTAACTCGTGAATAGAACTCCGATACAAAAAGTACCCCAATAACTCGAGTGAACAATACTAGAGTGAATAGTAACCGGGTATTTTATGACAACTTGTCTACTTTGAAAAATTTTCACATATCACCTTTAACTTTAACCTTTTATCAATTTAACCATTTACCAAAATAGAAAAATTGAATACTTTTATTTCATAAAATTCGGGGTCTCACAATCTCCCCTCCTTATGAAAATTTCGCCCTCGAAATTTACGTACGTACCTAGTATGACGAAGAGGTGAGGATACCTTGAATACCTTTATCGTTGAAAACATTAAATTCATCTTTGCAATACGGCCAAAGATATTTATTAACAATTCATTTTTGCACTACATGCCAACTGTATAACCAATAATCAACAGTTCATCTTTGCACTACAGGTCAAAGATATACAACTGTAAAATCAATAATACTGAGACTCAGCTTAATAGTATCACGACCACGAATTATCCATGCACTACGTGCCAAAGATAATCGTATTTTCAATTACGGTCATGATTATACCGAACAATTCCTGGTCATAATCATACCAAGTCCATCTGTGCACGTAAGCCACATATGACTTTTACCACATCTATGAATTAATATTTCATTGCTAAGACTCAGCTCAATAATTAATCTACATCATTGAATCATCCCTGCACTATAGGCCAAGGATATTCTTTAGTATCATGACCACGAATTATCTATGCACTACGTGCCAAAGATAATCGTGTTTTCAATTACGGTAATGATTATACCGAACAATCCCTGGTCATAATCATACCAAGTCCATCTATGCACGTAAGCCACATATGACTTTTAACACAATATAAGCATGAGGATCATGACAATGATATAAAGAATCAATCAAATGAGATAAAGGATAAATATTAAACATTTATAATATAATTTATCCAGGGTTCAAGAGTATCCCAATGTTATCAATCACTTAATAATCTCATAATCTAATTTCATTAATATTATAACAATATTTTAATCACTTCTTAAACTTATAAACAATTTATTTCAGTTGTTTACACTTTACCAAATAATGCATTTAATCATTCAAACATGTCATACTCATAAGATTTCATCACCAATAATCAAATTCCTTATCAACAATCTACATATACCTTATATAGGATTTTCAAGCCATAAAATCCTATCTTCCAACTTTGTTACTTCACATAACACATTTAACTCATATGTTCGTAACTAAACTATTTTCATGAAGAATACCAAATCAGTTTCAAAAATAATTCTTTTCTGAGATTTAGCATAATATAGTCCCATAATGAAAATATATTTTTATCAGAATTTTTAAAATTCATTTACTATTTTTCAAAAATCAATTTCTAATTAATTCCTTAAGAAATTAGATACCTCAAGGTTAACTCCAAAAATTCCCAAATCTTGGCAGAATCTTACACATGTTAACATGAGCCTCCAGTTTAAATTTCATGGTCATCGGAGTTATAGAACTCCGGTTATAGCGTTTTTCGTCAGAAAAACCTAAATATTGAAATGGTCATAACTTGCTCATTTTAAGTCAGAATGAGCTCATTTTTGGACAGGAGGTACTTTATACCATATACTTTCATATCCCAAAAGGCCGGAATTTTTCTCACAAATTATGTGGCCGAAACAGCCCCTTTAAGTAGCTTTTTTGGGTTTTGCAGCTTTGGACTCCTTTGCTAAAAATAGTCCACACGCAAATCTACAATACCTTTTCCAATGATTCCGCTTGGATAAGTTAGGAAACTCATAGATCTAACTCTAGAACTTGACCAAACTCAAAAATTCGAAATATAATAGGAGATATGGTCAATTGAATTTTATGTTCCATTTTTACCAAAACCTGATTTTTTAACCCTTTGTGATTTCTAAGAAACTTTCATGTTTTCTCATAATAACCGACATAACTCATCATAACACTTACTAATACCACATATACTCATGATTTTCATTAGTCCAATGCTTTTATTATGACTTTCATCATAATTCACGTAAACAGATCCTTTTAGTTGAAGAAATATTTGAGGGTTTTAGAAATGAGTTTTGTACTGGGGTCAATACAAAATTTGATTTCATGCTCTAGGGGTAGTTTAAGAAGTCTTCAAGAATCCGTCAAGAAATTTATTAACAATAAGAATATCATTCAAAACTGTGACTCTCATCCAAGACTTGGATATCACATGAAATGAAAGTTTCTCCTAACGGAGTTTCAACCAATAGGTCAAAGTCTAACTTCTCTAGAGTCAAATTTAAAAGTTGAACGCAAGCAAGATAGATAAAATAATGGGTAGAACCGATATCTAATAGGGTATAGACTTCGCAAGAATTTATAATTAACTAACCCGTGCTAACTTCGTTCGGTTTACTCGTTTTTTGAGAAGTCATGAAAAATGCTCTTCCTAAAATCAACGACTTTGTTTTGTCCGTATCCGCCTTTGGTGCCACCGTCCCAGCTGGACTTGACTTTGGTGCACGACAAAATCGGGCTAAATGACCTTCTCTTCTTGCAATTTCCACTTCTATTATCTTTGATTACCACTGAAGTGGTTACCATTCTTGGCATGATAATTTCCCCCACGATGGTTATCATTGTTCCGATAGCCGTTGCCACCAGTATGATTATTATCGTGTTGTTGGTCGTTATCTTTTGCTTGAGCTAAATCAACACTCTCATGTGCTTCATTGCTTATCTCAGCATTTTTAAATGTCATTATCAAACACTAACACAAAACAAGGGTTAATTAATATATCACATTTTAGCCCTATACTCTGACCGACCAAGTAAATACCAAATAAACTTAGGTAGGTCATACTAGCGAATGAATTCCCCTTCTCTCCCCTCCTAGTTCTTATCTCACATCTCAGCTAGGGATCATATCCCTAAGCTTTGATACCAACTGTGACGCCTCCAAAATTAGGTAGTCATCACCCATCTTGAGTCGCCAAATACATGGTACAAAATACAAATACAAACTTAATTATACAAATGTCGTGTAACATACGACAATACATAAACTGAGAGTTCTAATAGGAATATTGTCATCTAGACAATATCCATACTCAAGGAGTCCTCATTACATTTATTGTCGCACTATTTAACAGAATAGTGAGGACTACTAATGCTATCTTCTGGACCATCACTCCTTTTCCTGACTCGTCCCAGCTATATTCTCATTTCCTGAAGAGAACATTGAAAGAAAGGGTGAGCTCAACTAGCCCAGTAAGAAATATTATGACTAAGATAATGAAGAATAAATTATCAATAGTCTTCAACAATGTTAAACTGATAAAATACAATAGACATCAAGTTTAACTGCAACGGAATAAGCAATCCATTAGAAGAGTCAAGTAGAGAATAAAACCTACTATCATCTATGATTTAAAAATGTTTTCATCAACTTTTATCACTGAGATTCATCTTAATAAATAAACCACATCTTCTAATCATCCCTGTATTACGGGCCAAGGATATTCATTAAATCAGCAATGGTCATGACTATACCGAAAAATCCCTGGTCATAATCATACCAAAAACTGTCTATCAATGCATTACAGGCCACTGAGGACTTTTACTACACCACTTATAACATCACAGTTCATGATTATACCGAATGATCCCTGGTCATAATCATACTAAGTCCATCTATGCACGTAAGCCAAAGATGACTTTCAACATAAAATAAACATGAGGATGATGACAATGTTATAGGAATTCAATTAAACAAGTTCAAGAATTAGTTTATCTAGGAACTAATAATATCCAAATTGTCAACATAATACTTCTTTGTAAAGTAACAGTCAAGAATGCTCAGAAGAATATTTCCATGAAAAGATACTGGATGAAGCGCAAATATTAAGGATATTCCACTAATTTCATGGAGTATAGAAATCAAAACTTTAACCAAATGAGTATAATAAAGAATATATCAAACTGCAAATGAATTTTCACCAGCCATGCGGTAATCCACGTATACAGATCATTTTCACAATTTAATAAGGAATGAATATAAAGGATCATTCACCATGCATGTGGCAATCCACATAGACAGGTTATTCCAACAGAATAATAAAGAATGGAATAACAGAAGGATTCACCATGCATGCGATAGAGACCGCACAGACAGGTTATTCCCAACAGAATAATAAATACGGAATAATAAATATGGAACCAGGTCAGGTGAAATTCACACCGATAGGGTATTCCGAAAGAATAATAATGATGGAACCAGGTCAGGTGAAATTCACACCGACATGATATTCCGACAGAATCGTAAAGAACGGAATAATGAAAGAGTTTCACCAAGTATGCGGTACTGCGAATAAATAGGTTATTCCAACATAATAATAAAGAATGGAATAACAGAAGAAGATCACCAAGTATTGGGTAAACCGCATATACAGGTCATTCCACCAAGTATAGGGTAAACCACGTATACAGATTATTCCAACAGAATAATAAAGAATGGAATAACATAAGGATTTCACCAAGTATAGGGTATGTCGTGTATACATGTCATGTATAGGGTATGCCACTTTTACAGGTTATTGTAACAGAATAATAAAGAATGGAATAATAGAAGTTCTCTTCATGAATAAGAAAGAATAACACCCCTTACCGTTTTAAAGAAGAACTGAAATAAAGAAGTAGTTAAGTGGCAGAATACTCTTCTTCTTTCTCTCTATAGTTTCTCTCTCTAGAGTTCAGTGAATTCGTAAGAAAATAATGAAGGAATGAACTTCTATTTATAGGAAAATAGAATGCATAGTAACTAATCCATGAACGGTCCAGATTGATTTACTTTATCTGACGGTCCATACTTAAAGCAAAATCATTTAAATAAAATATAATATATTCTAATTATTGCCTAATAAAACAAACAACTTTAATAAAGTATTCTGTTTTATATAAAAAGATGTTTCTGTTTTATTACGTTAATAATACGAATAAAACAAAACTTCATTATCGCTAAATAATTCATATTATTAATTGACAATAATTGAATTAAACTGAGTGACTTCTCACATAAGCATTAATAATCAATATCGTGTGTTACTATGCAACCACACGTATTACTGTACTTTTACTATCGAGTAGTTCAACAGTATCAACGATAAAACTTCCGCCGTTATTTTTAATAAAATATTTTTGTCATTTTCTCAATCCGACAATAATTCTGTTGTGGGGTCCACCAATAATTGTACCGTCGTACAAATATTTCCCAACTAATCGAATATTCCCCGTGAATAGTAACTCGTGATCAATAACTCATGAATAATAACTCGTGAATAGTAACTCATGAATAGTAACTCGTGAATATTAACTCGTGAATAGTAACTCGTGAATAATAACTCATGAATAGTAACTCGTGAATAGTAACTTATGAATAGTAACTCGTGAATAGTAACTCATAAATAGTACTTTGACACAAAAAGTATCTCAAAAACTCGAGTGAACAATACTAGAGTGAATAGTAATTGTAGCAACCCGATATTTTCTATATAAATAAATAAGAAATTTTGTGAATAAATTTTTTTTTATATTAAGGATGAGGATTTGTACAAGATTATGTGTATATGTATTTATGTGGTAAGTAAAAATATATTTATTACATAATTATTTACAAATGAATTTATTTTAGAATTATTGATTATTAAAAAGTATATACTTATAATAATTAATTTATGGTAGAAATATTTTAATAATTATTTTTCATGAAAATATATAATCATATATTATTTAAATAATATATGAACTGATTTTTAGAATAATTATAATAATTATTTTATTATACAAATTTTAGTACAAATTATTAAGTTAATTATTTTACCTTAATTATTAAGGTTAAATAGGAAGAATAAATCAGATATGGTATCCAAACCCTAATTTTGGATTATTGCCAAGGTATGAGAATAATAATATAATATTAATTATATTTTTATTTTTCAGTACTATGAATATGTACTGTATGTATGTATTGTTAATGATTGGTCAATTATGGTATTTAATTTCAAAACCCTAATTTAAAACTTGAATATGAGTTCGAAGCTTTTTGGTAACTGTGAATTATGAGATTAAGACTGTGATATAACTGTGTTATATATTTTATGTTGTGTATTAAGTGATTAATTAGGTAAACCCTAATTAAAGTTTTAGAAACCCTAATAAATTTATTAAAAACCCTATTTTAAGTGTTAAACCCTAGTTTGAAACTCAATTATGAGTTCGAGATTATTATGTAGCGATGTTATGTGATTTTATGCATAATTAGGTAAACCCTAGTTAACATTTTGAAATATTAATTTTTAGAAACCCTAATTTCTATAATTAGTAACCCTAATTAGAAATTATAAAACTTAATTACCATTTGTAAACCCTGATTGCTATTTTAGCAAAGTTAATGATAATTATATGATTTAAACCCTAATGTTCATGTATAAGGTAATTATAAAATTAATCACAATTAGAAAATCCTAATTTCAAAATTTTAGGAAACTAAAATTTTATTTAATTTTTATTTGATTTTATTTATTTTTGTGTAAACTCTAAAATGTAATTCTAGAAAAGTAAATGTTGGAAAACCTTAGGGTTAAACCCTAAGGGTTTGCCAAATTTCAAGTATGCCATTTAATGAATTACCAATTGACCATATTGCCCCTAGTTACATTATTTTGGCTAATATGTAGGTTTTGACATTAGGTTTAGTTGGTGAACCAAACCCAACAACTCCATGTGTTGAAAATGACAGCCACAAGCTACTTTCATCAGCCATTCATGCATCTAACACTTCTATTTATAGATTGGAAGAGAGAGAAATAATATTTGTTACTTACATTTTTCATAACACTCAAACTAAGCTCTCTCTCTCTCTCTCTAACCTTCAAAATACACAAGTATATTAGTCCCAAATCAAAGCCCCACGTTTACCATAAACAGATCAGCAACACAAAATCAGAAATTTTTCAAAGAAGGTATAAACGAACCCTAGAAATTTCTGTCCAAAATTCTGTGTTAGATGTTATGTTTGATTGTTAAAATATGTTGTATAAGGTGTCTAGGGATGATCTGGGTTGCTAGATGTTAGATCCATAACATCTAGAGGCTCGAATTTGAAGATCTTCAAAGTCTGGAAATTTTTAAAGAGGCGTCTGACAGCGAATGTCAGAGCCTGTAGATCCTTATCGGTTTATGTTTTTGGTTATTTTATGTTTTAAATGTGTAGTCTGTTATGTTTTCTTTGATCTGGTTCAAGAATAAAGCTCATATCTGGTCTAGATTGCAAGTTAGAGTCGGTCAAAAGGCGTTGACCAACCATGACTGGACAAGTTCTGGGTAACCCAGAACGAGCCCAGAAAGGTCTGACATGATTTTCATGAGCACGGATCTGACAGTGGTTTGATTGTATGTTCTTGGTTTTGCATCTAAGTTGTATTACATATGTTAGACTACATTTTTGTGTCTTATTATCACCTAAAAAGTTAACAGGTAAAGCGTAGTCGATGGTCAAACCAAGCCAGAAAAGCACGAAAGCCGTTTTCTGGGTAACCCAGAAAATGCTTGACCGTGTTGTCTGACATGGGTTGACCGACATAGATCTGCTAACTCAGTTGTTGTTTTGTTGATTTTATGTAAAGGATATCTTCCTTGTTATGTTTTCTACATACTCCAGGTTTTAAGTTACAAAAATATTACGAAATCAATAAGTAGTGGAAGCTCAAATATGACCATCATAACTGTTCTTCATTTCTGGGTAACCCAGAAAATGAAGAACAGCTCTGACAGTGTTTTATGTGGCTTAGATCTTTCGATTTATGCATGTTTTGGTCATGGTTGTTATTGGTTAATGTAGTCCTACACTAGCACTACAATCTCTGACCAGAAACGGGTCCAGAACATAACACACACTAAGAAATCGATGGTCAAAGTAGCACACACGATACTGCCTTATGAATGCTCAAGAACATGAAGAACACCTATAGCGACGGTTCTGTCGCTATAGGTTGTCTTTAGCGACAGATAATATGCTATTTTCTGAAAATTAATTAATAAATAGAAAAAATTAGTTTTAAATTATTAAAAATACAAAATAAATTATTAAAAATTATTAAAAATTCTGAAAATTAGTTTTTAATTATTTTTAATATATTTCATAAATATTTAATATTTTTGAAATATTAAAAGTATTTAATTTATTTAATTATAATATTAAATAAATTATTTAAAAATGATTTTAATATTAGAAAAAATCATTAAAAATTATATTATGATATAAGAAAATATTTTAAGTTATTTTTAATGACTTTTAATATTTTATGATAAATTTCATTAATAAATTGATATTATTGGTAATTAATTTATTTACCCAATGAATTAAGTAAATTAATTAAAAATAATTTTATTATATTAAAAATCATTTTAAATGAAAATAAAGTGTTTAAAAATATTTTAAGTTATAAAATATAACTTTTAATATTTAAAGGATAATTTCATTAATAATTTAATATTAATGATTATTAAGTTATTATTATTGATATTAAATTTATTTAATAATTATATTAAATAAATAGTTTATAAATGGTTTTATTACTTTAAAAATTATTTAAAAAGGATATAAATGAATTAAAAATATTTTAAGTTATGAATAATGACTTTTAATATTTTGATAAATAGAACATTAATACTTTAATATTAATGATAATTATTTAAAAATGATTTTAAATGTTTTAAAAATTATTTAAGGGTAATTTTAATACTTTAAAAATATTTTAAGTTATTATAAATAACTTTAATATTTTAAAAATAATTTCATTAATAGTTTAATACTAATTAAATATTAATGATAATAGAATTGATTAGTATTTAAATCATTTTAATATGATTCCGATGTTTGAAAATTTATGATAAATTATAATAAATGTTTTAAAATTATATTGAGTCATTTAAAAATAATATGACTGATACTTACAGACATTGAGTTACAGAATAGAGTCTTAGACTCGATAATTACCCAATAAAGTTGTCGGTAGACCGACATGTTTCAGAAATTTATCTGGACTTAGATATTTTGATTGTATAAGTGATTATTTGTGATTCAATGGTTATTAAACATAGGTGCTAATGTGATTAGGTTATGTGTTGACTGCAATAAATAGTGTTATGTGTTATAGTATGTTGTTCTAATCGAACGAACTATCTTATTAATGATAGGTCGTGAGATAAGCGATAGATCTTAATTACAAGTTGTAAGCAACGCTTCAGGCAAGTATCTAACCTTTGCATTTTCTTTATGCAATGGATGTGAGTAAGAATGTTTCTAAACTATATTATTATTGTACAGACTATGAACTTTATATTATATAAGCTCATTGAATATCAACATGTTAGTATACGATAAGTCAGATATATATATTCTGTTCGTTAATTTCTAGAAATGGTTAAACAAGTGTCCCCACTTGGATAATCATTGTATTTAATCACATGTTGATATACCTTTGTCAATTACCCGTATACAGATATATTGAATTATAGATTATTGTTGAACAAGATAAAACCTTTGATTTAGAACCCAGACAGGTATGAACATCCCTACACGGGAAAATTTTTATGCGCTCCGGCGGACAAAGGATGAACGATAATATCGTTCTAGCAATGTAGTATTGATCAATGCAGGGCATAACGGGCTGATCACCCCCGTGCCTGTAAGTTATGACGGTTTACAGATGAATTTCTGTTTAACCTTTTCGAAAATGAAAACAATGTTCATGGCATGTCACCATAACCCCAGATATAGTCATTATGTAGTTTCAAAAATTTGAAAGAGAGTTGTTATGTTATTATCATCGGTTCAGAATACTTCACAACTATTGACTGGTTGTAAAAGAATAGTACAAAGAAAATATTTAAATCCTTTCAGCTTATATATATATAATTGCTATTGCTTGCTGGGCACTCAAATGCTCATCCTTGCTTAAATTTAAATGTTTTCAGCTAAGTGCGAACGACCAGAGAACTCTGCTAAGAACAAAGGAAAAGGAAAGGTTGCTGAATGAACGAATTACTATGTTATGTAATAGTTTAATGTTATTAAGACAATTATGATATATATTATCTATCATGTGTTGTAATGAATGTTTAAAGGTTTCGTACTTGGGAGTTAGACTCTGATAATTATGTAAATTAATTTGATCTTTTATATTATTGTTATTATTATTAGTATTATTCCGCTCATAGAAATGTTATCGTGAAGAACCGAGTTCGGGTTTCAAGTATCCGAGTTTGGGGTCCTCACAGGTTGGTATCAGAGCTATAGGGTTAGAAACCTTAGGTGGGCTAGACCTTAGGCTATAACCTTAGAACAGAGGGAAACGTTGAAAATATAAATAACTCATATAGAGTTTAAAAAGAGATGAATTGACTAAATTCATCGTCAAACTAAATAAAAGATAACTTGTATAAAACTCTTATTTGTTGTGTGTATATACTATATGCTAATTAGGATAATTTATGTGTGTAGATGTCAGGTGAAAAAGGATTCGATTACCCTCGGATCGTAAAGAAAGTGCCAATATCGAAGCCGATAGTTGAAATAGAGGCTCATGATGAACACAATTCAGACGATGTGGTTATCGTAGAAAACATAGTACAAGATCTGGAGACGGTAGAGTTGTCAGATAGTGATTCGGACACTAAAGTTGAAGCTGATCAAGTATCAACGGAAGTGCAGGATCTGAAGAACAAGGTGTCTTCTTTGGAAAGGCCGTGGGAGATAGAAAGGCTGTTGAATAGTCAGTTGCGTCAAGCGTTAATAGAAACATTGGAAGGACAAGATAAGCTTAAAATCCAAATTGGTCAGATGTGAGCCACAAGCAACACATCGTGTGAAGCTCCGGATAAGAAGGGGAAAAGAAAGATAGAAGACCATGATTTAGGAAAATCTAATAAGAAGAAATGAAAAGGAATTTGTTATCTTTGTGGCTATGAAGGACATACCACTCCGTACTGTCCTGACTACAAAAAAGGAGCATGTTATGTCTGTGGTATAGAAGGTCATCAGGCGAGAGAATGTCCAAGGAAAAGGTGTAATAAATAGGTAGTATAGGTTCTGTTGTGTAGGAGTGTTTAATATAATACATATGATAAGTATGTTTGTGTAATGTAATGTTTCCAACTTTTGTATTAAGTCAAGACTGTAAATCCCGATCTTTGTGGTCATAAAGGGATAGCTGAAGTTCAAAGTATTTTGTGCTATGTAAAATATTCGTTAAATGAATATGAATCTATGTTTGAGAAATGATGAAATAAGTTTAAAATATTAAACTTATGTGATAAGGTTTAGAATGTAAGTTAAATTATGATTTTTTTTTCAATCAGATAATGCCGCCATGACGTCGAACTCGCAATTAAAGGGCAGAGGAATCTGTCAACAACGTTAAGGGACAACAACAACCAGATCCGATGCAGCAATTTGCGAACATGTTAGCTCAGGCTATGTAACAGGGAATACCGGTCGCTGGAAACCAACCGGGCAATCGCTTAGCGAACTTCAAAGACTTTAAGGCTGTAGGACCACCAGAATTTAGAGGTACAACTGACCCTGTAGAAGCTCAAATTTGGGTTAAGGAAATTGAAAAAACGTTTATGGTAGCTAGGGTAGATGAGGGGCAGAAAATTGCTTTTGCCACCTACATGATGAAGGGGGAAGCAAATTTTTGGTGGGAAGCGAATCAGGCTAGGGCAGGAGAAGGTGTAGTCACATGGGATAGATTTAAAACTTTGTTTTTTGAAAATTATTTTTCACCAAGTATGCAGGCGAGGATGGAGGTTAAATTTTTAGAGTTGAAGCAAGAGAATATGACGGTGTCTGAATACGCCGCCAAATTTAATGAGTTAGCTAGGTTTGCTCCGCATCAAGTTGATACGGAGGCTAGGAAAGCTAGAAGGTTTGAGCTAGGATTGAAACCCTGGCTCTATAACAAAGTGGCGGTGTTGCAAATCCCTACATTTGCAGCACTCATGGAGAAAGCGATCATAGCTGAGGAGGGAAGTGAGGCCATGAGCCTTTACAATAAGGAAAGGAAGAATAAGGGTAAGATAGAAGGAGCTAGGAAGGTGGAAATTAATAGTGGGAGCAGGAGTGGAGATAGTAAGAGGAAGGTGAGCAGTTTTGCAAGTGTACAAGTGAAACAGGAAGGTGTTAAGAAACAGATAGTGCCATGTAAGACATGTGGAAAGAATCACTCGGGGGAGTGTTTGCAAGGAAAATTTGTTTGCTATAAGTGCGGGAAGGAGGGCCATATTTCTCCCAACTGCCCCAATCCTAGGATGAATAGTGGATGTTTTATATGCGGATCAACAGAGCACAGGGTGAAAGATTGTCCAAAGAGGAGGGTGGAGACAGGAAGTGTGAACATGGGCACTGGCAGTGGAACTTTAGCAATCACAGGACCGACTTCGTCAAGCAAGCTAACAAAATCTACGGCAAGGGTCTACAACATGACAGTTCAGGATACGGCAGCAGCTGGCACTGGAACTCCAGGTATTATTCGTATGCCTTTTTATTTTCTTATGCATGATTTTCCTATATATAGTAAATTATTTTATAAAGAAATTTTGAGGAGGAATTTGAGTTCTATTAGAAACCAATTTTTCGGTGTAATCAGAAAGACAAGCTTCATTGGAATAGTTAAAGAACAGTTCGATCAAAGTTGATCGAGATTTACTTACAATGATTGTGTACGCTATGTGACCGTGTATGTATAGGTTTTAAAACGGTGATTCCGGGGACGAAATCTTTATAAGGGAGGGTGAATGTAGCAACCCGATATTTTCTATATAAATAAATAAGAAATTTTGTGAATAATTTTTTTTATATTAAGGATGATGATTTGTACAAGATTATGTGTATATGTATTTATGTGGTAAGTAAAAATATATTTATTACATAATTATTTACAAATGAATTTATTTTAGAATTATTGATTATTAAAAAGTATATACTTATAATAATTAATTTATGGTAGAAATATTTTAATAATTATTTTCCATGAAAATATATAATCATATATTATTTAAATAATATATGAACTGATTTTTAGAATAATTATAATAATTATTTTATTATATGAATTTTAGTACAAATTATTAAGTTAATTATTTTACCTTAATTATTAAGGTTAAATAGGAAGAATAAATCAGATATGGTATCCAAACCCTAATTTTGGATTATTGCCAAGGTATGAGAATAATAATATAATATTAATTATATTTTTATTTTTCAGTACTATGAATATGTACTGTATGTATGTATTGTTAATGATTGGTCAATTATGGTATTTAATTTCAAAACCCTAATTTAAAACTTGAATATGAGTTCGAAGCTTTTTGGTAACTGTGAATTATGAGATTAAGACTGTGATATAACTGTGTTATATATTTTATGTTGTGTATTAAGTGATTAATTAGGTAAACCCTAATTAAAGTTTTAGAAACCCTAATAAATTTATTAAAAACCCTATTTTAAGTGTTAAACCCTAGTTTGAAACTCAATTATGAGTTCGAGATTATTATGTAGCGATGTTATGTGATTTTATGCATAATTAGGTAAACCCTAGTTAACATTTTGAAATATTAATTTTTAGAAACCCTAATTTCTATAATTAGTAACCCTAATTAGAAATTATAAAACTTAATTACCATTTGTAAACCCTGATTGCTATTTTAGCAAAGTTAATGATAATTATATGATTTAAACCCTAATGTTCATGTATAAGGTAATTATAAAATTAATCACAATTAGAAAATCCTAATTTCAAAATTTTAGGAAACTAAAATTTTATTTAATTTTTATTTGATTTTATTTATTTTTGTGTAAACTCTAAAATGTAATTCTAGAAAAGTAAATGTTGGAAAACCTTAGGGTTAAACCCTAAGGGTTTGCCAAATTTCAAGTATGCCATTTAATGAATTACCAATTGACCATATTGCCCCTAGTTACATTATTTTGGCTAATATGTAGGTTTTGACATTAGGTTTAGTTGGTGAACCAAACCCAACAACTCCATGTGTTGAAAATGACAGCCACAAGCTACTTTCATCAGCCATTCATGCATCTAACACTTCTATTTATAGATTGGAAGAGAGAGAAATAATATTTGTTACTTACATTTTTCATAACACTCAAACTAAGCTCTCTCTCTCTCTCTCTAACCTTCAAAATACACAAGTATATTAGTCCCAAATCAAAGCCCCACGTTTACCATAAACAGATCAGCAACACAAAATCAGAAATTTTTCAAAGAAGGTATAAACGAACCCTAGAAATTTCTGTCCAAAATTCTGTGTTAGATGTTATGTTTGATTGTTAAAATATGTTGTATAAGGTGTCTAGGGATGATCTGGGTTGCTAGATGTTAGATCCATAACATCTAGAGGCTCGAATTTGAAGATCTTCAAAGTCTGGAAATTTTTAAAGAGGCGTCTGACAGCGAATGTCAGAGCCTGTAGATCCTTATCGGTTTATGTTTTTGGTTATTTTATGTTTTAAATGTGTAGTCTGTTATGTTTTCTTTGATCTGGTTCAAGAATAAAGCTCATATCTGGTCTAGATTGCAAGTTAGAGTCGGTCAAAAGGCGTTGACCAACCATGACTGGACAAGTTCTGGGTAACCCAGAACGAGCCCAGAAAGGTCTGACATGATTTTCATGAGCACGGATCTGACAGTGGTTTGATTGTATGTTCTTGGTTTTGCATCTAAGTTGTATTACATATGTTAGACTACATTTTTGTGTCTTATTATCACCTAAAAAGTTAACAGGTAAAGCGTAGTCGATGGTCAAACCAAGCCAGAAAAGCACGAAAGCCGTTTTCTGGGTAACCCAGAAAATGCTTGACCGTGTTGTCTGACATGGGTTGACCGACATAGATCTGCTAACTCAGTTGTTGTTTTGTTGATTTTATGTAAAGGATATCTTCCTTGTTATGTTTTCTACATACTCCAGGTTTTAAGTTACAAAAATATTACGAAATCAATAAGTAGTGGAAGCTCAAATATGACCATCATAACTGTTCTTCATTTCTGGGTAACCCAGAAAATGAAGAACAGCTCTGACAGTGTTTTATGTGGCTTAGATCTTTCGATTTATGCATGTTTTGGTCATGGTTGTTATTGGTTAATGTAGTCCTACACTAGCACTACAATCTCTGACCAGAAACGGGTCCAGAAACATAACACACACTAAGAAATCGATGGTCAAAGTAGCACACACGATACTGCCTTATGAATGCTCAAGAACATGAAGAACACCTATAGCGACGGTTCTGTCGCTATAGGTTGTCTTTAGCGACAGATAATATGCTATTTTCTGAAAATTAATTAATAAATAGAAAAAATTAGTTTTTAATTATTAAAAATACAAAATAAATTATTAAAAATTATTAAAAATTCTGAAAATTAGTTTTTAATTATTTTTAATATATTTCATAAATATTTAATATTTTTGAAATATTAAAAGTATTTAATTTATTTAATTATAATATTAAATAAATTATTTAAAAATGATTTTAATATTAGAAAAAATCATTAAAAATTATATTATGATATAAGAAAATATTTTAAGTTATTTTTAATGACTTTTAATATTTTATGATAAATTTCATTAATAAATTGATATTATTGGTAATTAATTTATTTACCCAATGAATTAAGTAAATTAATTAAAAATAATTTTATTATATTAAAAATCATTTTAAATGAAAATAAAGTGTTTAAAAATATTTTAAGTTATAAAATATAACTTTTAATATTTAAAGGATAATTTCATTAATAATTTAATATTAATGATTATTAAGTTATTATTATTGATATTAAATTTATTTAATAATTATATTAAATAAATAGTTTATAAATGGTTTTATTACTTTAAAAATTATTTAAAAAGGATATAAATGAATTAAAAATATTTTAAGTTATGAATAATGACTTTTAATATTTTGATAAATAGAACATTAATACTTTAATATTAATGATAATTATTTAAAAATGATTTTAAATGTTTTAAAAATTATTTAAGGGTAATTTTAATACTTTAAAAATATTTTAAGTTATTATAAATAACTTTAATATTTTAAAAATAATTTCATTAATAGTTTAATACTAATTAAATATTAATGATAATAGAATTGATTAGTATTTAAATCATTTTAATATGATTCCGATGTTTGAAAATTTATGATAAATTATAATAAATGTTTTAAAATTATATTGAGTCATTTAAAAATAATATGACTGATACTTACATACATTGAGTTACAGAATAGAGTCTTAGACTCGATAATTACCTAATAAAGTTGTCGGTAGACCGACATGTTTCAGAAATTTATCTGGACTTAGATATTTTGATTGTATAAGTGATTATTTGTGATTCAATGGTTATTAAACATAGGTGCTAATGTGATTAGGTTATGTGTTGACTGCAATAAATAGTGTTATGTGTTATAGTATGTTGTTCTAATCGAACGAACTATCTTATTAATGATAGGTCGTGAGATAAGCGATAGATCTTAATTACAAGTTGTAAGCAACGCTTCAGGCAAGTATCTAACCTTTGCATTTTCTTTATGCAATAGATGTGAGTAAGAATGTTTCTAAACTATATTATTATTATACAGACTATGAACTTTATATTATATAAGCTCATTGAATATCAACATGTTAGTATACGATAAGTCGGATATATATATTCTGTTCGTTAATTTCTAGAAATGGTTAAACAAGTGTCCCCACTTGGATAATCATTGTATTTAATCACATGTTGATATACCTTTGTCAATTACCCGTATACAGATATATTGAATTATAGATTATTGTTGAACAAGATAAAACCTTTGATTTAGAACCCAGACAGGTATGAACATCCCTACACGGGAAAATTTTTATGCGCTCCGGCGGACAAAGGATGAACGATAATATCGTTCTAGCAATGTAGTATTGATCAATGCAGGGCATAACGGGCTGATCACCCCCGTGCCTGTAAGTTATGACGGTTTACAGATGAATTTCTGTTTAACCTTTTCGAAAATGAAAACAATGTTCATGGCATGTCACCATAACCCCAGATATAGTCATTATGTAGTTTCAAAAATTTGAAAGAGAGTTGTTATGTTATTATCATCGGTTCAGAATACTTCACAACTATTGACTGGTTGTAAAAGAATAGTACAAAGAAAATATTTAAATCCTTTCAGCTTATATATATATAATTGCTATTGCTTGCTGGGCACTCAAATGCTCATCCTTGCTTAAATTTAAATGTTTTCAGCTAAGTGCGAACGACCAGAGAACTCTGCTAAGAACAAAGGAAAAGGAAAGGTTGCTGAATGAACGAATTACTATGTTATGTAATAGTTTAATGTTATTAAGACAATTATGATATATATTATCTATCATGTGTTGTAATGAATGTTTAAAGGTTTCGTACTTGGGAGTTAGACTCTGATAATTATGTAAATTAATTTGATCTTTTATATTATTGTTATTATTATTAGTATTATTCCGCTCATAGAAATGGTATCGTGAAGAACCGAGTTCGGGTTTCAAGTATCCGAGTTTGGGGTCCTCACAGTAATCGGGTATTTTATGACAACTTGTCTACTTTGAAAAATTTTCACATATCACCTTTAACTTTAACCTTTTATCAATTTAACCATTTACCAAAATAGAAAAATTGAATACTTTTATTTCATAAAATTCGGGGTCTCACATATGGTCTCTGGCGGAGATCGGGGAATAGAACTAGGAGGGGAGAGACGAGTAAATCCTTCTCTAGTGTGTCCTACCTAAGCTTATTTGTTGGTCGGTCATAATATAGGAATATTATGTGATATGTTAATTTTTTAAATTAACCCTTGTTTTATGCAGTATTTGAGAATGTCGACTGAGAATGTTAACTGTGGAGTAAATGAGACGGTGGAGATGCCTGTAGTCACCAACGAGAAGAACGTGCAACAGGCTAGCAATGTTCCTCCTATGAACAGCACCACTGAGCAGACGATAAATGATGAGATGTTTAGAAGCTTTTTGCGATTCATGCAAAACCAGACGAAGGAGATTCCTGTTCAAAATATAGGATGAAACAATGGCAACGCACAGCTGGTCACAGCCAAGTAGTTCAAAGAGTTGGGACCACCAGAATTCTGGAAAAAGCCGGATCCGATTAAGGCGGAGACGTGGGTTAAGCAAATTACCAAGATATTCGATGTCTTGGGATGCACGGAGGAACAGAAGGTTCCATTCGCCACCTTTATGTTCCGTAATGAGGCAGATTACTGGTGGGAATCTATGAAGCATACCCATCCAGCCGCACTCAGCATGTCTTGGGAAATGTTTCAAAAATTATTCAATGACAAATACTTTCTTGAAAGTGTTCGTCATATGAAGGAGGTAGAGTTTATTAGATTAGAACAAAACAACATGACAGTGTCCCAGTACGAGGCGAAGTTTGCAGAGTTGTCCAGGTTTGCACCTTATTTGATGGAGAATGAGGAACGTATGACACGGATGTTTCTGAGAGGTTTGAAACCCGGCATACGTCAATATCTCATTTCACATAAATTTTCTCTCTATTCAGATGTTGTCAATAGGGCTCAATTATTAGAGCGAGATAACGAGTACGTTCAACCGAGGGACCACAACCAGGATCATACTAGTGACAGCAGTCATCAGAACAACGATAACCAGCAGAGAAAGAAAAATACGGACAAGAGCGGCAACCACTCTGGTGGTAATCATGGCCATGAAAATAGAAGAAGCTAGTTGGGAGGAGATTTTAAAAAGAGGAGATTCAATAATGACAATACGAAGACGCCAGCACCAGCAGCAACTGGTTCCAAGGGAGGAGAACGACCACCGGTCATATGCTATAAGTGCGGAAAAGAAGGACATATCAGACCAAATTACCCACAACAGTTCAAGGTACGCTATAATTATGGAAAGGAAGGACATATCGTTCGAGATTGTACGGTAGCGAAACCAAGTCCAGCGGGGATGGTGACTCAAAAGGCTGTCCCAGAAAAGTCAAAGTCAGCGGTTCCTGAAAGAGCGTTTGTCGTGACTGGTCAAAATACGAGGAACCCAAACGAGGTGATCACGGGTAAGCTAATCATAAATTCTTGCGAAGTTTATACCTTAATAGATACCGGTGCTACCCATTCATTTATCTCTCCTGCTTGTGCTCAACGTTTAAACTTGACTCCGGAGAAATTAGACTTTGATTTATCTGTGGAGACTCCGTTAGGAGAAACTTTCATCATATCCACTGTTTATAAATTTTGTTTGATCCAAGTTGGCACCATCACCTTACCTGTTGACCTTATCTCTTTAAAGATACTTGCATTTGATGTGATTTTAGGGATTGATTGGTCAACTACTCATCATGCCAAAATTGATTATTTTCGTAAGGTTGTTAGTTTTCATATTCCTAACCAACCTGTTGTGCGAATTCAAGCAACTAAGCCGTTAAAATCAATCACTGTTATATCAAGTCATAAAGCTATTCGTTTATTAAAAAACGGATGTCAAGCTTTCTTAGCCCATGTTATGGATTTGAATAAAGACACATCATATTTGAATAATATTCCTGTTGTTATTGACTTTCTTGACGTATTTCTTGAAGAACTTCCCGGTCTACCCCTGGCACGTGAAGTTGAATTCTTTATTGATCTTGAACCTGGTACAAAGCTCATTTCTAAAACCCCATATCGAATGGTTCCTATTGAACTTCAGGAGTTAAAGGTCCAACTACAGGAGTTGTTGGACATCGGTTTCATTCGTCCTAGTACATCTCCTTGGGGTGCTCCTATTTTATTTGTAAAGAAGAAAGACGGGAGTATGCGACTTTGTATTGATTACCGGGAATTAAACCATGTCACTATCAAGAATAGGTATCCGCTACCTCGTATTGATGATCTGTTTGACCAGTTACAAGGAGCACAATTCTTTTCAAAAATCGATCTTCGTTTTGGATATCATCAGCTGAAGATTAAAACTGAGGATATTCCAAAGACTGCCTTTAGAACTCGGTACGTGCATTATGAATTCTTAGTCATGTCTTTTGGATTGACTAATGCTCCTGCGGCTTTCATGGATATGATGAATCGAGTATTCAAGGAATATTTGGATCAGTTCGTTATTGTCTTTATTGATGACATCCTCATATATTCCAAAAGTCGTGAAGATCATGAACACCATTTGAAGCTGGTACTCCAAAGGCTGCGTAAAAATAAGCTATATGCTAAGTTGAAGAAATGCGAGTTTTGACTTGAGAAAGTAGCATTCCTAGGGCACGTGGTGTCAAAACATGGAGTATCTATTGACCCGGCGAAGATTGAAGCAATACAAAGTTAGGAGCAACCAAAGACGGTGACCGAAGTACGTAGCTTTCTGGGCTTAGCTGGTTATTATCGGAGATTCGTGGAAGGGTTTTATCGAATCGCTACCCCGTCAACTCAGCTGACTCGGAAGGATATCAAATTCGTATGGAGCGAGGAATACGAGAAGAGTTTCCAAGAGCTTAAGAGGAGACTCATTTCAGCACCTGTTTTGACAATACCATCTGGTTCGGATGGATTTGTTATCTACAGCGATGCTTTAGGCAAAGGGTTAGGATGTGTTCTCATGCAACGTGGGAAAGTCATAGCCTATGCCTCGCGATAACTTAAAGAATATGAGAGGAATTATATTACTCATGATCTAGAGTTGGCAGCAGTCGTTTTCGCGCTAAAGATCTGGAGGCATTATCTATATGGGGAAAAAGTGGAGATATATTCAGACCATAAAAGTCTCAAATATTTCTTCACTAAAAAAGAACTCAACATGCGGCAACGACGTTGGCTCGAGCTGTTGAAAGACTACGATCATACCATTCAATACCATCTTAAAAAAGCAAACGTGGTAGCTGACGCGTTGAGTAGAAGATCATATGCAGGAATGAGTGCGATGATGTCAAGTATACGTATAGAACCAACTTTAATCGATAAAGTTAAAGTTACTCAAGCCACAGACCCGGAGCTGATGCATATAAAGAAGAAAGTGCAAGAAGGTGTTATTCCAGAAGCAAGAATCGATGAAGAAGGAATACTTCGAGTCCATTCCAGACTTTGTGTTCCTAATGATTCTGATTTAAAGTACAAGATCATGATGGAGGCACACAATACACCATTTGCAATCCATCCTGGAAGTACCAAAATGTATCATGATCTTCGACATACATTTTGGTGGAACAATATGAAGAGAAAGATTGCAAAGTTTATCTCGAGGTGTTTAACTTGTCAACGTGTAAAGGCAGAGCATTAAGTGCCTAAGGGCCCATTGCAACCACTTGAGATTCCGAAATGAAAGTGGGAACACATTACCATGAATTTTGTTGCGGGTCTTCCCACGGTTTCTCAAGGCATAAATGCTATTTGGGTTATTATTGATAGATTAACCAAGTCTGCTCATTTCTTTTCGATACGGGAAACTTATTCCCTTGAACGTCTTAATAGTATATACGTGAATGAGATTGTGACATTGCATGGCATGCCAGTATCCATAGTTTCGGATCGTGACCCAAGATTCACTTAAAAATTTTGGGTTAGCTTGCAAAAAGCTTTGGGCACTAATTTACAGTTCAGTTCGGCATACCATCCTCAAATGGACGGTCAATCAGAGAGGACTATTTAAACTCTTGAAGATCTATTCAGACTTTGTGTCCTAGATTTCAAAGAAAGTTGGGATAAGTACCTAACATTGTTGGAATTCTCCTACAACAACAGTTATCAGGCAAGTATAGGTGTGGCTCCATTTGAAGCATTATATGGACGAAAGTGTCGCTCTTCAATATGTTGGGATGAGGTGGGAGAAGCAACATTGTTGGGACCCGAGTTGGTACGTATGACCACGGAAAAGATCCAAATGATTTAACAACGTATACAAACGGCATAGGATCGACAAAAGAGTTATGCGGATCTTCATCGAAAGGACGTATAATTTAGTATTGTGGATCATATATTGTTGCGTGTGGCTCCATGGAAGGGAGTTACAAGATTTGGGAAGAGAGGAAAGCTCAATTCACGATTTATTGGTCCATTTCAGATTCTTGATCGAGTAGGAAATATGGCCATTAGACTCGCGTTACCTCCAAGTATGTCTCGTGTTCATAATGTTTTTCATATATCTGTGCTTCGTAAATATGTGAAAGACCCAAACCATGTCATTGAGTTAGAAATGGATGAGATAGCTGACGACTTAACGTACGAGGAGGTACTTGTCAAGATCTTAGATAGGAAAGAGCATGTCCTACGCACAAAAGTCATACCACAAGTTAAAGTTTTGTGGAGGAACCATGTTATTGAGGAAATGACTTGGGAGTTAGAAACGGAAATGAAAGCGAGGTACCCTCACCTTTTCGAAACACCAGGTACGTACGTCAATTTCGAGGACGAAATTTCATAAGGAGGGGAGGTTGTAAGACCCCAAATTATTAATAAATGAAATTTAATTTCTTTTATTTATTATTTTGAAACAGTAAGGGTTGAATTGATTAATGAGGTTAGTTATGGGTAAAATGCGCAAATATTTTAAATAAGCAAGTGGTTATAAAATATTCATTGTTGTCGGGGAATATTCGTTTGGTCATGGAATAGTCTTCCTGTCGGAGAATATTCGTACGACGACGCAGTCTTTTGTGTGCCCCATAACGAAAAGAGATTGGATGAAGAAAACGACAAGTATAAGTTGTTTATAAATAACGGCGTAGTTGTTACCGTTAATACTGTTGGAATATCCGGTGGTTAAAACACAGTTATACGCGTTGTTGCACAGTAGCACACGGTATTGCACCAATTATTGATTCATAAGTAAGAAGGCACTACTCAATAATTGTTACAGTAATTACTGTTCAGTATTTTATTAATTCAATAATTGTTGCGTTGATATTTTATATTACCGTTGTTTCAATAATTGTCACTACACAATATTTTCTATTATCGAAGCAATAATTCATATTATCTGAATAATATTATTAGATAACATTATTGGCAATGTCTAAAAAGTTTTGTCTAAGGAGAGGTTTGGTCATCTAATTGCGCGCCAGTAAGGAAAAATCCTTATTGAAAAGCCCCCTCTTTCCTAGGAACTGCCTGGTTGTTAGTATTGTGATTCTATAATATTATTTATGAATAATTAATTATTTATTTATATGATGAGAAAAATATTCATTTTATGTGGATATAGATGGAGAAATTTTTTTAAAGTGACAATTGTTGAAAATCGATATTTTATCTTTTTTGATAAAACAAATTTTATTATATTATTATAATATAATAATGATGATATTTTTACAATAAATATGGGATATATGAGTATATGAGGAAGAAGAGTATTTTTATTGCAAAAGTTGTTTAAAACATGTTAAACATGTCTATGGGCCTATTTCTTGACTGAAATTTGATTATAGCATGTAGAATCGCCCATTTGTGAATTTCGGTCAATTTTTGTTTGAAATTTGGAAAAACTTTCTTCTACAAAGTTGTAGATAATGGAATTTCCTATGAAAAAAACATGTGTTTTGAGTTTTTCTGAGAAAATGGCTATTTATTATGAATTATTGAAGTTCTGAAGTTATGAAATAATTGATTTTTGGAAGTTTTATTTATTTTAATTAATAAAAACGTTTTTTATATTTTGTGGGCATCTTTAACTTGTGCAAGCTGGCTGAATTCAGATCTTAGAATGTGTGCGTAGGAATTTATATATAATATATTAATATTATATTAAATTTTCTACTTTGGTGTTCTAAGCATTTTCCTATAAATAGAGTGCTTAGGTTAGAATTAAAAATCACACCAGAAACTGAAGTTTTCTCTCTCTTTCTCTCTCGATATATTGAGCGTATTCTTGTGAGTATTTTAATACTATAAGTGTTGCTATACGGTGCAAGTTCAAGTCATAGCCTATATCCGGTGTTTCAACTAGAAGTATTGTCTTTACGAGGTAAGGGATGTTATTTTCTTCTTAAATGATATTATTTTCTTCAATATCATTATGCCGAAATATTAGTTTGAACTTATTATCAAATTTAGAACTTTTTATGTCGAGATTACTATTCACGTATACGGCACTATTCACGAATACGGCACTATTCACAGAAAAATTAAAATTTTATTTTTTCTCCAAAATATCTATTATGGATACTAGCTTTGATTGTATCCATGTTTTGATCATTCTTGAATTTTGCTCCACTATGGTTATTTACGAGGTATTTTTGGACATGGATAAACTGAAATACGAATCCTTAATAATTATTCTTTTGTTTCACTGGATTCGTTTTCTTTAACATATTTTTCATCATCCTCAGTCCTAAGTGATGGTATTACTGAATATCTTTGGCCTGTAGTGCAAAGATGAATAATTTCTGATGAATATCTTTGGCCTATAGTGCAAATATGAACATGTGTTTAGATGAACATGACCAACTAATGAATATCTTTGGCCTATAGTGCAAAGATGAATATTTGATCCCAGATATATATTGATTGATGTTACAGGGATAAAATATAGACGATGAACTTTTAAATTCATATATAGAAGATAGTAGATTTCATTCTCTACTTAACTCTTCTAATGAATTATTATTTCCGCTGCGAATATTGATTTAAAATTTGTTGTCTATTGTATTCTATTAGATTTTTCCCTGTTGAGGACTAATGATAATTTGTTCTATATTATCTTAGTCATAATATTCTTTACTGGCTAGTTGAGCTCACCATTTTCCTTTTTGTTCCATTTTTCTTCTTAGGAGGCGAGAATGTAGCAAGTACTAGTCGGGGTATGGAATGATGGTTCTAGAAAGTTATTTAGTAGTCCTCACCATTTTTGTAAAATAATGTATCAATAATTATAATAAGGACTTATTTGAGTATGGATATTGTCTAGACGACAATATTTGTATTTAAACTCACAATTTTTATGTTGTATTAATAAAGTTGTAGTTGTTTCTGTACCATGTATTTTGACGACTCAGAATGGGTGTTGTATACCTGTTTTGGGGGCGTATTCTGGGTTACCCAGAAAACTGATAAACACGAAGAATAACTGTTAGCTGTACTTTGACCAGCATAGATCGAGACCTTAGAATTATGCTTTTTCCAAATCAGTGTTATATAATATATGTACCTTGACATATATACTACATATTACAACAAACACAACACAAATCTATTACACAGAATCAGAGTTATGAAAGCCACAAAATCGTTAACCGACCTGACCACTATTCTGTGTTACCCAGAAACTCAAGAACAGCTCTGACAGTGACTTTAAGCCTCTATAACTTCTTGTTATATGTAGGTTAAAGCACAAAATTTGTTTGATGTTGATTTTTATGCTTTGTTGACTTGCAGGTACCATAAAGCTGTCACTTTTTATTACATGGATTACCATAAGGAATCTGACGCAAAAATCTTCAAATAGAGTTGCCTAAAAAGTTGGGGAAGTTACCATCTATTATTAGTTCAAACCATCTTAACTTTTGTTAAGTACCAACTTCTTGCATTATATGTATATATTTATTGCATCTGGAAGTCTCTCGTAGTAGTGAGATTTATAAATTTACAGCAGGATGTTGACACACTAAAGGATTGTTTTTTTATGCTTTTGCTAATTACCTAAATTTTAGAAGCGTTATTATTTTGATTCATTTATTGCAGGTTATCATAAAAGATTTTGAATCCAGAGCTGTTGTATCACATTTAGGGCACATACCAGTCCCATATCTGCCTTATGTTTTGACCCAAGTGGGGCTCTTCTGGTTACTACATCAATATATGGGAACAACATAGTAGTAATTATATTGAAAAGTGAATTTGAGATGTATGGATAGTTTTGTATTATTGGGATGTAAACGTATTGTATGATATTAATATTCTTTGTAATTGGTATATTTTGAATTTGAGATGTATGGATAGTAATATTATTTGTAATTGGTATATTTTGAATGTTTGATACATTTTGGCTTTAAATGTGAGGGCCCCGAATCCAGGTCCCAAATCACCTTGGATCCCGTTCGATCATTCTATACAACTATTACTATTTACGGAAGATATAAACATAAATTATTTATACAATACATTACACACTATTTCCCAAGGTCGAGTAACATTAACTTATACAAAAAATTCATTACTTGACTTATAAAACATAAGATACAACACATGTGACGCCCCCAAAACAGGTCCATTCCATCCAACCTATTATGAGTCGCCAAATACATGGTACAGAAAACAACTACAACTTTATTACAACAATTGTCGTGCAAAATACAACAACACATATGCTGTGAGTTTGGATAGAAATATATACCAAATGTGACTCATGTTCCAACCGTGGACATCACCTCACAATGACACCTTACATAAAGGTATAGTCAAAAACTGTTTTAGAAATTAGAATATTTGGGAAGTGCTCAAGGAAACCTTCGTACATGGGAGGTCATGCGTCTAGGTTATGATAGATATCATATGGCCACAGAATTATCCTTGGTTGACCCAATAGACCCCAAAGAAAATGAGAAGATTACTAACATATTCTTCCCAATAGTGAGTCTTCTCTTGACATATCATTATCTCTACTGTCTCTAATTGAGAATTATACTTCAAACAAACACCAAGATTATATAGGTAGTGCTCGTATATATACTCAGCAAGTGGATGAGCACATCCCTGTCTTATGATGACACGAGGTTGTATGTCGTTAGACATCTTGTATGATAGTGACAAAACACCCTTTCAACGTTGGGTTCGCCTCACCCTATTTTCTTCACCAAATATAACTACTAAATGATGACCACCGTTCTATTCCCTTGTTACCCCCGCTCGACCCAGCTACACTCTTATTACCTGAAAGGAATTGTGAAGCAAAAGGGTGAGCACAACTAGCTCAGTAAAGAATATCATGACTAAATATAATTAAATTATCAATAGCCTTCAACAGAATTAAATCAGAGATTTAGAACATATGGTAGATGATAAAACTTTTCAACCATAGTTGCAGCGGAACGAGCAATCCATTAGAAGAGTCACATAGACCATAAAGTCTATTATCTTCTCCATGTTAAAAGTCCACCAACAATGTTTTATCCCTGTAACATCAATCAACAGTTCCTTTCCACAATCATATAAATAACTCATAATCATAATTGTAGTTCTAAATTTCTCTTCGCATTCAGGACGAAGATAATTTTCATCTCCTGTCTTTACCTGAAACATCAAAGATTATGATTATACCAAATCACAGTTCCTGTTCATAATCATACTAATAAATTCATCTTTGCAATACAGGCCAAAGATATTCATCAACAGTTCATCTTTGCACTACAGGCCAAAAGATATTCAACAACAGGTCATCTTTGCACTACAGGCCAAAGACATTCATATATCAAAGAAATACATAATCATTTCAGAATTTATATAAACAATAATTATAACCATGTTGATAAATTCACATTTTCACTTAAGCTAAAGATATTCAATATAAATTCAATGGTCATGATCATACCAGTCACAATTCAACTTTTCACTACTGGCCAAAGAGAACCCTAGTCATGATAATACCAATAATCTACCCATCTTTACACTCTAGTGAAAGAGAATTTCAACATCAAGCTTATAAAAATGCAATATATGATAATAAAAATAATATGATCAAAACATGGATTTAATTTCAAGAGCAATATTCATTAATCAACTATAATTTTGTTAGAAAAAGAAACCAATTTTGTCGTGAATAGTAACTCGTGAATAGTAACTCATGAATAGTAACTCGTGAATAGTAACTCATGAATAATAACTCATGAATAGTAACTCGTGAATAGTAACTCATGAATAGTAACTCATGAATAGTAGCTCGTGAATAGTAGCTCATGAATAGTAACTCGTGAATAGTAACTCATGAATAGTAACTCGTGAATAGTAACTCATGAATAGTAACCCCGACATGAAAAGATAAGAATTTCACAAGAAAAATCTTACCAATATTCCGGTATAATGATATTGAAAGAAATAATATCATTTTTTAAAAAATAACATCCCTTATTATCCCTTACAATCCCTTACAATCCCTTACAATCCCTTACGACAATATCCCTTACAATCCCTTACAATCCTTTACTATTCCTTACCTCAAAAGAGCAGTACTCCTGACTGGAATAACGCTGAACGAACTTGCACCGTATAGCAACACTCAAGATATCAAAATACTCATAAGAATACACTCGATAATATAGAGAGAAAACTTCAGTTTCTGGTGTGATTTTCAATTCTAACCTAAGCACCCTATTTATAGGAAATTGCTTAGAACACCAAAGTAGAAAATTGAATATAATAATATATTTATAACCAAATTTTCCTTAGCCCACCACATCAAAAACATATTTTTCACACAAATGCACCAAAAATGCAAAACATGTTTTAAACAATTTTTGTAACAAAAATCGATTCAGACTCAATAATTCGGAACTTCAATAATTCGTAATAAATAGCCCTTTTATCAGGAAATTCGAATCTCGCGAGTTTTTATAGGAAATTCAATTCTCTACAACTTTGCAGAAGAAAGTTTTTCTAAATTCCAAACAGAAATTGACTGAAATCCACAAACGGACGATTTTACAGTCTATAATAAATTTTCGGTCAAGAATTGTGTCCACCAACACACAAAACATGTGTTAAACATTTAACCCAACAAAAATACTTTTCCTCCTCATTTATTCATATATCCCACATTCATTGTAAAAATATCACCATTAATATATTATTAAAATAATATATTTAAATGAATTATTTTATTAGAAAAAGATAAAATATTAATTTTCAACAATTGTCACATTAAAATTTTCTCCATCTATATCCACATAAAATCAATATTTTCCTCATCATATAAATCAATAATTAATTATACACAAATAATATTACAGAATCACAGTACTGGCAACTAGGCCGTTCCCAGGAAAGAGGGGGCTTTCCAATAAGGATCTCTTCCTTACTGGCGCGCAATTAGATGACCAAATCTCTCCTTAGACAGAACTTTCTAGACATTGCCAATAATGTTATCTAATAATATTATTCAGATAATATGAATTATTGCTTCGATAATGGAAAATACTGTGTAGTGACAATTATTGAAACAACAGTAATATAAAATATCAACGCAGCAATTATTGAATCAATAAAATAAAATATTGAACAATAATTACTGTGACAATTATTGAGTAATGCCTTCTTACGTAAAAATCAATAATTGGTACAATACCGTGTGCTACTGTGCAACAACGCGTATTACTGAGTTTTAACCACCGGGTATTCCAACAGTGTTAACGGTAACAACTACGCCGTTATTTATAAACAACTCAAATTTGTCGTTTTCTTCATCCGATAATTATTCTGTTATGAGGCCCACAAATGGCTGCGCCGTCGTACGAATATTCCCCGACAGAAAGAATATTCCACGACTAAACGAATATTCCCCGACAACAATGAATATTTTATAACCACTTGTGTATTTCGAAAAAAAATTCATATATCACCCTTAACTTTAACATTTATCATTTTAACCATTTACTAAATAGTAATTATAAGAAAAATTGAATACTTTTATTTCATAAAATTCGGGGTCTTACAATCTCCCCTCCTTATGAAATTTCGTCTTCGAAATTTATGTACCTGGTATTTTAAAGAGTTGAGAATACCTTGCTTTCATTTCAGATTCCATCTTTCCTGTCATCATGATTTCTCCATTGCTCATCTCCTGTATTTCAGATATCATTCTAGAATACAGCTTCAAAACAAAGGTTAATTGAACAAATTAACATATCACATAATATCTCGATATTATGACTGACCAACAAATAAGCTTAGGTAGGACACACTAGCGAATGATTTACTCATCTCTCCCCTCCTAGTTATATTTCCCTATCTCCGCCAGAGATCATATCCCTAAGCTCTGATACCAACTGTGACGCCCCCAAAACAGGTCCATTCCATCCAACCTATTATGAGTCGCCAAATACATGGTACAGAAAACAACTACAACTTTATTACAACAATTGTCGTGTAAAATACAACAACACATATGCTGTGAGTTTGGATAGAAATATATACCAAATGTGACTCATGTTCTAACCGTGGACATCACCTCACAATGACACCTTACATAAAGGTATAGTCAAAAACTATTTTAGAAATTAGAATATTTGGGAAGTGCTCAAGGAAACCTTCGTACATGGGAGGTCATGCGTCTAGGTTATGATAGATATCATATGGCCACAGAATTATCCTTGGTTGACCCAATAGACCCCAAAGAAAAATGAAAAGATTACTATCATATTCTTCCCAATAGTGAGTCTTCTCTTGACATATCATTATCTCTACTGTCTCTAATTGAGAATTATACTTCAAACAAACACCAAGATTATATAGGTAGTGCTCGTATATATACTCAGCAAGTGGATGAGCACATCCCTATCTTATGATGACACGAGGTTGTATGTCGTTAGACATCTTGTATGATAGTGACAAAACACCCTTTCAACGTTGGGTTCGTCTCACCCTATTTTCTTCACCAAATATAACTACTAAATGATGACCACCGTTCTATTCTCTTATTACCCCCGCTCGACCCAGCTACACTCTTATTACCTGAAAGGAATTGTGAAGCAAAAGGGTGAGCACAACTAGCTCAGTAAAGAATATCATGACTAAAGATAATTAAATTATCAATAGCCTTCAACAGAATTAAATCAGAGATTTAGAACATATGGTAGATGATAAAACTTTTCAACCATAGTTGCAGCGGAACGAGCAATCCATTAGAAGAGTCACATAGACCATAAAGTCTATTATTTTCTCCATGTTAAAAGTCCACCAACAATATTTTATCCCTGTAATATCAATCAACAGCTCCTTTCCACAATCATATAAATAACTCATAATCATAATTATAGTTCTAAATTTCTCTTCGCATTCAAGACGAAGATAATTTTCATCTCCTGTCTTTACCTGAAACATCAAAGATCATGATTATATCAAATCACAGTTCCTGTTCATAATCATACTAATAAATTCATCTTTGCACTACAGGCCAAAGATATTCATCAACAGTTCATCTTTGCACTACAGGCCAAAAGATATTCAACAACAGGTCATCTTTGCACTACAGGCCAAAGACATTCATATATCAAAGAAATACATAATCATTTCAGAATTTATATAAATAATAATTATAACCATGTTGATAAATTCATATTTTCACTTAAGCTAAAGATATTCAATATAAATTCAATGGTCATGATCATACCAGTCACAATTCAACTTTTCACTACTGGCCAAAGAGAACCCTAGTCATGATCATACCAATAATCTACCCATCTTTACACTTAGTGAAAGAGAATTTCAACATCAAGCTTATAAAAATGCTATATATGATAATAAAAATAATATGATCAAAACATGGATTTAATTTCAAGAGCAATATTCATTAATCAACTATAATTTTGTTAGAAAAAGAAACCAATTTTGTCGTGAATAGTAACTCGTGAATAGTAACTCATGAATAGTAACTCGTGAATAGTAACTCATGAATAATAACTCATGAATAGTAACTCGTGAATAGTAACTCATGAATAGTAACTCATGAATAGTAGCTCGTGAATAGTAGCTCATGAATAGTAACTCATGAATAGTAACTCATGAATAGTAACTCGTGAATAGTAGCTCATGAATAGTAACCCCGACATGAAAAGATAAGAATTTCACAAGAAAAATCTTACCAATATTCCGGTATAATGATATTGAAAGAAATAATATCATTTTTTAAAAAATAACATCCCTTATTATCCCATACAATCCCTTACAATCCCTTACAATCCCTTACGACAATATCCCTTACAATCCCTTACAATCCTTTACCTCAAAAGAGCAGTACTCCTGACTGGAATAACGCTGAACGAACTTGCACCGTATAGCAACACTCAAGATATCAAAATACTCATAAGAATACACTCGATAATATAGAGAGAGAAATAGAGAGAAAACTTCAGTTTCTGGTGTGATTTTCAATTCTAACCTAAGCACCCTATTTATAGGAAATTGCTTAGAACACCAAAGTAGAAAATTGAATATAATAATATATTTATAACCAAATTTTCTTTAGCCCACCACATCAAAAACATATTTTTCACACAAATGCACCAAAAATGCAAAACATGTTTTAAACAATTTTTGTAACAAAAATCAATTCAGACTCAATAATTCGGAACTTCAATAATTCGTAATAAATAGCCCTTTTATCAGAAAATTCGAATCTCGCGAGTTTTTATAGGAAATTCAATTCTCTACAACTTTGCAGAAGAAAGTTTTTCTAAATTCTAAACAAAAATTGACTGAAATCCACAAACGGACGATTTTACAGTCTATAATAAATTTTCGGTCAAGAATTGTGTCCACCAACACACAAAACATGTGTTAAACATTTAACCCAACAAAAATACTTTTCCTCCTTATTTATTCATATATCCCACATTCATTGTAAAAATATCACCATTAATATATTATTAAAATAATATATTTAAATGAATTATTTTATTAGAAAAAGATAAAATATTAATTTTCAACAATTGTCACATTAAAATTTTCTCCATCTATATCCACATAAAATTAATATTTTCCTCATCATATAAATCAATAATTAATTATACACAAATAATATTACAGAATCACAGTACTGGCAACTAGGCCGTTCCCAGGAAAGAGGGGGCTTTCCAATAAGGATCTCTTCCTTACTGGCGCGCAATTAGATGACCAAACCTCTCCTTAGACAGAACTTTCTAGACATTGCCAATAATGTTATCTAATAATATTATTCAGATAATATGAATTATTGCTTCGATAATGGAAAATACTGTGTAGTGACAATTATTGAAACAACAGTAATATAAAATATCAACGCAGCAATTATTGAATCAATAAAATAAAATATTGAACAGTAATTACTGTGACAATTATTGAGTAATGCCTTCTTACGTAAAAATCAATAATTGGTACAATACCGTGTGCTACTGTGCAACAACGCGTATTACTGAGTTTTAACCACCGGGTATTCCAACAGTGTTAACGGTAACAACTACGCCGTTATTTATAAACAACTCAAATTTATCGTTTTCTTCATCCGATAATTATTCTGTTATAAGGCCCACAAATGGCTGCGCCGTCGTACGAATATTCCCCGACAGAAAGAATATTCCACGACCAAACGAATATTCCCCGACAACAATGAATATTTTATAACCACTTGTGTATTTCGAAAAAAAATTCATATATCAACCTTAACTTTAACATTTATCATTTTAACCATTTACTAAATAGTAATTATAAGAAAAATTGAATACTTTTATTTCATAAAATTCGGGGTCTTACAACACAATTACAAATCTACTGCACGCGTATACTAAAGCTAAAACTGTCTTGGACCTTTTCTTGTATTCGACGTATTCGCCTTAATCTGCAATGTTTTATCATGATATAGCAAGGGTGAGCATAAAGATTGCCCAGCAAGTTTAAATTCAACAATATAACAATATATCATGATTGAAGAGTTTGAATAATAAGTTGGCTATAATTTAACAATATAATTATGAACTAGCAGGAACAAACTTTTGACTGAACAAGTATTATAGATGAACAAATATATCTGAACCAACTGATAATGAAGGTGATCAGCCTTTCATACCTGACTTATACATGCAATATGTACAGAGTACAATTATACATGGCAATCAGCAATGATTAACCATAAGCTTATCCGAATGAAACAACTCTTATTAGAGTTAAGTAAAAATAAACTTGCCTGAACCGTTGATTATCGTTACGCAATTTATATCGCCTTATCCGAAGACCTAATATTAGTAATATAGATCTCCAATATTAGAATAATATCATCACAATATAATACTATTATATATATAGATATATATAGAATAACCTAAACACATAACACATAACACATAACTCTATCAGTCTATAACACACATAAGACTCGGTATCAAGTCATACTATTGCAGTCTGAGTTGAACCCGACACAATTCTAACATCCCAACGGTCTAGTCGGACTTTTATCGAGTCTAAGTTTAATTAAACTCTGCCTAACACTTAACAATTATCTCAGATAATTTTAATATCAGTCAAAATATTTTTCTAAGTCTCGTAATAATTTTCACATAATTATTATCATTTTTCATGATTTTTCAATCATTAATATCGTATTTAAATGAATTAAATACCACGTAATTCAATTATCATTAATATTTATTTATTATCAAATATTAATGAAATACATGTTATAATAGAATAATATATTTATAATATATCAAAGTATTTTTAATACCTTAAAATTATTTAAATATGATTTTTAAATACTTAAATTCATTATTCGATAATTACTATTAATATTAAAATATTAATATTTTCATGACAAAATATCAAAAGTTATATTTTGTAACTTAAAATATTTTTATAACCCTTAAATCATTTTCATATGATTTTTAAATCATAAATTCTATTTTCCTTAATTTATTTAATATATTCATTAAATAAAATAATTACCATTAATAATAATTTATTAATGAATTTCATCACAAAATATTAAAAGTCACTTAAAATATTTTCTAATACCATAATATAATTTTTCATGAATTAAAACTATTTTTAAATAATTTATTTAATTTTGTAATTAAATAAATTAAATACCATTTATATTCCAAAAATATTAAATATTTATAAAATATACTTAAAATAATTAAAAACTATATTTTAGACTTTAAAATAATTTTTTAGAATTTATTTTGTATTTTTTAATAATTAAAAACTATTTTTCTCTATTTGTAATTAATTTCCGAAAAATAATAATAATAAACTGTCGCTAAAGGGTCCTATAGCGACAGAACCGTCGCTATAGGTGTTCTTGAGCCTGTTCTTGAGCCAACCCAGATTTCTTGTTAGTCAGTAAGGGGCTCGGTTTGACCAGATTTTTAAGCTATGATCCTAATGTTTTCTGGGCTATTAATGAGTTATGATTATAGTATGAGTGTAACACTACAATCACGAACAAGTTCCATAGCCATAACATCACTTAATTGCAAGATCCAAGCTCGCAAAATTACTGTCAGAGGCCTGTTGGGTTTTCTGGGTTACCCAGAAACCTAGACAGGTTCGAGTTCTCACTATGTGGCTCAAATATCTTAGGGTTCTGGTCATTAGTTAAGTGTTCTGAAGGTTTAAACATGTAGTAATGATGTTAGGGTACCATAATATATCATCAAATCAGCATAACAACCATATTAAAGTAAGATTTGATCCGGTCAAAGTAGGGATCAGGAAACGGGTCTTGAACTTTCTGGGTTTTCCAGAAAGTTCTTAAGGCTGATCGGTCAACGTAGTTTGACCATAATTATCTACGATCCAGTTACGGATCTGAGTGATTTAAAGGCATAGATTAGTAGTTCATATACCAGTCTCCAACATCCAACCAACAACATGACCAAAAACATAAAACACTGTAAGATCTAAGGCCTACAAAACGTTGTCAGAGAACAGCTGAAATTCTGTGCTGCCCAGAATTTCATTACCGTGAATGGTCAACAAGGTTTGACCGCTCGTAGCTCTCAATCTATTCATGCTATGGTCGTGTTTCCAGTTTCAGATCACAGTCCACATGTCATAGAACATATCCAAAACATAAAACACATTAAACAATTAACACATAAAGATTTATAAGCCCTGACATTCGGCTGTCAGGCCATTTTTTTTCTATTTTTCCAGATTTTTGAAAAATGCTATTTCGTGCACTTTGATGTTATAGATCCTTGATCTATTAACCCAGATCACTAAAAGACACATTATTACATAACTTTAAACAATCAATTACAACATATAACATCAGATCGTATGATTTCTAAAAATTAGGGTTCTATACTATTTTGAGCTTTGATCTTGGATTCTGACCCTTGGATCTGTTATTGGATTGCGAGAACTTGATCATGGCTTGATTTCTCACACTCTCTCACTCTAAGATCCGAAAATATAGAGAGAGAAGGAACTTGGACAAAATAAAATGGAAAGTGAGACTTTTTTCTTAATTTTAATCTATATAAATGATAATGCAATGCACATGGCTGTTAAAGTGGTTGAATTGTTGTGATTTAAGGCACATGGAGTAGGTGTAGTTGCTCACCAACCAAATATATGGCAAGATTTATACACCAACCTATTAAAGAATGCAATAAGGGCACAAAGGTTATTTTCCATTTAATTTTAATTCTAGAATGGTCATTTTGGACAATTGACCAAACCCTTAGGGTTTGGGAAAATTTAGGGTTTAGGGTTTAACCCTTAATTTTGCAATTTAATTTCTAACATTTTTGAATTTCGGTTTTCAAAAATAGAAAATTAATATTTCTAAATTATAATTAGAATTTTCTAATTATATAAAAATTTCTTAATCACTAATTAAATCTTGCTAATTAGGATTAGTATTTCCTAATTAAAATTACTAATTTAAGCAATTAGGATCGTAATTGGTCATTAGGGTTTATAAACCACTAATTAGGGTTTTTAATAGAAAAATAATTTTCTTAAATTAGAAATTAGATTTCGTAATTAGATTAGGGTTTTCTAATTACTTACAACTATAAAATTAGGATTAATATTTTCTAATTAACATTAAATCACTAAATTAACACTTAGTTATTCCCGAATTATAAAATTAGGGTTTCTAACCCAGAAGTTAAGATTTTCAAAAATGTGAAATTAGGGTTTACTAATAATTAAGTTTTTTCCTAATTAATATTATAATAAATAACACTTATGCAATATAATAATCATTTAAATTTCCAGATTAGGGTTTCATGCACCGAATTAGGGTTTTGGATTCCCGGAACTAAAATTAGGGTTTTCAAAATCGGTTTCTAGGGTTTCTTATCAGACGTTAGGGTTTTCTAAATGAACGTTGATATTCTTAATATATACTTAGGGTTTGTTACAGATATCGTTTATCTGGTCAACCCTTGACCCTTAATCACATACTGAACACATACATAACCATATTCACACAAGTCCTTAATCCTGAATAATTCACCTAAATCCTTCACGAAATTTTGAAATCCTCAAAATTCCATCTTAAAAACATCAAATGCATACACTTATTTTCTGTCTAGGTTCTAATTTTGAACCTTAAATCAATAAATAAAAATTTTAAAAATATTCAAAATTCTCGGGTTGTCACATTCACCCCTTCTTCTAAAAATTTCGTCCCCGAAATTTACCTTACACCTTACACCTTACTCCATATACCATAAACCATACACCATACACCATTCACACACATTATCATATGTTACCCAATACATCTCTCACAAGAGTAAAAATTTTTAAATTGTGCTGAGGGGTCATATAGACCATGAACTACTGAGGTTTATAGGTATTACTACCTGCTACCTATTTCAATTAAGAAAAAGGTACTCTACCCCGTACAAAGGTTAATAGTATGTTTACAATCACAAAGAAGGTAAACTACCGGTGCGGGTACTTTTGATGATCAATCCATTGTACCTTAGTAATCAGAACGACTATATGCGTTCTTAGATTGGAATATTTTATCCAATTAGTATATCCCCATTTTCTGGGTTGTTCACCTCAGACTTATCATAGGATTCCACACCAAAACAATTTGGGTCGGGAAATTTATTTCAATGAACACTTAAAGTTTTCATAACATTAGTCTAGCTAAATCGAATAGCATAGACTCATATCAATAATTCAATTCAATCGAATTATTTAAGTGTAGCCAAACCCCATTGGCAAATTAAACTTTTGAAAACATTTTTGAGAATGACGTCATGATGCCGTACTGTATTAACGGTCCGTTTGAGGATGCCGTCATTATATGACTTTGTCATAACACATCATACAATAGTGGAACAACGATTTTAGATCAAATTTACACTAAGTATTCCTGTATTTACAACTCCATCAAATTTTTATCATCTCTGCATCAGGTTACATGGTACATGAGTGATAATTAAAACATATTTCGATATTTCAAATCGTTTGCGTCTAGCTGAAATAAGTAGCATAAACTATACTTTAAACCGTTTTAAAAATGATTACGAGTCTACATATTTTATTTTAAAGGCACATAGTGCGTATTTAGCTTGATGTCAAAATTTCGAAGTCTAGCATAGCTAGGAGTTTTGGAAAACTTATTTCTTCACTAGTAATCATTTGCTTAACAATCTATCTGTTCCTATTATCCTCAATATTCTGTTTACACACAACTATACACTGTTCGTCACACCACACTTATGAGTTCATTTACTTGCCACAATCATATGAGTTTAAGAACTTGTCCTAGTCTGACCTTTGGCGTCCGTTCGTTGAAGGGTTCATAAACATTTCATATAACTATGAGTCAAGAATGTCGCATAAGTATGAGTTTTAAGAACTCGTACTTAACCTTATATCCTCTACCTATGACCTATCTATCTGTTATACACATGAGAAAGGAATCACCCTCTCAACATGCATATAGCAAATAGCGCGACACAACATTTCAATGATTATCATTGTCAGAAACTAAGTAGTTATTACACCAAGTACAATTCAGCTCCCATACGAAGAATCATACAACTTAGCTGCTGACATGAGTCCTCAATTGAATTCCCCACCTAACACTAACACCCTTCTCAATACAAATTTCATTTAATCCGTATTCATAATCCTTTCCTGTATCTGTACCAATTCATAGTACAACTGACACCCAGCAAACTTGCTGTAAACTTTTCAATCATTAGATTGATTTTTATCCCTGCAATCACTTTATCAGATCACGGAGTGATCTCATCGTATTTATTACGATTCATTTCTATATCTTGATTGTTTTGTTTTACGATCTCCTATCCCTGCACTTTCAGTCTTTTAGACTCTATCTATTCCTCACTACTATTCAACTTTTATTATCAGAGTTAGGGAACTCTGTATCTTATAACTCGCCGAGATTCGTCTTTGAATCTTACCGACCGACTAACTCTATTTGAGTTAGTACTTATCCTAATCACTGCGGTTATTAGTCTCAGGTATTCCTACCTAAGCTTCATAACCAACAGCTCTGATACCAACTGTGAGGGCCCCAAATCCAGGTCCCAAATCACCTCGGATCCGGTTCGATCATTCTATACAACTATTACTATTTGCAGAAGATATAAATATAAATTGTTTATAGAATACATTACACACTATTCCCCAAGGTCGAGTAACCTTAACTTATACACAAAATTCATAACTTACTTGACTTATAAACAATAAGATACAACACAATTACAAATCTACTGCACGCGTATACTAAAGCTGGAACTGTCTTGGACCTGTTCTTGTATTCGACGTTTTTGCCTTAATCTGTAATGTTTTATCATGATATAGCAAGGGTGAGCATAAAGATTGCCTAGCAAGTTTAAATTCAACAATATAACAATATATCATGATTGAAGAGTTTGAATAATAAGCTGGCTATAATTCAACAATATAATTGTGAACTAGCAAGAACAAACTTTTGACTGAACAAGTATTATACATGAACAAATATATCTGAACCAATTGGTAATGAAGGTGATCAGCCTTTCATATCTGACTTATACATGCAATATGTACAGAGTACAATTATACATGGCAATCAGCAATGATTAACCATAAGCTTATCCGAATGAAACAACTCTTATTAGATTTAAGTAAAAATAAACTTGCCTGAACCGTTGATTACCGTTACGCAATTTATATCGCCTTATCCGAAGACCTAATATTAGTAATATAGATCTCCAATATTAGAATAATATCATCACAATATAATACTATTATATATATAGACATACATAGAATAACCTAAACACATAACACGTAACACATAACTCTATCAGTCTATAACACACATAAGACTCGGTATCAAGTCAAACTATTGCAGTCTGAGTTAAACCCGACACAATTCTAACATCCCGACGGTCTAGTCGGACTTTTATTGAGTCTAAGTTTAATTAAACTCTGCCTAACACTTAACAATTATCTCAAATAATTTTAATATCAGTCAAAATATTTTTCTAAGTCTCATAATAATTTTCACATAATTATTATCATTTTTCATGATTTTTCAATCATTAATATCGTATTTAAATGAATTAAATACCACATAATTCTATTATCATTAATATTTATTTATTATCAAATATTAATGAAATACATGTCATAATAGAATAATATATTTATAATATATCAAAGTATTTTTAATACCTTAAAATCATTTAAATATGATTTTTAAATACTTAAATTCATTATTCGGTAATTACTATTAATATTAAAATATTAATATTTTCATGACAAAATATTAAAAGTTATATTTTATAACTTAAAATATTTGTATAGCCCTTAAATCATTTTCATATGATTTTTAAATCATAAATTCTATTTTTCCTTAATTTATTTAATATATTCATTAAATAAACTAATTACCATTAATAATAATTTATTAATGAATTTCATCACAAAATATTAAAAGTCACTTAAAATATTTTCTAATACCATAATATAATTTTTCATGAATTAAAACTATTTTTAAATAATTTATTTAATTTTGTAATTAAATAAATTAAATACCATTTATATTCCAAAAATATTAAATATTTATGAAATATACTTAAAATAATTAAAAACTATTTTTCAGACTTTAAAATAATTTTTCAAAATTTATTTTGTATTTTTTAATAATTAAAAACTATTTTTCTCTATTTTTAATTAATTTTCAAAAAATAATAATAATAAACTGTCGCTAAAGGGTCCTATAGCGACAGAACCGTCGCTATAGGTGTTCTTGAGCCAACCCAGATTTCTTGTCAGTCAGTAAGGGGTTCGGTTTGACCAGATTTTTAAGCTATGATCCTAATGTTTTCTAGGCTGTTAATGAGTTATGATTATAGTATGAGTGTAACACTACAATCATGAACAAGTTCCATAGCCATAACATCACTTAATTGCATGATCCAAGCTCGTAAAATTATTGTCAGAGGCCTGTTGGGTTTTCTGGGTTACCCAGAAACCCAGACATGTTCGAGTTCTCACTATGTGGCTCAAATATCTTAGGGTTCTGGTCATTAGTTAAGTGTTCTGAAGGTTTAAACATGTAGTAATGATGTTAGGGTACCATAATATATCATCAAATCAGCATAACAACCACATTAAAGTAAGATTTGATCCGGTCAAAGTAGAGATAAGGAAACGGGTCTTGAACTTTCTAGGTTTTCCAGAAAGTTCTTAAGGCTGATCGGTCAACGTAGTTTGACCATAATTATCTACGATCCAGTTACGGATCTTAGTGATCTAAAGGCATAGATTAGTAGTTCATATACCAGTCTCCAACATCCAACCAACAACATGACCAAAAACATAAAACACTGTAAGATCTAAGGCCTACAAAACGTTGTCAGAGAACTGCTGAAATTCTGGGCTGCCCAGAATTTCATTACCGTGAATGGTCAACAAGGTTTGACCGCTCGTAGCTCTCAATCTATTCATGATATGGTCGTGTTTTCCAGTTTCAGATCACAGTCCACATGTCATAGAACATATCCAAAACATAAAACACATTAAACAATTAACACATAAAGATTTATAAGCCTTGACATTCGGCTGTCAGGCCATTTTTTTCTATTTTTCCAAATTTTTGAAAAATGCTATTTCGTGCACTTTGATGTTATAGATCCTTGATCTATCATCCCAGATCACTAAAAGACACATTATTACATAACTTTAAACAATCAATTACAACATATAACATCAGATCGTATGATTTCTAAAAATTAGGGTTCTATACCATTTTGAGCTTTGATCTTGGATTCTGACCCTTGGATCTGTTATTGGATTGCGAGAACTTGATCATGGCTTGGTTTCTCACACTCTCTCACTCTAAGATCCGAAAATATAGAGAGAGAAGGAACTTGGACAAAATAAAATGGAAAGTGAGACTTTTTTCTTAATTTTAATCTATATAAATGATAATGCAATGCACATATGGCTGTTAAAGTGGCTGAATTGCTGTGATTTAAGGCACATGGAGTAGGTGTAGTTGCTCACCAACCAAATATATGGCAAGATTTATACACCAACCTATTAAAGAATGCAATAAGGGCACAAAGGTCATTTTCCATTTAATTTTAATTCTAGAATGGTCATTTTGGACAATTGACCAAACCCTTAGGGTTTAGGGTTTGGGAAAATTTAGGGTTTAGGGTTTAACCCTTAATTTTGCAATTTAATTTCTAACATTTTCGAATTTCGAATTTTAAAAATAGAAAATTAATATTTCTAAATTATAATTAGAATTTTCTAATTATATAAAAATTTCTTAATCACTAATTAAGTCTTGCTAATTAGGATTAGTATTTTCTAATTAAAATTACTAATTTAAGCAATTAGGATCGTAATTGGTCATTAGGATTTATAAACCACTAATTAGGGTTTCTAATAGAAAAATAATTTTCCTAAATTAGAAATTAGATTTCGTAATTAGATTAGGGTTTTCTAATTACTTACAACTATAAAATTAGGATTAATATTTCTTAATTAACATTAAATCACTAAATTAACACTTAGTTATTCCCGAATTATAAAATTAGGGTTTCTAACCCATAAATTAGGGTTTTCAAAAATGTGAAATTAGGGTTTGCTAATAATTAAGCTTTTTCCTAATTAATATTATAATAAATAACACTTATGCAATATAATAATCATTTAAATTCCCAGAATAGGGTTTCATGCACCGAATTAGGGTTTTGGATTTCCGGAACTGAAATTAGGGTTTCTAAAATCGGTTTCTAGGGTTTCTTATCAGACGTTAGGGCTTTCTAACTGAATGTTGATGTTCTTAATATATACTTATGGTTTGTTACAGATATCGTTTATCTGGTCAACCCTTGACCCTTAATCAGATACTGAACACATACATAACCATATTCACAGAATATATTCACACAAGTCCTTAATCCTGAATAATTCACCTAAATCCTTCACGAAATTTTGAAATCCTCAAAATTCTATCTTAAAAACATCAAAAGCATACACTTATTTTCTGTCTAGGTTCTAATTTTGAACCTTAAATCAATAAATAAAATTTTTAAAAATATTCAAAATTCTCGGGTTGTCACATTAAATAGATGACACCTTCTAAACGTTGTATAAATGTGTCTAAACGTTGTCTGGTGTATCAAATTACAACATTTTAAGCCAGAAAACGTTGTGGAATCATACCATCTACAACGTTTTCAAGCATCCAATGATTTCTGGAAAACAAATATACAACGTTTTTAAGAAAAAAACGTTGTGTAATGTGTCAAACCACAACGTTTTTAAAACGCTATATAAAGGGATAGATGACACCCTTAACCACGATGTTTCTGTAAGATATTCTACAACGTTTTTTACGCGTTATCTATTTACTATTTTGTAGTAGTGCTAGAAAACTCAAGAACAGTTTGAGCCGGCTACTTTGACCAACCATTTGATCGCTCTCTGTTTGTTGTTTTTGTAACTTTTTGTCATAGATTAAAACCTTGATATACATACTACATATCAATGATCTTAAATTACTTAAAAAACTCATAGGATTACTGGAATTAATGGTCAAAAGTCGTTGACCGAGCTTGACCAAGTTTTCTGGGTTACCCAGAAAACTGATAAACACGAAGAACAACTGTTGGATGTACTTTGACTAGCATAGATCGAGACCTTAGAGTTATGCTTTGTCCAAATCAGTGTTATATATATGTACCTTGACATATATACTACATATTACAACAAATGCAACACAAATCTATTACACAGAATCAGAGTTATGAAAGCCACAAAATCGTTGACCGACCATGACCACTATTCTGGGTTACCCAGAAACTCTCAAGAACAGCTCTGACAGGGACTTTGAGCCTCTAATAACCTCTTGTTATATGTAGGTTAAATCACGAAATTTGTTTGATGTTGTACTAGTGTATGAGTACTATAATACTAATACTTGTCTTAACCCAGAATCATAAACCATAGTTAGATAGATCGTGGTCAAACTGGTCCCTCGACCATGACTGACTGACTGCCCAGAAGCTCAAGAACACCTATAGCGACACTTCCTGTCACTGTAGGGCTTTAGCGACAGACATAAATTATTTTTCTAGAAATTAATTTATAAAAATTAGAAATAATTAATAAATAAATACAAAAACAGTTTTAAAAATTAGATTAAGTTATTATAATTAAATTCTGATATTTTTACATAAATTCAATAAATATTTTATTTTATTTGGATATTATTAATAATTAATTTAATAATAAAGTAATTAGAATAATTATTTATAAATACTAAATAATTATTGAAAAATAATATTAATGATATAAAAATCATAATAAATGGATATAAATTATTTAAAAATAATAAAAAAAGTTTTTGTAAAATTCTAAGTAAATATTAATTATCTAAAAATAGAAATAAATGATTTAAAAATCATTTAAGGGATAAATAAATATTTAAAAATTACTATAAGATTCTAGAAATTATTATAATGGATATATAAATTATCTAAATATATAATAAAGCTTATAAATAAAATTTAGTTATATATCAACTTATTTAATATTCGATAAAGACATTGAACACCGAAACTCTATCGAATCTAACCCGATCTTATATAAATGTTGTATTTGAGTATTGTTATCAATACTAACGTGTTAGATTTATATATATGAACATCGTAGGTGTTTATTAAATGAATCAAGTAGCATAACTTGACTGATCTACGCTCAGGCAAGTTCTCTAACCTTAAATCTCTTATCGAGCAAGTTTTCTTAAACCCTAACTACTTACACAAATTTCTCAAACCATGTTTATTCGTTGAACAAGATATTTATCTTGATATGTTGTTGATATGATATACTACACCTACATTTGAATTGCCTCTTATTGTAAGGTTATCGCTATAGCTTCAGCATAACTAAGGAATAAATTGTTTATTCATATTGATTATTGAGCATAAACTATTGTGTCAAACCAAATTATTTGGTAAGACATCATATACTGAAGTTAGGTATCCCATAAGGGATCAAGAATCGGTCGATAATATATTGACATTAATTTGGGTGCACTTGAGCACTGGTAGGATGAGATGCATACTCCTAGGATACTGAGTAGGCTGATCCCCTATCTCATATCTAAATAAAATTTCTAAGTCTGTGTGACTGACAGAAATAAAAATCTAGAAATGGTTGAAAAAGAAATCCAGACAATGGTAACAACTATCAGTCAAATTTTGAATTGTTATATTTCTTCAATTCATATATTGTTATATATATAAAACCTGCTGAGTATGTCATAGCTCACCCTTGTAAATTATTCCCTTTGTAGTATTAGATGGTAACCCTGGAACATCTAGAGTAGATAATGGGAAGCGTCCCTACTTAGATTAGGTTATATTTATGTCTAGTATAATATTCTGTAATAAGAAACTCGTTATGAGAATCATGTAATCGAACCTTAATATTTATGATATATAACATCTTTTATTTCCGCAACCGTGTTTTCTTACATATAGATGTAATTTAAAATTCTTCAAATCTAGTTGAGATCCTTGAGAACTATTTATTTGAGTGAGGGTATTAATAGCATGGACTGTTCATGTTGTTATTGATACTCTGGATTTCAGATAGATAGTTACTATCAATACGAAAGTATAAATTCGCATTGCATAGACTATATATCTGGATGAGGGTATTAGTAATATGGACTGTTCATGTTATTACTGGTACTCTAAATTTTGGATAGATAGATTCTATTAACAGATACAGTTCATATATCCAAGTGAGGGTATCCAAACACAGTAATAGTTCTCTTGAGAATTGTCATCTGTTATGGGATACTGTGAATCTTGGATCTATGGGAATTATAACTGATAGTCCCTCAATTTAATATAAGCTTATAATCAGATACCATGGGTGTATAGATTTAAATGCATTATATTGATTCGTAGTAAGCACCATATCGGATACCATGGGGGTATAGTTATGGGGGCGTTACATTGGTGATTTCAGGGGTTTTGTTGGATTTTTCATTGTTTAGAGGCTAAGGTATTTGAGCTTCCCTTTCTTTGTCAGTACCTTGACTGCCACCTTGTATGGATGACTCTGGTTGATTGGGTACTTGTTTACTTAGAGTACTTTTGTTATGTTCTTTTTAAAAGACAGCTAATTCTGCTATCCAGTTTCTGAGTCCCTCAAACTCTTCTCGAGACACAAAACTTGTCCCATGTTGGGTACTTTCTTCCATGTTAGTGGATAGGCTCTGAGCCTTCTTAGATTTAGACCGGGTAGAAGGACTAATTTTTTCCTATAATAAAAGTAGGTATGTTAATTTTGATATATATATATATATATATATATATATATATATATATATATATATATATATATATATATATTAACACGATGCATGTTAATGTATCATTCTTTTGAGGTTTTTTAATGTTTTCCTGCAAAACAGTTGTTAGTTGTTTTGCTGACAAGATAACATGACAGGATTTAATAACATTGACAGGGAATGGAAATGATATTCACATTTTCTTTTCTTTTCTTTTTCCTTTACATTTACATGGAATCGTAATTTACATTGAATCGAATTTTACATGGAATTGAAAGGGAAAAGCATGAAAAGACTCCCTATCGCGTTTGGTTTATTAGAGGCTGACCTATCTTAGGCTACTCTCGTGGCTTTTCGGCATGAAGGTCCCCAGATCATCGCAATTTACTAGATGGGAAGTTAATCTGATCTTTTAATTGGAGTGGATCTGAGTGGCACCTTTCTTGAGCCTCGCAGGATTAGTCTCCTTTGAGTCCAGTACTCAAACGCCGACGGGTTCGCCTCCTGTTGGAAGAATCACACAACATACATTCACATACAATGCGTCTCACCGTATGTAATGATGACATTGTGTGAGGCACTAATACAAAGTAGTAAAACATTTATGTACATCCATTCAATGTAAAGATAACATCCACACACAAGCAGATAAAAAGGGAATTTGAAAAGTTTGCAAAGCGGCTTAAGTCCTTTACTGTCCCCAGAGTCGCCACCTGTCAACGTCGGGAAAAATTTCTCTTGAATTCCTCTTTTAAATATTTCTGACCCTATATTTTTCTACGTGGTTTCTACATTTCAACGTTATGATTAAATTATCCCCTAATAATAGGATTGTTCATCTCAGCATTTAGAATGCGAGTCCGCACCAAAGTAAGTTTGGTTTGGATAAGTTTCAAAGAAATTTGGAATTCAACAATCATCAACTAAGGATTAGTTGAATAAAACATTATGCTATGGATTAAATCATAAGTAAACCAACACTGTATACTAAGGTCATGCATTAGGAATAATCTAAGAGCATAAACATTTGAATAAAATAACATACCTTGCTTGAACAATATTAAGCTAAGGTTATTTAGAATTGAATACTGAGCATGCATAATAATTAGTAAATTGTATGATAAAATTTGTTCAACATTGGTATATCAGAATGTAGAAACTTGCATGCTAAATAACAAATTAATGATTAGAGAAACTTGTTCAACATAAGAATAAGGTTTAGGAAACTTGTAACATTTATAATCAAGATAGAGATAAAGGAACTTGCTTGAAAGTAACAAGTTAAAGATAAGATACTTACATTCAATACACGAATTGAAAGAAGTTTAAGAAACTTGCTCAACGAAGATTTAGAGTTAGAAAACTTGCCTTGCGTGTAGGCTAAACCGTAATAGTTTGATTCACAATATCCTAATCACATATCATTAGAATACAATTAGTCATTATAAATACTCTATAAATATCTATTTCATGTATGATTTGATTGTTAACCACATACTCAAGTTACATCAATAACAATAACACTCGTTAAGTATTAATAATATGCTTATTCTTTAGCACTAAAATACCACAATAACAAAATTATATTTTTAACAGTCATAGTATTGCATTATATCAACAATTACAGACTTTGTGCAAAGCAAAAGTCATTTCTAGACATTCTGTTAACCGACGCTGCGGCGCCACAGTTTGTACTGTGAGCGGCGTTGCGGCGCAGTGCTGGCGCTGCGGCGCGATGCCTAAGCCAGGGGCCGGCTCTGCGGCGCGAAAGTCGGGGCTACGACACTGACTTTAGCGTTGCGGCGTGAAGTTGGGGCTGCAGCACTGATTTTAGCACTGAGGCGCCGAAACTTACAGAATAGCGCACGAAGAACCGAACAAAGCTAATTTATGTCTCTTTCTTAATTTCTAACACTAATTCATCATGTATAACTTAAGTAAATTACACATAAACGTTACCTATCATACATATATTAATTTAAAACCACTAAACAACAATTTTAGAGAAAAATAAATCCTTGAATGCCATATTTAAAAACCAAAACTCCATGTTTGACATTGTTTGACAAAGTTTAACACTGTAATTCCTCTTATAGGCCAAATTGATTCCTTTGAACTACAATTCTCTTTATTTCTTACCCAATTAACATATTCAAGGTTAAATTTTACAATTAACTCACAATCAAATACTAATTTTTGATAGTCCTACATGCCATGTTCATACATATATTCACTGTAAAACTAATTTCTTTTCTTGTAGACGTAATTTAGCATACAATCATATATATATGTTCAACATACAATCACACACACACACACACACACACACACACACACACACACACACACACACACACACACACACACACACACACACACACACACACACACATATATATATATATATATATATATATATATATATATATATATATATATATATACTAGTTATAACAATTACATATACACCTAATTTCGTAATCAATTATAAAAATATGAATTACATAAATTTTGTAAAGACTTTATACACAGTGAAACTCAAGAACACAGAGACTTAGGAATTATGGCGTAAAACATATATATTAATATTATGTAACAGACCTTTTGTTGCTTGGTTACCCCTTGTTAGAAGACAAAGTGCTTGCTTGAAATTTACAGAACCTTTCTCTTCTTAGGTTTAAGCCAAAAAAAACTCTTTACGTAAAATAAAACACAACTCAACGCACACACCCAAACGTCTAAAAATTGACGTTCTAATAAATATACCAATAAGTTATCCGTTACCAAAATTAATATTTATTATTTATATTATTATAATTCAAAATCTAAAAATCCAAAATCCAAAAGCCATAAGGCTCTGTTTGGCAAAACTCTTTAAAAATTAAAGACTTAATATCTTTAAGCCTTGTTTGGCAAAACTAAATTAAACTCCTTTAATTTATTTTAATAACCCATTTATAGCTTAGTTATTTATCACACTTTTATTACCAAATTAAATAAAAATAATATAATAATCCATTTAATCCCTATCAACTCTCTAACTTAATTTATTAATTAAATTAAAATATTATCTCATAATAAATAATTTCCTTAACTCCTTAATTGTTTATTTAACAAATAATTAACCAATCAAATAAAATCAAATTAAACAAATATTTATTCAACAGTAAATACATCCATTAAATATTTATATAATTCAATAAATATTTAAAAATTATAATTTAAAATTCTGGATTGTTACATCATTCCCTCTTTACAAGGATTTTATCCCCAGAATCACAATTCAAACAAATCATTTGTCACATTCTTCCCTACTTACAAAGATTCTGTCCCAGAATCGAAGACACAGATTAAACAAATAACTCAGGGTAATCTTTTATCATTTTATCTTCGAGTTCCCACGTAGCTTCTTCAGCATTATGGTTCCTCCATATCACCTTCACAGAAGGTATCACCTTATTGCTGAGCACTTGTTCTTTCCTGTCGACTATATGGATAGAAACCTCTTCATAAGACAAGTCTTTATCAAACTGCAACGGTTCGTAGATCACGTGCTTGTAATCGGGTTTATACAGTCGTAACACCGAAACATGAAAAACATTGTGAATGTTTTCCAACTCTGGAGGTAGAGCTACCTCATAAGCCACTTCTCCTACTCTTCGCAGCACTTTGAAGGGTCCAATAAACCTCGGGCTTAGCTTTTCCTTTTTATCAAAATGAATTTTCCTCTTCTAAGGAGAAACTTTTAGGAACAAAAAATTTCCTACATCGAATTCACGATCTTGTCTGTGTTGATCAGCATACTTCTTCTGTCGGTCTTGAGCTGCTACCAATCTTGTTCTGATAAGTTTGACAACCTCAACAGTTTGTTGTACCAGTTCTGGTCCTAACAGTTGACGTTCACCGACTTCATCCCAGCACAGTGGAGTTCTGCATTTCCTGTAATATAATGCTTCATAAGGCGGCATGCTGATGCTTGTGTGGTAACTATTATTCTAGTCAAATTCCACCAATGGTAAATGTTCATCCCAGCTCTCTTTGAAATCCATGATGCATGTCCTAAGCATGTCTTCCAATGTCTGGATTGTTCGTTCGCTTTGGCCATCTATTTACGGATGGGATGCCGTACTCATTCTCAATTGTGTTTCCATGCATTCTTATAGTCTCTTCCAGAAGTTTGACGTGAATCACGGATCTCTATCTGATACAATTGACACTGGAATTCCATGTCTCGAAGCGATTTCTTTAATGTATAACCTTGCCAACTGATCAAGATTGAACCTAATCTTTATTGGCAAAGAGTGTGTCGATTTTGTCAGTCTATCCACTATCACCCAAATCGCATCGCATCCTCTCTGCGTAGTTGGAAGACCTACCACAAAATCCATTGTGATGTGTTCCCACTACCATTCCGGTATTTCCAACAGTTGAAGTAATCCGCTTGGCCTCTGGTGCTCGACCTTGACTCTTTGACATGTCAAGCATTTCGTGACACATTCTACGACATCTCTTTTCATGATTAGCCACCAAAAATGTCGTCGTAAATCTTGATACATCTTTGTACTTCCTGGATGAATCGAGTATCTTGAGTTATGAACTTCGATCAAGATTTCTTCTTTAATATTTGGTACTGCTGGAACCTAGATTCTTCCCTTGAATCTTAGTAACCCTTCGGTATTGACCTTGTATTTCACATCACTACCTTCAACAACATTCTCTTTGATTTTCCCACATTCTTCATCTTGTAGTTGAGCATTCTTAACTTTGTCCACCAAGGTTGGACTAGCTTCTATTTGTAATAGTCGTTCATCGGATTCCTTTGGAAATTTTATTTCCAACTCTGGCTTTGTTATTGCTGAAATTAACTCCTCCTGAGTGGTTATCAACATCAACTTATCCCGACCTTTCCTGCTTAAAGTATCTATAACCACATTCGCTTTGCCTGGATGATAAAAGATCTCACAATCGTAATCTTTTATCAATTCTATCCATCTTTTTTGACGCATGTTTAGGTTCTTTTGAGTGAAAATATACTTCAGACTCTTATAGTCTGTATATATCTCATATTTCTCTTAATAGAGATAGTGTCTCCATATCTTCAGGGCAAATACTACTGCGACCAACTCTAAATCATGAGTCGGATACCCTTTCTCATAGTCCTTCAGTTGTCTTGATGCATATGCAATAACTTTGCCATTCTGCATAAGGACACAACCCAATCCTTTATTTGATGCATCACTATACACCACAAAGTTTCCTGTATTATCTGGTAATGATAACACAGGTGCCACACTTAACTTCTTCTTCAAATCTTGAAAACTTTCTTCACACTTCTCCGTTAAAACAAATTTTACAGCTTTCCTTGTTAAATTTGTTAATGGAGTGGCTATCTTGGAAAAATCTTGAATAAATCGTCTATAATAACCGACAAGTCCCAAGAAACTCCTCACCTCCAATGGTGTTCTTGGTTGTTCCCAATTGATTACGACTTCTACTTTTGATGGATCCACTGAAATTCCGTCTTTGTCAATCACATGACCCAGAATTGTACATGATCTAACCAAAATTCACACTTAGAGAATTTTGCATACAACTTTTCTTTTCTTAGTGTCTCCAACGTCAAACATAGGTGTTCCATGTGTTCTTCTTGAGATTTGAGGTATACCAAGATGTCGTCGATGAATACCACCACAAACTTGTCTAAAAATGGTTTAAACACCCTGTTCATCAAATCCATGAATACAACAGGGGCATTGATCAAACCAAAAGACATCACCAGAAAGTCGTAATGTCCATACTGTAAGACCCCAACTTATTAATGAATAAAATTAAATTTTCTCTAAATATTATTGTGAATAATAAGGGGTTAATTTGATATAATACTTTGGTTATGGGTGAAATGTGCAAATTTTGCAAAATAAGCAAGTGGTTATAAAATGTTCATTTTGTCGGGGAATATTCGTTTGGCCGTGGAATATTCTTGTTGTCGGGGAATATTCATACGAAGGCGCAGCCTTGTGTGGGCCCCATAACGGAAAGCGATTGGATGAAGAAAACGACAAGTATAAGTTATTTATAAATAACGGCGTAGTTGTTACCGTTAATACTGTTGGAATACCCGGTGGTTAAAATACAGTAGCACACGGTATTGCACTAATTATTGATTCTTACGTAAGAAGGCACTACTCAATAATTGTTACAGTAGTTATTGTTCAATATTTTATTTTATTGATTCAATAATTGTTGCGTTGATATTTTATATTATTGTTGTTTCAATAATTATTGCTGCACAGTATTTTCCATTATCAGATCAATAATTCATATTATTTGAGTAATATTATTAGATAACATTATTGGCAATGTCTAGAAAGTTCTGTCTAAGGAGAGGTTTGGTCATCTAATTGCGCGCCAGTAAGGAGAAATCCTTATTGGAAAGCCCCCTCTTTCCTGGGAACGGCCTGGTTGTCATAAATGTGATTCTGTAATATTATTTGTGAATAATTAATTATTGATTCATATGATAGGGAAATATTTATTTTATGTGGATATAAATGAGGGATATATTTTTGTGGTTAAAAAAGAAGGAGTTAATGTTGAGGTTTTTATCAGTATTTTTGTCGGAATGGAGGTATTAAAAATCAGGGTTTTTGAGATATTTTGCGGGGGTTATAATTTTTAATCCGACCGTTGGATCGTGGTAATTTTTGGATATGTTATACATATATAAGTTGAGTATATGTCCACAAATTTTGAACCGTTAAAAATGAACGTATGATTTATTATGAATTTTACGAGATGACTGGTTCAGAAATTGTTGAATTTTTGGAGTTTATCATTTTGATGGAAAATTCTAGAATTGGTGGGCCCCACTCTTAGTTGGTGAAGAAATGTGCTGAGATTTTTATTCAAATGTGGTGGGTGGAAATAGTAGCAGGTAAAGCCATCAGGTTGCAGGTTAAGTCTGCTTCGGCGTGCTAACATTTTCCTATAAATAGAGGGCTAAGTTAGAATTGAAAATCACACCAGAAACAAGTTTTCTCACTTTTCCTCTCTAGATTATTGAGTGTATTTTGTGAGTATTTAGATACTTTGAGAGTTTCTATTCATCAGAGCAAGTTTCTTTCAGCCTTATACCGGTATTCCGACCAGAAGTACTTATATTTTGAGGTAAGGGATATTATTTTCTTCTTAATGATATTATTTTCTTCAATATCATTATGCTGAAATATTGATATGAGTTTTTATCAAATTTGGAACTTTTTGTGTCGGGGTTACTATTCACGTATACGGCACTATTCACGTATACGACACTATTCACGAATACGGCACTATTCACCGAAAAATAAAATATTCTCTTTTTGTCCAAGATGTCTATTATGGTTACTATCTTTGATTGTATCCATGTTTTGATCTTTATTTTTGAATTCTGCTTCACAATTGATTATTATGAAGTATTATTGATCTTGGATAAACTGTTATACGAATCCCTAATATTTGTCCTTCTGTCTCACTGGATTCGTTCTCTTTAAGATATTTTTCATCATCCTCAGTCCTAAATGACGATATTACTAAATATCTTTGGCCTGTAGTGTAAAGATGAATATTTTGATAAATATGATTATTAATTGATGTTACAGGGATAAAATATTGATGATGAACTTTTAAATCTTAGAAAATAGTAGAATTCTTTCTCTACTTGACTCTTCTAATGGTTTGTTGTTTCCGCTGCAGTTGTTGATCTAAAACTTGTTGTCGATTATATTCTATCAGATTTTTCCCTGTTGAAGACTAACGATAATTTGTTGTATATTATCTTATTCATAATATTCTTTACTGGGCTAGTTGAGCTCACCCTTTTCCTTTTTGTTCCATTTTTCTTCTCAGGAGGTGAGAACATAGCAGGATCTAGTCGGGGTATGGAGTGATGGTTCTAGAAAGATGTTTTAGCAGTCCTCACTATTTCTGTAAAATAGTGTTTGAATAATTGTAATGAGGATTTATTTGAGTGTGGATATTGTCCAGAAGACAATATTTATATTTAAACTCACAGTATGTGTTGTCGTATTTTGCACGACAATTGTATTATTGAAGTTGTAGTTTGCTTTCTGTACCATGTATTTGGCGACTCAGAATGGGTGTTGTATACCTATTTTGGGGGCGTCACAGTTGGTATCAGAGCTTAGGAATATGATCCCTGGCTGAGATGTGAGACAAGAACTAGGAGGGGAGAGACGGGGAATTCCTTCGCTAGTATGACCTGACTAAGTTTATTTGGTGTTTATTTGGTCGGTCAGAGTATAGGGATAATATATGACATGATTATTAACCCTTTTTTTATGACAGTATTTAAGAATGGCAGCTGAGAACGTTAATAATGGAGTAAATCAGACCGTGGAGACACCTTTGATTACCACCCAGGGGAACGTGCAACAGGAAGGCAATATTCCTCCTGTAAACAACGTTACCGAGCAAACGATGAATGATGGAATGTTTAGGAGCTTTTTGCAGTTCATGCAAAATCAGACGAGGGAGACTCGTGTGCAGAATACGGGTGGAAATGATAACAACGCGCGGTTTGTCACAGCTAAGCAGTTCAAAGAATTGGGACCACCAGAATTTAAGGGAAAGCCAGATACGATCATGGCGGAAACGTGGGTCAAGCAAATTACCAAGATATTCGATATCTTGGGATGCACGGAGGAACAGAAGGTTCCATTCGCCACTTTTATGTTCCGCGGTGAGGCAGACTACTGGTGGGAGTCTGTGAAGCGTACCCAGCCTGACGCACTCAACATATCCTGGGAAACATTTCAAAAATTGTTCAATGACAAGTACTTTCCTGAAAGTATTCGTCATATGAAGGAGGTGGAGTTTATCAGACTGGAACAAAACAACATGACGGTGTCCCAGTACGAAGCGAAGTTTGCAGTGTTATCCAGGTTTGCACCTCATTTGGTCGAAAATGAGGAACGAATGACAAGGATGTTTCTGAGAGGTCTAAAACCCGAGATTCGACAATATCTTATCTCTCATAAATTTTCTTTATATTCAGATGTTGTAAACAGGGCTCAATTATAAGAACGAGATAATGAGTATGTGCAACCGAGGGACCACAACCAGGGTCATATCGGTGGCGGCAGTCATCGAAGCAATGAAAACCAGCAGGGAGGAAAACATTCGGACAAAAGCGGTAACCACTCTGGTGGTAATCGTGGTCGTGATAATAGAAGGAGCTAGTCGGGAGGAGATTTCAAGAAGAGAAGGTACAACAATGATAACATGAAGACGTCAGCACAAACATCAACTGTTTCTAGGGGAGGAGAACGACCACCGGTCGTATGCTACAAATGTGGGAAAGAGGGACATATCAGCCTAAACTGCCCACAACAATCCAAGGTATGTTATAACTGTGGAAAGGAGGGTCATATAGCTCGAGAGTGTTCTGTAGTAAAACCAAGTTCAGTGGGGATGGTGACTCCAAAAGTTTTCCCGGATAAGTCGAAATTAGCGGTTCCTGGAAGGGCGTTTGTCGTGACTGGCCAAAACGCAAGAAACCCGAACGAGGTGATCATGGGTAAGCTAATCTTGAATTCTTGCGAAGTTTATACTTTACTAGATACCGGTTCTACCCATTCTTTTATCTCTCCTGCTTGTGCTCAACGTTTAAACTTGACTCTGGAGAAATTGGACTTTAACTTATCTGTTGAAACTCCGTTGGGTGAAACCTTCGTTACATCTACAGTTTATAAATCTTGCATGATTCAAGTTGGCACTATCACATTACCTGTTGATCTTATCTCTTTAAAGATACTTGCTTTTGATGTGATTTTAGGAATTGATTGGTTAACCACTCATCATGCTAAAATTGATTGTTTTCGTAAGGTTGTTAGTTTTCATATTCCTAACCAACCTGTCATACGAATTCAAACAACCAAACCACTAAAATCATTCGCTGTCATACCAAGCCATAAAGCCATTCGTTTATTGAAAAACGGATGTCAAGCTTTCTTAGCCCATGTCATGGACTTGAACAAAAATACGTCAGATTTGAATGATATTTCTGTTGTTAGTGAATTTCCTAATGTATTTCCTGGCCTAACCCAGAGCGTTATATTGAATTTTTGTATTGATCTTCAACCCGATACAAAACCCATTTCTAAAATCTCATATTGAATAGCTCCTATTGAACTTCAGGAGTTAAAAACTCAACTATAGAAGTTGGTACCCGAGCCTCTATCTGGTGACTTCCTTTGTGGAATGCACCAAAGCCAGACTCTCCGTAAGGGACTCTATATTTGTGTGGTGGTAAAACAATAGGTGCCAGTGTGACGTGCTATCTAAGATTGGGATATAAATCACAATTGAGAGCAACCGAAGTCGGTGACCAAAGTACGTAGCTTTCTGGGCTTAGCTGGTTATTTTCGGAGATTTGTGGAAGGATTTTCTCGAATCGCTACTCCGTTAACTCAGCTAACTCGGAAAGATACAAAATTCGTATGGAGTGAGGAATGCGAGAAGAGTTTCCAAGAACTCAAGAGGAGACTCATTTCGGCACCTGTTCTGACAATACCATCTGGTTCGGATGGATTTGTTATCTACAGCGATGCTTCAGGCAAAGGGTTAGGATGTGTTCTCATGCAACATGGAAAAGTCATAGCCTATGCCTCACGACAACTCAAAGAATATGAGAGGAATTATCCTACTCATGATTTGGAGTTGGCAGCAGTCGTTTTTGCGTTGAAGATCTGGAGACACTACCTGTATGGGGAGAAAGTGGAGATCTATACAGATCATAAAAGCCTCAAATATTTCTTCACCCAAAAGGAACTCAACATGCGGCAGCGACGTTGGCTCGAGCTGTTGAAAGATTACGATCATACCATCCAATATCATCCTGGAAAAGCAAACGTAGTAGCTGACGCATTGAGTAGAAGATCATATGCGGGTACGAGTGCAATGTTGTTAACACAAAGGCCCATTTTGTATGACTTGCAAAGGATGGAGATAGAGATGAAGGCTCCAAGTACCCACATGATGATATCAAATATACGAGTAGAACTGACTTTAATTGATAAAGTTAAAGCTGCTCAAGCTACGGACATGGAGCTGATGCGTATGAAGAAGAAAGTGCAAGAAGGTGCTATTCCATAAGCAAGAATCGATGAAGAAGGAATACTTCGAGTCAACTCCAGACTTTGTGTTCCTAACGATTTTGACTTGAAGCATAGAATAATGATGGAGGCACACAACACACCGTTTACAATCCATCTTGGGAGTACCAAAATGTATCACGATCTTCGACATACATTTTGGTGGAGCAATATGAAAAGAGAGATCGCGGAGTTTATCTCGAGATGTTTAACTTGTCAACGTGTAAAAGCGGAGCATCAAGTACCCACACAGCCTTGACTTAACAATTTCTTGGCTTGCATAACCGTCAGACATCTCGTATGTCTAGGCGATTTTCTATCAAAGAAAACTACCTTTGACGAAGTCATAAGGTTTACACATTTCTTTTGGCAATCAATTATCGCTCCATAATTGAACAGCCAATCCATTCCCAAAATAACATCAAACTCTCCAAGTTTTATCGGAATTAAATCTGCCATCATGACATTTCCCTTAATGTTCACCCTATAATTCTTGTATACGAACCTAATACGAATTACTTTCTTATTCACAATTTCTATGTTCAAAGAGAAATTCAATTCTTCACTAGGTAATTCTAACCTCTTAGCAAATTCATCAGATATAAATGAGCAAGTAGCACCCGAATCAAATAATACATAAGCATCAATATCATTGATTGGGATAATACCTGACACCATATCTTTTGATTGCACAGCATCTTGCACAGTCATGTTGAAGGTTCTGGCTGTGGGTTTGTTTGATGACGTTGGTCCAGCAATGGTCCATATACCTCCACTGCTACCTCCCTTGCTTCTTATTGTCTCTCCAGCTTTCTTCTTAGGGCACTCACGAGTAAAATGATCCTTTGACCCGCACGTGAAGCAAACGCTCTTCTTGGGTTGATTGCAATTTAGGGCGATGTGACCTTCCTAGCCACAGTTAAAGCATATACGTTTCCCCATTAAGCATATACCCTTGTGAAACTTCCCGTGTAACAATCCAGAATTTTAATTATAATTTTTAAATATTTATTGAATTATATAAATATTTAATGGATGTGTTTATCATTGAATAAATATTTGTTTAATTGATTTGATTGGATTTGGTTAATTATTTATTTAATAAATAATTAATGAGTTAAGAAAATTAATTATTATGAGATAGTATTCTAATTTAATTTAATAATTAAGTTAGAGAGTTTATAATGATTAAATGATTTATTCAATAAATTGTTATTAGAATTAATTAAATTAAGTATGAAAACTTAATTAAATAAAGTATGACAAATAACTATACTATAAAGGAGTTATTAAAATAAATTAAAGGAGTTTAATTTAGTTTTGCCAAACAAGGCTTAAATATATTAAGTCTTTAATTTTTAAAGGGTTTTGCCAAACGGAACCTTATAGCTTTTGAATTTTTGAATTTTAAATTATAATAATATAAATTAAATAAATAAAATATATTTATAATCTATGCGTTATATTTTGTAACTAATATGAATTATTAGGCCTATTATGGCCATATCCGTTTTTATTTTACGCATTTCGTTATCAGTTGGGTTTTGGTTTACGTATTCTAGTTAGTTGCTAAGTCTAAGAAGAAGGTTTCCAAAGAGAAAATTTGAGAGAGTTTGAGAGAGAAAAGGTTGGGATTCCAAAGCAAGCTCTGAGTTTCAAGCGATTCTCAGTGAAAGGATTTTCAAAGCAACAAAAGGTATTTTTTCCATAATCTTATTACTATATACGTTTTACGTTCTCTATGTTCTTAAATGTAATATAAAGTTTTTACAAAATTTTCTGTAAACCATGTTTTTATAATTGGTTATAAAATTATGTGTATTTGTAATTGTAATTATTATAACTAGCACACACACACACACACACACACATATATGTATATATATATACATATATGTGTGTGTGTGTGTGTGTGTGTGTGTGTGATTGTATATTAAATTACGTATGCAAGAAAGAAATTGGTTTTTACAGTGAATATATGTAGGAACATGGTTTGAATATAGGTATGAATATATATATGATTGTATGTTAATTGTAAAATTGAACTGTGATTATGTTAATTGGGTAAGAAATAAAGAGAACGTAGTTCAAAGGAATCAAATTGGTTTATTATTGGGGTTACCATGTTCACTATGTCAAGAAATATCAAACATGGAGTTTTGGGTTTTAAAATATGGCTTCAAGGATTTAATTTTCTTATATTGTTGTTTAAGTTGTGCTAAATTAGTATATGTATGTTTGGTAATGATTATGTGTAAATTGCATAAATTATACGTGTTAATTTAGCTACTAGAAGCTGCTAAATAGACAGAAATTGGTTGTGTTTTGTTCTTCGTGCTCGGTTCTGTAAGTTTCGGCGCCTCAGCGCCAAAATCAGTATCGCAGCTCAAAAGTTCGCGCCGCAGCGCCAAAGTAGAAGCTGCAGCGCCACTTTCGCGCCGCAGCGCCATCACCGCGCCACAGCGCCGCCTACAGTACAAACTGTGGCGCCGCAGCGCCGGTTAACTGAATGTCCAGAAATTACTTTTGTTTTGCACAAAGTCTATAATTGCTTATGTAATGCAATACTATGATTGTTAAAAATATAAATTTGTTATTGTGGTATCATAGTGCTAAGAATGAGCATATAATTAACACTTAACGAATTTTATTATTATTTTATTGATGTATTAGATAAGTTATGTAAGCACACTAAGCATACACAAGAGAGAAGATTCGGGCGTGTGACGAATAAACGTCGAAACGTCGTGACAAGTGTTAATGAACATTATAAGATATGAAATGGGTTTAATATAAAACCCATAAGTATTCCTAGAAAGGCTTAAACACTTGAGTGAATTTTGAATATTACATAAGTCAAAAAGTTAACACAATCTAATTGAACATTGTGTGCTAATTAACAGGAAGGATTATGAGATGTGGAGTAGAGTTTACATTATAATTACTGTGTGTTGTTATGTGACAAATAGTTGATGTGTACGATTATATAATTACGTAGTGCACGTGAAGTGCAGATAGCTGTAAGCTATTAATCTGTTATTGGTAAACAACGATCAAGACAAGTCTTTTGGCTCCTATTTTCGACGTGGACTTGATGAATTGTTTTAAATTGCATGACATGTTATATGTGTTGAAAGCGAACACGATATGTTATACGTGTTGTAATCATGAAATGTTAAAGTCAATTTATGACTACAGTGTTTTGGTTAAATAATGATGATTGAGTAAGGAACTCAATCTTTATATTTGCTATGTGAATTAAAGCATGTATGCCATGTTACTTTAGTTATTCTGATATGTATGTTGAGCATATTATTATGTGCTATACGACGTATGAAAACTGTTAGATTTTGCTGGGCTGTCGAGCTCAACCTTGCAAATAATAATTTTTGCAGGTCAAGACTTTAAGGTCAGAATGTGTACTAAGTGAATCATAGAGATCCATATTCACGAAGATTACTTATGTTTTATGAGAAATGTATTTAATATTTTTAATGTAACATGTTGTTGAATTGTAAGTTGAGCTATCCGATATATATGGATATCTATTTATGATGTAAGACTTTGTATAGTCATTTTGTTGTAACGATTCAAGATATAAATTTGAATCGAAGAGTTGTAATGTAAAGGTTGCGATTTAGGGCAATACAGAAAGAAATGTATAAAAGTTTTAGATATTCTGCATTTTTTTAGTGATTTTAATATCGAATAATGATGTAAAGATAGATTAAAGTTGTATTGTTAACGATCGAGAATGATATATTATTGTATGAATTTTGGGGTCGAGAAGGGAGATGATTATAGAATAAGATCACGACGTGATTTGTTTAAGTTATAAAAGAAAGATGGTTTGTAATGTTTGAATAATTATAGCTTAATGCTATGAAGATAGTGTACTATGATATAGTACGAGATAAACTCATGAGGAGTTATAGATAATGTGATACGAGGAATTCGTATCGACCAAAGAGCAAGTTATAGGCAAGATAGAGTTAGGTGGGATTTCAATTGAGGACTCATGTAGTGGCTGAGTTGTACAAACCTTTGTATGGGTGAGGGTTTTGTGCTTGCACTCAGTTTATCACATTGATAATCATTGGAATGTTGGTGTCGTGCTATCAATGTATATGTGGCGAAAAGGTGATTCTTTTCTCATGTGTATATTTGATAGTTAGAAACTATTAAGATTAGTCAAATATTATTAGGATTAGGTGCGGTTCTTAAAACTAATGCATATGGTAAGTTTGTGACTCATAATAATATGGTATGTTTTTGAACCCCTCAGCGAATGGACGCCTATGGTCTGACTAGGTTAAGTTCATAAACTCATATTATTGTGGCAAGTTCCTGAACTTCTAAAGTGTGGTAAGTTTGATGAACTGGGGTATAGATAAGTGTGAATAGAGTATTGAGGATGATAGGAATAGATAGACTGATTAAGCAATGGATCATTATAGAAAGTGGAGTTGATGGAGGAGACATAGGTTTTCCAAATCTTCTAGCTATGCTAGACTTTGAAATTTTTGACATCAAGCTAAATTCGCATTGATGTGCCTTTAAAAATACAAATGAATTTTTGTTATCAGCATCGTACGGTGGCAAGGGTGTGTATGTGGACGGTGAGCCACTAACATCTCGTTATCTGTTACGACATGATAACACTAAAACTGATTTTCAATGGTTTTGAACTGTTTAAAGAAGAGTCTATGCTAATTGCTTCAGCTAGACGAAAATGATTTGAAAATATCAAAATGTATTTTATATCATTAATGCATCATGTAACCTGGTGCAAAGATGATAAAAATGATGGATTTATCAATGCAGAATTACTTAGTGTTAGATGTGATCTAAGGATCGTCAGCCCACTATGGTATGATGTAATATGACAAAGTCACAAAATGGCGGAATCCTCAAACGGACTGTAAATACAGTGCGTATCATGACGTCATAAAATGATTTTCAAAATTTTAAAGATAAATTATTGCCAATCGAATTTGGCCAGATATGTTTCGATTGATATTCGAATTATTGGTATGAGTCTAAGCTATTTAATTCTGCTAGACAAATGTTTATGCAATTCAAGCATTTCTTGAGAAGTTATGCCAAACCAAATTATTTTGGTGCAGATTCAGATGTTGAAAAGCTGAGATGAACAACCCTTTTATAGGGGATTACGCGGAGGCGTTTAGATGTTTGTGCACAATACATTGTACGAAGGGCTGATCCCCCTAAGTACGAGGAGTCCCTATAGTCTTATGACTGTTAAAGTTTAAGTTGAAAGATTACTTATAACTATGGACATACGCATAACGTTTAAATATTTATTCACAATACATCGTACGAAGGGCTTAATACCCTAAGTACGGGAGTCCCTATAGTCTAATGACTGTTAAGGTTTAAGTTGAAAGAGTACTTATAACCGTGGACGTAGTTCAAGATCTTATGACCCCTCAGCATGATTTGAAATCTTTTAAATTCTTGAGTTATTCATACTGCTTCCCAATTATTAAGCAATTGTAGAAGATTCTTGCTATTCTAAAAGGCGAATGTGTGAAGGATGATATTCCTCAGAAAGAAGTAAGTCGTAGAATGCAACACTGAATGATGAATATATTGAATAAGTGAAAAAAGAAATTTTGAAGTGAGAAGGAGATGAGTTATCAAAGAATAATGTAAAACTTTTAATAGAAAAGTTAATAATTGTAGAAAGGTCTTTGTGGAAAGAAAGTGGTTATAGAACCCAATGAATGAATAAAGTATTAACGTAAAATCTATTTTGATAGATTGAATAAATAAAGATTAATAGATAAAATTTCAAGGACGAAATTCTTAGAAGAAAGGGTGAATGTAATATCTTGAGTGTATATGATAACGGTCCTTAGAAAAGGAAATGAATGGGTTAAAGAATATATAATACTTAAAATATAATTGAGTTCAAGTGAAAGTTGTGAAGACCCCAAACTTAGGTACTTGAAACCTGAACTCGGTTCATCACGATACCATTTCTATGAGCGGAATAATACTAATAATAATAACAATAATATAAATATCAAACTTAACTTACATTTATCAGAGTCTAATCCCAAGTACGTAACCTTTAAATATTCATTACAAACCATGATATATAATATATATCATACTTGTCTTAATAACATTAAACTATTACATAAGATAACGTTCATTCATTCATTCAGCGACCTTTCCCTTTTTCTTGTTCTTAGCAGAGCTCTCTGATCGTTCACACTTAGCTGAAAACATTTAAATTAAGCAAGGATGAGCATTTGAGTGCCCGGCAAGTAATAGTAATTATATATATATATATATATATATATATATATAAGCTGAAAGGATTTAAATGTTTTCTTTGTATTATTCTTCTACAACAAGTCAATAGTTGTGAAGTATTCTGAACCAATAATAATAATATAACAACTCTCTTTCAAATTTTTGAAACTATATATTGACTATAACTGGGGTTATGGTGACATGCCATGAACATTGTTTTCATTTTCGAAAAGGTTAAACAGAAATTCATCTGTAAACCGTCATAACTTACGGGCGTTAGGTTGTACTTTCCATGGGCCCTGTATTGATCAATACTACATTACAAGAACGATAGGATCGTTCACTCTGTTCTGCCTTGGGCGCATAAAAGTTTTCCCATGCAGGGATGTTCATACTTGTCTGGGTTCTAAATCAAAGGTTTTATCTTGTTCAACAATAATCTATAATTCAACATATATGTATACGGGTAATTGACAAAGGTATATCAACATGTGATTAAATACAATGATTATCCAAGTGGGGACACTTGTTTAACCATTTCTAGAAATTAACGAACATAATATATATATCTGAGTTACCATATACTAACATGTTGATAATCAATGAGCTTATATAATATAAGGTTAATAATCTGTACAGTAATAATATAGTTTAGAAACATTCTTACTTATGTCCATTGCATAAAGAAAATGCAAAGGTAAGATACTTGCCTGAAGCGCTGCTTACAGTTTGTAATTTAGATTTATCGCTTATCTCACGACCTATCATTAATAAGATCGTTCGTTTGATTAGAATAACATACTATAACACATAACACTGCTTATTGCAGTCAGCACATACCCTAATCACATTGGTACATATGTTTAATAACCATTGAATCACAAATAACCACATATCTCAATAAATTATCTAAGTCCAGATCAATTTCTGAAACATGTCGGTGTACCGACGGCTTTATCGGGTAATTACCGAGTCTAAGACTCTATCCTGTAATTCCACATCTGTAAGTATCGGTCATATTATTTATAAATGACTTATAATAATTTTTAAATATTTATTATAATTTATCATGAATTTTCAAACCTCGAAATCATATTTAAATGATTTAAATACTAATCAATTCTATTATCATTAATATTAAACTATTAATGAAACCATTCCCAAAATGTTAAAGTTATTTATAATAACTTAAAATACTTTTAAAGTATTAATATTACACTTAAATGATTTTTAAAAGAATTAAAATCATTTTTAACTAATTATCATTAATATTAAAATATTAATGTATTACTTATCAAAATATTAAAAGTCATTAACTATAACTTGAAATATTTTTAATTCATTTATATCATTTTTGAATGATTTTTAAATAAATAAAACCATTTTAAAACTATTTATTTAATATAATTATTAAATAAATCTAATATCATTTAATATTAAATTAATATCATTTATTAATGAAATTATCCTTTAAATATTAAAAGTTATATTTTATTACTTAAAATATCTTTAAACAATTTATTTTCATTTAAAATGATTTTTCTAATATAAAAATCATTTTTAAAGTAATTTATTTAATATGAGTATTAAATAAATCTAATATCATCAATATTAAAATATTAATATTTTTCATGATAAAATATCAAAAGTTATATTTTATAACTTAAAATATTTTTATAACCATCATATAATTTTTCATATAATTTTTAAATCATTAAATCTATTTTTCATAATTTATTTAATACATTTATTAAATAACTTATTTACCATTAATATTAATTAATTAAAGAAATTTCATCACAAAATATTGAAAGTTATAAAAAATAACTTAAATTATTTTCTTATACCATAATATAATTTTAATTGATTTTTCATGTATTAAAATCATTTTTAAATAATTTATTTAATATTATAATTAAATAAATTAAATACTTTTAATATTCCAAAAATATTAAATATTTATGAAATATATTTAAAATAATTAAAAACTAATTTTTAGAATTAAAAATAAAATTTCGGAATTTTCTAAGTATTTTTAATAATTAAAATCTATTTATTTCTATTTTTAATTAATTTTCGAAAAAACTGAAATTAAATAAATTCAAAACCGTCGCTAAAGGGACATTAGGCGACAAAAAGCGTCGCTGAATGTGTTCTTGGTGTTCTTGGCCAATTTCCAGAAACTCATGTCAGAGTTCATGCTACCTTGTTTGACCATATATAAATCTTAGCCTATTGTGTTTCTGGGATAGGTTAAAGATTGATCGTATAGTGTTTATGTAACACTACACGAACCAATCAACAATTATCTCAAACAACAAAACAACAAGATATTCTGGGCATTCAAAATCATTGTCAGGCCTTTCTTGGGTTTCACCTGAAACCCAGCAGATCGACTAGGCACCTTTTTGATCATTTTAAGTTAGGTTCGGATCACTTTATTGGTGTTATAAAGGTTTAAACCTATAGTGCTCATGCCATAACACATTTATATACCATTAACGCAGTCCAAAAACATCGAAATTTCCAAATCCAACCCGGTCAAAGGTTGTCAGACGGCTGTGCTTAGAGTTTTCTGGAAATTCCCAGAAACGGTAAACATGTTCGACAAGCCTTGTTTGACCAACTGCCACGCCCGATCTGTTGATTACTAGTGGAATCTAAGGACATAATTTCAAACTACATATACCAGGCTATAAGTATGCTACAACAAAAACATCATTACATTAAAAACTTGACAGATCAAGAAGGTTAAAAATCTTGTCAGACGGATATTTTAATTTCTGGGTTGCCCAAATTTTAGAAAGTCATGGTCGGTCAACGACCTTTGACCATGAATAACTTACAATATACAACAGATCTAACTCTGAATCAAGTTCTAGATTAAAGAGCTCACATCATACTACAAGATTAAACCTTTAAACAACAAAAACATATAACATATAAATATCTATGATGACTGACATTTGACTGTCAGACTCAAAATTCAAAATTTCCAGATTCTTAAAATCTTCAAATTCGAGCACTTTGATGTTATGAATCTAACATGTGCCAACCCAGATCACTTATAGACACTACATATGACATGTTTAAACATAAAAACAACAAATCTATCATAACATACAAGATCAAAATTTTGACTTAGAATTTTATACCTTTATGCCTCAATTCTTGATTCTAGCCTCATGATCTGTTAAGGGAAATCGTGGGGCTGTTATTTGGGACTGATACACTACATTATTTCGTAGGTTGTAGAGAGAGAGAGAGAGAGAGTCAAGGAGGAGTATTGTGAGCAAAAGAGGCTTAAAATGTGACATTTTCTCTTTCTAATTCTATATATATTCACTTGATGCAAGGAATGTGCTGGAGATTTAAGGCACATGAGGTGATCTAAGTTGGTTACCTACTCCATATTTTGCTAGATTTACAAGTTACCTTAAATAATACAAGAGGGGCAAATATGTCTTTTGGCTTTTAAAAATAATGGCATTATGGTAATCATGCCAAACCCTTAGGGTTTAAGGTTTGGACTAGGATTTAGGGTTTGAACCAAAATAATTTCTAGAATTTACAATTTAGGGTTTGCAAAAAAAATAAAATAAAAAAATAAAATTTTAGTTTTTAAAATACAAAATTAAGGCTTATTAATTAATTAGGTTTCCTAATCACATAGACTTGATAATTAGATTTATATTTTACTAATTATCATTAAGCGTGCCTAATTAGCAATTAGGGTTTATAATTTAGAAAAATTAATAATAAGGATTTATACCCTTTAAAAAAAATTAAAGTTTTGAAAACAATTAAGATTCTTCCTAACTAGGGTTAATATCTTTAATACCGATCATTACAAACATTAACATGATTACATAACTACATAACAAATTCTTAAAGTCATAAATGGCCGTTGAATTAGGGTTTCTAAAATTAGGATTTCAAATATTAATTAGGATTTCTCTAATTAACATTAAATTCTATAATACATAACCTTAAACATAATAACACAGCTACATAACAACCTCGAACTCATAATCGAGTTCCAAATTAGGGTTTCCATTTATCAATAAGTTAAGTATTGATTTAAGGTTTTCAATTTATGAAATTAGGGTCTTACTTTACAATTAGGGTTTTCTCTTGATTATTAATAATTATAATTATCATGAATCACATAACATATTAACTTAACAGATTTTAAAGTCTCATGTGACTTCGAAATTAGTGTTTGTCAGTAAAAATTAGGGTTTTATCATAATACCCCATAATTGACCAACCATTGTCAGTCCACAAAAATATGGTACATAATTATAGCACTGAAAAATCAAAATATAATATTATTATATTATTATTCTTATCCATTGATAAAAAATCAAATTTAGGATTTGGATTCCATATCTGATTTATTCTACATATATAATACTATTAATTAAGTTAAAATAATTAACTTAATTAATCTTGTATAACTTCATATAATAAAATAAATAATTATTATAATAATTCTAAAAATCGTTTCATATATTATTTAAATAATATATAACTTTATTTTCATGGAAAATAATTAATAAAAATATTTTTACTATAAAATTAATTATTATAAGAATATACTTTATAATAATCAATAATTCTAAAATAAAATAAAATTATTTGCAAATATTTATGTAATAAATATATTTTTATTTATTACATAATTACATATACACATTATTATCTTGTACAAATCCTCATCCTTGAAAAAAAAAATTTATACGCAAAATTTCTGATTTAATTATACAAAAAATATCGGGTTGTTACATTCACCCTCCCTTATAAAGATTCCGTCCTCGGAATCACCGTTTTAAAACCTATACATACCAGGGTTACATAGTATACAAAATCTTTGTAAGTAGATCTTGATCATCGTTTGATCGAATTGATCTTTAACTATACACATAAAGTTTGCCTTTCTGATTAAACAGAAATTTGATTTCTAAGAGAGCTCAAATTCCTCCTTCAAAATAATTTATAAAATAATTTGCTATATATATAAGAAAATAATATATATGAAAATAAAAATTTGTTCGAATAATACCTGGAGTTGCATCCCCGGCTACTACAGTTTCTTGAACGGTCATGTTGAAGACGCTTACGGTTGATTCTGTTGGTTCGTTTGTTGATGTTGGTCCCGTTGTCGCCAATGTCCTGCTGCCTTTTCCCGTATTCGCATTCCTTACCTTCTTTCTCCTTCCTGAACAATCTTTCACCTTATACTCCATTGATCCACACTTAAATCACACAGACTTTCCTTTATCTCCTTTCCTTTTATCGTATAGATGACAAAACTATCTTTTGTCCCTTCATTATCTTAGCTATCACAAATGTTACTATAGGGTCAGTTGACCCTCTAAATCCTGGCAGTACGATGGCCTTGAAGTCTTTGACGTTCGTCTATCGATTATCTGACTGATCTTCCCGTGACTGGTATTCCGTTCTGCATAGCTTGATCGTCCATATTCGCAAAATTTTGTATCGGGTTTAGTTGTCTTCCAACTTTGTTGACAGGTTCTTCTATCCGTGTATTTCATTTTCGTCTCCTTGACAGCATTATCACTATTTATTCTTAATTATAAACATTATCGTATACGTATAATCATATAACACAAAACTTTCTATTCCAATAATCATGTACTCAAAATATTAGATTTTGAAAATTTGGTTTTACGTAGTAACCAATATACAGATAAATATCTACTATCTTTATACCAACTTATTTCATTAATCCATCATAGACTCATATTCATAACACTTGACATACTATAACACATACTGCTTTAATCATTCGATATCCCTTTGTGACTCAAAAGTCAGGAATCGCTGCCATAACTTATATAAAATTTGAAAAATATTACCTTATACAAACATACCCATCATATACATAACATATTATCATACCTACTCACATAATAGTAATACTATTTATCTTTATAGACCTTCACTAAGGATCAATTGCTTAGAAATCTGTCTATTCTCATTATCCTCAATAATCCATTCACCTCTAACTACACCTAGTTCGTCCAACTTACCATACATTATGAGTTTAAAAACTCACCACAAACATATGAGTTTAAGAACTCGACATTGACCATATATTCTATAACTTTACTTTACCTTTCAGTCATACTATCGTTTCAGGGTCCGGTACTACACTTTTAAAAATAACCACCTCTTTGAGGTAGCTTTCAATGTGAGCCTCTATTTCAGCTATTGGCTTTGATATTGGCTCGGTTATGGAGGTTGACTTCTTCTTTACAATTTGAGGGTATTCTAATTTTTTCTATCCGACAGCTATACACAAAAATTATTTAGACTAACATACAACATATACACACAGAAATTTATAGTTTTATATAAGTTATCTTTTATTTTGTTTGACAATGAATTTATTCAATTCATCTCCTTTTTAAACTTTATATGAGTTAATTGTATTTTCAACATTTTTCTCTGTTCTAAGGTTATAGCCTAAGGTCTAACCCACCTAAGGTTTCTAACCCTAAGCTCTGATACCAACTTGTGAAGACTCCAAACTCAAGTACTTGAAACCCGAACTCGGTTCATCACGATACCATTTCTATGAGCGAAATAATACTAATAATAATAACAATAATATAAATATCAAACTTAACTTACATTTATCAGAGTCTAATCCCAAGTACGTAACCATAAATATTCATTACAAACCATGATAGATAATATATATCATACTTGTCTTAATAACATTAAACTATTACATAAGATAACGTTCATTCATTCATTCAGCGACCTTTCCCTTTTCCTTGTTCTTAGCAGAGCTCTCTGATCGTTCACACTTAGCTGAAAACATTTAAATTAAGCAAAGATGAGCATTTGAGTGCCCAACAAGTAATAGCAATTATATATATATAAGCTGAAAGGATTTAAATATTTTCTTTGTACTATTCTTCTACAACAAGTAAATAGTTGTGAAGTATTCTGAACCAATAATAATAATATAACAACTCTCTTTCAAATTTTTGAAACTATATATTGACTATAACTTGGGTTATGGTGACATGCCATGAACATTGTTTTCATTTTCGAAAAGGTTAAACAGAAATTCATCTGTAAACCGTCATAGCTTACGGGCGTTAGGTTGTACTTCCCATGGGCCCTGTATTGATCAATACTACATTACAAGAACGATAGGATCGTTCACTCTGTTCCGCCTTGGGCGCATAAAAGTTTTCCCATGTAGGGATGTTCATACTTGTCTGGGTTCTAAATCAAAGGTTTTATCTTGTTCAGCAATAATCTATAATTCAACATATATGTATACGGGTAATTAACAAAGGTATATCAACATGCGATTAAATACAATGATTATCCAAGTGGGGACACTTGTTTAACCATTTCTAGAAATTAACGAATAGAATATATATATCTGAGTTACCATATACTAACATGTTGATAATCAATGAGCTTATATAATATAAGGTTAATAATCTGTACAGTAATAATATAGTTTAGAAACATTCTTACTCATGTCCATTGCATAAAGAAAATACAAAGGTAAGATACTTGCCTGAAGCGCTGCTTACAGTTTATAATTTAGATTTATCGTTTATCTCACGACCTATCATTAATAAGATCGTTCGTTTGATTAGAATAACATACTATAACACATAACACTGCTTATTGCAGTCAGCACATACCCTAATCACATTAGCACATATGTTTAATAACCATTGAATCACAAATAACCACATATCTCAATAAATTATCTAAGTCCAGATCAATTTTCGAAACATGTCGGTGTACCGACGGCTTTATCGGGTAATTACCGAGTCTAAGACTCTATCCTGTAATTCCACATCTGTAAGTATCGGTCATATTATTTATAAATGGCTTATAATAATTTTTAAACATTTATTATAATTTATCATGAATTTTCAAACCTCGAAATCATATTTAAATGATTTAAATAATAATCAATTCTATTATCATTAATATTTAATTAATATTAAACTATTAATGAAACCATTGCCAAAATGTTAAAGTTATTTATAATAACTTAAAATACTTTTAAAGTATTAATATTACACTTAAATAATTTTTAAAAGAATTAAAATCATTTTTAACTAATTATCATTAATATTAAAATATTAATGTATTACTTATCAAAATATTAAAAGTCATTAACTATAACTTGAAATATTTTTAATTCATTTATATCATTTTTGAATGATTTTTAAATAAATAAAACCATTTTAAAACTATTTATTTAATATAATTATTAAATAAATCTAATATCATTTAATATTAAATTAATATCATTTATTAATGAAATTATCCTTTAAATATTAAAAGTTATATTTTATAACTTAAACTATCTTTAAACACTTTATTTTCATTTAAAATGATTTTTCTAATATAAAAATTATTTTTAAACTAATTTATTTAATATGAGTATTAAATAAATCTAATATCATTAATATTAAAATATTAATATTTTTCATGATAAAATATCAAAAGTTATATTTTATAACTTAAAATATTTTTATAACCATCATATAATTTTTAAATCATTAAATCTATTTTTCATAATTTATTTAATACATTTATTAAATAACTTAATTACCAGTAATATTAATTAATTAATGAAATTTCATCATAAAATATTGAAAGTTATCACAAATAACTTAAATTATTTTCTTATACCATAATATAATTTTAATTGATTTTTCATGTATTAAAATTATTTTTAAATAATTTATTTAATATTATAATTTAATAAATTAAATACTTTTAATATTCCAAAAATATTAAATATTTATGAAATATATTTAAAATAATTAAAAACTAATTTTTAGAATTAAAAATAAAATTTTAGAATTTTCTAAGTATTTTTAATAATTAAAATCTATTTATTTCTATTTTTAATTAATTTTCGAAAAAACTAAAATTAAATAAATTCAAAACCGTCGCTAAAGGGACTTTAGGCGACAAAAAGCGTCGCTGAATGTGTTCTTGGTGTTCTTGGCCAATTTCCAGAAACTCATGTCAGAGTTCATGCTACCTTGTTTGACCAGATATAAATCTTAGCCTATTGTGTTTCTGGGCTAGGTTAAAGATTGATCGTATAGTGTTTATGTAACACTGCACGAACCAATCAACAATTATCTCAAACAACAAAACAACAAGATATTCTGGGCATTCAAAATCATTGTCAGGCCTTTCTTGGGTTTCACCTGAAACCCAGCAGATCGACTAGGCACCTTTTTGATCATTTTAAGTTAGGTTCGGATCACTTTATTGGTGTTATAAAGGTTTAAACTTATAGTGCTCATGCCATAACACATTTATATACCATTAACGCAGTCCAAAAACATCGAAATTTCCAAATCCAACCCGGTCAAAGGTTGTCAGACGGCTGTGCTTAGAGTTTTCTGGAAATTCCCAGAAACGGTAAACATGTTCGACAAGCCTTGTTTGACCAACTGCCACGCCCGATCTGTTGATTACTAGTGGAATCTAAGGACATAATTTCAAACTACATATACCAGGCTATAAGTATGCTACAACAAAAACATCATTACATTAAAAACTTGACAGATCAAGAAGGTTAAAAATCTTGTCAGACGGATATTTTAATTTCTGGGTTGCCCAAATTTTAGAAAGTCATGGTCGGTCAACGACCTTTGACCATGAATAACTTACAATATACAACAGATCTAACTCTGAATCAAGTTCTAGATTAAAGAGCTCACAACATACTACAAGATTAAACCTTTAAACAACAAAAACACATAACATATAAATATCTATGATGACTGACATTTGACTGTCAGACTCAAAATTCAAAATTTCCAGATTCTTAAAATCTTCAAATTCGAGCACTTTGATGTTATGAATCTAACATGTGCCAACCCAGATCACTTATAGACACTACATATGACATGTTTAAACATAAAAACAACAAATCTATCATAACATACAAGATCAAAATTTTGACTTAGAATTTTATACCTTTATGCCTCAATTCTTGATTCTAGCCTCATGATCTGTTAAGGGAAATCGTGGGGCTGTTATTTGGGACTGATACACTACATTATTTCGTAGGTTGTAGAGAGAGAGAGAGTCAAGGAGGAGTATTGTGAGCAAAAGAGGCTTAAAATGTGACATTTTCTCTTTCTAATTCTATATATATTCACTTGATGCAAGGAATGTGGCTGGTAATGGACTGATGTGCTGGAGATTTAAGGCACATGAGGTGATCTAAGTTGGTTACCTACTCCATATCTTGCTAGATTTACAAGTTACCTTAAATAATACAAGAGGGGCAAATATGTCTTTTGGCTTTTAAAAATAATGGCATTATGGTAATCATGCCAAACCCTTAGGGTTTAAGGTTTGGACTAGGGTTTAGGGTTTGAACCAAAATAATTTCTAGAATTTACAATTTAGGGTTTGCAAAAAAATAAAATAAAATAATAAAATTTTAGTTTCTAAAATACAAAATTAAGGTTTCTTAATTAATTAGGTTTCCTAATCACATAGACTTGATAATTGGATTTATGTTTTACTAATTATCATTAAGCGTGCCTAATTAGCAATTAGGGTTTATAATTTAGAAAAATTAATAATAAGGATTTATACCCTTTAAAAAAAATTAAAGTTTTGAAAACAATTAAGATTCTTCCTAACTAGGGTTAATATCTTTAATACCGATCATTACAAACATTAACATGATTACATAACTACATAACAAATTCTTAAAGTCATAAATGGCCGTTGAATTAGGGTTTCTAAAATTAGGATTTCAAATATTAATTAGGATTTCTCTAATTAACATTAAATTCTATAATACATAACCTTAAACATAATAACACAGCTACATAACAACCTCGAACTCATAATCGAGTTCCAAATTAGGGTTTCCATTTATCAATAAGTTAAGTATTGATTTAAGGTTTTCAATTTATGAAATTAGGGTCTTACTTTACAATTAGGGTTTTCTCTTGATTATTAATAATTATAATTATCATGAATCACATAACATATTAACTTAACAGATTTTAAAGTCTCATGTGACTTCGAAATTAGTGTTTGTCAGTAAAAATTAGGGTTTTATCATAATACCCCATAATTGACCAACCATTGTCAGTCCACAAAAATATGGTACATAATTATAGCACTGAAAAATCAAAATATAATATTATTATATTATTATTCTTATCCATTGATAAAAATTCAAATTTAGGATTTGGATTCCATATTTGATTTATTCTCCATATATAATACTATTAATTAAGTTAAAATAATTAACTTAATTAATCTTGTATAACTTCATATAATAAAATAAATAATTATTATAATAATTCTAAAAATCGTTTCATATATTATTTAAATAATATATAACTTTATTTTCATGGAAAATAATTAATAAAAATATTTTTACTATAAAATTAATTATTATAAGAATATACTTTATAATAATCAATAATTCTAAAATAAAATAAAATTATTTGCAAATATTTATGTAATAAATATATTTTTATTTATTACATAATTACATATACACATTATTATCTTGTACAAATCCTCATCCTTGAAAAAAAAAATTTATACGCAAAATTTCTGATTTAATTATACAAAAAATATCGGGTTGTTACATTCACCCTCCCTTATAAAGATTCCGTCCTCGGAATCACCGTTTTAAAACCTATACATACCAGGGTTACATAGTATACAAAATCTTTGTAAGTAGATCTTGATCATCGTTTGATCGAATTGATCTTTAACTATACACATAAAGTTTGCCTTTCTGATTAAACAGAAATTTGATTTCTAAGAGAGCTCAAATTCCTCCTTCAAAATAATTTATAAAATAATTTGCTATATATATAAGAAAATAATATATATGAAAATAAAAATTTGTTCGAATAATACCTGGAGTTGCATCCCCGGCTACTACAGTTTCTTGAACGGTCATGTTGAAGACGCTTACGGTTGATTCTGTTGGTTCGTTTGTTGATGTTGGTCCCGTTGTCGCCAATGTCCTGCTGCCTTTTCCCGTATTCGCATTCCTTACCTTCTTTCTCCTTCCTGAACAATCTTTCACCTTATACTCCATTGATCCACACTTAAATCACACAGACTTTCCTTTATCTCCTTTCCTTTTATCGTATAGATGACAAAACTATCTTTTGTCCCTTCATTATCTTAGCTATCACAAATGTTACTATAGGGTCAGTTGACCCTCTAAATCCTGGCAGTACGATGGCCTTGAAGTCTTTGACGTTCGTCTATCGATTATCTGACTGATCTTCCCGTGACTGGTATTCCGTTCTGCATAGCTTGATCGTCCATATTCGCAAAATTTTGTATCGGGTTTAGTTGTCTTCCAACTTTGTTGACAGGTTCTTCTATCCGTGTATTTCATTTTCGTCTCCTTGACAGCATTATCACTATTTATTCTTAATTATAAACATTATCGTATACGTATAATCATATAACACAAAACTTTCTATTCCAATAATCATGTACTCAAAATATTAGATTTTGAAAATTTGGTTTTACGTAGTAACCAATATACAGATAAATATCTACTATCTTTATACCAACTTATTTCATTAATCCATCATAGACTCATATTCATAACACTTGACATACTATAACACATACTGCTTTAATCATTCGATATCCCTTTGTGACTCAAAAGTCAGGAATCGCTGCCATAACTTATATAAAATTTGAAAAATATTACCTTATACAAACATACCCATCATATACATAACATATTATCATACCTACTCACATAATAGTAATACTATTTATCTTTATAGACCTTCACTAAGGATCAATTGCTTAGAAATCTGTCTATTCTCATTATCCTCAATAATCCATTCACCTCTAACTACACCTAGTTCGTCCAACTTACCATACATTATGAGTTTAAAAACTCACCACAAACATATGAGTTTAAGAACTCGACATTGACCATATATTCTATAGCTTTACTTTACCTTTCAGTCATACTATCGTTTCAGGGTCCGGTACTACACTTTTAAAAATAACCACCTCTTTGAGGTAGCTTTCAATGTGAGCCTCTATTTCAGCTATTGGCTTTGATATTGGCTCGGTTATGGAGGTTGACTTCTTCTTTACAATTTGAGGGTATTCTAATTTTTTCTATCCGACAGCTATACACAAAAATTATTTAGACTAACATACAACATATACACACAGAAATTTATAGTTTTATATAAGTTATCTTTTATTTTGTTTGACAATGAATTTATTCAATTCATCTCCTTTTTAAACTTTATATGAGTTAATTGTATTTTCAACATTTTTCTCTGTTCTAAGGTTATAGCCTAAGGTCTAACCCACCTAAGGTTTCTAACCCTAAGCTCTGATACCAACTTGTGAAGACTCCAAACTCAAGTACTTGAAACCCGAACTCGGTTCATCACGATACCATTTCTATGAGCGAAATAATACTAATAATAATAACAATAATATAAATATCAAACTTAACTTACATTTATCAGAGTCTAATCCCAAGTACGTAACCATAAATATTCATTACAAACCATGATAGATAATATATATCATACTTGTCTTAATAACATTAAACTATTACATAAGATAACGTTCATTCATTCATTCAGCGACCTTTCCCTTTTCCTTGTTCTTAGCAGAGCTCTCTGATCGTTCACACTTAGCTGAAAACATTTAAATTAAGCAAAGATGAGCATTTGAGTGCCCAACAAGTAATAGCAATTATATATATATAAGCTGAAAGGATTTAAATATTTTCTTTGTACTATTCTTCTACAACAAGTAAATAGTTGTGAAGTATTCTGAACCAATAATAATAATATAACAACTCTCTTTCAAATTTTTGAAACTATATATTGACTATAACTTGGGTTATGGTGACATGCCATGAACATTGTTTTCATTTTCGAAAAGGTTAAACAGAAATTCATCTGTAAACCGTCATAGCTTACGGGCGTTAGGTTGTACTTCCCATGGGCCCTGTATTGATCATACTACATTACAAGAACGATAGGATCGTTCACTCTGTTCCGCCTTGGGCGCATAAAAGTTTTCCCATGTAGGGATGTTCATACTTGTCTGGGTTCTAAATCAAAGGTTTTATCTTGTTCAGCAATAATCTATAATTCAACATATATGTATACGGGTAATTAACAAAGGTATATCAACATGCGATTAAATACAATGATTATCCAAGTGGGGACACTTGTTTAACCATTTCTAGAAATTAACGAATAGAATATATATATCTGAGTTACCATATACTAACATGTTGATAATCAATGAGCTTATATAATATAAGGTTAATAATCTGTACAGTAATAATATAGTTTAGAAACATTCTTACTCATGTCCATTGCATAAAGAAAATACAAAGGTAAGATACTTGCCTGAAGCGCTGCTTACAGTTTATAATTTAGATTTATCGTTTATCTCACGACCTATCATTAATAAGATCGTTCGTTTGATTAGAATAACATACTATAACACATAACACTGCTTATTGCAGTCAGCACATACCCTAATCACATTAGCACATATGTTTAATAACCATTGAATCACAAATAACCACATATCTCAATAAATTATCTAAGTCCAGATCAATTTTCGAAACATGTCGGTGTACCGACGGCTTTATCGGGTAATTACCGAGTCTAAGACTCTATCCTGTAATTCCACATCTGTAAGTATCGGTCATATTATTTATAAATGGCTTATAATAATTTTTAAACATTTATTATAATTTATCATGAATTTTCAAACCTCGAAATCATATTTAAATGATTTAAATAATAATCAATTCTATTATCATTAATATTTAATTAATATTAAACTATTAATGAAACCATTGCCAAAATGTTAAAGTTATTTATAATAACTTAAAATACTTTTAAAGTATTAATATTACACTTAAATAATTTTTAAAAGAATTAAAATCATTTTTAACTAATTATCATTAATATTAAAATATTAATGTATTACTTATCAAAATATTAAAAGTCATTAACTATAACTTGAAATATTTTTAATTCATTTATATCATTTTTGAATGATTTTTAAATAAATAAAACCATTTTAAAACTATTTATTTAATATAATTATTAAATAAATCTAATATCATTTAATATTAAATTAATATCATTTATTAATGAAATTATCCTTTAAATATTAAAAGTTATATTTTATAACTTAAACTATCTTTAAACACTTTATTTTCATTTAAAATGATTTTTCTAATATAAAAATTATTTTTAAACTAATTTATTTAATATGAGTATTAAATAAATCTAATATCATTAATATTAAAATATTAATATTTTTCATGATAAAATATCAAAAGTTATATTTTATAACTTAAAATATTTTTATAACCATCATATAATTTTTCATATAATTTTTAAATCATTAAATCTATTTTTCATAATTTATTTAATACATTTATTAAATAACTTAATTACCAGTAATATTAATTAATTAATGAAATTTCATCATAAAATATTGAAAGTTATCACAAATAACTTAAATTATTTTCTTATACCATAATATAATTTTAATTGATTTTTCATGTATTAAAATTATTTTTAAATAATTTATTTAATATTATAATTTAATAAATTAAATACTTTTAATATTCCAAAAATATTAAATATTTATGAAATATATTTAAAATAATTAAAAACTAATTTTTAGAATTAAAAATAAAATTTTAGAATTTTCTAAGTATTTTTAATAATTAAAATCTATTTATTTCTATTTTTAATTAATTTTCGAAAAAACTAAAATTAAATAAATTCAAAACCGTCGCTAAAGGGACTTTAGGCGACAAAAAGCGTCGCTGAATGTGTTCTTGGTGTTCTTGGCCAATTTCCAGAAACTCATGTCAGAGTTCATGCTACCTTGTTTGACCAGATATAAATCTTAGCCTATTGTGTTTCTGGGCTAGGTTAAAGATTGATCGTATAGTGTTTATGTAACACTGCACGAACCAATCAACAATTATCTCAAACAACAAAACAACAAGATATTCTGGGCATTCAAAATCATTGTCAGGCCTTTCTTGGGTTTCACCTGAAACCCAGCAGATCGACTAGGCACCTTTTTGATCATTTTAAGTTAGGTTCGGATCACTTTATTGGTGTTATAAAGGTTTAAACTTATAGTGCTCATGCCATAACACATTTATATACCATTAACGCAGTCCAAAAACATCGAAATTTCCAAATCCAACCCGGTCAAAGGTTGTCAGACGGCTGTGCTTAGAGTTTTCTGGAAATTCCCAGAAACGGTAAACATGTTCGACAAGCCTTGTTTGACCAACTGCCACGCCCGATCTGTTGATTACTAGTGGAATCTAAGGACATAATTTCAAACTACATATACCAGGCTATAAGTATGCTACAACAAAAACATCATTACATTAAAAACTTGACAGATCAAGAAGGTTAAAAATCTTGTCAGACGGATATTTTAATTTCTGGGTTGCCCAAATTTTAGAAAGTCATGGTCGGTCAACGACCTTTGACCATGAATAACTTACAATATACAACAGATCTAACTCTGAATCAAGTTCTAGATTAAAGAGCTCACAGCATACTACAAGATTAAACCTTTAAACAACAAAAACACATAACATATAAATATCTATGATGACTGACATTTGACTGTCAGACTCAAAATTCAAAATTTCCAGATTCTTAAAATCTTCAAATTCGAGCACTTTGATGTTATGAATCTAACATGTGCCAACCCAGATCACTTATAGACACTACATATGACATGTTTAAACATAAAAACAACAAATCTATCATAACATACAAGATCAAAATTTTGACTTAGAATTTTATACCTTTATGCCTCAATTCTTGATTCTAGCCTCATGATCTGTTAAGGGAAATCGTGGGGCTGTTATTTGGGACTGATACACTACATTATTTCGTAGGTTGTAGAGAGAGAGAGAGTCAAGGAGGAGTATTGTGAGCAAAAGAGGCTTAAAATGTGACATTTTCTCTTTCTAATTCTATATATATTCACTTGATGCAAGGAATGTGGCTGGTAATGGACTGATGTGCTGGAGATTTAAGGCACATGAGGTGATCTAAGTTGGTTACCTACTCCATATCTTGCTAGATTTACAAGTTACCTTAAATAATACAAGAGGGGCAAATATGTCTTTTGGCTTTTAAAAATAATGGCATTATGGTAATCATGCCAAACCCTTAGGGTTTAAGGTTTGGACTAGGGTTTAGGGTTTGAACCAAAATAATTTCTAGAATTTACAATTTAGGGTTTGCAAAAAAATAAAATAAAATAATAAAATTTTAGTTTCTAAAATACAAAATTAAGGTTTCTTAATTAATTAGGTTTCCTAATCACATAGACTTGATAATTGGATTTATGTTTTACTAATTATCATTAAGCGTGCCTAATTAGCAATTAGGGTTTATAATTTAGAAAAATTAATAATAAGGATTTATACCCTTTAAAAAAAATTAAAGTTTTGAAAACAATTAAGATTCTTCCTAACTAGGGTTAATATCTTTAATACCGATCATTACAAACATTAACATGATTACATAACTACATAACAAATTCTTAAAGTCATAAATGGCCGTTGAATTAGGGTTTCTAAAATTAGGATTTCAAATATTAATTAGGATTTCTCTAATTAACATTAAATTCTATAATACATAACCTTAAACATAATAACACAGCTACATAACAACCTCGAACTCATAATCGAGTTCCAAATTAGGGTTTCCATTTATCAATAAGTTAAGTATTGATTTAAGGTTTTCAATTTATGAAATTAGGGTCTTACTTTACAATTAGGGTTTTCTCTTGATTATTAATAATTATAATTATCATGAATCACATAACATATTAACTTAACAGATTTTAAAGTCTCATGTGACTTCGAAATTAGTGTTTGTCAGTAAAAATTAGGGTTTTATCATAATACCCCATAATTGACCAACCATTGTCAGTCCACAAAAATATGGTACATAATTATAGCACTGAAAAATCAAAATATAATATTATTATATTATTATTCTTATCCATTGATAAAAATTCAAATTTAGGATTTGGATTCCATATTTGATTTATTCTCCATATATAATACTATTAATTAAGTTAAAATAATTAACTTAATTAATCTTGTATAACTTCATATAATAAAATAAATAATTATTATAATAATTCTAAAAATCGTTTCATATATTATTTAAATAATATATAACTTTATTTTCATGGAAAATAATTAATAAAAGTATTTTTACTATAAAATTAATTATTATAAGAATATACTTTATAATAATCAATAATTCTAAAATAAAATAAAATTATTTGCAAATATTTATGTAATAAATATATTTTTATTTATTACATAATTACATATACACATTATTATCTTGTACAAATCCTCATCCTTGAAAAAAAAAATTTATACGCAAAATTTCTGATTTAATTATACAAAAAATATCGGGTTGTTACATTCACCCTCCCTTATAAAGATTCCGTCCTCGGAATCACCGTTTTAAAACCTATACATACCAGGGTTACATAGTATACAAAATCTTTGTAAGTAGATCTTGATCATCGTTTGATCGAATTGATCTTTAACTATACACATAAAGTTTGCCTTTCTGATTAAACAGAAATTTGATTTCTAAGAGAGCTCAAATTCCTCCTTCAAAATAATTTATAAAATAATTTGCTATATATATAAGAAAATAATATATATGAAAATAAAAATTTGTTCGAATAATACCTGGAGTTGCATCCCCGGCTACTACAGTTTCTTGAACGGTCATGTTGAAGACGCTTACGGTTGATTCTGTTGGTTCGTTTGTTGATGTTGGTCCCGTTGTCGCCAATGTCCTGCTGCCTTTTCCCGTATTCGCATTCCTTACCTTCTTTCTCCTTCCTGAACAATCTTTCACCTTATACTCCATTGATCCACACTTAAATCACACAGACTTTCCTTTATCTCCTTTCCTTTTATCGTATAGATGACAAAACTATCTTTTGTCCCTTCATTATCTTAGCTATCACAAATGTTACTATAGGGTCAGTTGACCCTCTAAATCCTGGCAGTACGATGGCCTTGAAGTCTTTGACGTTCGTCTATCGATTATCTGACTGATCTTCCCGTGACTGGTATTCCGTTCTGCATAGCTTGATCGTCCATATTCGCAAAATTTTGTATCGGGTTTAGTTGTCTTCCAACTTTGTTGACAGGTTCTTCTATCCGTGTATTTCATTTTCGTCTCCTTGACAGCATTATCACTATTTATTCTTAATTATAAACATTATCGTATACGTATAATCATATAACACAAAACTTTCTATTCCAATAATCATGTACTCAAAATATTAGATTTTGAAAATTTGGTTTTACGTAGTAACCAATATACAGATAAATATCTACTATCTTTATACCAACTTATTTCATTAATCCATCATAGACTCATATTCATAACACTTGACATACTATAACACATACTGCTTTAATCATTCGATATCCCTTTGTGACTCAAAAGTCAGGAATCGCTGCCATAACTTATATAAAATTTGAAAAATATTACCTTATACAAACATACCCATCATATACATAACATATTATCATACCTACTCACATAATAGTAATACTATTTATCTTTATAGACCTTCACTAAGGATCAATTGCTTAGAAATCTGTCTATTCTCATTATCCTCAATAATCCATTCACCTCTAACTACACCTAGTTCGTCCAACTTACCATACATTATGAGTTTAAAAACTCACCACAAACATATGAGTTTAAGAACTCGACATTGACCATATATTCTATAACTTTACTTTACCTTTCAGTCATACTATCGTTTCAGGGTCCGGTACTACACTTTTAAAAATAACCACCTCTTTGAGGTAGCTTTCAATGTGAGCCTCTATTTCAGCTATTGGCTTTGATATTGGCTCGGTTATGGAGGTTGACTTCTTCTTTACAATTTGAGGGTATTCTAATTTTTTCTATCCGACAGCTATACACAAAAATTATTTAGACTAACATACAACATATACACACAGAAATTTATAGTTTTATATAAGTTATCTTTTATTTTGTTTGACAATGAATTTATTCAATTCATCTCCTTTTTAAACTTTATATGAGTTAATTGTATTTTCAACATTTTTCTCTGTTCTAAGGTTATAGCCTAAGGTCTAACCCACCTAAGGTTTCTAACCCTAAGCTCTGATACCAACTTGTGAAGACTCCAAACTCAAGTACTTGAAACCCGAACTCGGTTCATCACGATACCATTTCTATGAGCGAAATAATACTAATAATAATAACAATAATATAAATATCAAACTTAACTTACATTTATCAGAGTCTAATCCCAAGTACGTAACCATAAATATTCATTACAAACCATGATAGATAATATATATCATACTTGTCTTAATAACATTAAACTATTACATAAGATAACGTTCATTCATTCATTCAGCGACCTTTCCCTTTTCCTTGTTCTTAGCAGAGCTCTCTGATCGTTCACACTTAGCTGAAAACATTTAAATTAAGCAAAGATGAGCATTTGAGTGCCCAACAAGTAATAGCAATTATATATATATAAGCTGAAAGGATTTAAATATTTTCTTTGTACTATTCTTCTACAACAAGTAAATAGTTGTGAAGTATTCTGAACCAATAATAATAATATAACAACTCTCTTTCAAATTTTTGAAACTATATATTGACTATAACTTGGGTTATGGTGACATGCCATGAACATTGTTTTCATTTTCGAAAAGGTTAAACAGAAATTCATCTGTAAACCGTCATAGCTTACGGGCGTTAGGTTGTACTTCCCATGGGCCCTGTATTGATCAATACTACATTACAAGAACGATAGGATCGTTCACTCTGTTCCGCCTTGGGCGCATAAAAGTTTTCCCATGTAGGGATGTTCATACTTGTCTGGGTTCTAAATCAAAGGTTTTATCTTGTTCAGCAATAATCTATAATTCAACATATATGTATACGGGTAATTAACAAAGGTATATCAACATGCGATTAAATACAATGATTATCCAAGTGGGGACACTTGTTTAACCATTTCTAGAAATTAACGAATAGAATATATATATCTGAGTTACCATATACTAACATGTTGATAATCAATGAGCTTATATAATATAAGGTTAATAATCTGTACAGTAATAATATAGTTTAGAAACATTCTTACTCATGTCCATTGCATAAAGAAAATACAAAGGTAAGATACTTGCCTGAAGCGCTGCTTACAGTTTATAATTTAGATTTATCGTTTATCTCACGACCTATCATTAATAAGATCGTTCGTTTGATTAGAATAACATACTATAACACATAACACTGCTTATTGCAGTCAGCACATACCCTAATCACATTAGCACATATGTTTAATAACCATTGAATCACAAATAACCACATATCTCAATAAATTATCTAAGTCCAGATCAATTTTCGAAACATGTCGGTGTACCGACGGCTTTATCGGGTAATTACCGAGTCTAAGACTCTATCCTGTAATTCCACATCTGTAAGTATCGGTCATATTATTTATAAATGGCTTATAATAATTTTTAAACATTTATTATAATTTATCATGAATTTTCAAACCTCGAAATCATATTTAAATGATTTAAATAATAATCAATTCTATTATCATTAATATTTAATTAATATTAAACTATTAATGAAACCATTGCCAAAATGTTAAAGTTATTTATAATAACTTAAAATACTTTTAAAGTATTAATATTACACTTAAATAATTTTTAAAAGAATTAAAATCATTTTTAACTAATTATCATTAATATTAAAATATTAATGTATTACTTATCAAAATATTAAAAGTCATTAACTATAACTTGAAATATTTTTAATTCATTTATATCATTTTTGAATGATTTTTAAATAAATAAAACCATTTTAAAACTATTTATTTAATATAATTATTAAATAAATCTAATATCATTTAATATTAAATTAATATCATTTATTAATGAAATTATCCTTTAAATATTAAAAGTTATATTTTATAACTTAAACTATCTTTAAACACTTTATTTTCATTTAAAATGATTTTTCTAATATAAAAATTATTTTTAAACTAATTTATTTAATATGAGTATTAAATAAATCTAATATCATTAATATTAAAATATTAATATTTTTCATGATAAAATATCAAAAGTTATATTTTATAACTTAAAATATTTTTATAACCATCATATAATTTTTCATATAATTTTTAAATCATTAAATCTATTTTTCATAATTTATTTAATACATTTATTAAATAACTTAATTACCAGTAATATTAATTAATTAATGAAATTTCATCATAAAATATTGAAAGTTATCACAAATAACTTAAATTATTTTCTTATACCATAATATAATTTTAATTGATTTTTCATGTATTAAAATTATTTTTAAATAATTTATTTAATATTATAATTTAATAAATTAAATACTTTTAATATTCCAAAAATATTAAATATTTATGAAATATATTTAAAATAATTAAAAACTAATTTTTAGAATTAAAAATAAAATTTTAGAATTTTCTAAGTATTTTTAATAATTAAAATCTATTTATTTCTATTTTTAATTAATTTTCGAAAAAACTAAAATTAAATAAATTCAAAACCGTCGCTAAAGGGACTTTAGGCGACAAAAAGCGTCGCTGAATGTGTTCTTGGTGTTCTTGGCCAATTTCCAGAAACTCATGTCAGAGTTCATGCTACCTTGTTTGACCAGATATAAATCTTAGCCTATTGTGTTTCTGGGCTAGGTTAAAGATTGATCGTATAGTGTTTATGTAACACTGCACGAACCAATCAACAATTATCTCAAACAACAAAACAACAAGATATTCTGGGCATTCAAAATCATTGTCAGGCCTTTCTTGGGTTTCACCTGAAACCCAGCAGATCGACTAGGCACCTTTTTGATCATTTTAAGTTAGGTTCGGATCACTTTATTGGTGTTATAAAGGTTTAAACCTATAGTGCTCATGCCATAACACATTTATATACCATTAACGCAGTCCAAAAACATCGAAATTTCCAAATCCAACCCGGTCAAAGGTTGTCAGACGGCTGTGCTTAGAGTTTTCTGGAAATTCCCAGAAACGGTAAACATGTTCGACAAGCCTTGTTTGACCAACTGCCACGCCCGATCTGTTGATTACTAGTGGAATCTAAGGACATAATTTCAAACTACATATACCAGGCTATAAGTATGCTACAACAAAAACATCATTACATTAAAAACTTGACAGATCAAGAAGGTTAAAAATCTTGTCAGACGGATATTTTAATTTCTGGGTTGCCCAAATTTTAGAAAGTCATGGTCGGTCAACGACCTTTGACCATGAATAACTTACAATATACAACAGATCTAACTCTGAATCAAGTTCTAGATTAAAGAGCTCACAGCATACTACAAGATTAAACCTTTAAACAACAAAAACACATAACATATAAATATCTATGATGACTGACATTTGACTGTCAGACTCAAAATTCAAAATTTCCAGATTCTTAAAATCTTCAAATTCGAGCACTTTGATGTTATGAATCTAACATGTGCCAACCCAGATCACTTATAGACACTACATATGACATGTTTAAACATAAAAACAACAAATCTATCATAACATACAAGATCAAAATTTTGACTTAGAATTTTATACCTTTATGCCTCAATTCTTGATTCTAGCCTCATGATCTGTTAAGGGAAATCGTGGGGCTGTTATTTGGGACTGATACACTACATTATTTCGTAGGTTGTAGAGAGAGAGAGAGAGAGAGTCAAGGAGGAGTATTGTGAGCAAAAGAGGCTTAAAATGTGACATTTTCTCTTTCTAATTCTATATATATTCACTTGATGCAAGGAATGTGCTGGAGATTTAAGGCACATGAGGTGATCTAAGTTGGTTACCTACTCCATATTTTGCTAGATTTACAAGTTACCTTAAATAATACAAGAGGGGCAAATATGTCTTTTGGCTTTTAAAAATAATGGCATTATGGTAATCATGCCAAACCCTTAGGGTTTAAGGTTTGGACTAGGATTTAGGGTTTGAACCAAAATAATTTCTAGAATTTACAATTTAGGGTTTGCAAAAAAAATAAAATAAAAAAAATAAAATTTTAGTTTTTAAAATACAAAATTAAGGCTTATTAATTAATTAGGTTTCCTAATCACATAGACTTGATAATTAGATTTATATTTTACTAATTATCATTAAGCGTGCCTAATTAGCAATTAGGGTTTATAATTTAGAAAAATTAATAATAAGGATTTATACCCTTTAAAAAAATTAAGGTTTTGAAAACAATTAAGATTCTCCCTAACTAGGGTTAATATCTTTAATACCGATCATTACAAACATTAACATGATTACATAACTACATAACAAATTCTTAAAGTCATAAATGGCCTTTGAATTAGGGTTTCTAAAATTAGGATTTCAAATATTAATTAGGATTTCTCTAATTAACATTAAATTCTATAATACATAACCTTAAACACAATAACACAGCTACATAACAACCTCGAACTCATAATCGAGTTCCAAATTAGGGTTTCCATTTATCAATAAATTAAGTATTGATTTAAGGTTTCCAATTTACGAAATTAGGGTCTTACTTTACAATTAGGGTTTTCTCTTGATTATTAATAATTATAATTATCATGAATCACATAACATATTGACTTAACAGATTTTAAAGTCTCATGTGACTTCGAAATTAGTGTTTGTCAGTAAAAATTAGGATTTTATCATAATACCCCATAATTGACCAACCATTGTCAGTCCACAAAAATACGGTATATAATTATAGCACTGAAAAATTAAAATATAATATTATTATATTATTATTCTTATCCATTGATAAAATTCAAAATTAGGATTTGGATTCCATATCTGATTTATTCTACATATATAATATTATTAATTAAGTTAAAATAATTAACTTAATTAATCTTGCATAACTTCATATAATAAAATAAATAATTATTATAATAATTCTAAAAATAGTTTCATATATTATTTAAATAATATATAACTTTATTTTCATGGAAAATAATTAATAAAAATATTTCTACTATAAAATTAATTATTATAATAATATACTTTATAATAATCAATAATTATAAAATAAAATAAAATTGTTTGCAAACATTTATGTAATAATTATATTTTTATTTATTACATAATTACATATACACATTATCTAGTACAAATCCTCATCCTTGAAAAAAATAAAAATTTATATGCAAAATTTTTGATTTAATTATACAGAAAATATCGGGTTGTTACAAAAGTTGTGAAATAAAATCTAGAATTTGTTGAAGAAACGAATGTAGTAGGAAATATAAAACCTATATTAAGATAATGTGTTGAAGATATTCAATGATAAATTTTGAAAAGAGATTTTGTGAAAACCGAGTAAGGGATGTTTCTTTGATTCCGAGGACGGAATCCTTGTAAGGAGGGATGGATGTAACAATACAGAATTTTAATTATAATTTTTAAATATTTTTTGAATTATATAAATATTTAATGGATGTGTTTATCGTTGAATAAATATTTATTTAATTAATTTGATTTGATTTGATTTGGTTAATTATTTGTTTAATAAATAATTAATGAGTTAATGAAATTAATTATTATGAGATAATATTCTTATTTAATTTAATAATTAAGTTAGAGAGTTTATAATGATTAAATGATTTATTCAATAAATTGTTATTAGAATTAATTAAATTAAGTATGAAAACATAATTAAATAAAGTATGACAAATAACTATACTATAAAGGAGTTATTAAAATAAATTAAAGGAGTTTATTTTTATTTTGCCAAACAAGGCTTAAATATATTAAGTCTTTAATTTTTAAAGAGTTTTGCCAAACAGAGCCTTATGACTTTTGGATTTTTGAATTTTGAATTATAATAATATAAATTAAATAAATAAAATATAAATAAAATATATTTATAATCTATACGTTATATTTTGTAACTGATATGAATTATTAGGCCTATTATGGCCATATCCGTTTTTATTTTACGCATTTGGTTATCAGTTGGATTTTTGGTTTACGTATTCTAGTTAGTTACTAAGTCTAAGAAGAAGGTTTCCAGAGAGAAAATTTGATAGAGTTTGAGAGAAAAAAGGCTGGAATTCCAAAGCAAGTTCTGAGTTTCAAGCGGTTCTGAGTGAAAGGATTTTCAAAGCAATAAAATGCATTTTTCCCATAATCGTATTACTATATACGTTTTACGTTCTCTGTGATCTTGAATGTAATATAAAGTTTTTACAAAATTTTCTATAAACCATGTTTTTATAATTGGTTATGAAATTATGTGTATTTGTAATTGTAATTGTTATAACTAGCATATATATATATATATATATATATATATATATATATATATATATATATATATATATATATATAGAGCAAGGATCAAGAGCATTCCTCTTAAATAACATTCATCCTTAAATAACACTCCTTTATTAAAATTACGTCGTTTTGGAGTGGCCGCGGGTGGTATTTTTATAAATAAAAGGAAAACAAGTGGGACCACTCTCTTTTAAGTCACTCCAAAACGACGTAATTTTAATAAAGGAGTGCTATTTAAGGAGGAATGATATTTAAGAGGAATGCTCTTGATCCTTGCTCTCTTTATATATATATATATATATATATATATATATATATGTGTGTGTGTGTGTGTGTGTGTGTGTGTGTGTGTGTGTGTGTGTGTGTGTGTGTGTGTGTGCGCGCGCGCGCGCTAAGTTACGTATACAAGAAAGAAATTAGTTTTTACAATGAATATATGTAGGAACATGGTTTGAATATAGGTATGAATATATATATATATATATATATATATATATATATATATATATATATATATATATATATGATTATATGTTAATTGTAAATTTGAACTGTGATTATGTTAATTGGGTAAGAAATAAAGAGAACGTAGTTCAAAGGAATCAAATTGGTTTATTATTGGGGTTACTGCGTTCACTATGTCAAGAAATATCAAACATGGAGTTTTGAGTTTTAAAATATGGCTTCAAGGATTTAATTTTCTTAAATTGTTGTTTAAGTTGTGCTAAATTAGTATATGTATGCTTGGTAATGATTATGTGTAAATTACATAAATTATGTGTTAATTTAGCTACTAGAAACTGCTAAATAGACATAAATTGGTTGTGTTTTGTTCTTCGTGCTCGGTTCTGTAAGTTTCGGCGCCTCAGCGCCAAAATCAGTACCGCAGCTCAGAAGTTTGCGCCGCAGCGCCAAAGTAGAAGCTGCAGCGCCACTTTCGCGCCGTAGCGCCGGCCCATGGCTTAGACACTGCGTCGCAGCACCGCCCAAAATACAAACTGTGGCGCCGCAGTGCCGGTTAACTGAATGTCCAGAAATTACTTTTGTTTTGCACAAAGTCTATAATTGCTTATGTAATGCAATACTATGATTGTTAAAAATATAAATTTGTTATTGTGGTATCATAGTGCTAAGAATGAGCATATAATTAACACTTAACGAATTTTATTATTATTTTATTGATGTATTAGATAAGTTATGTAAGCACACTAAGCATACACAAGAGAGAAGATTCGGGCGTGTGACGAATAAACGTCGAAACGTCGTGACAAGTGTTAATGAACATTATAAGATATGAAATGGGTTTAATATAAAACCCATAAGTATTCCTAGAAAGACTTAAACACTTGAGTGAATTTTGAATATTACATAAGTCAAAAAGTTAACACAATCTAATTGAACATTGTGTGCTAATTAACAGGAAGGATTATGAGATGTGGAGTAGAGTTTACATTACAATTACTGTGTGTTGTTATGTGACAAATAGTTGATGTGTACGATTATATAATTACATAGTGCACGCGAAGTGCAGATAGCTGTAAGCTATTAATCTGTTATTGGTAAACAACGATCAAGACAAGTCTTTTGGCTCCTATTTTCGACGTGGACTTGATGAATTGTTTTAAATTGCATGACATGTTATATGTGTTGAAAGCGAACATGATATGTTATACGTGTTGTAATCATGAAATGTTAAAGTCAATTTATGACTACAGTGTTTTGGTTAAATAATGATGATTGAGTAAGGAACTCAATCTTTATATTTGCTATGTGAATTAAAGCATGTATGCCATGTTACTTTAGTTATTCTGATATGAATGTTGAGCATATTATTATGTGCTATATGACGTATGAAAACTGTTAGATTTTGCTGGGCTGTCGAGCTCAACCTTGCAAATAATAATTTTTGCAGGTCAAGACTTTAAGGTAAGAATGTGTGCTAAGTGAATCATAGAGATCCATATTCACGAAGATTACTTATGTTTTATGAGAAATGTATTTAATATTTTTAATGTAACATGTTGTTGAATTGTAAGTTGAGCTATCCGATATATATGGATATCTATTTATGATGTAAGACTTTGTATAGTCATTTTGTTGTAACGATTCAAGATATAAATTTGAATCGAAGAGTTGTAATGTAAAGGTTGCGATTTAGGGCAATACAGAAAGAAATGTATAAAAGTTTTAGATATTCCGCATTTTTTTAGTGATTTTAATATCGAATAATGATGTAAAGATAGATTAAAGTTGTATTGTTAACGATCGAGAAGGAGAATATTATTGTATGAATTTTGGGGTCGTTACATCCCGCATGTAGCACATGCTTCGAACTTCTTATTCTGCTGGTTACCCTACTAATTTCCAGCACTCACATTTCCATTCCATTTTCTCTTCAGGTTATTGTTACCATTTCCACTACCACCACCACCACCACCATTCTTAACCTCCACTTCATTCTTCTTCTTTCTTTGTTCTTGATTAAACTTTGTTACCGCCTCGCCTCCACGTTTAGCGAGAATGGCCTTCTCCGTTACTGTTGTAAATGTCTTCAGCTAGAACAGGGAGACCCTATTGTACAACCAGGGTTTCAGTCCCTGCTCAAACCTCTTAGCCTTGCGTTCATCTATGTTGACTTGATATGGCGCAAACCTCGCCAACTTGTTAAATTTTGTGGCATACTCCGATACCGTCATTGATCCCTGCTGCAGTTCTAGAAACTGCTCCTCCAACTGATTCTTCGAACTCTCTGGGGAATAAGTCTCGAAGAATATCTCCTTATACCTATCCCAAGTCATCACCCCTTGTCCTCCTCGAGGCTTGCCACCAATAACTAGCCTCTGCTTTCAACATGAATGTTGCAAAAGTAGTCTTCTGATACCAACCCTAGCTACCTCGAACACTTTCTCTATCTCCATGATAGAGGTTTGTGCCTCAATTGGATTCATGGACCCACGAAATTCTGGTGGTCCAACCGCCTTGAAGTTCTTAAATGTCGTAACTTAATTCTGCAGTTGATTTTGCAGTGCACCCGTCAGTAACGTCACTAGCTGCTGAACTGGGTTAGCTTTGGCGTTGTTATTGTTGGTAGATCCCTCAGAGGTCCTCTGTCGTGGTTGACGTCTTGGAGGTATTTTCTGTTAAAATATATTCATTAGATTATTACTCAATTCCTTTAAGTATTTTCTACTTAACTTGCATCACATAAAAGAAATCATCACATAGCACATAACACTTTGAATAAAATAAAATAATAACTTTTATTCATTCATAATCTTTTTGAAAACATAAGAGCAATAGCATCTCTGCTATTTACATTACTTTCCTGAACTACTAAAGTTTCAGGATAACATCAACATCATATCCCATTGATTACATATCACTAGGGATTTACATATTATTTAACGTTTTATTCATCGCATATCTGGTACATTCCCTACTATGTCCTATTAAGATACTGTGTAGCCTTACGACCCTCTTCTTCCATAATCCGGAACATTATTTTGCGATCTAATATGAACGGCAGCAGTGTCTCGAACTGAATCGGATAACCCATGACCCGATCTTGGGCTCGATTGATCACGGTGTTGAATACGTTATTCATCTCCTCCATCTTCATCCTCTTTGCTTGTGCATCTCTCTCTGTTATCCCGGCTCGTTGATAAGCTTCCTCGTACGCGTGTTCGGCTCTTGCCCTCTTAGTAGATTCTTCTTTCAACTTGTTCTTCAGTTCTGTGATCTCCTCTGTCAGTTGTTCATTCTCTCCTTCAGTGTGGACCAGCTTCTCTACGACATTATTCAGACGTTCTTCTCGATCTTGAATCTCGTCGTCCTTTTGTGCCATCGAGGTCTGTTGTTCAGCTACTATCTCTTCCAACTCCTCGACGGTATCCTGAAGTTCCACATTGCGGTCGTATACTTCATCGTACATACGAGCAGCGATCGAGGTTAGTGGAATCTCTTCCTCCTCGTCCTTCTCATCCTCATTCGATTGTGGCAGTTCAACGGGATCCTCCTCATCCGTTTCCACATCATCATCCTCATCAGGTAAACCCTCCTGCTCAACCACTGTGACCAACGGAGATGATTCACGTGGCAGTAGTTGTTCCCAAATCACCTGAATATCTCGAGGCTCTTCCTCTCTAGGCATCTAGGATCTTTCCTCTCTAGCCTGACTGGATTCTTCTACATTAGCCATCCTGACAACAAAATTTTAAGTTTTAATTACTAATCATTACTACTCGACACTCACGAGCACATAGGTTACAATCACATAAGCACATAAGTGTTTTATTATTTCTTTCTTAAAACTCGATAAGAGTTTATCACCACTATCTTTTCAAACATTACTTCCTAAGGCTTTTCCCCACCTAAGGTTCATAACCTAAAGCTTTGATACCAACTTGTGACACCCCCAAATTCGAGTACTTCATTCCTGCAGGATTCAGTGTTCACTTGATAAAAACATTCATATCTATCTATCCAACCATAATAAAAATTTAATAACAACCTTCCCATTAAAGGATTACATTAATAAAACAAAATCTCCCAGGTTATCTAACCTTTAAATACAAACATCATATGTGGAAAATTAAAAAACTTCATTGCAATAATTAAAATAAAGTCTGACAACAGAATGTCAACATGTTTACAAGTCTTCAATACTTGTTCATCTTTCCTTTCCCTTTACTGGTGCTAGGTACATCGACCTTCTCGTCTTTAGCTGTAATATTTATATAAGCAAGAGTGAACAAACAATACTCAATGTTGGTTTACTTATGATTTATTCCATAGCATAATGTGACTACCTTTTTATTCAACTAATCCTTAGTTAATGTTCGTTGAATTCTAAATTTTCTTGAAACTTATCCAAACCAAACTTACTTTGGTGCGGACTCGTATTCTAATTGTTGAGATGAACAACCCTATTATTAGGGGATAATTTACGCATAGCGTTGAAATGTTTGTGCACAATACATTGTACGAAGGGCTGATACGAGGAGTCCCTATAGTCTTATGACTGTTAAAGCTTAAGTTGAAAGATTACTTATAACTATGGACATATTTCATGGTCTTATGACCCTCAGATATATGATTAAGATTTTTATTATCATTGATAGAACCTATTGTTCAGTTCTATTGAGCCTATTAATTGGCAATTGTTGTAAAGTTTTATTCATTATTATTTCAAGTGAGTACTAAGGTCATGCTTTAGGAATAATCTAAGAGCGTAAATATTTGAATAACATAACATACCTTGCTTGAACAATATTAAGCTAAGGTTATTTAGAATTGAATACTGAGCATGCATAACAATTAGTAAACTGAACGATAAAATTTGTTCAACATTGGTATATCAGAATGTAGAAACTTGCATGCTAAATAATAATATCACGATTAGAGAAACTTGTTCAACATAAGAATAAGGTTTAGGAAACTTGAAAAATTTATAATCAAGATAGAGATAAAGGAACTTGCTTGAAAGTAACAAGTTAAGGATAAGATACTTGCATTCAATACACGAATTGAAAGAAGTTTAAGAAACTTGCTCAACAAAGATTTAGAGTTAGAAAACTTGCCTTAAGTGTAGGCTAAACCATAATAGTTTGATTCACAATATCCTAATCACATCATTAGGATACAATTAGTCATTACAAATACTCTATAAATATCTATTTCATGTGTGGTTTGATTGTTAACCACATAATCAAGTTACATCAATAATAATAACACTCGTTAAGTATTAATAATATGCTCATTCTTTAGCACTAAAATACCACAATAACAAAATTATATTTTTAACAGTCATAGTATTGCATTATATCAACAATTACAGACTTTGTGCAAAACAAAAGTCATTTCTGGACATTCTATTAACCGGCGTTGCGGCGCCACAGTTTGTACTGTGAGTGGCGCTGCGGCGCGATGCCTAAGCCAGGGGCCGGCGCTGCGGAGCGAAAGTCGGGGCTGCGACACTGACTTTAGCGCTGCGGCGTGAAGTTGGGGCTGCGGCACTGATTTTGGCGCTGAGGCACCGAAACTTACAGAATCTAGCACGAAGAACCGAACAAAGATAATTTCTGTCTCTTTCTTAATTTCTAACACTAATTCATCATGTATAACTTAAGTAAATTACACATAAACATTACCTATAATACATATACTAATTTAAAACCACTAAACAACAATTTTAGAGAATTAAATCCTTGAATGCCATATTTAAAAACCAAAACTCCATGTTTGACATTGACTGACAAAGTTTAACATTGTAATTCCTATTATAGGCCAAATTGATTCCTTTGAACTATGATTCTCTTTATTTCTTACCCAATTAACATATTCAAGGTTAAATTTCACAATTAACTCACAATCATATACTAATTTTTGATAGTCCTACAAGCCATGTTCATACATATATTCACTGTAAACCAATTTCTTTTCTTGCAGACGTAATTTAGCATACAATCATATATATATGTTCAACATACAATCACACACACACACACACACACACACACACACACACACACACACACACATATATATATATATATATATATATATATATATATATATATATATATATGCTAGTTATAACAATTACATATACACCTAATTTCATAATCAATTATAAAAATATGAATTACATAAATTTTGTAAAGACTTTATACACAGTGAAACTCAAGAACACATAGACTTAGGAATTATGGTGTAAAACATATATGTTAAGATTATGTAACATACCTTTTGTTGCTTCGTTACCCCTTGTTAGAAGACAAAGTGCTTGCTTGAAATTTACAGAACCTTTCTCTCCTCTCCATTCTCTCTAGTCTCTTTCAAATTCTCTGACAACTTCTTCTATTTTCTCTTCTTAGGTTTAAGCCAAAAAAACTCTTTACGTAAAATAAAACACAACTCAACGCACACCCAAACGTCTAAAAATCGACGTTCTAATAAATATAACAATAAGTTATCGGTTACCAAAGTTAATATTTATTATTTATATTTAATTTATATTATTATAATTCAAAAATCAAAATTCCGAAAGACATAATGCTCTGTTTGGCAAAACTCTTTAAAAATTAAAGACTTAATATCTTTAAGCCTTGTTTGGCAAAATTAAATTAAACTCCTTTAATTTATTTTAATGTCCCATTTATAGCATAGTTATTTGTCACACTTTTATTACCAAATTAAATAAAAATATTATAATAACCCATTTAATCCCTATCAACTCTCTAACTTAATTTATTAATTAAATTAGAATATTATCTCATAATAAATAATTTCCTTAACCTCATAATTGTTTATTTAACAAATAATTAACCAATCAAATCAAATCAAATCAAACAAATATTTATTCAACGATAAATACATCCATTAAATATTTATATAATTCAATAAATATTTAAAAATTACAATTTAAAATTTTGGATTGTTACAGTAATCAGTTAACATATATATATATATATATATATATATATATATATATATATATATATATATAAAAGCAGAAAAAAGCCACAAATTTGTAATCCAGGCCAAACTGGCATATATATATATATATGGAAAAAATGTATGTACACAGTTGTCTATTAGATAGTAGGCTATGGCGACGGTTTTTTGGGCTATAGCAACGGTTTCACCCGTCGTCATAGCTATTCTGGGATATGGCGACAGTTTACCGTCGCCATTGCCCAAAAAATTCGTCGCCATAGCCCTACTGTGTAATACACAGCTGTGTTTATACATATAGCCCTATATATATATATATATATATATATATATATATATATGGGAATTAATCCATGGTAACCCTGCCACTACAGGCTGTAGTGGCAGGCCTTCTCCATTTTCTTCCCCGTCGCTACAGAGATTGGACTACTATTGACTTTTGTCAGTCGTCAGGGTTGTCTCTAAGGTTGTTTTGTTGTTTCCCAGGGTTGTCATATGGGTTTGGCTTGATCTCTTGGGGTTTTCACCGGGGTTTGACTTGATCTCTCGGGGTTGTCACCAGGGTTTGTCTTGATCTCCCTGGGTTGTCACCGGGGTTTTTCTTGATCTCCGGGGGTTATCACCGGGGTTTGGTTTTATCTCTCGAGGTTAGCATCAGGGTTTGGTTTGATCTCCCGGGGTTGTCATTGGGGTTTGACTTGATCTTCCGTGGTTATCATCAGGGTTTGACTTGATCTCCGGGGATTATCGCCGGGGTTTGACTTGTTCTCCTAGGGTTGTCACTGGGATTTGGTTTTATCTCCCGAGGTTTGACTTGATCTCCCGGGGTTTGTTTTGATGATTTTGACTTCCAGAGTTGTCTTTGGAAGACAAAAGATGATTATCTCCTCCTATATGGTTAGTAACAAGAATGTAAAATTTTGAGTGTCTACAAGAACATTTATATTCATATGCCAATAATCAATACATCATGTTTGATCAACCTATAATATACTTCTATTAATGCTATCATTTATCCCCTAGTATAACAAAAGGTGGGGAATACTAACATACTACCCCTCTAATAAGAACAAAACTTGGGGAGTATCCCACATCTTACACAAAAGATCTATTCTTTATATGTCTATGCTAATTGTTTCGGCTAGACAGAAATTGATTTGAAATATCAAAATAAATTTTATATCATCAATGCATTTGATGCAAAGATGGTAAACGGATGAAGTTATTAATGCAATTAAACCTAGTGTTAGATTTGATCTTAGGATCAACAACCCGCTATGGTATGATGTATAATGATGAAGTCATAAAATGACGAAGTCCTAAACGTACTGTGAAAAGTACGGTATCGTGACGTCATAAAACGTTTTGATGTATTGTGAAAGAATATAAAGAAGTAGTCGATGTCAATTGATTTGACTAGACGAATGCTTCAAGTTGATGTCCAATTTATTTGTATGGTCTAAGCTATTTGGTGTAGAATCTGATGAATAAGTTTAAGGTGAACATACCCTGAAATGGGGTTATACGATGTGTTGATCACCTACGTATGGAAGAGGTAGTTTACCTTCTTGGTAATTGTAAACTGATCGTGGTAGAAGGGTTTACTGTGGAATACTATTAAACCTAGTAAGAGTTCATGGTCGATTTGACCCCTCAGCAAAAGTATGAAATATTTTAAAGGAATCTTTATATTCCTCGTTTTTCCTTCTACTTCATGATTCTTGATAAGTTATAAAAATTAGGGAATGTTTGAAAGATAAGAACTTCTTTGAAGAGAAGTTGAGAAGAAGAGTAAGCTAAAATTTCGAGGATGAAATTCTGTGAAGAAGGGGAGAATGTGAGGACCTGGGTATGGGTGTGGTTTTAAGAAATTCTGAGGACGGAATTTTTATAAGGAGGGAAGTGTGACAACCCGAGTAAAATTGGATTGTCCAGAATTTTAAGTTTAAAGAATTAGTTATTCATAAAATAAATTTTTATTAATATTAATATGTGCTATGTGTTTATTAATTGTTCTAGAACCTAGGATGATTATAAGTCGGGAGGATTCTGGCTACGAGCTAGACTGAATGAGTAAGAATTTTTAAGACGACAATAAAATATTTTTGGGAATAAAAATATTTCTGAGAAAAAGACGAAATAGGCACTATTCACCCGACGAAACCTAAGGATTAGGGTTTGAATAACCTAAGCCTTTCCGAGAGTTCAGTATGTCAAAATGACATTTCGTCGAAAGATTTGACGATACTATATCGTGAAAAGTTAAGTAAGCCGATAAAAGTTTTTCTCAAAAAACGCACAAAAATCGAACGAAATAAAAATGATGAAAAGTATTGCTATGTACTTTTCATTCGTTGACTACGTTAGGGGAAAACGTGAAGGAAAACGCTTAACCTCAAAAAATATTTTTCAATTTTTCGGAGTTCCTAAGAATGCGTAAAAGTTAAACTATAGAGGAAAGATGAAATATCCAAAAATATTTGGATTCAGAGAATCGCAATTTTTAAAACTGTCAGACGAATTCCACAAGACGGAAGCACGAAGCTTCCAAGGGAAGCTTCGTGAATAGTAAGGAGGTCAAGGAGGTGTGAATAGTAACCTTGGGGGCAAAATAACTATTTTGCCCCTAGCTTGGTTTTTCTATAAAAGGAGAGCTTAACTCATTTGTTGGTGATTTTGAAAATCGAGAGAAAGAGGAAAAGCTAGCCCGAGTGCACGCTTTGTCTAACGGAGGAATATTAAAGAAAACATGTAATCCGAAACCTAACTTCTAAATAAATTTTCTTTAAGTTTTCTATGTTAAAACATAGCTTAATGAGAATAAGAAGTAACAGATGTTAAGAATGATTTCAAATGGTTGAAATCATGAAGAAACGAAAAAATAAGAATTAGAAATTTAGTTTATAAATTTCTTAAGGAAGTATAAGTTTCGTAATGAAATTGAACGATTCGAATGAATCATATGAACGATTCAGTGATATTAGTAAGGAATGGTGTTTTATAACATCAAATTCCAAGGAAAAGTGAAATCATAATCAAAGTATGGATTAAAAACGAAGAACGCGAAGAACACATGAAGAACACGAAGAACGTTGTTGATGGAAAAATTTAAAACCATCATAATATAACTTATTGTTGATGGACAAGTTTAAAACCATCGCGTATAAGTTAGTTGCATATTGCTTGGTTAGGAACGATAGAAACGTTCATTAAGAATGAATTAAACTTAGCTATAACGAAGTTATGGTGAAAATTTCATAAAAGACGAACAAGAAATAGAAAGTATGTAAATGAACCCGAACGTGTAGGGTTTCATAAGAATGTAAGAGAATGTATAAAGCATGAGTCGTGGACCAAATTACGAACAAACGGATGAAGAACATTAATAACATAAAATGAACGAAGGATGAAGATTAAGCCAGTTGAATGGCATGTTAACGGATTTAGAATAAATTTCTGTCCAAGGGAAGTTGAAGTACGTAAGATAAGGAAGAGAATGGCTTTGGAACAACCTCGTTCTGAGTTATAACGAGAAAGATATGAGATTGAAAAGTAAGCTTCTCAAACTTGATTCAAGACTTAGAAAAATTTTCTAGGTTTGATGCTTGGTGCCGCAACGCAAACTAAGCCTTGGGAGGCAGCGCCGCAGCGCCAGCCCGGGAAGAAAGGCATTACTGAGTGGCGCTGCAGCGCAAGAGATAGAGAGGGATTTGGCGCCACAGCGCCAGACCGAGGAAGAGAGTACTGGAGACTCGCGTCGCAGTGCGAGGAAGAAGGAAGGACTCGGCGCCGCAGCGCCGGTGCAAGGCAAGGCCCAGAAATGAGCTTTCTATTGCTCAATTCCTGGGGGAAGTGTACGAATAGATAATGAACATATAGTTCACGTAATCTAACACTTAAACAAGTGATTTAAACCTTTAGTAAAGGTTGAACAAAAAGATTTAACAGGATTAAAAGGCAAAGAATGTAAACACTAGATTACGTAACCGATATCCGATGACCGTAGTCGCGATAAAACGAACGTGTGTGATTGCTATGATGGTGATTCCTTAGACGTTGAGTGACGAGGATGATGTATAACATTTCGATGTTATGATGTCATAATAAGAGTTAAGTGTAAAGCGTATATACGCTATGAACGCAACGCAGTTGCGATGAATGATAGGTCTTAGCATACAACGAACCGTATGACTTCGACATTAAGAAATAATAATGAACATGAGATTCATGGGATGGATAACGATTGAAAGCAATTAAAACCTTGAGAAAAGGTTGAATGAAAGATTAAGAGACGAGCAACGTGAACGTTGAATACGTAAACGATCCTCGTGAATCGTATTCGCGTCAGACGAACGTTCTAAGTTTACAATGGTTGTATAACTTAAACGTTGATGAAAGTAGTAAGTAAGATATGAATTATCATGGAAGCCGTAAAGAACGGTAATAAAGAATGAAGAAACTGAATTAAAGACAATAACGTATAACGTAAAGAAGCCGAGTTAATGATTATAACTTGGATAACGTTCCGAGTCGAATGAAACGGACCTTGTAAGATACGAATAATTTAATATAAAATGTTTCATGCTATGAATGCGAAGAACTAATATTGAATGATCGTTCTGAGTATACAAAAGACTGTATGACTTAGACGATAAGGAATGAATCATGAGGTATGACATTTAGTTGCCAGAAAGCCATAAGGAATAAGAAATTGACTTAACGAACATTATAGTTTAATGGTTCGGATAGGTTAAGATAAAGTTAGGTTGTGGTACAATCGTAGTATTTGATGGTTGACATATGGAAGTCGGGCTACACAATTCCTTCAAAGAGCGAAGGTATATACAAAATTGGCAACCGATCTAACTCACTGTTAAAGACAGTGTAGATGAGATGAGAAATTGTTTGTTGGTTGTTCGTGGGAAACCACTCAGAGTACCATATGGACTACTAGCAGAGACACGATGTATGATGAGTCCTAGAAAGGTTATAAGAAGATAAGAATGTAAAATCATCAAAGATGATGATAGTATGAGTAAGACATCTTCGTATGTCATGAAGCCGTAAACTGATAATAAAAGTTAGTCGTGTAAACATAGATTACAAGAACGCGAACCCTAAGAAGTAAAGTGAAGTAAACCAATGCATAAGTCAAGTATATGACTAATTGGTGTATATGTTATTTCCTTATGTGATATATAGGGATTTGGAATGAGCAGTTCAGTGTAAGATGTAGCTTTGAATAAGGCAAGTTATGCTTGGTTAGGATGATAGATGTTTGAATAATGGAATGAATCCATTTTGAACGGAGTAAAAATCTCAAGTAACGAAGTTATGGCGAAATTTACGAGATAATCGTCGAAATGGCAAAATTCTCGAAATGATAGTCAAAAGTCATCATTTAACTTGAAAACTTTAGTTTACAATGGAATATTGTAGAACTTTGTATTTAAGAGTTGTGGACTCGAGAATGGTCGAATTCTGAATTAAAATGAAGAAATAAGCTATGAACGTTCATGAACGTTTAACGAACGCGTAATAGAAAATTTAAATCGTGAATTTAATGTTAATGGATTCGGAAACTTAAGTTGTCCTAATGAAATCGAAGTATGCAAGATATGTGAGATAACGGCTTTTGAACGAGCCAATTCTGACTTATAACGATTAAGTTACAAGCCCGGAAAGAATTTGAAATGAAAACCTTAAAAAAAATTCAAAGGCTCAAGGTCAGCGCCGCAACGCCGCCCAAGCCTATGAAAGTGGCGCCGCAGCGCCGTAAGCGGATCCCAGGCACTGAAGAGTCGCGCTGCAGCGTGACATATAATGAAGAACATGGTGCCGCAGCGCCGGTCCTAGACAAGAAATATAGAATAATTAATATTAATACAAATGAAAGGTAAGTTGATTGAAGGTGAATTATGACCTTAATTAAACTTAAAGTAACATATTAAAAGATGATTAAAACCTTAAGTTTAACATTTAAAAGTTAACAAAAGGTTAAGCAAATGTAAACACAAAGTAAGTTTAATAAGACGGTAAATTGTATGCACGTTGAATGGATGTTTGTGATTGCTTGAAATGTAATTACTTAAACATTGAATAAGCAAAGTCATTTTTAACAATAAAATGTTATAAAGTTGTAATAAACTTTAACTAAACTAACGAATGTTAATAACTTAAGCAAGCGGATAGTTAGAAGAAGAAGGAAGATAAGATATGTTAATGACAATACTTATTGATTGTTTATGACCTAATGTGGTATACTATGTAATTATGTGATGTAGAATCTTTAAAGACTTACAAAGAAAGTGAATTAATAGTAGAAGATGCTAAAGGCAAGTGTTCGAAACCCTTGTCTATGTTTATTTGGACAAGCTTTATGATTCATGTATCATACGCTCATAATTGACGTGACAAAGAAGTTAAGTCCATTTTCTTCTGCTAGACTTAGAATATTTGGTGGATTTCATTATAATCTATCAAAATATTATTGGTATTGCTATCTTATGCCAACTGTTTTGGTGCAGATTTCAAAGGAAGACTGAGTCTGAACAAACAAATGTTTTGTCGTAAAGCGACTGGCATATGAGGTTGCCAAAACTTAAATGTAGATACGTTTAATGTAGTAGTGTTGTATAACATAGACTACTATAGGCTAATCACCTAGACGTGCTTGTAAGAAATGTCAAACTTACGGACTTTGTGTCGGGTTGTCCTTTTTAAAGAAAGAAAGAATGAAATGCTCAAGGTCTTTGACCAAACTAAATGTTTAACCAATGATATTCATCGCTAAACATTTTAAAGAAAAGAGGAGTGCTATTTTGAATTATCCATAGTACTTCATAACTATTGATTCAGTTATAGAAGATATATATTCATATGATTTTGGCATGTTGCTTGATTATAACTGTTATACTTGTTGAGCTAGTTATGCTCACCCTTGCTTGAACCATATGAATGCAGCTAAAAATGAACAGATCGAAGGATCCAGTAAGGATAAAGGGAAGGCTAAGGCGGACAAGTAGTTATCTTTGTAATAGAATAGTATTAGTTTTGTATAAATTTGATACTATGACGAAGAACATATGTAATGGTTACAAAGAACCTGGGAAGGGAAATATTATTATGTAATATATAGAAGACATATTTACTCTACTGAGGTATCTCGATGGAATGCATGTGTGAACAGTAGCACCGTGTAGCACCATCTATCGGGTTGGAAGATACCCGGATTTTGGGGCGTCACAGGTTGGTCTCAGAGCTGTAGGTTATAAAACTTAAGGGGGGAAAGAACCTTAAGCCATAACCTTAAGAAGAGTTGAAGAAGTAGTAGTAATTAAATTCATGATGAGTTTTAAGTGGTGAATTGAGGAAACTCATTATAAGAAGAATTAAAAGACGAAGTTAACATTAAAATGCATTAAATGTGATATGTGTTTATAATATTCTAATGTTGCGTACAAATAAAGATAATCTGTTTTGATTGTAGATGTCAGGAGATAACATGATGTATAGAGATATACATGTGGCTAGTGAAGAGTCTGTGATTCAGATAGAGATTTTACCGACACCCTTAGCTGAGATGCCAATGGTGGTGGTGGTTGAGTTAGAAGATTTTGAGAACTTAGGGTTTACATCCTTGTTCGATGGAATGTCCGAGGAGGAGGTGGAGGTAGTATCGTTTAACACAGTAGTACCTATAGAGGAGATGACTTCGGGGGAGTTAGTGAAGGTGTTGTTCATGATCGTGTTGGATAGGAATATCCAGTTAGGTAAAGAGGTAAAGGAATTGAAGGAGGAGATCCATGATATCTTGGAGGACAAGAGGGACATAGAGATATTTTGGGAGGTGGAACATGATGAGAAAGTTTTGGCAAAGGACAAAGTCCACGAGCAAAAACATGAGGCCTTTGAGCTTAGACAAGAGCTAAAGGCCAAGAAGCAGAAGATTTGTAAGATATCCTATATTCATAGGAGTTCCCATGAGGATTATCAGCGACAGGTTGCTGAGTATCCTGTAGAGATAGGGCAGACTCGGTATACAATCAGTAGGGATGTGGTGGCCAGTCTTGCCGATACGGATTCTGCGAATACCATTAGGCAGATGTAATCTAGCTAGTAGGTTAATTTAGATATGCAAATATTGTGTATCTATGTAGTGACGTAAAATCCTCTTCTGTATAATCAAAGGGTAGTCTTTTGTAAATCCCAATTTTTAGAAAGTAATTGCGAGAAAGTAATGTAATTAGCTAAGGCTATGTAATGGTGAACGATGTAGTATTATACTATAAAGAAAGAAGCTTAACAATATAATCACTTTATTTAACATGTGTTGTAATGAGTTTGGGTTATTATTGTTAAAATTGAATAATGACTAATTAATAAGAAGAAAGTAATAATGAACTGTTATTCATTTTAACAGAAAGATGCCGCCAAGAAGAAGACAACGAAATCAGGAAGCTAACGTGAATCAACCAGAAGGGGGACCTGTAACAACCCGATATTTTCTATATAAATAAATCAGAAATTTTGCGTAAAAAATAATTTATTTTAAGGATGAGGATTTGTACAAGATAATGTGTATATGTAATTATGTGATAAATAAAAATATATTTATTACATGAATATTTACAAATAATTTTATTTTAGAATTATTGATTATTATTAAGTATATTCTTATAATAATTAATATGGTAGAAAGGTTTTAATTAATTATTTTCCATGAAAATATAATCATATATTATTTAAATAATGATTTTTAAGAATAATTATAATAATTATTTTATTATATGAATTTTAGTACAGATTATTAAGTTAATTATTTTACCTTAATTATTAAGGTTAAATATAGGAGAATAAATCAGATATGGAATCCAAACCCTAATTTTGGATTTTATCAAGGAATGAGAATAATAATATAATATAAATTATATTTTGATTTTTCAGTGCTATAAATATGCACTATATGTACGTATTGAGGATGGTTGGTCAATTATGGTGTTTAATGTCAAAACCCTAGCATTAATTTGTTTAACCCTATTTTTAAATTCAAATGGGAAATTCAAATACTGTTATATAACTGTGATATATGATTTATGTTATGTATTATATAATGTTATGATTAATTAGGCAATCCTAATTAATAGTTAGAAATCCTAATTAGCTAATCAAGAAAATCCTAGCAATATTTTTTTATAAACCCTAGTTAGTAAGTCAATTAAGACTTTAAAATCTGTTAAGCCATCGTGTTATGTTGTATATTGTATGTGTTGTAGAGTTTAGTGCTAATTATGGAAAACCCTAATTAGTAATTAAAAACTCTAATTTTGAAAACCCTAAATAATAGTTATAAGCCCTAATTTTTTTAAAATTAGTAAACCTAATTACTAATTATAAATTCTAATTGCTAAATTCGCAAGGTTAACCATAATTATTAAATAATTAATACCCTAATGTGCATGTATAATGTAATTAGAAAATCTAATCATAATTAGGAAACCCTAATTCCAAAAAATTTAGAAACTAAAATTTATTTAATTTTATTTTTGTGCAAACCCTATATTGGAAATCCTACAATTGATTTGTGCTAAACCTTAAGGTTAAACCCTAAGGGTCAAACCCTAAGGGTTTGCAAGATTACAAAATGGCCATTAAATTTCCAAGCTAAATGACCATTATACCCCTTGCATTATTGAGGCTAATATGTAGGTTTTGACATTAGGTTTAGTTGGTGAACCACTTCAACCACCCCATGTGACTTAAAATTGCCAGCAATTAGCCTCAATTATCAGCCATACATGCATCTAACATCTATATAAAAGGATTGAGAGAAAGAAAATGTACTCATTTGCTCACTTTGCACTATAAGCTCTTAATAACTCTCTCTCACCTAAAGCCACGAATTTCATAAGTTCTTCAGTCCCAAACTCCAGCCCCACTAATACATATAACAAACACTAGAAGCCAGAATCAGAGATTGATCATCAAGGTATAAACTAACCCTAAAAAATCTGAACATTGATCCGTTGTTAAATGTTATGATTGAGTGTTAGAATATGTTAATTGTAGTGTATAATCATGATCTGGATTGCTAGATGTTAGGTCCATAACATCTAGAGGCACGGATTTGATGTTCTTCAAAATCTGGAAAACTGAAAAAATATGGTCTGATAATGAATGTCAGTGGCCATAGATCTTGGTATGATATGTGTTTTTGTTGTTTTAATGTTTGATCGTGTAGTATGTCATGAGATCTTTATTCTAGAACTTGAATCAAAGTCAGAACATGAACCGATTGTAAGTTATTCAAGGTCAAAAGTCGTTGACCGGCCATGACCGGGCGTTTCTGGGTAACCCAGAAATAGCCCAGAAACGGCCTGACAACACTTTTGATCGGCTAGATCTGTCAGTGTATTGTTTATTTATGTTGTTTGTTGAATCCATGTTGTAGTATGTAGTTTATACTATATTGTGACGCCCCCAAAATTAGGTTTACATCACCCATCTTGAGTCGCCAGATACATGGTACAGAATTCAAATACAACTTAATAATACAACTGTCGTGTACAATACGACAAAACATAAACTGTGAGTTTGAATACAAATATTTTCTTCTAGAGAGTATCCATAATCAAAAGGAGTCCTCATTACAATTATTATCACACTATTACATAGAATAGTGAGGACCACTAATGCTATCATCTGGTCCGTCACTCCGTTTCCCGACTCGTCCTAACTATATTCTCATTTCCTGAAGAGAACAGTGAAAGAAAGGTTGAGCTCAAGTAGAGAATAAAATCTACTATCTTTTATGATTTAAAAGGTTTTTCATGACTTTTATCGTTGAGACTCAGCTTAATAAATAATCCACATCATCGAATCACCCCTGCACTACGGCCAAGGATATTCTTTAGTATCACTACCACGAATTATCCATGCACTACGGCTAAAGATAATCATGTTTTCATCAACAGTCCTGATCGTGCCATAAAATAATTCATCTCTGCACTACGGCCAAAGAGAATCCATGGCCATAATCATACCAAAAACTGTCCATCAATGCACTACGGGCCAATGATAATTTTTTCACATCATTTGTAACATTACGGTTATGATTATACCGAATAATCCCTGGTCATAATCATACCAAGTCCATCTATGCACTACAGGCCACAGATGACTTTCAACAAAATATAAACATGAGGATGATGACAATGATATAAGAATTCAATAAAACAAGTTCAAGAATTAATTTATCTATGAACTGATAACGTCCAAATTGTCAACATGATACTGCTTTGTAGAGTAAAATTTAAGAATGCTCAGAAAAATATTTTCATGAAAAGATACTGGATGAAGCGCAAATATCAAGGATATTCCATTAATTTCATGGAGTATAGATGTCAAAGTTTTAACCAAGTGAGTATAATAAAGAATAGAATCACAAAAGAAATCACCATGCATGCGATAGATCGCACAGGCAGGTTATTCCAACAGAATAATGAATAACGGAACCAGGTCCGGCGTAAAACGCACAAACAGGATATTCCGACAGAATAATAAAGAATGGAACCAGGTCGGGCGTAAACTCACAGACAGGATATTCTGACAGAATAATAAATAATGGAACCAGGTCCGGCGTAAAACACAGACAGGATGTTCCAACAGAATAATAAAAATATAATAACAGAAGAATTTCACCAAGTATAGGGTAGCCCGCGTATGCAGGTTATTCTAACAGAATAATAAAGAATGAAATACCAAAAGTTCTCTTCATGAATACAAAAAAAATAATACCCCTTACGTGTACAACAAATAATATCCCTTACCGTAAAAGAAACTTGATATCAGAGTAATGAAGTAGCATAATATTATTCTTCTTTCTCTCTATAGTTTCTCTATCTAGAGTTTCAGTGAATTCGTAAGAAATAATGAAGGAATGAGTTTCTATTTATAGAAAAATGGACTGCATAGTAACTAACTCATGAACGGTCTAGATTGATTTACTTTAATCTGACGGTCCATATTTAAAGCAAAATCTTTTAAATAAAATATAAAATATTCTATTTATAATCTAATAAAACGAATAACTTTATAAAAGATTTTACTATGCAAACACTATGCAGGCACTATGCAAATACTATGCATAATAAAATATAATATATTCTAATTATTGTTTAATAAAATAGATAACTTTATAAAAGTATTCTGTTTTATATAAAAAGATTTTACTATTAGCCTAATAAAACGAATAACTTTATAAAAGTATTCTGTTTTATATAAAAAGTTTTTCTGTTTTATTACGTTAATAATACTAATAAAACAAAATTGAGTGACTTATCACGTAAGCCTTAATAATCAATACCGTATGTTATTATGCAACCACACGTATTACTGTACTTTTACTACCGAGTAGTTCAACAGTATTAACGGTAAAACTTCCGCCTTATTTTCATAAAATATTTTTGTCGTTTTCTCAATCCGACAATAATTTCGTTGTGGGGTCCACCAATAATTGTGCCGTCGTACGAATATTTATTGACAAAAATAATATTCCCCAGCCAATCAAATATAGTACATTAACTTGCATACTTTGCAAAATTTAAAAATACTACCCACAACTATAACATTATCTCAAATTCACACCATAATATTTAAAAAATATTTCAAAAAAATTAAATCTTTATTCATAAAATCTGGGGTTTCACATATATGTTTTAGCCTTAACATCTCCAAAATATCAAGCTGGATGATTGCAATGGATGGTCAAACTAGGACACAGACGAACATGAAAGATGTTTTCTGGGTAACCCAGAAAACGCTTAACGATGTCGTCTGACACGGTTTGACCGGCCTTGTTATGTTTGATCTGTTGTTGTTTCAGTGATATAATGTGACAGAGCTCTTCCTTGTCTTGTTGGGTATGTACTGGATGCATTATATTACAGAAACATCACATGATCAACAAGTTGTGGAAGCCCAAAGTAGGCCCCACGAACTGTTCTTCATTTCAGGGTAACCCAGAAAATGAAGAACAGATCTGACAGCCCCTTTGAAGGCTTAGATCTCATTGGTTTCATGCTTGTTGGCCATGATTGTTGTTGGATCTTGTAGGATTACATTAGTACTACAACCTCTAACATTTAGTTTGCCAAGAAACAACATGACTCGTGTTTAGATGTTGGTCAAAGTAGTGCCCTCGATCACTGCACATGAAGATATGGGTTTGCATGAAGAACATGAAGAACACCTATAGCGATAGTTCTGTCACTATAGGTGGTCTTTAGCGACAGTTTCTATATAAAAAATTATATTTTCATTAAATAATTATAGAAAATTAGTTTTTAATTAGTAAAAATTCAAAATAAATTATTAAAAATTATTTTAAATTCCAAAAGTTAGTTTTTAATTATTTTGAATATATTTTATAAATATTTAATATTTTTAAAATATTAAAGGTATTTAATTTATGTAATTATAATATTAAATAAATTATTTAAAAATGATTTTAATACATAAAAAATCATTTAAAATTATATTATGTTATAAGAAAATAATTTAAGTTATTTTTAATGACTTTTAATATTTTGTGATAAATTTCATTAATAAATTAATATTAATGATAATTAAGTTATTTAGAAAATGAGTTAAATAAATTAATTAAAAATGATTTTATTATATTAAAAATTATTTTAAATAATAATAAGGTATTTAAAAATATTTTAAGTTATAAAATATAACTTTCAATATTTAAAGGTAAATTTTATTAATTAATTATTATTAATGATATTAGAATTATTTAATAATTATATTAAATAAATTAGTTTAAAAATCATTTTAAATGAAAATAAAGTATTTAAAGATATTTTAAGTTATAAAGTATAACTTTTAATATTTAAAGGATAATTTTATTAATAATTTAATATTAATGATTATTAATTTATTATTAATGATATTAAATTTATTTAATAATTATATTAAATAAATAGTTTAAAAATAATTTTATTAATTTAAAAATCATTTAAAAAGGGTATAAATGAATTAAAAATATTTTAAGTTATAATTAATTACTTTTAATATTTTGTTAAATAGTACATTAATATTTAAATATTAATGATATTTATTTAAAAATAATTTTAAATATTTTAAAAATTATTTAAGGATAATAATAATACTTTAAAAGTATTTTGAGTTATTATAAATAACTTTAACATTTTGAAAATGATTTCATTAATAGTTTAATATTAATTAAATATTAATGAGAATAGAATTGTTTAATATTTAAATCATTTAATAATGATTCCGATGTTTGAAAATTCATGATAAATTATAATAAATGTTTTAAAATTATATTAAGTCATTTAAAAATAATATGACTGATATTGAGTTACAGAATAGAGTCTTAGACTCGATAATTACTCGATAAAGCCGTCTTTAGACCGACATGTTTCAGAAATTGATCTGGACTTAGATAAATTGATTTGATAAGTGTTTATTTGTGATTCAATGGTTGTTAAACATATGTAACAATGTGATTAGGTTATGTGCTGACTACAATAAGCAGTATTATGTGTTGAGATATATTATTTTAATCGAACGAATGATCTGATTAATGATAGGTCATGATATAAAAGATAGAACTAAGTTAAGAACTGTAAGCAGCGCATCAGGCAAGTATCTTACCTTTGCATTTTCTTTATGCAATGGACATTAGTAAGAATGTTTCTAAAGTATATTATTATTGTACAGATTATTAACCCTATATTATATACGCTCATTGTTTATCAACATGTTAGTATATGGTAATTCAGATATATATTCTGTTCGTTAATTTCTATAAGTGGTTATACAAGTGTCCCCACTTGGATAATCATTGTATTTAATCACATGTTGATACACCTTTGTCAATTACCCGTATATATATATATATATATATATATATATATATATATATATATATATATATAATTATAGATTATTGTTGAACAAGATAAAACCTTTGATTTGGAACCTTGACAGGTATGAACATCCCTACACGGAAAAAATTTTATGCGCCCAAGGCAGACAGAGTGAACGATACCCTCATTCTTGCATGTAGTATTGATCAATGCAGGGTACAACGGGCTGATCACCCCCGTGCTCGTAAGTTATGACGGTTTGCAGATGAATTTCTGTTTAACCTTTTTGAAAATAAAAATAATGTTCATAGTATGTCACCTTAACCCTAGTTATAGTCATTACGTAGTTTCAAAAATTTGAAAGAGAGTTGTTATGTTATTATTATCGGTACAGATTACTTCACAACTATTGATCTGTTGTAGAAGTATAGTATAAAGAAAATATTTAAATTCTTTCAGCTTATATATATATAAGTGCTATTACTTGCTGGGCACTCAAATGCTCATCCTTGCTTAATTTAAATATTTTCAGCTAAGTGTGAAGAACTAGAAGGCTCATGCAAATATAAAGGAAAAGGAAAGCTAACCAAATAAGATTTATGGTAGTTATGTAATAGTTTGATATTATTATTAAGACAAATATGATATATATTATCTATCGTGGGTTGTAATGAATGTTTAAATGTTACGTACTTGGGATTCAGAATCTGATAAATGTGTAAATTAAGTTGATCTTTATATTATTGTTATTATTATTAGTATTATTCAGCTCATTGAAATGGTATCGTGAAGCACCGAGTTCGGATTTGAAGTACCTGGATTTGGGGGGCTTTACAGGTTGGTATCAGAGCTTAGGGTTAAAAACCTTAGGTGGACTAGACCTTAGGCTATAACCTTAGAACAGAGGGAAACGTTGAAAATATAAATAACTCATATAGAGTTTAAAAAGAGATGAATTGAATAAATTCATCGTCAAACAAAATAAAAGATAACTTATATAAAACTATTAATTGCTATGTGTATATATTATATGCTAATCAGGATAATTTATGTGTGTAGATGTATGGTGGAAAAGGCTTGTTATATGTTTATAGCATGAAGAAGGATCGAATCCATACACCTGAGCTAATATCGAAGCCAATAGCCTAAATAGAGGCTCACGATGAAAATAACTCAGACGAGGTGATTATTGTAGAAAACGTAGTACCAGATTTGGAGATGGTGGAGCTGATAGATAGTGATTCGAACACTAAAGTTGAAGCTGATCAAGCATGAACGGAGGTGCAGGATCTAAGGAACAAAGTTTCTTCTCTGGAAAGGCTGTGGGAAATAGAAAAGCTGTTGAATAGTCAGTTGTGTCAAGCGTTAATAAAAACAATGGAAGAACAAGATAAGCTTAAAATCCAAATTGATTAGATGGGAGCCACAAGTAACACATCGTGTGTAGCTTCGAGCAAGAAGGGGAAAAGAAAGATGAAAGACCACGACTTAGGAAAATCCGATAAGAAGAATGGGAAAAGAATATGTTATCTTTACGGATATGAAGGACATACTACTCTGTATTGTCCCGACTACAAACCAGGTGCATGTTTTGTTTGTGGAATAGAAGGTCATCAGGCGAAAGGTTGTCCAAGGAAAAAAAGCGCAGCAAATAGGTAGTATAGGTTCTGTGGTGTAGGTATGTTTGATGTAATATATGATAAGTATGTCTGTGTAATGTAATATTCTAAAACTTTTGTAATGATCAAGTTTGTAAATCTCGGCTTTTGTAGTCACAAAGGGATAGCTGATGTTCAAAACAGTACGTGCTATGCTATGTAAAGTATTCATTAAATGAATATGAATCTATGTTTGAGTAATGAAACAAGTTTAAAATATTAAACTTATGCGATAAGATTTAGAATGTAAGTTAAATTTATGATTTTATTTAATCAGATAAAGCCGCCAAGACGTCGAACTCGAAATCAAAGGGCAGAAAAATTTGTCAACAACGCTGAGGGACAACAACAAGCAGACTCGATGTAGAACTTCGTGAACATGCTAGCTCAGGCTATGTAACAGGGAATACCAGCTGCAGGGAACCAGCTGGACAACCGCTCAGCTAACTTTAAAGACTTTAAGGTTGTAGGACCGCCAGAATTCAAAGGTACAACTGACCCTGTTGAAGTCTAAACTTGGGTCAAAGAGATTGAAAAAGCATTCGTAATAGCTAGGGTAACTGAAGTGCAGAAGACCGCTTTTACCACCTACATAATGAAGGGTGAGGCAAATTTTTGGTGGGAAGCAAATCAGGCGAGGGCAGGAGAAGGTGTGATAACTTGGGATAGGTTCAAAATATTATTTTTTGAAAACTATTTTTCACCTAGTATGCAGGCTAGGATGGAGGTAAAATTTTTAGAATTGAAGCGGGAGAATATGACGGTGTCCGAATATGCCGCCAAATTTAATGAGTTAGCTAGGTTTGCCGCGCATCAAGTTGATACAGAGGCTAGAAAAGCGAGAAGGTTTGAGCTGAAATTAAAACCCTGGCTCTACAACAAGGTGGCAGTGTTGTAGATCCCTACATTTGCAGCACTCATGGAGAAGGCGATTATTATTGCTGAGGAGGGAAGTGAGGCCATAAGCCTCTACAACAAGGAGAGAAAGAATAATGGTAAGGTAGAAGGAGCTGGGAAGGTAGGAATTAATAGTGGGAGCAAGAGTGAAGATGGAAAGAGGAAGGTGAATAACTTTGGGAACGTTCAGATCAAGTAGGAAGGAGTTAAGAAGCCAGCCGTACAGTGTAAGACTTCTGGAAATAACCACTCTGGGGAATGTTTGAAAGGAAAGTTCATATGCTATAAGTACAGGCAGGAGGGCCATATCTCTCCCAACTGCCCCAATCCAAGAATGAACAATGGATGTTTTCTGTGCTGATCGACTGAGCACAAGGTGAAAGATTGTCTGAAGAGGAGGGCGGAGGCAGGGAGTGTGACTACTGACAAGGGCAGCAGAACTCTGGCAATCACGGGACCTACGTCGTCAGACAAGCCAACAAAATCAACAGCAAGGGTCTACAACATGACTGTCCAGGACGCGATGGCAGCTGACAATGGGATTCCAAGTATTATTCGTATAACTTTTATTTTCTTTTACATGATTTTCCTATATATAGTAAATTATTTTATAAGAAAAATTTGAGGGAGGAATTTGAGTTCTTTTAGAAATCAAATTTCCGTTTAATCAGAAAGATAAGCTTGATGTGAATAGTTAAAGATCAGTTCGATCAAATTATGATCGAGATCTACTTGTAATGATTGTGTATGCTATGTACCCCTGTATGTATGAGTTTTAAAACGGTGATTCCGGGGACGGAACCTTTATAAGGGAGGGTGAATGTAACAACCGGATATTTTCTATATAAATAAATCAGAAATTTTACGTAAAAAAATAAAATTATTTTAAGGATGAGGATTTGTACAAGATAATGTGTATATGTAATTATGTGATAAATAAAAATATATTTATTACATGAATATTTACAAATAATTTTATTTTAGAATTATTAATTATTATTAAGTATATTCTTATAATATTTAATATGGTAGAAAGGTTTTTATTAATTATTTTTCATGAAAGTATAATCATATATTATTTAAATAATATATGGAGTGATTTTTAAGAATAATTATAATAATTATTTTATTATATGAATTTTAGTACAGATTATTAAGTTAATTATTTTACCTTAATTATTAAGGTTAAATATAGGAGAATAAATCAGATATGGAATCCAAACCCTAATTTTGGATTTTTATCAAGGAATGAGAATAATAATATAATATTAATTATATTTTGATTTTTCAGTGCTATAAATGTGTACTGTATGTACATATTGAGGATGGTTGGTCAATTATGGTGTTTAATGTCAAAACCCTAGCATTAATTTGTTTAACCCTATTTTTAAATTCAAATGGGAAATTAAAATACTATTATATAACTGTGACATATGATTTATGTTATGTATTATATAATGTTATGATTAATTAGGCAATCCTAATTAATAGTTAGAAATCCTAATTAGCTAATCAAGAAAATCCTAGCAATATTTTTTTATAAACCCTAGTTGGTAAGTCAATTAAGACTTTAAAATCTGTTAAGCCATCGTGTTATGTTGTATATGGTATGTGTTGTAGAGTTTAGTGCTAATTATGAAAAACCCTAATTAGTAATTAAAAACTCTAATTTTGAAAACCCTAAATAATAGTTATAAGCCCTAATTTTTTAAAAATTAGTAAACCTAATTACTAATTATAAATTCTGTGACGCCCCCAAAATTAGGTATACATCACCCATCTTGAGTCGCCAGATACATGGTACATAATTCAAATACAACTTAATAATACAACTGTCGTGTACAATACGAAAAAACATAAACTGTGAGTTTGAATACAAATATTGTCTACTAGAGAGTATACAAACTCAAAAGGAGTCCTCATTACAATTGTTATCACACTATTTCATAGAATAGTGAGGACTACTAATGCTATCCTCTGAATCGTCACTCCGTTCCCCGACTAGTCCCCGCTACGTTCTCATTTCCTGAAGAGAACAATGAAAGCAAAAGGATGAGCTCAACTAGCCCAGTAAGAAATATTATGACTAAGATAATGCAGAATAAATTATCGTTAGCCTTCAACAGTGTTAAACTGATAAATATAACAAACATCAAGTTTAACTGCAGTGGAATAAGCAATCCATTAAAAGAGTCCAGTAGAGAATAAAATCTAATATCTTTTATGATTTAAAAGGTTTTTCAGCACTTTTATCGCTGAGACTCGCCTTAATAAATAATCCACATCATCCTTGCACTACGGCCAAGGATATTCATTAGTATCACAACCACAAATTATCCATGCATCACAGCCAAGGATATTCGCGTATTCATCAATGGTCATGATCATGCCAACAACTGTCCATCAATGCACTACGGGCCAATGAGGACTTTTACCACATCATTTGTAATATTACGGTCATGATTACACCGATAATCCCTGGTTATAATCATACCAAGTCCATCTATGCACTACATGCCATAGATGACTTTCAACAAAATATAAACATAAGGATGATGACAATGATATAAGAATTCAATATAACAAGTTCAAGAACTAATTAATCCAAGAACCAATAACGTCCAAATTGTCAACATGATACTGCTTTGTGCAGTAAAATTCATGAATGCTCAGAAGAATATTTCCATAAAAATATACTGGATGAAGCGCAAATATCAAGGATATTCCACTAATTTCATGGAGTATAAAAGCCAAAACTTTAACCAACTGAGTATAATAAAGAATGGAATAACAAAAGAAATCACCAGGCATGCGATGGACCGCACAGACAGGTTATTCCAACAGAATAATAAATAACAAAACCAGGTCCGGCGTAAAACGCACAGACAGGATATTCCAACAGAATAATAAAGAATGGAATAACAGAAGAATTTCACCAAGTATAGGGTAGCCCGCGTATACAAGTTATTCTAACATAATAATAAATAATGGAATACCAAAAGTTCTCTTCATGAATACAAAAGAAATAATATCTCTTACGTGTACAAAAAATAATATCCCTTACCTTGAAAGGAAGAGTACTGGATATAGGAGAAGTGAAGAAGCAGATCACTTTTCTTCTCTCTCTAGAGTTTCAGTGAATTCGTAAGAAATAATGAAGGAATGAGCTTCTATTTATCGAAAAATGGACTGCATAGTAACTAACTCATGAACGATCTAGATTGATTTACTTTAATCTGACGGTCCATATTTAAAGAAAAATCTTTTAAATAAAATATAATATATTCTATTTATTATCTAATAAAACGAATAACTTTATAAAAGATTTTACTATGCAAACACTATGCAGGCACTATGCAAATACTATGCATAATAAAATATAATATATTCTAATTATTGTCTAATAAAACGAATAACTTTATAAAAATATTCTGTTTTATATAAAAAGATTTTACTATTAGCCTAATAAAACGAATAACTTTATAAAAGTATTCTGTTTTATATAAAAAGTTTTTCTGTTTTATTACGTTAATAATACTAATAAAACAAAATTAAGTGACTTATCACGTAAGCCTCAATAATTAATACCGTATGTTATTATGCAACCACATGTAATACAGTACTTTTACTACTGAGTAGTTCAACAGTATTAACGGTAAAACTTCCGCCGTTATTTTTATAAAATATTTTTGTCGTTTTCTCAATCCGACAATAATTCTGTTGTGGGGTCCACCAATAATTGTGCCGTCGTACGAATATTCCCCGACAGAAATAATATTCCCCAACCAATCGAATATAATACAACAACTTGCATACTTTGCAAAATTTATAAATACTACCCACAACATTATCTCAAATTAACACCATAACATTTAAAAAATATTTCGAAAAAATTAAATCTTTATTCATAAAATCTGGGGTTTCACAATCTCCCCTCCTTATGAAATTTTGCCCTCAAAATTTACGTACGTACCTGGTATGCCGAACAGATGAGGACACTTTGTCAGATTCTAACTCTTGAGGTATAACCTTTGAGTGTTGAATACATTTCAGGATTTTAGCAGGTACATCTTCATACGTTAAATTATCCGCTATCTCGTCCGGTTCTAAATCAATAATGTGGTTCGGGTCGTCCACATATTTACGTAACATCAATACGTTAAAAATATTATGAACACGCGACATACTTAGCGGTAAAACGAGTCTATAAGCCACAGTTCCTACTCGATCGAGGATTTCAAATGGGTCAATTAAATCGAGAGTTAAGATTTCCTCTCTTCATCGATTCTTACTTCTAGAATAACGTCCTCTTGAACCTTCTTCTTCACATTCATCAGCTCTGAGTATGTAGCTTGAGCAGCTTTAACTTTATCGATTAAAGTCGATTCTAATCGTATATTCGTTATCTTCACGTGGGTCCCTAGAGTCTTTAACTTTATCTTCATCATTTGTAAGTTATACAAAATGAGTCTTTGTGTTAACAATATCTCACTCGCATACGATCTTCTACTCAACGCGTCAGCTACCACATTCGCACTTCCATGATGATATTGAATTGTACGATCGTAATCTTCAACAGCTCGAGCCAACGTCTTTGGCGCATAATACGTTCGTTTTAGTTGAAGAAATATTTAAGGGTTTAAGAAATGGATTTTGTACTAGGGTCAATACAAAATTCGATTTCACGCTCTGGGGTAGGTTAAGAAGTTTTCTCGAATACGTCAGGAAATTTATTAACAATAGAAATATCGTTCAAAACTGTGACCCTCATCCAAGACTTGGATAGCACGTCACATTGATACCTATCAATTTGCCATCATCATTCACGACGTCGCCTACAGAAAGTCTAGCTTCGGTGCATTCCACACAAGGAAGTCACCAGATAAAGGCTCAGGGATTTTTACTTATGGCTTGATATGACAATGATTGACTTTAGTGGTTTGGTTACTTTGAATTCGCATAACAGGTTGGTTAGGAGTATGAAAGCTAACAACCTTACAAAAAAAAACATGATGAGTGGTTAACCAATCGATTCCTAAAATCACATCAAAGACAAGTATTTTCAAAGAGATACGATCGACAGGTAATGTGAAAGTGTTGATTTGAATCAAACAAGATTTATAAATAGTGGAGGTAACGAAGGTTTCTCCCAATGGAATTTTAACAGATAAATCAAAGTTTAACTTCTCCGGAGTTAAGTTGAAACATTGAACACAACTAGGTGAAATAAAAGAGTGAGTAGAACCGGTATCTAACACGGTATAGACTTCAAAAGAGTTTATGACTAACATACCCGTGATAATTTTATTCATGTTCCTCGTCACGAAAAAAAAATGCTTTCTCTTAAACTACCGGCTTTGGCTTGTCTAGGACATCCTTTGGCATTACTATCTGAACTGAACTTGACTTCACTATACGACAAAATCGAGCTAGGTGACCTACTCTTTCGCAATTAAAACACGCTTTGGATTGCTGCGTACAGTTTGGACGGATGTGTCCCTCCTGTCTACATTTGAAACATACGACTGATGGTCGTTCTTCTTCCTTTGAAACAGGTGCTGGTGCTGACGTCTTCACGTCATTATTGAACCTTTTCTTCTTGAAATGTCCATTCTTATTATTTTGGCCATGATTACCACCGAAGTGGTTACTATTTCTGGCATGTTGATTCCCTCCATGCTTATTGTCACCTCTTTAATGACTGTTATCACCGGTATTATCATTTTATTGGTTGCTCTCTTTTGGTTGGGTTGACTCGTTATCGCGCTCCAATAACTGAGCCCTATTAACAACATCTGAATACAAACATAATTTATGAGAGATAAGATATTGACGTATCTCCGGTTTTAAACCTCTTAAAAACATCCGCATCATTCTCTCTTCATTATCCACCAAGTGGGACGTAAACCGGGATAGCTCGACAAACTTAGCTTCGTACTGCGACACGGTCATATTATTCTGCTCCAACTTGATGGACTCTATCTCCTTCATGTGACGAATACTTTCGGGAAAGTACTTGTCATTAAACAGTTCTTGGAACTTCTCCCAAGACATCTTCAGTGCAGCATGTTGAGTACGCTTTACCGATTCTCACCAGTAATCTGCCTCTCCTCGCAACATAAAGGTGGCAAAGGGAATTTTTTGCTCCTCGGCGCATCCCAAGACATCAAATATCTTGGTGATCTGCTTTATCCACGTTTCTGCCTTAAGTGGTTTTGGTTCTCCAATAAACTCTGGTGGTCCCAGCTCCTTGAACTGTTTAGCGGTGACCGTCCGTGAGTTTTTAGTGTTTCCATCTACATTTTGGACAGGAGCCGCTCTCGCCTACTGTTGCATGAATTGCATAAAGCCTCTGAACATTCCATCATTCATCATTTGATCAGTGTTGTTGTTTACATGAGGATTATCGCCTTCCTGATGCACATTATCCTGATTATTGATATGTGGTGAATCAACGGTCGCCTGTGCTCCATTGCTATTCTCAACATTTTCGGATGTCATTTTCAAATACTGCCACAAAACAAGGGTTAATTAACATATCACATATTATCTCTATACTCTGACCGACCAATTAAATAACAAGTAAACTTAGGTAGGTCATACTAGCGAAGGAATTCCCCGTCTCTCCCCTCCTAGTTCTTATCTCACATCTCAGCCAGGGATCATATCCCTAAACTTTGATACCAACTGTGACGCCCCCAAAATTAGGTATACATCACCCATCTTGAGTCGCCAGATACATGGTACAGAATTCAAATACAACTTAATAATATAGCTATCGTGTACAATACGACAAAACATAAACTGTGAGTTTGAATAAAAATATTGTCTACTAGAGAGTATACAAACTCAAAAGGAGTCCTCATTACAATTATTATCACACTATTTCATAAAATAGTGAGGACTACTAATGCTATCCTCTGAATCGTCACTCCATTTCCCGACTAGTCCCCGCTACATTCTCATTTCCTGAAGAGAACAATGAAAGCAAAAGGGTGAGCTCAACTAGCCCAGTAAGAAATATTATGACTAAGATAATGCAGAATAAATTATCGTTAGCCTTCAACAATGTTGAACTGATAAAATATAACAAACATCAAGTTTAACTACAGCGGAACAAGCAATCAATTAAAATAATCAAGTAGAGAATAAAATCTACTATCTTTTATGATTTAAAAGGCTTTTCAGGTCTTTTATCGGTAAGACTCAGCTTAATAAATAATCCACATCATCCCTACACTACGGCCAAGGATATTCATTAGTATCACAACCACAAATTATCCATGCGTCACAGCCAAGGATATTCGTGCATTCATCAATGGTCATGATCATGCCAACAACTGTCCATCAATGTACTACGGGCCAATGAGGACTTTTATCACATCATTTGTAACATTACGGTCATGATTACACCGAATAATCCTTGATTATAATCATACCAAGTCCATCTATTCACTACATGCCATAGATGACTTTCAACAAAATATAAACATGAGGATGATGACAATGATATAAGAATTCAATAAAACAAGTTCAAGAATTAATGAATCCAAGAACCAATAACGTCCAAATTGTCAACATGATACTGCTTTGTGCAGTAAAATTCAAGAATGCTCAGAAGAATATTTCCATGAAAATATACTAGATGAAGCTCAAATATCAAGGATATTCAACTAATTTCATGGAGTATAAAAGTCAAAACTTTAACCAACTGAGTATAATAAAGAATGGAATAACAAAAGAAATCACCAGGCATGCGATGGACCGCACAGACATGTTATTCTAACAGAATAATAAATAACGGAACTAGGTCCGACGTAAAATGCAAAGACAGGATATTCCAACAGAATAATAAAGAATTGAATAACAGAAGAATTTCACCAAGTATAGGGTAGCCCGCGTATACAGGTTATTCCAACAGAATAATAAATAATGGAATAACAAAAGTTCTCTTCATGAATACAAAAGAAATAATACCCCTTACGGGTACAACAAATAATATCCCTTACCTTGAAAGGAAGAGTACTGACTATAGGAGTAGTGAAGTAGCAAAATATTTTTCTTCTCTCTCTATAATTTTCTCTCTCTAGAGTTTCAGTGAATTCGTAAGAAATAATGAAGGAATGAGCTTCTATTTATAGAAAAATAGACTGCATAGTAACTAACTCATGAATGGTCTAGATTGATTTACTTTAATTTGAAGGTCCATATTTAAAGCAAAATCTTTTAAATAAAATATAATATATTCTATTTATAATCTAATAAAACGAATAACTTTATAAAAGATTTTACAATGCAAATACTATGCAGGCACTATGCAAATACTATGCATAATAAAATATAATATATTCTAATTATTGTCTAATAAAATAAATAACTTTATAAAAGTATTCTGTTTTATATAAAAAGATTTTACTATTAGCCTAATAAAACGAATAACTTTATAAAAGTATTCTGTTTTATATAAAAAGTTTTTCTGTTTTATTACGTTAATAATACTAATAAAACAAAACTGAGTGACTTATCACGTAAGCCTCAATAATCAATACCGTATACTACTATGCAACCACACGTATTACTGTACTTTTACTACCGAGTAGTTCAACAGTATTAACGGTAAAACTTCCGCCGTTATTTTTATAAAATATTTTTATCGTTTTCTCAATCCGACAATAATTCTATTGTGGGGTCCACCAATAATTGTGCCGTCGTACGAATATTCTCCGACAAAAATAATATTCCCCGACCAATCGAATATAATACAACAACTTGCATACTTTGCAAAATTTTTAAATACTACCCACAATATTATCTCAAATTCACATAATAATATTTAAAAAATATTTCGAAAAAATAAAATCTTTATTCATAAAATCTGGGGTTTCACAAATTCTAATTGCTAAATTAGCAAGGTTAACCATAATTATTAAATAATTAATACCCTAATGTGCATGTATAATGTAATTAGAAAATCTAATCATAATTTGGAAACCTTAATTTCAAAACTTTTAGAAACTAAAATTTATTTAATTTTATTTTTATGCAAACCCTAAATTGGAAATCCTACAATTGATTTGTGCTAAACCTTAGGGCTAAACCCTAAGGGTCAAACCCTAAGGGTTTGCAAGATTACAAAATGACCATTAAATTTCTAAGCCAAATGACCATTATACCCCTTGCATTATTGAGGCTAATATGTAGGTTTTGACATTAGGTTTAGTTGGTGAACCACTTCAACCACCCCATGTGACTTAAAATTGCCAGCAATTAGCCTCAATTATCAGCCATACATGCATCTAACATCTATATAAAAGGTTTGAGAGAAAGAAAATGTACTCATTTGCTCACTTTGCAGTATAAGCTCTTAATAACTCTCTCTCTCACCTAAAGCCACGAATTTTAAAAGTTCTTCAGTCCCAAATACCAACCCCACTAATATATATAACAAACACTAGAAGCCAGAATCAGAGATTGATCATCAAGGTATAAACTAACCCTAAAAAAATCTTACCATTGATCCGTTATTAAATGTTATGATTTAGTGTTAGAATATGTTAATTGTAGTGTATAATCATGATCTGAGTTGCTAGATGTTAGGTCCATAACATCTAGAGGCTCGGATTTGATGTTCTTCAAAATTTGGAAAACTGAAAAAATATGGTCTGACAATGAATGTCAGTGGCCATAGATCTCGGTATGATATGTATTTTTGTTGTTTTAATGTTTGATCGTGTAGTATGTCATGAGATCTTTATTCTAGAACTTGAATCAAAGTCAGAACATGAACCGATTGTAAGTTATTCAAGGTCAAAAGTCGTTGACCGGCCATGACCGGGCTGTTTCTAGGTAACCCAAAAACAGCCCTGAAACGGCATGACAACACTTTTGATCGGCTAGATCTGTCAGTGTATTGTTTATTTATGTTGTTTGTTGAATCCATGTTGTAGTATGTTGTTTATACTATATGTTTTAGCCTTAACATCTCCAAAATATTAAGCTGGATGATTGCAATGGATGGTCAAACTAGGACAGACGAACATGAAAGATGTTTTCTGGGTAACCTAGAAAACGCTTAACCATGTCGTCTGACATGGTTTGACCGGCCTTGTTATGTTTGGTCTGTTGTTGTTTCAGTGATATAATGTGATAGAGCTCTTCCTTGTCTTGTTGGGTATGTACTGGATGCATTATATTACAGAAACATCACATTATCAACAAGTTATGGAAGCCCAAAGTAGGCCTCACGAACTGTTCTTCATTTCTGGGTAACCTAGAAAATGAAGAACAGATCTGACAGCCCCTTTGAAGGCTTAGATCTCATTGGTTTCATGCTTGTTGGCCATGATTGTTGTTGGATCTTGTAGGATTACATTAGTACTGCAACCTCTAACATTTAGTTTGCCAAGAAACAACATGACTCGTGTTTAGATGTTGGTCAAAGTAGTGCCCTCGATCACTGCACATGAAGATCTGGGTTTGCATGAAGAACATGAAGAACACCTATAGCGACAGTTCTGCCACTATAGGTGGTCTTTAGCGACAGTTTCTATATAAAAAATTATATTTTCATTAAATAATTATAGAAAATTAGTTTTTAATTAGTAAAAATTCAAAATAAATTATTAAAAATTATTTTAAATTTCAAAAATTAGTTTTTTATTATTTTGAATATATTTCATAAATATTTAATATTTTTGAAATATTAAAGGTATTTAATTTATTTAATTATAATATTAAATAAATTATTTAAAAATAATTTTAATACATAAAAAATCATTTAAAATTATATTATGTCATAAGAAAATATTTTAAGTTATTTTTAATGATTTTTAATATTTTGTGATAAATTTCATTAATAAATTAATATTAATGATAATTAAGTTATTTAGAAATGAGTTAAATAAATTAATTAAAAATGATTTTATTATATTAAAAATTATTTTAAATAATAATAGGGTATTTAAAAATATTTTAAGTTATAAAATATAACTTTCAATGTTTAAAGGTAAATTTCATTAATTAATTATTATTTATGATATTAGAATTATTTAATAATTATATTAAATAAATTAGTTTAAAAATAATTTTAAAAATCATTTTAAAGGAATATAAAGTGTTTAAAGATATTTTAAGTTATAAAATATAACTTTTAATATTTAAAGGATAATTTTATTAATAATTTAATATTAATGATTATTAATTTATTATTAATGATATTAAATTTATTTAATAATTATATTAAATAAATAGTTTAAAAATGATTTTATTTATTTAAAAATCATTTAAAAAGGGTATAAATGAATTAAAAATATTTTAAGTTATAATTAATTACTTTTAATATTTTGATAAATAGTACATCAATATTTAAATATTAATGATAATTCTTTAAAAATAATTTTAAATGTTTTAAAAATCATTTAAGGATAATAATAATACTTTAAAAGTATTTTGAGTTATTTTAAATAACTTTAACATTTTAGAAATGATTTCATTAATAGTTTAATATTAATTAAATATTAATGATGATAGAATTGTTTAATATTTAAATCATTTAATAATGATTCCGATGTTTGAAAATTCATGATAAATTATAATAAATGTTTTAAAATTATATTAAGTCATTTAAAAATAATATGACTGATATTGAGTTGCAGAATAGAGTCTTAGGCTCGATAATTACCTGATAAAGCCGTCGGTAGTCCAACATATTTTAGAAATTGATCTGGACTTAGATAATTTGATTTGATAAGTGTTTATTTGTGATTCAATGGTTGTTAAAAATATGTGACAATGTGATTAGGTTATGTGCTGACTGCAATAAGCAGTATTATGTGTTGAGATATATTGTTCTAATCGAACGAATGATCTGATTAATGATAGGTCGTGATATAAAAGATAGAACTAAGTTACGAACTGTAAGCAGCGCATCAGGCAAGTATATTACCTTTGCATTTTTTTTATGCAATGGACATGAGTAAGAATGTTTCTAAAGTATATTATTATTGTACAGATTATTAACCCTATATTATATACGCTCATTGCTTATCAACATGTTAGTATATGGTAATTCAGATATATATTCTGTTTGTTAATTTTTATAAATGGTTATACAAGTGTCCCCACTTGGATAATTATTGTATTTAATCACATGTTGATACACCTTTATCAATTACCCGTATATATATATATATATATATATATATATATATATATATATATATATATATATATATATATATATATATATATATATGTAGAATTATAGATTATTGTTGAACAAGATAAAACCTTTGATTTGGAACCCAGACAAGTATGAACATCTCTACATGGGAAAAATTTTATGCGCCCAAGGCGGACAGAGTGAACGATACCCTCGTTCTTGCATATAGTATTAATCAATGTAGGGTACAACGGGCTGATCACCCCCGTGCCCGTAAGTTATGACGGTTTGTAGATGAATTTCTATTTAACCTTTTCGAAAATGAAACCAATGTTTATAGTATGTCACTTTAACCCTAGTTATAGTCATTACGTAGTTTCAAAAATTTGAAAGAGGGTTGTTATGTTATTATTATCGGTACAGATTACTTCACAACTATTGATCTGTTGTAGAAGGGTAGTATAAAGTAAACATTTAAATTCTTTCAGCTTATATATATAAGTGTTATTACTTACTGGGCACTCAAATGCTCATCCTTGCTTAATTTAAATATTTTCAGCTAAGTGTGAAGAACTAGAAGGCTCATGCAGAAACAAAGAAAAAGGAAAGCTAGCCAAATAAGATTTGTGGTAGTTATGTAATAGTTTGATATTATTATTAAGACAAGTATGATATTTATTATCTATCATGAGTTATAATGAATGTTTAAATGTTGCGTACTTGGGATTTAGACTCTAATAAATATGTAAATTAAGTTGATCTTTATATTATTGTTATTATTATTAGTATTATTCCGCTCATAGAAATGGTATCGTGAAGCACTGAGTTCGGGTTTCAAGTACTCGAATTTGGGGGGCTTTACAGGACCGATTAGCCTGATGCAGGAGTTTGTTAACTTATTAACAACTGCCTTTAATATAAATGGTATAAATATACCTGTCAATCCTGTAGTAGTACATGCTACTACGTTTAAGGATTTTAAGAGTGTAGGTCCGCCAGAGTTCAAAGGAACTACAGATCCTATAGAAGCCCAAACTTGGGTAAAAGCGATTGAAAAGGCATTTGTAATTACAAATGTTAAAGAGGGGCAGAAGACTTCTTTTGCCACCTACATAATGAAGGGGGAGGCCAACTTCTGGTGGGAGGCGAACCAGACTAGGGCTGGAGTGGAGAATGTAACGTGGACACGATTCAAGGAGATATTCTTCGAGAACTATTTCTCCACGAGTATGCAGGTTAGGATGGAGATGAGAATCTTAGAATTGAAACAAGGGGATATGATTGTTCCCTAATATGCTGCCAAGTTCAATGAACTTGCAAGATTTGCTCCACATCAGGTGGATACGTAGGTGAGGAAGGTGCGGAGATTCGAGCAGGGCTTGAAACCCTGGCTCTGTAGCTAAATATCAATGTTTCAAAGTAATTCCTTTAGAACCATTCTAGAGAAGGCAATAATCGCAGAGGGTGGTAGTGAGGCTTTAAAGCCAATACCACAGAGAGAAGAAGAATAAGAGTAAAGTAGATAGGGGGAGTGAAAATTGAGGGATCTAGCGGGAGTGGCAATGGGCAAAAGAGGAAGGTTTTTAACTGTAAGAATACTGGAGTAAAGCAAGGAGATCCTAAGAAGAGGATAGAGGCATGTAAGAACTGTGGGAAGACTCATTTAGGAGTCTGTCTCAAAGGTAAATCTGTGTGCTACAACTGTGGACAAGAAGGGCACATTTCTCCTAGCTGTCCAAGTCCAAAGAAGAATCATGGATGCTTCGTATGTGGATCAACTGATCACATGGTGAAGAATTTCCCGAAGAAGGGGATGGATGGTAATAAGGGAACTAATAGTGGTAAGTTAGCTATTGGTGGTCCAACTCAAACGAGTAGGCCGATGGCCCGCACATTTAATATGACGGTTCAGGATGCAGTTGCATCAGGGGATGTAGTTGTAGGTATTATCCCAATCAACGATATAAATGCTTATGTGTTGTTTGATTTAGGTGCTACTTCTTCTTTTATAGCATGTGATTTTGCTGGACGATTAGGATTACTTCCTGAAAGATTGACTATACCTTTAAATATTAAGGTAGCAAATGAAGAAATAATTATTGTTGAACATATTCATAGGCGTTGTTGTGTAGAAATAAGAGGTTATAAATTGTCGGTAGATTTAATACCGATAAAGTTGGGAGAATTTGATGTAATTCTCGGGATGGATTGGTTGGTTAACCATGGTGCAATTATAGATTGTCAAAAGAAATGTATAAACCTTCGAATGTTGAAGCAGCCTAAGGTAGTGTTTTACTATAGTATGTCACCGGGACGTTCGTGTTGTCTTACCATGACACAAACTAAGAAATTATTGAGGAAGGGATGTGTAGGTTATTTATGTCATATTGTTGATACCCAAAGAGTGGGAGTAAAGATGGAATAAATACCTATAGTAAAAGAATTCGTGGATGTATTTTCAAGAGAATTACCAGGTTTTCCACCAGATAGAGAGATCAAATTCGTAATAGATATTTTACCAAGAGCGACACCAGTTTCAAGGGAACCATATCGTATGGCACCAGTAGAAATGAAGGAGTTGATGGTTCAACTATAAGAACTGTTAGATAAGAAATACATTTAACCGAGTGTTTCACCGTGGGGAGCACGGGTACTATTTATAAAGAAGAAGGATGGATCGTTAAGACTTTATATCGACTATCGAGAGTTGAACAAGTTAATGATAAAGAATAAATACTCATTGCCCAGGATCGATGTTCTTTTTGATCAATTGAAAGGGGCAAAGTATTTTTCTGAGATTGATTTACGAACGGGGTATCATCAGTTAAAATCCAGGAAGGAGGATGTACCTAAGACGGCGTTCAGGACTCGTTACGACCATTATGAGTTTCTGGTAATGTCTTTTGGGTTGACGAATGCACCAACTGCATTCATGGATATGATGAATAGAGTGTTCAAATAATATTTGGACAAGTTCATCATAGTGTTTATCGATGATATTCTAGTCTATTCTAAGATGCCAGAAGATCACGTTGAACACCTAAGATTAGTGTTGGAGACACTAAGGAAGGAGAAGTTATATGCGAAATTCACTAAGTGCAAATTTTGGCTAGAAAGAGTATAGTTTTTTGGGCACGTTATCAACTGAGATGGAATCTCAGTGGATCCAACAAAGGTGGAAGCAGTAATTAATTGGGAACACCAAAAACACCGACCAAGGTACGATGTTTCCTAGGGTTAGCGGGATACTATCGAAGATTTATCCAGGATTTTTCTAAGATAGCTACTCCGTTGACTAATTTAACAAGAAAAGTAGTGAAGTACGTGTGGACTGAGAAGTGTGAAAATAGTATTCAAGAACTGACGAAAAGGTTCAGTGAAGTGCATGTATTATCTTTATCGGATGATACAGGGAATTTTATAGTTTATAGCGATGTTTCGCATAGAGAATTAGGTTGAGTGCTCATGCAGCATAGCAAGGTCATTGCGTATGCATCACGACAATTAAAGGATTATGAGAAAGTTTATCCTACTCATGATCGGGAACTGGCAGCAGTGGTATTTGCCTTAAAGATTTAGAGACATTACCTATATGGGGAAAAATGTGACATATACACGGACCACAAAAGTCTAAAATATATCTTCACACAAAAAGATTTAAATATGAGACAAAGAAGATAGCTGGAGTTGATAAAGGATTACGACTATGTATCTGAAAGTAGTATGCACACAAGCCAATCATGTTTGATGATAAAGCATATACTTTGTTCTTATTCATTTAATAATAAAAAGTATTAATTTATTAAAGACTTTTAATTATCTACATGATGTTGTTTTATAATATGTGATAAACCCATAGTTTTAAGCAATGCTTTTAGAATAATGATGATGATCATTCTAATGAGATCTAAATTCTTAGAAAGCTTAAAACTAAAATAGTTCTCAATCGTTGGATTACTAAATTGTGGATTAGTGAATCTGGATGGATTAGTACATACGTTGCTTGCTCATTGGATGAGGATGATTGATCTCATGATTATTTGTGTGGAGACACTAAAGCAAGTATGTAGGTGCTTATTAGAGAATAAGTTCACTGAACGTGGCTTGCTAAGGAATACCTAACGGAGTTTTACTTGTCTGTCAATAGGAATTCCTATAGTGATAGTAGTACAAGTGATCCTTGGACTTGAGATCATCATAGTATCTTATGTATGATGAGTTATACTTTGACTTATTCCTTAAGACCCTTAGGGTATATTAAAGGGTATGTTTGGGTATAATAAATTGTACGTAGCGATAATATATGATCAATAAAGAATCTACCACTTCTAGTAAAAGAAGAGAAATGTCCTATGTGATTCGATAAATGACAACCCAGTAGTCCTTGGCTAAGGCGGAATGAAATTAGAAAGTAGTTTCTAATTTGCATTATTTAGAGTTGTACATTTAAGAGTCGAAATACATATAATTAAATAAAATAAGACTTGACAGTAATTCTATGCCTTTTATTTAAATTGTACGGTAACTATTTACTCAAAGGTTCTTTTATGATTAATGTTAAAATTTACATTATCTGGAAAGTCATTGATCGCTAGGGAGGCTTATCCCTATTGTAGAATAAATATTATTTATTTAAATAAATTAATAGTTTAATTTATTTATTTAAATAAGATTAGAATTTTTCTAATTCATTTATTCACAACCGGTTTAATATGGAGAACCTAAAGGGTAAAACCATAAAAGGAAGAATAATTATTTAAGAAGTTAATGACATAATCGTAATAATATGTTATGTGTATTTAATTTAATCTATGGTGATAAAATAAATTAAATAGCTTAAAATTTATTATTTAATATTTTTGAAATATTAAATATATAAATTAATAAGAGGAGTCTTATTAATATTATTACAATTATTATTATTTTAATTTCTAAAGAGTTGGAAATTAATTAAAAAAAGTACTCTCATATATCCTAATAATATTAGGAGGCTAATTAATTAAAAAATTTTAATTAATTATTCCTAATAAGATTGGAAGCATAATTAATTAAAATAAAATCTAATTCTTTAATTGTTAAGGAGTGGTGCCTACATCTATAAGTAAGAGGAGTCTTATTATGGGTGTGGTTGGTTGATATTTTTATAACACACGTGAATACATAATTTCAATAGTTGGAAAAATACACATTTTTCTATGAGAGATAGAAAAACTAGGATTTTGTCAAATACCCATCTTTTTGAATCTTTCTTCTTTCTTGGTGGATCACCTCTAGAGGCCAAACACTTGGGTGGCTAACATTGATCAAAGGAAGGAATCAAACCCGATGGATTCAAGTTGAACGCGAAAGAATTTGGAGGTGAACTTGTACTTGAGGAAGCTCGAATCTTCAAGGGTATGATTCTTTATTCTTTATCTTTTCGTTTAATTAATAATTGTGCATAAAGGATGATCCGAGTATATGGTTTGTAAAATTTTAAAACTCTGTTTTTCCATGCTTTCGCTTATTTGTGCAATTTGATTGCGTTCATAAATATTACAAACCTAACAGTGGTATCAGAGCCAAACATTTATACGAATTATTAATTATTTTAATTTGATATATATATTGATATGTGTTTAGAATAAATTTTTTGGGCATAATTTGTTGTATAAAATTAAAAGGAAAAAAAAATAATCGCAAAACTGTTTTTTTTTTTAAAATTTCGTGATTCGCGTGGCTTTGTTTTCCGTTATCCTGTTATCCCACCTTATACGCGAATCAGCAACCTTGGATCTAAAAGTAATGGGAATCATACTGAGTACATATACTCAAGTGATATCTTGTTAATATATATATATATATATATATATATATATATATATATATTCTTAATTATTTTATAATTAAAATAAAAAGTTTATTTTAATCTTAAAATAAAAGGTTTATTTTAATTCTAAAATTGGATTTCATGCTAACTAATTAGAGTTAGAATTGGATTCCATGATAACTAATTGGAGTTGAAATTGGATTCCATGTTTCCTTAAATAAAATAATTTATTTAGATATGAAATAAGATTTCATATTATTCAAAATTAAAGAGTTTATTTGTGAATAGAAAAGAGAATCCGTATTTCTTTAAATAAAGGAGTTTATTTAGATATGGATTGAGATTTCATATTATTCAAAATAAAGGAGTTTATTTGTGAATAGGAAAGAGAATTCGTGTTTCCTTTAATAAAGGAGTTTTTTTACTTGGAATTGGATTCCATAATTAATTAAAATAAACAAATTTAGTTTGATTAAAATAAAATAGTTTATTTTATTCAAAACTGGATAAATTAAAATAAAAGAGGTTTATTTTGATTTAAATTTAAATTAAAATAAAAGAGTTTACTTTGATTCAAAATTAGTTATTATGCTAACTAATTTTGCTCATTAAATGATATCAATATATATATTTAATATTTATTATTCATGAGATGAATTTATTTATTGATGCATACGTAGATGTGTATGATAATAAATGTGATTGATTATGTACTATTGACCAATGTGATTGAGTTTTATTTTAATTGGATGCATGAATGTATGAGTTTTATTAAAAGGGGTCTGCATACCTCGTCTTCTCTAATTTTTCTTAATGTAAATTCTATCTCCCTCCTATGTACTTTCCATTGACTGCTGATCAAGGTTTCTATTTATTTTAAATAGTTTTGTTATAGGAATAGTTAGAATTAATTTTGAAAAATTAGAGATCAAGGAGCAATGAGCGCTTGAAGACCCATTTGTAATGGAGCCCGGGTTTAAATTTAATAGTTATATTTAAATACTAATTCTTGCACCCCTAGGGTTTGACCTTTTGGTTCACTTAGTGGCTCTAGTGAACCAAACTAGAATAAAAGTTCATAATCAATACGAGTAGAATATATTATTCTATATTTGCATGCTTATACTATATATATATATATATATATATATATATATATATATATATATATATATATATATATATATATATATATATATATATATATATATAATATTATGCAAACATGTTTCTCATGTTAATTAATATGACGCGTATTTTATATATATATGTGCATGCGCGCTAAACAAGATGATACAAATTAATAACAAAACTCTCAAATAAATTATATTAAGTTGTAACGTTCAAAGATATTTGGAATATCGACGTCGCCTTCTAGCATGATATAAACAATAGAGTATTGAATATTTAATATGAGTTTGTTGTGCACACACAAGGCAAGTATTAAATATTTCAGATGTTATTTTTATTACATATGATGTTTATAAGAAATTGAACATTACTTTTTTGTTGTGCACACACAAGGGCTGTAGTTTTCTCTTTACTCATATAGAAATGATGGGTCTAACTTAACTTAAATCATTTTAATTCAGATGTGCACACACTTGACCATTATGATTTAAGAGGCAAAATATAAGGAGTTGCATAGTTAATGTAATTGACAAAAGTTGTCTACCTATTTCTTTATATATAGTTTGTTGTGCACACACAAGGCTATATACATTTGAAATGGGATCCCTATTCTCACTAGTATATCTTTAATTAGATTTTACCGAACTATATAGGTGGGGGTAATATAGTTTGATAAAAATAGTGGGAGATACCAATTTAAAACAAGACCTAAATTATTTTGGTAATTAATAAAAGAATATATGCTAAAATATTGTTAAACACAAATTTATTTACAGAATTTTACAATGTCTAAATTACTATCACTGCATAGCATATTAGATGCTAAATTAACCGGACCGTATTAAAAGGGATTGGTTAAGGAATTTGAGAATAGTTCTTACGGCTGAAAAGCTATCTTATGTCCTTAATACGCTTATCCCTGCAATGGTTGCAGACAATGCCTCTGAGGAAGAGATTGTTACTTTTAGAAAGTGGTAAGATGATGCACAGTTGGCTCAATGCATCATGCTCTCATCTATGAGTAACGAGCTTCAGCGTCAACATGAAACTATGGATGCTCCTACTATACTCTTACACGTCAATTAGTTGATGGTGAGAAAAGTAGGACTGATAAATATTAGATATCTAAGGAGCTCTTCCGATCTAGAATGACCGATGACACTATAGTACAGACAAAAGTCTTTAACATGATCAATTTGATTGAACAATTAGGACAACAGGTTTTGTAATGGATGGAGAGTTGAGCCAAGATTTGATCTTTTAGTCACTATAGACTCCTTCTAACAATTGTTGTGAATTTTTCATATGAACAAGCTAAAGATCAGCCTTACTGATTTGCTTAACATGTTGAAAAATGTTGAGAGTCACTTTCCAACCAAGAAAGACTAAGTCTTACTGATAGGGGCTAAAGGATCTTCTAAAAAGAAGAACGATTCAAAGAAGGTAAATAGAAAGGCAAAAATAAAGGATAATAAGAACAAAACTGATACGGACAGCAAAGGATTTTACTTCCACTTCAATAAGCCTGGAAACTGGTATGGAAACTACGAGAAGTATCTTATAGAGGCTAATCAGAAGATTTTGTTCATGAATGAAATAATTTTTTCTTTAAGTCAAGGTTCTAATTAGGTATTGGGTACCAGCTTTGGTTCTCATAAATATAGAGTTATGAAGGAACCAAGCAGAAGTAGAAAGCTAAATAAAGATAAGTAATTATATGTGTGGGAAATGAAGCAAAGGTTGTTGCATTAGCCATAGAAACTTATAGTTTAGCATTGCCTACGGGCAAATCTATTAAGTCAATAAGTTGTTTTTGTATTCCATTTCTCGTTAGAAACATTATTTCCATTTTGTTGTTGGACAATGAAATCTTTGGTATTATATTTAAGAACAATTGTTGTTCAATTTATAATAATAATATTTTGTATAGAACTGAAATATTACTTAATGGATTTTGTATACTTGACTTACTTGAAAATAATTTTGCATATTGAACAAATTAGTATAAGAAAAAGAGATGATCATTCAAAGAGTTGAATGCGTGTATTTGCTGAAATATAAGTGTGAATTATTTAAAAGGTTCAAAGAATTTAGAAGTTAAACAAATTGGCAAAGTATTAGGATTCTTTGATTAGATTAAGGAATAGATACTTGTGCAATGAGTTTCGAGATCATCTCAAATGGTTTTCTCATAATGGACGCCTTCTGATACGCAATAATTGATTGATGTATCTGAAAGGAAACATCGTACCTTGTTGGACATGTTGCGGTCTATAATGATTTTACCGACATTCCAGTATCCTTCTAGGGTCATGCCCTATAAATGGTTGCATATCTGCGAAAAGGTAACTTCAAAATTCAACCCCAAGACTCTATAAGAGTTATGGATAGGGAGGATTCCTAATCTTAAGTATGTTAAGATAAGGGGTTGTCCAGCTTATGTGAAAGGGTTTCAAAGGATAAGCTTGGGACAAGATTTGACAAGTACATATTTGTGGGACATCCTAAATTAAGTTTAGGGTATATGTTCTATAATCCTACTTAGCAAAAGGTGTTTGTTGCTAAACATGTTGCCTTCTAAGATAAAGATGTTTATCATTAAAGGGGCTAGTGGGAGGATAATACATCTTGAAGAGTTCAAGAACCACAAAATACTATAAGTCAAATAAGAGAAACTTGTAGATAGACCTATTGTACCACAACAGAATTGTAAATCTAGAATAGTACCAAAGATACCTGGGAGGATTCATCATAGATGATGATGATGAGGTACACATCATAGAAGATGATGATCCAGTTATATACGATGAGGTAAGAGTTGTAGACACTCAGAGAAATAGATTAAAACAAGCTTCTCAAATGTGAAACATTCATTTTGATGAAACAATCAAAAGAGTTTGATTTTATCAAAAGCAAGAATGAACCTAGTGTGTACAAAAGGGTCAGTAGGAGCGTCGTGACATTCTTAGTATTATATATTGATATACTATGAATAAGGAATGACATGCCAATGCTAGAACAGTAAAAATAAAGTTGTTGAAACATTCCTCCATGAATGATTTGGGAAGAGTATCGTAATTGGGGATACAAATCTATTTAGAAAGACTTAAGAGGATGCTTGACTTAACCCAAGGAACGTATATTCATTTGATGCTAAAGTCGTTTAGCATGGCAAACTCCAAGAGATGTCTCATGTTGATGAGCCATGCAATGTATCTCTCTTATTAGTCCCCATAGACTCCTGAAAAGAGAGATCACATGAGTGACAATCATGTATATAATGATATATATGAGAGCTGATGTTGATCGGTCATATTTTGGAGAAGATCACTGTAAGACAGTGAAAAACATCTTAAAGTACTTAACCGACACTAAGGATGTGATTAAAATTTATGGTGGGTCTAAATTAAAACTAGAGGGCTTAACAGACTCACGTTTTTCAGATATACCAAGACGATAAAAAATCCACTTTAAGGTAAAGCGTTACCTTGAACGGTGGTACAGTGAATTGGAAAGGTTTTAATTAGCAAAGAGTTGCTGGTTTAGTGATAAAGACAAAATATATAGCTATAAATGAAGCTACAAGTTGATTCTTTGGATGAAAAGTTTATTACAGAACTAGGAATAGTTTCTAAGTCTCATCTTGGATCTAAACATGTGTTGTGACACTTTCATTTGATTATAGGAATCATTGAAAGATGGGAAATCACTATAGAGATAGTGGACTCTCAAGAACAACATTACATATTCATTAACTAAAACTTATCCAATAGTAGGATAATCGTCACTTAGAGAAGAAGGGTATGAGATACCACGGCGATTGGCTTTAGTGCAAGTGGGAGATTGAAAGTAGTATGCACACAAGCCAATCATGTTTGATGATAAAGCATATACTTTGTAACAATCTTATTCCTTTATTAATAAAAAGTATTAATTTATTAAAGGCTTTTAATTATCTACATGATGCTGTTTTATAATATGTGATAAACCCATTATTTTAAGTAATGCCTTTAGAATAATGATGATGATCATTCTAATGAGATCTAAATTCTTAGAAAGCTTAAAACTAAAATAGTTCCCAATCATTGGATTACTAAATTGTGGATTAGTGAATCTGGATGGATTAGTACATATGTTGCTTGCTCATTAGATGATGATGATTGATCTCATGATCATTTGTGTGGAGACACTAAAGCAAGTATGTAGGTGCTTATTAGAGAATAAGTTCACTGAACGTGGCTCGCTAAGGAATACCTAATGGAGTTTTACTTGTCTGTCAATAGGAATTCCTATAGTGATAGTAGTACAAGTGATCCTTGGACTTGAGATCATCATAGTATCTTGTGTATGATGAGTTATACTTTGACTTATTCTTTAAGACCCTTAGGGTATATCAAAGGGTATGATTGGGTATAATAAATTATACGTGGCGATAATATATGATCAATAAAGAATCTATCACTTCTAGTAAAAGAAGAGAAATGTCCTATGTGATTCAATAAATTACAACCCAGTAGTCCTTGGCTAAGGCAGAATAAAATTAGAAAGTAGTTTCTAATTTGTATTATTTAGAGTTGCACATTTAAGAGTCGAAATACATATAATTAAATAAAATAAGACTTGACAGTAATTCTATGCCTTTTATTTAATTGGGACATTGTATGGTGGAAGGATTGAATTGTACGGTAACTATTTACTCAAAGGTTCTTTTATGATTAATGTTAAAATCTATATTATCTGGAAAGTCATTGATCGCTAGGGAGGCTTATCCCTATTGTAGAATAAATATTATTTATTTAAATAAATTAATAGTTTAATTTATTTATTTAAATAAGATTAGAATTTTTCTAATTGATTTATTCACAACCGGTTTAATATGGAGAACCTAAAGGGTAAAACCATAAAAGGAAAAATAATTATTTAAGAAGTTAATGGCATAATCGTAATAATATATTATGTGTATTTAATTTAATCTATGGTGATAAAATAAATTAAATAGCTTAAAATTTATTATTTAATATTTTGAAAATATTAAATATATATATATATATATATATATATATATATATATATATATATATATATATATATATATATATATATATAAGAGGAGTCTTATTAATATTATTACAATTATTATTATTTTAATTTCTTAAGAGTTGGAAATTATTTAATAAAAGTACTCTCATATATCCTAATAAGATTAGGAGGCTAATTAATTAAAAAAATTTAATTAATTATTCCTAATTAGATTGGAAGCATAATTAATTAAAATAAAATCTAATTCTTTAATTGTTAAGGAGGGTTGCCTACATCTATAAGTAAGAGGAGTCTTATTATGGGTGGGGTTGGTTGACATTTTTACAACACACGTGAATACATAATTTCAATAGTTGGAAAAGTACACATTTTTCTATGAGAGATAGAAAAACTAGGATTTTGTCAAATACCCATCTTTTTGAATCTTTCTTCTTCCTTGGTGGTTCACCTCTAGAGGCCAAACACTTGAGTGGCTAACGTTGATCAAAGGAAGGAATCAAACCTGATGGATTCAAGTTGAGCGCGAAAGGATTTGGACGTGAACTTGTACTTGAGAAAACTCGAATCTTCAAGGGTATAATTCTTTATTTTTTATCTTTTCGTTTAATTAATAATTGTGCATAAAGGATGATCCGAGTATATGGTTTGTAAAATTTTAAAACTCTATTTTTCCATGCTTTCGCTTATTTGTGCAATTTGATTGCGTTCATGAATATTACAAACCTAACAGTATCAAGACCTTCGACAGAATATTTGGTGGCTGAACATGAAGAGAGAGATAGCAGAATATGTAAGTAGGTGCTTAACTTGTCAAAAAGTTAAGGCCGAACATCAACGACCAAGCGGCTTGTTACAATCATTGGAAATTCCGGAATGGAAGTGGTAACACATCACAATAGATTTTGTGGTTGGACTTCCAACTACACAGAAAGGGTACGACGCTATTTGGGTAATAGTGGACCGTTTGACGAAATCGGCTCACTTTTTGCCAATAAGAGTCAAATTTAATTTAGATTAGTTTGCTAAACTTTATGTTAAGAAATTTTTTTCCAAACATGGGGTACCAGTTTCGATAGTGTCAGATCGTGATCCACGATTCACATCAAATTTCTGGAAAAGTTTACAAGAATAGATGGGAACACAATTGAAGTTAAGTACAACTTATCATCTACAGACAGATGGGCAGAGTAAAAGAACAATTCAGACGTTAGAAGATATATTAAGATCTTGCGTCATGGAGTTCAAAGGTAGTTGGGATTATCATCTACCGCTAGTAGAGTTTGCATATAACAACAGTTTTCATGCAAGTATAGGCATGTTGCCATACGAAGATTTAAATGGGAAGAAGTACAGAACACCACTGTGTTGGGATGAAGTAGGAGAATGTCAAATGATAGGACCTGAATTGGTACAACAAACAACAAATATAGTTAAGTTGATACGACTGCGACTGGTAGTAGCTCAAGACAGACAGAAAAAAAAGTATGCAAATCCTCATCAAATGAGAAGAGAGTTTGAAGTCCGCTCATATGTATTTCTAAAGGTATCTCCCTATAAAGGAAAGATACACTTTAGGAAGAAGGAAAAATTAGGTCCAAGGTTTATAAGACCTTTTGAGATATTAAAAAGGGTAGGAGAGTTAGCTTACGTGGTAGCATTACCTCCAGAATTAGAACGCATACACAATGTGTTTCATGTATCTGTGTTACGTCCTTATAAGCCAGATTATAAGCACGTAATAGAATATGAGCCTATTCATGTTGAGAAAGACTTGACGTATGAAGAAATGCCTATGCAAATCATTGATAGAAAATAGCAAGTTCTAAGGAATAAAGTTATACCTTTGGTGAAAGTAGTATGGAGAAACCACGATGCTGAAGAAGCAACGTGGGTACTCGAAGAAAAGATGAAGAAGAATTACCCTCAGTTGTTTGACTAACTTATGTCGAGATTCTTGGGACAAAATCCTTATAAGGGAGAAAGAATGTAACAACCGAGAAAATTGGATTATAATGTAAAATAATTTTATTTGAATATATAATGAATAAAATTATATTATATGTTATTTATAATGAGTAAGCATGATGAAAGTTATTCTATAACCTAAAAGAGAGGTATGATAGTAGTATTCTTAATTAGTGCTAGAAAAAAGGTGTTTGAATTTCCAAGACAAAAATAAAAGCTTTTCGAGAAATTCTCTGAAAAATACTATTTATCCATTTCTGCTCGGGAATTATTTTTGAACTTCCGAGAAATATGTAACGATAGAATGATAAGGAAGGATGGATTATCTAATAATTATTCAATTATGACAAACGCAATTTTTCGCCTGCGTACTAAGTTCGAGAATGTTAAGGAAAGTGAAGATTTGAATAATTGATGGTTGTATAATAAGAAAGTTTTTATACGAGGGAATGAATACGAGTATAATACAAGGTATTGTACAAGTATATATGAAAGATAACATAACGTATATGATGAATGTTATACGAACTAGTATACGAGGATTATATGTTAAAAGCTGAAACCATTATTAATGGACTAGTAGGATTTGAATATGAATTTGGCAAGCCCAAGTGAAAGATGAGTGAGGCCCAATGACAAAATTAATCAAGGCCCAAAGGTAATGTAATTCAAGCCCAATGTTAGGCCCAAATTGAATTAAACCTAAGCCCGAACCAAGAATCGAACCTGTGGATCGAATTGATGGGTTACTGGATAGGCAAAACCCATGGGGCAAACCATATGGGCCCCCATGGTGAGTCATGGCTGGCCACTTGGTGACCAAGCAAAGGAAAAAAACTTAGTTTGCAAGTTTGGAATAGTAAAGAGGTGGAATAGTAAGGAGGTTAGGTGACCATTTGACCCTTTTGCCCTCACTTTGCCAAGTCTATAAATAGAAAGCTTAGGTTTCATTTGTTGGTTATTTGAATTCACCAATACCTAAAGCCTTATATTAAGAGAGAAAAGTCAGAGCTATTTCAACTAATCCAAGAAGAAGAAGAAAGCTAAAACCTCAAAAAGGTAAGGAAACTTTAACCTTAATCTTCATCTCTTCAATTGTAACCTTGATAGAGAAGTGGTTATTGGTGGAGCATGTATCTTAAAAAGTAACAAGGATAGCTATTAGTGGACTTTTAACATTAATAATCATGTTACATGTGGAATCATATTCAAAGAAGTAAGAACTAATGAAGAAAACACGAATATTTAACACATGTTGTTGATGGACAAGTTTAAAACCATCGCGTATAGGATTAGATGCTATATGCTCGGTTAGGATGATAGATGTTTGAATAATGGAATGAATCCATTTTGAATGGAGTAAAAATCTCAAGTAACGAAGTTATAGAGAAATTTACGAGATTAGACGATAATCGTCGAAATCGCAAAATTCTTGGAATGATAGTCAAAAGTCGTCGTTTAACTTAGAAACCTTAGTTTTCAATGGCGTATTGTAGAACTTTACATTTAAGAGTTGTGAACTCAAGAATGGTCAAATTTCTACTTAAAACGAAGAAACAAGCTTTGAACGTTCACGAACGTTTAACGAACGCGTAATAGAAAATTAAAATTGTGAATTTAATGTTAACAAATTCAGAAAGTTAAGTTATCCTAATGAAATCAAATTATGCAAGATATTTGAGATAATGGCTTTTGAACGAGCCAATTCTGACTTATAACGATTAAGTTACGAGCCCGAAAAGAATTTGAAATGAAAACCTTTAAAAAATTCAAAGGCTTAGGGTCGGCGCCGCAGCGTAGCCCAAGCCTATGAAAGTGGCGCCGCAGTGCCATAACTGGATCCCAATAACTGAAGAGTTGTGCTGCAGCGCGGAATATAACAAAGAACATGACACCACAACGTCGGTCCTAGACAAGAGACAGAGAAGAATTAATATTAATACAAATTAAAGGTATGTTGATTGAAGGTGAATTATGACCTTAATTAAACTTAAAGAAACATCTTAAAAGATGATTAAAACCTTAAGTTTAACATTTAAAAGTTAACAAAAGGTTAATTAAGAAAATGTAAACATGAAGTAAGTTTAATAAGACGGTAAACTGTACGCACGTTGAATGGATGTTTGAGATTGCTTGAAATATAATTACTTACACATTGAATAAGCAAAGTCATTTATAACAATTAAATGTTATAAAATTTAAATAAACATTAACTAAACTAACGAATGTTAATAACTTAAGCAAGCGGATAATTAGAAGAAGAAGAAGGAGAAGTTAGGTTAATTACAATACTTATTGATTGATTATGACCTAATGTGGTATGCTATGTAATTATGTGATGTAGAATCTTTAAAGACTTACAAAGAAAGTGAATTAACAGTAGAAGACGCTAAAGGCAAGTGTTTTAAGCCCTTTGTCTATGCTTAATTTGGACAAGCTTTATGATTCATGTATCATACGTATGAATTGACGTAACAAAGAAGTTAAGGCCATTTTCTTCGGCAAGACTTAGAATATTTGGTAAATTTCATTATAATCTATCAAAATATTATTGGTATTGCTATCTTATGCCAACTGTTTTGGTATAGATTTCAAAGGAAGACTGAGTATGAACAAACAAATGTTTTGTCGTAAAGCAATTGGCACATGAGATTGCCAAAGCTTAAACGTAGATACGTTTAATGTAGTAGTGTTGTACAACATAGAGTACTATAGGCTGATCACCTAGACGTGCTCGTAAGAAATGTCAGATTTACAAACTTTGTGTCGGGTTGTCATTTTTAGAGAAAGAATGAATGAAATGCTCAAGATCTTTGACCAAACTAAATGTTTAACCAATGATATTCATCGCTAAACATTTTAAAGAAATAAGGAGTGCTATTTTGAATTATCTATAGTACTTCATAACTATTGATTCAGTTATAGAAGATATATATTCATATGATTTCGGCATGTTGCTCGATTATAACTGTTATACTTGATGAGTTAGTTATTCTCACCCTTGCTTGAACCATATGAATGAAGTTAAAAATGAACGGACCGAAGGATCTAGTAAGGATAAAGGGAAGGCTAAGGCAGACAAGTAGTTATCTTTGTAATAGAATAGTATTACTTTTGTATAAATTTGATACTATGACAAAGAGCATATGTAATGGTTACAAAGAACCTGGGAAGGAAAATATTATTATCTAATATATAGAAGACATATTTACTCTATTGAAGTATTTCGATGGAATGTATGTGTGAACAGTAGCATCGTGTAGCACCATCTATCGGGTTAGAAGATACCCGGATTTAGGGGCGTCACAGAAATCATTAAACCAGGACCCCGACAATAGCATCGGGAAATCATCAAATCAGAACCCCGACGATAGCACCGATAAATCATCAAGTCAGAACCCCGGCGACAACACCGAGAAATCATCAAATTAAACCTCAAAAATAACCCCGGGATATCAAATCAATCTTTGGAGATAACCCTGAAGCATTAAATCAATCCCCGGAGATAACCCAGAGAAAAAATAAAATCAGCTGTGATCAAGCCTCGCTGACAGCCCCGAAGGACAGCCAAAAGCCCCGTTAACCCTCGAAAAGGCAAAATGGTCATTTTGACACGTCAATTTCAACAAACATAAAACAGCTACAAATAGGGTTAAAAAGAGCACCCATTGCAGCATTTTTGAGCGCAAACTATGCAAAACAGCTCAACGGACTACTTGCGAAGACTCAAAGATGCTATTCTGTTCATGGACCAATATTCCTAAATTTAAAAAAGGGCAAGCCCTATGTCATTGTGTAGCAATCGGAGATAGATTTTCAGAATGGTATGGCACATGTCCATCGAATTCCCAGATTATAAGTTATAAGCGTTTCAGCGGACTGCACGTTAATCGGGATTACACGTATTTTGAGGCATCGAGGCCCACTAGGCCCTTCTGCAGGTGTACCTGTGGAATCCACAGGTGTACCTGCGAAATCCACTGGTCTACCTGTGGAAGGCGTGTCTTTAAATACAAGAATAAGAAGAAAAAAAAGAGAGAGAAAGAAAGAAAAAGACGGATTTCACGCCAGAAATCGGTCGAATCTTGCTTTCAAACCTGTAAACTTCAATTGTAAGCTTTCATATACATATATCTATTACAACATATGAAGTTTTAACCGGTGGAAATCAAGTCTAAGAGCGCCAAAAGCCGTTCGATAGCCCTTCTCGTGCAAGGCCGTAAGATTTCTTCAAGTTTTTTTTCCTCTTTTATGCATATATATAACTAATATTTATGTATATTAGTTAGTTTTACCGGTTGAAATATCAATCTTTTACTTTTTCTTGCGTCATATATATATATATATATATATATATATATATATATATATATATATATATATATATATATATATATATATATACGATCTTTTGATTCGAAGTCAAATTATACTGTTTAATAGCGCCTGGATTGCAAATTTGTGGCCTTTTACTGTTTTAATATATATAAGTAATATACATATATTATTTAATCTTTATATAATTGTTTATATATATAAGCTTTATTTTTTTATCTGTGTATATATATATATATATATATGTAAGACCCTAACTTTTATAAATAAAGATGAATTTTCTATAAATATTATTTTTGAATATTATGGAGTGAAATTGATATAATGTTATAGTTGTGGGTAATATTTATAAATTTTGCAAAGTACGTAAGTTGCTATATAATTTTTAATTGGTCGGGGAATATTCGTTTTAACAGAGAATATTCGTACGACGACACAATCATTGGTGGACCCCACAACAGAATTATTGTCGGATTGAGAAAATGACAAAAATACTTTATGAAAATAACGACAGAAGTTTTACCATTAATACTGTTGAACTACTCGGTAGTAAAAGTACAGTAATACGCATGGTTGCATAGTAGCACACGGTATTGATTATTGATGCTTACGTGATAAGTCACTCAGTTTTGTTTTATTGGTATTATTAATGTAATAAAATAGAAAAGCTTTTTATATAAAACAGAATACTTTTATAAAGTTATTCGTTTTATTAGGCTATTAGTAAAATCTTTTTATATAAAACAGAATACTTTTATAAAGTTATCTGTTTTATTAGAAAATAATTAGAATATATTATATTTTATTATGCATAGTGTTTGCATAGTGTCTGCATAGTATTTGCATAGTAAAATCTTTTATAAAGTTATTTATTTTATTAGATTATAAATAGAATATATTATATTTTATTTAAAAAATTTTGCTTTAAATATGGACCGTCAGATTAAAGTAAATTAATCTCGACCGTTCATGAGTTAGTTACTATGCAGTCTATTTTTCTATAAATAGAAGCTCATTCCTTCATTATTTCTTACGAATTTATTAAAACTCTAGAGAGAGTTCTTCTTCTATAATCGTGAGCGTATTTATTTAGAGTTTAAGAAAGCTTTGAGCGTAGTGCAAGTTTTCTTCGAGTATATCCTCGCCCTACTAGTCGGAATACTCTTCTTTCAAAGGTAAGGGATATTATTTGTTGTACTCGTAAAGGGTATTCTTTCTTTCTTAATCATAAAGAGAACTTCTGTTATTCCATTCTTTATTATTATGTTGGAATAACCTGTATATGCGGGCTACCCTATACTTGGTGAAATTCTTCTATTGTTTCATTCTTTATTATTCTGTTGGAATATCCTATCTGCGCGTTTACGCCAAACCTGGTTCCATTATTTATTATTCTGTCGGAATATCCTGTCTGTGCATTTTACGCCGAACCTGGTTCCATTATTTATTATTCTGTCAGAATATCATGTCTGTGTATTTTACGCCGGACCGGGTTCCATTCTTTATTATTCTATTGGAATATCCTGTCTGTGCGTTTTACGCCGGACCTGGTTCCGTTATTTATTATTCTGTTGGAATAACCTGCCTGTGCGATTTATCGCATGCATGGTGATTTCTTTTGTTATTCCATTCTTTATTATACTCAGCTGGTTAAAGCTTTGACTTCTATACTCCATAAAATTAGTGGAATATCTTTGATATTTGCGCTTCATCCAGTATCTTTTCATGTAAATATTCTTCTGAGCATTCTTGAATTTTACTCTACAAAGCAGTATCATGTTGACAATTTGGACGTTATCAGTTCCTAGATAAATTAATTCTTGAACTTGTTTTATTGAATTCTTATATCATTGTCATCATCCTCATGCTTATATTATGTTGAAAGTCATTTGTGGCCTGTAGTGCATAGATGGACTTGGTATGATTATGACCAGGGATTATTCGGTATAATCATAACCGTAATGTTACAAATGATGTGAAAAAAGTCCTCATTGGCCCGTAGTGCATTGATGGACAGTTTTTGGTATGATTATGGCTATGGATTTTCTTTGGCCGTAGTGCAGAGATGAATTATTTTATGGCATAATCAGGACCGTTGATGAAAACATGATTATCTTTAGCCGTAGTGCATGGATAATTCGTGGTCGTGATACTAAAGAATATCCTTGGCCGTAGTGCAGGGATGATTCAATGATGTGGATTATTTATTAAGCTGAGTCTCAGCGATAAAAGTTATAAAAAATCTTTTAAATCATAAAAGATAGTAGATTTTATTCTCTACTTGACTCTTTTAATGGATTGCTTGATCCGCTGCAGTTAAACTTGATGTCTATTGTATTTTATTAGTTTAACACTGTTGAAGACTAATGATAATTTATTTTGCATTATCTTAGTCATAATATTTCTTACTGGGCTAGTTGAGCCCACCCTTTCTTTCACTGTTCTCTTCAGGAAATGAGAATATAGTTGGGACGAGTCGGGAAACAGAGTGATGGACCAGATGATAACATTGGTAGTCCTCACTATTCTATGTAATAGTGTGATAATAATTGTAATGAGGACTCCTTTTGAGTTTGTATACTCTCTAGTAGACAATATTTGTATCCAAACTCACAGTTTATGTTTTGTCGTATTGTACACGACAGTTGTATTATTAAGTTATATTTGAATTCTGTACCATGTATCTGGCGACTCAAGATGGGTGATGTATATCTAATTTTGGGGGCGTCACAGTTGGTATCAAAGCTTAGGGATATGATCCCTGGCTGAGATGTGAGACAAGAACTAGGAGGGGAGAGACGGAGAATTCCTTCGCTAGTATGACCTACCAAAGTTTATTTGGTATTTAATTGGTCGGTCAGAGTATAGAGATAATATATGATATGTTAATTAACCCTTGTTTTGTTGCAGTATTTGAAAATGACATCTGAAAATGTTGAGATAAGCAATGGAGCACAGGAGACCGTTGAGTCTCCACAGATCAATAATCAGGATAATGTGCAATAGGATGGCGATAATCCTCCTGTAAACAACAACACTGATCAATTGACGAACGACGGTAAGTTTAGGAGTTTTTTAGAATTCATGCAACATCAGACGAAGGCAACTCTTGTTCATAATGCAGGTAAAAATAATGGCAACCCACGGTTGGTCACCGCTAAGCAATTCAAGGAGCTGGGACCACCGGAGTTTTTGGGAAAGCCAGAACCACTTAAGACAGAGACGTGGTTAAAGCAAATCACCAAGATATTTGATGTCTTGGGATGCTCTGAGGAGCACAAGGTTCCCTTTGCCACCTTTATATTGCGTGAAGAGGCAGATCACTGGTGGGAATCTGTAAAACGTACCCAACCTGACGCACTCAAGATGTCTTGGGAGAAGTTCCAAGAGCTGTTCAATGACAAGTACTTTTCCGAAAGAATTCGTCACATGAAGGAGGTGGAATTTATCAAGTTAGAGCAAAATAACATGACCGTGTCGCAGTACGAAGCCAAGTTTGCCGAGTTGTCCCGATTTGCGTCCCACTTGGTTGATAATGAGGAGAGAATGACGCGAATGTTTCTAAGAGGTTTGAAACCTGAGATACGTCAATATCTTATCTCTCATAAACTGTGTTTGTATTCAGATGTTATTAATAGGGCTCAGTTATTGGAGCGCGATAACGAGTCAACCCAACCTGTTATGCGAATTCAAAGTAACCAAACCACTAAAGTCAATCATTGTCATATCAAGCCATAAGTAAAAAGCTCTGAGCCTTTATCTGGTGACTTCCTTGTGTGGAATGCACCGAAGCTAGACTTTCTGTAGGCGACGTTGTGAATGATGATGGCAAATTGATAGGTATCAATGTAACGTGCTATCCAAGTCTTGGATGAGGGTCAGAGTTTTGAACGATATTTCTATTGTTAATAAATTTCCTGACGCATTCTTGAAGACTTCTTAGCCTACCCCAGAGCGTGAAATCGAATTTTGTATTGATCCCAGTACAAAACCCATTTCTTAAACCCTTAAATATTTCTTCAACTAAAACGAACGTATTATGCGCCAACGACGTTGGCTCGAGCTATTGAAGATTATGATCGTACCATTCAATATCATCGTGGAAGTGCGAACGTGGTAGCTGACGCGTTGAGTATAAGATCGTATGCGAGTGAGATGTTGTTAACACAAAGATCCATTTCGTATAACTTACAAATAATGAAGATAGAGTTAAAGACTCTAGGGACCCACGTGAAGATAACGAATATACGATTAGAATCGACTTTAATCGATAAAGTTAAAACCGCTCAAGCTACATACTCAGAGCTGATGAATGTGAAGAAGAAGGTTCAAGAGGGCGTTATTCTAGAAGCAAGAATCGATGAAGAGAGAAAATCTCAACCCTCGATTTAATTGACCCATTTGAAATCCTCGATCGAGTAGGAACTGTGGCTTATAGACTCGTTTTACCGCCAAGTATGTCGCGTGTTCATAACATTTTTAACGTATTGATGTTACGTAAATATGTGGACGATCCGAACCACATTATTGATTTAGAACCGGACGGGATAGCAGATAATTTAACGTATGAAGATGTACCTGTTAAAATCCTGAAATATATTCAACACTCAAAGGTTATACCTCAAGAGTTAGAATCTGACGAAGTGTCCTCATCTGTTCGGCATACCAGGTACGTACGTAAATTTTGAGGGCGAAATTTCATAAGGAGGGGAGATTGTGAAACCCTAGATTTTATGAATAAAGATTTATTTTTTTCAAAATATTTTTTTAAATATTATGGTGTGAATTTGAGATAATGTTATAGTTGTGGGTAATATTTATAAATTTTGCAAAATATGTAAGTTGTTGTATTATAATCGATTGGTCGGGGAATATTATTTTTGTCGGGGAATATTCGTACGTCGACACAATTATTGGTGGACCCCACAACGGAATTATTGTCGGATTGAGAAAACGACAAAAATATTTTATGAAAATAACGACGAAAGTTTTACTGTTAATAATGTTGAACTACTCGGTAGTAAAAGTACAGTAATACGTGCGGTTGCATAGTAGCATACGGTATTGATTATTGAGGCTTACGTGATAAGTAACTCAGTTTTGTTTTTTTAGTATTATTAACATAATAAAACAGAAAAACTTTTTATATAAAATAGAATACTTTTATAAAGTTATTCGTTTTATTAGGTTAATAGTAAAATCTTTTTATATAAAATAGAATACTTTTAAAAAGTTATCTGTTTTATTAGATAATAATTAGAATATATTATATTTTATTATGCATAGTATTTGCATAGTGCCTACATAGTGTTTGCATAGTAAAATCTTTTATAAAGTTATTCATTTTATTAGTTTATAAATAGAATATATTATATTTTATTTAAAAATTTTTACTTTAAATATGGACCGTCAGATTAAAGTAAATTAATCTCGACCGTTCATGAGTTATTTACTATGCAGTCCATTTTTCTATAAATAAAAGCTCATTCCTTCATTATTTCTTACGAATTTACTGAAACTCTAGAGAGAAAAACTATAGAGAGAGTTCTTCTTCTATAATCTTGACCGTATTTTTTTAGAGTTTAAGAAAGCTTTGAGCGTAGTGTACATTTTCTTCGAGTATATCCTTGCCCTACCAGTCGAAATACTCTTCTTTCAAAGGTAATGGATATTATTTGTTGTGCTCGTAAAGGGTATTCTTTCTTTCTTATTCATGAAGAGAACTTCTGTTATTCCATTCTTTATTATTCTGTTGGAATAATCTGTATATGCGGGCTACCCTATACTTGGTGAAATTCTTCTATTGTTTCATTCTTTATTATTCTGTTGGAATATCCTGTCTGTGCGTTTACGCCGAACCTAGTTCCATTATTTATTATTCTGTCAGAATATCCTGTCTGTGCATTTTACGCCGGACCTGGTTCTATTATTTATTATTCTGTCGGAATATCCTGTCTATGCATTTTACGCCAGACCTGGTTCCATTCTTTATTATTCTGTTGGAATATCCTGTCTGTGCGTTTTACGCCGGACCTGGTTCCGTTATTTATTATTCTGTTGGAATAACCTGCCTGTGCGATCTATCGCATGCATGGTGATTTCTTTTGTTATTCCATTCTTTATTATACTCAGCTGGTTAAAACTTTGACTTCTATACTCCATAAAATTAGTGGATTATCCTTGATATTTGCGCTTCATCTAGTATCTTTTCATGTAAATATTCTTTTAAGCATTCTTGATTTTACTCTACAAAGCAGTATCATGTTGACAATTTGGTCGTTATCAGTTCCTAGATAAATTAATTCTTGAACTTGTTTTATTGAATTCTTATATCATTGTCATCATCCTCATGCTTATATTATGTTGAAAGTCATCTGTGGCCTGTAGTGCATAGATGGACTTGGTATGATTATGACCAGGGATTATTCTGTATAATCATAACCGTAATGTTACAAATGATGTGAAAAAAGTCCTTATTGGCCCGTAGTGCATTGATGGACAGTTTTTGGTATGATTATGGCTATGGATTCTCTTTGGCCGTAGTTCAGAGATGAATTATTTTATGGCATGATCAGGACCGTTGATGAAAACATGATTATCTTTAGCCGTAGTACATGGATAATTCATGGTCGTGATACTAAAGAATATCCTTGGCCGTAGTGCAGGGGTGATTCGATGATGTGGATTATTTATTAAGCTGAGTCTCAGCGATAAAAGTCATGAAAAATCTTTTAAATCATAAAAGATAGTAGATTTTATTCTCTACTTGACTCTTTTAATAGATTGCTTGATCCGCTGCAGTTAAACTTGATGTCTATTATATTTTATCAGTTTAACATTGTTGAAGACTAATGATAATTTATTTTGCATTATCTTAGTCATAATATTTCTTACTGGGCTAGTTGAGCTCACCCTTTCTTTCACTGTTCTCTTCAAGAAATGAGAATATAGTTGGGACGATTCGAGAAACAGAGTGATGGACCAGATGATAGCATTGGTAGTTCTCACTATTCTATGTAATAGTGTGATAATAATTGTAATGAGGACTCCTTTTGAGTTTGTATACTCTCTAGTAGACAATATTTGTATTCAAACTCACAGTTTATGTTTTGTCGTATTGTACACGACAGTTGTATTATTAAGTTGTATTTGAATTCTGTACCATGTATCTGGTGACTCAAGATGGATGATGTATACCTAATTTTGGGGGCGTCACATCACTACTCCGATATCAAGTTTCTTTTACGGTAAGGGATATTATTTGTTGTACTCGTAAAGGGTATTCTTTCTTTCTTATTCATGAAGAGAACTTCTGTTATTCCATTCTTTATTATTCTGTTGGAATAACCTATATACGCGAGCTACCCTATACTTGGTGAAATTCTTCTGTTATTACATTATTTATTATTCAGTCGGAATATCCTATCTGTGCTTTACGCTGGACCTGATTCCATTATTTATTATTGTGTCAGAATATCCTGTCTGTGCTTTACGCCTGACCTGGTTCTATTATTTATTATTCTGTCGGAATATCCTGTTTGTGCGTTTACGCCGGACCTGGTTCCATTATTTATTATTCTGTTGTAATATCCTGTCGGTGCATTACGCATGACCTGGTTCCGTTCTTTATTATTCTGTTGGAACATCCTGTCTGTGCAGTTTACGCATGACCTGGTTCCGTTATTTATTATTCTGTTGGAATAACCTGTCTGTACGGTCTATGGCATGTCTGGTGATTTCTTTTGTTATTCCATTCTTTATTGTACTCAGTGGGTTAAAGTTTTGACTTTTATACTCCATGAAATTAGTGAAATATCCTTGATATTTGCGCTGCATCCAGTATCCTTTCATGAAAATATTCTTCTAAACATTCTTGAATTTTACTCTACAAAGCAGTATCATGTTGACAATTTGGACGTTGTTGGTTCCTGGATAAATTAATTCTTGAACTTGTTTTATTGAATTCTTATATCATTGTCATCATCCTCATGTTTATATTCTATTGAAAGTCATCTATGTCCTGTAGTGCATAGATGGACTTGGTATGATTATGACTAGGGATTATTCGGTATAATCATGACCGTAATGTTACAAATGATGTGGTAAAAGTCCTCATTAGCCCGTAGTGGATGGATAGTGGTTGGCATGATCATGACCATTAATGAATACACAAATATTCTTGGCTCGTAGTGCATGGATAATTGTGGTCGTGATACTAAAGAATATCCTTGGCCATAGTGCAGGGGTGATTCGATGATGTGGATTATTTATTAAGCTGAGTCCCAGCGATAAAAGTCATGAAAAACCTTTTAAATCATAGAAGATAGTAGATTTTATTGTCTACTTGACTCTTCTAATGGGTTGCTTGTTCCGCTGCAGTTAAACGTGATGTTTGTTATATTGTATCAGTTTAACACTATTTAAGGTTAATGATAATTTATTCTGCATTATCTTAGTCATAATATTTCTTACTGCGCTAGTTGAGCTCACCCTTTTTTTCACTGTTCTCCTCAGGAAATGAGAATATAGTTGGGACGAGTCGGGGAACGGAGTGATGGACCAGATGATAGCATTAGTAGTCCTCACTATTCTATGTAATAGTGTGATAATAAATGTAATGAGGACCCATTGAGTTTGTATATTGTCTATCTGACAATATTTGTATTAAAACTCACAGCATATGTTTAGTCGTATTTTACACGATAATTAAGTTGTATTTGAATTTTGTACCATGTATTTGGCGACTTAGAATAGGTGGTGTATACCTATTTTGGGGGCATCACAATATATATAGTTAATCATTGTGATTAAATATCAGTTTTAACTGTTTATTTGATGTAAATTTGCAATATTCAAATTTTGTTGACTAGATTTATCTAAATCTAGTCATATCTAGCTTTTAACCGGTTCAAAAGTTGCGAAACTAGAACTGTTGAGCTATAATGGCTATGATTTATCTAAATCCAGTTTTCTTTCTAGTTTGTAAATATCTAGCAACCATGCAGCCCTAGATCTTTATCTAGAGGAAGCCGGAAGCTTTGGCTACACTCATACAAGGATTTAACCGATGAATATCTTGTCTTGTGACGTCTAGAGTTAAATATGCTTTTTATTTTAATTATGCAAATTTTTAAATAATATTCTATGAGCCTAGGAATCACAAGATCTACGGTTCAATCCATGAATCTAGATCTGATTCCCATGATGGACCCTTTTCAGTTGTACAACTAGCTTGCAAATTTTATTCTTATAAATATAAGACCTTAAAATGGTTATCCGGATTTAAGGTCCCCATAATAGTGAAAATCATATGTGTGGTGCTCGGGCATACTTTGATGGCTTGCATGCCCATAAGGAGCCCGACACTTCTATGTATATTATTTTGTCGAAGATGCTTCGCATCTCGAGAATAAAATTAGGATAAGCCGAATACGGAATAAAATGGAAGTATTAAATGCCTCGATTACTATGTGAGTATAAGGGTTTGAAAAACTGTTTTCAAAACATCATTTATGTATATTTTGCTTAAAATTAAACTTTTATACAAGTCAAACCCTTTGTATATAGGTGCAAAATAGGCATAGCATTACTTCCAAATAAGTAGTTAGGCCCAATTAACTGCAATGCACACACACATACACACATTAGAGAATTAAAAAGTGTGGTAATCGTGTTTTCACGGAAGTCGAGGGGTGCCTAACACCTTCCCCCCACTTAATAAACCCCCCGAACTCTATGAAATCTCGGTTTCCAAGACTAATTAAATAGAGTCCAACAATTGGGCCATATTGCAAAATATTCTAAAACTCAGTTTAGTTGGTACAACCATTTAACTCATACCAACTGACGGCTCTTTCTAATTCCGACCAATTAAAATCAATCATTTTAAATCATCGACATTATATGTCGGTCTTTTTTCCTGAAAATCTCACCCTTCAGATCCAACCAAATCACATAGAAAATATAAAGGGTAAAAAACACATTAAGAATAGGGAGACAATGTAACAATCCAGAATTTTAATTGTAATTTTTAAATATTTATCAAGTTATATAAATATTTAATGGATGTGTTTATCGTTGAATAAATATTTATTTAATTGATTTGATTTGATTTGATTAATTATTTGTTAAATAAATAATTAAGGAAGTTAGTTATTATGAGATAGTATTCTAATTTAATTTAATAATTAAGTTAGAGAATTTATAATGATTAAATGATTTATTTAATAAATTGTTATTAGAATTAATTAAATTAAGTATGAAAACATAATTAAATAAAGTGTGACAAATAACTATATTATAAAGGAGTTTAATTTAGTTTTGCCAAACAAGGCTTAAAGATATTAAATGTTTAATTTTTAAAGGGTTTTGTCAAACGGAGCCTTATGGCTTTTGAATTTTGGATTTTGAATTATTAATAATATAAATTAAATAAATAAAATATATTTATAATCTATACGTTATACTTTGGGTAATTGATATTAGTTATTATGATTATTAAGGCCATATCAGTTTTTACTTTACGCATACATGATAGTAGTTTATTTTGTTTACGACAAATGCATTTGGCCTATACTGATAACCAAGAAAAGAAAAGTGAGAGACCAGAGAGTTTTGAGAGAGAATTGTCAGAGAAAATTGAGAAAAAGGCAAGTCTGTGATTCCAAAGCAAGTTCTATTTTTTTCAAAGCGATTCTCAGTAAAAGGATTTTCAAAGCAACAAAAGGTATTTTTCCATAATCTTAATAATTTATACGTATATATGTTTTACGTTCTGTCTTCTTGAAATTCACTCTCTGTGTATAAGGTTTTACAAAAATTGTGTGTAAACCATGTTTTTATAATGGGTTATGATATTACGTGTATTTGTAATTGTAATTGTTATAACTAGCATATATATATATATATATATGTATGTATATATGACTGTATGCTAATTACGTGTTAAAGAAAAGGAATTGGTTTTTTTCAGTAGAAATATATGCATGAACATGTTTTATAAGATAACACAATTAGTATATGTTAATTGTGAAATTGCGAAATTGAACTGTGATTATGTTAATTGAGTATGAAATAAACAGAACGTGGTTCAAAAGAATCAAATTGGTATTACAGTGTTCACTGTGTTAAACAACTGGCAATAACGAAGTTTTGAGTTTTAAAACAGTGCTTTCAAGGATTCCATTTTCTAAATTGTTGTTTAAGTTGTGCTGAATTGGTATAAGTATGCTTGGTAAAATCTATATGTGATTTACATAAGTTATATGTGTGAATTTAGCTGCTGGAAGCTGTTAATCAGACTGAAATGGGTCTTCGTGCTCGGTTTTGTAAGTTTTGGCGCCTCAGCGCCTCAGCGCCAAAGTCAGAGCCGTAGCCCAGCAACCTGCACCGCAGCGCCACAACGCCAACTTCGCGCCGTAGCGCCGCTACCTGGCATAGTTCTCGTGCCGCAGCGCCGGACACGAGCTGCAACGCGACCCACAGTGTAAACTGTGATGCCGCGGCACCGGTTTGCAGTAGGTCCAAGAATGACTTTTGTTTTGCACAAAAGTCTATAATTGTTGATGTAATGCAATATGATAATTGTTAAACATGTAATTTTGTTATTGAAGTGTTATAGTACTATGAATGAGCATATAATTAACACTTAACGAGTGTTGTTATTATCGTAATTGATATAATTTGATTATGTGATTAAGAATCAAACCCTACTTGATGTAGAGATACAGAGTGTTGATAGTGACTGATTATGTCATGATGACATATATATATATATATGTATAGTGTATTGTGATTCGAGTTGTTACGGTTTAGCCTACAAGAAAGGCAAGTTTACTTACCCTATCTCGATTATATTGAGCAAATTATTCTTGTTTTTAACTTGTTTTGTTGAGCAAGTTATTGTTTCTAATTCGATTACATTATGTAAATTTTCTAACTCCACACTTTCGTTGAGTTAGTTCTATTGTTAATATTGTGCAAGTTTAATTATCCTATCTCAATTATAATTACGCAAGTTTCTTGTATCTAGTTTGTTTATGATGATGCAAGTTGTCTAAATCTTATTCTGATATTGAACAAGTTATTGTTGTCTTTAACTTGTTATTTAGCATGCATGTTTATATATTCTGATATACTAATATTGATCAAGTTTTATCGTTCAATTTACCATTTATTATGCATGCTTAGTACTCAATTCTAAATAACCTTGTCTTAATATTGTTCAAGCAAGGTAGGTTATATTATTCAATACTTATGCTATTAGATTATTCCTAAAGCATGACCTTAGTATACAAAGTTGATTCAGTTATGATTTATTCCATAGCATAATGTGATTACCTTTTTATTCAACTAATCCTTAGTTGATGTTCGTTGAATTCCTAATTATCTTGAAACGTATCAAAACCAAACTTACTTTGCTGCAGACTTGTATTCTAAATATTGAGATGAACAACCCTATTATTAGGGGATAATTTACACTTAGCGTTGAAATGTTTGTGCACAATACATTATACGAAGGGTTGATTCCCCTAAGTACGAGGAGTCCTTATAGTCTTATGACTATTAAAGTTTAAGTTGAAAGATTACTTTTAATTGTGGACATAGTTCGTGGTCTTAGGACCCTCAAATATATGATTCAGAATTTTGATTATCTTTAATAGAACATATTGTTCAGTTCTACTGAGCCTATTATTTGGCAATTGTTGTAAAGATTTATTCATTATCATTTCAAGTGAGCGTTGTTTGGTCACTCTTGCTTATATAACTATTACAGCTAAAGTTGAGAAGGTTGACGTACCTAGCACCAATAAAGGGAAGGGAAAGATGATTAAGTATTAAAGATTTGTAATCATATTGATATTTTATTGTCAAACTTATTTGAATTATGTAATGACGTTTATTTAATTTTTTCCGCATATGAATGATTGTATTTAAATGTTAGATAACCTGGGAGATTTTTATTAATGTAATCCTTTAATGGGAAGGTTTATTATTCAATTTTTATTATAATTGGGTAGTTAGATATGAATGCTTGTATAAAGTGAACACTAAATCCTGAGGGAATGAAGTACCTGGATTTGGGGGTGTCACAAGTTGGTATCAAAGCTTTAGGTTATGAACCTTAAGTGGGGGGAAAAAGCCTTAGGAAGTAACCTTTGAAAAGATAGTGGTGATAACTCTTATCGAGTTTTAAGGAAAAAGTAATAAAACACTTGTGTACTTATGTGATTATAACGTATGTGCTCGTCAGTGTCGAGTAGTAACGATTAATAATTAAAACTTAAAAATTTTTGTTGTCAGGATGACTAATGTTGGAGAATCCAGTCAGGCTATGGAGGAAGGACCTCAGATGCCTAAAGAGGAGGAGTCTCGTGACATTTAGGTGGTTTGGGAACATGTTGGTCGGAAAATCGATCACTAAACACGTGCAAGTATACGCGGTCTAACAAGTAATACAGTGATAAGGAGAGTGTCGTACCCACGAGGAACTATGACTAATATTTACCAAGTACCGATTGTGTATCGCTAAAGCCTTATTCGAACAACAGTAAATTGAAGTGTGAATTATCTAACTAAACTAATTAACAAAGCAAGTAAATGGATAACGAATGGAAATCTAAGGAAATACAAGTTAAGGTCACAACTTCACCCCCACACAGGCATTCTGTCGAGCACCTGGCGTGTTATGTTTCATCAAACTAGCTACCCTATCTCTCTTTGGTCTTAATGGTCATGACAATTTGTCGACCGAGAACGCACAAGTGCTAATGCACCTTTGTTGAGGTATGCACAAACATATCCTCTCCAGATCCACCCTAAAGGGAATAGAACAGAAAAGAACGTCCAAGCTAGATGCAATCCTTTATATGTCTATGCGAATTAATGATAACAAGGATTTAAGCATAAGTTCTCTATCAGGTCGCACGTGGCACACAGAGATTTGTCTATTCTACGCACAACTTATGCAGTCGAAACCCACAATCACATGCTAATATATTTAGGTGTAAATCTATAATTTTTTTGTCGATATCATGTAGATTACGAAAATCATCACTAATGTCTTAGCGAGAATTATAAAGCATAAATATATTAAACCAAATCATATGGTGACAACCAAAGAGATAAAGACAGTCATTTCAAATAACAAAGGGATCCATTATAACTTTATAGCCAGTATTCAGTTCATAGTTAATAAACCAAATACAAGTAGCAAATAAGACAACATTTATAGATTACAAAATCAGAGAGGATAAATGGATAGAAGAAACTCTGTCAAAGCCCCTTCAATCTCTATGAATTCTGCTCAAATCAAGATTTCCAATCCGTGGCGCTCGTTGCTCTTGAGCTCCAAAGAAAAGCCAAACTTCTCCCTAATCTATCTAATCTATATTTACAAACATGAGAAAGGAACTAGAGAGAGAAATACAAAAGAAAAACTAAACTAAGCTAAGCTATATGATAAACATGAGAGAGAGAGAGAAATGCAGAGCTGCTTCTGTTATATATCTCCTTCCTTCCTTCGCTAGGTCAAACCAAGGCATTGGTTGTCTGGGAACCGGACCTGGCGTCGCGGCGTGGCCAAATAAGTTGTGGTTGGCGCTGCAGCGCCATGTCATCAAATAAGGAGACCGGAGCTTGCGCTGCAACGCGAGCCCAAGAAGGAATAGTGGCGCCATGGCGCGAAGATGATGTCAGCAAGGGCCAGGGAGTGGCGCTGCGGCGCGGCCAATATGCTTGGCATTGGCGCCGCGGCGCGGCTATACATAAAATGAATGTTTTTGCCCCTGAATGCTAGAAAACACTTGATAAGCCCTGCAATATGTCAATTAAGCACAACAACACTATACTCATATAAAAACATATAAACTCTACGAGAACAGACAACTATTTAAGTCATAAAATATTCGATTCGCGGGTGTAAATCCCACTCATCAAATACCCCTAAACTTAAGTCTTTGCTTGTCCTCGAGAAAACTAACTAACACGACACTAATAATAAAACATACGCGAAAGAAAACAAAAATAGTATAGTAGCATCATGGCTTTAAAGTTTGATCATAGCTACTCCCAAAGAATAGGGCAAACACAGATATGAGTAAGAGTTCATTCAATTTCAAGCATAAGACTGTATTCGATCCATTCTATGTGTGTGTGTGGAGACCAACCGTCCTAACTAATCATGGCTCAAATAAGTTCGCACAGTCGATTGCTAATACTAATATGCATACTCCGCAACCTAAGCATTCAATAAGTATTAAGAATAAGACGCAAATGTAGGAAAAGATCAAAAGACTCTAGCATGACGACAGTAAAATCTGACTCGGACAGTCCTTAATTACCTTAGGCTATTCAGAACTACCCATGAATGAGCTTTTGATCAGTGACTCCCAAGCTAGACGACTTTAGGGCACTAGGTGTATAACACCCCTGTGAATCTAATAACTCGAGCAGTAAAGGCCACGTAATCAACATAAGCCACTGAGATTTTACAACAAAAATGAAGATTATTTAGCGAGTGCATTTTATGCTCCATCTCGATATCGGTCCTGCGTTTATGGGCGAGTGCATTTTACGCTCCATCTCGACCCACCGCAAAACTTTTGATATAAACTCTTCTTTTCTATTTTTATTCTCATTTCATTCATTTTTCTTTTTTTCTGTTTTTTTAATATGTCAACATGCTAGAATATAAGATCCAAAACTGTATAAACGTCTAAGTCTTTTATTACCTTGTACAAATGAAAGTTTATAAGAGTGAACAAATTTCAAAGCAATAAACACGCGAACTAAATTCGAAAAATAACTAGTTAAAAACAGTTGGTTGGTGCGTGCTAAGAAGGACGGATCAATAACAGTCTAAATTTATCAATTGAACAACCCCTAGCTCATACATGCTTGACACGACTCTAATAGATAGTTATAGATACTTGACGCTCGTCGTCAACCACAATCAAAAATTAATGAAAACTATAACCCTTGCTAAATAGCAGCTCAAAATAGGGTAAAAAGGCCATTCACATGGCACAAGCATAAAATATGTATAAGCCCCAAAAAGATGGCTATAAACCACAATCATGCCGATAAAAATCAAAGCATTAACTAATAAAATAAAAACCAAAAACAGTTCATGGCATAATAATAATTAAAGCATAATCCTGAAGGGTAGGGTAGGAAGACAGGCAGCTCTGGAAACTGGTATGGCGTGAACTCAGCATTCTCGCCACAATAATTGGTGTAGATGATCTACATGGTGTTCACCAGCTCAGCCTGGTACTGCATAGCAATCTCCTGTCTCTGAGCTACTGCTGCAATGTGCCTCCGCTGCCTATGCGCCTTGGCATCCTATTTCTGGTGCAGCAGGGTGAGTGATGCCATGATGTCCGTTAGCAGCCCCTGTCCAGGTGGGGCTACGCCTGAAGTCTGTCCCTGCTCTGGCTCTGTAGTAAGGGGCGGCGCTGTCGGTGGTGCATAGCCTTCGCCTCTGATATGCAACTCTGTCCCGTCCCACACAATGAAGCGTGAGATCGTCTAGTGGTCGATGATTGCCATGGGAGGCAAGGCTATCTCCTCTGGCCCCCACTGAATGTCTGCCCTCTTGCAAAGCTGAGTGATCAAGGATGGATGTGGAAGCCTTGAAGCCACGGTACTCTTAATTGCCTTCATAATAGACTCGTGAATCAGAACTCCAATGTCCACCTGTAGACCCGTGACAATGGCGAAAAGCAGAATCGCCCTATCTTTGGTCACGTCGCTCAAGTGACGGGTCGGGATCATGTTAGCACATATGAAGCTGAAACACGCTTTCCCATAACGACTGAGGGCTGAAGTCGGGAAGCTGGTCTTTTCCCCAATATAGTCGTTCTTCTTCCACGCGGTCTCGGGCTTGCACAGCCTCCTAATGATGTCTTTTAGGTCGTAGCTGCGGAGCCCCGGCTCCATATAGTCCCTGCCCGCATAGTTGGGCACGACAAATAGTGCGTTGACGGCCTCACTTCCAAACGCCACTAGCTTCCCCCTAACTTGGACAACCGCGTCCCCTTTGACAATGGCATTGGCATAGAACTCCCGAACCACTGATATGACCGCTGACCTAGATGGTTTTGTGAAATGGGTCCATTGGCGTTCTTGTATCATAGTAGCTAACTCACCATCCTTTTTGTCCGGCTTGAATCCCCTCTCAAGAATGAGATTTCGGGTGCCAAATGAGCTTTTGTACCTTTTCCAGGCTTCCTCATCGATAAACTTGGCTCTATCCCAAGCCGTCGGTGGTGCCGCAGACGATGATTCTCCCATACTCAGTCTTTGTCTCTTTTGTGCCATGTCAGAATTTCAGTTGGTTTGATGCAAAAGCAGTGCCAAACTTCCCCCAAACCTAGGTCAAATAAACCCGGTGCAATAGCAATGCCAAATCAACCCCAAGTCAGTCAACTTTTCTCTCGGGCAATTCGTCGAACACCTTATGTGTGTTCTTCAAACCCAACTTGGATAACCTTTGTTTGTAAATGCTCAATCTAGATTTCTGGCAGAGGAAATCACCCCAAATAACATATGGAACCAATCCCACACAAGGAAATCACAGAAGAAGAAAACTAAATTCTGAGAATTGGCCCACTTTACCTTTAAATTCCAAACCCTAGGTTAGATCAGTTTTGGGATAAAGCATGCTCTGACAGGCAATTGATGGCACTCGATTGGTTGAAGGATTTCACTTTGTTGAAGACTCTCATTTTCGATATGATCAACCGGCAAGGCCTTTTGTGGGTTAGAAGACTGTTGGCGTGCTGCTTAATATGTCGAGAGGAAGGAGAGGTATGGCACACATGGCTGGCTAAAAACTGCACTCAAGAGTCAAAATCTCACTACCGGCACCGCGGCGCGGGATGCCCTTTGTTATTCGGCGCTGCGGCGTGAGTTAACAGGAGGTGAGACTGACTTTGGCACCGCGGCGCAAGTGAGTCTTTGTTATTCGGCACTGAGGCGTGGATGAGAGAGGTTGGACAATAAAGACATGGCGCTGGAGCACGAAGTATGGCGCTGGGGCGGGAAGACGGCGCTGCGGCGTGAAACCCAGTGTATGTAGTGGCGCCGAGGTGTGAGATGCCAATTTTTGAAAAAAAAATTCACCTGTTATTTGCGCATGCCAAGACATGAGTAAAAACTACACAACTAAAGCAAACAGACACAAAATAAACTAGACATAAGTAAAGAAAATAGATAAAATTTATACCGAGATGGGGGTGCCTCCCCCACCAAGCACTTGTTTAAAGTCGTCGGCTTGACTATAACGACACCGTTCAATCCGGCTCATAAGCGAAGATGACCTTTTCATGCCGCCTATTCATCAATTCATTTAAAGTAATTGCCGACATGGATGCATGGCCATTCTTCTGTCCTTCATCCATCCAATCATCCTTTGGCACAAAGAATCTTTCGCCACTGGAATTATCCATCAATTCGCCTATTTCATTAAGTTGAAAACGTTCTTTGCGCGCTATTGGGCCCTCATGGATGTCCACAGTTGGGAGCGTGGTTTCAGATGGAAGATCAGTATGGACTATACAACCACTGTTTAACCTCGTGTCTCCAACTTTAGACTCCACCGGTTGGCCAATCTGCACTATGACGTCTCCCTCCATAGTTGTGCGAGACTCATTGCATTTTCCTTGCGTAACCACCATGCAATACTCTACTGCTTCATCGTCGAGATCAATTACGACCGGGAGATTGCCTTACGGTGGATTTGTGATGGCATTGACGAGTTGCCCCAATTGCTTCTCAAGGCTATGCAATACGGCTTCTTGGCTTGCCATCCGAACCTCGTTTCTCTGAATAAAGTCGGTGAGAAGCTCTTCAAGCCGGTTCTCTTCTTTTCGTGTTGAGGTCTCATAAAAGCTCTCATTGGGTTGAGACGTCAACTCATAATGCGGCGGAGACTGATAGTCAAACTGAGAGGCATGATTCGGATCATAATATTGCTCTTGACTGTAGTCCCATGAGTTTGGATAACCCTGGCAGTTTGGATGATAGGAGATCGGTTCAAAGTCAGCTCGTTCCTGACAGTAGGCGTTTTGAGTAGACTGACACTCAAGATTGTCGGAAAACCTCAAGGCATTAGCAATTTGAAGTTGTAATCTCCCGAGTCCTTCTTCCGAGCTTGGTTGTGTTGTCCCCTCATAAGGCCATTGATCACATTGATCGTCCATAATCTGTAGACTTAAAGACAAAAAGAAAGGAAGATCAAACAAATAAAAGAAATAAATATATACACGTTCAAAGTAAGACTAAATTGATTTAAATCAATATTGGACAATATTAGAATAATAGTTTCCCGGCAACGGCGCCAAAAATTTGTTGGTCAGAAAACCGATCACTAGACACGCGCAAGTATAAGCGGTCTAACAAGTAATACACTGATAAGGAGAGTGTCGTACCCACGAGGAACTATGACTAATATTTACCAAGTACCGATTGTTTATCGCTAAAGCCTTATTCGAACAGCAGTAAATTGAAGTGTAAATTATCTAACTAAACTAATTAACAAAGCAAGTAAATGGATAACGAATGGAAATATAAGGAAATACAAGTTAAGGTCACAACTTCACCCCCACACATGCATTCTGTCGAACACCTGGCGTGTTATGTTTCATCAAACTAGCTACCCTATCTCTCTTTGGTCTTAATGGTCACGACAATTTGTCGACCGAGAACGTACAAGTGCTAATGCACCTCTGTTGAGGTATGCACAAACATATCCTCTCCAGATCCACCCTAAAGGGAATAGAACAGAAAAGAACGTCCAAGCTAGATGCAATCCTATATATGTCTATGTGAATTAATCATAACAAGGATTTAAGCATAAGTTCTCTATCAGGTCGCACGTGGCACACAGAGATATGTCTATTCTACGCACAACTTATGCAGTCGAAACCCACAATCTCATGCTAATATATTTAGGAGTAAATCTACAATTCTTCTGTCGATATCATGCAGATTACCAAAATCATCACTAATGTCTTAGCGAGAATTATAAAGCACAAATATATTAAACCAAATCATATGGTGCCAACCAAAGAGATAAAGACAGTCAATTCAAATAACAAAGGGATCCATTATAACCTTAGAGCCAGTATTCAGTTCATAGTTAATAAACTAAATACAAGTAGCAAATAAGACAATATTTATAGATTACAAAATCAGAGAGGATAAATGGATAGAAGAAACTCTATCAAAGCCCCTTCAATCTCTACGAATTCCGCTCAAATCAAGCTTTCTAATCCGTGGCGCTCGTTGCTCTTGAGCTCCAAAGAAAAGCCAAACTTCTCCCTAATCTATCTAATCTATATTTACAAACATGAGAAAGGAACTAGAGAGACAAATACAAAAGAAAAACTAAGCTAAGCTAAGCTATATGATAAACATGAGAGAGAGAGAAATGCAGAGCTGCTTCTGTTATATATCTCCTTCCTTCCTTCGCTAGGTCAAACCAAGGCATTGGTTGTCTGGGAACCGGACCTGGCACCGCGGCGCGGCCAAATAAGCTGTGGTTGGCGCTGCAGCGCCATGTCATCAAATAAGGAGACCGGAGCTCGCGCTGCAGCGCGAGCCCAAGAAGGAACAGTGGCGCCACGACGCGAAGATGATGTCAGCAAGGGCCATGGAGTGGCACTGCGGTGCGGCCAATATGCTTGGCATTGGCGCCATGGCGTGGCTATACATAAAATGCCTGTTTTTGCCCCTGAATGCTAGAAAACACCTGATAAGCCCTGCAATATGTCAATTAAGCACAACAACACTATACTCATATAAAAACATATAAACTCTACGAGAACAGACAAATATTTAAGTCATAAAATATCCGATTCGCGGGTATAAATACCACTCATCAGATCAACTACTTCCACGGGAGTCAGCTCCGTTGGTCATAGTGGTTGAAGATGAAGAGGATGATATGGAAACGGATGAGGAGGATCCCGTTGAGCTGCCACAGTCGAATGAGGATGAGGAGGACGAGGAGGAAGAGATTCCACTAACCTCGATCGTTGCTCGTATGTACGATGAAGTCTACGACCGCAATGTGGAACTTCAGGATACTGTCGAGGAGTTGGCAGAGATAGTAGCTGAACAACAGACCTCAATGGCACAAAAGGATGATGAGATCCTAGATTGAGAAGAACGTCTGAATAATGTTGAAGAGAAGCTGGTACACACTGAGAGAGTGAATGAACAACTGATCGAGAAGATCACAGAACTAAAGAACAAGTTATAGGAAGAATCTACTAAGAGGGCAAGAGCCAAAGACGCATATGAGGAAGCTTTTCAACGAGCCGGGATAGCAGTGAGAGATGCACAAGCAAAGAGGATGAAGATGGAAGAGATAAATAACGTATTCAACACCGTGATTAATCGAGCTTAAGATCGGGTCATGGGTTATCCGATTCAGTTCGAGACACTGCCATCCTACATATTGGATCACCGAACAATGTTCCGTATTATGGAGGAAGAGCGTCAAAAGGCTACGCAGTATCTTAGTAGGACATCGTAGGGAATGTACCTGATATGTGATTAATAAACGTTAAATAACATATAAATCCCAAGTGTTATGTAACTTATGGGATATGATGATGATGTTATCCTGGAACTTTTGTAGTTCAGGAAAGTAATGTAAATAGAAGTGATGCTATTATTTTTATGTTTTTCTAAAAGATTATGAAGGAATAAAAGTTATTATTTTATTTTATTCAAAGTGTTATGTGTTATGTGATGATTTCTTTTATGGGATGCAAGTTAAGTAGGAAATACTTAAAAGAATTGAGAAACAATTTAATGGGTGTATTTTAACAAAAAAATGCCTCCAAGATGTCAACCACGACAGAGAACCACTAAGGAAACCAACAATAACGATGCTGAAGCTAATCCCGTTCAACAGCTAGTGACGTTACTAACGGGTGCATTATAGAATCAACCGCATAATCAAGGTACAACATTTAAGGAGTTCAAGGCGGTTGGACAACCAGAATTTTGTGGGTCCATGAATCCAGTGGAGGTAAAGACTTGGATCATGGAGATAGAGAAAGTATTTAATGTTGCGAGAGTAGGGGAAGATCAGAAGACTACTTTTGCAACATTCATGTTAAAAGCAGAGGCTAGTTATTGGTGGCAGGCCAATAAAACTCGGGAAGGACAAGAAGTGATGACCTGGGATAGGTTTAAGGAGATATTCTTCGAGACTTATTTCCCAGAGAGTTTGAAGAGTCAGCTAGAGGTTCAGTTTTTAGAACTGAAGCAGGGAACGATGATTGTGTCTGAGTATGTCACAAAATTTAACGAGTTGGCGAGGTTTGTGCCATATCAAGTCAGTACAAACGAACGTAAGGCGAAGAGATTTGAGCAGGGACTGAAGCCCTAGTTGTACAGTAGGGTCTCCCTGTTCCAGCTGAAGACATTCGCAGCGATAATGGAGAAATCAATTCTCGCTGAAGGTGGAGGCGAGGCAGTAACAAAGTTCAATCAGGAGCAGAAAAAGAAGAAGAATGAGGTGGAGGTTAAGATTGGTAATGGTGGAGGTGGAAATGGTAACAACAATCTGAAGAGGAAATGGAATGGAAATGTGGGTGCTGGAAATCAACAGGGTAACCAGCAGAATAAGAAGTTTGAAGCATATGCTACATGCAGGAAATTTCATAAGGGTGTGTGCTTAATGGGGAAATGAGTATGCTTTAACTGTGGCCAGGAGGGTCACATCGCCCCAAATTGCAGTCAACCCAAGAAGAACATTTGTTTTACGTGCGGGTCCAAGGATCACTTTGCTCGTGAGTGCCCTAAAAAGAAAGCTGGAGAGGCTACATGAAGCAAGGGAGATAGCAGTGGAGGTACATGGGCCATTGCTAGGCCAACGATATCAAACAAACCCACAGCTAGAACCTTCAACATGACTGTGCAAGATGCTGTGCAATCAAAGGATGTTGTGTCAGGTATTATCCCAATCAATGATATTGATGTTTATGTATTATTTGATTTGGGTGCTACTTGCTCGTTTATATCTGATGAATTTGCTAAGAGGCTAGGATTACTTAGTGAAGAACTGAATTTCCCTTTGAAAATAGAAATTGTGAATAAAGAAGTGATTCCTGTTAGGTTCGTATACAAGAACTGTATGGTGAACATTAAGGAAAATATCATAATGGTAGATTTAATTCTGATTAGACTTGGAGAGTTTGATGTTATTTTGGGAATGGATTAGCTGTTCAATTATGGAGCGGTAATTAATTGGTAAAAGAAATGTGTAAACCTTATGACTCCGTCAAATGTAGTTTTCTATGGTAGCAAATCGCCTAGACAAATGAAATGTCTGACGATTATGCAGGCCAAGAAATTGTTGAGTCAAGGCTGTGTGGGATATTTAGGTTACATAGTTGATACTCAGAATAAGGGTGTGAAACTGGAAGAGATACCAGTGGTTAAGGAATTCGTAGATGTGTTTCTAGAGGATTTTCCAGGACTTTCGCCTGACAGAAAAATTGAGTTCGTGATCGATTTAGCACCAGGAACAACACCAATATCGAAAGCCCCGTACAGAATGACTCCGGTAAAGATGAAGGAACTGATGGTACAACTGCAGGAGCTATTAGACAAGAAGTATATTCAACCAAGCGTATCACCGTGGGGAGCACCGATGTTATTCGTGAAGAAGAAGGATGGGTCAATGCGTCTTTGCATTGATTATAGGGAATTAAACAAAGTCACTATTAAGAATAAATATCTGTTGCCAAGAATAGATGACTTGTTTGATCAGTTGAAGTGTGCTAAATACTTCTCGAGAATAGATTTGAGGAGTGGGTATCGCCAATTGAAGGTAAGGAAGGAGGACATACCTAGAACGACATTCAAAACTCGGAATGGACATTACGAGTTTTTGGTGATGTCTTTTGGTTTGACTAATGCCCCTACTGCATTCATGGATTTGATGAACAGGGTGTTTAAACCAATCTTTGACAAGTTCGTAGTGGTATTTATTGTCAATATTCTGGTGTATTCCAAAACTTAAGGAGAACACGTGGAATATTTACGTTTGACGTTGGAGACACTAAGGAAAGAAAAGTTGTACGCAAAATTCTCTAAGTGTGAATTTTGGCTCGATCGTGTACAATTTTTGGGTCATGTGATTGACAAAGATGGGATTTTAGTGGATCCATCAAAAGTTAAAGCTGTAATCAATTAGGAATAACCAAGAACACCTTCGGAGGTGAGAAGTTTATTGGGATTGGCTGGTTATTATAGACGATTTATTCAAGATTTTTCCAAGATAGCCACTCCGTTAACAAATTTGACAAGGAAAGCTATAAAATTTGTTTTGACGGAGAAGTGTGAAGAAAGTTTTCAAGATTTGAAGTTGTTAAGTGTGGCACCTTTGTTATCATTACCAGATAATACAGGAAACTTTGTGGTGTATAGTGATGCATCACATAAAGGATTGGGTTGTATCCTTATGCAAAATGGCAATGTTATTGCATATGCATCAAGGCAACTGAAGGACTGTGAGAAAGGGTATCCGACTCATGATTTAGAGTTGGTTGCAGTAGTATTTGCCCTGAAGATATGGAGACACTATCTCTATTGAGAGAAATGTGAGATATATATAGACCATAAGAGTCTGAAGTATATTTTCACTCAAAAGGACCTAAACATGCGTCAAAGAAGATGGATGGAATTGATAAAAGATTACGATTATGAGATCTTTTATCATCCAGGCAAAGTGAATGTGGTTGCAGATGCTTTAAGCAGGAAAGGTCGGGATAAGTTGATGTTGATAGCCACTCAGGAGGAGCTTATTTCAGTAATGACAAAGCTAGAGTTGGAAATAAAATTTCTAAAGGAATCCGATGAACGACTATTCCAAATAGAAGCTAGTCCAACCTTGGTGGACAAAGTTAAGAATGCTCAACTACAAGATGAAGAATGTGGGAAAATCAAAGAGAAATTTGTTGAGGGTAGTGATGCGAGATACAAGATCGATACTGAAGGGTTACTACGGTTTGAAGGAAGAATCTGGGTTCCAGTAATACCAGAATTAAAGACAAAATCTTGACCGAAGCTCATAATTCAAGATACTCAATTCATCCAGGAAGTACGATGATGTATCAAGATTTATGACGTCATTTTTGGTGGCCAAACATGAACAGAGATGTCGCAGAATGTGTCGTAAAATGCTTGACATGTCAAAGAGTCAAGGCCGAGCATCAAAGACCAAGCGGATTACTTCAACCATTGGAAATACAGGAATGGAAGTCCGAACACATCACAATGGATTTTTTGATGGGTCTTCCGACTACTCAGAGAGGATATACTTTTTGTCAATAAAGATTAGGTTCAATCTTGATCAGTTGGCAAGGTTATATGTTAAAGAAATCGTCTCGAGACATGGAGTGCCAGTGTCAATTGTGTCAGATAGAGATCTACGATTCACGTTAAACTTCTGGAAGAGACTACAAGAATGTATGGGAACACAGTTTCGAATGAGTACGACATACCATCCACAAACAGATGGCCAAAGCGAACGAACAATCTAGACATTGGAAGATATGCTGAGAGCATGCATCATGGACTTCAAAGGGAGTTGGGATGAACATTTACCATTGGTGGAATTTGCCTACAATAACAGTTACCACGCAAGCATAGGCATGCCGCCTTACGAAGCATTATACGGCAGAAAGTGCAGAACTCCATTGTGCTGGGATGAAGTCGGTGAACGCCAATTGTTAGGACCAAAACTGGTATAATAAAATGCTGAGGTTGTCAAACTCATCAGGAAAAAATTGGTAGCTGCTCAAGATAGACAGAAGAAGTATACTGATCAACACAGACAAGATCGTGCATTCGACATAGGAAATTACGTATTCCTAAAAATTTCTCCTTAGAAGGGGAAAATTCATTTCGGTAAAAAGGGAAAGCTAAGCCCAAGGTTTATTGGACCCTTCAAAGTGCTGAGTTGGAGAAGTGACTTACGAAGTAGCTTTACTTCTAGAGTTGGAAAACGTTCACAATATTTTTTATATTTCGGTGTTACGACTGTATAGACCCGATTACAAGCACGTGATCGAGTACGAGCCGTTGCAGTTTGATAAAAATTTGTCCTATGAACAGGTTCCTATCCTGATAGTTGACAGGAAAGAATAGGTGCTCAGGAATAAAGTAATACCTTCTGTGAAGGTGATATGGAGGAACCACAATGCTGAAGAAGCTACGTAGGAACTCGAAGATAAAATGATGAAAAATTACCCTGAGTTATTTGTTTAATCTGTGTCTTCGATTCTGGGGACATAATCTTTGTAAGAAGGGAAGAATGTGACGAATATTTTGTTTGCGTTGTGATTCTGGGGGCAGAATCCTTATAAGGAGGGAAGGATGTAACAATCCAGAATTTTAATTGTAATTTTTAAATATTTATCGAGTTATATAAATATTTAATGGATGTGTTTATCATTGAATAAATATTTGTTTAATTGATTTGATTTGATTTGATTAATTATTTGTTAAATAAATAATTAAGGAAGTTAGTTATTATGAGATAGTATTCTAATTGAATAATTAAGTTAGAGAGTTTATAATGATTAAATGATTTATTCAATAAATTGTTATTAGAATTAATTAAATTAAGTATGAAAACTTAATTAAATAAAGTGTGACAAATAACTATATTATAAAGGAGTTTAATTTAGTTTTGCCAAACAAGGCTTAAAGATATTAAATGTTTAATTTTTAAAGGATTTTGCCAAACGGAGCCTTATGACTTTGGGATTTTGAATTTTGAATTATTAATAATATAAATTAAATAAATAAAACATAAATAAAATATATTTATAATCTATACGTTATACTTTGGGTAACTGATATTAGTTATTATGATTATTAAGGCCATATCAGTTTTTACTTTACGCATACTTGATAGCAGTTTATGTTGTTTACGACAAATGCATTTGGCCTATACTGATAAGCAAGAAAAGAAAAGTGAGAGACCAGAGAGTTTTGAGAGAGAATTGTCAGAGAAAATTGAGAGAAAGGCAAGTTTGTGATTCCAAAGCAAGTTCTGTTTTTTTCAAAGCGATTCTCAGTGAAAGGATTTTCAAAGCAACAAAAGGTATTTTTCCATAATCTTAATAATTTATACGTATATATGTTTTACGTTCTCTGTCTTCTTGAAATTTACTCTCTATGTATAAGGTTTTACAAAAATTGTGTGTAAACCATGTTTTCATAATAGGTTATGATATTACGTGTATTTGTAATTGTAATTGTTATAACTAGCATATATATATATATATATATATATATATATATATATATATATGTATGTATACATGACTGTATGCTAATTACGTGTTAAAGAAAGGGAATTATTTTTTTTCCCAGTAGAAATATATGCATGAATATGTTTTGTAAGATAACACAATTAGTATATGTTAATGGTGAAATTGCAAAATTGAACTGTGATTATGTTAATTGGGTATGAAATAAACAGAACGTGGTTCAAAGGAATCAAATTGATATTACAGTGTTCACTGTGCTAAACAACTAGCAATAATGGAGTTTTGAGTTTTAAAACAGTGCTTTCAAGGATTCCATTTTTTTAAATTGTTGTTTAATTTGTACTAAATTGGTATAAGTATGCTTGGTAATATCTATGTGTGATTAACATAAGTTATATGTGTGAATTTAGCTGCTAGAAGCTGTTAATCAGACCGAAATTGGTCTTCGTGCTCGGTTCTGTAAGTTTTGGCGCCTCAGCGCCAAAGTCAGAGTCGCAGCCCAGCAACCCGCGCCGTAGCGCCGAAGTTAGTGCCACAGCGCCAACTTCGCACCGCAGCGGCGCTGCCTGACATAGTTCTCGCGCCGCAGCGCCGGACCCGAGCCGCAGTGCGGACCATAGTGTAAACTGTAGTGCCGCGGCGCCGGTTTGCAGTAGGTCCAAGAATAACTTTTGTTTTGCACAAAAGTTTGTAATTGTTGATGTAATGCAATATGATAATTGTTAAACATGTAATTTTGTTATTGAAGTGTTATAGTACTATGAATGAGCATATAATTAACACTTAACGAGTGTTGTTATTATCGTAATTGATATAATTTGATTATGTGATTAAGAATCAAACCCTACTTGATATAGAGATATAGAGTATTGATAGCGACTGATTATGTCATGATATATATATATATATATATATATATATATATATATATATATATATATATATATATATATATATATATATATATAGGGTATTGTGATTCGAGTTGTTACGGTTTAGCCTACAAGCAAGGCAAGTTTACTTACCCTATCTTGATTATATTGAGCAAATTATTCTTGTTTTTAACTTGTTTTGTTGAGCAAGTTATTATTTCTAATTCGATTACATTATGCAATTTTTCTAACTCTACACTTTCGTTGAGTTAGTTCTATTGTTAATATTGTGCAAGTTTAATTATCCTATCTCAGTTATAATTACGCAAGTTTCTTGTATCTAGTTTGTTTATGATGATGCAAGTTGTCTAAATCTTATTCTGATTTTGAACAAGTTATTCTTGTCTTTAACTTGTTATTTAGCATGCAAGTTCACATATTCTGATATACTAATGTTGATCAAGTTTTGTCGTTCAATTTACCATTTGTTATGCATGCTTAGTACTCAATTCTAAATAACCTTGGCTTAATATTGTTCAAGCAAGGTAGGTTATATTATTCAATACTTATGCTATTAGATTATTCCTAAAGCATGACCTTAGTATACAAAGTTGATTCAGTTATGATTTATTCCATAGCATAATGTGATTACTTTTTTATTCAACTAATCCTTAGTTGATGATCGTTGAATTCCAAATTACCTTTAAACGTATCCAAACCAAACTTACTTTGGTGCGAACTTGTATTCTAAATATTGAGATGAACAACCCTATTATTAGGGGATAATTTACGCTTAGCGTTGAAATGTTTGTGCACAATACATTATATGAAGGGCTGATCCCCTTAAATACAAAGAGTCCTTATAGTCTTATGACTGTTAAAGTTTAAGTTGAAAGATTACTTATAAGTGTGGACATAGTTCGTGGTCTTAAGACCCTCATATATATGATTCATAATTTTGATTATCTTTAATAGAACATATTGTTCAGTTCTATTGAGCCTATTATTTGGCAATTGTTGTAAAGAGTTATTCATTATCATTTCAAGTGAGCATTGTTTGCTCACTCTTGATTATATAACTATTACAGCTAAAGTTGAGAAGGTTGACGTACCTAGCACCAGTAAAGGGAAGGGAAAGATGAACAAGTATTGAAGACTTGTAATCATATTGAAATTTTATTGTCAGACTTATTTGAATTATGTAATGAAGTTTATTTAATTTTTTCCGCATATGAATGATAATATTTAAAGGTTAGATAACTTGGGAGATTTTTATTAATGTAATCCTTTAATGGGAAGTCTTATTATTCAATTTTTATTATGATTGGATAGTTAGATATAAATGCTTGTATAAAGTGAACACTAAATCCTGAGGGAATGAAGTACCTGAATTTGGGGGTGTCACAGACAAAATCTTTCTGGCGTCGACAAAAGTTGTGACGCCCCCAAAATAGGTATACAACACCTATTCTGAGTCGCCAAAAATATGGTACAAAATTCAAATACAACTTAATTATACAACTGTCGTGTAAAATACGACAAAATATAAGTTGTGAGTTTAAATACAACACTTTCTTCTAAACAGGATTTAAACTCAAAATAAGTCCTCAATACAATTATTCTCACACTATTTCATAGAATAGTGAGAACTACTAATGCTATCATCTGAACCATCACTCCGTTCCCCGACTAGTCCCCGCTACGTTCTCATTTCCTGAAGAGAACAATGAAAACAAAAGGGTGAGCTCAACTAGCCCAGTAAGAAATATTATGACTAAGATAATACAGAATAAATTATCATTAGCCTTCAATAGTGTTAAACTGATAAAATATAACAAACATCAAGTTTAACTGCAGCGGAACAAGCAACCCATTAGAAGAGTCAAGTAGAGAATAAAATCTACTATCTTCTATGATTTAAAAGGTTTTTGCATGACTTTTATCGCTGGGACTCAGCTTAATAAATAATTCACATCATCCCTGCACTACGACCAAGGATATTCTTTAGTATCACGACCACAATTATTCATGCACTACAGGCCAAGAATATTTGTGTATTCATTAATGGTCATGATCATGCCAACCACTGTCCATCAATACACTACGGGCCAATGAGGACTTTTACCACATCATTTGTAACATTACGGTCATGATTATACCGAATAATCCCTGGTCATAATCATACCAAGTCCATCTATGCACTACAGGCCACAGATGACTTTCAACAGAATATAAACATGAGGATGATGACAACGATATAAGAATTCAATAAAACATGTTTAAGAATTAATTTATCCAAGAACCAATAACGTCCAAATGGTCAACATGATACTGCTTTGTGGAGTAAAATTCAAGAACGCTCAGAAGAATATTTCCATGAAAAGATACTGGATGAAGCGCACATATCAAGGATATTTTACTAATTTTATGGAGTATAAAAGTCAAAACTTTAACCAACTGAATATAATAAAGAATGGAATAACAAAAGAAATCACCATACATGCGATAGACCGCACAGACAGGTTATTCCAACAGGAAAAAAAATAATGGAACCAGGTCATGCGTAAATGCACCGACAGGATATTCTGACAGAATAATAAATAATGGAACCATGTCCGTCGTAAACGCACCGACATGATATTCCGACAGAATAATAAATAATGGAACCATGTTCGGCGTAAACGCACCGACATGATATTCCGACAGAATAATAAATAATGGAACCAGGTCCGACGTAAAATGCACAGACAGGATATTCCAACAGAATAATAAAGAAAGGAATAACAGAAGAATTTCACCAAGGATAGGGTAGCCCGCGTATACAGGTTATTCCAACAGAATAATAAAGAATGGAATAACAGAAGTTCTCTTTATGAATAATAAAGAAAGAATACCCTTTACGAGTACAACAAATAATATCCCTTACCGTAAAAGAAACTTGATATCGGAGTAGTGAAGTAGCAGAATACTTTTCTTCTTTCTCTCTATAATTTCTCTCTCTAGAGTTTCAGTGAATTCGTAAGAAAATAATGAAGGAATGAGCTTCTATTTATAAAAATATAGACTGCATAGTAACTAACTCATGAACGGTCTAGATTGATTTACTTTAATCTGACGGTCCATATTTAAAACAAAATCTTTTAAATAAAAACGAATAACTTTATAAAAGATTTTACTATGCAAATACTATGCAGGCACTATGCAAATAATATGCATAATAAAATATAATATATTCTAATTATTATCTAATAAAACAGATAACTTTATAAAAGTATTTTGTTTTATATAAAAAGATTTTACTATTAGCCTAATAAAACGAATAACTTTATAAAAGTATTCTGTTTTATATAAAAAGCTTTTCTGTTTTATTACATTAATAATACCAATAAAACAAAACTGAGTAACTTATCACGTAAACATCAATAATCAATACCGTGTGCTACTATGCAACCATACATATTATTGTACTTTTACTACCGAGTAGTTCAACAGTATTAATGGTAAAACTTCTATAGTAATTTTCATAAAGTATTTTTGTCGTTTTCTCAATCCGACAATAATTCTGTTGTGGGGTCCACCAATGATTGTGTTGTCGTACGAATATTCCCTGTTAAAAAGAATATTCCCCGACTAATCGAATATTATATAACAACTTGCGTACTTTACAAAATTTATAAATATTACCCACAACTATAATATTATATCAATTTCACTCCATAATATTCATAAATGATATTTATAGAAAATTCATCTTTATTTATAAAAGTTAGGGTCTTACAAAAGTCTTTTATTATCTTCAATGAATTCTTTAATTCATTTCTTAGAACTCGATAAGAGTTTATCACCAATATGTTCTCGATCCCCTATAAGGTTACTTCCTAAGGTTTTCCCCACCTAAGGTTCATAACCTACAACTTTGATACCAACATGTGACACCCCTAAATCCGAGTAATTCATTCCCATAGGATTTGGTGTTCACTATCTAAATAAATCACATCTAACAACCCATAACTAAAGATATAAATGAGACTCAACTTAAATAAAAATCCCCCCAATAAAGGGTTTCAACAACTTAAACAAATAATCTTAGGTCATCTAATCCTAATACATCAAATGTGAAAACATAACATAATTAAATATGTCTTATACATAAACATTTTAAAACAAATTAGACAAGTCTTCATCACTTGTTCATCTTGCCTTTTCCCTTACTAGTGAAAGGCTCTTTAACGTTCTCGACTTTAGCTACAATATTTTATATGCAAGGATAAGGAAACAATTTCCAACAAGTATAACAATAACAATAACAATAATATGAGAGTAATCAATGAGTTCTGAATAATAGAAAGCTCAGCTTTTGAATCAAGATTAGAAACAAGATCAAAAGTACATCTGAGTGTTATAAGACCATTAACTATGTCCCGTGTTATCAATTATTTCTACTTTAAACCTTTAACAGTCATAAGACTATATTGACCTTACTTCTCGTACTTAGGAGGATCAGCCCTTTATACCACGTATTGTGCACAAACATCTTAACGCTATCATGTAATATAATCCCCTATAATAGGGTTCATCATCTCAGTTTTAACGTAAGAGTGTACACCAAAGGAAGTTTGGTTTGGATAAGCTTCAATAATTGTTCTAGAATTTAGAACACTCATCAATTGTGGACTAGTTGAATCAATAAGGAATCACTAGTCATTCAAGGGTTCAATGCAATAATGTAAACAATATTTAAATCAAAGATTGAATCTCAACTGTATAGAATTGAATAAGCATTGTATAGCCAAAAAATTACTTCAAAAGAATTAGAATATCTCATTTGGAATCAAGAACTTGAATAAATTAAGCTTTGAATAGCTAGAAACATTAGTATAAAGTTGCTCAATGAGAATAAGGTTTAAGAACTTGCTCAATAAAAGATTAGAGTTATGGAACTCGGGTAATAGTAATCAAGTTAGGGTAATGAAACTTGTTCAAAGAAAGTTTAGGGTTAGAGAACTTGACTCGTGCGTAAGATATAAATTAGAGTTCTTGTTCACCTACACATGCCATTAGGATCATAACATTCATCTGTTATACTAACGTCGACCTTATAGGTTTAATTCTAACTTTAGTTAAGTTATAACATTTAGTTTAAGGTCTAACCATGTTAATCAACCACATAACAACATCTAAAAATTCTCTAACACATAACATGAGATTTAACATTTAAATCACGTCTCAACCCCTATGAACATCAAGTTCTAATTGTTAACAACTAGTTAAATCACAAATCTTAAAATTACCAAAATTGATATAATTGCATCTTCTTGGGCTACACATGCAAAACCTCAAAACTGAACCAAACTACCTACCGATGCGGCAAAGCCTGTTTAAGCTTGACTCACGGAGCGACAGCGCTACATGACGCGGCAGCACTTCAACTATACCTTGGAACGGCGAGGCAGCGCCAATGCGCAGATAGAGTTCCTGTAGTTCGCGAACAAACTCAGAACAAAGCCAATAAACTTCAATTTCTTTGTTCATACAATAATTTAAGCACACCCATATGTTTTAAACTTTACTGGAACATATTATAACAATTATAGCATGATTTTAACAACTTAAACAACCTAAACCATCAAATTTAAACCCATTAATTTAATGTTTTTGTAAAAACTCCATTTTTGACATCCTTTACAAAATCAACTATTATGAACTCGTTTTTCAACCAAATTAGTCCATACAAATTTCATTATTTTTGTTTATTGACACAATAGCAGAAACTATGATCAATTTACTGATTAACATACAATTTAAGCGTAAATTTTTTTATATATATTAGCCATATTCATATATTTTTCTCTGTAAACTCAAAACTTCATTTTTAAATATAATTTCATGGATTAATTCACCCAAAATTGTTTATAAACATCATATAGTAGATTAGAGATGCATATTAACCATTATAAACAACTTCTCAACAATTTAACCATGAAAACTCAATTACAGAGAACTAAAAAATGTATTTCCATGGAGAAACTCAAAAACATAACTACGGCTTAGGATTAAGAAATTACCCTTGATTTCTCTGTTTAGATTAGAGAAGATGATAGAAACTCTTCTTTAATTCTCCAAACCTTCTTCTTCAATGTCAAAATCTCTCAAATTTCTCTCTGTTCTTAGAATTCTCAGACTTCACAAATGAACTGATATAAACATAATATAACTTAATATACGTATACTAACTGGCATATACATGGGTATCAGTTAAGCATATCATGGCCTTAACTGATCCCATATTCTTAAGGGTATGTTTGGCTAGCCTTTAAAAGGCTTTTTTCTAATTATTTTAATTAACTCACTTATTATATAGTTTATTTGTCACACTGTCGACGTCGAGATTTTTATTTAACCTTTCTGTTCTTGTCTTTTGGTGTTTTCATTTTTAGGTGAGATTTGTTTAAAAAAATAAATTTGAAAAGGTTTGACATGTATATGTCGATGATTTAACTGTAAGAGTCGCCCGTTGGTATTTTTAAATAGTTGCACCAACTCAATTAAGAAAAAGTTTACACAAAGAACTAGTGATTTGGCACTGTATAACTGGTCTGAGAAACCAAAATTCATTAGGGTCCAGGGACTTGATTAAGTAGAGGGAAGGTGTTAGGCACCCCTAACTTCTGTGATAACATGGTTACCGCGACTTTTCATTAAACTTTTATTTGTGTATGTGTGTGTGTGTGAGTCTATGTGCAGTTATCTAGAAGTAGTGTTATGCTTCATTTGCACCTATATACAAAAGGGTTTTACTTTTGTATAAAAGTTCAATTTTAACAAGATATATCAATGAGGTTTTGTAAAACAGGTTTTTCAAACCCTTGTGCTCAATAGTAATTGAGGCATTTGATACTTCCATTTTATTATGTGTTCGACTTGATTACTTTTATTTTTCAAGATGCGAGGCATCTTCGAGAAAATAAGATACATAGCAGTGTCGAACTCCTTGTGGGCATGAGAGCCATCTAAAGATATCCAGACATCGTAGATAATTTACAAGCTGGCTGTAGATGTAAAATGTCCATCACGGGAACCGAATCTAGATTCAGAGACTGAATCTGTGATCACATGATTCCTAGGCTAACATGAAAAGAAATATGTACAAAAGCTAGAAAAAGATGTACCTCGGCCTCGCCCAGCCCGATAGCCTCGTCAGTTGACGAAGTCAAAGATTCGTCATATTCGAGTTGAAAGACCAGATGTTGATGACGAGAAGGAGGATGTACCTACTGCGGATCATGTTCCTTCTTTTTCTATTCCCCGCAGGGAACTTCTAGCTATAAATGTGATGATTCCAGAGGTTCTAGATGATTTGAGTCGTCACCCATCGATCTGTCTCCATGCGAACGAGGTAAAAGCTGTGTTGATCTTCCTTTTTGCATTTGTAGAGTCAAGGGTTCTGATGTTGATTTCTATTGTGATGCAAGTTCTCGGCTTTACGTAGCCTTGAGGGAACTGATTCAACATACGTTTTCTGTACCAGACTCTTCATCCAGAGTACCGAGATTATGCATGCTTGGGGTTTTCAGGCTTTCTTCTCCATCCTCCCGCATCGTTGTCCCTAGGGTTACCGCATGGCTTTGTTTGAGTGCTGGTTTCACCAGACTCAGTCTCTCCATTTGCTGGATTGTGAGGTAATGATGACACCGATGGATTGGGGGTTCATCACTGGGATGGAGTTTTCCGGGGTGCCAGTACCTTTTATGGCTAAAATTTCCCTGACTGCTATTAGATCCTTGTTAGGAGTCTTGGCTACGATGCTCAAGGGCAGGACTGTCCGTACAGTCCTTTGAGTGTAGATGCCATGAGTGGGACTTTGACTGAGCCATTACTCGATGATCAGAGGGTTAGAGATCGCATCCTTCATCGATTATTTGTGATCATCCTCAGGGGTTGTTTCCCGGCTGATAACTCTTCGACGGTGTCATTCTCTTTAGTCAACACCACACGAGAGGTAGACCATATTAGAGAGTTTGATTGGGGCTCCTACACCTTTGCTTACTTCCTCAAGGGAATGCACCTATGCTTAGAGGGCATGACGGAGGCTTAGTTAGGGTTCTACCCATTCCTGTTGGTGAGTATTTTCTCTTTTGATTTCCCTTGTTTGGGTTGAGAGTTTGACTGACCACAGATATTTGATCTTGTATTGGCAGTTTTGGGCCTACGAGAGGCTCCCATGTCTCCGTCTCGTTAGCCTGTTAAGTTTAGACACCTATCCACGGGGACAGTGATGGCATCACTCCGCTTTGACGGAGGTTTCTATAGCTGAGGGTTTCACCCATTCGTGCTTACAGTAGGAGTTGTTGATAGCTGATGTCATTACATGGGTTCCTTACTTTAAGGACCACTTGACAGTTAGCTTTGAGGGTACTTTCCTGACTGGTGTCGAGTATGTATTGTCTACTCATCGGATTCCTCTCTTTACAGATGGATGTTGGGAGCTCTATTTAGGAGAGCGTGCTATTAGGAGCACCACAGGAGAGATTCGCATTTCGATCTTTCCTCCTGTCAGATGTCATTGGCCTTTGTTACAACCTATCATTGAGGTTCCATTGATGGGTGTTGATGGCTTTACTTTGTTAGAGGGACCTTTAACTCAAGAGGCATTTTATCACTGGTGGTTCCCTCGCATCATTGGAGCCTAGACCCGCGCCACATAGTTTATAGGGGATATGGTTCCTGGCTCCGTCATGATGACAGATTGGATTATCTGCGTCCGAGAGCCTACTCATCTGACGCAGATTGATGGTTTTCCCCAGCAGTTGGACCGGGCACATTTCTTTATTTAGCATTTGGGTAGAGATCCTTCTGAGGTAGATACTTTCGATCCTTCCAGCTCTGGGGCTGGCCCTTCAGGTGACCCATATTCAAATGGTTTTGTCGGCACAGATCCTCCGTTTTATCAGCCTGATATCCCTACTGGTACAGATTCAGTAACTCAGGAGGAGTTACAATAGATGGATAGGTTGGATGATGTTGACATCAACACTATTGACTTCTTCTGATGTATTTCTCGCTATATCTTTTGATACGCCTCTGTTATATATTAGGCGGATATGCCCCATTCTCGTTATATCTTTTGATATGCCTCTGTTAGTTGTTGGGTGGCTGTACCCCATTTCCCTATATTTTCCAGTTATATACAGAGCTGATGTATTTAGATGATGATGTACTTAGGAATGTATATATACTATTTTCCATTCCTTACATCATATTGTCATCTGTTATTTATTATGCATGCATTATGTTCTAGACATGCATTTCCAGATATGAGTTTAGCATTGACCCCTGGATGGTCTTATAACCCGGCCCTACAGATGTCTTCATCCACAGTTAGTCGGATTGAGCATACCCCACTAGTATTAGTGGCATCTTCCTTGAGTTTGTGGTATGACAGTTTGTCCTCCCTAGATCGGGTGACAGTTGATCAGCTGTTGTGCCACTCTATGACTCTCCTAACGTTTCAGGGTCCTTTGGGCTTTGTAGAGGGCATGCTGGAGCATTGGATACCAGATAGGCATGTATTCAAATTTGATACCTAAGAGTTGACTCCCACATTGGAGGAGTATGAGCGTGTTACAGACTTGCCATTGGATAGGCCTTGCTCTCGGATGGCTGTCGGTGACATGAGCCAGCAGTTTATGACCTTTACAGGCTTAAGGTGTAGATTTGCCCTGGACGAGATTTCCTCGGGGCATGTAGTGTCCATGAGTTTCTTGATTGACATATTTGGGTCATTGGACAGCTATCTGTGATATTCCAGGGACTTCACCATTTTTAGGGTGATTGGCACGTCGACCATGTAGACATACTCTTGATGTGTATAGTGGCTTATCTGTACATGCCTTTGTACATGGACCACATGGACATCAGCATGATCATGGCAGTCCAGGCTCTCCAAGGGAGACATACCATCTTACCGATGATTCTGGCAGAGACCTTGAGGTCGACCACGTATTGCCATACCCATTCTGTGGGGATGTTTATAGGCAGTTTGCTCTTGTTGTACGTGTGGTTTATGACACACTTGAGACCGGTTGGCACTTTTTGACTCCATGGGTATTGTTTTTCCCACGAAATAGCCATGTCATACTTCTTTTAGCCAGTGGAGTGTACAGATACAGCTTCTTAGTTGGCTTTCTTGACAGGGATCAAGAATCCGTTTGATATTTTGTCGTGTTCAGGGCTCAGTTATCCCTAAGCTTTATCACTCATGCAGCTGGAATGGACTATCTTCCTCTGGTTGGTTTGAGAGGTGTGACCACATATCATCCACTGGCTGTGATGGCACAGTTTGACTAGTTTCAAGATGTTCATCCCTTTGACGGGGCTGTTGGTCAGCGTTTGTCATCTCGGCTTCTGTCAGCAGAGGATTTTTCTAGGATTTATACATGTTGGACCCGGCATGAGAGGTCTAACTTTTCGACTAGCCATCCAGGTCTTTCTACAGAGTATTCTGCATGATTGGAGGTAGAGATTGCATCGGCTAGGGTTGTATCCTTAGAGCCGGGTATTGATTATGATAGTGGGGAGCCTATGGAGTACCTTGATTCTCCCACTGAGGATGAGTTATTTACTGGTTTGTCAGTAGCTCAGGTTGATTCCCCTAGTATTTCTGCTGCTGTGACTCCACATTCTACAGAGTATTTAGAGAAGAGTTTACATCTGATGACGTTTGAGAGGGATCAAGCTAGGGCCTTGATGTTGACAGCTCTTTCTGATAGAGATGTCGCTTTGGTTGAGAGAGATGATGCTCTAGCTCACAGGGATATAGTTGTTGTTGTGCGGGATGAGGCTCGATCATCTAGGGACGTAACTGTTGTTGAGCAGGATGAGGCTCTAGCTACCCGAGATGGTGCCACTACAGATAGTACTGCATTGAGATCTCATACTACTGACAATATTACAGAGATGAGTGCATTCATTGATGAGCACGGTAGCACCATGCAGATGGCCATAGATCTTCTGAATCGTGTGGATACCCTAGGGCAGGAGCTCATAGATTTACCTCCATCTTCTGAGAGGGATGCCATGTTAGATTTGATGGCTCACTTATCCACTGGTTTCTAGATTAGCTTTGATTTTCCTGTATAGACTAGGTTAGCCATTTTTGTCATGTACATGACACATTGTATATATCAAACAGTAATATATGGCAAGGAAATATGTTTTGATCCAGTTCCTTTTTAGTTATGCCTTGTTACTTGCTTGATAGTTGTCTATTCTCCAAGGCTTGTGATCTTGATGTATTCTGAACTCCTCCTTGACGGATGGACATTGAGATGTCTCAGGATCTTTCAGAATGGATCATTGATCTTTGTATTCCTCTACCCTTTGGTGTCTTAGGATTGGTTTCTGAATGTGGTTATGGAGAGAATTTTGGCTTTCCTCTTTGAGGTTGACCGCACCACATATGGTCGCCGGTACTCCCGTGTATGTAGGAGACCAGATAGTTCCATCTCTTATGGATTGGTGTTTCTCTTTGAGGATTCAATCGCAGCTTAGATGGTCGTCGGTTTTTCTCTCATTTGTTTGGGGAGACCAGGTAGTTCCATCCCTTTGGTCTAAGCCGATGAGGTGTGGTTTAACCGCCCCACAAATGGTCGCCGATGTATTCCAGTGTATTGGGGAGATTAGGTAGTTCCATCTCTTATGGTTTGGTTGGGAAGATTGAAGGATGATCCCAGTACTGTTGATAGGGTTTTGTGTTTTTGGTAGGGGTGAGACCGCACCGTGAGTCCGCCTACGTACTCCCATTGATGTGGGGGAGATCAGGTCTGCATTGTTCCCACCTAGCGTGAAAAGGTTGAAAGTTGTATGTGGAAGGGTGTATAGATTTTTTTATTTTTTGTAAAGGTTAGACCGGACTATAAAAATGGTTGCCTATGTACTCCCGTGTATTGGGGAGATCAGGTTTACATAGTTCGTCTCTAATGGGACAAACTGATGTTGTGAAGGTGTAGATTTTTTTAGTTTTTTTTTTGTAACGGTTAGACTGGACTATAAAAATGGCTGCCTACGTACTCCCATGTATTGGGGAGATCAGGTCTGCGTAGTTCATCCCTCATAGGACAAACTGATGTTGTATGTAGTGAGAAAGGTTTTGAAAACCTGAATTGAATGATGGATCTGGTGATCCAGAACCAGGATGCTAGTTTGCAGGTAACTTCAGATATAGTACCGTTTCACGATGTCCGAGTTGATGAGTTGGGGAAATTCCTTGGCATCCATTTCTTATAATCTGAGGGCACCTCCTGTCAATACTTCCTTGACAACAAATGGGCCTTCCCAGTTTGGGGAGAATCCTTTGTATTGATCTTGGTTGTCAAGGACCTTTTTCAAGACAAAGTCATTTTCTTTGAACTGTTGTAACCAGACTTTCTTGTTGTAGGATCGAGCGATCCTTTGTTGGTATAACTGACCATGGAAGATGGTTGTGGCCCGTCTTTCATCTATTAGAAATTAGTGGTACCAGTCTTATAACCATTGGTCTTCATCCATCTGAGCATCTATCATCACTCTCATGGATTTTATTTCCACCTCTATGGGGAGCACTTGTGACAACCCCAAAATAGGTCCATTCCATCCAACCTATTCTGAGTCGCCAAATACATGGTACAGAAAACAACTACAACTTTATTACAACAATTGTCGTGTAAAATACAACAACACATATGCTGTGAGTTTGGATACAAATATGTACCAAATGTGACTCATGTCCCAACCGTGGACAACACCTCACAATGACACCTTATATAAAGGTATAGTCAAAAACTATTTTAGAAATTAAAATCTTTGGGAAGTGCTCAAGGAAACCCTTGTACATGGGAGGACATGCGTCTAGGTTATGATAGATATCATATGGCCATAGAATTATCCTTGATTGACCCAATATACCCCAAAGAAAAACAAGAAGTTTACTATCATATTCTTCCCAATGGTGAGTCTTCTCTTGACATATCATTATCTCCACTGTCTCTAATTGAAAATTATACTTCAAACAAACACCAAGATTATATAGGTAGTGCTCGTAAATATACTCAGCAAGTGGATGAGCACACTCCTGTCTTATGATGACACGAGATTGTATGTCATTAGACATCTTATATGATAGTGGCAAAATACCCTTCCAACGTTGGGTTCGCTTCACCCTAGATGATTCACCAAATATAACTACTAAATGATGACCACCGTTCTATTCCCTTATTACCCCCGCTCGACCCAGCTACTCTTATTACCTGAAAGGAATTGTGAAACAAAAGGGTGAGCACAACTAGCCCATTAAAGAATATCATGACTAAAGATAAATAAATTATCAATAGTCTTCATCAATAATAAATCAGAGATTTAGAACATATGGTAGACGATAAAAATTTTCAACCATAGTTGCAGCGGAACGAGCAATCCATTAGAAGAGTCAAATAGACTATAAAGTCTATTATCTTCTCCATGTTAAAAGTCCACCAATAATATTTTATCCCTGTAACATCAATCAACAATTCCTGTCCACAATCACATGTATAACTCATAATCGTAATTGTGATTCTAAATTTTTCTTCGCACCCAGGACGAAGAATATTTTCATCACCTGTCTTTACCTGAAACATCAAAGATCATGGTTATACCAAATCACAGTTCCTGTTCATAATCATACAAATAAATCCATCTTTACACTACAGCCAAATATATTCAACAACAGTTCATCTTTGCACTACAGGCCAAAGATATTCATCAACAGACCATCTTTGTACTACAGGCCAAAGATATTCATCAATAATTCATCTTTACACTACAGGCCAAAGATATTTCTCAACAGTTCATATTTGCACTACAGGCCAAATATATTCATCAACAGTTCATATTTGCACTACAGGCCAAATATATTAATATCTCAAAGAAATATATAATCATTTCATAATTTATATACACCATAATTATAACCATGTTAATCAATTCATCTTTACACTTAAGCTAAAGATATTCAATTGTAAATTCAATGGTCATTATCATACCAGTCACAATTCAACTTTGCACTATAGGCCAAAGAGAACCCTAGTCATGATCATACCAATAATCTACTCATCTTTACACTCCAGTGAAAGGGAATTTCAACATCAGGATTATAAAAATATTATATATGATAATAAAAACAATATAATCAATACATAGTTTTAATCTCAAGAGTAATATTCATAACTCAACTATAATTTGGTTAGAAAAAGAAACCAATTTTGTCGTGAATACTACTCGTGAATAATAACTCATGAATAGTAACTCGTGAATAGTAACTCATGAATAGTAATCCCGACACAAAAAGGTAGAAATTCCACAATAAAATCTACACCAATATTTCGGTATAATGATATTGAAATAATAATATTTCTTAAGCTTATAAAAAATTTATTTTAATTATTTACACTTTACTAAATAATACATTTAATCATCCTAAAATGCCAAACTCATAAGATTTCATTACCAATAACCAAAACCCTCATCAAAAATCTGCATATTCCTCATATAGGATTCTCAAGTCATAAAATCCTATTTTCTAATTTTCTTACTTCACATAACATATCTAATTTATTTTCTTATAACTAGTCTATTTTCATGAAAAATACCAAATCAGTTCCAAAAATATATTTGTTTTTTGGGATTTAGCAGAATATAGTCTCATATTGAACATATATTTTTCTCAGAATTTTTAAAACTAATTTACTATTTTTCATATGGCCAAAACCGCCGAATATTTAGACATTTATCATAAATTGTACTTTTATCCAAAAATTCTAAAATTCACAGAGTACACTCCTATCATATACATGTACTCCCAATAAAAATTTCATCAATTTTGGAGTTAACCACAAGGAGTATTAAGCAGTTTATTTTTAAAATAGTCTTTTCCCGTAAAATTCATAACTCTTAATCTATACATCCAAAAATCACCATTTTTGGACACAATCAATAAAACTCATCAAAATATCATTTCAAATTTTTCCAAAATTTTTGATGTTCAGAAAAATTACGAAACTGAAAAACATAACAACCCTTAAAATCCCTTACTATCCCTTACCTCAAAAGAGCAGTACTTCTGATCGGTATAAGGCTGAAGAAAACTTGCACTGATGAATAGAAACTCACAAAGTATCTAAATACTCACAAAATACACTCAATAATCTAGAGAGAGAAAGAGAGAAAACTTATGAATTCTGATGTGATTTTCAATTCTAACTTAGCCCTCTATTTATAGAAAAATATTAGCACGCTGAATTAGACTTAACCTATAACATGATGGCTTTACCTGCTACTATTTCCACCCACCACATTTGAATAAAAATCTCAGCACATTTCTTTACCAACCAAGAGTGGGGCCCACCAATTCTAGAATTTTCCACCAAAATGACAAATTTCGCAACTTCTATAATTTCTGAACCAGTCATCTCGTAAAATTCATAACAAATCATACGCTCATTTTTAACGGTTCACAATTTGTGGACATATACTCAACTTATATATGTATAACATATCCAAAAATTACCACGATCCAACGGTCGGATTAAAAATTATAACCCCCGCAAAATATCTCAAAAACCCTAATTCGATTTTCAATATCTCCGTTCCGACAAAAATACAGATAAAATACCTCAACATTAACTCCTTCATTTTTAACCACAAAAATATATCCCTCATTTATATCCACATAAAATAAATATTTCCTTATCATATGAATCAATAATTAATTATTCACAAATAATATTACAGAATCACATTTATGACAATCAGGCCGTTCCCAGGAAAGAGGGGGATTTTTAATAAGACTTTCTCCTTACTGGCGCGCAATTAGGTGACCAAACCTCTCCTTAGACAGAACTTTCTAGACATTGCCAATAATGTTATCTAAAATATTTTTCAAATAATATGAATTATTGATCTGATAATGGGAAATACCGTGCAGTGACAATTATTGAACAACAATAATATAAAATTTTAACGTAGCAATTATTGAATCAATAAAATAAAATATTGAACAGTAATTACTGTAACAATTATTGAGTAGTGTCTTCCTTCGTAAGAATCAATAATTCTAAAATACTGTGCAATCCGTGTGCTACTATGCAATAACGCGTATTACTGTATTTTAACCACCGGGTATTCTAACATTGTTAAAGGTAACAACTACGCCGTTATTTGTAAAAACTCAAATTTGTCGTTTTCTTCATCCGACAATTATTCTGTTATGGGACCCACAAATAGCTGCGCCGTCGTACGAATATTCTCCGACGGAAAGAATATTCCACGACCAAACGAATATTCCCCGACAACAATGAATATTTTATAACCACTTGTGTATTTTGAAAAAAATTCATATATCACCCTTAACTTTAACATTTATCAATTTAACCATTTACTGAATAGTAATTATAAGAAAATTTGAATACTTTTATTTCATAAAATTCGGGGTCTTACAATCTCCCCTCCTTATGAAATTTAGTCCCCGAAATTTACGTACCTGGTATTTCAAAGAGTTGAGAATACCTTGCTTTCATTTCAGATTCCATCTTCCCTGTCATCACGATTTCTCCATTGATCATCTCCTGTATTTCAGATATCATTCTAGAATACAGTTTCAAAACAAGGGTTAATTGAACAAATTATCATTTACATAATATCCCGATATTATGACTGACCAACAAATAAGCTTAGGTAGGACACACTAGCGAATGATTTACTCATATCTCCCCTCCTAGTTCTATTCCTCGATCTCCGCCAGAGATCATATCCCTAAGCTCTGATATCAACAGTGACGACCCCAAAATAGGTCCATTCCATCCAACCTATTCTGAGTCGCCAAATACATGTTACAGAAAACAACTACAACTTTATTACAACAATTGTCGTGCAAAATACAACAACACATATGCTGTGAGTTTGGATACAAATATGTACCAAATGTGACTCATGTCCCAACCGTGGACAACACCTCACAATGACACCTTACATAAAGATATAGTCAAAAACTGTTTTAGAAATTAAAATCTTTGGTAAGTACTCAAGGAAACCCTTGTACATGGGAGGCCATGCGTCTAGGATATGATAGATATCATATGGCCACAGAATTATCCTTGATTGACCCAATATACCCCAAAGAAAAACGAGAAGTTTACCATCATATTTTTCCCAATGGTGAGTCTTTTTTTGACATATCATTATCTCCACTGTCTCTAATTGAAAATTATACTTCAAACAAACACCAAGATTATATAGGTAGTGCTCGTAAATATACTCAGCAAGTGGATGAGCACAATCATGTCTTATGATGAGATGAGATTGTATGTCATTAGACATCTTATATGATAGTGGCAAAACACCCTTCCAACGTTGGGTTCGCTTCACCCTAGATGATTCACCAAATATAACTACTAAATGATGACCACCGTTCTATTCCCTTGTTACCCCCGCTCGACCCAGCTACACTCTTATTACCTGAAAGGAATTGTGAAACAAAAGGGTGAGCACAACTAGCCCAGTAAAGAATATCATGACTAAAGATAAATAAATTATCAATAGTCTTCATCAGTAATAAATCAGAGATTTAGAACATATGGCAGACGATAAAATTTTTCAACCATAGTTGCAGCGGAACGAGCAATCCATTAGAAGAGTCAAATAGACTATAAAGTCTATTATCTTCTCCATGTTAAAAGTCCACCAACAATATTTTATCCCTGTAACATTAATCAACAATTCTTGTCCACAATCACATGTATAACTCATAATCGTAATTGTGATTCTAAATTTTTCTTCGCACCCAGGACGAAGAATATTTTCATCACCTGTCTTTACCTGAAACATCAAAGATCATGGTTATACCAAATCACAGTTCCTGTTCATAATCATACTAATAAATCCATCTTTACACTACGGCCAAATATATTCAACAACAGTTCATCTTTGCACTACAGGCCAAAGATATTCATCAACAGACCATCTTTGTACTACAGGCCAAAGATATTCATCAATAATTCATCTTTACACTACAGGCCAAAGATATTTCTCAACAGTTCATATTTGCACTACAGGCCAAATATATTCATCAACAGTTCATATTTGCACTACAGGCCAAAAATATTAATATCTCAAAGAAATATATAATCATTTCAGAATTTATATACACCATAATTATAACCATGTTAATCAATTCATCTTTACACTTAAGCTAAAGATATTCAATTGTAAATTCAATGGTCATGATCATACCAGTTACAATTCAACTTTGCACTATAGGCCAGAGAGAACCCTAGTCATGATCATACCAATAATCTACTCATCTTTACACTCCAGTGAAAGGGAATTTCAACATCAGGATTATAAAAATGTTATATATGATAATAAAAACAATATAATCAATACATAGTTTTAATCTCAAGAGTAATATTCATAACTCAACTATAATTTAGTTAGAAAAAGAAACCAATTTTGTCGTGAATAGTAACTCGTGAATAGTAACTCATGAATAGTAACTCGTGAATAGTAACTCATAAATAGTAATTTCGACACAAAAAGGTAAAAATTTCATAATAAAATCTACACGAATATTTCGGTATAATGATATTGAAATAATAATATTTCTTAAGCTTATAAACAATTTATTTTAATTGTTTACACTTTACTAAATAATGCATTTAATCATCCTAAAATGCCAAACTCATAAGATTTCATTACCAATAACCAAATCCCTCATCAAAAATCTGCATATTCCTCATATAGGATTCTCAAGCCATAAAATCCTATTTTCCAATTTTCTTACTTCACATAACATATCTAATTCATTTTCTCATAACTAGTCTATTTTCATGAAAAATATCAAATCAGTTCCAAAAATATTTCTTTTCTGGAATTTAGCATAATATAGTCCTATATTGAACATATATTTTTCTCAGAGTTTTTAAAACTCATTTACGATTTTTCATATGGCCAAAACCGCCGAATATTTAGACATTTATCATAAATTGTACTTTTATCCAAAAATTCTAAAATTCACAGAGTACACTCCTATCATATACATGTACTCCCAATAAAAATTTTATCAATTTTGGAGTTAACCACAAGGAGTTATAAGCGGTTACTTTTAAAATAGTCTTTTCCCGTAAAATTCAGAACTCTTAATCTATACATACAAAAATCACCATTTTTGGACACAATAAATAAAACTCATCAAAATATCATTTCAAATTTTTCCAGAATTTTTGAAGTTCAGAAAAATTATGAAACTGAAAAACATAACAACCCTTAAAATCCCTTACTATCCCTTACCTCAAAAGAGCAGTACTTCTGATCGGTATAAGGCTGAAGAAAACTTACACTGATGAATAGAAACTCACAAAGTATCTAAATACTCACAAAATACACTCAATAATCTAGAGAGAGAAAGAGAGAAAACTTATGAATTCTGGTGTGATTTTCAATTCTAACTTAGCCCTCTATTTATAGGAAAGTGTTAGCACGCCGAATCAGACTTAACCTGTTACATGATGGCTTTACCTGCTACTATTTCCACCCACCACATTTGAATAAAAATCTCAGCACATTTCTTCACCAACCAAGAGTGGGGCCCACCAATTTTAGAATTTTCCACCAAAATGATTAACTCTGAAAATTCAACAATTTCTGAACCAGATATCTCGTAAAATTCATAAGAAATCATACGCTCATTTTTAACGGTTCAAAATTTGTGGACATATGCTCAACTTATATATGTATAACATATCCAAAAATTACCACGATCCAACGGTCGGATTAAAAATTATAACCCCCGCAAAATATCTCAAAAATCCTAATTTGATTTTCAATATCTCCGTTCCGACAAAAATACAGATAAAATACCTCAACATTAACTCCTTCATTTTTAACCACAAAAATATATCCTTCATTTATATCCACATAAAATAAATATTTCCTTATCATATGAATCAATAATTAATTATTCACAAATAATATTACAGAATCACATTTATGACAATCAGGCCGTTCCTAGGAAAGAGGGGGCTTTTTAATAAGACTTTCTCCTTACTGGCGCGCAATTAGGTGACCAAACCTCTCCTTAGACAGAACTTTCTAGACATTGCCAATAATGTTATCTAAAATATTTTTCAAATAATATGAATTATTGATCTGATAATGGGAAATACCGTGCAGTGACAATTATTGAACAACAATAATATAAAATTTTAACGTAGCAATTATTGAATCAATAAAATAAAATATTGAACAGTAATTACTGTAACAATTATTGAGTAGTGTCTTCCTTCGTAAGAATCAATAATTCTAAAATACTGTGCAATCCGTGTGCTACTATGCAATAACGCGTATTACTGTATTTTAACCACCGGATATTCTAACAGTGTTAAAAGTAACAACTACGCTGTTATTTATAAAAACTCAAATTTGTCGTTTTCTTCATCCGACAATTATTCTGTTATGGGACCCACAAATAGCTGCGCCGTCGTACGAATATTCTCCGACAGAAAGAATATTCCACGACCAAGCGAATATTCCCCGACAACAATGAATATTTTATAACCACTTGTGTATTTTGAAAAAAATTCATATATCACCCTTAACTTTAACATTTATCAATTTAACCATTTACTGAATAGTAATTATAAGAAAATTTGAATACTTTTATTTCATAAAATTTGGGGTCTTACAATCTCCCCTCCTTATGAAATTTAGTCCCCGAAATTTACGTACCTGGTATTTCAAAGAGTTGAGAATACCTTACTTTCATTTCAGATTCCATCTTCCCTGTCATCACAATTTCTCCATTGATCATCTCCTGTATTTCAGATATCATTCTAGAATACAATTTCAAAACAAGGGTTAATTGAACAAATTAACATTTATATAATATCTCGATATTATGACTGACCAACAAATAAGCTTAGGTAGGACACACTAGCGAAGGATTTACTCATCTCTCCCCTCCTAGTTCTATTCCTCGATCTCTGCCAGAGATCATATCCCTAAACTCTGATACCAACAGTGACGACCCCAAAATAGGTCCATCCCATCCAACCTATTCTGAGTCGCCAAATATATGGTACAGAAAACAACTACAACTTTATTACAATAATTGTCGTGCAAAATACAACAACACATATGCTGCGAGTTTGGATACAAATATGTACCAAATGTGACTCATGTCCCAACCGTGGACAACACCTCACAATGACACCTTACATAAAGGTATAGTCAAAAACTGTTTTAGAAATTAAAATCTTTGGGAAGTGCTCAAGGAAACCCTTGTACATGGGAGGCCATGCGTCTAGGTTATGATAGATATCATATGGCCACAGAATTATCCTTGATTGACCCAATATACCCCAAAGAAAAATGAGAAGTTTACTATCATATTCTTCCCAATAGTGAGTCTTCTCTTGACATATCATTATCTCTACTGTCTCTAATTGAAAATTATACTTCAAACAAACACCAAGATTATATAGGTAGTGCTCGTAAATATACTCAGCAAGTGAATGAGCACAATCCAGTCTTATGATGACACGAGATTGTATGTCATTAGACATCTTGTATGATAGTGGCAAAACACCCTTCCAACGTTGGGTTCGCTTCACCCTAGATGATTTACCAAATATAACTACTAAATGATGACCACCGTTCTATTCCCTTGTTACCCCCGCTTGACCCAACTACACTCTTATTACCTAAAAGGAATTGTGAAACAAAAGGGTGAGCACAACTAGCCCAGTAAAGAATATCATGACTAAAGATAAATAAATTATCAATTGTCTTCATCAGTAATAAATCAGAGATTTAGAACATATGGTAGACGATAAAATTTTTCAACCATAGTTGCAGCGGAACGAGCAATCCATTAGAAGAGTCAAATAGACTATAAAGTCTATTATCTTCTCCATGTTAAAAGTCCACCAACAATATTTTATCCCTGTAACATCAATCAACAATTCCTGTCCACAATCACATGTATAACTCATAATCGTAATTGTGATTCTAAATTTTTCTTCGCACCCAGGACGAAGAATATTTTCATCACCTGTCTTTACCTGAAACATCAAAGATCATGGTTATACCAAATCACAATTCCTGTTCATAATCATACTAATAAATTCGTCTTTACACTACGGCCAAATATATTCAACAACAGTTCATCTTTGCAATACAGGCCAAAGATATTCATCAACAGACCATCTTTGTACTACAGGCCAAAGATATTCATCAATAATTCATCTTTACACTACAGGCTAAAGATATTTCTCAACAGTTCATATTTGCACTACAGGCCAAATATATTCAAAAACAGTTCATATTTGCACTACATGCCAAATATATTAATATCTCAAAGAAATATATAATCATTTCAGAATTTATATACACCATAATTATAACCATGTTAATCAATTCATCTTTACACTTAAGCTAAAGATATTCAATTGTAAATTCAATGGTCATGATCATACCAGTCACAATTCAACTTTGCACTACAGGCCAAAGAGAACCCTAGTCATGATCATACCAATAATCTACTCATCTTTACACTCCAGTGAAAGGGAATTTCAACATCAGGATTATAAAAATGTTATATATGATAATAAAAATAATATAATCAATACATAGTTTTAATCTCAAAAGTAATATTCATAACTCAACTATAATTTGGTTAGAAAAAGAAACTAATTTTGTCGTGAATAGTAACTCATGAATAGTAACTCGTGAATAGTAACTCATGAATAGTAATCTCGACACAAAAAGGTAGAAATTCCACAATAAAATCTACGAAATAATAATATTTCGGTATAATGATATTGAAATAATAATATTTCTTAAGCTTATAAACAATTTATTTTAATTGTTTACACTTTACTAAATAATACATTTAATCATCCTAAAATGCCAAACTCATAAGATTTCATTACCAATAACCAAAACCCTCATCAAAAATCTGCATATTCCTCATATATGATTCTCAAGCCATAAAATCCTATTTTTCAATTTTCTTACTTCACATAACATATCTAATTCATTTTCTCATAACTAGTCTATTTTCATGAAAAATACTAAATCAGTTCCAAAAATATTTCTTTTCTGAGATTTAACAGAATATAGTCTCATATTGAACATATATTTTTCTCAGAATTTTTAAAACTCATTTACAATTTTTCATATGGCCAAACCCGCCGAATATTTAGACATTTATCTTAAATTGTACTTTTATCCAAAAATTCTGAAATTCAAAGAGTACACTCCTATCATATACATGTACTCTCAATAAAAAATTCATCAATTTTGGAGTTAACCACAAGTAGTTATAAGCGGTTACTTTTAAAATAGTCTTTTCCCGTAAAATTCATAACTCTTAATCTATACATCCAAAAATCACCATTTTTGGACACAATCAATAAAACTCATCAAAATATCATTTCAAATTTTTCTAGAATTTTTGAAGTTCAGAAAAATTATGAAACTGAAAAACATAACAACCCTTAAAATCCCTTACTATCCCTTACCTCAAAAGAACAATACTTCTGATCGATATAAGGCTGAAGAAAACTTGCACTGATGAATAGAAACTCACAAAGTATCTAAATACTCATAAAATACACTCAATAATCTAGAGAGAGAAAAAGAGAAAACTTATGAATTCTGGTGTGATTTTCAATTCTAACTTAGCCCTCTATTTATAGGAAAATATTAGCAAAATGAATCAGACTTAACCAGTAACCTGATGGCTTTACCTGCTACTATTCCCACCCACCACATTTGAATAAAAATCTCAGTACATTTCTTCACCAACTAAGAGTGGGGCCCACCAATTCTAGAATTTTCCACCAAAATGATTAACTCCGAAAATTCAACAATTTCTGAACCAGACATCTCGTAAAATTCATAAGAAATCATACGCTCATTTTTAACGGTTCATAATTTGTGGACATATACTCAACTTATATATGTATAACATATCCAAAAATTACCACGATCCAACTGTCGGATTAAAAATTATAACCCCCGCAAAATATCTCAAAAACCCTAATTTGATTTTCAATATCTCCGTTCCGACAAAAATACAGATAAAATACCTCAACAATAACTCCTTCATTTTTAACCACAAAAATATATCCCTTATTTATATCCACATAAAATAAATATTTCCTTATCATATGAATCAATAATTAATTATTCACAAATAATATTATAGAATCACATTTATGACAACCAGGCCGTTCCCAGGAAAGAGGGGGCTTTCCAATAAGAATTTTTCCTTACTGGCGCGCAATTAGGTGACCAAACCTCTCCTTAGACAGAACTTTCTAGACATTGCCAATAATGTTATCTAAAATATTTTTCAAATAATATGAATTATTGATCTGATAATGGGAAATACCGTGCAGTGACAATTATTGAACAACTATAATATAAAATTTTAACGTAGCAATTATTGAATCAATAAAATAAAATATTGAACAGTAATTACTGTAACAATTATTGAGTAGTGTCTTCCTTCGTAAGAATCAATAATTCTAAAATACTGTGCAATCCGTGTGCTACTATGCAATAACGCGTATTACTGTATTTTAACCACCGGATATTCTAACAGTGTTAAAAGTAACAACTACGCTGTTATTTATAAAAACTCAAATTTGTCATTTTCTTCATCCGACAATTATTCTGTTATGGGACCCACAAATAGTTGCGCCGTCGTACGAATATTCTCCGACAGAAAGAATATTCCACGACCAAGCGAATATTCCCCGACAACAATGAATATTTTATAACCACTTGTGTATTATGAAAAAAATTCATATATCACCCTTAACTTTAACATTTATCAATTTAACCATTTACTGAATAGTAATTATAAGAAAATTTGAATACTTTTATTTCATAAAATTCGGGGTCTTACAGCACTGCTTCCATGTCATAGGTTAATGAGTAGGGCGTTGCCCCAGTGGAAGTGCGCATTGACGTTTTGTAGGATAATAGAGTCAAAAGTAATAAGTCAGGCCATCCTTTGTGATTGGCAAACATCTTTTGCATGATCTTTTTGATATTCTTATTAGCCTCTTCAACAATACCATTCATCTTTGGACGATAGATGACAGAGTTGTGATGCTTGATGTGGAATTTACTGCATAATTAGTAACCATGGGGGAAGAGGCTGCTACTACCCACGTGGTGAAGTAGTCGATCATGGTGAAGATAAATCGATGACCATTTCTGGCTTTAGGCTCGATGGGTCCGATCACGTCCATTCCCCCACATTGAGAAGGGCCAGGGCGAACTCATATTGTGGAGCTCCCTTGGAGGGGCGTGGATAGTATTCCTATGAATTTGGCATTAATAACATCTCTTGACATGGTCATCACAATCAGCTTTGAGAGAGAGCCAGTAATGCCCTGTTCTTAAGATTTTCTTAACAAGTAGAGGACCGCTCATGTGTGGGCCGTATACTCCACCATGGATTTCATTCATGAGTCTCTGAGCTTGGCCTTTGTCTAGGCACCTTAGAAGGCCTAGTCCTGCATCTCTTTTGTATAGTGTGTCTTCGCTCAGATGGCCATTCGATGGATCTACTTTCTTTTAGCTTGACTCGCCTCAGCGGGCGTAGATCCATCTCGCATATACTCTTTGATAGACTGGTACAAAGGGTGTTGGATGGGAGGCAGCTCATCCGATACTTCTCCGATGTAATTTTCGTAGGTTGGAGCCTTTTGACGGGTAACTGTAATATTTTGACTGTTTCCCCTCTCAGGTATGTTGATCAAGGAGGCCAAAGTTGCTAGTGAATCAGCAAAGTCATTCATATTCCGAGGAATGTGGAGGAATGATATTTCTTCAAACTCCGAAGCCATTTGGATAACGTGCCGATGGTAAGACAGTAAATATAATTCCTTGGTGTGATAGACCCTGGTGGTTTGTCTGATTACCATTTCAGAATCTCCAAAGATAGTTAACCGTTTAATACCCATGGATTGGGCTTGCTTCAACCCCATTATACATCCTTCATATTCAGCTGTGTTGTTGGCAATTTAATGGCAATGGGATACTGCTCTCCCGAAGTAGATACCAAAACTGCTCCAGCTCCGGCACCTTCCATGTTTACAGCACCATCAAAATACATCCTCTATGACTGGGGTGTATCGTCCTGATGGTGTTGCTGAATTATCATTACCCCTTCATCGGGAAAATATGTTTCCAAGGGTTTGAAATCCCTTAATAGTGCGGTGGCTAGTTGATCCGCAATTCCTTGACCTTTGATAGACTTTTGAGTCACGCAAATGATGTCAAATTACTGGAGGATCAACTGCCATTTCGATAGTCGACAATTTAACATAGGTTTACTGAACACATACTTGAAAGGATCCATGCGGAATATAAGATGGGTTGTGTGACCATGGAGATAATGTTATAATCTTATGGAAGCACATGCTAATGTATAACAAGTCTTCTCAATCAAGGTATATTTGTGTTCACTGATGCTGAATCTTTTGTTGAGGTAATAGATAGTTCTTTCCTGGCCTCTATCATCCTTTTGTCCCAGCATGCAGCCCATGGCATTGTCATTGATTGACAGGTACATAAATAGGGAAACATCATCCCTAGGAGGTACCAAGACATGAGCTTTGACTAGTTGCTCTTTGATTGAAAGGAAAGCTTTTTGACATTCTTCGTTCTATTTTCTGGAGGAGTTCTTCTTTAACAACTTGAAGATGGGTTTACAGGTTGCTATGAGTTGGGAGATGAATCGGCTGATGAAGTTGATTTTTCCCAGAAATCCCCGTATTTCCCTCTTTGTGTGGGGTATGGGCATCTAGTAATAGCTTGAATTTTAGCAGTGTCTAGCTCAATGCCTTTGTGGCTCACTAGGAATCCCAATAACTTGCCTGACTTGACGTCAAAGGCACACTTGGCCGAATTTAGCTTTAAGTTGTACTTGTGCAACCTGTTTAAGAGCTTTTTTGAGATGGTCTATGTGGTCCTCTTCCCTTCGGGATTTGACAATGATGTCATCCACATAGACTTCTATCTCTTTGTGCATTATCACGGCTCGTTGATAAGTAGCTCCGGAATTGATGAGGCCGAATGACAACCATCTATAGCAAAAGGTTCCCCAAGGCACTTATGAATGTTATTTTCTCACGATCTTCTTCAGCAACCATGATTTGATGATACCCAGCAAAGCATTCAATAAAGGAGTACATGACATACTAAGTTGTATTGTCAATGAGTATGTGGATAAGTGGCACGGGAAAGTTTTCTTTGAGACAAGTTTGTTCAGATCCCTGTAATCCACGCATACTCGCATCTTCCCTCTGGGTTTAGGTACAGGGACTATGTTGGATAGCCACTCAAGGTATATTGATACCATGATGATGCCAGCTTGAAATTGTTTCACAATTTCTTCCTTGACTTTCAAACTCCACTCATGTTTTAATCGCCTGAGTTTCTGTTAGACTAGCTTAAATCCCTCTTTAATGGGAAGGCGAAGAATGACAATGTCAATTGACAAACCGATCATGTTTTCATGAGACCATGCAAACACATCTTAGAATTGGGTCAATAGAGTAACCATGTCATTCCTTTGGCTTGGGGTAAGGTCCATGCCAATCTGGATTTGTTTGGAGTTTTCTGAGGTTCCAAGGTTGAAAGAGGTGGTTTAATCAAGGTTTGGCTTGGGTTTATCTTCGACCCATTCTTTGATCTCCTTAGGCATTTCATAGTCCTCTTGTTCAATTTCCATCAAGTCGGAGTCCAACTTTACATCAAAGTTGTAGTCCTTGTGAAGAATTAGCACTCCATCAGCAAGTTTAGACATATCTAACTTTAGAGTCCTAAAACAAAATGCTTTCACTTAATATGTGAAACTGTTTGATCATACAAAGTGTTAGCATGGCATGACAAAAAAAATTGCTAATATTATGCAACAAAAGTAAGCAGTTATTGGTATCTACAGAGGGCAGAGGGGTTTTTTTTACCCTTTTCGACAAATACAAGGAGTGCTGCTCCAATTGCTGAGGGTCAAGTCTTGGTGGACAGCTATGATGAAGGGGCGATTATCGTCTTCCTCCTCTTGAATGATGACTATGATGTCTAGACAATCATCATCTGGGATGTCCCTATTCATACCCTTTGTATGGATCAGGACGCGCATCTTTGATAAATGTGTCTTTATCTCTTATTTGTGCCTTTGATTCCTTTCCTCAATGTCTGGGTCTGGAATTAGGACTTCTTTTCCATTAACCGGTATCGGCTTAGGAAACAGCATACCCGCTACAGAGACATGAATTTTCCTTAGAAGCGATATAGAATTCGCATCTATAGGTTTAGGCAACATCCTTATAGATGAAGGAACCGGTGTATGCTTGTGCGGATTCCTGTGACTGGACCCAGAGGAGTAGCCTAGTCCGACTTTCCCTGTCTGGCTGGGAACTTAAATTGGACATTTGATTCCTTGTTGATTCTTTCCTAACCCTTGTCATGGTTGGAAACCCAAGGATATCATCTCTTGACTGGTCGACATTACCTCGATGGAAACTCTGGGTTTCAGAGTTGGAGCCCCAATGGGTTGATAGTGAGTGTTGCTCACCTCAAGGGCTTGGAAGCTGACAGGCTCAACTTCTTCATTGAAACTGATGAAAGGTATATCACTTTGGACAGGATACTCTGGTTCAGCATTGACAGTGACCAGATTACTATTGATGATATACTTAAGCTGTTGATGAAGAGTGGATGGGACAGCTCCCGCCATATAGATCCAAGGTCTTCCCAATAGTAAATTATATCCTGTAGTGATTTTGAGCACTTGGAAGGATATGTAGAATATATGTGGACCGATTTCCACTGGTAGTTCAATCTCTCTAACAGCATTTCACCGAGATCCATCAAAGGCTTTGATGATTGTGTGGCTACTTCGAATCCGATTGAGATTGATCTTCATTCTTTCCAATGTGGCATAGGGGCAGATGTTTAGGGATTATCCTCCATCTATTAGCACTCCTCCGACCACATATCCGAAAGACATCACTGATATATGCAGTGGTTTGCAATGACTCGTCCCTTCAGGAGGTATGTCATCATCAGTGAAGGATATCACATTGTTGTTGAAGATGTGATCTACCATATGATGAAACTTTTCTACATCCACTGTATTTGGCAAGTGGGCTTCTTCCAATATCTTCATTAAGACCTTTCGATGATCTTCCGAAGAGAATACCAAGTCCAGAATAGATATCTGTTGAGGTGCTTCTTCCAAGCTTTGCACCACCTTGGCTTTATTATGTCTCATCTGGAAGAGGAATTCTTCAATTTTCTCCCTGGGCACTTTCCCCTTAGATCTGATGACTGGCTTCATCACTCGTTGAGGGAGATACAACGGATTTTCTTTGGATACCGCATCAATTGTGTTTGATGTTGATCCTTCAACCTCTCCATAGTTCCATGGGACTTTCTTAAGGCTGATAACAAGATATTGTGGCCTGTATGGCAATATGAGTGGTGCTGGTGCAACCACCTTCAAAGGGTTTTCAACTCCTTTGAGCTTTATGGGTTGAATTGTAAATGATGTGGCATCCAAATCTCCCTCAGAGGATATAACTTCCATCTTTATAATCCTAGAGGAAATGTGCTCACACTCTAAAGTGATACGGTGTAATCTTCTGCCATTTGCAGGCCACCACTGTCAATTATATTTTGGATAAGATGACGGAGTTCCCAGCATTCTTCAGTGTTGACTGCGAGAATGGGAGTGGTATTGACAGACTCCAGTAGCATCAAATCTTTTTGAGCGCGGATTGATTGGAGGTAGCAGTGCTGTAATCTTTCCCTCATTGATCAGCATCTGCAAAAAATTTTCCATCGGTTGGCCTAAATAGGTAAACTCCCTTTTGTTGGCAAAGTCCCGATGGGCTTGAGCTCTTGTTTTTCTTGCAAGCTTTTTCTCCAAGGTTTCACTTTCTTGGGTGAGTGGTGGAGTCTTTATGATAAGAGAGAGGAGACTAGCATGCTCCTGACTGAACAACTGTCCTGTGACTTGGTGTTGATGTATCATCAAATTTGCCAGTTGATTGACCTATTCATCAAGAGACTTCAACTCCCGTTCCATCATGAATTGGAACTCTGAATAATCCCACTTGTCGGAATTATCCTTGATGGTTTGGGAAGAACCACCGACATATTTGAGGTACTTGGAGCTGTCTCCACTGCCTCTATTGATCATGTTAACATCCTCTTCCATGTGTTAAGGGAGAGGGTTATCTTGAATGTGTGGTTGTTCGGGCTTGGTTACCACGATCTCAGCACTGTCTATTAAGTCCTGGATCTTATGCTTAAAGACCCAACAATCTTGAGTGTCGTGGCCTGGAGCTCCAGAATGGTAAGCACACTTCTTACTTGTATTGAAGCCCTTTCCACTTGGATTGGCTAGTGGAAGGAGATGAGTGATTTTATTCTAAGCTTTCAGAAGTTTGAAAATATTTCGAGTGAGTCCCCTAAGGGTGTGAACACTCTTGAACGTCTGACTTCTCCACTCTTTGGCAAGGGAGGATTTGAGGATTGTGCTTGAAAAGGGGAATAGTTTCTCCTTTGAATAGGCAAGTTGTGATTGCCTTTTTGTGTTTATCCTTGTAGTTTCAAGGAGACATCCTCTTCTTTCTTCTTATGGACCCTCTGAGGGTTGTTCCCATAACTTCCATATTGGATATGCTTAGCTACGACATTTAGAGCGGCTAGGTCTTGAATCTTCCCAGACTTCAATCCCATTTCTGCCATTTCACCATGCTTGATCATTTCTGAGAATGGTTTTCCTATTCTAGCTAGAACCCTCTCATAAAATGGAGCTTCTTGAATATCTATGAAGGTCATCACCCCATCTCAGTCTCTGTCATGGATGGGCATAGGATCCGAGTTCTCCATTAAACACCATTAAGTGGGTGTAAGGATCTCCCAATCCATTATATTTCTCGAAGTCAGAAGCCTTAAATTTCTCCTGATAATGAACCCCGGGGAATATGCAGAGGTCTGATTAGGAAACACTTTCGTGCATTTCAATCCCTTTGATGGACTGAATGGTCTCTTCCATTAGTAGAACTTTCATCTGAATATCACCAGTGTCTTGATCTTCTTTAAGATGGGTGATTTTAAGGGTTTTGTTGGTCTTCTCAGTCTGAGACTTAGGTGCTGGGACTTCTTTGTCCGGACCCTGGATTCCTCCATGTGCAGAGGGTTCTGTTTGCATGGGTATTTGTAGTCCCTAAGTGGATTTGTTTAGTTCTTTGAGAAGAACAGCCAACTCTATTATTTGATTGCTTAATCCTTCGAACTCCTCGCGAGAGACAAGAATAGGATTAGGCTGGGCACTTGTAGCCATGTTTGGCTGTGGGCTGAGTGCCTTTTTGAACTTTGAACGGGTAACGGGACCAATCATTTCCCTACAAAAAGACTATGTAGTTTAGTTTGGAAAAACGGGAAAATGTTACATGCTATGTAATGTGTCCGTTTTTAGGAGTGTTTTAGTGTTCTCCTGCAAAATAGATGTCAATCGTTTTTGATGACAAGATTGCATGACAGGTCTTAATATGGAAAGGAATGCGTATTCTCATACTCCTTTATATTTTCCATTACATAAAGATTGACATGGAAATGAAATTACAAGTAATTTAAATTATAGGTAATTGAAATGGGAAGGTATGAAGGGACTTCCCTCCGAGTTTGGTTTATCAGAGGCTGACCTATCTTAGGTTACTCTCGCAGTTTTTCAGCATGAAGGTCCCCAAATCATCACAATTTACTCAATGGGAAGTTAATCCGATCTTTCAACTAGAGGGAATCTAGGTGGTGCTTTTCCTGAGCCTCGTGGAATTAGTCTTCCAACGAGTCCAGTAATCAAACACCGACGAGTTAGCCTCCTGGTAGAGGAATCACACAACATACATTCACATACATCGCGTCTCACCATATGGAAATGATGACATGTGCAAAGCACTAATATCACAGGTAGATATCGTGCGAAGCACTAAAGTGCAGTAAATAAAGCATTAGTATACATCCATTCAAAGTAAATGCAGTATTTACACATAAGTAGATAAAAGTTTTTGAAAAGCTTGAATAGCTGCTTAAGCCTTCTTACTGGAGTCCCCAGCAGAGTCGCCACCTGTCGACGTCGGGATTTTTATTTGTCCCTTTCTGTTCTTGTCTTTTGGTGTTCTCATTTTTAGGTGAGATTTGTTTGAGAAAACAAGTTTGAAAAGGTCCGACATGTATATATCGATGATTTGACTGTGAGAGTCGCCATTTGGTATTTTAAAATGGTTGCACCAACTTAACCGAGAAAAAGTTTGCACAAAGACCTAGTGATTTGGCACTATACCGAAATTCGTTAGGGTCCGAGGGCTTGATTAAGCAGAGGGAAGGTGTTAGGCACCCCCCGACTTCCGTGATAACACGGTTACCGCCACTTTTCGTTAAACTTTTATCTATGTATATGTGTGTGTGTGTGTGTGTGTGAGTTAGGTATATGTGCAATTGTCTGGAAGTAGTGTTATGCCTCGTTTGCACCTATATACAAAGGGCTTGACTTTTGTATAAAAGTTCAATTTTAACAAGATATAGTAGTGAGGTTTTGTAAAATAGGTTTTTCAAAACCTTATGCTCAATAGTAATTGAGGCCTTTGATACTTCCATTTTATTATGTGTTCGGCTTGATGGCTTTTATTTTTCGAGATGTGAGGAATCTTTGAGAAAATAAGATACTTAGCAATGCCGACCTCCTTGTGGGCATGAGAGTCATCTAAGGATTTTCAGAAACCATAGATAATTTACAAGCTGGATGCAGCTGCAAAATGTCCATCACGGGAACCAAATCTAGATTCAGAGACTGAATCTGTGATCACATGATTCATAGGCTCACATGAAAAGCAATATGTACAAAAGCTAGAAGAACTGGATTTGAGTAAATCTAAACTATTCTAGCTTCAACGGTTCTAGCTTAGTCGCTTTGAACCGGTTAAAGTTAAAAATAGCCAGATTGAGGAAAATCTAGCCTGCAAGCTGAAAGATTAAATATCTACATTATGAAAGCAGTTAAAGTAGATATTTATATAAAAGCGGTATATATATATATATATATATATATATATATATATATATATATAAGCAGTAAATGCACCAGATGTTCTATCCAAACTCATTCGAATTCGAGTTCGACAATATATTGTAGGGTTTTGTGAAGATCAAAGTAGCAATCAAATTGTAAAATTAGGGGAAGCAAAGTAAAAACAGATTTTAAAATTGTTCACAAACCAATTACCCTGATCATCCTTTATGCATATTATTAATTAAAATGAATAATAAGAAGTTATGGAATCATACCATTGTAGATACTAGCTTCCACAGGTACGAGTTCAACTCCTATTTCTTCGCGATCTGCTTGAATCTCCGGGTTGATTCCTTCCTTTGATCAATGTTAGCCACCCAAGTGTATGACCTCTACAGGTGATCCACCAAGGAAGAAAAATTTTCAAGAAGAAGGGTGTATTGGCTCAAACCCTAATTTTTTCTATCTCTATAGAAAAAGGGGGCGTACTTTCCAACTATTAGAATCACGTATATTTGATATTTGATATAAGGCTCCTCTTATAAAATTATCAGGTAACCCTATTTAATTAAAATAAGATATTATTTATGTAATTAAACTCCTTTAATTAATTAGGCTCTCTAATCTTATTAGGGATAATTAATTAAACTCCTTTAACTAATTTTGCCTCCTAATCCTATTAGGAATAAATGAGAGTACTTATATTAAATTAATTCCTAAACTCTTTTAGAAATTAAAATAATAATAATTGTAATAATATTAATACGACTCCTCTTATTAATTTAAATTTAATATTAAATAATAATATGTTAAGTATATTTAATTTATTCTATCACCATAGATTAAATTAAATATACTTAACATATTATTGCAATTATTCAATTAACTTCTTAAATAATTATTTTTCCTTTTATGGTGTGACCTTTTAGGTTCTCCATATTAAACCAGTTGTGAATAAATCAATTATAACAATTCTAATCTTATTTAAATAAATAAATTTAACTATTAATATATATAAATAAATAATATTTATTCTACAATAGGGATATGTCTCCCTAGCGATCAACGACTTTCTAGATAATATAGATTTCAACATTAATCATAAAAGAACCTTTAAGTAAATAGTTACCGTATAATTCAATCCTTCCACCATACAACGTCCCAATTAAATATAAGGCATGAAATTACTGTCAAGTCTTATTTTATTTAATTATATGTATTTTGATTCCTAAATGCACAACTCCTAATGAATGCAAATTAAAAACTACTTTCTAATTTCATTCCACCTTGGCCAAGGATTCCTAGGTTGTCATTTATTGAATCACACATGACATTTCTCTTCTTTTACTAGAAGTGGTAGATTCTTTATTAATCATTTATTGTCTCCATATATAACTTATTACACCCAAGCATACCCTTTGATATACTCTAAGAGTCTTAAGGAATAAGTCAAAGTGTAATTCATTATATATAAGATACTATGATGATCTCAAGTCTAAGGATCATTGGTACTACAATCACTACAGAAATTTCTATTGACATGCAAGTAAAATTCCATTAGGTATTCCTTAGCTAGTCACACTCAGTGAACTTATTCTCCAATAAGCACCTACATACTTGCTTTAGTGTCTCCACAGAAATGATCATGAGATCAATCATCATCATCAAATGAGCAAGCAACGTACGTACCAATCTATCCAGATTCACTAATTCCCTTTTTAGTAATCCATTGATTGGGAACATTTTATTTTTAAGCTATCTAAAATTTAGATCTCATTAGCATGATGATCTCATCATGATTCTAAAAGCTTTGCTTAAAACTATGGGTTTATCACTTGTTATTAAAACAGCACCATATAGATAATTAAATGCCTTTAATAAATAATTCTTTTATTGATAAATAAATAAGATTGATTACAAAGTATATGCTTTATCATTATATATGATTGGCTTGTATGCATACTACTTTTAATCTCCCACTTGCACCAAAGCCAATCATCATGGTATCTCATACCCATCTTCTCTAAGTGACGATCGAACTGATGTTGTGTTAACACTTTAGTAAATGGATCTGCAATATTATCTTGAGAGTCCACACGCTCTAGGGTGACATCTCCTCTTTCAATGATCTCTCTGATCAAATGAAACAGCCGCAACACGTGTTTTAATTTTTGATGAGACTTGGGTTCCTTAGCCTGTGCAATAACTCCGGTATTGTCACATAATAAAGGCATTAGTCCTCTAATGCTAGGAACCATATCAAGTTCGGTTATGAACTTCTTCATCCAAACAGCCTCTTTGCAGCTTCACTTGCAGCTATGTACTATGCCTCTGTCACTGAATCAGCAATTGTTTGTTGTTTGGAACTCTTCCAACTCACTGTGCCACCTTTTAAGGTAAACACATACCCCGAAATGGATTTACTGTCATCTTGGTATGTTTGAAAACTTGAGTCTTTAAAGCCCTCTAGTTTCAATTTAGACCCAGCGTAGACAAGAAACACATCCTTAGTTCTTCTTAAGTACTTTAGGATATTTTTCACTGCCTTCCAGTGTTCTTCTCCTAGATTCGACTGACATCTGCTTGTTACACTAAGTGCATAAGCGACATCCGGTCTAGTACATACCATACCATACATGGTAGATCCTATTATTGAAGAATAAGGAATCTTACTCATACGATCTCTCTCCTCAGGTGTCTTTAGAGCCTATTTTTTGGAGAGATGTATTCCATGGCTCATCAGCATGAGACCTCTCTTAGAATCTTCCATGCTAAATTTCTTTAGCATCGAGTCAATGTACGTTCCTTGGGATAAGCCAAGCATCCTTTTAGATCTATCTCTATAAATCTTTATCCCCAAAATATAGGATGTTTCACCCAAGTCCTTTATGGAGAAGTGTTTAGATAACCAGATTTTAATCGATTGTAGCATAGGAATATCAGTCTCTATCAGTAATATATCATCAACATATAATACAAGGAATGAAACAGTGCTCCCACTAACCTTCTTGTACCATGGTTTATCCTCATTTTTGATAAAATCAAACTCTTTGATTGTCTAATCAAAACGGATGTTCCACCTACGAGAAGCTTGCTTCTATCCATAAATGGATCGTTGTAGCTTACAGACTTGATTTGTTCCAACCGTTGAAACAAATCCCTCTGACTATGTTATATACACATCCTCCTCAAGTTTCCCATTGCGAAAGGCCATTTTCACGTCCATCTGCCAGATTTCATAGTCGTAGTAAGTTGTAATCGCAAGCAAAATCTGAATGGACTTGAGCATTGCTACTGGTGAGAAGGTTTCATCATAGTCAATTCATTATCTTTGTTTGAAACCTTTTGTGACCTTTTGAGCCTTATAGGTCTCTACATTGCCATCTGCTCCAGTTTTTCTTTTAAAGACCCATTTACACTCAATAGGCTTAATGCCTTCAGGTGGTGAAACCAAAGTCCATACTTGGTTTTCATACATGGAGTCCATCTCGGATTTCATGGCTTCTTGCCATTTCTCTGAGTCTTTACTACTCATAGCCTGTTCGTAATTTAATGGATCATCATCATCTATGATGCGTACCTCATCGTAATCCTCTATGACAAGTCCATACCTATCAGGTATTTTCGGTACTCTTCCAGATTTACGAATAGGGTATGGTACAGAAGGAATCTCTACTTGGATAGGTTCATCCATTTGATCTTTAGTGATTTGTGGTTCTTGAATTTCTTTAAGATCTATTTTCCTCCCACTAGCCCTTTCAAGGATAAATTCTTTTTCCAAGAAGATAGCATGTTTGGAAACAAACACTTGTTATTCAGTAGGATTGTAGAAATAGTATCCTAAACTTTCTTTAGGATATCCCACAAACGTGCGCTTATCAGATCTTTTTCTAAGCTTGTCATTCTGAAACCTTTTCACATAAGCTGGACATCCCGTAATCTTAATTAACATGCTTACGACTAGGCTTCCTCCCTGTCCACATCTCATATAGAGTCTTAGGGATGAATTTCGAGGGAACCTTATTTAGTATATATGTAGCCGCTTCTAGGGCATATCCCCAGAATGACACTGGAAGATCAGTAAAACTCATTATAGAATGAACCATGTCCAACAGTGTTCGATTTCTCCTTTCAGATACACCATTCAACTGTGGTGTTCCTAGTGGAGTCCATTGTGAGATTATACCATTTTCTTTGAGACAATTGAGAAACTCTCTGCTTAAGTATTCTCATCCTCGATTAGATCGAATAATCTTAATACTCTTGCCAGTTTGCTTCTCTACTTCACTTCTAAACTCTTTGAACTCTTCAATTGATTCGGATTTGTATTTCATGTAATACACATATCCAAACCTTGAGTTATCATAAGTGAAAGTAATAAAATAAGAATACCCTCCTCTTGCATTCGTTGTCATAGGTCCACATATATCTGTGTGAACCAATGCTAACAACTCTGTAACTCTTTCTCCTTTTCCACTAAAAGGAGATTTAGTCATTTTGCCCATGAGACAAAATAACAATTATTTAATCTAATGGACTTGCCTGTAAGCAATGCTAAATAATAAGCCCCTACAGCTAATGTTGTAACCTTTGCTCCATTTCCCACTCGTAGGACGACCTCATCCTTGCTCATCTTTCTACTTCTAACCAGTCCTTGCATATTATTACAATATGTGAGAACCACAGCGGTATCCAATACCCAAGTATAAGATTGACTTTCAGAAAAATTAATTTTAATCATAAACAAACCTTGATTAGGATTCGAAGCTTCTCCAAGCTTCTTCTGCTTTTGCTCCACAAGATAATCCTTGCAGTTCCTCTTCCAGTGACTCGACTTGTTGCAATGGAAGCAAATTCCTTTGCTATGTGGATCAAGTTTCTTTTGATCATTCACATTCGCCTTACCCTTAACCCTCTTGGATTTCTTCTTTTGAGAAGATACCTTGGGCCTCTTCCTTTTCTTGGAAGAATCATCCACCATTAAGACCTGGTCCTTCTTGGATAGGAAGTGACCTTCAGCAGTTTTCAACATGTTAATTAATTCAGGCAAGCTGACATCTAACTTATTTATGTGAAAATTCACAACAAATTGTGAGAAGGTGTCCGGGAGTGACTGCAAGACTAAATCTTGACTCAACTTCCCATCCATGACGAACACAAGCTGTCCAAGACGTTCAATCAGATTGATCATCTTTAAGACATGAGTCTCAACAGTAGTACCCTCGGTCATCCGAGATCAGAAGAGCTCCTTAGAAATTTCATAACTAGCAGCCCTACTTTGCTCACCATACAGCTCTTCCAGGTACAGTAGCATAGTAGGAGCATCCATGGTTTTATGCTGATGCTGAAGCTCGTTACTCATGGATACGAGCATGATGCATTGAGCATGATCCATCTCGAAGACAACCCCGAGATACTCAGTTCTAGTCCCGGAGACAACCCCAGGAGATTTAGTTCCAACCTCGAAGATAACCCCGAGGGATGCAGTTTTAGTTCCAGAGATAACCCCGGAGAAGTCCGTTCTAATCCCCAGAAGTTAGTTTCAACCTCGGAGACAACCTTGAGGCACTCAGTTCCAACCTCGGAGATAACCCCGGGAGGTCAGGCATGTGGCGCCCCCAAAATCGGGTCCTCAAACCTCGGTCCGGTCATCACGATAAAATACAAACATCCACCTCTAAATAACATACGATAACTAAAATGCGGAATATAATAAACGTACGTCGTTCATTCAAAAGGTGTTACTAGTCCCAAGATTCGATAACCTTAATACAATCTTACAAAAATACCCTAAAATAATTCATTAGGGTTCATATTACATAATAATAAATTAAACTAGGCATAAGGTAAAGTCTACTCCTTGCCACTATCCTACATCTTTCCTTTACCCTTGTCCTTCCCTGAGGTCTCGGGCTTAGCTGCAATATAATTCATGATATAGCAAGGATGAACAACAAGTTTGCTCAACAAGTTTAAATACAACAATAAGGATATATCATGATGAATGGAAAATATCTGATAACAAATTCAACAATATGAATATCTGAAGGATTCAACAATATGAATATTAGAAGCAAAGATAATGATTTCTTTTAGAATAACTGCTAGTCAAGTAGACTTTGAACTATAACACTCCAATGGAATCAATAGCTAATTGACCCTTTGGTTACTGGCTACAGAATAAGTACTTGAGGGGATCAGCCTCGCTTACACCATGTATATGCATAACATTTAAATCTGCTCTTTGTATCTTATATTAGATACCTGGGGTACTCCCCTATCAAAAAAGGGGTGTTCTGTCAGTCTAAGAATCCTTACCATCAAAGGGTTTGGATAGCTTTTATAAAAACTTTATACACTTTTCTGACTGAACAAAGGTTCAGACTCTATCTGACACAGTTCAAGAATTATAGAACTTTAAATGATGTACAAGTCCAAGACTTGTATGAACTCAAATGTACTAAGTGCGAATATTAATAATATCGGTGTGGAATAATTGTAAAGTAATTAAACCACTTAATAGCATGCTTGGAAATAAAGTTCAAGCCTAAACAAATAACTTCTAATTCAAAAATAATCTGCTCAATACGATATGAGAAGGATAGGAAACTTTCACAAAAACAAGTGAAGTTTAGCAACTTGCACAATATTCAAAGTTGTGTAAGTTAGGAAACTTTCCTGTTTGCTCAGCTACAATTAATTCTAGCTTTAATTAACTTGCGTTGAAACGACCTAACATTAACAAGTCGGTCTTTCCATTAAGTATGTGTAAACTAATATGAGTCTACACTTATAAGAATCAAATCATCACATAGCATGCTTCTATACATGTATCATTACAATGCTTGATTAGTTTCTAACACACTATGTCATAGTTGAAATCACATTGACTTTAAAGTCATAAACACTAATTCATCATAGAATTCTTTCAATAACATGCTTATTATCACATGAATACTATACTGGATAAGTATTACAATTTAAAGTAACAACTTACGCATATATGAAACCACATAACAACTACAGAAATATGATCCTACTGTAGCTGTTGCGCCTGATTTGTACTAAGGAGACGCGCGGCCGTGCGGCTCCCAGTTCAAACCAGGGCTGAGCAATCACTTGTTTAGCTTAGACTGCCCATCCCTATACACATAACAAATATTAATATGTCAAGTGTCCCTTCGTACCTCTCAAGTTCAATCTAGGTTCCTTCTTTCATAATATGGTTCTAGGTTTGAATATTTCATGTTAAGCTACCAAGTATACAAATTCACTTTATTTACTATACATCATGTGCTCACATATACATATTAGAATATACAAGCATGCTTACAAGTTCCAAACTTAATGTATATATATAGTTTATCAAAAGTTCATTTTCAAAACTTTAAGTCTCTATTAGTAAAACTTCTTCAAGCATACAAGATGAGTTTGCATAGTCTAAATCATGCTTTCATAATCACATAATAGATCACATGAGCATATTTTTAAGTTCAAAACTTAGTGTATACATGGTTCGTTTATACATAGCCAAAATAGTCCTTTTTCTTGAAATTCCTCTTTTTAATCATGCTTGAATATCTCATATTACCTTTAACCATATAACCAATCACATTGACATATGCAAAGATATATCAGAATGTAACATACTCGCATCCAAGTTTAGAACATGTTTTGCAAAAAATTTATCAAAACTATTTTCCAACTCTTTAAGTTTTCTTTTAATATCCCAACCAAAATAAGCTAACATGACTCCTATATACATAAGAACCTCATTACATATGTTAAGGTTGTTTATAAGCATATAATAATCAAAGTAGCATGCTTAGAATGGAACATGATCACAAAAATTAGTACACATGACTGGCAGCAGGCGCGGCCGCGCGGTCATGTACTATAGAAGTGGTGCAGCCGCGCTACTTCGAGCAATATGAAAAATAAGGACTCTGCTTTGGCAGAGTTCTCACATAATCAACCTCAAGCCTAAGTTTAAACCCATAATACAGTTCTTAGATATGCAAACAAACCCAGATAATACCATGACATGCTACTCTACATCAATTAACAGAGAATTCTTGAGAATTGTAAGAATTTGCCAAAACCCAATTCAAGAACATTAGTTAGAATTTTATACCTCTTGGAGCTAAATGAACTTAGTTTCTTTCCTCTGAATGTTCTAACCTCTTCTTTGGACCACAACTCACTTACTCTCAAGTTATCAGAGTTTCAAGAACTAAAACAAAGCAACGTGAATTGAAAATTTTGTCTGTCATTTATAGAACAAACTTTGGACTGGGAATTAGCTTTATATGGAACGTTGAGACTGAAATGTAGAAGGAGAATACACTGGTTCATGAGGGGTTGCTCAACCACCCACCATCAGCTATCTTCCTAGCTAATGAACACAGACTTGGAAGTTACATATTTAGGTGATAGGTTATTATTCATGTACCATTGTGACTCTCAATTTGGGACAAGAGTAATATCTCAGCAACAAGCTTGGTTTGGATACTATAATTCCAAAAATATAATATTAATGTGTTAATGCTACTACGCAATGGAAAATTGGGGATTATTTATGTACTCTCATGAATGCAATAATTCTTACAATATAGTCTAAATATAATATACAGATATATTAATGTGTCACCTTGTACTATATAAAATATATAGTTAACTACCATATAATAAAGGTCAACTATATTGTATGCTTGCACAAATAAATCAAGAAAATATAATCATATTACATTTATTAATCTTTTACTCATTAATTATTATTTATTCATAATAATTATTAATTAACACATTATCAATTAATTTCTCATACTTGCAATTAATCAATATGTTCAAATCTTGCGACTATATTCAAATAAATTGAATATTTAATTATTAATAATCCTATCATTTCTTAGATATTAAAGTCTTAGGGTTAGTCCACTAATTTAAATAAACCATTAGTGACTCCCTTTAATCATTTCATAAATTCACATAACCACGTAAGGTTTAAATAAACTCACAAAACTAACTCATAAAATTTAAATCACATATTTATTTAATAAGGAGTTTAAAATTCACGGTCATTACATCCCTCCCCCCTTATAAAAATTCTGTCCTTGGAATTGTAAAAATAAGGTTACTCAAATAAAAACGGATAATTCGCTCTCATTTTCTCTTCTAGCTCCCACGTAGCTTCTTCGACTACATGATTCCTCCATAGAATCTTAACGGAATGGATTATTTTATTCCTCAACTTCTGCTCCTTTCTATCTAGTATCTGGACAGGAACTTCCTCATACGATAAGTCTTTCTCGATTTGGATTGGTTAATAGGAGATAACGTGTTTATAGTCTGGTTTATACGGCCGCAATACTGACACATGAAACACATTGTGAATGTGCTCAAGTTCAGGAGGTAACGCTACCTCGTGCGCCACTTAACCGACTCGCCTCAGAATCTCGAACGGTCCTATGAACCTAGGGCTCAACTTGCCCTTCTTCCCAAAATGAATCTTCCCTTTCCAAGGAGATACTTTCAGAAATGCGTAGCTTCCTAACTCAAAATATTTCTTCTTGCGATGTAAGTCCGCATACTTCTTCTGGCGATCTTGAGCTGCTACTAGTTGGGCTCTTATCACCTTGATAATTTCTACCGTCTGTTATACCAACTCGGGTCCCAACAGTCGACGTTCTCCAATTTCGTCCCAGTATAAGGGCGTCCTACATTTCCTCCCATACAGTGCTTTGTACGGTGGCATTCCAATACTGGCGTGATAACTATTGTTATATGCGAACTCTACTAATGGAAAGTGATCCTCCCAACTACCCTTGAAGTCCATCACACAAGTTCGGAGCATGTCTTCAAGTGTTTGAATTGTTCTCTCGTTTTGCCCATCGATTTGCGGATGATTCGTGGTACTCATTCGTAGTTGTGTCCCCATTCTTTCTTGAAGACTCTTCCAGAAGTTTGACTTGAATCACGGATCTCTATCTGATACAATAGATACCCATACCCCATGCCTCGAGATAATTTCTTTGACATACAATTTGGCTAATTGGTCCAAACTATACTTAATCTTAATCGGCAAAAAGTGAGCTGACTTAGTAAAACGATCTACAATCACCCATATGGCGTCGTGCCCTTTCTACATTGCCGGAAGTCCCACCACAAAGTCCATTGTGATGTGCTCCCATTTCCATTCTGGAATCTCTAATGGTTGTAATAACCCGCTTGGTCGTTGATGTGACACCCCCAAATCTAGGTACTTCATTTCCATAAGATTTGGTGTTCACTATCCAAACATTCACATCTATCTACCCAAACATAATAAAAATTAAATCATAAATCCTCCTTTTAAATATGGTTACATCGTTAAATAAAAATCTTCCCAAGTTGTCTAACCTTTAAACATCATATAAGTGCGGAAATAAACTTATTACATCAAATCATTATTTAAAAGTCTATGATAATAGCAATAAATAAAATAACAAGTTTTCATCACTTGTACATTTTTCCCTTTCCTTTTCTAGATGAAGGCTCATCTACCTTCTCAACTTTAGTTGCAATGAGTGTATAAATATGCAAGAGTAAGCAAAACAGTTGCTCATTAGATATAGCAATGAATCAACAAGAATGAAATAACTACCAATGAATTGGCTCATCAAGAACTAAATAATACTTTATCAATAATAATCAACGATTGGAATCAAAATATGGAATACATAAAACTGAGGGTCATAAGACCACGAACTATGTCCACAGTTGCAAGTAATCTTTCAACTTCAACTTTAACAGTCATAAGACTATAAGGATTCCTCATACTTAGGGGGATCAGCCCTTCGTACAATGTATTATGCACAAATATTTCAATGTTATTCGTAAATTATCCCCTAATAATAGGGTTGTTCATCTCAGTATTTAGAATATAAGTCCGCCCCAAAGTAAGTTTGGTTTTGATACGTTTCAAGGTAATTTGGAATTCAACAAACATCAACTAAGGATTAGTTGAATAAAAAGGTAATAACGTTATACTATGGAATAAATCATAACTAAATCGACATTGTAAATTAAGGTCATGCTTTAGGAATAATCTAATAGCATAAGTATTGAATAATATAACATACCTTGCTTGAACAAGATTATGCTAAGGTTAGTTAGAATAGTAACTTGAATGATACAACTTGTTCAATAGTAATATATCAGCATATGTAAACTTGCACGCTAGATAACAAGTTAAAGACAAGAATAACTTGTTCAATATCAGAATAAGATCTAGATTTAGAAATCATAAGCAAATTAGATACAAGAACTTGCACAATAGTAAGAATAAACTTGCACAATTATTATAAGAGTAGAGTTAAATAACTTGCTCAATGTAAAAAGATAAGTTTAGAAACTTGTCTCGAGCGTAAGCTATAATATTAAACTCGCGTTCACCTACACACAGGTTTAGAACCATAATCTATTAGATATACTAACATTCACGTTCCATCATAACACACATTTCTAATTAGGCTTGTTAATTTAGCACAAGTCTTTTATTACAATATATGTTTCAGAATTTTCCAAGCATTAACCTCACAACACTTAACTAACGTTCATTGCATAAACTAATTTATAACATAACACGTTCATTACATAATACTCATTTGAAACTTTGAAACTACTAACCACCTAACATGATTTTATCTCAACCATGTTACTACATATTGGACACATTAACATAACCTTAGACCAAGCTATAGTGGTACACCAAAGTCTACAGTAACTGCAAAGGTCACTGTCCCAAACCAGGGTATGGCGCAGCTGCGCCATACAAAGGACTAGGACTGGCGCAGCTGCGCCATTTTTTTGCCTTGGCACCAGCGCAGTTGCGCCGGTGTACAGACAGACGCAGAGACGACTGATGAACAGTGGCCGACTTTAGCCCAACAAACGCAAATTTCACCCACCAAACAATGATAATAACATGTAAAAATGGTATAACACTACCACAAACATGTTTGTGAACATATTCCACCAATTAAAACAATTTAACAACAATTTAAGTTAGGTTAATTTCTCAAATTCCATGATTTTCATAAAAAAAACTCAAATTTTGATATCCATCCCAAAAATCATCACTGTGAATTCAATACTTAACCAAATCACTTCATTCAAATTACGTTATGCTCGTTTCTTAATGAACTAATATATACAAGCTTCAATTCACAATTTCACATACTAATTAGCCACTAACATTGATACTTTTCATGATCATATGAAAATACATATACTGACATTTTTCTTCCTATTGTCAAACGAATTTAGCATGCAATTTCCTTGTTTGAACATAACCTCTTGCATTATAAACATGTATAATCACAATTACCAACTATATAGCAATAATTCGAAGAGATGAAATTTACAGAACATGCAATTTTGCTGTAAAACCCATATGTGCATATATATATATATATATATATATATATATATATATATATATATACAAAGGTTAGATAAAATACCTTCAAATAGCTTGGCAATCCTTGCAATTTCAGACCAATTTCTCTCAAATCCTCTCAAGCTCTCCCAATTCTCAATTCTCTGAACTCTCAACTCTTCCATTCTCTCTCAGACTTAGCCAATATAGAAAAATAATGCGTAAAAGAAAAAAATTGATACCTTAATACACATACTAATTATGATAACAGTTACAACATAAACGCTCTAACATAAATATATTATATTTATTATTTTAATTTAATTTATTTATTTTAATTAAATTCAAAAATTAGAAATCTCAAAAGCCATAAGGCTTGTTTGGCAAAACCCTTTAAATTTTAAAGAATTAATATATTTAAGCCTTGTTTGGCAAAAACTAAAGTAAACACCTTTATTTTATTTCAACAAACAATTTTAGTTTATAATTCATATTATTATTTGGATTTTCATATCCAATATTAATCAAATAAATTAATTATACACCACATTTTAATTAAATATACCATTTAAACAAATAACATAAAATTATAATTTTGTTATAATTTTATTTAATAATTAATATACCGTTTAAATTATTAAAATCATCACAATAATATAACCTCTCATGTTATATTACACTCTCTAAATTATAAACTAATTTAATTTAAAATATTATTTAATAATTTAGATTCATTAATTATTTATTAACAATAACTAGATCAATAAAATATTTATTTCATCAATTTCAACAATAAACACATCAATAAATATTTATATAATTCAATAAATATTTAATATTACAATTTAAAATTTCGAATTGTTATAGTTGGTGCTCTGCCTTGACTGTCTAACAAGTTAGACATCTACTTATGCATTCCACAACCTCTCTCTTAATGTTTGACCACCAGAAGTGGTGACACAAATCTTGTACATCTTCGTGCTTCCTGAGTGTATCGAATATCTCGTACTGTGCGCTTCTTGCAAAATCTCTTCTCTCAGTTCTGGTACTAACGGTACCCAAATTCGTCCTTCAAATCTTAGCAGTCCAGTGCTATTAACCTTAAATTTCAATTCATCACCTTCAGTCAATCGCTTCCTGATGTTATTGCAATCTTTGTCATTTTCTTGTGCCTCTTTAACCTTATCCAATAAAGTCGGCCTCATTGTCACCGTAAATAATTGCTCGTCGGTCTCCATCGGATACCTAAATTCCAAGTCTAGTCGTTCGAAATCTTTCATCAATTCTTCTTGAATGGTCAACTTCAATAATTTCTCTCTGCCTTTTCTGCTCAAGGCATCTGCCACTACATTTGCTTTGCCTGGATAGTACAAAATCTCGCAATCATAATCTTTGATCAATTCTAACCATCGGCGCTGCCTCATGTTTAACTCTCTTTGCGTGAAGATATACTTCAGACTCTTGTGATTCGTATATATCTCACACTTCTCGCTATACAAATAATGCCTCCAAATGTTCAAGGCGAAAACTGCTGCTATTAACTCCAGGTCATGAGTAGGATATCCCTTCTCATAATCTTTCAGCTGACGTGAAGTGTACGCAATGACCCTGCCATGTTTCATCAGTACACAGCCAAGACCCTTGTGTGACGCATCACTATACACTATAAACCCTCCCGTGTTGTCCGGTAAGGCCAACACAGATGCTTGACTAAGCCTCTTCTTTAATTCTAGGAAACTTTCTCCACATTTCTCCGTCCAAACAAACTTAATTGCCTTCCTGGTAAGATTGATCAACGGTGATGCTAATTTCGATAAATCCTGAATAAATCTTCGATAGTATCCCGCCAATCCTAAGAAACTCCTGCTTTCTGTCGGCGTCTTCGGCTGCTCCCAATTGATAACCGCTTCTACCTTTCCTGGATCCACCAAAACACAATTTTTGTCGATAACGTGCCCCAAAAACTGCACTCTCTGCAACCAAAACTCACACTTGGAGAATTTTGCATATAACTTCTCCCTCCTTAATGTCTCCAACACTATCCGAAGATGCTCACCGTGTTCTTCCTCCGTCTCAGAATACACTAGGATGTCATCGATGAATACGACAACAAACTTATCCAAATACTGTTTGAACACTCTGTTCATCAAATCCATAAATGTTGTTGGCGCGTTTTTTAATCCGAATGACATTACCAAAAACTCAAAGTGTGCATACCGAGTTCTTAATGTCGTCTTTGGAATGTCTTACGGCCTCACTTTCAGTTGGTGATAACCGATTCTCAAGTCAATCTTTGAAAAGTACTTCGCCCCCTTCAACTAATTAGACAAATCGTCTATTCTGGGCAACGGGTACTTATTCTTAATGGTGACATTGTTCAACTCTCGATAGTCGATACAAAGTCTTAGCGACCCATCTTTCTTCTTTACAAATAGGACTGGTGCTCCCCACGGTGATATGCTCGGTCGAATGTATCCCTTATCTAACAACTCTTGTAATTGAGCCATCAGTTCTTTCATCTCTACTGGTGCCATACGATACGACACTTTGTATATCGGTGCTGTCCCCGGTGCCAAATTAATAACAAACTCAATCTCCCTATCCGGTGGCAATCCTGGAATCTCGTCTGGGAAGACATCAACGAACTCCCTTACAATAGGTATCTGACTCAGTTCACCCTCGACTCGTAGAGTATCAACCATGTGAGCCAAATAACTTTTACAACCCTTCCTAAGCAATCTCTACGCTTGCACCATCGTCAGACAATGAGATTGTCTCAGTGATTTACTACCATAAAATACCACCTTCGACTTATTCAGAGTCTTAAGGTGAACACACTTCTTCTTACAATCTATAACTGCTCCGTGAACCGATAACCAATCCATTCCAAGTATTACATCGAACTCCCCCAAACTAATCAGCATCAAATTCCCTTTGAGCATAAATCCTCATAATTCGGCATAATAATTCCTATGAATGTATTCTACAGGAATAATTTCCTTGTTCACTAATTCTACATTCATAGGGTGTTCGTCTAACTATTTATTAAATTCTTCAGAAATAAAAGAGCAGGTAGCACCCGAATCAAATAACACGTATGCATCTATATCATTGATCGAAATGATACCTAACACCACATCCTGTATGGTCATGTTGAACGTTCGTGCGGTTGGTCTGTTGGCTTGACTGGCTGGCCCTCTAATGTTTAGCCCATTGTTGTTGTTGTTGTGGTTATCGCTAGCTGCATCGCCCTTTTTCTTTGGGCAGTCCTTGATTTGATGGTCTGTGGCTGCACACGAGAAACATCCTCCCTTCTGCTTATTCGGACACTAAAGAGCCATGTGCCCCGGTTGTCCGCAACGATAACAAACACTCTTCCCCTTCATGCAATCCCCCGAGTGATTTCCTCCCATAGTTATTGCACTTCAAACTTTTCTTGGCCTCCCCTCCGGACTTATTACCTCCCAAGGATTGGCTCTCCGTCCACTTACGCTTGTTGGGGTTGCTTCCTCCGCTACTTCCCCCTTTCTATCCATCCTAACCAGTCTTCTTCTCTTGTTTGAATCGAGTGATGGCTTCATTGCCTCCTTTAACAATGATAGCCCTTTCCAATAGATTAGAGTAAGTCTTAATCTTTAATATAGCCACTTCTTTTTGCACCCATGGTTTTAGTCCTAATTCGAACCTCCTTGCCTTCTTGGCCTCTGTGTCAACCTGATGTGATGCGAATCGGGCCAACTCGTTAAATTTTGTCGCGTACTCTGCGACAGACATACTACCTTGCTTCAGTTCCAAAAACTTAACTTCCATATCCTATTGTGTATTCTCTGAGAAGTAATTCTCAAGGAATAGCTCCTTAAATCTTTCCCAAGGAATAACTCCTTCGTCTGCTCGTCCCTTATTAGTTTTCCACCAATAATTAGCTTCACCCTTCATCATGAAAGAGGCAAAGCTCGCCTTCTGTGCTTCGGCCACTCGTGCGACCTCAAACACCTTCTCAATTTCTTCTATTCATGTCTGGGCTTCAATTGGGTCCAAGGTTCCCTAGAACTCCGGTGGTCCTACCAATTTAAAGTCCTTAAAGCTAGCCAAGTGTTGTCATGGTTACCCTGCTGCTGGCGGGGGTCTGTTTTACATTGCCTCAGTTAACAGGTTAACGAAGTTCTACATTGGATCAATATTTTCCCCTCCACCATTATTAACGGATCTTTCCTCCCTCTGATTCTGCTGTAGTCTCCTAGGTGGCATGATCTGAGGAAAGGAAGAAATAATTAGGCTTTATGTGATATGCTATCCATGTTAGCATTACGTAGTTTAAGACGTCTATCAATTATTTTTTATTTAAATAAACCACTTCAATATCACAATAAAACTCGATTGATTTCCTCATCCCATCACTTACATACTCTGTGAGACCCCGAATTTTATGAAATAAAAGTATTCAATTTTTTTATTCTGGTAAATAGTTAAATTGATAAAAGTTTAAAGTTAAGGGTAATATGTAAAAAAATTTCAAAGTAAGCAAGTTGATATAAAATATTTGTTGTGTCGGGGAATATTCGATTAGTCGGGGAATATTCTTTTTGTCAGAGAATATTCGTACGACGGTACAATCATTGGTGGACTCCACAACGGAATTATTGTCGGATTGAGAAAACGACAAAAATATTTTCATAAAAATAACAGTGGAAGTTTTACCGTTAAAACTGGTGAACTACTCAGTAGTAAAAGTACAGTAATACGCGTGGTTGTATAGTAGCACACGGTATTAATTATTGATGCTTACGTGAGAAGTCACTCATTTTTGTTCAATTATTGCTACAGTAATTGTTGAATAGTATCTCACGTTATTTGATTCAATTATTGTCGATATTTTATATATTATTAAATTAATAATTGAGATATCAAAGTTATTAATATTATTATTTGTAATATTAATGATGTCTAGAAGTTCTGCCAAGGAGAGATTTGGTCACCTAATTGCGCGCCAATAGGGAGAAATCCTTATTAAAAAGTCCCCTCTTTCCTGTGAACGACCTGGTCGATTAATAATGTAAATTATAATAATGATGATTAAGTTTATTTTATTATTATTATAAATGTAATAAACAGAAAACTTTTTATATAAAACAGAATACTTTTATAAAGTTATTTATTTTATTATACTATAAATAGAATATATGATATTCTATTATGTATAGTATTTGAATAGTGTCTGCATAGTATTTGTATAGTAAAATCTTTTTATATAAAACAGAATACTTTTATAAAGTTATTTGTTTTATTAGACCATAAATAGAATATATGATATTCTATTATGTATAGTGTTTACATAGTGCCTGCATAGTAAAATCTTTTTATATAAAACAGAATACTTTTATAAAGTTATTCATTTTATTAGATTATAAATAGAATATATTATATTTTATTTAAAAAATTTTGTTTTATTAGAATATTTTATTAATACTGCATAGTAAATCAATATGGACCGTCCGTTTAAAAGTAAATCAATCTGGACCGTTCATGAATTAGTTACTATTCAGTCTATTCTCTTACAAATTGAAGCTCATTCCTTCATTATTTCTTACGAATTCACTGAAACTCTAGAGAGAGAAACTATAGAGAGAAAGAAGAAAAGTATTATGCTACTTCACTACTTCTATATCCAGTTTCTTCTAAGGTAAGGAGTATTATTTCTTTCGTATTCATGAAGAGAACTCTGTTATTCCATTCTTTATTATTATGTTGGAATAACCTGTATATGCGAAGTACCGCATACATGGTAAAATTCTTCTGTTATTCCATTCCTTATTATTATGTTAGAATAACTTGTATATGCGAAGTACCGCATACATTGTGAAATTCTTCTGCTATTCCATTCTTTATTATTATGTTGGAATAACCTGTCTATGCGAAGTACTGCATACATGGTGAAATTCTTCTATTATTCCATTCTTTATTATTCTGTCGGAATATCCTGTCTGTGTGTTTACACATGACCTGGTTTCCATTTTTTATTATTCTGTCGGAATATCCTGTCTGTGTGTATTAAGCATGACCTGGTTCCATTATTTATTATTCTGTTGGAATAACCTCTCTGTGCGGTCTATCGAAAGCATGGTGAATTCTTCTATTATTCCATTCTTTATTATTCTGTTGAAATAACATGTCTATGTGGATTACCGCATGCATTGTGATTGATCCTTCGTATTTATATGAATAGTATTTTTATTCAAAAGGGGTTTCCGCCAGGGGCAATTTCGTAATTTTTTTGACTCTCAAAAATTCTAGAAAAATTTGAAATAATAATTTGATGAGTTTTCTAGATTGTGTCCAAAAATGGCGATTTTTGGATGTATAGATTAGGAGTTATGAATTTTATAGGAAAATACTATTTTAAAAGTAAACTCTTATAACTCCTTATGGTTAACTCCAAAATTGGTGAAATTTTTATTGGGAGTACATGTATATAACAGGAGTATATCTTGTAAATTTTGGAATTTTTGGACAAAAGTACAATTTATGATAAATATCTAAATATTCGGCAGTTTTAGCCATATGAAAAATAATAAATGAATTTTAAAAATTCTGAGAAAAATATATGTTCAATATGGGACTATATTCTGCTAAATCCCAGAAAAAAAATATTTTTGAGACTGATTTGGTATTTTTTATGAAAATGAACTAGTTATGAGTAATGAATTAAATATATCATGTGAAGTAATAAAATTGAAAAATGGGATTTTATGGCTTGAAAATCCTATATAGGGTATATGTAGATTTTTGATGAGGGATTTGATCATTGATGATGAAATCTTATGAGTATGACATTTTTGAATGATTAAATGTATTATTTGATAAAGTGTAAACAATTGAAATAAGTTGTTTATAAGTTTAAAAAATGATTAAAATATTGTTATAATATTAATGATATTAGATTATAAGATTATTAATTGATTAATAACATTTGGTTATTATTGAATGGTGGATAAATTGTATTATAAATGTTTAATATTTATCCTTTATCTCATTTGATTGATTATTTATATCATTGTCGTTATCCTCATGCTTATATTATGATGAAAGTCATCTGTGGCCTGTAATGCATAGATGGACTTGGTATGATTATGACCAGGGATTATTCGGTATAATCATGACCGTAATATTACAAATGATGTGGTAAAAGTCCTCATTGGCCCGTAGTGCATTGATGGGCAGTTTTTGGTATGATTATGGCTATGGATTCTCTTCGTCCAAGGGTGCAAAGATGAATTGTTTTATGGCATGATCAGGACCGTTGATGAAAACATGATTATCTTTGGCCCGTAGTGCATAGATAATTCGTGGTCGTGATATTAACGAATATCCTTGGCCTGTAGTGCAGGGATGATTCGATAATGTGGATTAATTATTGAGCTGAGTCTCAGCAATGAAATATTAATTCATGGATGTGATATTAACGAATATCCTTGGCCGTAGTGCAGGGGTGATTCAATGATGTGAATTATTTATTAAACTGAGTCTCAGCGATAAAATATTGATAATAAACTTTTAATTCGTAAACGATAGTAGATATCATGCTCTACTTGACTCTTCTAAAATACAGTTGTATGTCTTTGGCCTGTAGTGCAAAGATGAATTGTTAATGAATATCTTTGGCCGTAGTGCGAAGATGAATTTATTAGTATGATTATGAGCAGAAATTGTGATTTGGTATAACCATGATTTTTGATGTTTTAGGTGAAGATAGGTGATGAAAATTATCTTCGTCCTGAGTGCGAAGAGAAATTTAGAATCACAATTATGATAATGAGTTATTCATATGATTGTGGACAGGAATTATTGATTGATGTTATAGGGATAAAACATTGTTGGTGGACTTTTAACATAGAGAATATAATAGACATTATGGTCTATTTGACTCTTCTAATGGATTGCTCGTTCCGCTGCAACTATGGTTGGAAAGTTTTATCATCTACCATATGTTCTAAATCTCTGATTTATTAATGATGAAGGCTATTGATGATGTAAATTATCTTTAGTCATGATATTCTTTACTGGGCTAGTTGTGCTCACCCTTTTTGCTTCACAATTCCTTTCAGATAATAAGAGTGTAGCTGGGTCGAGCGGGGATAACTGGGAAATAGAACGGTGGTCTATAGCTGTTGAGGTTCTCCCTAAATAGTATGGAAATAATTTTATTGAGAACTTTAGATAAGTGTGTCGTATGGTATACGTCATTTGATATTTAATTTTGGTGAACCGAATAGGGTGAGGTGAACCCAACTTTGGAAAGGTGTTTTGCCACTATCATACAAGATGTCTAATGACATACAACCTCATGTTATCATAAGACAGGGTTGTGCACATCCACTTGCTGAGTATATCTACGAGCACTACCTATATAATCTTGGACTTTATTTGAAATATAATTTTTACTTGGAGACAGTGGAGATAGTTATATGTCAAGAGAAGACTCACCATTGAAAAGAAGATGATAGTAATCTTCTCGTTTTTCTTTGGGGTCTATTGGGTCAACCAATGATAATTCTGTGGACATATGATATCTAACCTAGACGCATGGCCTCCCATGTACGAAGGTTTTCTTGAGCACTTCCCAAATATTTTAATTTCTAAAATAGTTATTGACTGTACTTTTATGTAAAGTACCTTTGTAAGGTATTGTGGTCGAGGCACCATGAGAGTTACATAGATTTTGTATTGAAACTCACAGTTTAACTGTGGTCGTATTTTGTACGACAGTTCAACAGTTGTATAAATGAAGTTTGTATTTGATTTTAATAGTGTGATATCTGGCGACTAAGAATGGGTCGTGTGGACCTATTTTGGGGGCGTCACAATTAGTATCAGAGCTTAGGGATATGGTCGCTGGCGGAGATAAAAGTCTAGAACTGGGAGGGGAGAGACGAGTTATATACTTCGCTAGTGTGTGACTTACCTAAGCTGAAATTGTTTACTTGATAAGTTGACAAATTATGATATGTAAATTAACCTTAGTTTTGAAGGTATATTCTAGAATGATATCTGAAACACAGGAGATGGACAATAGAAAAATCATGATACAGAGGATATAACCAGAAAGGTACAATCCGAAAAGAAAGCAAGGTATTCTCATTTCTTCGAATATCAGGTACGTACGTAAATTTCGAGGGCGAAATTTCATAAGGAGGGGAGATTGTGAGACCCCGAATTTTATGAAATAAATGTATTCAATTTTTCTATTCTGGTAAATAGTTAAATTGATAAAAGCTTAAAGTTAAGGGTAATATATGAAAATTTTTCAAAGTAAGCAAGTTGATATAAAATATTCGTTGTGTCGGGGAATATTCGATTAGTCGGGGAATATTCTTTTTGTCGGAGAATATCCGTACGACGGTACAATCATTGGTGGACCCCATAATAGAATTATTGTCGGATTGAGAAAACAAAAAAAAATATTTTCATGAAAATAACGGCGGAAGTTTTACCATTAAAACCGTTGAACTATTCGGTAGTAAAAGTACAGTAATACGCGTGGTTGTATAGTAACACGCAGTATTAATTATTGATGCTTACGTGAGAAGTCACTCATTTTTGTTCAATTATTGTTACAGTAATTGTTGCATAGTATCTCACGTTATTTGATTCAATTATTGTCGATATTTTATATATTATTAAATCAATAATTGAGATATCAAAGTTATTAATATTATTATTTACAATATTAACGATGTCTAGAAGTTCTGCCAAGGAGAGGTTTTGTAACACCCCCTTTCCGAAATAGAAAGAGAGGTTATTCAAAACATAATAAAACTGATGAATTTAATAGCAGGGCTCAAAGCCACAATATAATAGTCTCATAATAATTAAATCTCATAAGACAAACCATAATAAATGCCACAATGGCTCAAACTATAATCTGAGATAATTATTACAACTCTAAATAGATCAATGTATCATAACCTAACAAAATATATATAAACCACTGGATAGAAGGAAGCTCTCATCACACTTGCCCTTGATCCCCCTGATTACCTGCCGGAAGAAAACACAGCATGAGCCAAATGCCCAGTACGGATATAGAATACAAATAATGAACCGAAATAACTAACTCAATTTAATGAACTAAACTGAAACAAACAAAACTAACACAACAAAATAATAGACTGATTCAAATGGCTGGGTGTTATTTCATACCGAGCTCAAAATAAATAGTAATATTCATTGCCACACAGGAAAATCAAATAATGCCACACAGGCAAGAAAAATAATGTCACACAGGCAATCACACATCGGACTGCGCAATCCAAATGCGTGCAAAATCGGAAGGTATGTTTGGCACAAAAATCGCCACTCCACAGAACAGAACATAACAAAAAACTAGGGTCGACCCATACGCATCCCACAATAAAACACCAAATGGTCAACTCCCACCGGAGCACAAAACGGAGATGTCGTGGACTGATCACACCGCCACGGAAGGTGTCATGCCTCGGTGCCAAGATGACATGCATGTAGTACCCCCACAGGTGGTTATAGCTCAGGTATACCCTATGGTATTCTAACAAAAATATAATGTCACATCACATGAGACAAAATATCAACACAAAGGGGTTCTAACGTGTACATGTTAAATCGAACAAATCATAAACACAAATCTCCAAAAATATACTAACATGTACATCACTATAGATATCAAAATAAAAATTAGACATGATACACTAGTCTAAAGAGTACACACATGAGTTCTAATATAATGCCAAAACAAAACTATCACAATAAATTGACAAAGGATAATTATGAGAAGAAATACTAAATTTCGAAACGAATAACGAAACGAACAAATTAAAAACGAAAGAGTCTCGCTGAAAGAGTACAGAATCCGTAACTGGATTAAGCAATATAATACCCAAAATTATATTCCAAATATACTCCTTAAATTCCCTCCGTTCAAACTAATTACACAAATTAACAAAATAAATTAATAAACTATGCATTAAATTACTAATTATAAATTTACTTTTCCTAAAGCTCGTATTATTATTATTAAACATATTTTTTTTAAAAGCCTTTTAAACTAACAAATCACCCACACTAGTAATATGATGCATATATATATATATATATATATATATATATATATATATATATATATATATATATAACAGTTTTAAATTCTTAATATATATATAACAGTTGTATATATAATTATTTATTTATTTTTTTGCAGTTTCGTACCATTAACATAAGAACCAGAACAATTAAAATAATAATTGACAACACTTTGTTCCCAACTAAGTCTAATGTTGTATTATTATTGATATTACTTTTATTTTTAACCCATCTTTTGAATCTGACAATCAATTCGTATATATAGATACTGTGCATGTACTAAATCAATCATGTAATACTATTAATTAATTAAATACATATTAACATGGCTACTTGTTCCATCAATAATTTAATAAATAATTCATACAAGAGACTCACATGATCAAACAGTTTCCTTCTCTCTAGCTAGTGCCGCTTCTATTTCTCCTTTCTTTTTCTTTTTGCATCGGGTGTAATACTGAAGTAGGTTAGGTTTTATTTATTAATTCTCCTAATTATATAGAATTTAATATTACCCACATAAATTAAACCCAGATAAATTTTAAGGCCCAGTTTTATCAAATTAATTTGTTCAACACTTATTAACTTATTAGCCCAAAATAAATGACTAGTTTGACCCAAATAAAAGACAAAGTCCAATTAGAATATTTTAAAACAAATAATATTAATTATTCAATATTTATTTATTTTTATTTTGTTCCGGGTATTACATCACCTGCCCCTTAAAAAGGATTCCGTCCCCGGAATCAAAAGAATGGAACACACCTAATTTTCAAAGAGATGCGGATAATCCGCTCGAATAGACTCCTCCATCTCCCATGTAGCCTCCCACTCCGAATGATTCCTCCACAAAACCTTAACAAACGGAATAGTCTTCCTCCTCATAATTCGCTCTTGCCGATCCAAAATCGCCTCGGCTTGCTCATCACATGTAAGATCCTCCAGAATCTTATCAAATAGATATTGCACCACATGCAACGGATGATAATGATAACTCCTCAACACCGACACATGAAACACATTGTGCACATGAGCTAGCTGTGGAGGCAAAGCTAACCGATATGCAACTTCACCAACCCTCTCCAAAATCTCAAATGGGTCAATATAACGAGGACTAAGCTTTCCTTTTAACCCAAATCGCCGAATGCCCTTCCAAGGAGAAACTTTTAGAAATACATGATCACCAGGTTCAAACTCTAAAGTCCTCCTATGCTTATCAGCATAACACTTCTGCCGTGATCGAGTTGACTTCAATTTCTCCTTAGCCACCGCTACCTTCTTTGTAGTGATTTGTACTAACTCAGGCCCTTCTATGGCCCTTTTGCCAACCTCAACCCAACAAGTTGGTGTTCGACACTTCCTACCATACAATACCTCAGACGGAGCCATTCCAATACTTGCATGCCAGCTGTTATTATAAGCAAACTCAACTAGGCTTAAGTAATCATCCCAATTACCCGACCACTCAAGTGCACAAGACCTCAACATATCCTCCAACATCTGAATAGTCCGTTCAGATTGCCCATCAGTTTACGGATGGAAAGAAGTACTAAAGTTGAGCCGAGTACCCCAAGTTCGTTGAAACCCTTTTCAAAACCGTGAAGTGAAACGTGGGTCCCGATCTGAAATAATAGACACCGGAGTACCACGAAGTCTAACAATCTCCTGCTGAAAGATTTGTGCCAACCTATCCACCGAGTAACCCTCATGGATAGCCAAAAAGTGTGCCGATTTGGTCAGTCGGTCCACCGCTACCCAAATGGCATCATTCTTCCTGAAAGTCTTCGGCAAACTAGTCACAAAATCTATTGTGATATCTTCCCACTTCCACACTAGAATGTCTAACTGTTGCAGCAAACCACTAGCTCGTTGATGTTCTATCTTCACTTGTTGACAAGTAAGACACTTCCCAACATATTCAGCCACGTCTCATTTCATCCCATTCCACCAAAAATTCTTCTTCAAATCCCTATACATCTTTGTAGAACCTGGATGAATAGAAAATGATAAACTATGAGCCTCAGCCAACACAGCCTCTCGAATGACTGGATCCGACGGTATACACAACCGTTCACCTAACCAAATCACACCATGGTCATCAATACGAAACCCAGGTTGTTTGCCCTCCTCCAAATTCTGCGCCACACTCTACAATTCCCCGTCTTCCTTTTGAGCTTCTTTGACCCGCGAAATAAGAGAGGGCTCCACTCTCATACCCGCCAAATGCCCATCTGAACCTCGTACATACAACTCCAACTCGAGCCGCTCCATATCTGAAATAAGCTGAGGTTGTGTAATAAGGGTTGCTACACTCCCAAAACTCTTTCGGCTAAGGGCATCTACAACCACATTTGCCTTCCCCGGGTGATACTGAATTCTAGCATCATAATCTTTTAGAAGCTCTAACCAATGCCTCTGCCTCATGTTGAGCTCCTTCTGAGTGAAGATGTATTTAAGACTTTTGTGATCGGTGAAAATATCACAAGTCTCTCCATACAAATAATGCCTCGAAATCTTTAAGGCAAAGATCACCGCTGCCAACTCCAAATCATGTGTGGGGTAATTCACCTCGTAAGGTTTAAGCTGCCTAGAAGCATAAGCAATCACCTTACCATGTTACATTAAAACACACCCCAAACCCTTCTTAGAAGCATCGCTATAAATCTGGTAACCTCCAGTCCCCGACAGTAATGCAAGTATAGGGGTTATCACAAGCAATTTCTTCAACTCCTCAAACCTCTTCTCACGCTCTTCATTCTACACAAACTTCACGCCCTTTCTCATCAATTGGGTCAATGGTAAGGCAAGCAAAGAAAACCCTTCCACAAACTGCCTATAATACCCTGCCAAACCCAAGAAACTCCTAATCTCCGTCACTGTAGTAGGTCTTGGCCATTTAGTGATATCCTCAACCTTCGCAGGATCCACCTTAATGCCTTCAGCAGAAACAACATGTCCCAAAAATGCGACCTGCTCCAGCCAAAACTCGCATTTAGAGAATTTAGCATATAGTTTCTCTTTCTGTAAAATCCCCAACATTGTGCAAAGATGCTCCTCATGCTCTTCCTTAGACTTAGAGTAAACCAAAATGTCATCAATAAAGATAATAACAAATTGGTCCAAATACTCTCTAAACACCCGATTCATCAAATCTATAAACACCGTCGGAGCGTTAGTTAACCCGAATGGCATCACCAGAAACTTGTAATGCCCATATCGAGTGTGAAAAGATGTCCTAGGTATATCCTCATCCCTCACTCTCAATTGATGATAACCCGATCTCAAGTCTATCTTCGAAAAATATTTCACCCCCTAAAGTTGGTTAAACAAGTCATCAATCCTCGGTAATGGATACCGATTCCTGATGGTAATCTTGTTCAACTCCCTGTAGTCTATGCACAGCCTCATAGACCCATCCTTCTTCTTCATAAACAGAACTGGAGCACCCCATGGCAAAACACTCGGTCGAATCACACCACGATCTAACAGCTCCTATAACTACTCCTTCAAGTCTTGTAACTCTAACGGTGTCATCCGATACGGTGCCTTAAAGATAGGCTCCGCACCAAGAACAAGCTCAATAGAAAACTCTACTTCCCGCTATGGTGGCAACCCTGACAACTCCTCAAGAAACACATCGGGAAAGTCACGAACAATTGAAACATCTTCAATACGAGACTCACCCTTAGAGGTATCTTTCACAAACGCCAAATACCCCTCACAACCCTTTGCCACCAACTTTTCAGCCTTCAAAGTTGAAATCAACTTCACCACTCTACTCGGCTGTGAACCCTGAAAAATGAATTCTGGAGACTTCACATCTCCAAATATAACCTTCTTCGCCTTACAGTCGATAGTGGCCTGGTGCTTATCCAACCAGTTCATCCCAAGAATGACATCAAAATCGTGCATACTCATCGGAAGAAGATTAGCCTTACGAATCTTATCCCCAAAACTGATCACACACCCATGATATAAATCAGAAATAACAACAGAAGTCCCCATCGGGGTAGCACTAGACATATCAAAATCTAAAGACTGAGATGGCACACCCAGGTGCCTAACAAAAGACTGAGCAACAACAGAATGAGTAGAACCCGTATCAAACAAAATAGAAGCCTCACGATTGCCAACTAAAAGAGTGCCAAAAATAGTACCTGGTGCACCTGCCGCTTGGTTATACGTCAATGCAAACACTCGACCACCATGCTGACCTCCATTGCCACCATTATTACCACCTCCACCATTTCCGCGTGGACCAGTACAATCCCTAGCAATATAACCCATCTGTCTACACAAGAAGCATGCACCAGTGAGTCTATAGCACTGCCTCCCTGGATGATTAGCCCCACAAGTAGCACAAGGAGCTATCAGAATAAGATTCGGGTTACCCCCTCCAGCTGGTCCTGGATAATGACCCTGATTCTGTCCCTGCTGACGATTCTGCCACTGCGAACGATTCTGACCATTCCAAGGTAGCTGCAACAGACGATTCTGCCCTTAATGAGGCATCTACTGATAACCCCTATTTTGATTCGGGCCACGCCACTGCCCCTGTTGGCCCCCACGGTTCCTATTCCACTGACCACCCTGACTTCTCCCATGCTGAACTGAAGTTTGACCCTGCTGGTCATTTCTATCCCTCTTTCAACTCCCTTCTAATTTAGAAGACCGAAAGTCCTGTCGCTCTATCTCAATATTTTTGGCCGCATTTGCTACAGCCGACACATCTGCAAACTTGTTGTTTATAATATGTTGGCGATACCTATAATGAATCCGCTACTTAAACTTCTCTGCCTGTTCTACCGTCATCCCTACTGAGGTTCTCGTAAAGCCTGCCAACCTGGTGAACCTCGTCATGAAGTCTGTGATGGACTCATCATCTTTCTACCGAATCGACAGATACTCTCTAGCATAGGCTTCTTTATCCACAGCTGGGAAGTACTACTGATAAAAAACCTCACAAAACTCTGCCCAGCTAAGTGCCTCAACATAACCATCACCCTTTGTTACTTTCATCACTTTCCACCACCTCTGTGCATCCCCTTCTAGCTTGTAAGCTGTAAGCAACACTTTCTGATTATCTGAGCACCCCAACACATCAAAGATCTTCTCTAGGTGAGCAATCTAATTCTCTACATTAATTGGAGTCGGAGCTAAACTAAATGCATGTGGTTTCTGCTTCTGAAACCTCTCCAACCATACATACGTCGGAACCACCTGCTGATCAAGACCATCTGTATTCCCTTCCTCATCATTTGCTTGCTAACCATTATTTCCCGGATTCCCTTGCTCAGGAATTTTTGGTGGCGGCTGCTGCATTGCCTGTACAACCTGTGCCACCAACTAAGGTAAAGCCTGATTCATCGCCTGATTCACCAAGGTAGCCAATTAAGCATTTATCGGATCATTAGGTTGCTCATTGGGCTGACCCTCACCTCTTCCCTTATTGTTACCTCGTCTCCCAACAAGTCTAGCGGATCTACGAGCCATCTAAGAAAGAGATCACAAATATATACAAAGCAGATTAGAGACAAATTCGAATATAACTTATATGATAGCTGAATAGAAAATCAAACAGAACAAAACCTAACCCAAAAGTCTACCCATAACTCACAGGTCAAACCTAAATAGGTTTTCCACAAGAAAAAACCTAAGCTCTGATACCAACTCTGTAACACCCCCTTTTTGAAATAGAAAGAAAGGTTACTCAAAACATAACAAAACTGATGAATTTAATAGCAGGGCTCAAAGCCACAATATAATGTCTCATAATAATTAAATCTCATAAGACAAACCATAATAAATGTCACACTGGCTCAAACCACAATCTGAGATAATTATTATAACTCTAAATAGATCAATATATCATAACCTAACAAAATATATATAAACCACTGGATAGAAGGAAGCTCTCATCACACTTGCCCTTGATCCCCCTGATTACCTGTCGGAAAAAAAATATAGCATGAGCCAAATGCCCAATACGGATATAGAATACAAATAATGAACCGAAATAACTAACTCAATTTAATGAACTGAACTGAAATGAACAAAACTAACACAACAAAATAATAGGCTGATTCAAATGGCCAGGTGTTATTTTATACCGAGCTTAAAATAAATAGTAATATTTCTTGCCACACAGGCAAGTCAAATAATGCCACACAGGCAAGAAAAATAATGTCACACAGGCAATCATCCATCGGACTGCGCAATCCAAATGCGTACAAAATCAGAAGGCATGTTTGGTACAAACATCGCCACTCCACAGAACAGAACAGAACAAAAAACTAGGGTCGACCCATACGCCTCCCACAATAAAACACCAAATGGCCAACTCCCACCGGAGCACAAAATAGAGACGTCGTGAACTGATCACATCGCCACAGAAAGTGTCATGCCTCGGTGCCAAGAGGACATGCATGTGGTACCCCCACAGGTGGTTATAGCTTAGGTATACCCTACGGTATTCTAACAAAAATATAATGTCACAACACATGCGACAAAATATCAACACAAAGGGGTTCTAACGTGCACATGTTAAATCGAACGAATCATAAACACAAATCTCCAAAAATATACTAACATATACATCACTATAGATATCAAAATAAAATTTAGACATGATACACAAGTCAAAAGAGTACAAACATGAGTTCTAATATAATGCCAAAACAAAACTATCACAATAAATTGATAAAAGATAATTATGAGAAGAAATACTAAATTTCGAAACGAGTAACGAAACGAACAAATTAAAAACGAAAGAGTTTCGCTAAAAGAGTACAGAATCTGTACCTAGATTAAGCAATATAATACCCAAAATTATATTTCAAATATACTCCTTAAATTCCCTCCGTTCAAACAAATTACACAAATTAACAAAATAAATTAATAAACTATGCGTTAAATTACTAATTATAAATTTACTTTTCCTAAAGCTCGTATTATTATTATTATTATTATTATTATTATTATTATTATTATTATTATTATTATTATTATTATTATTATTATACACATTTTTTTTAAAAGCCTTTTAAACTAACAAATCACCCACACTAGTAATATGATGCATTGTCGTAGTAGTAGTAGTAGTAGTAGTAGTAGTATATATATATATATATATATATATATATATATATATATATATATATATATATATATATATATATATATATATATATATAACAGTATACTATTATTCATAATCTAATTATTATTATTTTTTTTGCAGTTTCGTACCATTAACATAAGAACCCGAACAATTAAAATAATAATTGACAACACTTTGTTCCTAACTAAGTCTAATGTTGTATTATTAATGATATTACTTTTATTTTTAACCCATCTTTTGAATCTGATAATCAATTCGTATATATAAATATTGTGCATGTACTAAATCAATCATGTAATACTATTAATTAATTAAATACATATTAACATGGCTACTTGTTCCATCAATAATTTAATAAATTATTCATACAAGAGACTTACATGATCAAACAGTTTCCTTCTCTCTAGCTAGTGCCGCCTCTGTTTCTCCTTTCTTTTTCTTTTTTCATCGGGTGTAATACTGAAGTAGGTTAGGTTTTATTTATTAATTCTCCTAATTATATAGAATTTAATATTACCCACATAAATTAAACCCAAATAAATTTTAAGGCCCAATTTTATCAAATTAATTTATTCAACACTTATTAACTTATTAGCCCAAAATAAATGACTAGTTTGACCCAAATAAAAGACAAAGTCCAATTAGAATATTTTAAAACAAATAATATTAATTATTCAATATTTATTTATTTTTATTTTGTTCTGGGTATTACAGGTTTGGTCACCTAATTGCGCGCCAATAGAAAGAAATCCTTATTGAAAAGCTCCCTCTTTTCTGGGAACGACCTGGTCGATTAATAGCGTGAATTATAATAATTATGATTAAGTTTGTTTTATTATTATTATAAATGTAATAAAAAAAAATTTATATAAAACATAATACTTTTATAAAGTTATTTATTTTATTAGACTATAAATAGAATATAAGATATTCTATTATGCATAGTATTTTCATAGTGTCTGCATAGTATTTACATAGTAAAATCTTTTTATATAAAACAGAATACTTTTATAAAGTTATTTATTTTATTAGACTATAAATAGAATATATGATATTCTATTATGCATAGTGTTTGCATAGTGGCTGCATAGTATTTGCATAGTAAAATCTTTTTATGTAAAACAGAATACTTTTATAAAGTTATTCGTTTTATTATATTATAAATAGAATATATTATATTTTATTTAAAAGATTTTATTTTATTAGAATATTTTATTAATACTGCATAGTAAATCAATATGGACCGTTCGTTTAAAAGTAAATCAATCTGGACCGTTCATGAATTTGTTATTATTCAGTCCATTCTCCTATAAATAGAAGCTCATTCCTTTATTATTTCTTATGAATTCACTGAAACTCTAGAGAGAGAAACTATAGAGAGAGAGAAGCTATAGAGAGAGAGAAGAAAAGTATTCTGCTACTTCACTACTCCTATATCCAGTCTCTTCTAAGGTAAGGGGTATTATATCTTTCGTATTCATGAGAGAACTTCTGTTATTCTATTCTTTATTATTATGTTGGAATAACATGTATATGCGAAGTACCGCATACATGGTGAAATTCTTCTGTTATTCCATTCTTTATTATTATGTTAGAATAACCTGTATATGTAAAGTATCGCATACGTGGTGAAATTCTTCTGTTATTTCATTCTTTATTATTATGTTGGAATAGCCTGTCTATGCGAAGTACTGCATACATGATGAAAATTTTCTATTATTTTATTCTTTATTATTCTGTCGGAATATCATGTCTGTGCATTTACGCATAACCTGATTCCATTCTTTATTATTCTATCAGAATATCCTGTCTGTACGTATTACGCATGACCTGATTCTATTATTAATTATTCTGTTGGAATAACCTGTCTGTGCGGTCTATCGCATGCATGGTGAATTCTTCTGTTATTCCATTCTTTATTATTCTGTTGGAATAACCTGTCTATGTGGATTACCGCATGCGTGGTGAATGATCATACGTATTCATATGAATAGTATTTTTATTCAAAAAGGGGTTTCTGCCCGGGGTAGTTTCGTAATTTTTCTGACCCTCAAAAATTTTGGAAAAATTTAAAATGATAATTTGATGAGTTTTCTAGATTGTGTCCAAAAATGGCGATTTTTGGATGTATTGGTTAGGAGTTATGAATTTTATAAGAAAATACTATTTTAAAAGTAAACCCTTATAACTCCTTGTGGTTAACTACAAGATTGGTAAAAAATTTTATTGGGAGTACATGTATATAACAATAGTATATCCTGTAAATTTCGAAATTTTTGAACAAAAGTACAATTTATGATAAATGTCTAAATATTCGGCAGTTTTAGCCATATGAAAAATAGTAAATAAATTTTAAAAATTTTGAGAAAAATATATGTTCAATATGGGACTATATTCTTCTAAATCCCAGAAAAGAAATATTTTTGGGACTAATTTGGTATTTTTCATGAAAATGAACTAGTTATGAGTAAATGAATTAAATATGTTATGTGAATTAATAAAATTAGAAAATAGGATTTTATGGCTTGGAAATCCTATATAGGGCATATGTATTTGATGAGGGATTTGATCATTGATGATGAAATCTTGTGAGTATGACATTTTTGAATGATTAAATGCATTATTTGATAAAGTGTAAACAATTAAAATAAGTTATTTATAAGTTTAAGAAATGATTAAAATATTGTTATAATATTAATGATATTAGATTATGAGATTATTAAGTGATTAATAACATTTGGTTATTTTTGAACGCTGGATAAATTGTATTATAAATTTTTAATATTTATCCTTTATCTCATTTGATTGATTCTTTATATCATTGTCGTTATCCTCACGCTTATATTATGATGAAAGTCATATGTGGCCTGTAGTGCATAGATGGACTTGGTATGATTATGACCAGGGACTATTCGGTATAATCATGACCGTAATGTTACAAATGATGTGGTAAAATTCCTCATTGGCCCGTAGTGCATTGATGGACATTTTTTGATATGATCAGGACCGTTGATGAAAACACAGTTATCTTTGGCCCGTAGTGCATAGATAATTCGTGGTCGTGATATTAACGAATATCCTTGGCCTGTAGTGCAGGGATGATTCAATGATGTGGATTAATTATTGAGCTGAGTCTCAGCAATGAAATATTAATTCATGGATGTGATATTAACAAATATCCTTGGCCGTAGTGCAGGGGTGCTTCGATGATGTGGATTATTTATTAAGCTGAGTCTCAGCGATAAAATATTGATAATAAACTTTTAATTCATAAAAGATAGTAGATATCATGCTCTACTTGACTCTTCTAAAATACAGTTGTATGTCTTTGGCCTGTAGTGCAAAGATGAATTGTTAATGAATATCTTTGGCCATAGTGCGAAGATGAATTTATTAGTATGATTATGAGCAGAAATTGTGATTTAGTATAACCATGATTTTTGATGTTTCAGGTGAAGATAGGTGATAAAAATTATCTTCGTCCTGAGTGCGAAGAGGAATTTAGAATCACAATTATGATTATGAGTTATTCATATGATTGTGGACAAGAATTGTTGATTAATGTTATAGGGATAAAACATTGTTGGTGGACTTTTAACATAGAGAAGATAATAGATATTATGGTCTATTTTACTCTTCTAATGGATTGCTCGTTCTGCTGCAACTATGGTTGGAAAATTTTATCATCTACCATATGTTCTAAATCTCTGATTTATTATTGATGAAGGCTATTGATGATGTAAATTATCTTTAGTCATGATATTCTTTACTGGGCTAGTTGTGGTCACCATTTTTGCTTCACAATTCCTTTCAAGTAATAAGAGTGTAGCTGGGTCGAGCGAGGATAACAGGAGAATGAAACGGTGGTCTATAGCTGTTGAGGTTCTCCCTAAATAGTATGGAAATAATTTTATTGAGAACTTTAGATAAGTGTGTCGTATGGTATACGTCATTTGATATTTAATTTTGGTGAACCGAATAGGGTGAGGTGAACCCAACTTTGGAAGGGTGTTTTGCCACTATCATACAAGATGTTTAATGACATACAACCTCGTGTTATCATAAGACAGGGTTGTGCTCATCCACTTGCTGAGTATATCTACGAGCACTACCTATATAATCTTGGAGTTTATTTAAAATATAATTTTCACTTGGGGACAGTGGAGATAGTTATATGTCAAGAGAAGACTCACCATTGGAAATAAGATGATAGTAATCTTCTCATTTTTCTTTGGGGTCTATTGGGTCAACCAAGGAAAATTCTGTGGACATATGATATCTATCATAACCTAGATGCATGGGCTCCCATGTACGAAGGTTTCCTTGAGCACTTCCCAAATATTTTAAATTTTAAAATAGTTATTGACTGTACTTTTATGTAAAGTACCTTTGTAAGGTGTTGTGGTCGAGGCACCTTGAGAGTTACATAGATTTTGTATTGAAACTCACAGTTTAACTGTGGTCGTATTCTGTACAATAGTTCAACAGTTGTATAAATGAATTTTGTATTTGATTTTAATAGTGTGATATCTGGCGACTCAGAATGGGTCGTGTGGACCTATTTTGGGGGCGTCACATACTCTTCTTGAGTTTTCTACTAAGGTTATAACCTAGGTTTCGCATTCCTAATATTTATAACTTACAGCTTTGATACCAACCTATGACGCCCACGAAACTGGGTCCTCTGACCCCGGTCTGGTCATCATAATAAAATACAAACATCCACCTCTAAACAACACACGATAACTAAAATGCAGAATATAATAAACGTACGTCGTTCATTCAAAAGGTATTACTAGTCCCAAGATTCGATAACCTTAATACAATCTTACAAACATACCATAAAATAATTCATTAGGGTTCATATTATATAATAATAAATTAAACTAGGCATAAGGTAAAGTCTACTCCTTGCCACTATCCTACATCTTTCCTTTACCCTTGTCCTTCCCTGAGGTCTCGGGATTAGCTGCAATATAATTCATGATATAGCAAGGATGAGCAACAAGTTTGCTCAACAAGTTTAAATACAACAATAAGGATATATCATGATGAATGGAAAATATCTAACAATGAATTCAACAATATGAATATCTGAAGGATTCAACAATATGAATATTAGAAGCAAAGATAATGATTTCTTTTAGAATAACTGCTAGTCAAGTAGACTTTGAACTATAACACTCCAATGGAATCAATAGCTAATTGATCCTTTAGTTACTGGCTATAGAATAAGTACTTGAGGGGATCAGCCTCGTGTACACCATGTATATGCATAACATTTAAATCTGCTCTTTGTATCTTATATTAGATACCTAGGGTACTCCTCTATCAAAAAAAGGGTGTTCTGTCAGTCTAAGAATCCTTACCATCAAAGGGTTTAGATAGCTTTTATAAAAACTTTATAAACTTGTCTGACCGAACAAAGGTTCAGACTCTATCTGACACAGTTCAAGAATTATAGAACTTTAAATGATGTACAAGTCCAAGACTTGTATGAACTCAAATGCACTAAGTGCGAATATCAATAATATCGATGTGGAATAATTGTAAAGTAATTAAACCACTTAATAGCATGCTTGGAAATAAAGTTCAAGCTTAAACAAATAACTTCCAATTCAACAATAATATGCTCAATACGATATGAGAAGGATAGGAAACTTTCACAAAAATAAGTGAAGTTTAGCAACTTGCACAATATTCAAAGTTGTGTAAGTTAGGAAACTTTGCATGTTTGCTCAGCTACAATTAATTCTAGCTTTAATTAACTTGCGTTGAAACGACCTAACATTAACAAGTCGGTCTTTCCAATTAGTATGTGTAAACTAATATGAGTCCACACTTACAAGAATCAAATCATCACATAGCTTGCTTCTATACATGTATTATACATTACCCGATTAGTTTCTAACACACTATGTCATAGTTGAAATCACTATTGACTTTAAAGTCGTAAACACTAATTCATCATAGAATTCTTTCAATAACATGCTTATTATCACATGAATACTATATTGGATAAGTATTACAATTTAAAGTAACAACTTAAGCATTTATGAAACCACAGAACAACTATAGAAATCTGATCCTACTGCAGAGTGGCACCATCGCGCCTGATTTGTACTAAGAAGAAGCGCGGTCGCGTGACTCCCAGTTCAAACCATGGCTGAGCAATCACTTGCTTGGCTTAGCCTGCCCATCCCTACACATATAACAAATATTAACATATCAAGGGTCCCTTCGTACCTCTCAAGTTCAATCTAGGTTCCTTTTTTCATAATATGGTTCTAAGTTTGAATATTTCATGTTGAGCTACCAAGTATGCAAATTCACTTCATTTACTATACATCATGCGCTCACATATACATATTAGAATATACAAGCATGCTTACAAGTTCTCAACTTAATGTATATATATAGTTTATCAAGTTCATTTTCAAAACTTTAAGTCTCTATTAGTAAAACTTCTTCAAGCATACAAGATGAGTTTGCATAGTCTAAATCATGCTTTCATAATCACATAATAAATCACATGAGCATATTTTTAAGTTCAAAACTTAGTGTATACATAGTTCATTTATACATAGCCAAAATAGTCCTTTTCCTTGAAATTCCTCTTTTTAATCATGCTTTAATATCTCATATTACCTTTAACCATATAACCAATCATATTGACATATGCCAAGATATATCAGAACGTAACATACTAGCATCCAAGTTTAGAACATGTTTTTCAAAAAGTTTATCAAAACTATTTTCTAACTCTTTAAGTTTTCTTTTAATATCCCAACCAAAACAAGCTAACATGACTCCTATATACATAACAACCTCATTACATGTGTTAAGGTTGTTATAAGCATATAATAATCAAAGTAGCATGCTTAGAATAGAGCATGATCACAAAAATTAGTACACATGACTGGCAGTAGGCGCGGCCTATAGAAGTGGCGCGGCCGTGCCACTTCGAGCAGTATGAAAAATAAGGACTCTGCTTCGGTAGAGTTCTCATATAATCAACCTCAAGCCTGAGTTTAAACCCATAATACAGTTCTTAGACATGCAAACAAATCCAGATAACATCATGACATGCTATTCTACATCAATTAACAGAGAATTCTTGAGAATTGTAAGAATTTGCCAAAACCCAATTCAAGAATATAAGTTAGAATTGTATACCTCTTAGAGCTAAATGAACTTAGTTTCTTTCCTCTGAATTTGCTATCCTCTTCTTTGGACCACAACTCACTTACTCTCAAGTTATCAGAGTTTCAAGAACTAAAACAAAGCAACGTGAATTGAAAATTTTGTCTGCCATTTATAGAACAAACTTTGGACTGGGAATTAGCTTTGTATGGAAGGTTGAGACTGAAATGTAGAAGGAGAATACACTGGTTCATGAGGGGTTGCTCAACCACCCACCATCAGCTATCTTCCTAGCCAATGAACACAGACTTGGAAGTTACGTATTTAGGTGATAGGTTACTGTTCATGTACCATTGTGACTCTCAATTTGGGACAAGAGTAATATCTCAACAACAAGTTTGGTTTTGATACTATAATTCTAAAAATGTAATATTAATGTGTTAATGCTACTACACAATGGAAAGTTGGGGATTATTTATGTACTATCATGAATGCAATAATTCTTACTATATAGTCCATATATAATATACAGATATATTAATGTGTCACCTTGTACTATATAAAATATATAGTTAACTACCATATAATAAAGGTCTACTATATTGCATGCTTGCACAAATAAATTAAGAAAATATAATCATATTACATTTATTAATCTTTTACTCATTAATTATTATTTATTCATAATAATTATTACTTAACACATTATCAATTAATTTCTCATACTTGCAATTAATCAATATGTTCAAATCTTGCGACTATATTCAAATAAATTGAATATTTAATTATTAATAATCCTATCATTTTTTGGATATTAAAGTCTTAGGGTTAGTCCACTAATTAAAATAAACCATTAGTGACTCCCTTTAATCATTTCATAAATTCACATACCACGTAAGGTTTAAATAAACTCATAAAACTAACTCATAAAATTTAAATCACATATTTATTTAATAAGGAGTTTAAAATTTACGGTCATTACAAGGCACACCTCAGAGACAACCCTAAGGGCATTCAGTACCTACAGCAGCCCAATCTCAGAGATAACCCTGAGCAACAACTGCAAAATCAGCCCAGAGCCAGAGATAATCCTGGTGAGGGGCTAAATCGTCATTTTTCCACCTCGATGTTACATTCACGCCGTCTGAACATCTTTTCATACCACATTTTACACAGAAGTGTCCCACAAGAACCATAGCTCAAATCCTGAGTGACTACTACGTAAGACAATACACCGAATAAAATTTGAAGACTTGATGATCTGGTCATGGACACATCTTCCCGCCGTCGTACAACCTCTTATTCCATTTCATTGTGTAGCTCTTGATAACAGCATTCCGAAAAGGTATTATAAGCTTCAATCGGATGCCCGAATTGAATGTTATGAAGGTTCGAGCGGACAACGCGTTACATGCGTGCATGTACTTTGAGACGGCGGGACCCATGGAGCCCAAGGAACCCCAGTAACTGTAGGTAGACCTGCAGCTCCCCTCTTTATAAATAGAGGTTTTGGGGTGGCCATTTTAAGGAGAGAAAAGGCGAGATAACCCTGTCCATTTTGCTTTGCGCAGTTTAAACTGAGTGCTTTTGTTTTCCAAACACTTGTGAGCTTGTGTTTTGCTATATTTTACCGGTGGAAACCGAGTATTCATTCATTTAAAGCTATCTGAAGTCTTATTGGCAGCCCAATGTAAGACATCTGAGATTTCTTTCAGCTTTTCTCCACTTCCATCCACACATACTTATTCACGTTGAGAGTCGTGTTGCGTGTGTGTGCCCGGAACGTCGATCCGTTGCTTTTATTGCTTTTATATATATATACTAATATATATATTTATTGTTTATATATATATATATATATATATATATATATATATGGAGTTTACTTCGTGGCAATTGATTGTTCATATATATATATATATATATATATATATATATATATATATATATATATTTACAACTTGTATATATATATAATTTTTTACATATTGCATCATCATATGAGCCTAGGAATCATGTGATCACAGATTCAGTTTCTGAATCTAGATTCTGTTCCCGTGATGGACATTTTCAGCTGCAGCTAGCTTGTAAATTATTCACGATGTCTGAATTTCCTTAGATGGCTCTCTTGCCCACAAGGAGTTTGGCGCTGCTATGTACCTTATTTTCTCGAAGATGCCTCGCATCTCGAAAATAATAAAAGCAATCGAGCCGAACACATAATAAAATGGAAGTATCAAAGGCCTCAATTACTATTGAGCATAAGGGTTTGAGAAACCTATTTTACAAAACACCACTGCCATATCTCGTTAAAATTAAATTTTTATACAAAAGTCAAACCCTTTGTATATAGGTGCACACGAGGCATATCACTTCTAGATAACTACACATTGACCTACACACACACATTCAGGTAAAAGTTTAAATTAAAAAGTGACGGTAACTGTGTCAGCACAGAAGTCCTAACACCTTCCCTCCGCTTAATCAAGCCCCCGGACCCTAACAAATCTCGGTTTCACAGACCAGTTAAGCAGTGTCACATCACTTGGTCTTTATGCAAACCTTTTATTGGTTGAGTTGGTGCAACCATTTAAAAATACCAACTGGCGACTCTTACAATCCAATCGTCGACATATACATGTCGGACCTTCTCAAACTTATTTTTTTAAAAAAATCTCACCTAACATAAGAACACCAAAAGTCAAGAACAGAAAGGGACAAATAAAAATTCCGACGACAACGACAGGTGGCGACTCTGCTGGGGATTCCAGTAAGAGGGCTTAAGCCGCTATTAAAAGCTTTTCAAAACTTTTTTTTGCTTGTGTGTGGATGTTGCATTTACATTTGAATGAATGTGTACTAATTCATTTACTTACTGCACTTACTGCTTCGCACTATATTTGCCTGTGATATTAGTGCTTCATACATGTCATCATTTCCATACGGTGAGACGCGATGTATATGAATGTATATTGTGTAGTCCCTCCACCAGGAGGCTATCCTATCGGTGTTTGATTACTGGACTCGTAGGGAGACTAATTCCAATGAGGCTCAAGAAAGGCTCCACCCAGATTCTCTCCAGTTGAAAGACCGGATTAACTTCCCATCGAGTAAATTGCGATGATCTGGGAACCTTCATACCAAAAAGTCGCGAGAGTAGCCTAAGATAGGCCAGCCTCTGATAAACCAAACGCGGAGGGAAGTCTCTTCATACCTTCCCATTTCAATTACTTGTAATTTCATTTCCATATCAATCTCAATGTAATGGAAAATATAAAGGAATATGTGTACATGTCTTCCCTTTTTATATCAAAACATGTCATGCTATATTGTCATTAAAACAACTGACATCCATTTTGCAGTATAATACTCCTAAAAATGGACACATTACATAGCATGTAACATTCCTGCATTCCCTCAAGACTAAACTACATAAGTCTTTTTGTAGGGAAACAATTGGTCATGTTACCCATTCAAAGTCTAAAAGGGCACTAAGCCTACAGCCAAGCATGGCTACATCTGGCCAGTCTAATCCTACTCCTGTCTCTCGCGAAGAGTTCGAAGGATTAAGCAATCAAATTACAGAGTTGGCTGTTATGCTCAAAGAACTACACAAGTCCACTCAGGGTCCACAAATACCCATCAACACAGAATCCTCTGCACATCGAGGAACCCAGGGTCCGGACAAAGAAGTTCCAACACTTGAGTCTCAGTCTGATAAAACTAACAAAATCCCTGAAATCACCCATCTTAAAGAAGATCAAGACACCTGTGATATTCAAAAAAAAGTTTTACAAATGGAAGAGACCATTCAGTTCATCAAAAGGATTGGAGCACACGAGAGTGTTTTATATTCAGACCTTTATATCTTCCCCGGGGTTCATTATTCGAAAAAATTCAAGACTCTCAATTTTGAGAAATATGATGGATTGGGAGATCCTTACACTTACTTAAAGGTATTCATTGGAGAGCTCAAATCTTATGTCGAGGATGAAAAGCTCAGTATATAGCTATTTCAGAAAAGTCTGACTGGAGAAGCCAGAGTATGGTACACCAGATTAGACAACTCTAAGATTCATAGCTGGGAGGAGTTAGCCCATACTTTTCTCAGTCAATACAACTTTCAAACTCAGATGGCTCTAGAATGGTATAAAATTACCAAGGTCAAGATACAAGTCAATGAGTTATTCAAAGAGTATGCCCAAAGATGGAGGCGTCTGGCTGCTCAAGTTATTCCGTCTATGACCGAGTCTGAAATAGTAATAACCTTCATAGACATTCAAGAAGCTCCCTTTTATGAGAAGGTCTTAGCTGGCATAGGCAAGCCATTCTCTGAAATGATCAAACACAGAGAAATGGCTGAAATGGGATTGAAATCAAGGAAGATTCAAGACCTTGCCGCTCTAAAAGCTGTAGCACATCCAGTTTGGAAGTTATGGAAACAACCCCTGAAGGGTCCATAAGGAGAAAGAAGAGGATGTTTTCTTGATACTACAAAGACAAAAAGCAATCAAAACATACATATTCAGAGGAGAAACTATTCCCCTTTCCAAGCACAGTCTTTAAACCCTCCATTGCCAAAAAGTGGAGAAGTCAGACGTACCCAAGTGTTCACACCCTTAGGGGACTCACTCAAAAACATTCTCAAACTTCTGACAACTCAGAAGAAAATTACTCATTTTCTTCCACCATCCAACCCTAGTGGAAAAAGTTTTAATGCAAGCAAGATATGTGCTTACCATGCTAGAGCTCCAGGCCATGACACGCAGGATTATTGGACCCTTAAGCATAAGATCTATGATTTAATTGACAATGGTGACATCGTGGTGACCAAATTACCCGACCAACCCCATGTTCAAGATAATCCTCTTCCTCAACACAAGGAAAAGGAGGTTAATATGATCAACATAGGCAATGGAGAGACCTCCAAGTACCTTAAGTATGTGGGTGGATCATCTCAAACCAGCAAGGATAGTGCTGACAGATGGGATTATGCATAGTTCTAGTTTATGATGGAACGGGAAATGAAGGCTATTGGCGAGCAAGTTAATCAATTAGCAGAACTGGTGGTTCATCAGCACCACGTCAATTATTCAGTCAAGAGTAAGCTAGCCTCCTTTCTCTTATTACAAGTACTCTACCACTTACTCCAGAAAGTGAAACTCTGGAGGATAAGATTGCAAAAAGAGCAAAAGCTAAAGCCCGTCGGGATTTTGCCAACAAAAGAGAATTAACCTATTTAGGCTAACCGATGGAAAAGATATTGCAAATGCTGATTAATGAGGGAAAAATCACAGCGCTGCTACCTCCAATCAACCCACATTCAAATCAGTTTGATTCTAATGGAGTATGTCAATACCACTCCCACTCTCGCGGTCACAACACTGAAGAATGCTGAGTACTCCACCATTTTATTCAGAACATGATTGACAGCGGTGACCTGCAAATGGCAAATAATGACGTTGTATTACTTGAGAGTGGGGACACATTTCCTACAAGATGGAAGGAAGTCATAGCAGTTATATCCTCTAAGGGAGACTTGGCTGCCACACCACTTACAATTCAACCAATTCAGCTCAAAGGTGTTGAAAACCCTTTGAAAGTGGTTGCGCCAAAGCCAATCATATTGCCTTTCAGGCCACAGTATCTTGTTGTCAGCCTACAAAAAGTACCATAGAATTATGGAGAGACTGAAGGATCCACATGCAATACAACTGCTGCAGTGTCAAAAGAAAATCCACTGTATCTTCCTCATCGGGTGATGAAACCTATCATCAGATCTAAGGGGAAAGTATCCATGGAGAAGATTAAAGAATTCCTCTATACTGTGGGACACAATGAAGTCAAGGTAGTTTTAAGCTTGAAAGAAGTTCCATAACATATTTCTATTCTAGACTTGGTTTTCTCTTTAGAGGATCACCGAAAGGTCTTACTAAAAGTATTAGAAGAAGCCCACTTGCCAAAAATAGTGGATGTTGAAAAATTTCATCATCTTGTTGATCACATCTTCAACAGTAATGTGATATCCTTCATCGATGATGACATACCTCGCGAAGGGACGGGTCATTGCAAACCGTTGCACATAGAGGTTATGTCCTCTAGATATATTGTGGGAGGAGTTCTGATAGATGGAGGATCATCCTTAAACATCTGCCCCTATGCCACATTAAAGGAAATGAACATCAATCTCAACAGGATCCGAAACAGCCATACAATTATCAAAGCTTTTGATGGATCCCGACGAAATGTTGTCGGAGAGATTGAACTACCTGTGGAGATTGGTCCACATACATTCTGTGTATCCTTTCATGTGCTTAAGATCACTACAGGATACAACCTACTTTTGGGAAGACCGTGGATTCATATGGCTGAAGTCGTCCCGTCCACTCTCCATCAGCAGGTGAAATACATCATTAACAATAGCCTGGTCACTGTTAATTCTGAGCCAGAATGTCATATACAAAGTGACATACTACTCATCAGTTTCAATGTAGAAGTTGAGCCTGTCAGCTTCCAAGCCCTTGAGGTGAGCAACACTCACTATCAACCCATTGGGGTGCCACCTCTGATACCCAGAGTTTCTGTCGAGGTAATATCGGCAAGTTAAGAGATGATATCCTTGGGTTTTCAACCTGGACAAGGGTTAGGAAAGGATCATCAAGGAATCAAATGCCCAATTCAAGTTCCCAGTCAGACAGGGACAACCGGACTAGGCTATTCTTTTGGGTCCATTCACAGGAACCCTCACAAGCATAAGCCTGTTCCTTTATCTTCAAGGCAATTGCCTAAACCTACAGAGGCTAAGCCTGTACGACCTTTATTAAAGGTTCCTGCCCATATGGTAGCTATACTGTTTCCTAAGCTGATACAGGTCAAAGGAAAGGAAGTCTTAATTCCAAACCCAGAGGTGGAAGAAAGGAATCAAATGCGTAAACAAGAGATTGCTAGACATCTATCAAACATGCGCGTCCTAGTCCATACGGAGGGTATGAATAGAGACATCCCAGATGATGATTGTCCAAACATCATGGTCATCATTCAAGAGAAGGAGGACAACAACAGCCCCTTTATCACTGCTGTCCACCAGGATTTCACCCTTGGCAATTAGAGCAGCACTCCTTGCATTTGTCGACAAGGGTAAAAAGGGCAGAAACTCCCTCTTCCCTGTTGTGACAGCCCGAATTTTTATAAGTTATTAAAATAAGAATTTAATAATTAAAATTCTTATTATGAGGTGTATATATTTTGAATTATGTGATTTGGTGTAAAGAAAATTATATATTCATATGGTGGAGAATGTGAGATTTAATAGTTAATTAAACTATTAAAAAAATTAAATAATATTAGTTAATTTAATTAAGTTGAAATTATGTTATGAGATAATATAATTTTAATTGTTATGCCTTGTGGGCAATGGAAATTATTATGAGTTAAGTTTCATAAATAGTGTAAATAATTCACTTAATTAAAATAGTGAATTAATACAAGTATAATTGATTTAATAAAGTGAGAATGTAATATATTGCATGAAAATGTAAATGTTAGTATAATGCGAGTAAAATATTTATTAAGTGCATTAAATATTTTAGTTGGAAACTTTATAGAATAAAATGAATATTTATGGTATTAAATAAATATTTGATGAAAATTGTTATGAGATAATTTATTTAAGTGTGATAAAATAGATGTGATTTATACGTATTTTATAACGCGAGTATTCTGGTGATATTCTAATTTAATTTAATAATTAAGTTAGAGGAGTGAGAATTTGTTAGATAATGTTATGATTATAATGGTTAAATAGAAATTATAATTTTACTGATAAGGTTAATTTTATTTCTTAAAGAATTAAAGGTACATAATCTAGTTTATATTTCTAGTTTGTGTTCTTGAGTTTCTTTAAAAATTGGGGTTTTGGTTAATGAATTTGTGGGTTATGATGTTATATATGTTATTAGACTTTATAATTCCATAATGGTCATCTAAAAATGATTTTTCAGAAATCAAATTCATGTATTTATGCTAAAGAAGAGGAATTTGGGTTTTGATGGTAATGTGTATTTTAGTGTACTTTGAGACTAAAATTGATGATGAATTCATGATTAAAACTTTAAATTGATGGATGATTGTTGTTCTCCTCTATAAAACGAAAACAACGCAACTTGAACGGATCGAATCGGTTAAGAAATGAATTCGTGATGAATGAATACACTTAGCATGTTAAAAATATGAAAAATTAGTATAAACCAATTAGAATTAGTATAAACCAAGTCCCACATCGACTAAATTGAGAACTTTACCCCTTTGCTAAACTTATAAATAGAAGGGCTTGACCCTTTTTTTCATTCACCAACAATAAGGCCTCCAATTTTGAGAAAGGCTTTGTTGTGGGAGGACTTTTTATAAAGACCTCCTTAGTTAAATTTTGGCGGGGAAGTGTGTAGTCAGTTTGTGGAACTCGTATTTTCGGGGCACGTGAAGTGCAGATAACTGTAAGCTGTTAAACTGTTATTGGTAAACAACAATCAAGGCAAGTCTTTCACTTCCTATTTGCTATGTGAATTTGATGATGAACTGTTTGAAGTTTTTATACTTGTTATATGAACTACAACATATATATTATGCTAGTCCAATATTTATGAGATGTATATCGAGCATGTTATTTTGTGCTATGTGATGCATGAAAACTGTTAGATTTTGCTGGGTTATCGAGCTCAACCTTGCAAATAACCACTTTTGTAGGTTAAAGATTTAAGGTAAAGTTATGTGCTACTTGAAAGATATGAATCAGATGTGATACTTGAAGATTTATATACTTTGGCTAAATTATAATTATTTGAACCATGTTTAAGGTTCCGAATAATGTATTAATGTTGAATTATAATATCGTTTGCGATGTAAACTCTTGTAGTATTAAAATGATTCTGAGATATTTAGATGTAAAGGTTGTAAACAAGAATAGTTTGTAATAGAAAATTTTAATTATTCAGCAAATTTCAATGGTTGTATTATCGTTTAATGATGTAAAATTAGAGGTTTAATGTATTGTTAACGACCAAAGTCGAGAATTAAATTGTATGAATTTTGGGGTCGTTACAGTTGGTATCAAAGCTGATAGGTTAGAAACCTTAGGTAAGAGTGCCTTAGGCTATAACCTTAGAGAAGAGAGGTAAAGATAATGAACGAATAAGCTCAAATAGAGTTTGAACAATAAGAACTAATTTAAGAAATTTATAAAGAAGGGATTAAAACATGCGTAAGAGGATTCAAAGAAGAATCTCGTAGAGTTATAAGGAATATGAATATGGGGTTACCCAACTTCAATAATAAGGATGTAAGTTGATAATAAATAGACAATGTCTATAAAAAGAGAATGATAAAGAAGTTAAGAATAAAAAGTTTTATTTAAGTATGGTACAATCGTACTCTTTAATAGTTGATGTATGGTATCTGGGCTAAATGATTCCTTCATAGAGTGGAGGTATATACAAACTAGCAACTCGAAACCTAGTTTATTGGTTGTTTGTGGGAAACCACTCAGCGTACCATATTAAAACTGTTAGAGACTCGATGTGTACCAAGTATAGAAAATGGATACGTATGATGAAAATGTGGAAGTCGAATGAAATGTTGAGCAATGTAAATGAAGTTAAAAATTCTTAAAGGAAGAATTGTTATATAAACAAGAAAATTCAAAGAAGAATCTTTAAGAGACATAAAGATAAGAAATGGGAGTTTCCTAAGTCCAATAGCCAAGATAACGAATAATGATGAATAGACAAAGTCTGTAAGATTAAAAGCAAAAATGATGAAAAAGGAAAGAAAGAGGATCGTAAAACAAAATGATTACTAGTTAAGAAAAGAATTTTGTGACAACCCCAAAATAGGTCCATTCCACCCAACCCATTCTGAGTCGTCAAATACATGGTACAGAAAATAACTACAACTTTATTACAACAATTGTCGTGCAAAATACAACAACACATATGCTGTGAGTTTGGATACAAATATATACCAAATGTGACTCATGTTCCAACCGTGGACATCACCTCACAATAACACCTTACATAAAGGTATAGTCAAAAACTGTTTTAGAAATTAGAATCTTTGGGAAGTGCTCAAGGAAACCTTCGTACATGGGAGGCCACGCGTCTAGGTTATGATAGATATCATATGGCCACAGAATTATCCTTGGTTGACCCAATAGACCCCAAAAAAACGAGAAGATTACTATCATATTCTTCCCAATGGTGAGTCTTCTCTTGACTTATCATTATCTCCACTGTCTCTAATTGAGAATTATACATCAAACAAACACCAAGATTATATAGGTAGTGCCCATAGATATACTCAGCAAGTGGATGAGCACAACCCTGTCTTATGATGACAAGAGGTTGTATGTCATTAGACATCTTGTATGATAGTGACAAAACACCCTTCCAACGTTGGGTTCGCCTCACCCTATTTTCTTCACCAAATATAACTACTAAATGATGACCACCGTTCTATTCCCTTGTTACCCCCGCTCGACCCAGCTACACTCTTATTACCTGAAAGGAATTGTGAAGCAAAAGGGTGAGCACAACTAGCTCAGTAAAGAATATCATGACTAAAGATAATTCAATTATCAATAGCCTTCATCAACAATAAATCAGAGATTTAGAACATATGGTAAATGATAAAAAATTTAACCATAGTTGCAGCGGAACGAGCAATCCATTAGAAGAGTCAAATAGACTATAAAGTCTATTATCTTCTCCATGTTAAAAATCCACCAACAATATTTTATCCATGTAACATCACTCAAGAGTTCCTTTCCACAATCATATGAATAACTCATAATCATAATTGTGACTATAAATTTTTCTTCGCACCCAGGACAAAGAATATTTTCATCACCTGTCTTTACCTGAAACATCAAAGATCATGGTTATACCAAATCACAGTTCCTGTTTATAATCATACTAACAAATCCATCTTTGCACTACGGGCCAAAGATATTCATCAACAAACTATCTTTGCACTACGGGCCAAAGATATTCAACAACAGTTCATCTTTGCACTACAGGCCAAAGATATTCATCAACAGGCCATCTTTGCACTACATGCCAAAGATATTCATCAACAATTCATATTTGCACTACAGGCCAAATATATTCATATCTCAAAGAAATATATAATCATTTCAGAATTTATATAAACAATAATTATAACCATGTTGATCAATTCACCTTTGCACTTAAGCTTAAGATATTCAATTATAAATTTAATGGTCATGATCATACCAGTCACAATTCAACTTTGCACTACAGGCCAAAGAGAACCCTAGTCATGATCATACCAATAATCTACCCATCTTTACACTCCAGTGAAAGAGAATTTCAACATCAGGGTTATAAAAATGTTATATATGATGATAAAAATAATATGATCAACATATAGTTTTAATCTCAAGAGTAATATTCGTAACTCATGAATAGTAACCCCGACACAAAAGATAGAAATTCTACAATAAAATTCATAGCAATATTTCGGTATAATGATATTGAAAGAATAACATTACTTAAATTTATAAACAATTTATTTTAATTGTTTACACTTTACTAATTAATGCATTTAATCATCATAAAATGCCAACTCTTACAATTTCATCATCAATAACCAAAACCCTCATCAAAAATTTGCATATACCTCATATAGGATTCTCAAGCCATAAAATCCTATTTTCCAATTTTCTTTCTTCACAAAACATATTTAATTCATTTACTCATAACTAAAACATTTTCATGAAAAATACCAAATCAGTTCCAAAAATATTTCTTTTCTGGGATTTAGCATAATATAGTCCCATAGTGAACATATATTTTTCTCAGAATTTTTAAAAGTCATTTACTATTTTTCATATGGCCAAAATAGCCGAATATTTAGACATTTATCAAAAATTGTACTTTTGTCTAAAAATTCTGAAATTTACAGAGTATACTTCTATCATATACATGTACTCCCAATAAAAATTTCATCAATTTTGGAGTTAACCGCAAGGAATTATAAGCGGTTACTTTTAAAATAGTTTTTTCTCATAAAATTCATAACTCTCAATCTATACATCCAAAAATCACCATTTTTGGACACAATCAATAAAACTCATCAAAATATCATTTCAAATTTTTCCAAAATTTTTGAAGTTCAGAAAAATTACGAAACTGAAAATCATAACAACCCTTAAAATTCCTTAATATCTCTTACTATCCCTTACCTCAAAAGAGCAGTACTTCTGACTGGATATCGGATATGATGCTGAAGAAAACTTGCACTGATGAATAGCAACTCACCAAGTATCTAAAAACTCACAAAATATGCTTCATAATATAGAGAGAGAAAGAGAGAAAGCTTATGTTTCTGGTGTGATTTTCAATTCTAACTTAGCCCTCTATTTATAGGAAAATTTTGGTAGGTTTGACCTGCAACCTGATGGCTTTACCTGCTACTATTTCCACCCACCACATTTAAAATATAATTCAGCACATTTCTTCACCAACCACAAGTGGGGCCCACTAATTCTAGAATTTTCCACCAAAATGATAAACTCCAAAAATTTAACAATTTCTGAACCAGTCATCTCGTAAAATTCATAACAAATCATACGTTCATTTTTAACGGTTCAAAATTTGTGGGCATATACTCAACTTATATATGTATAACATATCCAAAAATTACCACGATCCAACGGTCGGATTAAAAATTATAACCCCCGCAAAATATCTCAAAAACCCTGATTTTTAATACCTCCATTCCGACAAAAATACGGATAAAAATCTCAACATTAACTCCTTCATTTTTTTAACCACAAAAATATATCCCTCATTTATATCCACATAAAATAAATATTTTCTTATCATATGAATCAATAATTAATTATTCACAAATAATATTACAGAATCACATTTATGACAACCAGGCCGTTCCCAGGAAAGAGGGGGCTTTCCAATAAGGATTTCTCCTTACTGGCGCGCAATTAGATGACCAAACCTCTCCTTAGACAGAACTTTCTAAATATTGTCAATAATGCTATCTAATAATATTATTTAAATAATATGAATTACTGATCTGATAATGGAAAATACTGTGCAGCAACAATTATTGAAACAACAATAATATAAAATATCAATGCAGCAATTATTGAATCAATAATAAAATATTGAACAGTAATTACTGTAACAATTATTGAGTAGTGTCTTCTTACGTAAGAATCAATAATTTTAAAAATACTGTGCAATACCGTGTGCTACTGTGCAATAACGCGTATTACTGTATTTTAATCACCGGGTATTCCAACAGTGTTAACGGCAACAACTACGCCGTTATTTGTAAAAACTCAAATTTGTCGTTTTCTTCACCCGACAGTTATTCGTTATGGGGCCCACAAATAGCTGCGCCGTCGTACGAATATTCCCCGACAGAAAGAATATTCCACGACCAAACGAATATTCCCCGACAACAATGAATATTTTATAACCACTTGCGTAGTTTGAAAAAATTTCATATATCACCCTTAACTTTAACTTTTATCAATTTAACTATTTACTGAATAGTAACTATAAAAAAATTGAATACTTTTATTTCATAAAATTCGGGGTCTTACAAATTTTAAGGGAGATGATTATAGAATAAGATCACGACGTGATCTATTTAAGTTGTAAAAGGAAGATGGTCTGTAATGTTTGAATAATTATAGCTTGATGCTATGAAGATGATGTACTATGAAATAGTAAAAGATAAACTCACGAGGAGTTGTAGGTAATGTGATACGAGGAATTCGTATTGAGCAAGTTAAGGGCAAGTTGTTAAGAGTAAGGTAATGTTAGGTGGGGATTTCAATTGAGGACTCATATGGTGACTAAGTTGTACAAACCTTTGTATGGGCAGAGATTTGGTGCATGTACTTAGTTTATCACATTGATAATCATTGGAATGTCAGTGTCGCGCTATCAATGTATATGTGGTGGAAAGGTGATTCTTTTCTTATGTGTATATTTGATAGTTAGAGGGTTTTAAGGTTAGGATAGACAATATTAAGATTAGGTATGGTTCTTAAAACTAATGCATATGATAAGTTTGTGACTCATAATAATATGATATATTTTTGAACCCCTCAGTGAATGGACGCCTATGGTCTTACTAGGATAAGTTCTTAAACTCATATTATTGTGGCAAGTTCCTGAACTTCCAAAGTGTGGTAAGTTTGATGAACTGGGGTATAGATAAGTGTGAATAGAGTATTGAGGTGATAGGAATAGATAGACTGATTAAGCAATGGATCATTATAGAAAGTGGAGTTGATGGTGGAGACATAAGTTTTCCAAATCTTCTAGCTATGCTAGACTTCAAAATTTTTGACATCAAGCTAAATTCGCACTGATGTGCCTTTAAAAATACAAATAAATTTTTGTTATCAGCATCATACGATGACAAGGGTGTGTATGTGGATTGTGAGCCACTAACATTTCGTTATCTGTTACGACACGATAACACTAAAACTAATTTTCAATGATTTTGAACTGTTTAAAGAAGAGTCTATGCTAATTGCTTCGGCTAGATGAAAATGATTTGAAAATATCAAAATATATTTTATATCATTAATGCATCATGTAACCTGGGGCAAAGATGATAAAAACGATGGAGTTATCAATGTAGTATTACTTAGTGTTGGATGTGATCTAAGGATCGTCAGCCCACTAAGGTATGATGTAGTATGATAAAATCACCAAATGACGAAATCCTCAAACGAACTGTAAATACAGTGCGGTATCATGATGTCATAAAAAGATTTTTGGATTTCTTTAAGATATGAGAATATATATATATATATATATATATATATATATATATATATATATATATATATATATGTGTGTGTGTGTGTGTGTGTGTGTGTGTGTGTGTGTGTGTGTGTGTATTTCGATTGGTGTCCGAATTGTTGTAAAAGTCTATGTTATTTGATTCAGCTAGACGAATATTGAAAAATATTCATGAAATTCAAGCGTTTCTTGAGAAGTTATGCCAAACCAAATTGTTTTGGTGCGGATTCAGATGTTGAAAAGCTGAGATGAACAACCCTATTATAGGGGAGTTATTTTACGCAATGCGTTTAGATGTTTGTGCACAATACATTGTACGAAGGGCTGATCCCCCTATGTATGAGGAGTCCCTATAGTCTTATGACTGTTAAAGTTTAAGTTGAAAGAATACTTATAACTATGGACATATACGCATAGCATTTAGATGTTTGTGCACAATACATCATACGAAGGGCTTAACACCCTAAGTACGGGAGTTCCTATAGTCTAATAATTGTTAAGGTTTAAGTTGAAAGAGTACTTATAACCGTGGATGTAGTTCAAGGTCTTATTACCCCTCAGCATGATTTGGAATCTTTTAAATTCCTGAGTTATTCATACTGCTTCTCAATTATTGAGCAATTGTGGAAGATTCTTGTTATTCTAAAAGGCGAATGTGGTAAGGATGATATTTCTTAAAAAGAAGTAAGTCGTAGAATGCGACACTGAATGATGAATATATTGAATAAGTGAGAAAAGAAATTTTGAAGTGAGAAGGAAATGAGTTATCAAAGAATAATGTAAAACTTTTAATAGAAAAGTTAATAATTGTAGAAAGATCTTGTGAAAAGAAAATGGTTATAGAATCCAATGAATGAATAAAGTATTAACGTAAAATCTATTTTGATATATTGAATGAATAAAGATTAATAGATAAAATTTCGATGACGAAATTCTTAGAAGAAAGGGTGAATGTAATATCTCGAGTGTTTATGATAACGATCCTTAGAAATGGAAATGAATGGGTTAAAAAATATATAATACTTAAAATATAATTGAAATCAAGTGAAAGTTATGAAATAAAACCAAGAATTTGTTGAAGAAATGAATGTAGTAGGAAATATAATACCTATATCAAGGTAATGTGTTGAAGATATTCAACGATAAATTTTGAAAAGAGATTTGGTGAAAATCGAGTAAGGGAGGTTTTTTTGATTCCGAGTACGGAATCCTTATAAGGAGGGAAGGATGTAACAACCCGAATTTTCATAAGTTATTAAAATAAGAATTTAATAATTAAAATTCTTATTATGAGGTGTATATATTTTGAATTATGTGATTTGGTGTAAAAAAAATTATATATTCATTTGTTGGAGAATGTGAGATTTAATAGTTAATTAAATTATTAAAAAAATTAAATAATATTAGTTAATTTAATTAAATTAAAATTATGTTATGAGATAATATAATTTTAATTGTTATGCCTTGTAGGCAATGGAAATTATTATGAGTTAAGTTTCATAAATAGTGTGAACAATTCACTTAATTAAAATAGTGAATTAATACAAGTTTAATTGATTTAATAAAGTGAGAAAGTAATATATTGCATGAAAATGTAAATGTTAGTATAATACGAGTAAAATATTTATTAAGTACATTAAATATTTTAGTTGAAAACTTTATAGAATAAAATGAATATTTATGGTATTAAATAAATATTTGATGAAAATTGTTATGAGATAATTTATTTAAGTGTGATAAAATAGATGTGATTTATACTTATTTTATTACGCGAGTATAATGGTGATATTCTAATTTAATTTAATAATTAAATTAGAAGAGTGAAAATTTGTTAGATAATGTTATGATTATAATGGTTGAATAGAAATTATAATTTTACTGATAAGCTTAATTTTATTTCTTAAGGAATTAAAGGTACATAATCTAGTTTATATTTCTAATTTATGTGTTCTTGAGTTTCTTTTAAAATTGGAGTTTTGGTTAATGAATTTATGGGTTACGATGTTGTATATGTTATTAGACTTTATAATTTCATAATGGTCATCTAAAAACGATTTTTCAGAAATCAAATTAATGTATTTATGCTAAAGAAGAGGAATTTGGGTTTTGATGGTAATGTGTGTTTTAGTGTACTTTGAGACTAAAATTGATGATGAATTTGTGATTGAAACTTTAAATTGATGGATGATTGTTGTTCTCCTCTATAAAACGAAAACAACGCAACTTGAACGGATCGAATCGGTTAAGAAACGAATTCGTGATGAATGAATACACTTAACATATTAAAAATATGAAAAATTAGTATAAACCAAATAGAATTAGTAAAAACCAAGTCCCACATCGGCTAAATTGAGAACTTTACCCCTTTGCTAAACCTATAAATAGAAGGGCTTGACCCTTTGTTTCATTCACCAACAATAAGGCCTCCAATTTTTAGAAAGGCTTTGTTGTGGGAGGACTTTTTATAAAAACCTCCTTAGTTAAATTTTGGCGTCGAAGTGTGTAGTCAGTTTGTGGAACTCGTATTTTTGGGACATGTGAAGTGCAGATAACTGTAAGCTGTTAAACTGTTATTGGTAAACAACGATCAAGGTAAGTCTTTCAGTTCCTATTTTCTATGTGAATTTGATGATGAACTGTTTGAAATCTTTATACTTGTTATATGAACTACAACATGTATATTATGCTAGTCCAATATTTATGAGATGTATATTGAGCATGTTATTATCTGCTATGTGATACATGAGAACTGTTAGATTTTGCTGGGCTGTCGAGCTCAACCTTACAAATAACCACTTTTGCAGGTTAAAGATTTAAGGTAAAGTTATGTGCTACTTGAAAGATATGAATCAGATGTGATACTTGAAGATTTATATATTTTGGCTGAATTATTATTATTTGAACCATGTTTAAGGTTCCAAATAATGTATTAATGTTGAATTGTAATATCGTTTGCGATGTAAACTCTTGTAGTATTAAAATAATTCTGAGATATTTAGATGTAAAGGTTGTAAACGAGAATAGTTTGTAATAGAAAATTTTAATTATTTCGCAAATTTCAATGATTGTATTATCCTTTAATGATGTAAAATTTGAGGTTGAATGTATTGTTAACGACCAAAGTCGAGAATTAAATTGTATGAATTTTGGGGTCGTTACACCTGTAGATAACAATAACTGCTTACTTTTGTTGTACAGTATTAGCAGTTGTTTTTGTCATTTCATGCTAACACTTTGTATGATTGAACATTTTCGTATATTAAGTGAAAGTATTTTGTTTCAGGACTCTAAAGTTAGATGTGCCTAAACTTGCTAATGAGGTGCCTATTCTTCACAAAGACTGTAACTTTGATGTAAAGTTGGACTCAGACTTGATGGAGATTGAACAAGAGGACTATGAGATACCTCAGGAGATCAAAGAATGGGTCGAAGACAAACCCAAGCCAAATCTTGATCAAACCACCTCTTTCAACCTCGGAACCTCAAAAAACCCCAAACAAATCTAGATTGGTACGGACCTTACTCCAAACCAAAGGAATGACATGGTTACTCTGTTGACCCAATTCCATGATGTGTTTGCATGGTTTCATAAAGACATGGTCAGTTTGTCCACTGACATTATCATTTATCGCCTCCCCATCAAAGATGGATTCAAGCTAGTCAGGCAGAAACTCAGGCGATTAAAACCTGAGTGGAGTTTAAAAGTTAAAGAAGAAATTGTGAAACAATTTCAAGCCGGCATCATCATGGTGTCAACATACCCTGAGTGGTTATCCAATATAGTCTCCGTGCCTAAACCTGGAGGAAAGGTGCGAGTTTACGTGGATTACAAGGATCTAAACAAAGCTCGTCTCAAAGATAGTTTTCCCGTGCCATTCGTCCACATACTCATTGACAATACAGCTCAGTATGACATGTACTCTTTTGCTAATTACTTTGCGGGGTACCATCAAATCATGGTTACTGAAGAGGATCATGAGAAAACTGCATTCATCACTCCTTGGGGAACCTTTTGCTACAGACGATTGTCATTCGGCCTCATCAATGCCGGAGCTATCTATCAGCGAGCCATGATGGCTCTTTTTCATAATCTAATGCACAAAGAGATAGAAATCTATGTGGATGACATTATTGTCAAGTCCCGAAGGGAGGAAGACCACCTAGATCATCTCAAAAAGCTCTTCAACAGGTTGCGTAAGTACAACTTGAAGTTGAACCCGGCCAAGTGCACCTTTGGTGTTAAATCAGGCAAGTTGCTAGGATTCCTATTGAGCCACAAAGGAATTGAGCTGGATCCTACAAAAATCTAGGCCATCACAGAAATGCCCATACCTCAGACAGAGAAGGAAATACAAGGATTTTTGGGAAGAATCAACTTTATCAGCCGATTCATCTCCCAACTCACAGCAACCTATGAGTCTATTTTCAAGTTGCTAAGGAAGAACTCCTCTATGAAATGGAATGATGTGTGTCAAAAAGCCTTCCTTACAATCAAAAAGCCGCTAATCAAAGCTCCTGTTTTGGTACCTCCCAGGGATGGTGTTCCCCTATTCATGTACCTGTCAATCAATGACAATGTCATGGGCTGCATGCTGGGACAAAAAAATGATAGAGGCCAAGAAAGAGTTATCTATTACCTCAGGAAAAGATTCAGCAGCAGTGAACACAAGTACACTATGATTGAGAAAACTTGTTATGCTTTAGCATGGGCTTCCATGAGATTACAACATTATCTCCATGGTCACACAACCCATCTCATATCCCGCGTGGATCCTCTCAAGTACGTGTTCAGCAAATCCATGTTAAATTTCCAACTGTCCAAATGGCAGTTGATCCTACAACAATTTAACATTGTCTACATGACACTTTTAGTCTATCAAAGGTCAAGAAATTGCGGATCAACTTGTCGCCGCACCTACAGGGGATTTCAAACCTTTGGAAACATACTTCCCCGATGAAGGGGTAATGACAGTTCAGCAACACCGTCGGGACGATACACACCAACTATGGAAGATGTATTTTGATGGAGCTGTAAACATGGAAGGTTCTGGAGCTGGAGCAGTTCTAATATCCATTACGGGGGAGCAGCATCTCATCGCCGTCAAATTACAGTTTGTTAACACCAACAACACAACTGAGTATAAAGGTTGTATCATGGGGTTAAAACTAGCCCAATCCATGGACATCAAATGGTTAACTGTCTTTGGAGATTCTGAATTGGTAATCAGACAAACCACTGAGATCTATCACACCAAAGAGCTACATTTACTGCCTTACCATCGGCAGGTTAGACAGATGGCTTCGGAGTTTAAAAAAATATCCTTCCTCCACATTCCTCAAAATTGGAATGACTTTGCGGATGTACTAGCAACTTTGGCCTCCTTAATCAACATATTGGATAAGGAAGACACGCCAAATATCACATTTACCCTACAAAAGGCACCAACCTATGGGAACTACATTGGAGAAGTATCAGATGAGTTACCTCCCATCCAACACCCTTGGTATCAGCATATCAAGGAGTATCTGCGAGATGGATCTACACCCGCTAAGGCGAGTAAAGCAGAAAGAAAGCGGATTTATAGAATGGCTATGAAATTCTACCTGAGCGGAGATGCACTCTACAAAAGAGATGTGGGACTAGGTCTTCTCAGATGTCTAGTCAAAGACCAAGCTTAGAGGCTCATGGACGAAATCCATGGTGGAGTATGCGGCCCACACATGAGTGGCCTTCTACTTGTCAAGAAAATCCTAAGAACAGGGCATTATTGGCTCTCTCTCAAGGTTGACTGTGATGATCACGTCAAGAGATATTACCAATGTCAAATTTATGGGAATGCTATCCACACCCCTCCAAGTGAGCTCTATAATATGAGTTTGCCCTTGCCCTTCTCAATGTGGGGAATGGACGTGACCGGGCCTATCGAGCTCAAAGCCAGCAATGGTCATCAATTTATCTTCACCATGATCGACTTCTTCACCAAATGGGTAGAAGCAGCCTCTTCCCCCAAGGTTACTAAAGAAGTTATCATTGGTTTCATTGGAAATAATTTCATTTGTCGATATGGACAACCAGAGGTGATTGTGTCAGACAATGCTAAAAATCTCAACAACCAAATGATGGAAGAGAGAACATAGGTATAAAGTGGTGATACGAATTAGTCACAAGCCTAATCAAATTATGAAACGGTGTGGCATAATAATTGTATTGAGAACATATAATGTGTGTGGCATATTTTATACATCATTTAATTTTTAATTTTGGTGAACAATAATAGGGGGCGAACTCGAATTTGGAAGCGTTAAAAATGCACTCCATTAGAATAAGGAGGACATAAATATTCTCGTGTTCCTTTGGAGACTTGAAATATTTGTAGCTGTACTTTAGATGGCATTATAATAATTTGAGTATGACTATTGTCGTATTATATACGTTATAATATTTGTATTGAAACTCACAGTATATGTGTCGTCGTATTTTACACAATAATTATATAAATGGACTTGTCAGTAGTGTATTTTCTGGCGACCCGAGATGGGTGATGTATACCTATTTTGGGGGCATCATAGTTGGTATCAAAACTTAGGGATATGATCCCTGGATGAAATTTGAGACTAGAACTAGGATGGGAGAGACGGGTAATTCTTTCGCTAGTATGATCTACCTAAATTTATTTGTTATTTAATTGGTCGGTCAGAATATAGGAGTATTATGTGGTATGTCAATTAACCCTTTTTTTGAAACTGTATTCTAGAATGATATCTGAAATACAGGAGATGAGAGCAATGGATAAACCATGAAACAGAGGAAGTAGCCCGGGGAGCTAGAATTTGAAATTCTTATATCTTCGAAATTCCAGGTACGTTCAAAAATTTTGGGGACGAAATTTTATAAGGTGGGGTGATTGTAAGACCCTGACTTTTATGAAATAAAAGTCTAATTTAATTTATGATTATTATTCTAAAATTTTAAAATGTTAAATTGATAAATGGTTAAACGAACATTAATCGGACAAATAAGTAAATAAAGAGGGGTATTACATCTTCTAGGGAGACAAGAGTGAGTAGGAGGAAGAAAAAAAGGAAAAGAAGGGAAGAAAAATGAGGAAAGGAAGGAAGAAATGGAGGGAGAGAGAAAAAGGAATAAGGGGAGGAGAAGGAAGAAAAATAAGAGAAGGAAGGGAGGATACTCCCACATCAATTTACACTCACGAGAGTTACCAGAGAAAGAGAGAGCGAGAGAGAGAGAGAGAGAGAGAGAGAGAGAGAAGATGAAGAAGAAGAAGAAGAAGAAGATGAAGAAGGTGAAAGAGAAGGAGAAGGAAGAAAATCTTTAAAGGTAATGAATAAAACTTTGGTTAATCTTTGATTTTCTTATATGGATGTTAAGTTTTTATGAATTTTATGTAAAAAGTACATACTTATATATGTATTGAATGATTTAAACTTGCATAAACATGAATCAAATGAGAGAAATCTAGAAATTAAAATAAGAACAAAATATGAATATTTTCAGAAAAATTAGTTTACTACTTGATTTTGTAAAATCCATAACTCTTTGAGTATAATGAGTTAGGAGATGAGCCATTTATCAAAAGAAATACCTGGAATTAAGCTAAACGCAGAAATTTGAATCACTCAAAAATTCTTTGTAGATTTTTCGTGGTGAGAGTTTGAGTGAAACTGATCCAAAGGATTTATAGTCCGAAAAATCAGTTTTATTAAGCTCTATTACGTGAGTTATAATTTTTAATCTGACCGTTGGATCGTTATGATTTTTAGACATGTTATACATATATAAGTTGAATATATGTCCACAAATTTTGAACCGTTAAAAGTTAACGTATAATTTGTTATGATTTTCGTGAGGTGGCTGGTTCGGATATTTTCGAGCATAATTTTCGGTAAGACTATTTCTCTATGCTAGAGTCAGAATTTAGAAAAACTTTCTTCTACAAAGTAGTAGAGAATTACATTTTACATGGAAAAGACATAAGATCTGTATTTTTCTGATAAAAGTGCTAATTATTGTGAATTATTGAAGTTTTTGAATATTGGAATTTATAATTAATTTATCAGAAAAATTATTTGGGCTGAAATATTTTTACAAAATGCTTATTATATCATCTTAGAATTTCTGTAAAATTTTGATGAATTATTGAAAAGCAGAAGTAATTATTATATTTTTAAACTATTTATAGTTAGTTTGAAAATAGAAGAAATTCATAGAATATTCTATAAATGATGAAAAATTATGAAACTTGGTGAAAAAATCTTATAATATTACTTTATAATTTCTGGGCAGTTTTGGAAAATTATTGAATAACAAAAATATTTATTATATTTTTAAGCTATTTATGGTTAGTTTAAAAATAGAGAAAATTCATAGGAAATTCTATGAAGAGTGGAAAATTATGATTTTTGTTGAAAAATATTATAATAATATAAGATTAATATTGATGATATTTTAATGATATAAAAGTATGTAAAGTTAGTATTTCTATTTTGAAGCTATTAAATGATAGTTTTTATAAATAGAAATAATTATAGAAAATTGTTGGATAATCTGAAAAATGTGAAAATTGTTTGGAAAGTTTAGAATCATATTTTTTAAATATTTTAGAAGTGTTAGTAAGCTCATGAGGTGTCGGGATGTAAACGCACAAGTAACGAATGAGTTATGATAAAAACAAAAATAATATTTTTGTTAAAGTAAAAATAGTGATAATATCTTAATAGTGGGTTGTCATATATGACGTTTTAGATTTTTCAAGTTTTATTATTCACTTCTAAAGTTTTGGAATATGAATAATGATTTTATGAGATAAATAAAGACAACTTGAATGAATAATGAATTGTTAGTTGATTTATATGTTATTCGAGATAAATATGATTTGATGTTGATCCCTACTTTTAATAAAATTTAAATTATTTATAGTAAGATATTGATTTGATTCTTACGTAAGAAGTCACCATGTATTTTATTCAATAATTGTCACAGTAATTATTGCACAGTGATTCATATTATTGATTCTTAATTACGTAAGAAGTCACTCAGTCTTTTATTCATTAATTGTCACAGTAGTTATTGCACAGTGGCTCATATTATTTGATATGATATAATTAAACTAATTGGCAATATTGTGAATCTATGTTAATAATTGTGAATAATTATTGAAAGATTGAAAATGTGTAAATAATTGATGAATAAAAGTTGTTGATTAAAGATAAGTATGATATGCAGATGTTTGTTCAATTTTTTTTTTACAAAAGTAAGTTTGGCAGGACTTGCCGACACTCTACTTTTTCTAAAGTAGTCTGAACCACAACACAATTATTTTTAAAACGTGTACAAGTTGGTTTAATTTTCTCTGTGGGACCATAAATTCCACTACCATTATTATATACCTCATTTGGTTATTTTGTCAAAGCGGGTGTGCTAATTGTTTACTAAATTTTCAGTATAAATAGGTTGCTCGGTTGAGTAACTAAACACACACCATCACTATACTAAAAATATAGAATTCTTTTACTACAATATTGTGAGTACTATAATATTATGAGTATTTATATTGAGTGTAATGTTACTCCAAGTGTAGATAAGGAATGCAAGCATTGTTTAAGTTGATCAATTTTATAGAAAGCAAAATGTCGTCACATGCTAAGGTAAGGGATATCATTATTGTGGTAAGGGATATCATTATTATTATGGTAAGGAGTATCATTTTTATGGTAAAGTAATATTATTTTCTTTCATACTCCATATTATGGTAAGATGTTATTATTCTTTTCTTCAGCTTATCATTAAATGATGAAAGGTCCTGAAATGATTAGAATATCCTTAATAGTTTGTGCGTCATCTAATATCATGTTGGCAATTTGGACTCTGGATAATTAAGTTGAAAATCACTAAGATCTATGTTATCTTATTATTCTGATTATTTATGTTCATTCATTATATATATCATTATCATTATTGTCATGTTTTTATTGTGATGAAAGTCATCTTTGGCCCGTAGTGCGTAGATGGACTGTTGATTATTGGTTTTATAGTTGTATATCTTTGGCTTACGTGCAAAGACGAATTGTTGATTGATAGCTTTGGTCCATAGTGCAAAGATGGACAGGTGTATGACATGATCATGACCACTGGTGATACTAACGAATATCAGTGGCCCGTAGTGTATGGATAATTCTATGATGTGATTGGTAGGATCATGACCATTAGTTAATAGTTGAATGTCTTTGGTCGTAGTGCACTGACAGACAATTTATTGGCATGATCTTGACCATTGGTTTTATAGTTGAATATCTTTGGCCCGTAGTACAAAAATAGACAAATGATTGGTATGATCATTGTTATTGCATTTGAATATCTTTAGCCTTTGGGGTAAGGATATTGAGTAAACGTTCTATTAAGACTTTGTGGCAAGATGAAACTGTTGATTTACATGATTATAAATATAAATTGTGAATTTAACAATAATCTTTAGTGGTTCAGGTGAAGACAGGTGATGAGAGTTCTCTTTGTCGTGGGTACAACAAAAAACTGTTGATGAGTATTACAGTAATAAAATATTGATGATGGACTTTAAATTTGGAGATCATAGTAGACATTATATTCTACTTGACTCTTCTAATGGATTGTTTATTCCGCTGCTATTATGGTTGAAAACTTTTATCTTCTACCATATGTTCTAAATATTTGAATTATTATTGATGAAGACTATTAATAATTTAATTATTTTAAGTCATGATATTCTTTATTGGGCTATTTGTGCTCACCCTTTTACTTCACCACCCCTTGCAATTAATAAAAGTGTAGCTGGTACTAGAAGACAGAACATGGGTATAAAGTGGAGATACGAATTAGTCACAAGCCCAACCAAATTATGAAACAGTGTGGCATAATAATTGTACTGAGAACATAAAATGTGTGTGACATATTTTATACATCATTTAATATTTAATTTTGGTGAATAATAATAGGGTGAGGCGAACTCAAATTTGAAAGCGTCAAAAATGCACTCCGTTAGAATAAGGAGGACATAAATATTCTCATGTTCTTTTGGGGACTTGAAATATTTGCTGTTGTACTTTAGATGGCATTGTAATAATTTGAGTATGAATATTATCGTATTATATACGTTGCAATATTTCTATTGAAACTCACAGTATATGTGTCATCGTATTTTGCACGACAGTTGTATAAATGGAATTGTCAGTAGTGTATTTTCTAACAACCCAAGATGGGTGATGTATACCTATTTTGGGGGCATCACAGTTGGTATCAAAGCTTAGGGATATGATCCCTGGCTGAGATTTGAGACTAGAACTAGGATGGGAGAGACGGGTAATTTCTTCGCTAGTATGACCTACCTAAGTTTATTTGTTATTTAATTGATCGGTCAGAATATAGGAATATTATATGGTATGTCAATTAACCCTTATTTTAAAACTATATTCTAGAATGATATCTGAAATACAGGAGATGAGAGCAATGGATAAACCATGAAACAGAGGAAGTAGCCTGGGAGCTAGAATTTGAAATTCTTATATCTTCGGAATTCCAGGTACGTTCAAAAATTTCGGGGACGAAATTTTATAAGGTGGGGTGATTGTAAGACCCCAACTTTTATGAAATAAAAGTCTAATTTAATTTATGATTATTATTCTAAAATTGTAAAATGTTAAATTGATAAATGGTTAAACGAACATTAATCGGATAAATGTTTATATAAAGAGGGGTATTACATCTTCTAGAAGGGGGAGGCGGCTAATTAATAGCTGAATTGTGAGTGGAAAATTATGGGGGGAGAAAAGAGTGAGTGGGAGGAAGAAAAAAAGGAAAAGAAGGGAAGAAAAATGAGGAAAGGAAGGAAGAAAAGGAGGGAGAGAGAAAAAAGAAAAAGGGGAGGAGAAGAAAGAAAAATAAGAGAAGGAAGGGAGGATACTCCCACATCATTTTACACTCACGGGAGTTACCAAAGAGAGAGAGAGAGAGAGAGGAAGAAGAAGAAGAAGAAGGAGGAGGAGGAGGAGGAGAAGGAAGAAAATCTTTAAAGGTAATGAATAAAACTTTGGTTAATCTTTGATTTTCTTATAAGGATGTTAAGTTTTTATGAATTTTATGTAAAGAGTACATACTTATGTATGTATTGAATGATTTAAACTTGCATAAACATGAATCAAATGAGAGAAATCTAGAAATCAAAAGAAAAACAAAATATGGAGATTTTCAGAAAAATTAGTTTACTACTTGATTTTATAAAATCCATAACTCTTTGTGTATAATAAGTTAGGAGATGAGCCATATATCAAAAAAAAAATCCTTGGAAGTAAGCTAAACACAAAAATTTGAATCACCCAAAAATTCTCTGTAGATTTTTCGCGGTGATAGTTTGAGTGAAACTGATCCGAAGGATTTATAGTCCGAAAAATCAGTTTTATTAAGCTCTATTGCGTGAGTTATAATTGTTAATCCGACCGCTGGATCGTTATGATTTTTGGACATATTATACATATATAAGTTGAGTATATGTCCACAAATTTTGAAACGTTAAAGATTAACGTATAATTTGTTATGTTTTTCGTGAGGTGGCTAGTCCGGATATTTTCGAGCAGAATTTTCGGTAAGACTATTTCTCTATGTTAGAGTCAGAATTTAGAAAAACTTTATTCTACTTACATTTTACATGGAAAGGACATAAGATCTGTATTTTTCTGATAAAAGTGATAATTATTATGAATTATTGAAGTTTTTAAATATTAGAATTTATAATTAATTTATTTGGGCTGAAATATTTTTACAGAATGCTTATTATATCATCTTAGAATTTCTGTAAAACTTTGATGAATTATTGAAAATCAGAAGTAATTATTATATTTTTAAACTATTTATATTTAGTTTGAAAATAGAAGAAATTCATAGAATATTCTATGAATAATGAAAAATTATGAAACTTGGTGAAAAAATCTTATAATATTACTTTATAATTTCTGGGCAGTTTTGGAAAATTATTGAATAACAAACATATTTATTATATTTTTAAGCTATTTATGGTTAGTTTAAAAATAGAGGAAATTCATTAGAAATTTTATGATGGGTGGAAAATTATGATTTTTGTTGAAAAATATTATAACAATATAAGATTAATATTGATGATATTTTAATGATATAAAAGTATGTGAATTTAATATTTTTATTTTGAAGCTATTAAATGATAGTTTTTATAAATAGAAATAATTATAAAAAATTGTTGGATAATCCGAAAAATGTGAAAATTATTTGGAAAGTTTAGAATCATATTTTTTAAATATTTTAGAAGTGTTAGTAAGCTCATGAGGTGTCGAGATGTAAACGTACAAGTAACGAATGAGTTATGATAAAAATAAAAATAATATTTTTGTTAAAGTAAAAATGGTGATAATATCAGAATAGTGGATTGTCATATATGAGGTTTAAGATTTTTCAAGTTTTATTATTCATTTCTAAAGTTTTAGAATATGAATAATAATTTTATGTGATAAATAAAGACAACTTGAATGAATAATGAATTGTTAGTTGGTTTATATGTTATTCGAGATAAATATGATTTGATATTGATCCCTACTTTTAATAAAATTCAAATTGTTTATAGTAAGATATTGATTTGATTCTTACGTAAGAAATCACCGTGTATTTTATTCAATAATTGTCACAGTAATTATTACACAGTGATTCATATTATTGATTCTGAATTACGTAAGAAGTCACTCAGTCTTTTATTCATTAATTGTCACAGTAGTTATTATATAGTGACTCATATTATTTGATATGATATAATTAAACCAGCTGGCAGTATTGTGAATCTATGTTAATAATTGTGAATAATTATTGAAAGAGTGAAACAGTGTAAATAATTGATGAATAAAAAGTGTTGATTAAAGATAAGTATGATATACAGATGTTTGTTCAATTATTATTTTTTTACAAAAGTAAGTTTGGCAGGACTTACCGACACTCTACTTTTTCTAAAGTATTCTGAACCACAACTCAATTATTTTTAAAATATGTACAAGTTGGTTTAATTTTCTCTGTGGGATCATAAATTCAACTACCATTATTATATACCTCATTTGGTTATTTTGTCAAAGCGGGCGTGCTAATTGTTTATTAAATTTTCAGTATAAATAGGTTGCTCGGTTGAGTAACTAAACACACACCATCACTACACTAAAAATATAGAATTTGTTTACTACAATATTATGAGTACTATAATATTGTGAGTATTTATATTGAGTGTAATGTTACTCCAAGTGTAGCTAAGGAATGCAAGCATTGTTTAAGTTGATTAATTTCACAGAAAGTAGAATCTCGTCACATGCTAAGTGTAAGACCCCGAATTTTATAAAATAAAAGTATTCAATTTTTCTTATAATTATTATTCAGTTAATGGTTAAATTAATAAAAATTTAAAGTTATGGGTGAAATATGCAAATTTTTTAAAATAAGCATGTGGTTATAAAATATTCATTTTTGTCGGGGAATATTCGTTTGGTCGTGAAATATTCTTGCTGTCGGAGAATATTCGTACGACGGCGCAGCCATTTATGGGCCCCATAACAAAATAATTGTCGGATGAAGAAAATGATAAATTTAAATTTTTATAAATAACGGCGTAATCGTTACCGTTAAAACTATTGGTATACCCGGTGGATAAAGTAAAGTAGTACGCATTATTGCACAGTAGCACACGGTATTGCACAATATTTTTGAATTATTGATTCTTACATAAGAAGGCACTACTCAATAATTATTATAGTAATTACTGTTCAATATTTTATTTTATTGATTCAATAATTGCTACGTTGATATTTTATATTATTGTTATTCAATAATTGTCACTGTACAGTATTTTCCATTATCAGATCAATAATTCATATTATTTGAATAATTTTATTCGATAACATTATTGGTAATGTCTAGAAAGTTCTGTCTATGGAGAGGTTTGGTCAACTAATTGCGCGCCAGTAAGGAGAAATCCTTATTGGAAAGCCCCTCTTTCCTTGAAACGGCCTGGTTGTCAGTATTGTGATTCTGTAATATTATTTGTGAATAATTAATTATTGATTTATATGATAAGAAAAATATTTATTTATGTGGATATAAATGGAGGAATTTTTAGAAAAGTGATAATTGTTGAAAATTGATATTTTATCTTTTCTGATAAAATATATTATTATATTATAAAAATATAATAATGATGATATTTTTACAATAAATATGTGATATATGAATAAATAAGGAGGAAGAGTATTTTTGTTACAAAAAATATTTAACACATGTTTTGTGTGTTAGTGGACCCAATTTTTGACTGAAATTTGATTATAACATGTAAAATCGTCCGTATGTATATTTCGGTCAATTTCTGCTTGGAATTTAGAAAAACTTAAACTTACAAAGTTGTAGAGAATTGAATTTCCTACGAAAAGGACATAAGATTCGAATTTTTCTGATAAAAGGGCTATTTATTATGAATTATTGAAGTTCCAAAATATTGGGTTTGAATTGATTTTGTTACAAAAAATATTTAAAACATGTTTTTTATTTTGGTGGGCCCCACTTGCATGTGTTAGTTATTGAAATCAGATGGCAAGATGTGCGTAGGAATTTGTTTTATAAATAATAATATTTTATTAAATTTTTTATTTTGGTGTTCAAAGCATTTTCCTATAAATAGAATGCTTTAGTTAGAATTGAAAATCACACCAGAAACTGAAATTTTTCTCTCTCTATATTAGCGAGCGTATTTTTGTTAGTTTTTAGATATCTTGAGTGTTGCTATACGGTGCAAGTTTCCTTCAGCGTTATTCCAATCAGAAGTACTGCTCTTTTGAGGTAAGGGATAATAAGGGATTGTAAAGGTTATTATGTTTTTCATGTTTCGTAATTTTTCTGACTTTCAAAAATTCTGAAAAAATTTAAAATGATAATTTGATGAGTTTTCTAGATTGTGTCCAAAATGGCGATTTTTGGATGTATAGATTAGGAGTTATGAATTTTATGGAAAAAGACTATTTTAAAAGTAAACCCTTATAACTTCCTGTGGTTAACTCCAAAATTAGTGAAATTTTTATTGGGAGTACATGTATATAACAGAACTATACTCTGTAAGTTTCGAAATTTTTGGACAAAAGTACAGTTTATGATAAATGTCTAAATATTCGGTAGTTTTGATCATATGAAAAATAGTAAATGAATTTTAAAAATTCTGAGAAAAATATATGTTAAATATGGAACTATATTCTGCTAAATCCCAGAAAAGAAAATTTGTTTTTACTGATTTGGTATTTTTCATGAAAATGAACTAGTTATGAATAAATGAATTAAACATGTTATGTGAATTAAGAAAATTAAAAAAAAATAGGATTTTATGGCTTGAGAATCCTATATAAGGTATATGCAGATTTTTGATGAGAATTTTGGTTATTGGTGATGAAATCTTATGAGTTTGACATTTTAGGATGATTAAATACATTAATTAGTAAAGTGTAAACAATTAAAATAAATTATTTATAAGTTTAAAAAATAATTAAAATATTATTGTAATATTAATAATATTAGATTATGAGGTTATTAAGTAATTTATAACATTTAGATTAAGGAGTTGTAAATATTGATATAGATTTTATTGTGAAACTTTATCTTTTCGTGTCAGGGTTACTATTCATGAGTTACTATTCATGAGTTACTATTCACGAATTAGTATTCACGAGTTACTATTCACGAGTTACTGTTCACGAGCTACTATTCACGATAAAACTAGTTTCTTTTTCTGACCAAATTATCGTTGATTTATGAATCTTACTCTTGAAATTAAACTCATGTTTTGATTATATTGTTTTTATTATTATATATAACATTTTTATAATCCTGGTGCGGAAATTCTCTTTAACTTGAGAGTAAAGATGGGTAGATTATTGGTGTGATTGTGACTATGGGTTCTCTTAGTCAGTAGTGCAAAGATGAATTGTTGACTGGTATGATCATGACCATTGAATTTATAATTGAATATCTTTAACTTAAGTGAAAAGGTGAATTGATCAATATGGTTATGATTATTGTTTATACAAAATCTGAAATGATTATATATTTCTTCGAGATATTAATATCTTTGGCCCGTAGTGCAAAGATGACCTGTTGTTAAATATCTTTGGCATGTAGTGCAAAGATGAACTGCTGATGAATATCTTTGGCCCGTAGTGCAAAGATGAACTTATTAGTATGATTATGAACATGAACTGTGATTTGGTATAACCATGATCTTTGATGTTTCAGGTAAAGACAGGTGATGAAAATTATTTTCGTCCTAGATGCCGAGAGGAATTTAGAACCATACTTATGATTATGAGTTATTCACATGATTTTGGTCAGGAATTGATGATTGATATTACAGGGATAAAACATTATTGGTGGACTTTTAACATGAAGAAGATAATAGACTTGATGGTCTATTTGACTCTTCCAATGGATTGTTCGTTCCGCAGCAACTATGGTTGAAAAGTTTTATCATCTATCATATGTCCTAAATCTCTGATTTATTAATGATGAAGGCTATTGATAATTATCCTTAGTCGTGATATTCTTTACTGGGCTATTTGTGCTCACCCTTTTGCTTCACAATTCCTTTCAGATAATAAGAGTGTAGCTGGGTCGAGTGGGGGTAACAAGGGAATAGAATGGTGGTCTCTAGCTGTGGAGTTCTCCCTAAACAGTATAGAAAAGTGTGTTATATTTTATACATCATTTAGTAGTTATATTTGGTGAATCAAATAGGGTGAGGCGAAACCCAACGTTGGAAGTGTGTTTTGCCACTATCATACAAGATGTCTAATGACATACAACCTCATGTCATCATAAGACAGGATTGTGCACATCCACTTGCTGAGTATATATCTACGAGCACTACCTATATAATCTTGCGGTTAAAGTATAACTCTAAATTAGAGACAGTGGAGATAATGATATGTCAAGAGAAAACTCACCATTGAAAAGAGTATGATAGTAATCTTCTCATTTTTCTTTGGGGTCTATTGGGTCAACCAAGGATAATTCTGTGGACATATGAAATCTATCATAACCTAGACGCCCGAGCTCCCATGTACGAAGGTTTTCTTGAGCACTTCTCAAAGATTTTAATTTCTAAAACAGTTTTTGACTATACCTTTATGTAAGGTGCCATTGTGACGTACCATCCAAGATTGGGATGAGAGTCATAGTTGGTATATATTTGTATCAAAACTCACAGCATACAACTTGTATTTTGTACAACAATTATTGTAATAAAGTTGTAGTTATTTTCTGTACCACGTATTTGGCGACTCAGAATAGGTTGGGTGAAATGGACCTATTTTGGGGTCGTCACATTTGGTATCAGAGCTTAGGGATATGGTCTCTAGCGAAGATCAGGGAATAGAACTAGGAGGGGAGAGACGAGTAATACCCTTCGCTAGTGTATGTCCTACCTAAGCTAAATTTTCTTACTTAAGTTGACAAATTATGATGTGTCAATTAACCTTTGTTTTGAAGCTGTATTCTAGAATGATATCTAAAATACAAGAGATGAGCAATGGAGAAATCATGATGACAGAGAAGATGGAATCTGAAATGAAAGCAAGGTATTCTCAACTCTTTGAAATACCAGGTACGTAAATTTCGGGGACGAAATTTCATAAGGAGGGGAGATTGTAAGACCCTGAATTTTATGAAATAAAAGTATTCAATTTTTCTTATAATTATTATTCAGTAAATGGTTAAATTGATAAAAGTTTAAAGTTATGGGTGAAATGTGCAAAATTTTCAAAATAAGCAAGTGGTTATAAAATATTCATTTTTGTCGGGGAATATTCGTTTGGTCGTGGAATATTCTTGCTGTCGGAGAATATTCGTACGACGGCGCAGCCATTTGTGGGCCCCATAACAAAATAATTGTCGGATGAAGAAAACGACAAATTTGATTTTTTATAAATAATGGCGTAATCGTTATCATTAACACTGTTGGAATACCCGGTGGGTAAAGTAAAGTAATACGCGTTGTTGCACAGTAGCACACGGTATTGCACAGTATTTTTGAATTATTGATTCTTACATAAGAAGGCACTACTCAATAATTGTTACAGTAATTACTGTTCAATATTTTATTTTATTGATTCAATAATCGCTACGTTGATATTTTATGTTATTGTTGTTCAATAATTGTCACTGCACAGTATTTTCCATTATCAGATCAATAATTCATATTATTTGAATAATATTATTAGATAACATTATTGACAATATTTAGAAAGTTCTGTCTAAGGAGAGGTTTGGTCATCTAATTGTGTGCCAGTAAGGAGAAATCCTTATAGAAAAGCCCCCTCTTTCCTAGGAACGGCCTGGTTGTCAGTATTATGATTCTTTAATATTATTTGTGAATAATTAATTATTGATTTATATGATAAGAAAAATATTTATTTATGTGGATATAAATGGAAGAATTTTTAGAAAAGTGATAATTGTTAAAAATTGATATTTTATCTTTTCTGATAAAATATATTATTTTATTACAATAATATAATAATGATGATATTTTTACAATGAATGTGTGATATATGAATAAATGAGGAGGAATAGTATTTTTTTTTACAAAAAATATTTAACACATGTTTTGTGTGTTAGCGGACCCAATTTTTGACTGAAATTTGATTATAGCTTGTAAAATCGCCCGTATGTAGATTTCGGTCAATTTTTACTTGGAATTTGAAAAAACTTAAACTTACAAAGTTGTAGAAAATTGAATTTCCAATGGAAAGGACATAAGATATAATTTTTTCTGATAAAAGGGCTATTTAATATGAATTATTGAAGTTCTGGAATATTGGGTCTGAATTGATTTTGTTACAAAAAATGTTTAAAACATGTTTTTCATTTTGGTGAGCCCCACTTGCATGTGTTAGTTGCTGAAATCAGATGGCAAGGTGTGCGTAGGAATTTGTTTTATAAATAATAATATTTTATTAAATTTTTTGCTTTGGTGTTCTAAGCATTTTACTATAAATAGAATGCTTAAGTTAGAATTGTAAATCACACCAGAAACTGAAGTTTTCTCTCTCTATATTAGCGAGCGTATTTTTGTGAGTATTTTGATATCTTGAGTGTTGCTATACGGTGCAAGTTCCCTTCAGCGTTATTCTAATCAGAAGTACTGCTCTTTTGAGGTAAGGGATAGTAAGGGATTGTAAGGGTTATTATGTTTTCCATGTTTCATAATTTTTCTGACTTTCAAAAATTCTAAAAAAATTTGAAATGATAATTTGATGAGTTTTCTAGATTGTGTCCAAAAATGACGATTTTTGGATATATAGATTAGGAGTTATGAATTTTATGGAAAAAGACTATTTTAAAAGTAAACCCTTATAACTCCTTGTGGTTAACTCCAAAATTGGTAAAATTTTTATTGGGAGTACATGTATATAACAGAAGTATACTCTGTAAGTTTCGAAATTTTTAGACAAAAGTACAGTTTATGATAAATGTCTAAATATTCGGTAGTTTTGATCATATGAAAAATAGTAAATAAATTTTAAAAATTCTGAGAAAAATATATGTTCAATATGGCACTATATTCTGCTAAATCCCAGAAAAGAAAATTTGTTTTTACTGATTTGGTATTTTTCATAAAAATAAACTAGTTATGAATAAATAAATTAAATATGTTATGTGAATTAAGAAAATTGAAAAATAGGATTTTATGGCTTGAGAATCCTATATAAGATATATGCAGATTTTTGATGAAGGTTTTAGTTATTGGTGATGAAATCTTATGAGTTTGGCATTTTAGGATGATTAAATGCATTAATTAGTCAAGTGTAAACAATTAAAATAAATTATTTATAAGTTTAAAAAATGATTAAAATATTGTTGTAATATTAATAATATTAGATTATGAGGTTATTAAGTGATTTATAACATTTAGATTAAGGTGTTGTAAATATTGATATGAATTTTATTGTGAAACTTTATCTTTTCGTGTCAGGGTTACTATTCATGAGTTACTATTCACGAATTAGTATTCATGAGTCACTATTCATGAGTTACTATTAACGAGTTACTATTCACGAGCTACTATTCACGAGCTATTATTCATGATAAAATTAGTTTTTTTTTCTGACCAAATTATCGTTGATTTATAAATCTTACTCTTGAAATTAAACTCAAGTTTTGATTATATTGTTTTTATTATTATATATAACATTTTTATAATCCTGGTGCAGAACTTCTCTTTGACTTGAGAGTAAAGATGGGTAGATTATTGGCATGATCGTGACTATGGGTTCTCTTTGACGAGTAGCGCAAAAATAAATTGTTGACTGGTATGATCATGACCATTGAATTTATAATTGAATATCTTTAACTTAAGTGAAAAGGTGAATTGATCAACATGATTATGATTATTGTTTATATAAATTCTGAAATGATTATATATTTCTTCAAGATATTAATATCTTTGGCCCGTAGTACAAAGATGACCTGTTGTTAAATATCTTTGGCCTGTAGTGCAAAGATGAACTGTTGATGAATATCTTTGGCCCGTAGTGCAAAGATGAACTTATTAGTATGATTATGAACATGAACTGTGATTTGGTATAACCATGATCTTTGATGTTTCAGGTAAAGACAGGTGATGAAAATTATTTTCGTCCTAGATGCGGAGAGGAATTTAGAACCATAATTATGATTATGAGTTATTCACATGATTTTAGTCAGGAATTGTTGATTGATATTATAGGGATAAAATATTGTTGATGGACTTTTAACATGGAGAAGATAATAGACTTTATGGTCTATTTGACTCTTCTAATAGATTGCTCGTTCCGCTGCAACTATGGTTGAAAAGTTTTATCATCTATCATATGTTCTAAATCTCTAATTTATTAATGATGAAGGCTATTGATAATTATCTTTAGTCATGATATTCTTTACTGGGCTATTCGTGCTCATCCTTTTTCTTCACAATTCTTTTCCGGTAATAAGAGTGTAGCTGGGTCGAGTGGGAGTAACAAGGGAATAGAACGGTGGTTTCTAGCTGTGGAGTTCTACCTAAACAGTATAGAAAAGTGTGTTATATTTTATACATCATTTAGTAGTTTTATTTGGTGAATCAAATAGGGTGAAGCGAACCCAACGTCGGAAGGGTGTTTTGCCACTATCATACAAGATGTCTAATGACATACAACCTCTTATCATCATAAGACAGGATTGTGCACATCCACTTGCTGAGTATATCTACGAGCACTACCTATATAATCTTGATGTTTGGTTGAAGTATAACTCTAAATTAGAGACAGTGAAGATAATGATATGTCAAGAGAAGACTCACCATTGGAAAGAATATGATAGTAATCTTCCCATTTTTCTTTGGAGTCTATTGGGTCAACCAAGGATAATTCTTTGGACATATGATATCTATCATAACCTAGACGTCTGGGCTCCCATGTACGAAGGTTTTCTTGAGCACTTCCCAAAGATTCTAATTTCTAAAACAGTTTTTGACTATACCTTTATGTAAGGTGCTATTGTGACGTACTATCCAAGATTGCGATGAGAGTCACCGTTGGTATATATTTGTATCAAAACTCACAGCATATGTGTTGTTGTATTTTGCACAACAATTGTTGTAATAAAGTTGTAGTTATTTTCTTTACCATATATTTGGTGACTCAGAATAGGTTGGGTGGAATAGACCTATTTTGTGGTCGTCACGCTAAGGTAAGGGATATCTTTATTGATGTTAGGGATATCATTATTGTGGTAAGGGATATCATTATTATTGTGGTAAAGGGTATCATTTTTATGGTAAAGTGATATCATTTTCTTTCATACTCCATATTATGGTAAGATGTTATTATTCGTTTCTTCAGCTTATCCTTAAATGATGAAAGGTGTAAGGCCCCGAATTTTATGAAGTAAAAGTCTAATTTAATTTATAATCATTATTCAAAATTGTAAAATGTTAAATTGATAAATGGTCAAATAAACAATTAATCGGATAAATGAGCTAATAAAAGAGGAGAAAATTTAACTTTGATTGGTGATTATTAGAAAATGGGGGAGGAAGGAAATTAATTGGGGGGAACATGTCCATGAAGAAGAAAAGAAAGAAATGAAAGGAAGAAAAAAAAAAGGAAGGAAGGAAGGAAGATAAATATAAAAGAAATGAAGAGGAAGAGAAAAAGAGAATGAGTATACTCCCACCTCCTACGCCAAGCACTTTAGTAAAAATTAGGGAAGAGAGAGATAGAGAGAAAAAGAGAAAGAATAAGAAAAAGATGAAGAAGAAAGAAGAAATGAAGAGGAGATTAAAAGAAAAAGGTATGTTTAAACCTTTGATTTATTTTTCTATTTAAGTTTTCATGAATTTTATATGAAGAGATTTTATTCATACTTGATTTAAATGATTTAAACTTGTATAAACAAGGATCAAACGAGAGAAATCAAGAAATCAAATGAAAAACAAAATATGGAGATTTTTAGAAAAATTAGTTTACTACTTGATTTTATAAAATCCATAACTCTTTATGTATAATGAGTTAGGAGATGAGCCATATATCAAAAGAAAGCCCTGGAAGTAAGCTAACTATAAAAATTTGAATCACCCAAAAATTCTCTGTGGATTTTTCGTGGTGACAGTTTGAATGAAACTAGTCCGAAGGACTTATAGTCCAAAAAATCAGTTTTATTAAGCTCTATTGCGTGAGTTATAATTTTTAATCCGACCGTTGGATCATTGTAATTTTTGGATATGTTATACATATATAAGTTGAGTATATGTCCACAAATTTTGAACCGTTAAAGATTAACGTATGTTTTGTTATGAATTTAAGGAGATGACTGATTTAGAAATTTTGTAGCGGAATTTTCGGTAAGCCTTTCTCTCTATGTTAGAGTCAGAATTTGGGAAAACTTTATTCTATAAAGTTGTAGAGAATTAAATTTTACATGAAAAAGATATAAGATCTGTATTTTTCTGATAAAAGGGCTAATTATTATGAATTATTGAAGTTTCTAAATATTGGATTTTTATAATTAATTTATCATAAAAATTATTTGTGCTGTAATATTTTTACAGAATACTTATAATATTATCGTAGAATTTCTATAAATTTTTGATGAATTATTGAAAAGCATAAGTAATTATTGTATTTTTAAATTATTTATAGTTAGTTTGAAATTAGAAGAAATTCATAGAATATTCTATGAGTGATGAAAAATTATGAAAGTTGGTGAAAAATCTTATAAAATTATTTTATAATTTCTGGACAGTTTTGGAAAATTATTGAATAACAGGAATATTTATTGTATTTTTAAGCTATTTATGGTTAGTTTAAAAATAGAGAAAATTCATAGAAAATTCTATGAATGGTGAAAAATTATAAATTTTACTGAAAAATATTATAATAATGTAAGATTAATATTGATGATGTTTTAATGATATAAAAGTATGTGGAGTTAGTATTTCTATTTTGAAGCTATTAAATGATAGTTTTTATAAATAGAAATAATTATAGAAAATTGTTGGATAATCTGAAAAATGTGAAAATTATTTGAAAAGTTCAGAAAATTGTTTTAAATATTTTAGAAGTGTTAGTAAGCTCATGAGATGTCAAGATATAAACACACAAGTAACGAATGGGTTATGATAAAAAACAAAAATAATATTTTTGTTAAAGTAAAAATGGTGATAATATCATAATAGTGAATTGTCATATATGAGGTTTTAGATTTCTCAAGTTTTATTATTCGCTTCTAAAGTTTTGGAATATGAATAATTATTTTGTGCGATAAATAAAAATAACTTGAATGAATAATGAATTGTTAGTTGGTGTATATGTTATTCGAGATAAATATGATTTGGTGTTGATCCCTACTTTTAATAGAATTTAAATTGTTTATAGTAAGGTATTGATTTGATTCTGACGTAAGAAGTCACCATGTATTTCATCCAATATTTGTCACAGTAATTATTGCACAGCGATTCATATTATTGATTCTTAATTACGTAAGAAGACACTTAGTTTTTCATTCAATAATTGTCACAGTAGTTATTGCACAATGACTCATATTATTTGATATGATATAATTATATCAGTTGGAAGTATTGTGAGTCTATGTTAATAATTATGAATAATTATTGAAAGATTGAAGATGTGTAAATAATTGATGAATAAAAGGTGTTGATTAAATATAAGTATGATATACAGATGTTTGTTCAATTATTTTCTTTTTACAAAAGTAAGTTTGGCAGGACTTGCCGACACTCTACTTTTTCTAAAGTAGTATGGGCCACAACTCTATTATTGAACAAATGTTGTTAAAACGTGTACAAGTTAGTTTAATTTTCTCTGTGGGACCATAAATTTCACTACCATTATTATATACCTCATTTGGTTATTTTGTCAAAGCGGGAGTGCTAGTTGTTTACTAAATTTTTAGTATAAATAGGTTGCCTGGTTGAGCAACTAAACACACACCATCACTACACTAAAAGTATAGAATTCTTTTATTAGAATATTGTGAGTACTATAATATTGTGAGTAGTGTAATGTTACTCCAAGTGTAGATAAGAAATGCAAGCATTGTTTAAGTTGATCAATTTCACAGAAAGCAGAATCAAGTCGCATGCTAAGGTAAGGGATATTAATATTGTGGTAAGAGGGTATCATTTTTATGGTAAAAACAATATCATTTTCTTTCATACTCCATATTATGGTAATATATTATTATTCGTTGATTCAGTTTATCATTAAATGGTAAAAAGTCCTGAAAGGATTAGAATATCCTTAATAGTTTGTGCTTCATCTATTATTATGTTATCAATTTGGACTCTGGATAATTAAGTTAAAAATCACTAAAATCTATGTTATCTTATTATTCTGATTATTCATGTTTATTCATTATATATATCATTGTCATCATTCTCATGCTTATATTGTGTTGAAAGTCATCTTTGGCCCGTAGTGCATAGATGGACTTGATATGATTATGACCAGGGATTATTCGGTATAATCATGATCGTAATGTTACAAATGATGTGGTAAAAGTCATCTTTGGCCCGTAGTTCATAGATGAACTTGGTATGATTATGACAAGAGATTATTCGGTATAATCATGACCGTAATGTTACAAATGATGTGGTAAAAATCCTCTTTGGCTTACGTGTAAAGATGTACAGTTGATTGACATGATTATGATTAGGGATTATTCGGTATAATCATGACCATTGGTGAAAACACAAATATCATTGGCCCGTAGTGCATGAATAATTCGTGGTCGTGATACTATTGAGCTGAGTCTCAGCGTTATTTATTTTATAGTTGTATGTCTTAGGCTTGTATTGTAAAGATGGACTGTTGATTTACCTGATTATAAATATTAATTGTGATTTAATTATAATCTGTGGTGGTTCAGGTGAAGACAGGTGATGAGAGTTCTCTTTGTCTTGGGTATAACAAAGAACTGTTGATGAGTATTACATGAATGAAATATTAACGATGGACTTTTAATCTATAAGAGATAGTAGACATTATGTTCTACTTGACTCTTCTAATGGATTGTTGATTCTGCTGTTGTTATGGTTGAAAACTTTTATCTTCTACCATATGTTCTAAATATCTGAATTATTTTGATAATTTAATTATCTTAAGTCATGCTATTCTTTATTGGGCTATTTGTGCTCACCTTTTTACTTCACCACCCCTTTCAGGTAGTAAAAGTGTAGCTGAAACTAGCAGAGAGAACATGGGTATAAAGTGGTGATACGAATTAGTCACAAACCTAATCAAATTATGAAACGGTGGGGCATAATAATTGTACTAAGAATTTAAAATGTGCGTGACATATTTTATACATCATTTAATAGTTATATTTGGTGAACTAAATAGGGTAATGTGAACTCGATTTTGAAAGCGTCAAAATGCACTCCATTAGAATGAGGAGAATATGAATCTTCTCGTATTCCTTTGGGGACTTGAAATATTTGTTGCTGTACTTTAGATGACATTGTAATAATTTGAGTATGAATATTGTCGTATTATATAACGTTATAATATTTGTATTGAAACTCACAGTATATGTGTCATCGTATTTTGTACGACAGTTGTATAAATGGAGTTGTCAGTAGTGTATTTTTTGGAAACCCAAGATGGGTGATGTATACCTATTTTGGGGGCGTCACAGTTGGTATCAAAGCTTAGGGATATGATCCCTGGCTGAGATATAAGACTAGAACTAGGAGGGAAGACGCGGGTAAATCCTTCACTAGTATGACCTACCTAAGCTTAATTGTTATTTAATTGGTCGGTCAGAATATATGGATAATATGTGGCATGTCAATTAACTTTGTTTTGAAACTGTACTCTAGAATGATATCTGAAATACAGAAAATAAGCAATGGATGAACCATGAGACAGAGGAAGTAGCCTGGGAGCTATAATTTGAAATTCTTATCTCTTCAAAATTTCAGGTACGTTCGTAAATTTCAAGGACGAAATTTCATAAGGTAGGGTGATTGTAAAATTCTGAATTTTATGAAATAAAAGTCTAATTTAATTTATGATCATTATTCTAAAATTATAAAATGTTAAATAGATAAATTGTCAAATAAACAATTAATCGGATAAATGAGCAAATAAAAAGAGGAGAAAATTTAACTTTGATTGGCGTTGGGCCGCATGTGCGGCTGATTGTTAGAAAACGGGGGAGGAAGGAAATTAATTGGGGGGAACATGTGGGGAATGAAGAAGAAAAGAAAGAAAAGAAAGGAAGAAAGAAAAAGGAAGGAAGGAAGAAAAAGATAAAAGAAATGAAGAGGAAGAGAAAAAGAGAATGAGTATACTCCCATCTCCTACGCCAAGCACTTCAGTAAAAATTAGGGAAGAGAGAGATAGAGGGAAAAAGAGAAAGAATAAGAAGAAGATGAAGAAGAAAGGAGAAATGAAGATGAGATTAAAAGAAAAAAGGTATGTTTAAACCTTTGATTTATTTTTCTATTTAAGTTTTCATGAATTTTATATAAAGAGATTTTCTTCAACCTTGATTTAGATGATTTAAACTTGTATAAACAAGGATCAAACGAGAGAAATCAAGAAATCAAATGAAAAACAAAATATGGAGATTTTTAGAAAAATTAGTTTACTACTTGATTTTGTAAAATCCATAACTCTTTCGGTAAGCTTTTCTCTCTATGTTAGAGTCAGAATTTGGGAAAACTTTCTTCTACAAAGTTGTAGAGAATTAAATTTTACATGTAAAAGATATAAGATCTGTATTTTTCTGATAAAAAGGCTAATTATTATGAATTATTGAAGTTTCTGAATATTGGATTTTTATAATTAATTTATCAAAAAAATTATTTGGGCTGTAATATTTTTACAAAATGCTTATAATATTATCTTAGAAGTTCTGTAAATTTTTGATGAATTATTGAAAAACAGAAGTAATTATTGTATTTTTAAATTATTTATAGTTAGTTTGAAAATAGAAGAAATTCATAGAATATTCTATGAATGATGAAAAATTATGAAAGTTGGTGAAAAATCTTATAATATTATTTTATAATTTTAGGACAGTTTTGGAAAATTATTGAATAACAAAAATATTTATTGTATTTTTAAGCTATTTATGGTTAGTTTAAAAATAAAGGAAATTCATAAGAAATTCTATGAATGGTGGAAAAATTATGAATTTTGTTGAAAAATATTATAATAATATAAGATTAATATTGATGATGTTTTAATGATATAAAAGTATGTGGAGTTAGTATTTCTATTTTGAAGCTATTAAATGATAGTTTTTATAAATAGAAATAATTATAGAAAATTGTTGGATAATCTGAAAAATGTGAAAATTATTTGAAAAGTTCAGAAAATTGTTTTAAATATTTTAGAAGTGTTAGTAAGCTCATGAGATGTCAAGATATAAACACACAAGTAATGAATGAGTTATGATAAAAAACAAAAATAATATTTTTCTTAAAGTAAAAATGGTGATAATATCATAATAATGGATTGTCATATATGAGGTTTTAGATTTCTCAAGTTTTATTATTCGCTTCTAAAGTTTTGGAATATGAATAATTATTTTGTGCGATAAATAAAAACAACTTGAATGAATAATGAATTGCTAGTTGGTGTATATGTTATTCGAGATAAATATGATTTAGTGTTGATCCCTACTTTTAATAGAATTTAAATTGTTTATAGTAAGGTATTGATTTGATTCTGACGTAAGAAGTCACCATGTATTTCATCCAATATTTGTCACAGTAATTATTGCACAACGATTCATATTATTGATTCTTAATTACGTAAGAAGTCACTTAGTTTTTCATTCAATAATTGTCACAGTAGTTATTGCACAGTGACTCATATTATTTGATATGATATAATTATACCAGTTGGAAGTATTGTGAGTCTATGTTAATAATTATGAATAATTGTTGAAAGATTAAAGATGTGTAAATAATTGATGAATAAAAGGTGTTGATTAAAGATAAGTATGATATACAGATATTTGTTCAATTATTTTTTTTTTTACAAAAGTAAGTTTGGCAGGACTTGCCGACACTCTACTTTTTCTAATATAGTATGGGCCACAGCTCTATTATTGAACAAATATTATTAAAACGTGTACAAGTTGATTTAATTTTCTCTGTGGGACCATAAATTCCACTACCATTATTATATACCTCATTTGGTTATTATGTCAAAGCAAGTGTGCTAGTTGTTTACTAAATTTTTAGTATAAATAGGTTGCCTAGTTGAGCAACTAAACACACACCATCACTACACTAAAAATATAGAATTCTTTTACTACAATATTGTGAGTACAATAATATTATGAGTATTTCTATTGAGTGTAATATTACTCCAAGTGTAGATAAGGAATGCAAGCATTGTTTAAGTTGATCAATTTCACAGAAAGCAGAATTAAGTTACATGCTAAGGTAAGGGATATCATTATTGTGGTAAGAGGGTATCATTTTTATGGTAAAAAGAATATCATTTTCTTTCATACTCCATATTATGGTAAGATATTATTATTCGTTTATTCAGTTTATCATTAAATGGTGAAAAGTCTTGAAAGGATTAGAATATCCTTAATAGTTTGTGCTTCATCTATTATTATGTTATCAATTTGGACTCTGGATAATTAAGTTGAAAATCACTAAGATCTATGTTATCTTATTATTCTGATTATTTATGTTCATTCATTATATATATCATTATCATCATTATCATGTTTATATTGTGATGAAAGTCATCTTTGGCCCGTAGTGCATATATAGACTGTTGATTATTGGTTTTACAGTTGTATATCTTTGGCTTACGTGCAAAGACGAACTGTTAATTGATAGCTTTGGTCTGTAGTGCAAAGATGGACATGTGTATGACATGATCATGACCACTGGTGATACTAACGAATATCCTTGGCCCGTAGTGCATGGATAATTCGATGACGTGATTGGTAGGATCATAACCATTAGTTAACAGTTGAATGTCTTTGGCCGTAGTGCACTGACAGACAATTGATTGGCATGATCTTGACCATTGGTTTTATAGTTGAACATTTTTGGCCCGTAGTGCAAAGATAGACAACTGATTGGTATGATCATTATTATTACATTTGAATATCTTTAGCCTTTGGGGGTAAGGATATTGAGTAAACGTTCTATTAAGCCTTTGTGGCAAGATGAAACTGTTAATTTACATGATTATAAATATAAATTGTGAATTTAACAATAATCTTTGGTGGTTCAGGTGAAGACAGGTGATGAGAGTTCTCTTTGTCGTGGGTACAATAAAGAACTGTTGATGAGTATTACAGTAATAAAATATTGATGATGGACTTTTAATTTGGAGAGGATAGTAGACATTATGTTCTACTTGACTCTTCTAATGGATTGTTGATTCCGCTGCTATTATGGTTGAAAACTTTTATCTTCTACCATATGTTCTAATATTTGAATTATTATTGATGAAGGCTATTGATAATTTAATTATCTTAAGTCATGATATTCTTTACTGGGCTATTTGTGCTCACCCTTTTACTTCACCACCTTTTTCAGGTAATAAAAGTGTAGCTGGTACTAGAAGAGAGAACGTGAGTATAAAGTGGTGATACGAATTAGTCACAAGCCTAATCAAATTATGAAATGGTGTGGCATAATAATTGTACTGAGAACATAAAATGTGTGTGACATATTTTATACATCATTTAATATTTAATTTTGGTGAACAATAATAGCGTGAGGCGAACTTAAATTTGGAAGCGTAAAAAATGCACTCCATTAGAATAAGGAAGACAGAAATCTTCTCGTGCTCTTTTGGGGACTTAAAATATTTGCTGCTGTACTTTAGATGACATTGTAATAATTTGAGTATGAATATTGTTGTATTAAATACGTTGCAATATTTGTATTGAAACTCACAGTATATGTGTCGTCATATTTTGCACGACAGTTGTATAAATGGAATTGTCAGTAGTGTATTTTCTAGCAACCCAAGATGGGTGATGAATACCTATTTTGGGGGCGTCACACACTACATGCCAGGAGGTGATCTCATCCTGGGCTACTCTACGCCTCAAGCCAGTGAGGGTCATAAACTGTCGGCTCATATCACCGATAGCCATCTGAGTGCAAGGCCTGTCTAGTGGCAAAGCTGTCAAACGCTCATACTCCTCTAAGGTGGGTGTCAACTCCTAGGTCTCAAACTGGAACATCTGCCTCTCCAGTACCCAGTGCTCCAACATGCCCTCTACAAAACCCACAGGAACCTAGGAACATCAGGAGGGTCATAGAGTGATGCAATACCTAATCTACGGTCACCCGATCTGGAGGTGACAAACTATCATACCACAACCTCAAATAAGAGGCTAACAATACTGGTGGGGTGTGATCAATGCGGCTAACTGTCGAGGAAGACATCTGTGTGGGCCGTATCATAAGACCATCCAGGGGTCAATGCTGAACATCTCTGGACATACATATGCATAACACAATACATGCATGATAAATAATAAATGGCAATATGATGTAGGGAATGGAAAATAGTATATATACATTCCTAGGTACATCATCATCTAATACATCATCTCTGTATACAGATAGAAAATACAATGAAATGGGGCACAGCCGCCCAGCAACTAACAGAGGCCTATCAAAAGATATAACGAGAATGAGGCACAACCACCCAATATCTAACACAGGCCTATCAAAAGATATAGCGAGAAATACATCAGAAGAAGTCAATGATGTTGATGTCTACATTATATATCCTATCCATTTGATGTAACTCCTCCTAAGTCACTCGATCTCAGCCAAGAGGCATATCAAGCCGATACAATGGAAGATCTGCACCGGCAAAACCGTATGGGCCACCTGAAGGGCCAGCCCCTGAGCTGAAAGGATCAAAAGTATCCGCCTCGAAAGGATCTTTGCCCAAATGCCGAATGAAAAAATATGTCCGGTCCAACTGCCGGGTCAAGCTATCAATATGCGTCAAATGAGTATGATCTCGGACGTCGGCCATCCAATCCATCATCATCAAGGATCCAGGAACCATATCTCTCATGAACTGAGTGGCACGGGTCTAGGCTCCGATGGTACGAGGGGACCACCAGCGGTAGAATACCTCCTGAGTGACTAACAAAGTAAAGCCGTTAACTCCCATCAACGGGATAAGCGATTATGACACAAGCCAATAACGCCTGGCAGGAGGACAGATCGGTATATGGATCTCTCATGTGGTGCTCCTAATAGCACGCTCTCCCAAATAGAGCTCCCATCCTCCATCTGTGAAGAGAAGAATCCGACGGGTGGATATCACATGCTCGACGCCAGTCGGGAAACCATCCTCAAAGCCAACTGTCAAATGGTCCCCAGAATAGGGAACCCAAGTAATGACATCGGCTATCAATATCTCCAACTGTAGGCGATAATGAGTGAAACCCTCAGCTACAGGAACCTCCGCCAACATGGATTGATGCCATCGTCGTCCCCGTGGGTAGGTGTCTAAACCTAACACGCTAATAGGACGCAGACATGGGAGCCTCTTATAGGCCCAAAACTGCCAATAAAATAGCAAACATTTGCGGTCAGTCAACACTCTTAACATGTACATGGGAAATCAAAAGAGAAATACTCACCAACAGAAATGGGTAAAATCCTAGCCAAGCCTCTATCAAGCCCTGCGAACGCATGCGCATTCCCCTGAGGAAATATGCAAAGGTATAGGAGCCCCAGTCATACTCTCCAATACGGTCCACCTCTCGTGTGGCGCTAACCAAAGCGAACGATACCGTGGAAGAGTTATCTGCTATGAAACAACCCCGAAGGATGACCAGGAATAATCGTCGAAGAATGCGATCCCTGACTCTCACATCATCGGGTATGGGCTCACTCAATGCCCCACTTAGCATCTACACTCAAAGGACCAGCGCGGACTGTCCTGCCTTTGAGCGCCTCAGCCGGGACTCCTAGCAAGGATCTGGTGGCAGTCGGGGTAATGTTCGTTGCACAAGGCACTGCCGCCCCTCCAAACTCCATACCGGTGATAAACCACCAATCCATCGACGTCATCATCACCTTGCAGTCCAGTAAATTAAGAGACTGAGTCTGGTGAAACCAGCGCTCAGACAACGTCCTGAGGTAACCCTAGGGACATTGGCGGGGAAGGATGGAAAAGAATGCCTCAAAGCTCCAACCATGCACAATCTCTCGATACTCTAGATGAAGAGTCTGATATAGAGAGTGTATGCTGAACCAGTACCCTCAAGGCTGCCTAAAGCCGGGAACCTACATCAAAAAAATAAATCAACATCAAAACCTTTGCTCCTCATCAATAGGAAAAAAGAAGATCTAACCCAGCGTTTACCTCGTTCGCATGCAAGTAAATCGAGGGGTGGCAACTCAAATCATCCAGAAGCTCTGGAATCGTTACATTAATGCCTGGAAGATCCCTACGGGGAGTATGAGCAGCAGGAGTAGGGGACGCAACTGGTACATCCTCCTCCTCGTCCTCAACATCCGGTACCTCAACCCGGATAGGACGAATCACTGCCTCCACCAAACGACGAGGTTGTCAAACTGCGCTAGGCCAAGGCACATCAGAAGCCCTCCTCCTCACACCTGAAGTGGTCCTGCGGGAACTACTCGGCTGATCCGGATCCATATATCTGGACACAAGTCTCTAAATCACCTCAGAAAGGGTGTGGTAAATTCTAACCTGAAGCTTTTCAAATACATTTTATGACTATATGCATGCATGCATTACTTTAACATACACCTACAGTTGAGTTAAAAATTCATGTCTACTCAATGCCTAGGCTCATGGAAAAATTTCGCCAGAGTCTCCTTTGTAAAAAGGATTATCCACATGCACGTAGGCATGACTAGGTAGCCATTCAGTAGCACACCAACCCACATTCATAAACATCCTATATGCATAAAAATATCAAAGTCATAATCCGTAAGGGTAGCCTAATTACCAGGATTACTTTGCTTTACAACCTTTGCTCATTTGTCCTCAAATAGGATAAGAAATAGAAGAAAAAAGGTGCCAATTTGACTGTTTCAAAAGTCAAACTTTTTCACATCATTATGTTCAGCATGGTTAAATACTAACATTTACTATTAAGTCATATGAGCATGCATATTCACTACTATGTGTTTAGAAGCATTTCATGTGATAACTCATTTTCCAACGAATAAAAACTGGAAAAGAAGACATGTATACGTTACCAGGATAGTACAAAACACTTGTACGATGATAGATTTTGCAGAAAATAGCCTGAACTCAGCAGATTTGAAGAACTCTCGAATTCTCTGTGTGGCACGACTTGAAAATGACTTGTGAAAGGGAAATGACCAACAAATACACCCACGGATGGTCGCAAGTGTATCTGCAGCTACCGCAGGTGTACCTACGACTATCTTAGGTGGGTCCCACCCCTCCAACTCGGTCCAATTTGAGTTGCAAAGGAGGTCTCACAAGTTATAAACTCAAATCAGGAAAAAAGACGCTACACGATTAAGCGAAAAAGCCTGAAATCCTAATTTTTAGAGACCAAACTGCGAGTCTACATATCACTCATTGGTATTCGCCCAGACATAGGATTCACAACACCGATGATCACAGCTATTGTAAATTATGCTCGGCAATACCTCACAAAGGTCTGATGCCATCAACTTAAGGTTGTGATTCCAGTAACAACCTCTTCCCAGCAGAAACTTCATACAACATCAGTCGTTGAAGCACATTTCAATGAAGGTCAAGCAACCTTGACGTTCTTCAGCCGTTAGTAAGTAAATCCAGCGAAGCATCAGAAGTGATATGATGATCTCAATCGTTGAAGCACATTTCAACGAAGGTCAAGCAACATTGACGTTCTTCAGCCATTGGCAAGTAAATTCAGCGAAGCATCAGAGGTGGTCCGATGATCTCATCCGTTGAAGCACATTTCAGCGAAGGTCAAGTAATCCTGACAACATCAGCCGTTAAAAATTAAACCCAACGAAGCATCGAAGATGGTCCAATGATGGTATCCGTTGAAGTACATTTTAATGAAGGTCAGGCAGCCCTAACAACACAAACTATTGGCAGTAACTCCAACAGAACACTAGAAAGACCTGGCGGTACAAACCAGGGAAAACAATCCTCATCGGGGAGGACCAATGATGGAATCAATTATACAAACCTTCATCAGACAGAGCATAACTCCCCACAAGTCTCTCGGACATGAGAGGTGCATCCTTAGTGGGAAGTCTGTACTCAGGATTAAGGACTTCGGTGATAACCCCAATGTCAACATCCTGGAAGTTTCGGTAAGCTTTGGAGTAGACATCCAAGCAATTTATCAGGATCATTAGTGATAACTCCAACCCCCAATAGAAGGCGTGTGAGCAGATAGTCATCACATCCTGTCAGAAAACGGTCTAACAAATCACATTCATCATACCTTTTGCATCATGATGCATTACAGTGCATCATTATTATCCTATCACATTTCAAGTGTCTAGTATTCTTTATCCTATTCATGCCAATACGTTGCATTAATATGATAAAGAAGGGCATCTGTAGAAACTCAAAATTTTGCATTCCTGTTACTAACATTATAGGAGGGCAAAATCATCTTCCGGAGATAACCCTGAAAGTCAAATCAGCTCAATCCCGAAGACAACCCCGGGATACTCAGTTTTCCATCTCGGAGACAACCCCGAGATACTTAGTTCCAGTCCCGGAGATAACCCCGGGAGATTTAGCTCCAACCTTGGAGATAACCCTGAGGGATGCAATTTCAGTTCTAGAGATAACCCTGGAGAAGTCCGTTCTAATCCCCAGAAGTCAGTTTCAACCTCAGAGACAACCCCAAGGCGCTCAGTTCCAACCCCGAAGATAACCCTGGAAAGTCAGGCACACCTCAGAGACAACCCTGAGGACATTCAGTACCTATAACAGCCCAATCTCAGAGATAACCCTAAGCAACGACTATTAAATCAGCCCAGAGCCAGAGATAACCCTGGTGAGGGGTAAAATTGTCATTTTCCACCTCGATGCTACATTCATGTAGTCTCAACATTATTTCATACCACATTCTACACAGAAGTGTCCCACAAGAACCATAGCCCAAATCCTGAGTGACTACTACGCCAAACAGTACACCGCATAGAATTTGATGACTTGAAGATCTAGTCATGGACCCATCTTCCCAGCTTCATACAACCTCTTATCCCATGTCATTGTGTAGCTCTCGACAATAGCATTCCGAAAAGGTATTATACGCCTCAATCGGATGCCCGGACTGAAAGTTATGAAGATTCGAGTAGACAACGCGTTGCATGAGTGCACATACTTCGAGACGGTGGGACCCACAGAGCCCAGGGCACCCCGGTTAGCCGTAAGTACACCTGCGGCTCCCCCCTCTATAAATAGAGGGCATGGGGTGTCCCTTTTAAGGAGATAAAAGGCGAGAAAACCTTGTCCATTTTGCTTTGTACACACTTTAAACTGAGTGCTTTCGTTTTCCAAACACTTGTGAGCTTGTGTTTTGCTATATTTTACGGGTGGAAACCGAGTATTCATTCATGTAAAGCTATCTGAAGTCTTCTTGGTAGCCCACTGTAAGACATCTCAGATTTCTTTCAGCTTTTCTCCACTTCCATCCACACATACTTATTCACGTTGAGAGTCGTGTTGCGTGTGTATGCTCGAATCATCGATCCGTGGCTTTTATTGCTTTTATATATAAACATATATATATATATATATATATATATATATATATATTTATATATATATATATATATATATATATATATATATATGAAAGTAGTATGCACACAAGTCAATCATGTTTGATGATAAAGCATATACTTTGTAACAATCTTATTCATTTATTAATAAAAAGTATTAATTTATTAAAGGCTTTTAATTATCTACATGATGTTGTTTTATAATATGTGATAAACCCATAGTTTTAAGCAATGCTTTTCGAATAATGATGATGATCATTCTAATGAGATCTAAATTCTTAGAAAGCTTAAAACTAAAATAGTTCCCAATCGTTGGATTACTAAATTAGGGATTAATGAATCTAGATAGATTGATACATATGTTGCTTTCTCATTGGATGAGGATGATTGATCTCATGATCATTTGTGTGGAGACCCTAAAGCAAGTATGTAGGTGCTTATTGGAGAATAAGTACACTGAACGTGGCTCACTAAGGAATACCTAATGGAGTTTTACTTGCCTGCCAATAGGAATTCTTGTAGTGATAGTAGTACAAGTGATCCTTGGATTTGAGATCATCATAGTATCTTGTGTATGATGAGTTATACTTTGACTTATTCCTTAAGACTAGGGTATATCAAAGGGTATGCTTGGGTATAATATGTTGTACATGGAGATAATGTATGATTAATAAAGAATCTACCGCTTCTAGTAAAAGAAGAGAAATATCCTATGTGATTCGATAAATGACAACCCAATAGTCCTTGGCTAAGGCAGAATGAAATTAGAAAGGAGTTTCTAATTTGCATTATTTGGTGTTGTGCATTTAAGAGTCGAAAAACATATAATTAAATAAATAAGACTTGACAGTAATTCCATGTCTTATATTTAATTGGGACTTGTATGGTGGAAGGATTGAATTTGTACGGTAACTATTTACTCAAAGGTTCTTTTATGATTAATGTTGAAATTTATATTTTCTAGAAAGTCGTTAATCGCTAGGGAGGCTTATCCCTATTGTAGAATAAATATTATTTATTTAAATAAATTAATATTTTAATTTATTTATTTAAATAAGATTAGAATTGTTCTAATTGATTTATTCACAACCGGTTTAATATGGAGAACCTAAAGGGTCACACCATAAAAAGAAGAATAATTATTTAAGAAGTTAATGGTATAATCGTAATAATAAGTTAAGTATATTTAATTTTATCTATGGTGATAGAATAAATTAAATAGCTTAATATTTATTATTTAATATTTTAAAAATATTAAATATAAATTAATAAGAGGAGTCTTATTATTATTATTATTATTATTATTTAATTTCTAAAGGAGTTTGAGAATTAATTAATAAAGTACTCTCAAATATCTTAATAAGATTAGGAGGCTAATTAATTAAAATAGTTTAATTAATTATTCCTAATAAGATTGGGAGCCTAATTAATTAAAGGAGTTTAATTAATTAAAATAAAACTTAATTCCTTAATTATTAAGGAGGGTTGCCTACATCTATAAATAAGAGGAGTCTTATTATGGGTGTAGAGTTGTTGTTGACTTTTTCACAACATATGCAATTCCAATTGTTGGAGAGTACACTCTTTTTCTATGAGAGATAGAAAAAACTAGGGTTTTGCCAAACACCCATCTTCTTGAATCTTTATTCTTTCTTGGTGGATCACTTCTAGAGGCCAAACACTTGGGTGGCTAACGATGATCAAAGGAAGGAACCAATCCCGGTGGATTCAAGTTGAACGCGAAAAGGATTGGAGGTGAACTTGTATCTGAGGAAGCTCGAATCTTCAAGAGTATGATTCTTGTTCTTCATATCTTTTCGTTTAATTAATAATTGAGTATAAAGGATGATCCGGGTATATGGTTTGTAAAATTTTAAACTCTGATTTTTACATGTTTCCGCTTATTTTGTGCAATTTGATTGCATTCATGAATATTACAAACCTAACAATATATATATATATATATATATATATATACAGCTTTTATATATATAACTGTTTACAGCTTTTGTACATATTGCATCATCATATGCGCCTAGGAATCATGTGATCACAAATTCAGTTTCTGAATCTAGATTCGGTTCCCGTGATGGATATTTTCAGCTGCAGCTAGCTTGTAAATTATTCACAGTGTCTAAATTTCCTTATATGGCTCTCACGCACACAAGGAGTTCGGCGCTGCTATGTACCTTATTTTCTCAAAGATGCCTCGCATCTCAAAAATAATAAAAGCAATCAAGCCGACTATATAATAAATAGAAGTATCAAAGACCTAAATTACTATTGAGCACAAGGGTTTGAGAAACCTATTTTATAAAACATCACTGCCATATCTCATTTAAATTAAACTTTTATACACAATTCAAATCCTTTGTATATAGGTGCAAATAAGGCATAACACTACTTCCAGATAACTGCACATTGACCTACACGCGCACACACACACATTTAGATAAAAGTTTAAATTGAAAGTGGCGGTAACCGTGTCACCACGGAAGTCGGGGGATGCCTAACTGATAAGTGGGTTTTATACCTACTTATTTGATATCAATTCACGAGAACTATGCCCATCTCAAGTACACTTTAGTGTGTTTTTAGCTGCATTTTGTTTTGTTTTGCATTGCATGTACTGAGAACTCCTTTGGTGTAAAAGTGCAGGAAATGGCATGAGCTCGACATTGGTAGATGGCATGTGATCAATGAAGGCACAACATGAGGATCGAGTGGACAAAAGAAGCTAAGTAGTGGTGAACAAAAGAGCGAAAGTTGCATGTCAAAGCATCAATAGTTGAATACAAAAGCAGTAGCAGCAGAACCTGAGGATTCAAAGTTCAGAATCCGCGCGGCCACGCGGCCACGCGGCTACACAGGCTAACACTCGTGTGCCCGCGCGATCACCCGAACTGAGTAAATTTTGAACGTGCGCGCCCGCGCGATGATTATGAAGGGACCTCGCGCGCCTGCGCGCGACCTCTATGGCTGTTAATTAATTTTATTTTAATTTTTAAATTGTAAGAGTTTGAGTTGGTTAAAAACTATTCTGGTTGGTACCAGACGTATCATCTTTAGTTTTTACGTGTTTTTCATAAGAGAGAACTAGGGTTTACGCTTTGAGAGATTTCCATTGATGAACCAAGCATAGACGTATTATTTTCTACTTCTTCTTTGGATTTCAATCATTGTTGATGAACTATTTTTATGTTGCTGGATATCAGTGAGGATTTGAACGTTACGTTTGGATTATAATCAGTAATTGGATTTGATCGATTCTATATTTTCTCTTTCAATTATTTATTTATTGTCCATGTATTGCTTTGATCCCATTATGGCTTTCGGTTCAGCGATGAACTAAACTCCATTATGGGATTCTAACGGATTTTAATACGTAGTCTAATTTATGGCTTGATTGCTGGACGGTTTGTGTATCGTCAGGAATTTCTATCATGGTTGATTTGAATGCATGAATGATTGATCGCCATTCATTTTATATACTTGTATGGAGTTAAAAAATAACATGCGAGTATGGATTGTAATCATGATAGCATGCGCATATGGGGTTGTTTTGCTTAGTTTTGTATTTCGTGAACCAGATAGACATATACTGTTTCACCGTATGACTTATATAAGGGCTTGTGCTTAAATTCAATACGGCTGCAATTTCACATAGACATATAGTGAAGTTGGTTTTATTGATGATTACATGATGTCTATTATATGTGGATGTTATGTAAGTAGGTCATGATACATTGAAAAATGGTTAGGTCTACATTCGTGCTCTTGGCTAGTTTCCTGTGTTACATGAATAATCTTACATGACGGTGCAATTAGATGAACTATTAAATAAAGTTAGGATCCCATTATTTTCATATTTGATTTATTACATTAATATTCTTCTTTTAGTTATTATTTGATTTTAGGTTAATTCACAATCATAAGCATTAGTTTAAGCATATAAAAATAGTGATTTAGTTGATGCATAATAATTTAATTTAGAATCCTTTCTCCGTGGATCAATACTTGACTTACTCTGTATTGCTTGTTGATGCATGTATGCTTGCATGAGTTAGAGCTCTTTTGTTAGAACTAAAAAAAAGAGGCAACAAGTTTTTGGCGCCGTTGCCGGGGAAAGGCGTATAAATTTAAATAATTATCATCAGTTTTAAGCTATATTGTATGACTTAGACAAATCTAATCTAATCTAATCTTATTTCTATGTTTGTTTTTGTTTTTGTTTCAGGTACTTGTATAAATTTTTATGCACACGCAGTTATCCAAGTCTGAATTAACACCTGCTTAGGACAATATTAACGGAAGAGGTTGGAAAGCGAGAGTGCATAGGAATTTGCAAGCAGAGTTAGAGGGTACTACATTTGATATGGCAAACGAGGAACAAAGAGAAGAGCAAAGAGAGGAGCATAGGGCTCTGAGAGACTATTCTATGCCTAATATTAATTGATTACAGTCTAGCATAGTCAGACCAGCGATAGCAGCTAATACATTCGAGATAAAACTGGGCACTATTCAGATGGTGCAAAATTCGGTTCAGTTTGGGCATGCTGCTACGGACGATCCGAATGAACACTTGTTAAGCTTTATTGAGATATGTGACACCTTCAGATACAACGGGGTGACGGAGGATGCTATCAGACTTAGGCTATTTCCATTCTCATTGAGGGATAAAGCGAGAAGTTGGCTTCATTCTTTGCCTTTAGGATCAATTACTACATGGGAGGACCTAGCACAGAAGTTCTTAGCCAAGTTTTTCCCAACGGCTAAACTGCAAAAATGAGGACAGCTATCTCTCAGTTCGAGCAACAATAGGGTGAATCCTTATACGAAACATGGGAGAGGTATAAAGAGATGCTAAGGAAGTGTCCGCACCATGGTATGCCAGATTGGATGGTGATCAACACATTTTACAATGGATTGGGATGGCAGTCGAGACCTATTGTAGATGCAGCTGCAGGAGGGGCATTATGGGCAAAGAGCTATGACGAGGCCTATAACCTGATCGAAACAATGGCAGCGAATGATTTTCAGAATCCTATAGCTAGGATGCCACAGCCCAAGGTTGCAGGTTTGTTGGAAGTGGATGCTATAACTCAGTTGTCGGCACAGATGGCAGCTATGGCAAAGAAAATATATTCATTAGCAGAGAGCAAAGCGAAATCAGTTGCCTTCGTATGTGAGATTTGTGTAGGGTCACACTCGACAGATTAATGTTCTATCAGCTCGGAGTCGGTATAGTATGTGAGCAATTATATGAAAGACCAAGGACAATTTTAGAACACGCATAACTCCAACAACCGTAATCATCCTAACTTCAGTTGGTCAAATAATAAAGGAAATCAGCAGAATCAGTTTCAGCCGAATAATCAGTTTCAGTCACAGCCAGCACAGCAACAGTTTACACCAAGACCACCTTTTCCACCGGGATTTTCTCAACAACAACAACATCACACTCCAGCCGCACCTTAGCAAGAAAAGAAATCAGAAATGGAGGAAATGATGATGAAATACATGGAAAACACAGAGGTAATGATCAAAAGCCAAGCAGTGGCTATTAAAAATCTAGAAACTCAAATGGGGAAAATGGCGAGCATGCTTAACAATAGGCCCCAGGGTTCATTGCCAAGTAATACAGAGGCAAATCCACAAAGAGAAGGGAAGGAATAGTACCAGGTTATAACACTCAAGTTTGGGAAGCAGTATGTAGAAAATTCACCAGGCGCGGCCGCGCGTAGTTTACAAGGGGATGCCGTGCGGCCGCGCGAGGTAGAGCAGTTGACTGAGCAGAAAGAAAATCATGAGGATTCTGAGTTGTAGCAAGTAGAGAAGGAGAAAGCAGGTTCAGATGAGAAGCCTAAGAGTACAGTACCACTAGTTCACCCTCTGGTTCCGTATCCGTAGAGATTGAATAAGCAGAGGGAAGATAAGCAGTTCAGTAAGTTTTTGGAGGTCTTTAGAAAGCTGCAGATCAACATACCTTTCGCTGAGGTATTGGAACAGATGCCAAGTTATGCAAAGTTCATGAAGGGTATATAGTCAAGGAAGAGAAGACTAGACGAGTTTGAGATAGTGACCTTGACTGAGGAACGCAGTGTAGTGCTTCAGCGTAAACTGCCTCCAAAGCTGAAAGATCCGGGCAGTTTCATAATTCCATGCACGATCAGAAATATGAACGTTGATAAATGTATGTGTAATCTTGGGGCAAGTATCAATCTGATGCCCTTGTCAGTATTCAATTAGTTGGGATTGCCGGCTCCAAGGTCGACAAATATTTCTTTGCAGCTAGCTGACAGATCCATCACGTATCCACGGGGAATAGTTGAGGATGTACTGGTGAAAGTGGACAAATTTATCTTTCCGATTGACTTCATCATTTTGGATTACGAGGAAGATAAGAGTTTACCAATTATATTGGGGAGACCATTCCTGGCTAAAGGAAGGACCTTGATTGACGTTTAGAAAGGGGAACTCACGATGCGTGTACATGATCAGGAGGTTACTTTTAATGTCTTCAAGGCAATGAAGTTCCCAACAGATGAAGAAGAATGTTTCAGAGTTGATTTGGTGGACCGTGTATTAAATGATAAAGTTGAGAGTCTGGTGGATTATGAACCATTGAGGAATGTCATTGCTAAAAAGTCAGAATTAGAGGATGAAGAATTCGACGAACTTGTGCAATATTTGGATACCACTCCACAATTCAGAAAATTCAGAACACCTGTCGAGCCATTGACGAAAGTTGGAGAGACATCGGTAAAATTAAAGCCATCTCTTGAGACACCTCCAGAACTTGAATTAAAACCACTTCCAGGTCATCTCAGGTACGCATTTTTAAATAAAGATTCAAAGCTACCTGTGATTATTTCTTCTGCACTAACATCTTTTTAGGAAGAAAAACTGCTACGAGTGCTTAAAGAGTTCAAATCAGCTATTGGATGGACCATAGCAGATATCAAAGGGATCAACCCTTCTTTTTGCATGCATAAGATCCTGTTAGAAGATGATAGTAAGCCACTGGTGGAGCAGTAAAGAAGGCTTAATCCGATAATGAAAGAAGTGGTCAAGAAAGAGGTATTGAAATGGCTGGATGCAGGCATAATCTATCCGATTTCAGACAGCTCCTGGGTGAGCCCAGTGCAGTGTGTGCCAAGGAAGGGTGGTATGACCGTCGTTACTAATGAGAATAATGAGTTAATTCCAACATAAAGAGTGACGGGGTGGAGAGTCTGCATGGACTACCGCAGGCTCAACAAAGCTACAAGGAAAGATCATTTTCCACTACCGTTTATCGATTAGATGTTGGATAGACTGGCGGGTCATGAGTATTATTGCCTTCTGGACGGTTATTTAGGCTACAACCAGATTATGATAGCTCCAGAAGACCAGGAAAAGACTACCTTCACATGTCCATACGACACTTTTGCTTTCAGAAGGATGTCTTTCGGGTTGTGCAATGCTCCAGCCACCTTTCAGAGATGCATGATGGATATATTTTCAGATATGGTGGAACAGAATGTGGAGGTATTTATGGATGATTTCTCAGTCTTCGGGGACTCGTTTGATTTATGCCTTGAGAATTTGGTGATGGTTTTAAAGAGGTGTGTTGAGACAAATTTAGTGCTAAACTGGGAAAAGTGCCATTTCACGGTACAAGAAGGAATCATACTGGGACACAAAGTTTCGAAGAAGGGACTCAAGGTGGATAGGGCTAAGCTGGAAACTATAGAGAACTTGCCACCACCTACTTTAATAAAAGGTGTTCGCAGTTTTCTGGGACATGCAGGTTTCTACCCCAGATTCATTAAGGACTTCTCCAAGATAACTAAACCACTATGCAGTTTATTGGAGAAGGATGCACAGTTTAATTTTGATAAGGCTTGCGTGTCGGCATTTGAGCACTTAAAGGGGAAATTAACGTCAGCACCAGTTATTATTGCACCAGATTGGGATTTGCCATTTGAGCTGATGTGTGATGCCAGTGATTACGCCGTAGGGCTGTTTTGGGGCAGAGGAAGGAAAAGATGTTTCATGTGATATATTATACCAGCAAGACCCTTACAGATGCACAGTTGAACTACACCACCACAGAGAAAGAGTTATTGGCAGTGGTGTACGCCTTTGACAAATTTTGAGCATATCTGATTGGCACAAAGGTGATAGTGTACATGGATCACGTGGCAATTTGACATTTAGTGGCAAAGAAGGATGCCAAACCTCGGTCGATCAGGTGGATATTATTATCGCAGGAATTTGATTTGGAGATCAAGGACAAAAAGGGCACTGAAAACCAAGTGGCGGACCACTTATCTCGACTAGAGAATCTGGAAAGGGAGGTAGACGACAAAGTTGTAATCAATGAATCCTTTCCAGATAAGCAGTTGTTCGTGGTGAAAGGGGAAGTGCCATGGTTTGCAGACTACGCGAACTATTTGGTGAGTAAGATAATACCTTCTGACTTGGTGGGTCATCAAAAGTAAAAATTTCTGCATGATGTCAAATGGTATATATGGGATGAGCCTTATTTGTTTAAACAGTGTGCTGATCAAATGATAAGAAGATGTATCCCATATAGCGAGACCAAGGGGATTCTACAAGATTGTCATTTTTCTGTGTATGGGGGTCACTATGGTGGAGAGCGTACAACGGCTTGAGTACTACAAGCAGGATTCTACTGGTCGACAATGTTTAAGGATGCATACAGTTTCGTCCAGAGGTGTGATAGATGTCAGAGAATGGGGAACATCTTAAAAAGAAATGAAATGCCATTGAATACGATCCTCGAAGTAGAAATTTTTGATGGGGGATTGATTTCATGGGCCCTTTTGTTTCTTCTTGCTGAAATCTCTACATCTTGCTCGCAGTGGATTATATGTCGAAATGGGTAGAAGTGGCAGCTCTTTCGACAAATGATGCCAAGTTAGTCCTCAGGTTTTTACACAGAAGTATCTTCACTAGGTTTGGGACTCCAAGGGCCATCATCAGTGACGAAGGCAGTCATTTCTGCAACAGGGAGTTTTCAGCTTTATTGGCTAAGTATGGGGTGAACCATCGCATTACTACAGCTTATCACCCACAAACGAATGACCAAGTTGAGGTGTCAAATCGAGAAGTTAAAAGAATCCTTGAAAAAGTTGTGAATCCCATGAGGAAGGACTGGTCGTTAAAGCTGGATGATGCAGTATGGGCATATAGAACTGCATACAAAACTCTATTGGGCATGTCACCTTTTCAGCTCGTGTATGGAAAAGCCTGTCACCTTCTTATGGAGCTAGAGCATAAGGCATACTGGGCAATTCGGAAGCTCAATTTTGATTTGAAAGCTACAGGGGAGAAACGCCTACTCCAACTCAATGAGTTAGATGAATTCAGATTACAGGCATATGAGAATTCAAAGCTGTACAAGGAGAAGGTGAAGAAATGGCATGATCGAAAGATCATAGAGAGAACATTTCAACATTAATCATAAAAGAACCTTTGAGTAAATAGTTACCGTACAATTCAATCCTTCCACCATACAATGTCCCAATTAAATATAAGACATGCAATTACTATCAAGTCTTATTTTATTTAATTATATGTATTTTGATTCCTAAATGCACAACTCCTAATGAATGTAAATTAGAAACTACTTCCTAATTTCATTTCACCTTGGCCAAAGATTTCTGGGTTGTCATTTATCGAATCACATAGGACATTTCTCTTCTTTTACTAGAAGTGGTAGATTCTTTATTGATCATTCATTATCTCCATATATAACTTATTACACCCAAGCATACCCTTTGATATACTCTAAGAGTCTTAAGGAATAAGTCAAAGTATAATTCATTATATATAAGATACTATGATGATCTCAAGTCTAAGGATCATTTGTACTACTATCACTACAGGAATTCCTATTGACAGGGAAGTAAAACTCCATTAAGTATTCCTTAGTGAGTCACGTTCAGTGAACTTATTCTCCAATAAGCACATACATACTTGCTTTAATGTCTCCACACAAATGATCATGAGATCAATCATCCTCATCTAATGAGCAAGCAACGTACATACCAATCTATCCGGATTCACTAATCCCCTTTTTAGTAATCCATTGATTTGGAACATTTTAGTTTTAAGCTATCAAAGAATTTAGATCTCATTAGCATGATCTCATCATGATTCTAAAAGCTTTGCTTAAAATTATGGGTTTATCACATATTATTAAAATAGCACCACGTAGATAATTAAATGCCTTTAATAAATAATTCTTTTATTAATAAATAAATAAGATTGATTACTAAGTATATACTTTATCATCATATATGATTGGCTTGTATGCATACTACTTTCATATATATATATATATATATATATATATATATATATATATATATATATATATATATATATATAATAAAAAGCTACGGATCGATGATCTAGGTATACCCACACAACGCGACTCTCAACGTTAGTAGATATATATGTATATAAGTAGTAAAAAGCTTAAAAATCTAAAAAATCTTACAGTGGACTGCCAAGAAGACTTCAGATAGTTTTTGTGACGCCCCCAAATCCGGGTATCTTCTAACCCGACAATTGGTGCTACACGGTACTCATAACTGTACATTCATTCTACTGAAACGACATCAAAATGTGTGTTTCAACGACATTCTTATTACAGTAATAATAATAAATCTCGTTCCCAGGTTCTTAAACCATTACATTCTTTGTTAATCATAATATAATACATATACTTACTAGTCTATTACAAGATAAACTAATCAATCATCTTCGCCTTGCCTTTATCTCTACTGGAAACCTCGGTTTGCTCGTCCTTAGCTGCATTCATATGGTTCAAGCAAGAGTAAGCATTATAAGCTCAGCAAGTATAACAATTTCTTTTAAACAACATGCTTGAAACATAGGAATCATTTATCTTCAATAACTGGATAATAGTTACGAAGTACTATCGATAATTCAAAATACCATTTCTTTTCCTTCAAAACGTTTTACAATGACAATATTCAGTAAAACATCAATTCTGGTCCAAGACCATGAGCATTTCATAATTTCTTTGGAAGGGACATCCCGGCACTAAGTCCGTAAGTCCGGCATAGCTTACGAGCACTTCTAGGTGATCAGCCTATAGTACTCTATGTTGATCAACACTACATTCATTAAACGTGTGTACGTTTAATTTGTGGCAACCTCACGTGCCCATCGAATAATCGATGAAAAATACATTTGTTTATTCATACTCAGGCTTACCTTGAATCCGTACCAAACAATTGACGTAGGATAGCGTTAGCAATTCTATATTGAAAGACTTGTAAATAAATCAATCAACTCTTCAAGATTAGTCTAGCCGAGGTAAAACTGTCATCGACCCTTTAGTAAAACAATTCATGCATCTCATAACATAAATCACAGGAAACTTGGCTAACACGAAGGATAGACAAGCGTTTAAGAAAACTTGCCTTAAGGGTCTGCTACAGTAAAATTACTTTCCCTTTGAGTCTTTACAATTTCTACAACACATAACCACATAACATACCACATTAGGTCATGAATAAACATACATGGTTCCTAATGAATCTTACCCTTCTTCTCAATCTAATCATGTATTAGATTTGTTATTATTGGTTCCGGCTTGCCGTCGTTCTTTTACATCGTTCTTACCAACTTCTTTCTCTTCTATAACTTAACTGAAATAATTTCATTAATACAACTCGGTTCGAGTTAATCATCTCTTCTCATGGCTTACTAACGTCCTCACATTATTAATCGACACTTGATCGTCATTAGTGAAGTACCAATGTTGAATATCATTCATGGTTTACTTAATTACCCTTCACGTTCTTCGTTTAATTATTCTTTCTTTCAACCTCTGGTGTATTACTTAAGGTTATACAACCTAAATGTTGTTTCATTAAGTTGATTAAGAATTTAATTTACTCTTCATCCACTTCTCCTTTACTTTACATTCTAAAACATTCCTCTCTATGCTTCACTTAGTGCTGGCACTGCGGCGCCAGCTTTTACTCAATAACTCGCGCTGTGGGGTGGGTGTTTTGTACCTAGGACTCGCTCACGGCACTGCGGCGCCATCTCCTTTGCTATTTGCCGCGCTGCGGTGCCAATTAACAGGGACTATTGTTTGACCTCGTGCTGCGGCGCCGATCTTTACTCCTTGAGTCACGCTGCGGCGCAGACTCTGTGTCTTAGAAAAATTTGACAGATTTTCTTTTAGGTGAGATTCCCGGGCTTATAACTTCTTCGTTATAAGTCCGAATTGGCTCGTACAAGATCTTACGGTTCACAAATCACATAGTCTACGTATTCATGCAAGAATTTTATCTATTTGACTTCGTTAACTAAAAATTCACCTATTAGTTCATTTTTAACGAAAACGATAAATGTTCGTGAACGTTCAACGCTCGTTTCTTCGTTCTAAGTCGGAATCTGGTCATTTTCGAGTTCGCAACTCTATAATGCCAAATAAGACTTGTCTCCATCGAAAATCAACGTTCCTGAGTTCAATATAAAAATTCAACTTCCATTCCGAGAATTTCACGAATTCGACGATTATCGTCTAATCGTGTGAATTCTGGCTTAACTTCATTTCTTATGATTTGTTCATCATTTCAAACGGATTCAATCCCTTATACTAACATCTTAACATACTTATTACATTAACTTATTTACATGATAAGTTATTACTTGTTCTTCATGAGTTTATTACTTATTAAAATATAAATTACTTATGAATTCTTTTCTCATAACTTATGATAGTTCATGACTTCTAACTATTATTCTTGCTTCTTGTTATCATACCACTTCATTCATGCAACATATTACACTTTCTTATAAGTTCTCACTTAGTTCATAACTTTATTTATTACTTATCTTACAACATGGCTTATTTACTGCTTATTTAAACTTAAGCCCTTTGATTCATCATTCCTACTCCTTCTTAACATACAAATCCTACCACTACCCACTTCTCTCACAAATGAAGAGAAAGAGATTCATGGTTTAAGATTGCTTACCCTTGAATATCACTTGGTTAATCTTTGATCTTCTTCTTGCTTCTCGAAATATAAACTCTAGCTTTTTCTCTCAAGCCAATAAGCTCTCAACTTATAAGTTATAAAGTTATTGGTGGAAAATCTAACAACTAACAAATGAATACAAAGCTTGCTATTTATAGGAAATCCTAAATGAGGGCTTAATGGTCATTAAACCATCCACCTCCTTACTATTCATTACCTAGCTCTTAAGTTAACTTGGCCACCACACTTTTTGCTTGGTCATCACAACATTTATCCAATACTTGAGCACCACATTTACTTCACCATTAAGTATTCTTGCTAATCACAACACTTAGCCATTAAGTTACTTGCTCCCTACTTTGGATCATCCATGGTTTGCCCCATGGGTTTAAACCATCCCATAACCCATTAGTTCTTACTTTGGGCCTTTAGCTTAATTAATTTAACTTATACATTGGGCTTGTAATTAAACAAACACTTGGGCCTGTTCCTTAATTTACATTAGACTTAACCATTCCTACATTTGGGCCTTATCATAATTCCCATTGGACAATGCAATTTCCTACAAAATCCTTCAAGCCCATTACTCATGACTTAAAGCCTTATAACGTATTGTCTACATATTAATCTCGTATTTCAACTCGTATACTCAATCATCATATACGACATACCATCACTCATACATACTCGTATAATACCTCGTATCATACTCGTATTCATTACCTTGTATAATACATATATATTATACGATCATCGGTTTAATTTATTATACGCATTTAAATTCCTTCTCAGAAATTATTTTCCCTAACCGTTAGATTTTAAGTCCGCAGGCGAAAAACTGCGTTTTTCATAACTGAAATATTATTGGATATTCCATCTCACCTCGATATTCTATCGTTACGTATTTCTCGAAAATTCAAAAATAATTCCCGAGCGGAAATGCGTGAATAGTGTTTTTCAAAAAATTTCTCGAAAAACTTTTATTTTCGTCTTGAAAATTCAAACACTTTAATTCTATCACGTAGCCAAAATACTACGACGTTCTGACATTTCTAGGTCATAGAATGACCTACAATTAGCTTACTCTCATAAATAATTAATTAAATTAATTTAATCCACATAATCAAATAAAAATTTAATTCTCATAAAAATCCAATTTTTCTGGGGGCGTTACATTCTTCCACCCTTATAAGGATTCTGTCCCCAGAATCTCGCTATAATTATATAAACAAATGAGGAAAAGTTTTCTTCATTTTAATCTCGAGTTTCCACAATGCTTCTTCGACATTGTCGTTCTTTCATTTCACCTTCACCGAAGGTATTATCTTATTTCACAGAACTTGTTCCTTCCTATCAATAATCTGAATTGGAAGTTAAGCACTTACTAACACATTATTCTATCTCTCTTTCATATTAGTTCTTCTTTTAACTTTAAAATTATTTGGAACTCAAATTCCTCCTTCAAATTAAGATTACACTTAGTCTTCTCTTTATCTTGCATCCTCTTTTTCATTCGCTTGCATTGATCGTTACCTAGTTGTACTTAATTAACTCGTTCCATTATCGTGGATTGAGTCTACGTTGTGAATAACATTTCTATCCCTTCATTCCATAATTTAACTTCTAACTCTGATTTTGCCATCTCCGTTGTTAACATTGATAGCTTTTCCTTACCCTTCCTACACAACGCGTCGGCTTCTACGCTTACCTTTCCTGAATGATATAAGATATCACAGTCCTTCTCTATTGCATATTTAACTCCTTCTGTGTGAAGATATATTTCAGACTCTTAGAGTCCGTGTATACCTCACATTTCTCCCCGTATAAATACTATCTTCATATTTTTAATTCAAAAACTACAGCTGCCAATTATAGATCATAAGTAGGATAAATCTTCTCATCATCCTTTAACTGGTGTGATGCATACACAATGACCTTGCCATGCTACATGAGCATGCAATCTCGTCATCTATGCGACGCATCGAAATACACTACAAAATTCCTCGTATCATCTGATAAAGACAATACAAGTGCCTCATTTAACCTTCCTCTTAGTTTTTGAAAAGTATTTCTCACTTCTCATTCCCAACATACTTATTAATAACATATCTGTATATCTTTTAAGCTAAAATTAACACTTAGTGAATTTCGTATCCAACTTCTCCCTCTGTAGTGTTTCTCACACTATCTTCAAATGTTCAGCGTGATCTTCTTGCGTCTTGAAATAGGCTAGAATATCACCAACGATCATTACAACATCTTTGTCCAAATATTATTTGAACACTCTGTGACGCTAATGGTACCTTCAACTATAACACCTCACAAGATAACCTATCTATTTACCACCGACTTGCTCGGTGCCCCTTACGGAAAGTCTGGCTTTCGCACATTAGTTCACCCAAATGACATAACCAGAAACTTGTCATAACTATAACGAGTTCTGAACGTCATCTTAGGTACACACACCTTAATTAATCAAATTATATTATTTAAATTCAATTAAATTAAGGCCAATATTACTTATTAAATCAAATTATCACATAACTAAAATTTGTATTTATTAATTATAACGAATCAATAAATCTCTAATTAATTATTAAATTAAATAGAAAAATATTATAAATATTTAATAATTCATTTAATCTTATTATCTCAATTAAATTCACACTTCGAACTATAAAATTATTCAACATTAATTTAATTAATGTAACACATTTAATTAAATTAATCTACAACAATTTCATCAAATATTTATTTAACTCAATAAATAAATCAACAAAAAAATTTATTTAATTTAATAAATATTTAAAAATCAAATATAAAAATCTCGTTCGTTACATCTTTCCCCCCTTAAAAGGATTCTGTCCTCAGAATCACGACTCAATTAATTCGTCACGTTACATTCTTCCCCCTTACAAAGATTCTATCCTAAGATTCGCTACATATAGATTAAGTAAATAACTGAGGATAATTCTTCATCATCTAATCTTCTAGTTCTCACGTAGCTTCTTCAGCGTTGTGGTTCCTCTAAATTATTTTAACATATGGTATTACGTTATTTCTGAGTACTTGTTTTGTTCTTTCCTGTCGACTATCTGAACATGAACTTCTTCGTAAGACAAATATTTTTCAAATTGTAGGGGTTCATATTCTATAACATGCTTGTAATCGGTTTTGTACAGTCGTAACACCAAAATATGAAAAACATTATGGATATGTTCTAATGCCGGAGGTAAGGCTACCTCATATGCGACTTCACTTAGCCTTCTCAAAACTTCAAAGGGTCCAATGAACCTTAGGCTCAGTTTTCCCTTCTTGCCAAATCGGATCTTTCCCTTCCAAGGAGACCATATTCAAATTCTCGATTCTATCGGTGTTGATCAGCATATTTCTTCTGTCAGTCATGAGTAGCTATCAATCTCGCCCTGATCAGTTTGACGATTTCGACGGTCTGTTATACCAATTCTAGTCCTAATAGTCGACGTTCACCGACTTCATCCTAACACAACGAAGTCCTTCATTTTCTGTCGTATAACACCTTGTAAGGCGGCATGCCAATACTTGCGTGGTAACGGTAGATGATCATCTCAATTTCCCTTGAAATCTATGATACAAGCTCTTAACATATCTTTCAATGTCTGTATTGTCCTCTCACTCTGGCCATCTGTTTGAGGATGGTATGTCATGCTCATTCTCAGTTGCGTTCCCATGCATTCATGCAGTCGCTTCCAGAAGTTTGATGTAAAACATGGATCTCGATTAGAAACTATAGACACTAGAACACCGTGCCTTAAAATAATTTCCTTCACATACAATTTTGCCAACTGATCTAAGTTAAATTTGATCTTAATCGGTAAGAAATGTGCTGATTTTGTCAGTCGATCCAGGATAACCCAAACTGCGTCAAAACCTTTCTGAGTCATTAGAAGACCTACCACGAAATCAATCATGATAAGCTCCCATTTTCATTCTAGTGTTTCTAAGGGTTGTAATAACCCACTCGGCCTCTGATGTTTCGCTTTAACTTTCTGACATGTCAAACACTTGGCCACACAATCGGTAACGTCCCTTTTCATATTCGACCACCAGAAATTGTTAGGTTTGTATATAGCGCGATCATGCAATCAAATTACATAAAAAGTGCGAAAGTGCGATAAAATAGAAATTTAAAATTTTCATATAAACCCATTACCATGATCATAATTTGTGCATAATTATCAATCAATAGAAAAGAGATGGAGATCAGATTCATACCCTTGTAGAAAATAGCTTCCTAAGGTACGAGTTCACCTCCAATTCCTTTTCACGTTCACTTTGAATTCACCAAGTTTGATTCCTTCCTTTGATCAATGTTAGCCACCCAAGTGTTTGGCCTCTAGTGGTGATCCACCAAGGAAGAAGAAATATTCAAGAAGATGGGTGTTTGGCAAAACCCTAATTTTTCTATCTCTATAGAAAAGGTGTACTCTCTCAACTCTTAGAAATGTCATTCACGTGTTTTGTGAAAATATCAACCCTCACCCATAATAAAACTCCTTTTATTTATAGATGTAGGCAACCCTCCTTAACAATTATGGAATTAAGTTTTATTTTAATTAATTAAACTACTTTAATTAATTACGCTCCTAATCTTATTAGGAATAATTAATTAAACTCTTTTAATTGATTAGTCTTCTAATCTTATTAGGAATATATGAGAGTACTTTTATTAATTAATTTCCAAACTCCTTTAAAAATTAAATAATAATAATAATACTTCTCTTATTATTCTATATTTAATATTTCAAAAATATTAAATAATAAATATTAAGTTATTTAATTTATCATATCACCATAGATTAAATTAAATACACTTAACTTATTATTACGATTATGCCATTTACTTCTTAAATAAATATTTTTCCTTTTATTGTGTGATCATTTAGGTTCTCCATATTAAACCGGTTGTGAATAAATCAATTAGAACAATTCTAAACTTATTTAAAAAAATAAATTAAACTATTAATTTATTTAAATAAATAATATTTATTCTACAATAGGGATAAGCCTCCCTAGCGATTAACAACTTTCTAGATAATATAGATTTTAAAATCATAAAAGAATCTTTGAGTAAATAGTTACCGTACAATTCAATCATTCCACCATACATTATTTCAATTAAATATAAGACATGGAATTACTGTCAAGTCTTATTTTTTTTTAATTATACGTATTTCAATTCTTAAATGCACAACTCCAAAAAATGCAAATTAAAAACTTCTTTCTAATTTCATTCTGCCTTGGCCAAGGACTCTAGGGTTGTCATTTATCAAATCACATAGAACATTTCTCTTGTTTTACTAGAAGCGGTAAATTCTTTATTAATCATACATTATCTCCATGTACAACTTATTATATCCAAGCATACCCTTTGATATACCCTAAGGATCTTCAGAAATTAGTCAAAGTATAACTCATCATATACAAGATACTATGATGATCTCAAGTCCAAGGATCACTTGTACTACTATCACTACATGAATTCTTATTGACAGGCAAGTAAAAGTCCATTCGGTATTCCTTAGCCATCCACGTTTAGTGTCCTTATTCTCCAATACGCACCTACATACTTACTTTAGTGTCTCCACACAAATGATCATGAGATCAACCATCCTCATTCAATGAGCAAGCAATGTATGTACTTGTAAAACCCCAACTTTTATAAATAAAGATGAATTTTCTATAAATATCATTTTTGAATATTATGGAGTTAATTTGATATAATGTTATAGTTGTGGGTAATAATTATAAATTTTGCAAAGTAAGCAAGTTGCTTTAAAATATTCATTTAGTTGGGGAATATTCTTTTTGTCGGGGAATATTCGTACGACGGCAGAATCATTGGTGGACCCCACAACAGAAGTATAGTCGTAGTTAGAAAACGACAAAATTATCTTTCTATAAAAATAACGGCTGAGGTGTTACCGTTAAAACCGTCAAAACTGTTGAACTACCCGGTAGTAAAAGTACAGTAATACGCGTGGTTGCATAGTAGCACACGGTATTGATTATTGATGCTTACGTGAAAAGTCACTCAGCTATACTCAATTATTGTTACAGTAATTGCTGCATCATAAATTATTGTCATAGTATCATCTGTATAATATGTTATATTATTAAATCAATAATTGAGACGTTGTGGTAAGTTTGGTTATTTTTATGGGGGGGCCATATGTCATCATCTAAGAGTCTCTTCGTCAATAGTAATTACCGTCGTCAATAGTAATTACCGTCGTCAATAGTATTTACCTTGGTCAATAATATTTACCTTGGTCAATAGTATTTACCTTGGTCAATAGTAATTACCTTCGTCAATAGTATTTACATTGGTCAATAGTAATTACTTTCGTCAATAGTAGTTGTCCCTTCAATATTACCAAGAGTCATTTGACCCTTCGTTAAGACCAAGAGTCATTTGACCCTTCGTTAAGACCAAGAGTCATTTGACCCTTCGTTAAGACCAAGAGCCACCCTCAGTTTTTCTATAAATAGAGGCCTAGGGCTTCATTATTTTTCACGAATTCATTCAAGCTATAGAGAGAGAAAGTATAGAGAGAATAAGAGAGAGAGAATAAAAGTATTCTGCTACTTTATTTTTCCAATATCCAGTTCTTTTAAGGTAGGGAATATTATTTCTTTTATATTCATGAAGAGAACTTCTGTTATTCCATTCTTTATTATTCTGTTGGAATAACCAGTATACGCGGTCTACCCTATACTTGGTGATATTCTTCTATTATTCTGTTGGAACATCCTGTCTGTGTGTTTTACGCCGGACCTGGTTCCATTTTTATTATTATTCTGTTGGAACATCCTGTCTGTGTGTTTTACACCGGACCTGGTTCCATTATTTATTATTCTGTCAGAATATCCTGTCTGTGCGTTTACGCCGGACCTGGTTCCATTATTTATTATTCTGTTGGAATAACCTGTCTGTGCGGTCTATCGCATGCATGGTGATTTCTTTTGTTATTCCATTCTTTATTATACTCAGTTGGTTAAGTTTTGACTTCTATACTCCATGAAATTTGTGGAATATCCTTGATAATTGCGGTTCATCCAGTATCTTTTCATGAAAATATTCTTCTAAGTATTCTTGAATTTTACTCCACAATGCAGTATCATGTTGACAATTTGGACGTTGTTAATTCTTGGATAAATTAATTCTTGAACTTGTTTTATTGAATTCTTATATCATTGTCATCATCCTCATTAACATTTATATAACGCAGTAAATAAAACCATAATAAAATCATTCATTTATTCAATAAAATATAATATCAAAATGTTAAACAATTATATAAAATAATTGGCCTCTAGGGCATAAACTCTAACAGATTTTGCCCTCCTGCAAGGTTAGTAACAGGAATACAAAATTTCGAGTGTCTACAGATGCCCCTCTTTATCATATTCATGCAATGTAATGGCATGGATAGGATAAAGATCACTAGACTCTTGAAATGTGACAAGATAATCATGATGAAAATGGAATGCATCACGATGCAAATGCATGATGAGTATTGTTTGTTGGAATGGTTTCCAATGAAACATAACAAATGTCTGCTCCCACCGCTTCTGTTGGGTGAATGGCGTTGTCCATGATAATCCTGTTGAACTGCTTGGATGCCTACTCAACCGGTAGTTTCCAAAGCTCAAAGGAACCTCCATGATTGAGACCACAAAATGTTGACATTGGGGTTATCACCAAAGTCCTTAATCCTTGGTGCAGTCTTTCCACTAAAGATGTCCTTCTCGTGTACGGGAGACTCTTGAGGAATTGTGTTTTGACTACCGAGGATCTGTATAACAAATTCCATCATCGGTCCTCCCCAGTGAGGATGATCTTCCACGGCTTGCCTCGTCGGGTCTTTCTGAAGCTTCGTTGGAGTTACTGCCAACAGTTTGTACTATCAGGGCTGCTTGACCTTTGTTGAAATGTCCTTCAACAACTAATATCATCGGACCACCTCTGATGCTTCGTTGGATTTAATTGCCAACGACTGATAATATCAGGGCTACTTGATCTTCGTTGAAATGTCCTTCAACGGCTAATATCATCTGACCACCTCCGATGCTTTGCTGGATTTAATTACCAACGGTTAATGATGTCAAGGCTACTTGAACTTCGTTGAAATGTCCTTCAACGGCTAAAGATGTATGAAATCTCCGCTGGGGATAGATTTCTGACGAGACGTAGGCTTTTGATTGTGATTATAACCCCTGTGATGGCATCAGACCTTTGTGCGGTATTGCTAAGGTTAGCTTTCATCAACTTTGATCATTGGCTTTGTGAACCCTGTATCCGGGCGAATACCAAAATCCAAATCACGTTTTAAATTAAATTATTGTTCTCCTTTCACAACTTGTAAAAATTATGGTGTTAAAGTTCACTTAGATGTTAATTGTTTTAAGAAGGAAAACAAGATTAAAAAGGTATGGATTAAAAAATGTGATTTGCTTGCAACTAACACAATTGGACCAAAAAATATATGGGTACCAAAAAGATGAATTACATTCTTTGTTTACTAGGTGTGTTTCAAGGCAAGGGCTCCTTAAAAATTGATTCTTGACAGTGGATGCTCTCGTCACATGACTAGTGACGAATCAAAATTTGTTGAGCTAAATCTCAAGAAGAAAAATGGAACAGTCGCATTTGGAGATAATCAAACTTGTGAAATAATTGGAAAAGGTAAGATCGATAATGGTAAAGTTAATATTAATAATGTTCATCTTTTGCAAAGTCTTGAATTTAATATTATAAGTGTTAGTCAATTAATGGATAATGATCACCAAGTAAATTTTGAGAAAGATAAAAGCACAATATTCCATGGTACTAACAAGGCTACTCTAGTTGCCCAAAGAGAAGGAAATATATATACTCTATATTTTGAGCAATAAGATGAAGAATTGTGTCTTTCCTCATTACAAGATGAGGCGAATCTTTGGCACAAAAGGATGGGACATGTCCACATGGATTTGATCAAGAAGTTCGAAAAGTCTCGTCAAAGGATTGCCAAAAATAAAGTTTAAAAACAAAGGGATATGTGTTCCTTGTTAACTCGGGAAACAAGCAAGAACATCATTTATTACAAAGAACAAGGTATCAATTTCTTCTCCCTTTCAATTACTTCATCTTGATTTATTTGAACCGGAAAGACATGATAGTCTTAATGGTAAATTCTATGCATTTGTAATAGTTGATGATTTTTCTAGATATACATGGGTATTATTTCTTAGAACTAAAGATGAAGCATTTAAAGAATTTGAAAAATCAATAAGGAATTTGGAGACAAAATATAATCTCAAGCTGATAAAAATTAGAAGTGATCATGGCACCGAGTTTCAAAAAGACTTCATAATATTTTGTGATAAAAAAGGAATTTGTCATGAATTTTCAGCACCAAGAACCCCTCAACAAAATGGGGTGGTAGAAAGAAAGAATAGAACATTACAAGAAACAACTAGAACGTTGCTTCAAGAGAGTAAGCTACCAAAGAAATTTTGAGCCGAGGAAGTAAACACATCATGTTATGGTTTAAATAGAGTACTCATTCGTCTAATTATTTTGAAAACACCTTATGAGCTATTAAATAAGAAAATTCCTAATACAAGTTATTTCAAAGTATTTGGATCTAAATGTTTTATCCTTAATACTAGTGATAATTTGGGAAAATTTGACGTTAAATCTCATGAAGGAATTTTCATTGGTTACTCTCAAAATAGTAAAGCATATCACATATTTAATATTAACAAGTTATGTATTAAAGAGTATGTCCATATTACATTTAATGAGACTAACAATGATCTTCCAAAAGAAAAAGAAGACGATGCAGGAAATTTGGAAATCGCAGCCAATCCAGCAAACTGAAAAGAACAAGTCAGTAAATCGAATGATCAAATTCAGCAAACCAAATTACACAGTCATCAGGAACAGGAATAAAAAAAATCACAAGACGTTGAAGAACCTATTCAAGATCATTCAAATCAACAAGAGGAGACAATCCATGACATCCAAATGCCAAAAATAGCAAGATATCTCAAGAATCATCCTCTAGAAAATATCATTAGAGATATAAACAAAAGAATAACCACACGAAGAGGAGTACAAAACCTTTGTACATTCTCTACATTTTAATCACAAATTGAGCCAAAGAATGCTAAAGAAGTTATCCATGATGAAAACTGGTTATTAGCAATGCAAGAGGAACTTCAACAATTTTAAAGATGCCAAGTATGGGAACTAATGCCTCCTCCAAAAGGTGTCTCCATCATCAGAACAAAATGGGTATTCAAAAACAAGCTTGATGAGTATGGGACAATCACTAGCAATAAAGCTAGGCTAGTAGCTCAAGGATACAACCAACAAGAAGGGATCGACTATGAAAAAACTTTTGCCCCAGTTGTAAGGCTGGAGTCGATTAGAATATTGTTAGCTTTTGCATGTTAAAAAAAGTTCAAACGTCACCAAATGGACGTAAAAAGCGCATTTCTCAATGGATACATTATTGAAGAAGTATATGTCAAACAACCTTCCAGATTCGAATATGAGAAGTACCCAAATCATGTCTATAAATTAAAGAAATCTCTCTATGGTCTCAAACAAGCTCCAAGGGCTTGGTACGAGAGGTTGAGTAAGTATCTTTTTTCAAATGGTTTTACTAGAGGTAAAACAAATTCTACATTATTTATTAAACATGAAAATAAAGAAATTATCATTGTACAAATATATCTAGATGATATAATATTTGGCGCTACTAATGATTTTCTTTGTGAGTGGTTTTCCAAGTGCATGCACAAAGAGTTCGATATGAGCTTAATGGGAGAATTAAATTACATTTTGGGATTCCAAATCAAGCCAACAAAGGAGGGAATCTACATCCATCAAACCAAATATACAAAAGAACTACTCAAAATATTTGGCTTTGAAACATCTAACTCAAAGGCTACACCCATGAGCACATCAATAAAGCTTACATCAGATGATAAAGGTACAAATGTAGAATTGATAAACTATCGAGGTATGATTGATTTCTTATTATACTTAAATACATCTAGACCTGATATAATGTATAGTGTATGTCTTTGTGCTCGCTTTCAAGCAAAACCCAAAAAATCCCACTTGCAAGCTGTTAAAAGAATTTTTAAATATTTAAGTGGTACTATAAACTTAGGGTTGTTTTATCCAAATTGCAATCATTTTGAACTAATGGGCTACTCAGATGCTGACTATGCAGGGTGTCAAATCAATAAAAAAAGCACAAGTGGTGGTTGTACATTTTTGGGACAAAGTCTTGTGTCATGACATAGTAAAAAGTAAACTTCAGTTGCCCTATCAACCACTGAGGGAGTAGTCGCATGGTTGCTCTCAAATATTATGGATGAGACAAACACTTTGTGATTTTGATATTTTATATGATTGTGTGCCCATATACTGTGATAATACTAGCACTATAGATATATCAAAAAATCATGGTTTGCATTCACGTATAAACACATAGAAGTAAGGCATCATTTTTTAAGGGATAATGTTTTAAAAGGTTTAATTAAATTAATTTTTATCCCCACAGAAAATCAATTAGAGGATATTTTCACAAAGCCTTTAAGTCAAGAAAGATTTTACACTTTAAGAAGAGAACTTGGATTGTGCATGATATAATTTTTTCTGCATATCTGAATATTGTGACGTGCATAGTTAAAGTAATTATTCTTACACATTTTATGCATAATAAATATTGATCATGCATATATAATTTATGATTGTTAAATTTTAATTGTGATATGCATGATTTAAGTTAAATATATCTGGTTGCATAATTTTATCTCTATCTGAATAACTGTATCTAAACTGCGTCCTAGATTTATTGTAAATTAATTATTCTTCTTCATTTATGCCGGATATCGTAAACAGTAACGAAATCCCTTCGAAATTCAAAAAAGAAATGATGAACCGTCTCATCTTCATCTTGGAAAGACGCTGCATAATTTATGGTGTCAGACTTATAAATTCTCTTTCTTGCTTTACCATTTTGTCAGAAGATTGGTCTTCTTTCTCTCTAAGAGCAACTCCAGCAGCGCAATCCTTATCTTCCAACTCCAGCAGGTAGACTAAATATAGTCTGTGACTATATTTGAAGCTTCAACAAGACTAAATCTAGGAACTTGATAGTCCATGGACTATAATTTTAATTATATTTAAATGGGAGAGTGGAAGGAGATTGGAGTTTTTTTTGAATTCATAGATTATTTTAATCTTTTTATATTATAGTCCACGGGATAGTCCATCTACTGGAAAGATGGAAGACTAAAGGACATTTGCTGATGTCATATGGACTAAATATAGTCCATCAGATAGTCTAGCTGCTGGAGATGCTCTAAGCCCTCTTTAGTCTCTCTTCTTCTTCATCGCTATACCCTCTTTATTCTCGTTTCTCTTTCTCCTTTTCGATTCTCAAAAACCATGAGGACCCGCACGAATAATTGATCAATCATCGAATCAGACAACCAGTGTTATCTCCTTAGTCCAAACCTATAGTTGGGACATCGAGAAAACCAAAAAAGATGAAGAAGGCTGCATCTGTGCACATGGTCTCGGAGAACTCTACTTCATCAAATGAGTCAAACACTAACCCCCCTTCCATGTAGTCGCCAAGACCATTTTAGCTAGAATCCTCACCACTCTGGTAAATTTGTTCACTCCCTCTCCTGATTTTCAAGAATTTATTTTAGAGGAAATAGTTTCGAGTCTCGTTTTAAAACATCAATTGTTCATAAGCAGTTTGTCTGTGAGAAAACCATAGATATGTTTTATCTACAAAACTCATCTTTAAAAAAACTTTTCGAGTCCTGTGGAATATACTCCATGCTCTTTCCTCCCACATTGGGTTATCCTCGGTTGGCTTAACAATTTTATACCAATCTTGAGAGTAATGGTGATTACTATACTTCTTTTGTTAATGACAAATCTTTTTTCTTTACTATTGTTGATTTTGGAAGTATCCTCAGTATTCCTTCTTCTGGACCATGTCCATTCAGCTTAAAAGGTGTTGCAAACATTCCTCTTCTACCCCTCGAACAACTCCAAATTGTAATGGATGATAATACTTTGTTTGATCTTTTTACTCCAAAAACAGTAGATGTTTCTCCAACTGCTTGTGTTTTACACAAATTGGTACGATACAATTTGCTTCCCCACATAGGTGGAGGCGTCGATTTTTCGTATCAAGATTTGGTGGTTGTGGCCATGATTCTTAAAGGTGTCTCTTTTAATTTTTCTCTAATGATGTTACACCACATGATGAGTTGTCTTCGCCAAACCAACAAATTTCTTCCATACAGTGGGTTTTTAACAAAACTATTTCAGCACTTTAAAATTTCTTTTAAAAATGAAATCTCAGTGCCTGTCAACGAGTCCATTGACTCTGATAATTTGAAATTATCTCGATTGTCACTGGTTGATGGCAAGTTCATTCGTCTTTCCCCTAAGAATCCTTCTGTTCTAACTTTCAAAGATCCATCTTCCTCCACTTCGCCAAACACCACCCCTTCTCCTGAAATCATGGGTTTGTTGAACAATATCTGACAAAATCAAGAGTGTTTGAAAACTAATATGTCTGATATCAAGAAAAGACTCACTGTTTTAGAAATAGGAAAATTGCCCATGGGGGCTTATGAGGTAAATCAATTGTATAATCGTGTGGAAGATGAAATTATAGATCTATAGGCAGGCTTTGAGCTTCACACCACAATAATGGTTGAAACTCTCCAAAGGAAAATGAATAGGAATGCATGTCAGCGTAGCCATGAAATCAAATTCGTAAGCAATTAGGTTGGAATACTAGCTCAGTTCTCTGCTCGTCGAATGAATGATATGGTTAATGAACATAAAATTAGGTTAATGAGCTCTCCTGTCCCCGAATGGTCTTAGTGTAATTAGATGGCTGAATATGTTGGAGATTTTTTGAACGTACTAATACCTCCTAGTACTTTTATTCCTCATCCTCCTCGCTTTGCTGATGAACTGTCAATGGAAGAACGTTTTCATCGGGTGATTCATCATTGTTATTTCACTCGTCGTGCCTAAAATAATGCTCGGATTGTGGACCTTGACTGAATTTCATCTTCTCTTCCTTATGCATTTTGATGAATGCCAAAGGGGGATACATTCTACCCTATGGTTGGTTGGTTTTGTGATTATGGTTGTTTTTTAGACTTTTGATATGGTTTTAAGACTTTGATACATGCAGTAGATACTTGATATTTAAATTCTGGGATAATTTTTAATAGTTAATGTTTTGATGATTGATTGCCAAGTATCTATTAAATGTTTTTAATGTTGAATCTAACATATCTGCAGGATATAAAGGTGGTACTCCCTCCGTTCCTTAATATAAGTCGTTTTAGAGAAATATTTTTGTTCCTTAATATAAGTCGTTTTAGAATTTCAAGTAAGCATTAATTGTTTAGTTTCCAATATTATCCAAAGTATTAAATGTAACTTTGGTTCTCTCACTATTTTCTGTCCAATAAATAGCAATCTCTTCTTCCAATACAAGGGCAAAATAGACCATTGATATTATAGTTAATGATATACAATCATTTTCTTAATACTTGTGCACAACTCTAAAACGACCTATATTAAAGAACGAAGGGAGTAATGCCTAACAGAGGCATGAAGGGTAATTTTATTACTCCCTCCGTTTCTTAATATAAGTCGTTTTAGAGAAATATTTTTGTTCCTTAATATAAGTCGTTTTAGAATTTCAAGTAAGCATTAATTGCTTAGTTTCCAATATTATCCCAAGCATTAAATGTAACTTTGGTTCTCTCACTATTTTCTGTCCAATAAATAACAATCTCTTCTTCCAATATAAGGGCAAAATAGACAATTGATATTATAGTTAATGCTATACAATTATTTCCTTAATACTTGTGCACAACTCTAAAATGACATATATTAAGGAACGGAGGGAGTAATTAAAATTCTTGAAATATGTTATTTAAAATATATATGCATGGATTTAGGGAGAGCTATAAATTTTGGTGTTGTCATCATCAAAAAGGGGGAGAATGTTGACTTAGTCATATTCTAACCTTATGTTTTAATGATGACTTGTGTTTTTAATAAATCCTTTATTGTGAAATTTTAAGAACTTGATAAAAGAGTCCTTCGTAGCTGGATCAAAGGTTTGAAGATATTTGAGTCATTAGAAATTAATGTAAGATCATTTGCATTAATCATTTTTTTCAATCAAGGCTCTAGGACATTTATTTGGATTAAATATGAAAAAGTTATTTTTCCTAAACTAATTTTCATAAAAAATAAACTGGCCTAATCAATTGATTCTAAAATAACGTGAATGTTTTTTAGCCTTATCATGTTTAATCCGGTTGTTGCTTAGATGCTTATCTATTCAAATTAATCCTAATTTAATGTAACTGTTGATAATGTACATAAAATAAGGAAATCGGGATATAAAACTTGGAAAACTTGGTAGCAGTTTTATAGTGCTAAAATCTTGGGATTTTCAACCGTGGTTGTCTTGGAAAACTAATTGATATATCTTGGAAATATTGTTGCAAGATATATATTCAAATTTCTTGAGTGGGTCTGTTAGAAGAAGAATATATATATATATATATATATATATATATATATATATATATATATATATATATATATATATATATATATATGAGTCATATATATTTTATTAATTGGATAAATATATATGTTTGTCGCATTAGCTATACATGGAGATATTCTCCTAATATTTCTCTAACTGGTATTATATCAAGTGGTTGGAGATGTTCCGTATGTGATGATGTTGCTTGGCATTCAAATTACGAAAAATACATTGCATTAAATTGAAGAAGAAAAGTTATTATATTATTTAGTGCGATTAAGTCAGCTGTTGTGTAATTAAGTAATCTCTGATATTTTTGCAGCTTATTTCCGTGGGCTTTAAACTGGTGATAATTCTTACTCTTTGATCATTGTATTCATAGTTAAGCCTTGTATTGTTAATTGATTAATTGCTTAGATCATAGTCATTATCTATTGTAATTTGTTTTTCAATAGACTAATTTATAGTCTAAAAAGTTCTAATCCGGGTTGGGTTAGGGTGTTACAAACAGGTTCAAGGAAACAAAGGTGGTTAAGGGTGTATAGGTGCATAAGGAACAAAATTGTTCAAATATTTGGAATTTGGTTTGTAAAAAGAGTCAAATTATAATTAAAGTAAATTAATAAAAGAGTCTCTAATACTAGTTGGTATTGGACGTGGATTAGGCTACTAGACTAGAGGATAGGGGCTGAATCACGTAAAAATTCTTGGTGTTCATTTGATTGCTTGTGTTTATTTTCTTTGCTCATAAGAAATTATTTAAAATGATTTGAAAATTATAATTTGGATATTTTAATTATCTTAAGGAAATCTACAAACATTTAGTGTTATAATATTTTGTTAAGATTGTCAATTCAGCAAACTATATTCATAAAATAGCAAACTGTAGTGTTAATCCAGTAACCTGAACTCATCAATCCAGTAAACGGAATTCAACATATAGAAAAAGTTTAACGGGAAAAAAAAATTGGTCATAGTTTGTTCCCACACTTTTTCAACCGCCTTCTAAGTGTGCTAATTTCATTTGGTATCAGAGCTTGGCTCTACTTATCTTAAAGGTGACTTGTAGGGAAAGATTCTAACATGATACAGTTCGGGAACAACTATCAAGAAAGTCAATCAACCAATAGACCTCCACTGCTGCATGGAACCGAAACTTATAACTTTTGGAAATTCTGAATGAGGATCTACCTTAAGAGAGATCATTGGGAATGGTGGGTCGTGGAAAATGGACCAGTTATTCCAAGGAAAGATGATGGGTCTCCAAAGACTCTGTTAGTGTGACATCCTGAAAATTCATAAGATCTTGAATGTTTAAACTAAAGGTTAAAGAATAAAACCTAGATGAGAATTAGATGATGGATTTAAAAAAAAATTAAAAGAAAAACCTATATGGTTTACTATTTGAATAAAATTGAGAAAATAAGGGTTACGAATTTCAAAACCTAGAATAGAATTATATTTAGAAGTATGTTAAGAATAATGTATTATGTTACCTTTGACTTTATATGAATTAATGAAAGAAATTATGAGAATGATTGAAATTTTGACAAGAAAGAAAGAGATTATGAATGTGGAAATTTTTACGAAGGAAATAAAATTCAAGTGAAGAGATGCTATAAAGAAAATGTGTGTGTGTGTGTGTGTGTGTGTATATATATATATATATATATATATATATATATATATATAGTGATGTGCTATATATTTTAGCAAAAGGAATGATAAGGATAAATACATTATAACTTATAAGGGACATGTGTGCGATTAAGTAAATACATATATTGTAAATATGTATATATAATAATTCTTTATATAAAGAGAATTAAAGAAAATTTTGTAGCCTAATGTTATAAATTAGGTATTTGAATTAAATAACTTAAATGGTTATCTTTATTTAGTGGTCCTAGCATTTTAATTATATACTAGTGACATAATCTAAGAGATTTGTGGATCAAGTCTCCACTTATTAAATTATTTTGTATGAATATATGAGTAAGTGAATATGAATATTATGTCATTGTTTATATTTGTTTATTATATAAACAAATAAAAGAAACTTATATATTAGGAATGAAGGATTGAATAACTTAAGGGTTATGATATGAGAGAATAATGATATTTAAAATATATACTAATCCTAAGAGATTTATTTTATACATCTTAATTAATTAATTTTACAACCTAATTAAAGCAAGTCTAATTGGATTAAGAAATTAATTGTATATGAGTAAGGATTTGAATTATAATTGAGTAAATGAAAATCATAATTAAATGATTAGGGTAAGATATAATTTAAGATAATGAACCATATTAATTCTTATGGCCCAAACTTTTTAGTTAAGAAGTCCAAATATTTTAATTAGAAAGCCCAAAAGAATTAAGTGTTAAGTCCAAGTGAGCCAAATTGTTAAGGAACATTTGGGACATTTGCTAAGTAAATAAAGCATTAGAAATTAAACCAAGAATAAGGGAAATTAGCGCAATAAGCCCAAGCATTTAAATGAGTAGTCCAACTTTTAGCCCAATTGAAGAGGGACATTTTCGACATTTAATAAAGCAATAAAATTAAGGAACAATTACATATTCTATTACATTTTTAAAAATAATTATAACAATAGTTCACTCATAAAATATTTACACAATTAATACACTTTTATATTTATTTACAATATTAGTGCAATTAGGATTCCTTAATTTAGGAAATTAGTATGCAATTAGGATTTCTTAATTTAGGGGATTAATATTGATTTACTTATTAAATTAAGTAATTAATAAGTAAATTATATAGCACACCTTCTATTTTCTTAATAAAAATCACGCTTCATTCGCCTTTGTCAGTCTTCTCCTCCTCCACCATTAACAGTCTCAACTTGTTAACGCCATCCTCCGCCCTCCTCCACCCTCCTCCACCATTAACGCCCTTCTCCTCCGCCCTCCTCTACCATTAACGCCATCTTCCACTATTAACATAGACAGTTCCCATCCTCCGCCCTCCTCCACCATTAACGCCCTTCTCCTCCGCCCTCCTCCACCATTAACGCTATCCTCCACCATTAACCTAGACAACCCCAACTTGTTAACGCCATCCTCCACCTGCGATTTTTTCATAGTACAGTTGCTGCGATTTTTTTATAGTACAGTTGGTAGCCAAACATTCATACCAAGGTAACCAATTCAGTGTTATTAGGTTTCTAATTTATTTTAAAAAAATCTATTATAGATTTTTTTATTTAATAGTGCAGTTGGTAGCTAACACTTTATACAAATGTAACCAATTCAGTTTTATTGGGTTACCAATTAATTAAAAAAAAATCTATTTGTAGATTTTTTTTATAATGCAGTTGGTTGCTAAACCTTAATACAAAGGTAACCAATTTAGTATTATTGGGTTACCAATTAATTATAAAAAATCTATTATAGATTTTTTTTTTCATAGTGCAGTTGGTAGCCAAACCTTAATACAAATGTAACCAACAAAAATTAAAATTGCTACCTTTGAAAGTTTTGGTTACCAACTGCACTGAAATTTCCCTTGGTTTACCCACAAAAACTAAAATGGTTAACTTTGTATAAATATTTGGATACCAACTACATTAAAATTTATCCTTTTCTCCTTTTAATTTATGGACTAAATCAACCTTCGTCACAATGTCAGATGTGCCCGTAATGGATGAGGAGATCGGCGTCCATGGTGTTGAAGCGACGACGAAGGGGAGGAGGAAGATGACCGGCAAAGGGGAGGAGAAAGATGACGTTGCCAAACTTTAAATATTTGAATTTTAATTATTATTTTTAAATTTGAATTTGTTGTTAGATCCAAGATATATGAATTTGAATTATTAATTATGGTAGTTATTTCTCCTTGATTTTAGGTTTCCTTATTATTATGAATAGAATCCTAATTGCATACTAATTCCCTAAATTAAGGAATCCTAATTGCACTAATATTGTAAATAAATATAGAAAGTGTATTAATTATGTAAATATTTTATGAGTGCACTAATAATGTAATTACTTTATAAATATTGTATATTATTATTGTAAAGGACCCTAAAATTAAACCAAAGTGAGGGAGAAAAGGGCCACATGGCCGGCTAAAAAGAAGGAAGGGAAAGGGGTATATATGTAATGATTACATCCACTAACTCCTTACCAACTCTCTCTCTCTCTCTCCTAAAAATCATTTAACTAAAGATAAAGGAAAGAAAAAGACTTTGTTCTCTTCACCCACCTCATAGCCGCCCACTTAGAGAGAGAAAAAGAAAGAAAGGGCTGCTATGACACCCCCAAATTCGGGTACTTCAATTCTCACATGATTTGATGTTCACTATACAAATATCATATGTTTATCTACCCATAATAAATGAAAATATAAATAGATAGAAATAAATCATCTCCTTAAGGAGCTACATCATCTGAAATAAATACATCAATCCAGGTCATACTAACCTTAAATCTCAACTGCGGAACATAAACAATTAATAGTCTTACACAGCATTAACATAAGTGTAAAACATAAATACATAATCACATAAACAACAAGTCTTCATCACTTATTAATCTTGCCCTTGCCTTTGCTAGTAGAAGGCTCGTCGGACCTTTCGTTCTTAACTGCAATGTTATTATTACGCAAGAGTGAGCACGATTGTCCATAAGTATAATAATGAAACAATAATATAATAACATGCGAGTGAATCAAAGACTTCTGGAATAAGAAACTTAACTTTTGAATCAAGAATGGATAACAAGAATCAAAAGAACTTCTGAGAGTTATAAGACCTTGAACTACGTCCTAGGTTGTCAAGTGTTAAACTTGAAACCTTTAATAGTCATGAGACTATGAACTCTTCTACTCGTACTTAGGGGGATCAGCCCTTAGTACCATACTATGCAAAATATCTTAACGCTAATGCATAAGTAATCCCCTATACAGGATTGTTCATCTCTGTTTGACATTCAAGTCCGCACCAAAGGAAGTTTGGTTTAGATAATTCAACAAGGGTTCTGAAATTTAGAACGTTCATCAACTATGGGCTAGTCGAATCAATAAGGGTTCGCTAATCTTACAAGGTTCAACAATAACTGATATTTAAATCAAATAACAATCTCAAGAGGTATACTATAGAATAAGTATTGTATAACAGAATCATACTTTGAAAAGATTAATAATCTTTAATATAACAAATTGAACTTGATTAATAATAACGAGAATCTGCTCAATGTAAGTTTATAAACTTGAATAACGATAACAAGCAGGGTTAGGAAACTTGCCTCGTGCATAGATTACACCAAATTATATACGTTCTTCGATTTAATCCTACATGTCATTTACATTCACAATTCCAGTCAATTATAACGTAACTAGTCATCACAAGTTCATTCTTTTTGTCTAAATTCTGGTTATGACTATACTTAGTCAAATTACCACACTCTTGTTTTCACATAATATTACACTACACGAGCAACAAGCTAACTACACGATCAACAATTTAATTAAACATGTAATTTACCTTATTGACATGTTAATGATCTATTTAATTACCACATTATATGACTAACACATTTTTATGTTCATTATATTAGGTTACTATTATAGTCCCTAAAATAAAACCACTAAAATGCTCATTCTTGGACAAACTGCAGAGTGACGCTGCGGCGCTACCAATAAGCCTAATCTCGACGCTGCGGCGCGGCCAGTGCTGTGACCTGGTCAATGGCGTTGCGGCGTAGCTCGCGCTGTGGCGTGGGTCTTGTGCCTGCAGCCGACGCTGCAGCGCGGCGAACCAGAACTAGAACTGCAATTCGTGAAAAATTGCATAACATGGCCAAAACACCTAATTAATTCATTTTCAAGCATACCCAGACACTGGAATACACATATAACTATTACCCAACCCTTCTGGCATGATTTTAACAAATTTAAACACATAATTACTTGAATAAAATTATATAATTTCACTGTTCTTGATGTTCTTGAAAGTTTTGAAAACAAACATGAAGATTGGCACTACGGGTTCGTTATAGCACTAAATCAGTCCATTCGAAGTTTGTTTTATTCGTTTTAACATACATAATTATATACAAGTGTAAAATTTATGAGACAACATATGATTAACGTATTAAATTTGTGTGTAAGGGTCATATGGCCATATTTCTATACTTTGTAATTTTGAAGAAATAATATACGACATATTTTTATGAAACTAATGTTATGGAACCATACAATATATAGTAAAACATGCTATGATGACATATTATCACATATATTAACATAATCGTTACCCTTTCCAACTACAGAGAATTTAACAAAAACTTGAAAGCCATTTTTATAAAAATGTAAACAACGTGAATTGAAATTGGGTTAAAGAGATTACCTAGAGTGTAGAGTGTAGATTAGTAAAGATGAAACCTTTCTTAAATACTTCTTCAATCCCCCAACTCACAATTTCCCTCAACAAATTCTCAATTTCTCTCTGTGATTTGCTTTGCCAGACTTAGAAAAATAAAAGAAGAAGACGTATATAATTTATAAAAACTGACGCAGTTGTGGTCAGTTAATCCAATTCATGGTTTAGTTGCCCAACTCCCAATAGGGCTCCGTTTGGCTAGCCTTACAAGGTTCATTCCCATTTAATTTGATAAACCTCTTATACTATTGTTTAATAACCTCACACCCAATTACACAATAAATCAAATATCTTATTTAATTTAAATTAAATATAATAATTTCTCATTAATTCACATAGTTACATAAAATTAAATTTCTCATTTATTAATTATGTCAAATTATTAATTCTCTAATTAATTATTAAATTAATTAAAATAACATTATGCTTATTAAATATTTTATTTAATTCAATAAGCTCACATAAGTACATACTTTGAATAACAAAAATTCTTCACATTAATTTAATAAATATAACACATATTATTAAATTAATCTACCATAATTTCATCAATTAATTATTTAATCCAATAATTAAATCATCGAAATTTTTTTATTTAATTCAATAAATATTAAAATTAAATTACAAAATCTCGTTTGTCACAACTGCCATTAAAGGAAGGAAGAAGAGAGAATGGTTGGTCATCCATGGAAAGGAAAGAAGAGAAGAAGGAAGATTTTGAGTAAATGTATAATCCTAAACTAGTTTATACATTTTATTTTGATTATTCTAAATCAAAACTTGAATCTATGTTTCTAAACTCAAAAACCATGGATCTACATATTAATGAGTGTTTTATGTTTAGATCTATCCATATTAGGTGTTGATTTGCTTGGAAATCAAAAGAAAAGCAAAATATTTTTTCTAGTTTAGAAAACCCTAACTTTTATGTACTTTGGATGTCTACTGTTTTTGATCTACACCTTCTTTTTACAATCCGTCAAAGAGAGGTGATAGATGTATAATTTATCTAGAAAATCCAAGTGGTAGCACTAAAAAATGTTGAGTTCACAAGGCGTAGTGGCTGTTTTAGCCAAAACAGTCCCGTTTTTAAAAAAGAAATAAAACTGTTTCAGACCAGTCATTGCCAGGTGCAGTTTCGTAATTTTTCTGACCTTTAAAAATTTCTGAAAAAATTTAGGATGATAATATGATGAGTTATCTTTCAAACCCAAGTAGAATCACTGTAAAAGGAGTTGTAGATTTTTGTATGGACTGTTTTTGGCAAAGTAGGCAAAAGTTGAAAATACCGAAAAACAAACTGTCCAAAAATTTACAGGATCATTTTCGGCCATTTAATTTTTGAAATAGATTCTGGCCTTTTGGGACGTGAAAATATATGATATAAAGTAGCTCTTTTCCAAAAATGAGCTCATTATGACTTAAATCGACCAAGTTATGGACATTTTAATATTTGGGTTTTTCTGATAAAAATCACTGTAACAGGAGTTCTATAACTCCGATGACCATGAAATTTAAACTGGAGGTTCGCGTTAATACGTGTAAGATTATTCCAAGAGTTGGGAATTTCTGGAGTTTAGCATGATAGGGGTAATTTCTTAAGCTACAAATTAAAAACGAATTTTTGAAAAATACTAAAGGGAGTTGAAAAATTACAGAAAAAATTCTCTTTGTGTATGGCCAAATGATAGAAAAATAATAAGTTGATTTGTTATATTCGTGTAGAGGGTATTTCAGCTTACTAAATTGAACAATTCAGGGTGCTAAAATGGAAACTAAAAAGGTTAGGAAGGGAATACAGTTTACTGAATTAAAATTCAGTTTGAATCCAGGTTGATGGATTGAAGGATTAGTGAATCCAAGTTACTGGATTGAAGGATTAATGAATCCAGGCTTGCTAGATTGGAAGTCAGTTGAATCCAGTTTGCTGGATTGGAAAACAGTTTATTGAATTGAAGAATAGTTTGAATCCAGTTTACTGGAATGGTCAATCCAGGTTACTGGATTAGTCAATCCAGGTTGCTAGATTTGTATGTTTGAATAATCCAGAGTATAGTATTAGTATTCTGCTTACTGGATTATAAAGAAGAACTGATAAAAGGAAATATTAAGTGTTAAATCATAATATATATGATAAAGTAATTAAAATATTATCAAATTACAATAATAATAATGATGTTTTAAAGTGTTATCTAATAATTGATTAGGTGGTTAAGTGTTAGCTAATTTGCTGATAAAGTAGTTGTATTATGATGTAAAGTCTGATATGCTGATTGAAAGATAAATCTTAACAATGATAGGTCTTTACAATAAAGAGATTTAAATTAGATTGCATAGCAGTAATCGACGAGCAAGGCAAGTTTTTCTAACTCAAACTTGAGTTATATTTTCAAAGCATGTTAGTGAATAATTATTGTTGATTATTCACCTTTATACTGATTATTAATTCGCACTTAGTGCATATTGCATATGTTCATCAGGTATGAAAGGCTGATTACCTTCATTACCATAAGGTTTAGTTAAATACACATGGTCATTGTTGACCTCCAAACATATTTGATTTAGTCATTCAATTATTGAAACTTGATTCATGTTATTTCACAATTATTACATTGTTGAAAACTTGAAAGCTTATTATTTCTTTTCAATCATGATAAATCTTCAATTGAACTTAAACTTTATGGGTAAAATTGTTACTCACCCTTGCTATATCATGATAAAATTTTCAGATTAAGACGAAAGTTCGGATACAGACAGAGGCAAAGGCAAATTCCAGAATTAGAATATTATGCAGATTGAACTATTAAATTTTTTGACGCAAATGACATTCTAAATCTTTTAAGATATTGAAGGTATATATTAAGTTAAGGTTACAGACCTTGGGGATTATGTGTAAAAAGTTATTGTATAAATAATTTATATTTATATCTTCCGCAACAGTTATAGAAATGATGTATCGTAACATACCATATTCGACGTAAAAGGTACCCGGATTTGGGGGCGTCACAGTTAGAGATTGACTCAACCGAAACCTACATGGTTTCATATGATTCAAGGGCTATGAGTACTTTTTTTAGCGACATGGTGCAATCTGAGATAGATAAAGTTTCCTCATACAACACATCTAAGAAAATATGGGATACTCTAGCAGTAAGACATGACGGTACCTCCTGATAAGTAGGTTTTATACTTACTTATCCAGTATCTATTACTTGAATTAGTTATTTAAACATATGTTTCGTAGTTACTTTGCATGCATTGTGTGTGCATTTCATACATTTTATGTTATTTTGTAGGCTATGACACAACATTGGCATGGGGAAGCAAGGAAAAGCAATTCAAACATCTTTTGGACAAAAATATGCAAGTAAATGCAAGAAGGGAAGATTGGAGGGCTTTTAACACTAAGTTTGATGCATGTTCTTGGTTTGGAACTAGGAATTTATTGTAGATCTACTTCTTAGCTTTCCAGAACATCTTGAATCATCCCAATCGGAGCTCGGATGTGAGAGGTATGGCCTTTTTATCAACAAAGATCAAAGCTCAAAGTTGTCCTGCTTGCAATTTACATAGCAGCTACTTCAAGCCCAATTTTGGCCTTTATCCAATCATTATCTCATAATTCTGAAAGAATAAAAGTTGTAGATCTCGTCTATATCTTCGATTTGATAGGTGGTAGGCCCCGTAAATCCTATCGGATCAAACGTTATGTCTATTTTACAAAAGGACGTCACACTAGAAAATAGAGTGATGCGGGGCACTCCGGGCCATTAGATTCTCTACTACAGTAGCGCGGGGCGTGACCAAATTGGCCTAGGAACAGCGCTGGGCGCGCCGGTCGGCGTGGGGAGAGTTAATTTGGTTGTTATGTTGTCCAATTTGAGCTAGAATATGATTGTTAGTTGCCTAACTTGCTAGAGTTTCCATTAGGACTATAAATACATGATTATAACTTAGATTGAGGGGATTCCATTAGATTAGATTAGGACAAAAAACCTTAGTTCTTATGAGATATGGAGATTGAAGCAACTTGGAAACCATTGAAGATTTAAAGTAAGAGAAAGGATGGAGCATCAAATCTGCAGGTAACAGATTCTATCTTTTTTTTCTTCTTTTATCTTTGTCTTTTAATGGTTATTCAATTGTGGATTCTTAGTTTTAATTCATTAATCATGAACTAAATCTTTTGTTTAAGATTACAATGGATCGTATTACATAGTTTATTTTAGTATGCTTCTCTATTAATTATTGTGATTATTCTTGGATTGTCTATAATGATTTGTGATGAATTATTTAATTGCCTAGCTAACAATTACCGTGATAATTTATATGAACGCGAGAGATGGATTATAGATTTAGATTTGATCATAATAGCATGTGATTGTATTTTCTATATGGCGTTGGAATACACAATTTATGTTTAGGATAGAGATATACTTATACATCGCATGTAATTAGATAAAGAACTTATGCTTAAAATCATTTTTAATTGTAATTCACATAGAGATATAGTGAATTAGTTAATTATGGTGTTCTTTTTAATTCTATCATCTGTGACTTTAAGTTAGTTTGAGTATAATGCATTGAGAGATGATCATATTTACTTATGTGATCTTGATTAACAATTTAGAATAGTGAGCATAATTGATAAGAAGTGTATTAATTTAAGTGAAGCAATAAGTGAAGTTGTGATCTTAAATCTCCATAATCTGATTTTTAATTAGTGGTAATTAGAAATAGTGTAATTAAATAATTTAATTTATAATCTTAAATTGATTGTTTAAATAAAATTAGTTTGATTAAGAGTTAGTATTTGGTAATTTGTATTAATAATTCCTCATTGGAACGATACTCTACTTACACTTTATTACTTGTTGACCATATATACTTGTGTGTTGTGCGTAATTAGATTTTATCCAACAAGTTTTTGGCGCCATTGCCGGGGAATTAGTTTAATAATTTTTGCTAATATTAGCTTCAACCAAATTAGTCTTACTTTAAACAACTTTTCTTTCTTTCTTTTTATTTGTTATTTAATTATGTTCCTATTTTTCTCTATTTTCAAGTACCATGGTTGGATGAAACTATCAATGGTCATACTCAAATATGACTCAGCCAAGGGACACATGGATTGATGAACTCAATAGAATTTCTGCATTATCTGCACAACTTGAAACACTTTCGAGGAAGTTGGACGTTGTTGCAGCCCAACGTAATCGAAGGATAGAAGTTACTTGCAATTATTGTGCAAGCAATCACCCAAGTAATCAATGCACCATCAGTCTTGGGCCGGTACAGTACGGGGGTAACTACCTCAACCAGTATGCATACGCCAATTATCATCAAGCTTGGGGGTATCATCCAGATTCATCATGGAGCTACAATTATGAAGACCAATACTCTGCTCTAAGTCTAACATACACTCAGGAATTCCCATGTCAACTTCCATTGTAAGAAGAAAAGTCAAACTTGGAGGAATTCATGTCGAAGCTCATAACAAACCAAGAGGAAAGGAGGATTAACCAAGAGGAGAGAATGATGAATTAAGAAATATCGAGCAATAATTTTCAGAACCAGATGGAATAACTCATCAATACTTCCATACATGGTTCTCAATACATGGATTCCAAAACTGAGACAGATAATTCAGGGTTGACGAAATTGTTATCCAAGCTCGTAGCATCAAATGAAGAGAGGATGATTAATCAAGAGAGGTCAATTTAAAATCTTCTAAATCAGTTAGATCTAATGTTCAAAGCCTTGAACAACTGTCCTTAAAATAGTTGGTGTTATGACATGGATTTCGAGATTGACGAAGTGCCTGACCCAAAGCTACAGCTGGATGAGCCACTAGATGATGAAATAGAGGAGACAAATGGGGTAAATGAAAACAAGGTTGGTGAAGAACTACATGTGAATACTAACGATGGTGAGCCGATGTTATTAGTTCTCCAAGTGCCTTCCCCACCAAAGATCAAGGATCCAGTTAGATTTGCAAAACCATGCCCGCTTGGTAGTCATGTCATCGGCAAGACTAGTTATAACATGAATGCTAACGCATTGTTAGAGCCTTGGTTGAATAAAAAGAAGAGGGTAGAGAAAGAGACTATTATGTTTGACAAGCCTCAATGCCCCATTCAATTTACATACATAATGGAGAAAACACCTAGCTGCTGGATGTTCATTAATGGGATCCTATCTACAAAAAGCAAGCTGGGTGGGGTTGATTTTAGGCCTATCACTCTGGGGAACCTCCCGGATACTACATTGCTCCTAATGGATGGAGAATTCTTTAACTTTCGTAGGGGAATTGGATAGAGAATTGAAGAAGTCGGGCTGAGACTCTAAAACAAGCGCTTATTGGGAGGCAACCCAAGTTTAAATTTTAATTTTAAGTTTTATTTTTAGTAGTTAATAAATTTGCATTTATTAGGATTTAATAAACTTGCTTCTATTGTGTTTACAAGTTAGTCAAGTCCAATTTAAGTGTGGTGCCCAATTTGTTCTATGTGCCTAGCTTATTCTCCAAACTTAGTGGACAAAGTGGAAGATTGCTATATCTTTAGGGAAGTTCTCTGCTTTTTTTTTTCCTATTTCAGCCATTGAGGACAATGTCTAGTTTAAGTTTGGGGGATTGTTTTTATTGTTTAGGATTGCATATTTAGTATAATCATGTTGATTGCATATAGTTAGTATTATTATTTTAGTTTAGTGTTTATTGCATATGTTAACATGTTATTTAGCTTATCTTTGAAAAAAAAATTATTTTAAATTGTTGCATTTAGTGTAGATAGTTTACATTGCATGAACCCAAGTTTTCGGTTGGTTTGAAATTCTTTTGGCCTATGATGAGATTGGAATAACATAATTTTTAAACAGTTTTGATGACTTAGACCTGGTTGTATTGTCATAACATGATGTAAATCTTTATCTGTTTGAATCTGATGTAATCAGATTGCACTTTAAAGTAACCATTATGATTTGCACAGTGTGAATAGTCACATAATTGTCTTCTAGTGGGAAGTGTGTGTTTTAATGAAAGAGATTTAGTAAACAGTTAGTAATGACTAGGATTACGCAAAAGCTTAAGTTTGGGGGAATTCATTGGGTATGCGTGCTAAAAAATAAATAAAAATCTAGAAAAAGAAAAAAAATATTATATGAATAAATACTTTAGCTAGTTTAGTTATGTGGCCTTTGATACTTGAGTGAGTACACCTGAGGGGATGCCTCTACACCTAGTGCCCTAAAGTTTGACGGTTTGGGAGTCGTTGATTGAAAGCTCGCTAAGGGGTATCACTGAAAAGCCTAAGAGGACTAGACATTGCACAGTCGGGTGTAACCACGGTAATGTTCGAAAATCGCCCTCGTAAGTGAATAAAAGCAGAATAAACCCCTTGTTGACTCTTAGCTTAGTTGTTACATAGTTTTGTTAGAACTTAATTTGTTTGTTGTTTTCCTTGAGTTGAAACTATATTTTCCTAAAAGAAGCATATGTGAAGTATTTGTTCTGTAGCGAGTTTAATGGTTGCTAAGCACACACACACACTGCATCAGTGATGACAAGTTTGGATTTGCAAAATAATATGCAATATGGCCTTGTTCTTGGTTGAATTCTCTGTTTAAAAATTATGTAGTTTCTCTGTGGTAATTCTTGTACATTTCAATCTGACTGATATTTGGATTTGTTAGCATGTTAGATTAGATGACATTTTGTTTAGTTTATTGCATTGCATTATGTTGTGTTACTTGGGGACAAGCAACTGTTTAATTTAGGGGGTATTTGATAAGTAAGTTTTATACCTACTTATCCAATATCTATTACTTGAATTAGTTACTTAAACCTATATTTCGTAGTTACTTTGCATGCATTGTGTGTGCATTTCATATATTTTATGTTATTTTGTAGGCTATGACACAACATTGGCATGAGGAAGCAAGGAAAAGCAATTCAAACATCTTTTAGACTAAAATATGTATGCAAATGCAAGAAAGGAAGATTGGAGGGCTTTTAACACCAAGTTGGATGCATGTTCTTGGTTTGGAACTTAGATTTTATTGTAGATCTACTTCTTAGCTTTCCGGAACATCTTGAATCATCCTAATCGAAGCTCAGATGCAAGAGTTGTGGCCTTTTTATCAACAAAGATCAAAGCTCAAAGTTGTCTTGCTTGCAATTTACATAACAGCTACTTCAAGCCCGATTTCGGTCTTGATCCAATCCGTATTTCTTAATTCTCAAAGAATAAAAGTTGTAGAACTCGTCGATATCTTCGATTTGATAGGTGGCAGGCCCCGTAACTCTTAGCGGATCAAACGTTATGCATGTTTTACCAAATGATGTCGCACCAGAAAATAGAGCGGCGCGAGGTGCGCCGGGCCATCAAATTCTCTGCTACAGTAGCACGGGGCGCGCCCAAATTGGCCTAAGAATAGCGCTGGGCGCGTCGGTCGGCAGGGAGAGAGTTAATTTGGGTGTTATGTTGTCCAATTTGAGCTAGAATAGGATTGTTAGTTGCCTAACTTGCTAGGGTTTCCATTAGGACTATAAATACTTGATTATAACTTGGATTGAGGGGATTCCATTAGATTAGATTAGGACCAAAAACCCTAGTTCTTATGAGATTTGGAGATTGAAGCAACTTGGAGACCATTGAAGATTCAAAGTAGGAGCAATGAGGGAGCATCAAATCTGTAGACAACAGATTCTATCTTTTTCTCTTCTTCTATCTTTTTATTTTAATAGTTATTCAATTGTAGATTCTTAGTTTTAATTCATTAATCATGAACTAAATCTTTTGTTTAAGATTACAATGGATCGTATTTCATAGTTTATTATAGTATGCTTCTCTATTAATTATTGTGATTATTCTTGAATTGTCTATTATGATTTGTGATGAATTGTTTAATTGCCTAGCAAACAATTACCGTGATAATCTATATGAACTCGAGAGATGGATTATAGATTTATATTTGATCATAATAGCATGTGATTGTGTTTTCTGCTTGACGTTTGAATACATAATTTATGTCTAGGATAGATATATACTTATACATCGCATGTAATTAGATAAAGAACTTGTGCTTAAAATCCTTTTTAACTGTAATTCACATAGAGATATAGTGAATTAGTTAATTAGGGTGTTCTTCTTAATTCTATCATATGTGGATTTAAGTTGATTTGAGTATGATGCATTGAGAGATGGTTATATTTTCTTATGTGTTCTTGATTAACAATTCAGAATAGTGAGCATAATTGATAAGAAATGTATTAATTTAAGTGAAGCAATAAGTGAAGTTGTGATCTTAAATCTCTATAATCTGATTTTTAATTAGTGATAATTAGAAATAGTGTAATTAAATAATTTGATTTATAAACTTAAATTGATTGTTTAAATAAAATTAGTTTGATTAAGAGTTAGTATTTGGTAATTTATATTAATAATTTCTGATGGGAACGATATTCTACTTACACTTTATTACTTGTTGACCACGTATACTTGCGTGTTGTGCGTAATTAGATTTTGCCCAACACCTCCAAAGTACGAGAAGTCAAGATAAGCATGCTCATGCATGATTATGAAATGTTCAAACTTGAAATAAAGGAAACCATAAAAATAGCTCAAGCAAGGTTCCTAGTCCTTATAAATTCCTTGAAGCTACTTGATAAATCAATTCCACAAAGTGAGATCAACCGTAAGTTACTTCGGGCTATGTCCAAAAGGTTTGCATCTATAATTACTACTCTTTAAGATTATGTTAGTATTTTTTTTTATGGGCACTTTAACTCTTTTCGATGAATTAGAAGAATTTGAATATCAATTAAAGAGATATGATGATGAGGAGGAAACTCTGTAACAATCCAGAATTTTAATGATAGTTTTTAAATATTTATTGAGTCATATAAATATTTAATGAATGTGTTTATAGTTGAATAAATATTTAATTTGATTTGACTTGATTGGTTAATTATTTGTTAAGTAAATAATTAAGGAATTAAGAAAATTAATTGTTATGAGATAATATTCTAATTTAATTTAATAATTAAGTTAGAGAGTTTATAATGATTAAATGAATTATTATATTTTAATTTGAATTTAAAATTAAAATGATGTGTTAGTTGATTAAATAAAGTTATAATTATAAAAGAAAATTATAATTATGTTGTATTGATTTATGTGGTAAAGTAATTTAATAAATTGTTATTAGAATTAATTAAATTGAATATTAAAATTTAATTGAATAAAGTGTGACAAATAACCTTTCTATAAACGAGTTATTAAAATAAATTAAAGGAGTTTAATTCAGTTTTACCAAACAAGGCTTAATGCATATTAAGTCTTTAATTTAAATATGTTTTACCAAACAATGTGTAAGATTTAATGGGTTATTTTTAGTTAGCTAGCCAAACAAGACTTATGGCTTTTGATTTTCAAATAATATAACTGACATCAGTTATATATGTATTTATATTGTATATTAATATGCATTATAAGTATACGTATATTATATTATCATATATCAGTTTATATTACGTATTAGTAAAAGAGAAAGGAAGAACAAAGAGAAGAAGAGAGAATATAGAGAAGAAGAAGAAGAAGAAGAAGAAGAAGAAGAAGAAGAAGGGAAACCTTGAGAAACAAAAGAAAAGCTTTCATCATCTCCATCTTTTCTCCTAATTCAACCTAGAAAGATATCAAACTAACCCTTAAACTAAATTAAGATGTTTTGTATTTAGTCTTTGTAAAATTAGGTTTATTGTGAATTTATATGCATATATAGTGTTCATATGTTTTCATGTATATGCTTACATGAGATTTTTATAGTTGTTCAAAGGTTTCAATTCACAAAGATATGATGAACATGATGAAATCATGTTCATATTGTTTGAGTATGAAGTTATGTTGAAAATTGTGCTTAAATCTTTGATGTGAGCATGAGTTATGTGTAATATGAGTTATATTATGATATATTATGAGTTATATGGTAGTTCTAGCAATTTGATCCATGCAATTTTGATAAACTAGAGGAATTTTGTTCATAATGATTTTCTGTGAATTAATTTTTGGAAAAAATGGCTTTTGAAACTATCAAATTGATGTTTGGTTATGATTTATTGTTGAAATTGATCATGTATTATGTTAGTATGTTAAGAATATGAGTTATCACAATTAGAATTACTTGAATTGGTTTAAAAACGAATTCACAGCGAAGAATTTCGCTATGAATGTCAAAAGAAGAAGAAATAATAGAAATAGTGAAATTAAAGGTTATAATCTTTGATGTTTATGTTGTTTAGGTAGGTAGAAACGTGTTAGAAACATTAGTTTATGTTTCTGTAAACATATTACACCTTGGGTAGGTTGGTATGATTGTTAGAAAGGAGTTTGTAGGCCTAATTTGGCTTTTCTGTAGTGTTCTGGATCAAAAATTGCAAAAACGCAGAAGGGACCCCCGCCCCGGCGGGCCCCCTAGTACAAAAACCCTCGCCCCGGTGGGGGGTTAGTCTGTCTAGCCAAATTTTGGAAAAAAAAACTGACCGGACATGTTTTACTAAAATGAGCATAACGTTTTCATACGAACTCCGATTGAGGCGATTCAAGATGATCCGGAACGCAGACAAGTAGATCTACAACTTTTATGCTTTAAGTTTTTCAATTTGAGGCCAGGAACAGGGGTCCAAATTGTCATCTTTAGGACTACTGTGTTTTTAGAGGCAATCGGAAGGCGTCGGGCATTCACGTATGCAAGTGTAGTACTCTTGACTATAAAAGATGTTGTTCTAAGTTATAAAACATGAAAGTTAGTAAATATAATGATGTTTAACATTAATAAATAATTTATTAGATAAGTTGTATTAGCATTCTAAGCATACACAAGAGAGACAAATCGGGCGTGTGACGAATGAACGTCGAAACGCCGTGATAAGTGTTAATGAAGTAAAATTAGAGGTTGAATGTATTGTTAACGACCGAAGTCGATAGTTGAATTGTATAAATTTTGGGGTCGTTACAGTTGGTATCAAAGCTGATAGGTTAGAAACCTTAGGTAAGAGTACCTTAGGCTATAACCTTAGAGAAGAGAGGTGAAGATAATGAACGAATAAGCTCAAATAGAGTTTGAATAATAAGAAGTAATTTAAGAAATTTATAAAGAAGAGATTAAAACATGCGTAAAAGGATTCAAAGAAGAATCTCGCAGAGTTATAAGGAATATGAATGTGGGGTTACCCAACTCCAATAATAAGGATGTAAGATGATAATAAATAGACAATGTCTATAAAAAGAGAATGATAAAGAAGTTAAGAATAGAAAGTTATATTTAAGTATGGTATAATTATACTCTTTAATAGTTGATGTATGGTATCTAGACTAAATGATTCCTTTATAGAGCGAAGGTATATACGAACTAGCAACTCGGAACCTAGTTTGTTGGTTGTTTGTGGGAAACCACTCAGCGTACCATATTAAAACGGTTAGAGACTCGATGTGTACCAAGTATAAAAAATGGATACACATGATGAAAATGTGGAACTTGAATGAAATGTTGAGCAATATAAACGAAGTTAAAAATTCTTAAAGGAAGAATTATTATATAAACAAGAAAATTCAAAAAGAATCTTGAAGAGATATAAAGATAAGAAATGGGAGTTACCTAACTCTAATAGCCAAGATAAAGAATAATGATGAATAGACAAAGCCTGTAAGATTAAAAGCAGAAATGAAATCATAAATGATGAAAAAGGAAAGAAAGAGGATCGTAAAACAAAACGATCACTAGTTAAGAAAAGAATTTTAAGGGAGATGATTATAGAATAAGATCACGACGTGATCTTTTAAGTTATAAAAGAAAGATGGTCTGTAATGTTTGAATAATTATAGCTTGATGCTATGAAGATGATGTACTATGAAATAGTACAAGATAAACTCATGAGGAGTTATAGATAATGTGATGCGAGGAATTCGTATCGAGCAAAGAGAAAGTTATAAGTAAGATAGAGTTAGATGGGATTTCAATTGAGGACTCATGTGGTGGCTGAGTTGTACAAACCTTTGTATGGGCGAGGGTTTTGTGCTTGCACTCAGTTTATCACATTGATAATCATTGGAATGTTAGTGTCGCGCTATCAATGTATATGTGGCGAAAATGTGATTCTTTTCTCATGTGTACATTTGATAGTTAGAAACTATTAAAATTAGTTAGATATTATAAGGGTTAGGTGCGAGTTCTTAAAACTAATACATATGGTAAGTTCGTGACTTATAATAATATGGTATGTTTTGAACCCCTCAGCGAATGAACGCCTATGGTCTGACTAGGATAAGTTCTTAAACTCATATTATTGTGGCAAGTTCCTGAACTTTCAATGTGTAGTAAGTTTGATGAACTATACTGGGGGGTATAGGAAGATTGTAAGTTGAAATACAAGAATATTTAGTATCAGAGTACTAGTGGTGCTAGAAATAAAAAGAATTGGTTAAGTAATGAAGTAATAGAGTAAAGATTGAAGTTGATGGATACCTGGATATTCTAAATCTACTAGCAATGCTAGACTTTCAAAATTTATTGACTTCGTGTTGATGTTGCACTTCTATTTCTTGAAAAACATTTGATCAAATGAGGAAACCAATGAGTTTTAAAAACAACACTATTATTCGTATGTCTATGCTAATTGCTTCAGCTAGACAAAAATGATTTGAAATATATCAAAATGTATTTTTTTTATATCATCAATGCATCATGGAACCTGGTGCAGAGATGATAAAAAAACGATGGAGTCATCAATGCATTATTACTTAGTGTTGGATGTGATCTAAGGATCGTCAACCCACTATGGTATGATGTAGTATAACAAAGTCACCAAATGACGGAATCCTCAAATGGACTGTAAATACAGTGCAGTATCATGACGTCATAAAAAGATTTTTTGAGATTTCTTTAAGATATGAGAATATATATATATATATATATATATATATATATATATATATATATATATATATATGTATATGTATATTTCGATTGATGTCCTAATTATTGAAGAAGTCTATGCTATTTGATACAGCTAGACGAATATTGACAAATGTTCATGAAATTCAAGCATTTCTTGAGAAGTTATGCCAAACCAAATTATTTTGGTGCGAATTCAGATGTTGAAAAGCTGAGACGAACAACCTTTTTATAGGGGATTACGCGGAGGCGTTTAGATGTTTGTACACAATACATTGTATGAAGGGTTGATCCCCCTAAGTACGAGGAGTCCCTATAGTCTTATGACTGTTAAAGTTTAAGTTGAAAGAATACTTATAACTATGGACATACACATAGCGTTTAAATATTTGTGCACAATACATCGTACAAATGACTTAACACCCTAAGTATGGGAGTTCCTATAGTCTAATGACTGTTAAGGTTTAAGTTGAAAGAGTACTTATAACCATGGACGTAGTTCAATGTCTTATGACCCCTCAGCATGATTTGGAATCTTTTAAATTCTTGAGTTATTCATACTGCTTCCCAATTATTGAGCAATTGTGGAAGATTCTTGCTATTCTAAAAGGCGAATGTGGTAAGGATGATATTCCTTAGAAAGAAGTAAGCCGTAGAATGCAACACTGAATGATGAATATATTGAATAAGTGAGAAAAGAAACTTTGAATTGAGAAGGAGATGAGTTATCAAAGAATAATGTAAAACTTTTAATAGAAAAATTAATAATTGTAGAAAGATCTTGGTGAAAAGAAGTGTTATAAAAGGCCAATGAATGAATAAAGTATTAACGTAAAATCTATTTTGATAGATTGAATGAATAAAGATTAATAGATAAAATTTCGAGGACGAAATTCTTAGAAGAATGGGTGAATGTAATATCCCATAACGATCTTTAGAAAAGGAAATGAATGTAGTAGGAAATATAAAACCTATATTAAGGTCATGTGTTGAAGTTATTCAACGAAGAGATTTGATGAAAACCTGAGTAAGGTAGGGTTTCGGTGATTCCGAGGATGGAATCCTTATAAGTAGGGAAGAATGTGACGAATAATTTGTTTGAGTTGTGATTCTGGGGACATAATCCTTGTAAGGAGGGAAGGATGTAACAATACAGAATTTTAATGATAGTTTTTAAATATTTATTGAGTTATATAAATATTTAATGGATGTGTTTATTGTTGAATAAATATTTAATTTGATTTGACTTGATTGGTTAATTATTTGTTAAGTAAATAATTAAGGAGTTAACAAAATTAATTGTTATGAGATAATATTCTAATTTAATTTATTAATCAAGTTAGAGAGTTTTATAATGATTAAATGAATTATTATATTTTAATTTGAATTTGTAATTAAAATGATATGTTACTTGATTAAATAAAGTTATAATTATAAAAGAAAATTATAATTATGTTGTATTGATTTATGTGTTAAAGTAATTTAATAAATTGTTATTAGAATTAATTAAATTGAATATTAAAATTTAATTGAATAAAGTGTGACAAATAACATTTCTATAAAGGAGTTATTAAAATAAATTAAAGGAGTTTAATTTAAATATATTTTACCAAACAAGGTGTAAGATTTAATGGATTATTTTTAGTTAGCTAGCCAAACAAGCCTTATGGTTTTTAATTTTCAAATAATATAACTGGCATCAGTTATATATGTATTTATGTTATATATTAATATGCATTATAAGTATACGTATATTATATTATCATATATCAGTTTATATTACGTATTAGTAAAAGAGAAATGAAGAACAAAGAGAAGAAGAGAGAATACAGAGAAGAAGAAGAAGAAGAAGAAGAAGAAGAAGAAGAGAAACCTTAAGAAGAAGAAGAAGAAGAAGAAGAAGAAGAAGAAGAAGAGAAACCTTGAGAAAACAAAAGAAAAGCTTTCATCATCTCCATATTTTCTCCTAATTCAACCTATAAAGGTATCAAACTAACCTTATACTAAATTAAGAAGTTTTGTATTTAGTCTTTGTAAAATTAAGTTTTAATGATTGTGAATTTATATGTATACATGGTGTTCATATGTTTTCATGTATACGCTTACATGAGATTTTTATAGTTGTTCAAAGGTTTCAATTCACAAAGATATGATGAACATGATGAAATCATGTTCACAGTGTTTGAGTATGAAGTTATGTTAAAAATTGTGATTAAATCTTTGATGTGAGCATGAATTATGTGTAATATGGGTTATATTATGATATCTTATGAGTTATATGGTTGTTATAGCAATTCAATCTATGTAATTTTGATAAACAAGAGGAATTTTGTTCATAATGATTTTCTGTGAATTAATTTTTGGAAAAAATGGCTTTTGAAACTATCAAATTGATGTTTGGTTATGATTTATTGTTGAAATTGATCATGTATTATGTTAGTATGTTAAGAATATGAGTTATCACAATTGGAATTACTTGAATTGGTTTAAAAATGAATTCACAGCGAAGAATTTCGCTATGAATGTGAAAAGAAGAAGAAATAATAGAAATAGTGAAATTAAAGGTTATAATCTTTGATGTTTATGTTGTTTAGGTGGGTAGAAATGTGTTAAAAACATTAGTTGATGTTTCTGTAAACATATTATGCCTTGGGTAGGTTGTTATGATTGTTAGAAAGGAGTTTGTAGGCCTAATTTGGCTTTCTGTAGTGTTTTGGATCAAAAATCACAAATACGCAGAAGGGACCCCTGCCCCGGCAGGCCCCCCTAGTACAAAAACCCCCCATCCCGGTGGGAGGGTAGTCTATCTAGCCAAATTTTGGAGAAAAAAATTTGACCGGACATGTTTTACTAAAATGAGCATAATTTTTTCATACGAACTCCGATTGAGGCGATTCAAGATGATCCGGAACGAGGACGAGTAGAACTACACCTTTTATTCTTTAAATTTTTCAATTTGAGGTAGGGAACAGGGGTCCAAATTGTCATCTTTTGGACTATTATGTTTTTAGAGACAATCGGAGGGCGTCGGGCATGCACGTATGCAAGTGTAGTCTCTTGACAATAAAAGATGTTGTTCTAAGTTATAAAAAATGAATGTTAGTAAATATAATGATGTTTAACATTAATAAATAATTTATTAGATAAGTTGTATAAGCATACTAAGCATACACAAGAAAGACAAATCGGGCGTGTGACGAATGAACGTCAAAACGTCGTGATAAGTGTTAATGATGTAAAATTCGAGGTTGAATGTATTTTTAACGACTGAAGTCGATAGTTGAATTGTATAAATTTTGGGGTCATTACAAACTCCTCGAAAGAAAGTCTTAGCTTTTAATGCAGGAAATGAAGAAGAGCTTGATGACGACTCGGATGAAGAAATAGCCATGATGTCAAAAAGACTCAAAGGGTTACTATACAAAAGGAAGAATACTTTCAACTCAAATAAGTTCAAAGGAAAGCAAACCGAAGAGACATGCTTTAAATGCGGACGTCTAGGCTACTTCAAAAAGGATTGTTTTCAATTAAAGAACAAAGGGAAACCAAACTACAAGGAGAATAAAAAGAATAAAGCTTTTATCACTTGGAGCGATGATGAAGAGTCCGAAGTTGAAATTTATGCCAAGGATGAAATAGCTGAAGTATGTTTCATGGGAATTGAAGGTGAATCTAATGAGCTATCTCTATATGATTTTAATCTTCTAAAACAAGAGAATGAAAACTTAAAAGAAAAGAATGCATATTTAAAAGATTTAGTAAATACTTTAATGAGTGAGGTTGATTCCTTAATAGATGAAAAGAAAGAAATTGAGAAAGAAATATCATGTAAAGAAGAAAAGATTTTGATTGCTAAAATGACTATTTAGAAAATTATAACAAAATACTTTTTAACAAGCTAAATTATTTAAATAATGAAGTTGAAAAATTGACAAATGAAATAAAAATAAGAGTTGTATGTCAATGCATTTAGTGATGAATCACATGTCAAAAATATTCCAACTAATGAACTTCAAAAAAAATAAAGCCATTAAAGTTATCTATAGCTAAATTCGTTCAAGGGAAGAAAACTTAGCTATTATGTTAGGTAGACAAAGGATTTAGATATGAAAAGTAAGGAATTGGTTATAATCCAACTTATAGAAAGAAAGATCTAAAAATGCTAAAATCCAAATTATGTTTTAAATTAAATTATTGTTCTCCTTTCACAACCTGTAAAAACTGTGGTGTTAAAGGTCAACCATGGTTATCTTGGAAAACTAATTGATATCTCTTGGAACAATATTTGCTGAAGATTTGATATCTGTTATCACTAATTCACTCTTTCCTAAATATTCAAATTTCTTGAGTGGGTCTGTTAGAAGAAGAAGTCAAAAGTAATAATGAGGAGCAAGTAATAATGAGGAGCAATATATATATATATATATATATATATATATATATATATATATATATATATATATATATATATATATATATATATATATATACTTGAGTTGTATATATTTTATTAACTAGATAAATATATGTGTTTGTTGCATTAGCTATACATGGAGATATTCTCCTAATATTTCTCTAATAGGTATTAATATCAAGTGGTTGGAGATGTTCTGTATGTGATGATGTTGCTTGGGACTCAACGATAATATTAAATCGAGGCTATAAAAGGAATATGCCTAATTCAGTTTCAATTACGAAAAATACACTACACTAAATTGAAGAAGAAAAGTTATTATATTATTTAGTGCGATTAAGTCAGCTGCTGTGCAATTAAGTAATCTCTGATATTTTTCTAGCTTATTTCTGTGAGCTTTAAATTGGTGATATTTCTTACTCTTTGATCATTACATTCATAGTTGAGCCTTGCATTGTTAATTGATTAATTGCTTTGATCATAGTCATTATCTATTGTAATTTGTTTTTGAATAGATGATAGGTAATCAATCAAATTGTGAGGAATGTAAGCACCTTCAGAATGTATGTATGCTCTAAAGTTCATGGTATCCTTTATTAACTTCATTGGATAGGATTGTACCCTTGGAAAGTTCTGGGAGATTACCTTTAGGTTGGAAAAGTTTGATAAGCACCAACCAAGAAAAATTTCATCTCCATTTGAGATCCAACATAGTAGTTCGATCCAGTTTGGCATCTTGAAATCTTTTTAGTAGATCCTCCATAGTTATTGGAATCATTCGGATATGTGCATTTCCATGTTCTATCCATTTCTCAGATACATCTGCATTTTCCTTTTTAAAAGCTTCTAGGATTATTCTCTTTTGAATCCTTCTAGGGGGCAATTCAGTGGATGATTGAGGAGTAACACAGTTTATAGGATCTTCATCTTTTTAGACAAGAATTTCACCTGATTCCAACCCATCCCTCAGCTCTGTTTCTTCACTTATCTTCTTCCTTCCTTTCTTCATCCTCCTTTCTCTTGTAATTAGTTATTCCTCATCTTCGCTTGCTTCTTCTTCAACTGCTTCATCCGACTTTGACTTGCTTCCAGATTCATCATGAGTTTTTATGAATCTACCTTTTTCTTGAGTCTCAGAGATCTGATCTACCATCATATCATCGTGTTTTTGTTCAGGCTCGAGATCACCAGCTGTGATAGCCTCTTCATCCCTCTCACTTTCTGAATTTTCTGGTTCAACATTTTCTTCACTTACTTCATTCTCATTTTCCTCATCGTCAGTTAAGTTGGATTATCTTCCTTTTTCTCCCCCATTCCAGTATATTCATCTTATTCTTTGTTAATATCAATGGACATTAGGTACACCTTCACTACTATTTTATCATATGTTCAATCTTGCACTTTGTCTCCTTTTCATGGGCTTGGAGACAAGTGTTTGTGAGACTACTTCTTGCTTTGAGGTTTCCTCTTTCTGTGAAGTCTTTTCCTTCTTTGAGATCTCTTCCTTTTCTGAAATATCTTCCTTATCTGAGCTTCCTTGTTTAACGACTTGATGGTCCTCAACTTTCTTTGAGGCTTCATCATTAATCCTTGCTCTTTTCCTTGAGAGTGCTACAGAATCATCTGAATCTGATTATTCACTTTTACTTCAATGGCTTTTCTCTTCCCTTTGTTTGATTTTGGAGCTCTTCTACTGATGTTGCCTAACACTTTCAACTTCTTATTTTCCATTGGATTCTTTTGACAAATTTCAAATAATTTTGGTGACATTACCTTATGAACATTTAGTGTGTCCCCTTCATCATCTTCAATTTTACTCTTCAGTTTCTTCTTCAGAATGATGCTTAAGAATCTACCATAGAAAACTTTAGATACAAACTTATCTAGAGATTTTTTCTTCTTAATTTCTTCCAGTAGTTTTGCAATCCAATCAATGAACACAACTCCAAAGTTGATTGTTTGATTCATAAGTATAGCAGTCATGACTTGCATCTGTAAGTAACTGACAGTGTCATGAGCAGAGTCTTTGCACAGAATACACTTTCCCACTATCTCTGCCAGGAATTCCTACTCTTCAGGAAACTCCTTCTTCATAACCTTCAGATTTCAGTTTTTCTTGTACTTCATCATCCTCTTTCCTTTTTCTATATCCACGTCTTCGAGGGTAGTTAAACCACAGAATGAAGATTCTCTGATCAACTCCGTGTAAATTTTAGTATCAACATATAAGCATTCATAGAATTTAGCTTCCTTTACAGCCGATAATATTCTTGAACTTGATTTCGGAGGAATTAAACTTGTTGAACCCAAGTTGAATACCAGATATCCTTCATGATTAGTAGTTTAGCTGACAAAGGTGCTACAACAAAGGACTTAGAGATGATGTAGAGATCCTTTGGTTTCTAAGGTTTTGACGCTTTGAAGAGCTATGGATGATTTAGAGAGATGTGAATGATTTTCAGTTTGGGAAGAGATTTTGTAGAGAAATTTTAGTATTTGAGAAGATTTGACAGAATTAGGGATTTTGGAGGTAATGTTTGAAGAAGGTGAAAAGGTAGACATTTGATTTGAAAGATAAGAGGCAGATTTTGAAATGGTTTATTGTAGTTCCTCTAATATTGTGAAGTGGGACACGTGCCATGTTTTATTTTATGCATATCTCTTCAATAATTTCATCACTTCAGTAGTTACGTAACTGTTTTCAACACCCACTTTCTTTTAGAGGGCATGAGTCTCACTGCCTTAAGATATGACCGTTTTGACTTCCTTGGTCAAAAGTTGACTTGATGACTTAAACTTTCACTCTACGATTTGGCTCGATGATTTAGTAGCTCTTTCTCCTTCATCTTCAATACATTTTTAGCTTATAGAGACTAAGCATTATCAGTCATATTTTCCTTTAATGTGATTTTATTTGGAGATCTGAGGAGAAGATCTTCAATGATGTCAATCAAAAGATTTTAGAACTATTTATACATGCATTTTTATTAAAATTTCTATCTCATTGATGTCAATATTTTGACAGTCAGTGGTTTAGCTTGATCCATTTAAATTTGTTGTTGAATTCAATCATCCAATCTTGAACTTCACCAATAATCATTACTTATTGTACTTCCAGAATGATCACATTGCTCTATTAGATAGATGTTGTTGAACTAAGCATATTTAGTATATTTCTTGCTTTTAAAATAGAGGAAGACATTTTGGCATCCCGTATTCTTTACTTGGCCTTTGAGAACCTCAAGGTTCAGATCTTTGTTGGGATGATTCTTGCTATATTAACTAGATCATTTGAGAAGCTCATGGAGTCTTTCATTTGCCATTAATTGTAATATCTGAGATTTTTTTTATGTAATTTAAGAATTATTAATAAACGAATTTATATGAAACTTTTGGGTGATTTCATTTATTAGATGTATATGTGTTGTACATATATGTGTTATTTCAAGATATGTGATGAGATGTATTTAAATGGTTGGTTTAGTTTTATTTAACTATTTAAATTGATTATGTAAGGAATTATTCTATTTATTACGTGGGATAATATTAAATCATGAACTGGAGTTCGGAGCGAAATCTAGAGATGCGGATTGCGTATTCGAGTTCGGAACGTCGAAATTAGTCAGGATAGACTGTAATCACGAAAAAGTGTCACAGTTGACTTTTTGGTAAAAGTCAACCAGAAAAAGTCAACTACAAATTTCAGAGGCGAATTTGACTAAACGGATAGTCCCATGGCGTCCGGAACGTCGACTTTAGTAAGAATTGATATAAGGTTCGCAACGTTCGGCTACGAAGGGTAAAATGGTCAAAATAATTTATTAATTGATTATTATAATATTTTATTTAAACAAGTCAGCAGCTGGTGGAACCCTTGTGACTCACAATTTGGGACAAGGGAGGGAGTATTCGTATATTGCATAATAACTAAGGTGGGAGTACTTTATTTTATTTCTTAAAACCAAAATCTTTTTATGTTTCTAACTCCCACATTCATTTTCTCTAACTCCCACTTTCTTCCTATTAATTAACTAAATTATTGTATTATTAAGTATTAGGTGTAACTAATAATTTGAATTGAGGGTTATGGGAGTTGGGGGTTATGGGAATCAAAAGGCTCAAGCATATATCCATCAAGTTATACATATATACATATCACTCAAACATTTTTTTTTCTCTTAAGAAAATTCCACCAAGTGAGTAAGCATGGAGAGAAGTTGAGAGTGATAGATAGTGTGGTAGTATTATGGAGATTACATAGCAACTAACAAGCAAGGAAGAGGGATAATCAAATTAACACAAGGGAAATTCATCCAAAAAGGGTAAGCCATGAAACTCTCTTTTTCATGTTCTTGAAGAAAGATAGTGAAAAAAAAACATGTATAGCCATGGTAAATGGTTTATGTTGATTTTGTAAAGCTATCCTAATGTTGGTTTCTGTTATGAGGATGATAAGGAATGAAACTTATGGTTTAAACATGTTGCAATTACATAGAGAATCAAAGATTTCATGTATGTATGCGATATGTTTGATAACATGCCTTTTAGTAGTCAATTTGTTCAAAACATGATGATTTAGTGAGTTGGTTTGTTGTAGCATGTTCATATATGTCGGTAGAAGTGATCTGGACAGTAGGAGTCAAGCCCATGCAGGCTAGAATCAAAATTACAAAATTTTTCAAAGTTGGTAGAATATGAAATCTGTGATTTTTGGGTTTTTCGGAGCCTCATAATCATGGTTTATATGACTCGATTAGCGTATGTAATAATTTTATAAAATAGTATGTAGTATGAACTCTAATCTGGCCCAAATTTCGTTTGAATCGGAGTTGTAATCATCAAGTTATGAAAATCGTAAGCAAGCATGTTCATAATATAAACTGCAGAAAATCTGGAATTTCCAGATTTTTTCCTAGTATAAAACTAGTGCTGGCGCGCTTTTATATGCAGTCGGTTTATGGTCTTAGCATGCTATTTTTATGAATGTTATATTTTTGTAAAATACCTTGCTGTATGAAGTTTATTGTGTCCAAGTATCATGGTCATATCATCTTTAGATTAGCGGGATTAAAATCGCAAAAGTGGCTATAAGAAACGAAATTTTGATGTCTTTCTTGGAACTGTTTGGATCAGTCTGTTTCGGTGGCAATTTCATCCACTGTGTTGTACTTTAAAAATTCTGGAAAAATTTGTAGTATTAATATAAGAAGATATGAAGGTCCTGTAAAAATTTGGGAATTTTTGGCCATACGGTTTGAGAGTTATGGATTTTACGGCTAAGGGCACTTTTTGAGAAAATACCCGAATAACTCTTTGTGTATAAGTCCAAAAATGACGAAATGTTTACTGGAAGTACATGTGTATAACTATAACAGTAGTTAAGCCTGAAAATTTTAGAATTTTTGGAGCTAATGTCGATTTATGAAAAATCGGAGAATATTTGGCTATTATGGACTATTTAAAAATAGTAGATGAATTTTAAAAATTCTGGGAAAATTATGTGTTCAATGTGGGACTATATTCTACAAAATCCCAGAAAAGAAATATTTTTGGGACTGATTTGGTATTTTTTATATTAATGATGCTATATGAATTTAATTGTATATGTGATGTCATAATTATGGAAAATGAGATTTTCCGACTTGAGACCCTTAAGCATAATTTATGCAGATTTTTGGTAGAGTTTTGGTCCGAAAAATGTCACAAATTTATGTTTCCTAGTTTCTTTTATTTAACCATGTGGCCTACTCATAGCAACATGTTAGTTGACCGAATTGTATTTGAATACGTGTGAGTTTTATTTTTTTTATTAAAACAAAAGGGAACCATTACACTTCAAAGTGGTGTTCGAGAACTAAATTACTTAACGTGACACATTTGAATAGGTTACGTGAAGGGCTAGTTGATAGCAGCAATTGTAGAAGACGTAACAAGTAAGTTTCTTACCCTATTTTCATTATGAATTTATTCAACTCTTATTCAGTTGATTGCAGCGAGGGTAAGTTTGGGCTTGTGATTAATTAATCATTCGTGCAAGCTCCTTTATTGTAAAGTTCTATAACTTCAATTGTGATGCGAAACGTTATTGATAATTATTCAGTTCCTATTGCAACTACTATACTTTAAAGTTCGTATTCCGTTAATGAACTATATTCAAGCATGCTTTCTAGCTTTTGTTCCAGCTAGATGTTATTGATGCAAACGTAGTATATTGTTTAAACAATTCAAATTCTTTGAAGCTATTTGATGTTTACCAATCCAAATTGCTTTGGTGAGGTCCCGTATGAATACTAAGATGAACAACTCGGATAACGGGGTAACTAATGTCGGGCATATAGTCTCATTTACGCTTATGCGTTTAAACTTTATACTTGTGCACAATGTAGGGTACGACAAGCTGATCACCTGAAGTACTTGCAGAGACCGTTTACAATCTATTTGATTGTTAAATCGTCTGATGGTTTTTGATGAAACAAAGTAATGTTCAGGGTATCTAACACCCCTTAGTATGCTATAGAGAATTCCAGAACTCTTATCTTGATATTCTAGTTTATCTCTTGATATTTATTTCTACTGTTGAGAAATATTCATACCCATGCTTTTACTTCTGATGTATGTTCTCAAACTACTTTATATACTTGCTGGGCAATTTGTGCTCATTCTTGCTTAAACCTTTCAGTTAAGGCTGATAACGCTGAGGGCTTGGGCAAGGACAAAGGAAAGTCTAAGATGAAATGATGAGAGTTATTTATGTAATAATTATATTTCCGCATATGATGTGATGTAGCGATAAACGCTAAGTTTAAGTTTTAGTTTATTAAAGGTTGTAAAGACTTGGGATTTTATTCTGAATAAGTATGTAATAGTTAATATTATTATTATTATTATTAGAGTTACTTAGATAGATGATGATGTATGTTGTATCGTGAGCACCATGTCCTGTAATCGATGTTACACGGATTTGGGGGCGTCACATTAATCATTTCATCAAAGAGCATAAATGACTTAGAATGAAGTTTCATTCTTAATTATAGCTGATGACACTTCTCAAACTCCTTTGACAGAGGTGCAGATTTTGACATCTTCAGGCATACATTCTAAGGCTGTATCCATGAATTTATTTAGCTCTGACTACACCTTTACTTCCCTAAAGATGGATAACTTGATTTGCTGCCTTATCATTGCCTTGATAGACTTATCTAATAATGACAATAACTTCGTTTATGCACGTAGATCAACTCTAGATAGCATCAAGTAAATCATTTACATTCCTTTCTACATACCTGCACATGTAGATTTTTATATGTGAGTTCATCTTTGTTTAGAAGATGTGTTTGAATTTCATTTCTTAGTTAAGAATTAGTTTTTGAAAAATTCCTTGGATCAACTCAAAGTGTAAGATTTATGTTCGTGAGAAACTACTTTGATACCAATTGTTATTTTCCAAAGGCATAATATAGATCTAGAAGGGGGGGATAATACCCGTGAATTTTATAAATAATATTAGTAATGAAAATAAAGGTGTTCAAAATTAATTGAGTGCATGTATATTTATAAGTGTCTTGAAGGTTAATAATTCAATTTGAATTGAATTGAGTATGAGATGATTGAGAAATATGGTAATGATAATAATAAGCTTGGTTATAACTAATTAAGCTTAAAGTGATAAGCCTTGTGTGATATGATTAATTATTTGATCGAGCTAATTGAGACATGATTTAATAATATGTTGGACTAAGGGATATACCCAAGTCCAATGTAAATAAATTGCAAGTGTTAAAGAAATGTGGCCTAAGTAACTAATTTGGTATATTAATAGTTGTGCCCAATGTGTATAAGTAAATGTGCCTAGCCCAAATTCATATATTATTGGACTAACCCAATGTACATGGATCATATGATTATAAATGTATATGTATATATATAAGATGAGTATATATATATATATATATATATATATATATATATATATATATATATATATATATATATATATATATGTGTGTGTGTGTGTGTGTGTGTGTGTGTGTGTGTGTGTGTGGGTGAATATATATATATATATATATATATATATATATATATATATATATATATATATATATATATATATATATATATATAAGAAGCTTAAGTATGCTAGTTTATTGTACAAAAGGTGGAATAAAAAATGTGACAACCCGAAAAATTGGATTGTTCAGAATTTAAGTTTAAAGAATTAATTATTAATAAAATGAATTTTATTAATAATATTCTATGCTTTTGTGATTATAAAATGGGAGGATGCTGGCTACGAGCTAGACTGAACGAGTAAGAATTTTCAAGACGAAAATAAAATATGTCTGGGGAAAAAAATATTTTCGGGAAAAAAGACAAAATAGGCACTATTCACCTGACGAAACCCTAAGGGTTAAGGTTTGAATAATCTAAGCCTTTTCGAGAGATTAGTATGTCGAAATGACATTCTGTCTAAAAGATTTGACAATAATATGTCGTGAAAAATTAAGTTAGCCGATAAAAGTTTTTCTCGAAAAACGTATAGAAATCGGACAAAATAAAAACGATGAAAAGTATTGTTGTATACTTTTAATTCTTTTTAACTACGTTAGGAGAAAACATGAAGGAAAACGCTTAGCATTAAAAAGTGTTTTTCAATTTTTCAAAGTTCCGAAGAATGCATAAAAGTTAATTTGTAAAAGAAATAAGAAATATCCGAAAATATTTGGATTTCGAGAATCGCAGTTTTTCAAACTGTCGGACGAATTTAGCAAGACGGAACCACGAAGCTTCCAAGAGAAGCTTCGTGAATAGTAAAGATGTTGGTTAAGGAGGTGGGAATAGTAACTTGGGGACAAAATGACTATATTGCCCCTAGCCTTGGTTTTCTATAAAAGGAGAGCCTTAGCCCATTTGTTGGTGATTTGAAAAATCACCAACACTTGAGAGAGAGAGAGAGAGAGAGAGAACTCGGATGAGGAGGGTAAGGAAGAGGAAAAACTAGCCCGATTGCAAACTTTGTCCAACGGAAGAAGATTAAAGAAGAAAGGTAATTCAAAACCTAGTATAATCTAAATTTTCTTTAAGTTTTCTATGTTAATATACATAGCTTAATGAAAATAGAAGTAAGAGATGTTATGAATGATTTTCATATGGTTCTAATAATGAGAAAACGAAGAAATAAGAATTAGAAGTTTAGTTTATAAATTTCTTAAATGCTTTCTTAAGGAAGTATGAATTGCTTAATGAGTTTGAACGATCCGAATGAATCATATGAACGATTCGATGAAATAAGTAAGGAATGGTGTTTTATAACACCAAATTTTAAGAAAAAGTGAAATCGTAATCAAAATATCGATTAAAAATGAAGAACGAGCGAAGAACACGAAGAATATTGTTGCTGGACAAATTTAAAACCATCTAATTAGAATTTGTTGTTGATGGACAAGTTTAAAACCATCGCATATAAGTTAGTTGCTTATTGCTTGGTTAGGAACGATAGAAACGTTCATGAAGAATGGATTGAACTTAGCTATAACGAAGTTATGGCAAAAATTTTGTAAAAGACGAGTGAAAAGTAGAAAGTATGTAAATGAACCCGAATGTATAAGGTTTCATAAGAATGTAAGAAAACATAGAAAATGTGAGTCATGGACTCAAGACGAACGAATTCCAAGTTCGGATGATCGAATTATGGACGAGCGAACGAAGAACGTTAATAACGTAAAACAAACAAATGATGAAATTTAAGCCAATCGATGGGCATGTTAACGGATTCAGAATGAAATTCTATTCGAGGAGAGATAAATTACGTAATGAGAGTAAGAAGATGGATTTGGAATGACCTCGTTCTGAGTTATAACGAATTGAGTTTTTGTACTGGCGTCGCAGCGCCATTTATACCTTAAGAGGTTGTGCCACAGCGTCAGCCCAGGGAGTCAGCTTCTGCTAACCCGCGCTGCAGTGCCGGGTTTTGTACTTAGAGTGGCGCCGCAGCGCCCTTAAGTGAATTTTTCCCTACTGGAAATTTTTATAATCCAGCTTTTTGGATGGTAATTAAGAGGTGAGCATGAATGTATTATTCATGAAGAAAATATCTATAATGATTATTAAAACCTTGAGTTTGACGATAAAACGTCGAATAAAGGTTATAAAACGGCGAACATGAATTACGTAACTGATTTCTGGGGGCCGTATTTGTGTTAAAACGAACATGTGGGATTTCTATGATTGTGATTCCTTAGACGTTGAGTGACGAGAGTGATTTATAATATTTTGATGGTATGACGTCGTAATGAGAGTTAAGTATAAAGCGTATAGACGTTATAAACGCAAAGTTATTACGTTGAACGACCAGTCTTAGCATACCACAAATCTTATGGCTTAGACATTATAAGAGAACGATGAACGTGATGTTCATGTAATAAATCACTAGGAAAGTGATTAAAACCTTAAGTAACGTGAACGCAAAATATAAACGATCCTCGTGAATCGTATTCATGACGAGCGAACGTTCTAAGTATACATTAGTTGTATGACTTAGACGTTGACAAAAGTAGTAAGAAGGATATGAATTATCAAGAAAGCCATAGCGAACGGTCATACGATTAATGAAAGTTCGAGTGTGAGTCGGATAGAGAATGTTTGAATGAAATGTAAGCATTAAACAATTTAGTCGACGTGAGGGTTGAGTATACGTGAATATTAAACGGGCAGAACCTACACACCGTGTATGGTTTGACTGTAATGCAATGGAGACTAATTATTAAACATGTGAACGATGAAGAAACTAAATTAAAGACAATGATGTATAACGTTAATAAATCGAGTTAATGATTATAACTTGGATAACATTCCGAGTCAAATGAACCGAACGTTATAATATATGAATAAGGTAATGTAAAATGCTTAACGATATGAACGCATAGTATTAACTTTGAATGATCGTTCTAGGTCTACAAAAGACTGTGTGACTTAGACGATAAGGAATAAATCCTAAGGTATGTCATTTTGTTGCCAGAAAGCCATAAGGAATGGGAAATCAACTTAACGAACATTATAGCTTTGATAGTTCAGATAGCATACGAATTAAAAAAATTCGTATTAAGTAAAGAAAAAGTTAGAATGTTGTGAAATTTCAATTGGTGTACTCACGTGATAGCTGAGTTGTACGAACTTTTGTTATTGGTAGGAGTTTGTGCTTTAGGGGTAATAACCACTCAGTTTATTACAGTGATAGTCATTAAAATAGTAACGTTGCACTATCAATATGTATATGGCTAGAAGGTGAATCTTTTCTCATGTACATATTTGAAAGGTGGAGAATGATAAGATATGTACAAGTTCTTGAAACTCATACTTATGGAAAGTTTGTGACTCATAGTTATATGCTATGTTTTTGAGCCCTGAGCGTATGGATAGTCCTTGATTTGTTCTTGAATTACATATTGTAAAGATAAGTTTTTGAACACATATGGTTGTGGAAAGTTCCTAAACACATAAAGTGTGGTAAGTTGATGAACTATACTAAGGTATATGAATGTTTAGACTGAAAACAAGTATTTTCAGTATCCTTAGAATTGAAGGTGCTAAAGAAGATTAAGTATTATCGCAAGTAAGACAATGAAGGAAGATAGAGAAAAAAGATATTCCAAGTCATCTAGCTATGCTAGATTTTGAAGTTTATTGAAATCATGCTTTTATGTGCGTTTTGAAAAGGAAAGAATTGGTTCAAATTTTTGTGAACCAATGGATTTTAAAAGAACTATTCTTTATATTTCAATGCTAATTGTATCGGCTAGACAAAAATTGATTTTAAATATCAAAATAAATTTTATATCATCAGTGCATTTGATGCAAAGATGGTAAAAGGATGGAGTTATTAATGTAATTGAACCTAGTGTTGAATGTGATCTTAGGATCAAAACCCGCTATGGTATGATGTATAATGACAAAGTTATAAACTGACGAAGTCCTCAATGTGCTGTGAAACAGTACGGTATCATGACGTCATAAAATGTTTTAAAGTTATGATTAAAAGAATTTAAAGAGTAGTCGATGTTTATTGATTTGACTAGACGAATGTTTCTAGTTGATGTCCAATTTATTGGTATGGTCTAAGCTATTTGATTTGGCTAAGACAAATGGTAAGTCATGTTTAAAAGGAAATCAACCTTTCTTTGAGAAGTTATGCCAAACTAAATTATTTTTGTATGGAATCTGATGATTAAGTCTGATGTGAACACACCCAAAAATGGGGTTATACGATAGGTTGATCACTTATGTATGGAAGAGGTAGTTTACATTCTTGGTGATTGTAAACTGGCCGTGATAGAAGGGTTTACGGTGAATGCTATTAAACTTAGTAAGAGTTCATGGTCCATATGACCCCTCAACAAAGTATAAAATATTTTAAAGGAATTCTTATGTTCTTCGTTATTCATTCTACTTCATGATTCTTGATTGATTGTGGAGAGTCTGTGTGACACCCCCAAATTCGGGTTGCCTGACCCCCGAGTTTGGTGTTCACGATTCATAATATAATACCAATTAACTGTCCATTCATATATAAATAGGATTACATAAGTCATTAACATATATTGTTAATACATAAGTCCCAGGTCCACTAACCTTAACATTACAGAAATACCCCTTTAGATATACAAAAAGGGTTTACAATACAATACAACATAATAATATTGTTCATCATAATTAATTTATAACTATGCCTTTTCCCTTATTCTTCTTAGTAGCACCTTCTGCAACTTCGTCCCTAGCTAAAAAATTTTATTTATAGCAAGGGTGAGCAACAAGTTTGCCCCGCAAGTTAAGACATACAATAAAGGTATAGAAATCAATATCAATTGTTCTAACATTCTCCCCAACAATAATCTGATAATGAAAGAGTGTAACGCTTTCAAGGTTTTCTACGATATTCAATGAATAATCAAAAATTAATTCTACGCAATTACAAAGTGGAATGTTTTCCAGATTTATGCTGAGCGATCATACTAGATCTAGAACTTATTTTCTCGGGTATCTATCAAAGATTTACTTTGATACATGCACAGGAGTATCAGATAACCATAAAGATTAAACCATACCCCTCTGCAAGTACTTAGAGCCGGCCAACTCCTTGTACCCTATATTATGCATAATACTTAACAGCGCGCAATGGTCGAATATACGACCTAAAAATGTTCCCTTTATATAAAAGGTTGTTCTTCTCAGTCTCAGAATCAAGATTTTGATTTAACAACGAAATACTGTGATTTCAAATTCTATCTACTTATCGATCTAGCCGAAACAATTGGCATCGATCTATCAATAACAATTGATTTCTCTTCTCGTATTTATCAAGTTCTAACAAATGTTCGTCTAGCCATAATAATTAGCTAAGACATTTCTCAATATAATTTGACAATAAACATGAATTATCTATACTGTCAATAATAGTTTCTACAGATATAAATATCCAACAACAGTAATTCTACGAATATATATTTTCCAAATCAGTAATTCAATTTGAATTTTAATCATGCACTAACTGCGAATAATCAACAATAAATTCTCTGGACATGGTATAATTATCAATAATTAACCATTAAAATAATTGAATGAATATAACTCAAGGTTGAGTTAGGAAACTTGCCTTTCACGTTGATTACAGCTACACAATATAATTAACTGCGTTCGTAAGACCTATAATCAACAATGTCGGTCTCATAATTAGCACAATCATTTTATAACACGTAACACTGTATTTTACAGTCAAACATTTCTTAGGCACATTACCACATAGCCACATTAGTGTTTATAACCTATATAAACACTTATCCAGTCTAACTATTTCGGTCTGGTTGGACCTCGGTCCATTTTCGGTGTTCTGGTCACCCTATCCGACAATTAACACATTGATTGTCAATTAAACATGGTCTCTAAGCTTTAATATTATTTTAGATAAATCAAATATCGTTTATAATATTTTCCGGAAGCTTTTAATAATTTATAAACAATTATTATAATTTATAATAATTTTTCAAACACTTAAATTATTTTTAAATGATTTAATTATTAAATAATCTTATCATTATTAATATTTAATAATATAAAAATATTAATAACATACTTGTCAAAATATTAAAGTTATTGTTAATAACTTAAAATATTTTTAAATCATCAATATTCCACTTAAATGATTTTAAAGTAATTAAAATCATTTTTAAATCATTACCATTAATATTTAAATATTAATGTAATTATTATCAAAAAATTAAAAGTCATTAATTATAACTTAAAATACTTTTAAAATATTTTTCTCATTTTTAAATAATTTTTAAATCAATAAAACCATTTTTAATTCATTTATTTAATTTAATAAATAAATAATCTAATATCATTAATATTAATTTATTAATGAGAATTCTCCAAAAATATTGAAAATTATATTTTATAATTTAAAATATTTTCTAACACTTTATTCTTATTTAAAATAATTTTTAAATTAATAAAATCATTTTAAACTTATTTATTTAATTTAATAATTAAATAAATCTAATATCATTAATAATAAATTATTAATGAAAATTCTCTAAAATTATCAAAAGTTATATTTTATAACTCAACATATTTTTAAATACATTATTATTATTTAAAATGATTTTTCGTAATAATAAATCATTTTTCTCTAATTTATTTAATAAACTAATTAAATAAATTATATACTTTTAATATTTAAATAATTATAAATATTAAAGAAAAATATTTCAATTGGTCAGAAATTATTTTTCATAATTTAAAATAATTTTTTGGTAATTTTTAGAATTTATTTCTATTTTTAAATAATTTCCAGAATATTCAGAAAATAAAATAATTAAAACCGTCGCTAATAGCCTTTAGCGACATTTGTCTGTTGCCTTTGATGTTCTGGGCTCAAGAACACTGACAAAGTCAGTGTTCAAGGTGCATGGTTTGACCGAATTTTAATCTCATCTAGAAATGTTTCTGGGTCAAGTTTAAACGTTAATCTTGTAGTATATATACACCACTACAACTATTAACCAATAGATAGGTCATGTATCAACACAACAAGAAGATCTGGACTTCCAAATCTACTGTCAGAGAGTTTCTGGGTTTTCCCAGAAACCCAGCAGTTTGGCCGGTCACTTTCTAGCTCATTTTACGTTAGGTTCTGTTCATGTTTCATGTGATTTAAAGGTTCAAAATGGTAGTATACATGACAAGGAATAATGACATATCAAGAAATCAGTCTAAAAACAACAGATTCACTGGTTATGACACGGTCAAACCTTGTCGGAAAAACGTGTTCTTCATTTTTCTGGAAATTCCAGAAAATGACTTTGTGTTCAGATGGGCATCTTTGACCAGCTATTTCGTTCAACTGATTTGTTGTTTAAGAGATTCAGAGATATGTATATATAGTACACATAACCATTCACAAGTATGCTACAACAAAAACATCATAAACAAAAACTACTGACATATCAAGAGGCTTAAAAAATTGTCAGACGCTGTTTCATAGGTTCTGGGCTGCCCAGATTTTGGCCCAGTCAACGTCGGTCAACGGGTTTTGACCTTGAATAAAATGAAATCTAGACGTCTGATGGTTGTACTACCACTTGAAGATTAAAGACAACATACCAGGCTACCAATACAAAACATAATACAAGAAAAATTATAAACGAACAAGAATCTGTGGCGCCTGACATTAGCTTGTCAGACCACAAAATTCGTTCTTGGACAATTTTGAAAAACTTCGATTTTTACCAACTTTGATGCTATGGATCCATCATGGATCATCATAGATCAACTAAAAACATTATATATCACTTATAAAAATACAAAAACAAAAATTTTTCCCAAGCATACAAGATCAAAAGTAAACTAGGGTTTATACCTCTTCTTGCTAGATCTTTAATCTTAATCCTCCTTAGTTATTTTTGTTGTTCTAGTAACTGATATTGGGACTGAATTGTTTAACAAAATCGTAAGTTTGGGAGAGAGAGAGAGTTGATGAGAGCAAATGAGAAATTGGCTTAGTTTTATGAATTTTCTCTCTCCAAAATCTCTTATATATTGCTTGTTGTTGCTTGGATCTGAACAAATTCGGCTGGAAGCTGAGATTGGTGTGTCTCAAAGTCAAATTAGTTGGTGTACAACTAAAGTAGCTAACAATTATACAAGTTACCAATTAAAGAAAATGCAAAAGGGTATTTTAGTCATTTGTAAATTAATTTTAATGGCATTCTTGTCCAATGCACAAACCCTTAGGGTTTAGAGTTTGGGTTAGGGTTTAGGGTTTGAACCCTTTAAGGTATAGGGCTTGAACCCTAGATTTTCAATTTACTTTCCAAAATTTTCGAATTTTGGTTTTCAAAATAGAAAATTAATTTTCCAAAATTATAATTAGGATTCAATAAATATATTAATATTTCCTAATCATAAAATTCAATCGTGCTAATTAGGATTTATATTCCTAATTAAAATTGGTTAAATTAGCAATTAGGGTCAAAATGATCATTAGGGTTTACAACCCACGAATTATGGTTTTAATTAGAAAAATAATTTTTTAAATTATAATTAGGGTTTGTAAAATAGAAATTAAGATAACAAAAATATAATTAGGGTTTTCTAATCATATTTAAGTTTAATACACACAATAGGCTTGCCAATTAGGATTAGGGTTTCCTAATTTATGGTTTAGGATTCCCGAATATAAAATTAGGGTTTTCCGGCGTACAATTAGGATTTTTAACCGTACCATTGATTTTCTAAATCTGAGATTAGGGTTTCTAATCCCTTATTAGGGTTTATTAATTTCAAACCTTATCCAATCAATCATTGATTAATAAATTTCTTCGGTACAAACACGAACTCATTAAAATAATTATTTTAATTATATTTTCTATCGAATCCCTTTCCAGAAATTATGGTTAGGGTTTCTAAAGCTGTTAAGCACAACTCTACTTTAATTTTATTAGTCAATACACAAATTAACTTTCTCGATACACGTATCACCGATACTTGTCACAAAATTAATAATCAATATTAGTATTAAATAAAAAAAATTATTAGCAAATTTTTGGATTATTCGAAATCTCGGGTTATCACATTCACCCCTCCTTAAAAGGATTCCGTCCTCGGAATCACCGCTTTCTTATTCTCTACAATCTTTTAAAGTTGTATCATCAATTCATTTTTATCAACCCAATATTCATTTGTGTCTCAAATTCTAACCTGTGACTTGAATCTTTAAAAGAAAACAGTTCACAGAAATATCTGACTCAATTTACTCGCGTAATTAAATTCCTAAACGAAATCATTACCTGCTGCCACCTCCTGAGTAGCCACAGTGTCCTGTGCCGTCATGTTAATTGTACGGGCTGTTGGTCTTCCTGGCTGTGCAGGTCCTCGAGTTGCCAAAGTTCCGCCACTAGGTACCTTGTTGTTTCTTTCCTTTTCCGCATTCTTCTTCGGACAGTTCCGAACCAAATGATCAGTCGATCCACATCCAAAGCAACCTTGAATTTTCTTCGGACTGGGGCAATTGGGTGACATATGCCCCTCTTGTCTGCAGTTATAGCAAACTCCCTTCTTCTTCAGGCAAACTCTAGCATGATTCTTTCCACAATTCGCACATGGCTCCCTTCCTTTCCTATTATCTTCTGTCTTATTACCCGACTGGGTATTCTCATTCCATTTCCTCTTGTTAGGGTTACTTCCACCACTGCTTCCACCATCATTTATCTTCTTCTTCTTCTTCTCTTGATGAAATCGAGACGCAGCTTCGCTCCCTCCTTCAGTAATTAACTTTCTCCATCAATGCCGCAAACGTATTGATCTGTAATACTGCTACCTTGTTGAATATCCCCGATTTCAGTCCGTTCTCGAATCTTCGCGCCATTCTTGCTTCTGTGTCCACCTGATGAGGTGCAAATCTTGCCAGCTCGTTGAATTTGGCAGCATATTCAGATACCGACATGTTCTCCTGCTTAAGTTCTAAGAATTTAACTTCCATCCTGGATTGCATACTTGGTGAGAAGTAGTTCTCAAAGAACATCTCCTTGAATCTTGTCCACAACACCACCTCTGTACCAGCTCTCGCTTGGTTCGTCTCCCACCAGTAATTAGTTTCTCCCTTCATTAGATAAGTTGCAAAAGTCGTCTTTTGTTCCTCTGCTACTCTGGCGATAACGAATGCTTTCTCCATCTCCTTCACCCAAGTTTGGGCTTCAATAGGATCTGTGGTCCCTTTGAACTCAGGCGGTCCTACAGCTTTAAAGTCCTTGAAGTTAGCCAATCTATCAGCTAGCTGATTCCTCGCTCTTCCTCTTACAGCTGGAGCTCTATTCTCCATAACTTCGGCTATCATATCTGCAAATTTTTGCATCGAGTCAGCATGACCTCCTTCATTATTTACTGACTGCTCTTCTCGTTGGTTTCGATTCTGTCGTCTAGGCGGCATGATCTGATTTAAATAAAAATCTTATATTAATTCTCTTTCTCTACACAAATTCTTAACACAATAAGAATTCAAAAATAATTCTCATATAATTGCATATTTATTCAAATAGCACATAGTACATATAGTACTTAACACATTACTATTCCTTTTTAAATCATATCAGGAGTAACAACACAACTTTACACAAAAAGTTGCTATTCTCCATTCTCACACAGTTATTACCAGTTCGTCAAACTTACCACACTTATGAGTTCAGGAACTTGCCACAATTATATGAGTGTATGAACTTATCCTAGTGAGACCTTTGGCGTCCATTCGCTGAGGGGTTCAAAATATTTTATATAATTATGAGTCATTAACTTACCATAAGTATGAGTTTTAAGAACACACAAATTAATATTAATCTTATATTCATATAGAAAATAAAGATTTCATTCATAAAACATATATATGTACATATGCTTAAACATCGTTCTCGATATTACTATACTTAATATCATAAACTTCTACCCAAAAGATACTATTACATATATCTAAGTTATCTACTGACCACTCCCTTCACCAGTCTTCTTCTTGATGGGACACTTGCTGAATCCGTGACCCGTCTGCCCACATGACAAACACTTCCTCAAATTCGGCTTAGGACAATGCAAAGAAATATGTCCTTCCTGCTTGCAGTTGAAACAGACATTCTTCCACATCATGCATTCTCTCGCGTGAGTCTTTCCACACTTGGTACTGGCTTGCTTCTTCTTCGGGCTTGATTTTTCAGATTTAGGGCTGTCTTTTTCCCTCTTTCTCTTCTTTTTGTCCTTCTTGCTGGTTCCTTCAGATGATCCACCACCTTCAGCCTTCATTCTGTCCACCTGCAACTTCAGCTCGTTCCGTTCTTCAGTCATTTCGCGTAATGCTCGCTCCGTCTTCCACAACTCCTCTAGAAGAAACACTTTACTTCAGAGTTCCTGGACTTCTGCAGATTCGTGATCTCGTTCTCCAACTTTAGTCTTATTCTTTAACTCCACCTTAGCTGGCTCAGACTCTGCCTCCTCATCTCCACTCAGATACATCTCGGGATAATTGTCATGATCGCTCCCAAGATTAACCATTGGTTCATCTTCTCCCACCTTCTCCACTGATTCGCTTTGCGCTGGCACCTCGGCTTCTGATACCGGTGCAACAGCCGCTAGCATCTTCGCACTCTTTTCACCTTCTCCAGACATCCTACAATCAATTTAAATAACTTGATTAGTACTTCACCAGTACAAAATTCTCACACTATGTGTCCACATATCTCACTATTGATGTACTTCGGCAATCCCTCACTTAGAACTCTAAATGAGTTTTCTCTATCTCGTGTATGGTTATAATCCTAGGGTTTTCCCTCACCCCACTTAAAATTTATAACCTACAGCTCTTCTACTAACTGGTGACACCTTGGTCACTACAGCTCTGATACCAACCTGTGACACCCCCAAATCCGGGTTACCTGACCCCCGAGTTTGGTGTTCACGACCCATAATATAATACCAATTAACTACCCATTCATATATAAATAGGATTACATAAGTCATTAACATATATTGTTAATACATAAGTTCCAGGTCCACTAACCTTACAATTACAGAAATACCCCTTTAAATATACAAAAAGGGTTTACAATACAATACAACATAATAATATTGTTCATCATAATTAATTTATAACTATGCCTTTTCCCTTGTTCTTCTTAATAGCACCTTCTGCAACTTCGTCCCTAGCTGAAAAATTTTATTTATAGCAAGAGTGAGCAACAAGTTTGCCCCGCAAGTTAAGACATACAATAAATGTATAGAAATCAATATCAATTGTTCTAACATTCTCCGCAACAATAATCTGATAATGAAAGAGTGTAACGCTTTCAAGGTTTTGTACGATATTCAATGAATAATCAAAAATTAATTCTACGCAATTACAAAGTGGAATGTTTTCCAGATTTATGCTGAACGATCACACTAAATCTAGAACTTATTTTCTCGGGTATCTATCAAAGATTTACTTTGATACATACGCAGGAGTATCAGATAACCATAAAGATTAAATCATACCCCTCTGCAAGTACTTAGAGCCGGCCAACTCCTTGTACCCTATATTATGCATAATACTTAACAGCGCGCAATGGTCGAATATACGACCTAAAAATGTTCCCTTTATATAAAAGGTTGTTCTTCTCAGTCTCAGAATCAAGATTTTGATTTAACAACGAAATACTGTGATTTCAAATTCTATCTACTTATCGATCTAGCCGAAACAATTGGCATCGATCTATCAATAACAATTGATTTCTCTTCTCGTATTTATCAAGTTCTAACAAATGTTCGTCTAGCCATAATAATTAGCTAAGACATTTCTCAATATAATTTGACAATAAACATGAATTATCTATACTGTCAATAATAGTTTCTACAGATATAAATATCCAACAACAGTAATTCTACGAATATATATTTTCCAAATCAGTAATTCAATTTGAATTTTAATCATGCACTAACTGCGAATAATCAACAATAAATTCTCTGGACATGGTATAATTATCAATAATTAACCATTAAAATAATTGAATGAATATAACTCAAGGTTGAGTTAGGAAACTTGCCTTTCACGTTGATTACAGCTACACAATATAATTAACTGCGTTCGTAAGACCTATAATCAACAATGTCGGTCTCATAATTAGCACAATCATTTTATAACACGTAACACTGTATTTTACAGTCAAACATTTCTTAGGCACATTACCACATAGCCACATTAGTGTTTATAACCTATATAAACACTTATCCAGTCTAACTATTTCGGTCTGGTTGGACCTCGGTCCATTTTCGGTGTTCTGGTCACTCTATCCGACAATTAACACATTGATTGTCAATTAAACATGGTCTCTAAGCTTCAATATTATTTTAGATAAATCAAATATCGTTTATAATATTTTCCGGAAGCTTTTAATAATTTATAATAATTTTTCAAACACTTAAATTATTTTTAAATGATTTAATTATTAAATAATCTTATCATTATTAATATTTAATAATATAAAAATATTAATAACATACTTGTCAAAATATTAAAGTTATTGTTAATAACTTAAAATATTTTTAAATCATCAATATTCTACTTAAATAATTTTTAAAGTAATTAAAATCATTTTTAAATCACTACCATTAATATTTAAATATTAATGTAATTATTATCAAAATATTAAAAGTCATTAATTATAACTTAAAATACTTTTAAAATATTTTTCTCATTTTTAAATGATTTTTAAATCAATAAAATCATTTTTAATTCATTTATTTAATTTAATAAATAAATAATCTAATATCATTAATATTAATTTATTAATGAGAATTCTCCAAAAATATTAAAAATTATATTTTATAATTTAAAATATTTTCTAACACTTTATTCTTATTTAAAATAATTTTTAAATTAATAAAATAATTTTTAACTTATTTATTTAATTTAATAATTAAATAAATCTAATATCGTTAATATTAAATTATTAATGAAAATTTTCTAAAATTATCAAAAGTTATATTTTATAACTCAACATATTTTTAAATACATTATTCTTATTTAAAATGATTTTTCGTAATATTAAATCATTTTTCTCTAATTTATTTAATAAACTAATTAAATAAATTAAATACTTTTAATATTTAAATAATTATAAATATTAAAGAAAAATATTCCAATTGGTCAGAAATTATTTTTCATAATTTAAAATAATTTTTAAAATAATTTTTTGGTAATTTTTAGAATTTATTTCTATTTTTAAATAATTTCCGGAATATTCAGAAAATAAAATAATTAAAACCGTCGCTAATAGCCTTTAGCGACACTTGTCTGTTGCCTTTGGTGTTCTTGGCTCAAGAACACTGACAAAGTCAGTGTTCAAGGTGCATGGTTTGACCGAATTTTAATCTCATCTAGAAATGTTTCTGGGTCAAGTTTAAACGTTAATCTTTTAGTATATATACACCACTACAACTATTAACCAACAGATAGGTCATATATCAACACAACAAGAAGATCTGGACTTCCAAATCTACTGTCAGAGAGTTTCTGGGTTTTCCCAGAAACCCAACAGTTTGGCCGGTCACTTTCTAGTTCATTTTACGTTAGGTCCTGTTCATGTTTCATGTGATTTAAATGTTCAAAATGGTAGTATACATGACAAGGAATAATGACATATCAAGAAATCAGTCTAAAAACAACAGATTCACAGGTTATGATACGGTCAAACCTTGTCGAAAAAACATGTTCTTCATTTTTCTGGAAATTCCAGAAAATGACTTTGTGTTCAGATGGGCATCTTTGACCAGCTATTTTTGTCCAACTGATTTGTTGTTTAAGAGATCCAGACAGATGTATATATAGTACACATAACCATTTACAAGTATGCTACAACAAAAACATCATAAACCAAAACTACTGACATATCAAGAGGCTTAAAAACTTGTCAGACGCTGTTTCATAGGTTCTGGGCTGCCCAGATTTTAGCCTAGTCAACGTCAGTCAACGGGTTTTGACCTTGAATAAAATGAAATCTAGACGTCCGATGGTTGTACTACCACTTGAAGATTAAAGACAACATACCAGGCTACCAATACAAAACATAAAACAAGAAAAATCATAAACGAACAAGAATCTGTGGCGCCTGACATTAGCTTGTCAGACTACAAAATTCGTTCTTGGACAGTTTTGAAAAACTTCGATTTTTACCAACTTTGATGCTATGGATCCATCATGGATCATCATAGATCAACTAAAAATATTATATATCACTTATAAAAACACAAAAACAAAAATTTTTCCCAAGCATACAAGATCAAAAGTAAACTAGGGTTTATACCTCTTCTTGCTAGATCTTTGATCTTAATCCTCCTTAGTTGTTTTTGTTGTTCTAGTAACTGATATTGGGACTGAATTGTTTAACAAAATCGTAGGTTTGGGAGAGAGAGAAAGAGTTGATGAGAGCAAATGAGAAATTGGCTTAGTTTTATGAATTTTCTCTCTCCAAAATCTCTTATATATTGCTTGTTGTTGCTTGGATCTGAACAAATTCGGCTGGAAGCTGAGATTGGTGTGTCTCAAAGTCAAATTAGTTGGTGAACAACTAAAGTAGCTAACAATTATACAAGTTACCAATTAAAGAAAATGCAAAAGGGTATTTTAGTCGTTTGTAAATTAATTTTAATAGCATTCTTGTTCAATGCACAAACCCTTAGGGTTTAGAGTTTGGGTTAGGGTTTAGGGTTTAAACCCTTTAGGGTATAGGACTTGAACCCTAGATTTTCAATTTACTTTTCAAAATTTTCGAATTTCGGTTTTCAAAATAGAAAATTAATTTTCCAAAATTATAATTAGGATTCAATAAATATATTAATATTTCCTAATCATAAAATTCAATCTTGCTAATTAGTATTTATATTCCTAATTAAAATTGCTTAAATTAGCAATTAGGGTCAAAATGATCATTAGGGTTTACAACCCACGAATTAGGGTTTTAATTAGAAAAACAATTTTCTAAATTATAATTAGGGTTTGTAAAATAGAAATTAAGATATCAAAAATATAATTAGGATTTTCTAATCATATTTAAGTTTAATACATACAATAGGCTTGCCAATTAGGATTAGGGTTTCCTAATTTAGGGTTTAGGATTCCCGAATATAAAATTAGGGTTTCTCGGCGTACAATTAGGATTTTTAATTGTACCATTGGTTTTCTAAATCTGAGATTAGGGTTTCTAATCCCTTATTAGGGTTTATTAATTTCAAACCTTATCCAATCAATCATTGATTAATAAATTTCTTCTGTACAAACACGAACTCATTAAAATAATTATTTTAATTATATTTTCTATCGAATCTCTTTCCAAAAATTAGGGTTAGGGTTTCTAAAGCTGTTAAGCACAACTCTACTCTAATTTTATTAGTCAATACACAAATTGACTTTCTCGATACACGTATCACCGATACTTGTCACAAAATTAATAATCAATATTAATATTTAAAAAATAATTATTAGCAAATTTTTGGATTATTCAAAATCTCGGGTTATCACAGTCTGGAATGTGGGAAGGATGGCAACTTCTTTGAAGAGAAGTTGAGAAGAAGGGTATGTTGAAATTTTGAGGACAAAATTCTGTGAAGAATGGGTGAAAACATAGTTAGATGTGAGGTTTAACTAATGACGACTATGTCAACAGATGATCCTTAAGAAAGGATGGTTATAAGAAAGAGAAGAGGTAAAATTAAACATTTGTAAAAGGTTGTAAGAATATAGCATCTGGGTATGGGTGTGGTTTTAGAAATTTCAAGGATGAAATTTTTATAATGGGGGAAGAATGTGACAACCCAGAAAATCGGATTGTCCAGGATTTAAGTTTAAAGAATTAGTTATTAATAAAATGAATTTTATTAATAATATTCTGTGCTATGTGTTTATTAATTATCCAAAAGCTAGGATGATTATAAAATGGGAGAATTCTGGCTATGAGCTAGACTGAACCAGTAAAAGTTTTCAAGATAAAAATAAAAATTTTCAGGGAACAAAAAAATTTCTGGGGAAAAAGACAAAATATGCACTATTCACCTGACGAAACCCTAAGGTTTAGTGTTTGAATAACCTAAGCCTTTCCGAGAGATCGGTATATTGAAATTACATTATGTCGAAAGATTTGACGATAATATGTCGTGAAAAGTTAAGTTAGCCGATAAAAGTTTTTCTTGAAAAATGTGCAGAAATCAGACAAAATAAAAACGACGAAAAGTACTATTGTGTACTTTTCATTCATTTAACTACGTCAGGGGAAAACGTGAAGAAAAACGGTTAGCATCAAGAAGTATTTTTCAATTTTTCAAAGTTTCGAAGAATGCATAAAAGTTAATTTGTAAAAGAAAGACGAAATATCCGAATATATTTAGATTCCGAGAATCACAATTTTTTGAACTATCGGACGAATTCTGCAAGATGGAACCATGAAGCTTCCAAGAGAAGCTTCGTGAATAATAAGGAGGTTGGTTAAAGAGGTGGGAATAGTAACTTTGGGGGAGAAATGACTATTTTGTCCCTAACCTTAGTTTTCTATATAAGGAAAGCCTTAGCTCATTTGTCGGTGATTTGAAAAATCACCAACACTTGAGAGAGAGAGAGAAGTTGGATGAGGAGGGAAAGAAAGAGGAAAAGCTAGTCTGAGTGCAAACTTTATCCAACGAAAAAAGATTAAAGAAGAAAGGTAATCTAAAACCTAGTCTAATCTGGTCCGTGTGGCATCCTGGGATCAATCCCCGCCTGCAACAAGTGTGAGGGCCAATTAAAAACTGGTCCGTGTGGCTACGGATTGCACATTTCTGGGTGGAGCCATGTCTTAGGCCTAGCCTGTGCGCAAAGCCTGGTCCGGGGTGGGGAGACTTAGTCCGACTGCAGTTGGGAAACTCCACATTAATTAAAAAAAAACCTAGTCTAATCTAAATTTTCTTTAAGTTTTCTATGTCAATATGCATAGCTTAATGAAAATAGAATTAAAAGATGTTAAGAATGATTTTCATATGGTTGAAATCATGAGAAAACGAAAAAATAAGAATTAGAAGTTTAGTTTATAAACTTCTTTAAAGCTTTCTTAAGGAAGTATGAATTACTTAATGAATTTGAACTATTCGAATGAATCATGAATGATTCGGTGAAATAAGTAAGGAATGGTGTTTTATAACACCAAATTCCAAGAAAAAGTGAAATCGTAATCAAAATATCGATTAAAAATGAAGAACGAACGAAGAACGCGAAGAACACGCGAAGAACACGAAGAACGTTGTTAATGGACAAATTTAAAAACATCTAATTATAACTTTTTGTTGATGGACAAGTTTAAAACTATCGTGTATAAGTTAGTTGCTTATTGCTTAGTTAAGAACGATAGAAACATTCATGAAGAACGGATTGAACTTAGCTATAACGAAGTTGTGGCAAAAATTTCATAAAAGACGAGCAAAAAGTAAAAAAGTATGTAAATGAACTCGAATGTGTAGGGTTTCATAAGAATGTAAGAAAATGCAGAAAATGGAGTCGTGGACTCAAGAACGAACTAATTTCGAGTTCGGATGACCGAATTACGGACGAATGAACGAAGAACGTTAATAACGTAAAACGAATGAATGAAGAAATTTAAGCCAATAAAGGGCATGTTAATGGATTCATAATGAAATTCTATCTAAGGGAAGATGAAGTACGTAATGAGAGTAAGAAGATGGCTTTGGAATGACCTCATTCTGAGTTATAACGAAGAAGTTATGAGATTTCAAAAAGTAGGCATCTCAAACATGTTCAACACTTAGATTTTTTTTTTGAGTTTTAGTATTGGTGCCGCATCGCCGGTTATGACTTAAGAGGCAACACTGCAGCGCCAGCCCAGGGAGTCAGCTAATGCTATCCCGTGCCATAGTGCTGGGTTTTGTATTTAGAGTTGCACCGCAGCGCCCTTAAGGGAATTTATCCCGATCGGAGATTTTTATTATCCAAATTTTTGGATGGTAATTAAGGGGTGAGCATGAATGTATTATTCATGAAGAAAAATATCTAGAATGATGATTAAAACCTTGTGTTTGACGATGAAACGTCGAATAAATGTTATAAAATGGCGAACGCGAATTATGTAACCGATATCCAGGGACCGTATTTGCGTTAAAACGAACGTGTGAGATTGCTATGATTGTGATTCCTTAGACATTGAGTGACGAGAGTTATTTATAACATTTTGATGTTATGATGTCGTAATGAGAATTAAGTATAAAGCGTATAGACGCTCTAAACGTATAGTTATTGCGTTGAACGACCAGTCTTAGCATACCACGAATCGTATGGCTTAGACATTATAAGAGGACGATGAACGTGATGGTCATATAATAAATCACTAGGAAAGTGATTAAAACCTTAAGTAAAGGTTGAATGGGAGTTTAATAGATGAACAATGTAAACACAGAATATGTAAACGATCCTCGTGAATCGTATTCGCGTCGAGCGAACGTTCTAAGTATACATTAGTTGTATGACTTAAACGTTGACGAAAGTAGTAAGAAAGATATGAATTATCAAGAAAGCCGTAACGAACGATCATACGATTAATGAAAGTCCGAGTATGAGTCGGATAGAGAATGTTTGAATGAAATGTAAGCGTTAAACAATTTAGCCGACGTAAGGGTTGAGTGTACGTGAATATTAAATGGGCAGAACCTACACACCGTATATGGTTTGACTGTAAGACAATGCAGACTAATGATTAAACTTGTGAACGATGAAGAAACTGAATTAAAGAAAATGACGTATAACGTTAAGAAATCGAGTTAATGATTATAACTTGGATAACATTCCGAGTCGAATGAACTGAACGTTATAATATATGACTAAGGTAATGTAAAATGCTTAACAATATGAACGCATAGTATTAACTTTGAATGATCGTTCTACGTCTACAAAAGACTGTGCGACTTAGACGATAAGGAATAAATCCTGAGGTATGTCATTTAGTTGCCAAAAAGCCATAAGGAATGGGAAATTAACTTAACAAACATTATAGCTTTGATGGTTCGGATAAGTTAAGTTTAGGTTGTGGTACAATCGTAATCTTTAATGGTTGATATGTGGGAGCTGGGTTAAACAATTCCTTCAGAGAGCGGAGGTATATATGAACTAGCAACCGATCTAACTCGCTGTGAAAGACAGTGTAGAAAAGACAAGAAACTAGTTTATTGGTTGTTTGTGAGAAACCACTCAGAGTACCATATGGAATACTAGTTGAGACTCGATGTGTGCTAAGTCCTAGAAAAGTTATATGAAGAAGCTAAGAATGTAAATCTTCAAAGATGATGATCGTATGAGTTAAGACATCTTCGTATGTCATAACGCCGTAAAACGATAAAGAGGGATGGTTAATTGAACTTAGGTTATAAACACGAATTATAAGGAGTAAAGTTAAGTTTAAACTAATGCGTAAGTCAAGTATATGACTAATTGGTGTGTTTGTTATTTCCTTATGTGTTATATAGAGTTTGTAATGAACAGTTCAGCGTAAACTATAAGTTGTGGTTGTACTTAAAGCAAGTTTCCTAACTTCATTCATGTTTAATATAAATGTTAGTTTCTTAAACTTTCTCATATGTTGAACATGAAAAGTTTTATCTATGTGCAAATATATGATATTTGTATGAGGCCCCGTGCCACAATTTTAACACTTCAGTGTTTGTATGAGTTGAACTGTTCTGTGATTGAACTATTCAATACGAAAATGTTCTATTTATTCATGAACCATTATTGTTAAGTCTATGCTAATGATTCTAGCCAGATAGAATGTGTATGAAAAAGGTAGAAGAACGAAAGTATTGCAAAGTGAATGTGACTAATGTTTTAAAACGATAGGAATCAAAATTTATTCCAATTATTCAAGTTGCTTCATAACCTTTGTTCGGTTATTAAAGTCTTAAAAGAATGTTTAAATTCTTGATGTTGTTTATTCAACTGCTATGACTTGTAAAGCAATTAAATGCTCACTCTTGCTTTAAATAAAAACATTTTCAGCAAACGATGTTAGAAAGAACTTAAGGATTTCGTAAAGATCAAGTTGACCGGTATCGAGACGAAGTGCCATTCAGTATATAAATGAGTGTGAAGATCATGCCAAGACTTATAATGTACAATAGTTTAGTTAAATTATAGAATAGTTTAATAAACTGTTATGTATCCTTGGGGGCGGATGAAAGTTAATCTTATAAGATGAAAATAATAATGTAATTATCATTATTTGTAATGAACGAGGTTATACGGTTTTAGAACCTGGGCTTTGAGGGTGTATGTTGTTATATTTAGCTATATAATGTATGTTTGGAATGAGTTGTATTCGTGGTGTATGGAATCCTGGTGTGGAAATAGACTGGATTTTGGGGCGTCACAAAAAAATTTAACATAGGAGGAATACACCCCCATGACTGACCAAGCCCTTTTCCTTTGGCCAAAATGCTGAATTTTTGCTTTTCTTTTTGCTAACAAGTTAAGTCCATGTGGACTAATCATGATAAAGGAGGAGAATTGGTAAGGGTTGGTGAAACCTTTTCACCATATTCACTTTTGCCTTTGGTTAATGACTAGGTTGTTGGATAATAATTCTCCTATAAATAGGAAGCCCTAAATATGTTTGTGGAAGTTTTGCCACATTATTCATTTGCTAAGTATTGAGAGAGTTAGAGATATTATAAGTGTTAGTGAGTTAGAAAGAGCTAGAGAGAATTAAGAGGAAAAAGAAGAAAGCTTAGGGAAGTCTTTGCTTTTCTAGAGAAGCTTAAGAGGAAGGCTCAAGGTGGAGAGCTACTTGAAGTTCATAGCCAAGAGAAGAAAGCAACTAAGAGGTAGGTTCACCACCTAACTTTATTTTTGTCAAGTTAAGTTAATATATGTTATTCTAGGTAGGAATGTATGCTCGGTAGTGGGAATTTTATGTGTTGTGGGATCATGATGGATGTGAAGTTATAAGGATGGATATTGGAAGGAGATTATATGGTATATATGTCTTGTATGTGATTTTAGAACCAAATGAACAAGAGAAAAGCATGTGAACATGAAACCTAGCTTAGAATACTTGAAATTATGAGTTTTATGTTCAATGAACTAAAATGTGTAAGTTATGTGTATAATTCAAAAATGTTATGTGGAACATTTATGAAATACTAACATAACCCAAGTGGAATCATCGGATTCGGATTTAAACGAACTCGTAGCAGAACTTTTAGTGAGGCATGCTAAAATAAGAACCCTAGCTTAGAAAATCAATAAATTTGATTAATTAAAGATTTTGAAAAGTGATTTAAGAAATCAAATATTGAAGATGTGTAAATTTACAAGTTATTGAAAGTGGTTTGACCTTATTTGGATGTAAAATGAGCAAATTATGAAAGATTGAATCAAAGAGGGTAGAAAATCTAAATGTTGAAAACATTATCAAGAAGTTCTGCTAGAACAGCGCGCTCTGTATCACAAACAAATTAAATCCAATGCGCCCCGCGCTAGGATTGAATCAGAGACTCTGCATGGGTAGCGCAGCCCGCGGTGCCTGTAAGCTTGAACCGGCGCGTCGGGCCCTTTTCACAATTGACCCAAATATGGGTCAAATCGGGTCGGGTCATAGTGAACCGGGTCAAACCGGGCTGGGTCATAGTGAACTGGGTCATAAATGAAACTTTTCCTAAAATAAAATAATAATTAAAATAATATTAAAAGATTATTTTAATTAAAGATGATTAAACAATTAAAGTACTTTTAATGGTGAATTCTTAAATTACAAATTTTTTAATATTAAGGATTTCTTTAAGGAATTCCTAAACTATAATTTAACAATTAAAACTAAAGGTGATTTTAATTGTGGACAATTAAAGTACTATTAAAAGTTAATAATTACACTACTACTACTACTAATACTAATAATAATAATAATAATAATAATAATAATAATAAACAATTAAATACTTTGGAAGATTATTTAATTGTGGTTAAGTGAGACTAAAATAATTAGAATGATATAAAGAGATATCTTGATTCTTAATCCAAAGTAATAACAAATTAAGTGTGGATTAATAAAGTATGAAGAGTAATTAGGAAAATTGCTTAAAGAATAATTAAGTAAATGAAGTAAGGGTACTTTATGAATATAATAAGGACTAAAACCTTAAATGAAAAATTAAGATAACAAAAGATTATCTTATGAAATAAATATGAAAATAAAGAGAGTGATGAATAAAGCAACATTTAATTAAACAATTGTTTTGTGAAGTCTTAGTCACCTAAAGTTAGTGTGTTAAATCGATTAAGATTTATATTTATGGTTTGATAGAGGTTATTTGTTATAATAAACATAGGTCATTCGAAGGATACGAAGTTGAGGTCAGATATAATCAATAACTCATGGAAGTACCTAAACTTGTACTCTTATTGATCGTATGAGTAAATAATTGTTAAAATGATTCTTGTGTTATATAAAATTCTGAAAGTTATTATTCATATTCTGAAGCTTGAGTGTTATGCATAACATAGGGTACTATGGGCTGATCACCTATTGTACTTGTTTATATTGGGTTATCAGTGAAATACTATTAATTCTAGTAGAGTTATTGCTCCATAGTGACTACTCAATGCTAAATACTCTTTAAATCGAAGATGTTGGAACCTTTGAATTCTTTTGACAAAACTTTTGGTCCATAGTGACTCTTTATTTAATTCAATGTACAGATTTGGAATAGTTTAATATGTACTTTGTTTACAATATTCCTACTTCAACTCTTGAGCTATCATTTATTGTTATACCCTTTGAGATTATGAACTTTATATATGTCTGTTCACACTTATTTTTATATCATTTGCTGGGCAAATTTGTTGCTCATTCTTGCTTTCCTTAAATATTTCAGTTAAGACAAAATAGTGTGGGACATCTGGCAAGGATAAAGGGAAAGGCAAGGCTATGGAGTAACTTTGGTCTTCTATATTAGGATTTAATTCTTATGTTGTTTAAGACTTAAGTATGGTTATGTATTAAGTTATATCATGAATTAAGTTTAGTAACATGTTAGAAATGGTTGTGAGACGAGAATATTTATATTTTATCAATGTAAATTATTATATTATTTTGTTGTATGTATTATTAGTTTGTTGTATAAGTTAGATCGTGGAGCACCAGATTCGAGGTACAGGTATCTGAATTTGTGAGCGCCACATGTTGGTATGAAAGCTTTATTTAATAAACCTTAGGAAGGAGAATCCTTAGGCTATAACCTTAAACGAAATTAAGGAATGGAAGGAGATAAAACTCTTGTAGAGTTTTCTTAGAAAGATAGTAGCATTATGAAATATATCTTCATTCCATACAATGAATTTATGTCTTATTGTGAAGTACTAATTGAGTTTATTGTTTAATTGTTTTGTGTTTGTGGTTGTAGGATGCCTTTGATAGGAGAACCTAGTAGGATTATGGAGGAGGAAGCATGTGACATACATGCGGTGTATGAAGTACCTCTAATAGCTGAACCCATTTCAGCAGTAGCCCCAGCTGAATTCGACGATGAGGATGAGGTTGAAGTGGAGTCTGACCCGAAAGAAGAACCTATGGAGTATGAGCTCGTGGAAGATTCTGATGGTGTACCATACGATGGGACCACATTTGAGGATCAGATGCTGGGAGAGTACTCGAACAAAATAATTAAATTAGGAGACATGGTTGAGGAACTAGATATTGAGGCCCATGAGAGTTGGACCAAGATGCAGGAGCTAGAGATGGAGGCCCAGGATAGATAGGCTAAGATGCAAGAGATCGAGGCAAAAATTATAGATTGCAAGGAGGCGGGTATCCAGTTGGGTACTCTTGAACACCATCGATAGGCTAGAAATGTAGAACTGGTAGGTAGGCTAGAGCGAACCTAACAGAGGGAGCTAAGCGAGAGGACTGAGAAGGAGGCCCTGCGAACACAACTAGAGTTAGAGGTGATGGATATGATCCATTTTAAAGAGTTATGGGAGAATGCCAGTGATAGAGCCGATGACTTAGAAGACAAAGTAAGGTGCAAGAGGAGGAAGATGAACAAGATAGGCTATGCATTTCGCATAACGATGGACAGATGGATTGATGGTGTGTACCATTATTCGACGGAGCAAGGATAGACCCGTTACACTATGAGTAGGGATCTGACGGTGAAAGTAGTATGCATACAAGCCAATCATGTATGATGATAAAACATATACTTTGTAAACAATCTTATTCATTTATTAATAAACGTATTTATTTACAAAAGACATTTAATTATTTACATGGTGCTATTTTAATAATATGTGATAAACCCATAATTTTAAACAATGCTTTTAGAATCATGATGATATCATGCTAATGAGATCTAAATTCTTAGATAGCTTAAAAACTAAAATGTTCCCAATAGACGGATTACTAAAAAGGGGATTAGTGAATCCGAATAGATGGGTACATACGTTACTTGCTTATTAGATGAGGATGATTGATCTCATGATCATTTGTGTGGAGATACTAAATCAAGTATGTAGGTGCTTATTAGAGAATAAGTTCACTGAACGTGACTCGCTAAGGAATACCTAATGGAGTTTTACTTGTCTGTCAATATGAATTCCTGTAGTGATAGTAATACAAGTGATCCTCAGACTTGAGATCATCATAGTATCTTATGTATAATGAATTATACTTTGAATTATTCCTTAAGACCCTTAGGGTATATCAAACGGTATGCTTGGGTGTTATACGTTATATATGGAGATAATGAATTATCAATAAAAAAATCTATCGCTTCTAGTAAAAGAAGAGAAATTTGACAACCCGGAAATTTAGATTGTCCAGAATTAAAGTTTAAAGAATTAGTTATTAATAAAATGAATTTTTATTAATACTATTATGTGCTATGTGTTTATTAATCATTCTATACCCTAGAATGATTATAAGTCTAGAGGATTCTGGCTACGAGCTAGACTGAACGAGTAAGAATTTTCAAGACGAAAATAAAATTTTTCCGGGAACAAAAATATTTCTGGGGAAAAAGACGAAATAGTCACTATTCACCCGACAAAACCCTAAGGGTTAGGGTTTGAATAACCTAAGCCTTTTTGAGAGTTCGGTATGTCAAAATGACATTCCATTGAAAGATTTGATGATAATATATCGTGAAAAGTTAAGTAAGCCGATAAAAGTATTTCTCAAAAAACGTGCAGAAATCGAACAAAATAAAAACGACGAAAAGTACTACTATGTACTTTTTATTTGTTTAGCTACGTTAGGGGAAAACGTGAAGAAAAATGCTCAACGCCAAAAAGTGTTTTTTTAGAAATCCAGAGAATACATAAAAGTTAATCAGGAAAGGAAAGACGAAATATCCAAAAATATTTGGATTTCGAGAATCGCAGTTTTTAAAACTGTCAGACGAAACCCGAAAGACGGAACCACGAAGCTTCCAAGGGAAGCTACGAGAATAGTATGGAGGTGTGAATAGAAAGGAGGTGGAATAGTAAGGATAAGTTAAGTAATGACCAAGTAAAGTGCTTATGTTTAAGGGCTAAGTAAACTTAAGGGCTAAGTAGACTTAATGGGTAAGTAAATGTGGAGGCCAAGTAAACTTAAGGGCTTAAGTATTGAATAGTAAGGAGGTTTTGAGGGCGAAATGACTATTTTGCCCCTAACCTTGGTTTTCTATAAATAGAAAGCTTATTTCATTATTTTGGGATTTTGAAAATCCTACACTTTGAGAGAGAGAGAGAGAAAGAGAGTTTGGATGGGAGAAAGAAGTGGAAGAGGAAAAGCTTGCCCGAGTGCACACTTTGTCCAACGGGGGAAGATTAAAGAAGAAAGGTAATCCAAAACCAAGCTTCTAATAGATTTTCTTTAAGTTTTCTATGTTAAAACATATCTTAATGAGAATAAGGAGTAAATGATGTTAGGAATGAATTCATATGGTTGAAATCGTAAGAAACTAAAGAAATAAGAATTAGAAGTTTAATTTATAGATTTCTTAAGGAAGTATAAGATTCGTAAGAATTTTGAGCGATCCGAATGAAGCTTATGAATGAGTAGGTAAAATAAGTAAGGAATGATATTTTATAACATTAAATTCTAATAAAAAGTGAAATCGTAATCCAAAATATCGATTAAAAATGAAGACTGAACGAAGAACACGAAGAACATGCGAAGAACACGAAGAACGTTGTTGATGGACAAATTTAAAACCATTGTAGGATAATTGTTGTTGATGGACAAGTTTAAAACCATCATGTATAAGTTAGTTGCTTATTGCTTGGTTAGGAACAGTAGAAACATTCATGAAGAACGGATTAAACTTAGTTATAACGAAGTTATGATGAAAATTTCGTAAAAGACGAATGAGAATTAGAAAGTTAGTAAATGAACCCGAACATATAGGGTTTCACAAGAAAGTAAGAGAACATTGAAAACATGAGTCGTGGACTCAAGAACGAACGAGTTTCGAGTTCGGATGACCGAATTACGGACGAACGAACGAAGAGCGTTAAAACGTAAAATGAACGAAGGGTGAAGATTAAGCCAATCAAATGGCGCATTAATGGATTTAGAATAAAGTTTTGTCTGAGGGGTGTTGAAGTACATAAGATGAAGAAGAGAATGGCTTTGGAACGACCTCGTTCCGAGTTAGAACGAATGAGTTATGAGATCGTAAAGTACGCGTCTCAAACTTGATTCAAGACTTAGAAAATTTTCTAGGGTTTGTGCTAGGCGCCGCAGCGCCAGCTGAGCCTTGGGGAGACGGTTCCACAACACCAGACAAAGGAAGAGGGTGACGTAGGCTCGCGCTGCAGTGCGAGAGAGAAAGAAAAGAGTGGCGCCGCAGGGCCGGTGCAGTGCAATGCCCAGAAATGAGATTTTTTTTTATTGCTCAATTATTGGGGGATGTGCAAGAAAGAAATTTGAACATGTAGTTCACCTAATGTAACACTTAATCAAGTGTTTTAAACCTTTAGTAAAGGTTGAACGAAAAGATTAAGCGAGATTAAAAGACAAAGAATGTAAACGCGGGTTACGGAATCGATGTCTAGGGACTGTAGTCATGATAAATCGAACGTGTGGGATTGCTATGATGGTAATTCCTTAGACGTTGAGTGACGAAGGTGATGTATAACATTCCGATGTTGTGATGTCATTATGAGAGATAAGTGTAAAGCGTTTAGATGTTATGAACGTAACGTTGTTGCGATGAACGATCGGTCTTAGCATACAACAAACAGTATGGCTTCGACATTAAGAAAGAATAATGAACATGGGGTTCATGGGATGGATAACAATGGAAAGTGACTAAAACCTTGATTAAAGGTTGAATGAAAGATTTAGAGACGAACAACGTAAACGTGGAATACGTAAACGATTCTCGTGAATCGTATTCGCGTTGGACGAACGTTCTAAGTGTACAATGGTTGTATGACTTAGACGTTGACGAAAGTAGTAAGTAAGATATGAATTATCAAGAAACGTAATGGATGGTAATAAGATTAATGAAAGTCGATAGTGATTCAGATGGAGAATGTTAGAATGAAATGTAAGCGTTAAACACTTTAACCGACGTGAAGGTTAAGTGTACGCAAATACTAAATGGATAAAACCTACACTCCGTGTATGGTTTGACTGTAAGGTAATGAAGAATAAAGAAAATGAACTAAAGACAATAACGTATAACGTTAAGAAGCCGAGTTAGTAGTTATAACTTGGATAACATTCCGTGTCGAATGAACCAGACGTGGTGAGATATGAATAAGTTAATATAAAATGTTTAACGCTATAACCTCATAGTATTGACATTGAATGATCGTTTTGAGTATACAAAAGACCGTATGACTTAGACAATAAAGAATGAATCCTGAGGTATAATATTTAGTTGTCAAAAAGCTACAAGGAATAAGAAATTGACTTAACGAACGTTATAGTTTAATGGTTCTGATAAGTTAAGATAAGTTAGGTTGTGGTACAATCGTAACCTTTGATGGTTGACATATGGGAGCTGGGCTAAAAAATTCCTTCAGAGAGCGAAGGTATATACAAAACTGGCAACCGATCTAACTCACTGTTATGGGCAGTGTAGATGAGACGGGAACTTGTTTGTTAGTTGTTTGTGAGAAACCACTCAGAGTACCATATGGAATACTAGCAGAGACGCGATGTGTGCTGAGTCCTAGAGAAGTTATAAGAAGAAGATAAGAATGTAAATCATCAAAGATGATGAACGTTTTGAGTAAGATATCTCTGTATGTCATGAAGCCGTGAACCGGTAATGAAGGTTAGTCGCGTAAGCTTAAATTACAAGAGCGCGAACCTTAAGAAGTAAAGTTAAGTAAACCAATGTGTAAGTCAAGTACATGACTAATTGGTGTACGTGTTATTTCCTTATGTGATACATAGGAATTAGAATGAGCAGTTCAGCGTAAACTATAAGCTGTAGCTATGCGTAAGGTAAGTTTCCTAACTTCATTCATATTCTAAATGAATGTTAGTTTCTTAAACTTCTCATATGTTGAACTTGAGAAGTTCTGTCTATGTGCGAATGTGTGATATTTGTACAAGGTGGTAGAACGTATGAGGCCTTGAGCCACAATTTGAACACTTCGGTGTTTCTTTGAGAAGAACTGTTCTGTGATTGAACTGTTCAATACAAGTATGTTCTGTTTATACATGAACCGTTATTGTTAAGTCTGTGTTAATGATTCTAGCCAGACAGAATGTGTATGAAAAAGGTAGAAGAATGAAAGTAGTGCAAAGAGTATGTGACGAATGTTTTAAAATGATAGGGATCGAGACTATTCCTATTATTCAAACTGCTTTATAACCTTTGTTCGGTTATTGAAGTCTTAAAAGAATGTCTAAATTCTTGAAGTTGTTTGGTCAACTACTATGACTTGCTGGGAAATTGAATGCTCACACTTGCTTTAAATGAAAAACATTTTCAGCGAACGATGTTAGAAAGAACTTAAGGATCCCGTAAAGATCAAGCTGATCGGTATCCAGACGAAGTGTCATTCAGTATGTGAATGTGCGTGAAGAGCAAGCCAAGACTTGTAATGTAGATTAGTTTAATTGAACTATAGATGTAAAGAATAATGTAAGGAATAATGTAATTATCATTATTTGTAATGAAAGGGGTTATAAGGTTTTCAGAATCTGGGATTTGAGACTATATGTTGTTATACTTAACGTATGTTTGGTAAGAAGTGGGACCGTGACGTACGAAATCCGGGTGTGAGAATAGACCAGATTTTGGGGCGTTACAAGAAATGTTATATATGATTCGATAAATGACAACCCAAAAATCATTGGCCAATGTCGAATGAAATTAAAAAGGAGTTTTTAATTTGCATTTATTCGAAGTTGTGCATTTGAGAATTGAAATACCTATAATTAAATAAAATAAGACTTAAAAGTAATTTCATGTCTTATATTTAGTTGGGACATTGTATGGTAAAAGGATTGAATTGTACGGTAACTATTTACTCAAATGCTCTTTTATGATTAATGTTGAAATTTATATTATCTGAAAAGTGGTTAATCGCTAAGGAGACTAATCTTTATTGTAGAATAAATATTATTTATTTAAATAAATTAATAGTTTAATTTATTTATTTAAATGAGATTAGAATTGTTCTAATTAATTTATTCACAACCGGTTTAATATGGAGAACCTAAAGGGTCACACCATAAAAAGAATAATATTTATTTAAGAAGTAAATGTTTAATTTAATCTATGGTGATAGAATAAATTAAGTAGCTTAATATTTATTGTTTAATATTTTAGAAATATTAAATATAAATTAATAAGAGGAGTCTTATTATTATTATTAATATTCTTATTAAGTTAATTCCTAAAGGGGTTTGAGAATTAATTAATATAAGTACTCTTACATATTCTTAATATAATTAGGAGGCTAATTAATTAAAAGAGTTTAATTAATTATTCCTAATAAGATTAGAAAACCTAACAATTAAAAGGGTTTAATTAATTAAATCAAAACCCTATTCTAAATGGTTTAGGAGGATTCCCTACATCTATAAATAAGAAAATATTTTTATGGAGAGATGGTGATTAAAAGTTACGCACTTTATTCCAAGAGTTGGGAGAGTACACCTTTTCTATTTGAGATAAAAAAAACTAGGGTTTAGCCAAACACCCTTCTTCTTGAGTTTTTATTCTTCCGTGGTGGATCACCTCTAGAGACCAAACGCTTGGGTGGCTAACGTTGATCAAAGAAAGGAATCCAATCCCGCGTATTCAAGGTGACCACGAAGGACTAGGAGTTGAACTTGTACCGGAGGAAGCTCGAATCTTCAAGGGTATAATTTTGATCTTCTTTTCTTTCGTTTAATTAATAATTACGTATAAGGATGATCCGGATATATGGTTTGTAAAATTTTAAAATCTCTTTATTACCATGCTTCTGCTACTTTGATTGTGTATACAAATATTACAAACCTAACATTGGCATCAGAGCCAAACCTTTATGCGAGTTATTAATTGTTTAGATATGATATGTGTTTAGAACAATTTTTTTTTTTTGCATAATTATTGGTATAGAATTATGTTTTTGGAGAAAAACTGCATAATTCACGAACTGAAAAACTGATTTTGCAGACAAGCGCTGCAAAGTCGGATTATAGTGTAACCTGGACGCTGTAGCGTCGGTCCAGGTTAAGAATGAGTGATTACAGTATATTCAGGGCGCTGTAGCGCTGGCCTCGGTTTTAAAAAAAACGAGTAACTCGTAGCTGCAGTGCTTGAAGTCAATACATTCAGGGTGTTACAGCGCCGTACCCAGATTTATATAATTTATTATTATTTATTTAATTAATTTCTAATTAAGATAAAATGTTTATTTTAATTAAAAATTGGATTCCATATTTTTCAATTATTATAAATTACAAGTAAAGGAGTTTATTTTAATTTGAAATTGGATTAAAATAAAAATGTTTATTTTAATTTGAATTAGATTTTATGCTAATTAATATTGCCCATTAAATCGATATCAATATATATTGAATGCTTTAGTTATTGATGCATATGGTGATATGTATGATAATAAATGGGATTGATTATGGACTATTGACCAATGTGATTGGATTTTATTTTAGTTGGATGCATGAATGTATGAGTTTTATTAAATAGGGTCTGCGTACCTCATCTTCTCTAATTTTTCCTTGATGTAATCAATTCGGGGTAGAATATATATATATATATATATATATATATATATATATATATATATATATATATATTATGCAACATGCTTCACATGTAAAATAATATGACTCGTATTGTATATATATATATATGTGCATACGCGCTAAACAAGATGAGACAATTAATAACAAACTCCTCAAAGAAATTATATTAAGTTAAAACGTTCAAAGATATTTAGAATATCAAACGTTACCTTCTAGCATGATAAAAGAAATAGAGTATTTAATATTTAATATGAGTTTGTTGTGCACACACAAGGCAAATATTAAATTACCGTTTTGTTGTGCACACACAAGGACTGTAGTTTTCTATTTACTTATATGAAAATGCTGGGTCTGACTTAACTTAAATAATTTAATTTGGATGTGCACACATTTGACCATTATAATTAAAAAGGCAAAATACAAGGAGTTACATGATGATGTAATTGACAAGAGTTGTGTACCTATTTATTTATATATAGTTTGTTGTGCACACATAATACTATATATATTTGAAATGGGATCCTTATTCTCACTAGCGTATCTTTAATTAGATATTGTCGAACTATATAATGAGGGTAATATAGTTTGTAAAAAATAGTGGGAGATATCATTTTAAAATAAGACCTAATTTATTTTGGTAATAAATTAAATGAATGTTTGCTAAAATATTGTCTTTTTACTTGCAGAATTTTGAAAATGTTACACTCACTAATTTCACTACATAACATATTGGATCCTAACAAACTGACTGGAATTACATAGGCTGGTTAAGGAATCTGAGAATTGTTCTCACTGCTGAAAAGATTTCTTATGTCCTAAATTTGTCTGTCCCTGCAAATGTTATAGAAATAGCCTCTGACTAAGAGATTGCTACTTTTAAGAAATGGCATGATGATGCATATGTAGCTCAATGTATCATGCTCGCATCCATGACTAACGAGCTTCAGTGTCAGCATAAAAATATGGATGCTCTTATTATACTGTTGCAACTCCAAAAGTTGTATGGTGAGCAAAGTAGGACTACTAGATATGAGATATCTAAGGAGCTCTTCTGATCTCGGATGATGGAAGGCACTACTGTTGAGACTCATGTCCTAAAAATGATTAATCAGATTGAATGTCTTGGACAACTTGGGTTCGTCATGGATGGGGAGTTAAGTCAAGATTTAGTCTTGCAGTTACTCCCTGAAACCTACTCATAATTTGTTGTGAATTTTCACATGAATAAGTTGGACGTCATCTTGCCTGAGTTACTTAATATGTTGAAAATTGCTGAAGGTCACTTCCCATCCAAGAAGGACCATGTCTTAATTGTTGATTATTCTTCCAAAAAAAAGAAAGAGGCCCAAGGTATCTTCTAAAAAGAAGAAAACCAAGAAGGCTAAGGGAAAGGTAAAAGTGAATGATCAAAAGAAACCTGATCCAGCTGGCAAAGGAATGTGCTTCTATTGCAACAAGTCGGGTCACTAGAAGAGGAACTGCAAGGAGTTTCTTGCAGAACAAAAGTAGAAGAAGCCTGGAGAAACTTTAACTTCCGATAAAGGTTTGTTCATGATTGAAATTAATTTTTTTAATAGTCAATCTTCTACTTGGGTATTGGATACCGACTGTGGTTCTCACATATGTAATATTATGCAGGGACTGATCAGAAGTAGAAAGCTGAATAAGGATGAGATCATCCTACGAGTGGAAAATGGAGCAAAGGTTACTGTATAGTTGTAGGGACTTATTATTTAGCACTGCCTACAGACAAGTCCATTAGTTTAAATAATTATTATTTTGTTCCATCACTTATTAGAAATATTATTTCAATTTCTGTATTAGATATGGATGGTTTTGAAATTATAATAAAGAACAACAATTGTTTTATTTATAATAATAATGTTTTATATGGTGTTGGTAATTTACGAAATGAACTTTACATACTTGACTTACATGAAAATATACTTCAAATTGAACAAACTATTAAAAGGAAAAGAGATGATGTTAAATATACCTTTATGTGGTACTGTAGACTCAGTCATATCAATGAAACAAGATTATCCAAGTTGCATAAAGATGGACTCCTAGAGCTATCAGATTATGAATCATATCTAACTTGTGAATCTTGTCTCATGGTTAAGATAACTAAATATCCTTTTGTGAAAAAGGAGAAAAAAGTGACGGAGTTGTTAGCGTTGGTACACATAGACATATGTGGACCTATGACAACGAATGTACGGGGAGGGTATTCTTATTTTATTACTTTCACTGATGATGATTTAAGATTTAGATATGTGTATTTAATGAAATACAAATCTGAATCGTTTAAAAAGTTTAAAGAATTCAGAAGTGAAGTAGAGAAACAAACAAGAAAAAGTATTAAAGTTCTTCAATCGGATTGAGGTGGTTAATACTTGACCAGTGAGTTTCTCAATTGTCTCAAAGAAAATGGTATAATCTCACAATGGACTCCACCAAGAACACCACAGTTGAATGGTGTATCTAAAAGGAGAAATTGAACATTGTTGGACATGGTTCATTCCATGATGAGTTTTACCGATCTTCCGGTGTCATTATAGGGATATGCCCTAGAAGCAGCTGCATATCTACTAAATAAGGTCGCCTCGAAATCCATTCCTAAGATTCCATATGAAATGTGGACAGGGAGGAAAGCTTGTCTCAACCATGATAAGATTTGGGGATGTCAAGCTTATGTGAAAAAGTTTCAAAATGATAAGCTTGGGACAAGATCTGATAAGCGCACATTTGTGGGATATCCTAAAGAAAGTTTAGGATACTATTTCTATAATCCTACTGAGCAAAAGGTGTTTGTTGCCAAACACGATGCCTTCTTGGAAAATGAGTTTATCCTTGAAGGGGCTAATGGGAGGAAAATAGATCTTGAAGAAATTCAAGAACCACAAACCACTATAGGTCAAATGGATGAACATGTCCAAGTAGAGACACCTTCTGTACAACACCTTATTTGTAAATCTAGAAGAGTACCGAAGATATCTGATAGGTGTGGATTCGTCATAGAGGATGACGATGAGGTACGCATCATGAATGATGATGATCCATTGAATTACGAACATGTTATAAGTAGTAAATACTCAAATAAATGCCTAGAAGTCATGAAATTCGAGATGAACTCCATGTATAAGAACTAAGTATGGACTTTGTTTTCATCACCTGAAGGCATTAAGCCTATTGGGTGTAAATGGGTCTTTAAAAGAAAGACTAGAGCGGACGACAAGGTTGAGAGACCTATAAGGCCCGACTAGTTGTAAAAGGTTTTAAATAAAGACAAGGAGTTGACTATGACGAAACCTTCTCACCAACAGCAATGCTCAAGTCTATTCGGATTTTGCTTGCGATTGCAGCTTACCACGACTACGAAATTGGGCAAATGGATGTGAAAACGACCTTCCTCAATGGGAAACTTGAGGAGGATGTGTATATGACACAACCAGAAGGATTTATTTCAACGGTTAAAAAAAATCAAGTCTATAAGCTACAACGATCCATTTATAGGTTTAAGCAAGCTTCTCGTAGGTGGAACATCCGTTTTGATGTGACAATCAAAGAGTTTGATTTTATCAAAAGTGAGGATGAACCATGAGTGTACAAGAAGGTTAGTGGGAGCTCTATTTCATTCCTTATATTATATGTTAATGATATATTACTGATAGGGAATGATAATCCTATGCTACAATCGATTAAAATTTGGTTATCTAAACACTTCTCCATGAAGAACTTGGGAGAAAAATCCTATATTTTGGGGATAAAGATTTATAGAGATAGATCTAAAAGGATGCTTGGTTTTTCCCAAGGAACATACATTGCCTCGATGCTAAAGAAGTTTAGCATGGAAGATTCCAGAAGAGGTCTCATGCCGATGAGCCATGGAATACATCTCTTCAAGCAATAGGCCCCAAAGATACTTGAGGAGAGAGACCATATGAGTAAGATCCCTTATGCTTCAGCAATAGGATCTATCGTGTATGGGATGATATGTGCTAGACTGGATGTCACTCATGCACTTAGTGTAACAAGTAAATATCAGTCAAATCCAAGAGAAGAGCACTGGAAGGCAGTGAAAAATATCATAAAGTACTTAAGAAGAACTAAGTATGTATTTCTTATCTACGGTGGGTCTGAATTAAAACTAGAGGGCTATACAGACTCTAGTTTTGAAACGGACCAAGATGATAGAAAATCTATTTCGGGGTATGTCTTTACCTTAAACGGTGGCGCAGTGAGTTAGAAAAGTTCGAAATAGCAAATAGTTTCTAATTCAGTGACAGAGGCAGATTCCATAGCTATAAGTGAAGATGCAAAGAAGGCTATTTGGATAAAAAAGTTCATAACCGAACTTGGCATGGATCCTAGCATTAGAGGAGCAATACCTTTACGGTGACAACACCAGAGCTGTTGCGTAGGCTAAGGAACCCAGGTCTTATCAGAAATCTAAACACGTGTGGCGACAGTTTCATTTGATTAGAGAAATTATTGAAAGAGGAGATGTCACCCTGGAGCGTGTAGACACTCAAGACAACATTGCCGATCTATTTACTAAAGATTTAAGACAACAACAGTTCGATCGTCACTTAGAGAAGATGAGTATTGTAATGAACGAGATTTTTATATTTGATTTTTAAATATTAATTGAATTAAATAAATATTTTTGTTAATTTATTTATTGAGTTAAATAGATATTTGATAAAATTGTTGTAGACTAATTTAATTAAATGTGTTATATTAATTAAATTAATGTGGAATAATTTTATAGTTCGAAGTGTGAATTTAATTGGGATAATTAGATTAAATGAGTTATTAAATATTTATAATGTTGTTCTAATTAATTTAATAATTAATTAGAGATTTATTGATTTGTTATAATTAATAAATAAGAATTTTAGTTTTGTGCTAATTTTATTTAATGAGTAATATTAGCCTTAATTTAATTGAATTTAAATCATTGGAAAAAAAGCCTTTTAAAGGATAGCCAAACATGGCCTTGAGAATATGGGATCAGTTAAGGCCATGATGCGCTTAACTGATACCCATGTATATGCCAGTTATTATACGTATATTAAGTTATATTATGTTTATATCAGTTCATTTGTTAAGTCTGAGAATTCTAAGAACAGAGAGAAATTCTAGAGAATTTGATATTGAAGAAGAAGGTTTGGAGAATTAAAGAAGAGTTTCTATCATCCTCTCTAATCTAAACAGAGAAATCAAGGGTAATTTCTTATTCCCAAGCCTTAGTTATGTTTTTGAGTTTCTCCATGAAAATACATTTTTAGTTATCTATAATTGAGTTTTCATGGTTAAATTGTTGAAGAGTTATTTATAATTGTTAATATGCATCTCTAATCTACTATATGATGTTTATAACCAATTTTGGGTGAATTAATCCATGAAATTACGTTTAAAAATGGAGTTTTGATTTTACAAAGAAAAATATATGAATATGGCTTATATGTATAAAAATTTACGCTTAAATTGTATGTTAATCAGTAAATTGATCATAGTTTTTGTTAATGTGTCAATAAATGAAAAGAACGAAATTCGTATGGAATGATTTGGTTGAAAAATGAGTTCATAATAGTTGATTTTGTAAAGGATGTCAAAAATGGAGTTTTTAAAAAAATATTGAATTAATGGGTTTAAATTTGATGGTTTAGGTTGTTTAAGTTGTTAAAATCATGCTATAATTGTTATAATATGTTCCAGTGAAGTTTAGAACTTATTGGTATGCTTAAATTATTTATGAACAAAGAAATTGGAGTTTATTGGCTTTGTTCTGAATTTGTTCACGAACTGCAACAACTCTGTCTGCGCATTGGTGCTGTCGCGCCGTTCCATGGAATAGTTGGAGCGCGGCCGCACCGTGAGTTAAGCTAAAACAGGCACAGCCGCGTCAGTAGATAGTTTGGTCCAGTTTTTAGGTTTTGCTTGTTTAGTCCAAGAAGATGCAATCATAACCTAATCTAATGAACATAGAGGGGTATTAGTCATATTATATGTTGTTAAAACAGATTGTAATCACATGGTAATATCAAGTTTGGTAATCTTAAGATTTGTGATTTAACTAGTTGTTAACAATTGGAACTTGATGTTCATAGGGGTTGAGACGTGATTTGAATGTTAAACCTCATGTTATATGTTAGAGAATTTTCAGATTTTGTTATGTGCTTGATTAACATGGCTAGACCTTAAACTAAAGGTTATAACTTAACTAAAGTGGGAATTAAACCTATAAGGTCGACGTTAGTATAACTGATGTATATTATGATCCTAATGGTATGTGTAGGTGAACGAGAACTGTAATTTTATAGCTTACGCACGAGGCAAGTTCTCTAACCCTAAACTTTATTTGAGAAAGTTTCATTACCCTACCTTGATTACAATTATGCGAGTTCCATAACTCTAATCTTTTATTGAGCAAGTTCTTAAACCTTATTCTCATTGAGCATCTTCATACTAATGTTTCTAGCTATTCAAAGCTTAATTTATTCAAGCTCATGATTCCAAATGAGATATTCTAATTTTTTTGAAGTAATATTTTGGCTATACAATGCTTATTCAATTATATATAGTTGAGATTCAATCTTTAATTTAAATATTGTTTACATTATTGCATTGAACCCTAGAATGACTAGTGATCCCTTATTGATTCAACAAGTCCACAGTTGATGAGTGTTCTAAATTCTAGAACTATTATTGAAGTTTATCTAAACAAAACTTTCTTTGGTGCGGACTCTTACATTAAAATTGAGATAAACAACCCTATTATAAGGGATTATATTATGCGATAGCGTTAAGATGTTTATGCACAATACATGTTACGAAGCGCTGATCCCCTTATATGCGAGAAGTAAGTTCCATATATTCTTATGACTGTTAAAGGTATAAAGTAGAAATACTTGACAACCTAGGATATAGTGCATGGTCTTGTGACCCTCAGACGTACTTTTGATCTTGTTTCTAATCTTGATTCAAAAGTCAAGCTTTCTATTATTCAAAACTCATTGATTACTCTCATATTATTATTGTTATTGTTATACTTGTGGGTAATTGTTTGCTCACCCATGTATATAAAATATTGTAGCTAAAGTCGAAAAAGTTCACGAGCCATCCACTAGTAAGGGCAAAGGCAAGATGAACAAGTGATGAAGACTTGTCTAATTTGTTTTAAAATGTTTATGTATAAGACTGATTTAATTATGTTATATTTCTGCATTTGATGTATTAAGGTTAGATAACCTGGGATTATTTGTTTTAAGATGTTGTAACCCTTTATCGGGGGGATTTTTATTTAAGTTGAGTCTTATTTATATCCTTAGTTATGGGTAGTTAGATATGATTTATTTGAACAGTGAACACCAAATCCTGTGGGAATGAAGTACCCAAATTTAGGGGTGTTACAGGTTGGTATCAAAGCTGTAGGTTATGAACCTTAGGTGGAGAAAACCTTAGGAAGTAGCCTTATAGAGGATCAAGAACATAGTGGTGATAAACTTTTATTGAGTTCTAAGAAATGAATTAAGGAATTCATTGAAGATAATAAAAGATTTTATGTGCTTATGTTTTAACAACCTATGTGCCGCAAGTAGTACCGAGTTGTAACTAAAACTTCAAAACTTTGTTGTCAGGATGTCTGATATTGGTGGATCCAGTCAGCCTAGGGAGGATGAGCCCCAAGTAGATAGAGAGGAGGAGCCCCGGGACATTTATACTGTCTGGGAGCAGTTGGTACAGAGAGAGCCAGCTCCATTGATCATTATTATTGATTAGGAGCATGAGCCTGAGTTTGAGTAGGAGGAATTATAGGAAGAGGAAGAGGAAGAGGAAGAAGAGGATCCTGAAGAGTTCCCACCGAACTCTATTGTAGCTGGGAAGTATGATGAGATATATGACCGTAACATAGAGTTATAGGATAGGGTTAGGGAGTTGGCAGAGCTGGCAGATGAACGTCAGACTGTTATAGATCAGAAAGATGATAAAATCCAAGATCTGGATGAACGTCTTGGGAACGTGGAGTGGAAACTAGTTCAGGCAGAGAGTCAGAAGGAATAACTATTTGTTGAGATTGAGAAGATGAAGGGATATATGAGAGAAGAGTCTGCTAAGCGGGCGAGAGCTAAAGATGCTTGGATGAAGGCTTCACAACGCATAGATTATGCTGAAGATAAGGTTCAGGCAAAGAAGGCTAGGATTAATTAGATGTACTACGCCTTCCATTCAGCGATTGTTAGGGCCCAGAACCGAGTCTTTTACTATCCAAAGCAGTTTGAAGATTTACCATGGTACATGTTGGACCGTAGGACGACGTTTCTTGTTATGGAGGAAGAGCGCATAGAAGCTGCGCGATGTCTTAATCTTCATAGATCGTGACAAGTAGAGTAATATATTATGAGAATTATTATTAGAGTTAGTAGATGTAAATCTTTAATGTTGATATAAATAATGGGATAAAATGATAATGTAAAACCTTATCAGTTCAGGAAAGTTGATGTAAATAGCAGTGATGCTATCTTTACTATGTTTAGAAACTATGAATGAATAAAATACTAGAGTTTATCGAAGATGTTATGTGCTAATTATTTATCTTAAAATGTTTAAGTTAATTTTTAAATACTTAAGAAATTGAGTAATGATCTAATAAGCGTATATCTTAAATAGAAAATGCCACCAAGAAAACGTCAAACACGTCAGCAAGCTCAAGAGGGATGTACTAATAATAACAACAATGAGGCCAATGCTAATCCAGTTAAGCAGCTGGTAAACCTGTTAGTTGGAGCCCTTGCGAATCAATTACAAGCTCAAGCTACCTCGTTTAAGGATATCAAAGCAGTAGGACCACCAAAAATTAGGGATCCATGAATCCGGTAGAAGCTTAAACCTGGATTATGGAGATGGAGAAGGTTTTTGACGTTGCGAGGGTCAATGATGATCGAAAAATTGCCTTCGCAACATTCATGCTGAAATCGGAGGCCATCTACTAGTGGCAGGCAAATAAGGTTCGAGGGGGACTGGGTATAATTACATGGGAAAGGTTTAAAGAAATGTTTTTCGAGATGTACTTCCCGACGAGGTCTCGGAATTAGATGGAGGTTCAATTCTTGGAGCTGAAGCAAGGTAACATGTCGTTACCTGAATATGCTATGATATTCAATGAGCTGGCGAGGTTTGCGCCGTACCAAGTTAACATAGATAAGCGAAAGGCGAGGAACTTTGAGCAGGGATTGAAGCCCTGGTTGTACAACAAGGTTTCGATGTTCCAGTTGAACACATTTGTAGCAGTTTTAGAAAAGACAATCATCGTAGAAGGTGGAAGCGATGCTTTGACATAATATAACCAGGAACAGAAGAAGAAGAAGAAGAATACAAATAAGAACCACATGGCTAGTGGTAGAAATAGTGGTGGAAATAATTAGAAGAGGAAGTGGAATGAAAACTTAAGTGCTGGAAGCCAGTAGGGAAATCAGTAGAAGAAGTTTGAAGCTTGTGTTACCTGCCAAAGGAATCATGTGGGAATATGTATGAAGGGGAAGAGGGTCTTCTACAACTGTGGTCAGGAGGGCCACATTGCGCCTAATTTCCCTAATCCTAAGAAGGGTACTTGTTTCACTTGTGGGTAAAGGGATCATCTGACTAGAGATTATCCCAAGAAGGCAGTAGGTGGAGCAGGAGCAGGTAGAGCATGAGCAGGTGGAAGTAGGGGAAACAACGGTGGTAGCACCTTGACCATCACCGGATCAACAACATTAAACCAACCCACTGCCAAAACTTTAAACATAACAATGCAGGATGCTATGCAGCCATGGGATATGGTGTCAGGTATCATTCCGATCAATAGTATTAATGCTTACGTATTATTTGATTCGGGTGCTACTTGTTCATTTATATCCGATGATTTTGCTAAGAATTTGAATTTGCCTAAAGAGGAATTAGTTTACCCTTTGAACATAGAAATTGTGAATAGGGAAGTAATTCCTGTTAGGTTTGTACACAAGAATTGTAGGGTGGATATTAAGGGCCACGAGATGATGGTAGATTTAATTACGATTAAACTTGGGGAATTTGACGTCATTTTGGGAATGGATTGGTTATTCAATTATGGGGTGATAATTGATTTCCAAAAGAAGTGTGTTAACCTTATGACCCCGTCAAAGGTAGTATTTTATGGTAGCAAGTTGCCTAGACAAAGCGAGTTAGCTAACGATGATGCGAGCCAGGAAGTTATTGAGACAAGGTTGTGTAGGGTATTTAGCTTACATAGTTGATACTCGAAAAGAGAGTGCAAAATTAGAAGAGATACATGTTGTTAGAGACTTCGTAAACATATTTTCAGATGATTTGCCAAGACTTCCGCCAGATAGGGAAGTGGAATTTGTAATCGATTTAGTGCTCAGAATTGCCCCAATATCGAAGGCCCCATACCATATGTCTCCGATAGAAATGATGGAATTAATGGTGCAATTGCAAGAACTTTTGGACAATAAGTATATTCAGTCGAGCGTATTGCTGTGGGGAGCATCGATGTTGTTTATTAAGAAAAAGGACAGATTGATGCAGCTTTGCATTGAGTATAAAGAGTTGAACAAGGTCACAATTAAGAATAAGTATCCATTGCCAAGGATTGATGACTTATTTGATTAGTTGAAGGGAGCTAGGTATTTCTCGAAGATAGACTTGAGAAGTTGGTATCATCAATTGAAGGTGAGGAAGCCAAAGACAACGTTCAGGACTCGTTATGGTCAGTACGAGTTTCTGGTGATGTCATTTGGTCTAACAAATGCTCCTGTAACGTTTATGGACCTAATGAACAAGGTGTTTAAGCCATTCTTAGATAAATTCGTAGTGGTGTTCATCGCTAATATTTTGGTGTATTCCAAAACTAAGGAGGAGCACGTGGAACATCTGAAAGTAACATTGGAGGCGTTAAGAAAAGAGAAGTTGTACGCTATGTTTCAAAATGTGAATTCTGGTTAGAGCGGGAGCAATCTCTTGGGCATGTGATTAACAAGGATGAAATTTCGGTAGATCCATCGAAGGTTAAAGCTGTGATAAACTGGGATCAGCCAAAGACACCGTTGGAAGTAATGAGTTTCCTAGGACTAGCTGGTTAGTACTGAAGATTCATTTAGAATTTTTCCAAAATCGTGACTCCGTTGACGAAATTGACTAGAAAAGCGGTGAAGTTTGTTTGGATGGAGAAGTGTGAGGAAAGTTTTTAAGAGTTGAAGAAGAGGTTGAGTACGGCACTTGTGTTGTCTCTTCCTGACAGGACAGGAAATTTTGTGATGTATAGTGATGCTTCGCATAAGGGACTAGGCTATGTGCTTATGAAGAACGACAAGGTCATTACGTATGCATCACGACAATTGAAAGACTACGAGAAGGGGTATCTGACTCACAATTTGGAATTGGTTGCAGTAGTGTTTGCTTTGAAGATATGGAGACACTATCTTTACTGGAAAAAATGTGAGATATATACAGACCATAAGAGTTTGAAATATATTTTTACATAAAAGGATCTGAACATACGTCATAGGAGATGGTTGGAATTGATAAAAGATTACAATCGTGAGATATTAAACCATCCGGGTAAAGCTAATGTGGTTATCGATGCCTTAAGCAGAAAGGGTCGGGAGAAATTAATGTCGTTAACTGCTCAGGAGCAGTTGGTAAATGAAATGACTAAGTTGGAGTTAAAAGTTAAAAATTCGAAGGAGTCGGATGAAAAACTGTTTCAAATAGGAACCGACCCAACTTTGGTGGATAAGATGAAGGAAGCACAACTTCATGATGAGGAGTGTCAGAAAATTAGAAAAAGAGTAACTGAAGGGGAAGACAAAAAATTCAAAGTCGATACTGAGGGATTGCTGTGATTTGAGGGGAGAATCTGGGTTCTGCCAGTACCGGAAGTAAAGGAGAAAATTTTGGGCGTACGAAGATGTACTAGGATCTCCGACAACATTTCTGAAAGTAGTATGCACAAAAGCCAATCATGTTGATGATAAAGCATATACTTTGTAACAAACTTATTCATTTATTAATAAAAGTATTCATTTACTAAAGGCTTTAATTTATCTACATGGTGTTGTTTTAATAATATGTGATAAACCCATAGTTTTAATCAATGCTTTTAGAATCATGATGAGATCATGCTAATGAGATCTAAATTCTTAGATAGCTTAAAAACTAAAATGTTCCCAATCGATGGATTACTATAAAGGGGATTAGTGAATCCAGATAGATTGCTACATACGTTGCTTACTCTTGTGTATGATGAGTTATACTTTGACTTATTCCTTAAGACCCTTAGGGTATATCAAAGGGTATGCTTGGGTATAATAAGTTGTTCATGGAGATAATGTATGATCAATAAAGAATCTACTGCTTCTAGTAAAATAAGAGTAGTGTCCTATGTGATTCGATAAATGACAACCTTAGAGTCCTTGGCCAATGCATAATGAAATTAGAAAGGAGTTTCTAATTTGCATTATTTGGAGTTGTGCATTTAAGAATCGAAATACATATAATTAAATAAAATAAGACTTGACAGTAATTTCATGTCTTATATTTAATTGGGACATTGTATAGTGGAAGGATTGAATTGTGCGGTAACTATTTACTCTAAAGTTCTTTTATGATTAATGTTGAAATCTATATTATCTGAAAAGTCGTTAATTGTGACGCCCCCAAAATAGGTAAACATCACCCATTCTGAGTCGCCAAATAAATGGTACATAATTTAAATACAAACTTCATGTATACAATACGACAAAAGCGTAGCTGAGAGTTTTTACACGAATATTGTCTTCTAGAAAATATTCAAACTCAAATGGAGTCCTCATTACAATTATTATCACACTATTTTATAAAATAGTGAGGACTACTATAGCCACCATCTCGGACCATCACTCCGTTCCCCGACTAGTCTCGGCTACGTTCTCATTTCCTAAAGAGAACAATAAAAGCAAAAGGGTGAGCTCAACTAGCCCAGTAAGAAATATTATGACTAAGATAATGCAGAATAATTTATCGTTAGCCTTCGACAGTGTTAAACAGATAAAAAACAATAAACATCAAGTTTAACTGCAGCGGAACAAGCAATCCATTAGAAGAGTCAAGTAGAGCATGATATCTACTATCTTCTATGATTTAAAAAGTTTATCATCAATTTTATCGCTGAGACTCAACTTAATAAATAATCCACATTACTGAATTATCCATGCACTACGGGCCAAGGATATTCATTAGTATCACGTCCACAAATTATCCATGCTCTACGGGCCAAGGATAATCGTGTTATCACCAATGGTCATGATCATGCCAACAACTGTCCATCAATGCACTACGGGCCAATGAGGACTTTTACCACATCATTTGTAACATTACGGGTCATGACTATACCGAATAATTCCTAGTCATAATCATATCAATCAACAGTCCATATATGCACTATGGGCCAAAGATGACCTTTATCACAATATAAGCATGAGGATGATGACAACGATATAAGAATTCAATTAAATGAAAGCAAATGATAAATTTTAAAGATTTATAATTTAATTTATCCATAATTCGATAATGTCCAAATTGTCAACATGATACTGCTTTGTGGAGTAAAATTCAAGAATAATATTGTATCAAAAATGATTTGCACCGAAAAGAAATCAATTTTTGTCATGAATAGTACCCCGGGTGAATAGTACCTGAGTGAGTAGTATCCCGTAAATAGTATTTCAGGAATAGTACCCCGTGAATAGTACCCCGGCATGAAAAGATTAAAAATTATCAAGAATGCTTAGAATAATATTTCCATGAAAAGATACTAGATGAAGCGCAAATTTCAACGATATTCTACTAATTTCAAGGATTATAGAAGCCAAAACTTAACAAAATGAGTGTAGAATTCAGAATCTGAAATAAAATAATAGTCACATACTACAGAGTATGGAAGAAAATATTATTTCTTACGAATATTGAACAAAAATAATATCCTTTACCTTAAAAAGAGAGTACTTCTGATTAGTAGGGCGGAGATATTCTTGAAGAAAACTTATACTATTTTCTACACTCAAAGCTTCCTAAAACTCAAAAGAAATACGCTCAATATTATAGATAAAGAATTTTCTGATTCTGGTGTGATTTTTATTTCTAAACTAAGTATCCTATTTATAGGAGAATGGAATGATACTATTTGAAAATTAAAATCACAGATGCAACTGGCGAAAGAATTTTTTTTGATTAACTATGCAAATACTATGCAGACACTATACAAATACTATGCATAATAAAATATAATATATTCTATTTTTCATAAAAAACAAAACTTATAAAATATATATTTATATATATAAACTTCATCCTTTCCTTGGCATTCCTTTTCATTTCCTTTCCCGTGACAAACATGTTAACCCCCCCACCCCACCCCACCCCACTAAAAATAATTAATATGTATATATATATATATATATATATATATATATATATATATATATATATATATAACAAAATTGAGATAACTTCTATCGACAGTTTTAAAAAATGGGTAAGTGGGGGTCCAAATAATAAGCAAAATTTACCACGAATACTTCATAAAAATTTCCTCAATATTTTTATCAACATTTATTCATCAATAATATAACTTGCAATACTAATAACCAGATCATTTCTAGGAAAGAGGAGGCTTTCTGATAAGGATTTCTTCCTATGGGCGCGCAATTAGACGACCAAACCCCTTTTCTCGATAGAATTATCTAGACATTGTCAATAATACAAATAATAATATGAATAACTTGCCATTTCAATTATTGATTTAATAATATAAAATATTGTGCAGATGATACTGTGACAATAATAGAATCAATAATGTGAGATACTATGCAGCAATTACTGTAGCAATAATTAAGTATCACTGAGTGACTTCTCACGTAAGTATCAAATACCGTGTGCTACTATGAAACCACACATATTACTATACTTTTATCACCGGTTATTTCAACATTTAATGGTAAAACTTTCGCCGTTATTTTTATAAAAAGATATTTCTATCGTTTTCTAACTTTGACAATGATTTCGTTGTGGGGTCCACCAATAATTGTGTCATTGTACGAATATTTTCTGTTAAAATAAATATTTTCTGACCAATCGAATATTTTATAACAACTTGCTTACTTTACAAAATTTATAAATATTACCCACAATTATAACATTATATCAAATCCATGCCATAATATTCAAAAATATATTTTGAGAAAAATTTAATCTTTATTCGTAAAAGTTGGGGTCTTACATTAATCGCTAGGGATACTTATTCCTATTGTAGAAGAAATATTATTTATTTAAATAAGTTAGATTGCATATTTAAATTTGATGTTGAAAGTAAATATTCATGTTTATCATTCTGTAAATGAATGTATAGATGAAGTGATCAAAGCTGTTAGGTTGATCTATATCTTGAGATGTAATAGATAGGCTTCAACAGAATCATAGTCTATCGAACTGATCAAAAGTTTACAGAAGCCAAGGCAGAATCATAGAGCATCGAGAATCATAGTGTCTGCTTTGGAGGGCCTCTCTCAGAATCGTAGAGTGGTCCAAACGCATGCCAAGCCATCTCAGATATCTTAGTGTGCTCTCGAATTCGTAGAGTCTGCAAGTCAAGCAAGTGAAGATGGTAGTGTACTAGTACTTAAGAGAAATCATAGTGTTCTCATTCATCAGTACCAGATCAAGCCCCAAGGTGGCAAGACACCACGATCAAGATCGTAGAGCATCATCTGTCTGTATCAGAAGCATCGAGCCTTGTCCATTTGTTTAAAAATAAATCACAACAAATATAGAATGGATTATAAACGTTGAAGTCCTCGGGAGTCCCAATGACACAAAAGTCATCCTTAGTATATAACAAAGAAACGTATTGAAGAAGCTAAGGAAAGTACTATGGGTCAGCAGAAAACACCTTTTCAGGTGTTAGGTGAGATAGAAGTGTGTTGTGTCAGTGGGCCAGACTGCTAATCAGAAGTTATGAAAAAGTCTCCATCAAAGCTCAGAAATGTCAAATGCATTTAATGCTTCAACGGATGTCTTCAACGGATACATTTCAAAGGCCTCATATATGCAAAACATAAGCAGATGAAAAAGATCAAGCAAACACTGAACAAAAATGCTGAAGAAAACTCAACGCTCAACTCTACGATCTGAAAAAGAAAGTTTGCTTAGCTACTCAGTTCTTTCGAACACAAGCTTAACGACAACTGAGCAGTACCATTCAAGAACTCGACTACTATCAAGTGAAGTAAGAAGTTCCAAGTCAGAAGGACTTGAAGAGTTCTAAGTGAACTGAGAAGTACCAAGTCTGCTGGACTTGAAGAGTTCAAAAGTGAACTAAGAAGTTTTAAGACTGTTGGTCTTGAAGGAATCTATGAGATTTAGAGATTGTAAAGATATCCTTAGTGGATTTCCTACTCGAGGAGTAGAAGAGTGAACTAGGAGCCTTGAGTGCTCTGAATCACTTAAAAATCACTGTGTCTCTTATATTCTTGCCATAACTACCATAACTGCTTAACTCCTATTAATTCGTTATATCTTAAAGGGAAAACAAACAAATCTCAATTCCGCTGTGTTTAAATCATTATCAAAACTAACAAGTATTTTGTAAAAGAATTTAAAATATCTATTCAACCCTCCCTTCTAGATAACTATTGTGCCTTTGGGAACTAATAATTGGTATCAGAGCAGGTTCTATCAAATAGCCTACAAAGATTAAGTAGATTCAATGGCACATCTGATAAGTGAATCAAAGACTGGAGGAGGCAGCAAGCCACCTATGTGCAACAAAGATAAATTTGCCAATTGGAAAAGAAGGTTGTCCAACTCGACAAAAAGGCCAAGAACATTTTGTTCTAATATCTAGAAGATGACCTATTTGAAAATGTAGTCAACAACAAAACAGCAAAGGAAGCATGAGAAGCATTGCTCATCATGCATGAAGGAATAGAAGAAGTCAGAGAAAATAAGCAATCTCTTCTGACTCAACAATATGAAATGTTTGCCCACGTTCTAGGAGAAAATGTCACTTCCACCTACGAAAGATTCAATGTTTTGCTCAATTCTCTCCGAGCCTATGGAAAGATCTATCCAAATAAAGATCTAATCATAAAGTTTATGAGAGCCTTACCTAGCAAGTGGGATGCCAAACCACTGCCATCAGAGAATTAAAGAATCTCCATGAAATGACTGTTGAATAGTTATATGGCAACCTTCTCACATATGAACTGGAGCTAACTCAACGAGCAGAAACTCTATCTGAAGGAAGAAATAAGCACAAAGGGGTTGCTCTCAAAGCAACAGATAACATCTCCAAAGCTAACACTAAAAATGACTCTGACTATGATGAAGTTGATGATGAGGATCTTGCAATGCTGGTAAGAAGACTCAAAAGATTCATGCGTCAAAGCAAAAGTAGTAAACCTAAGAAAGTCAACAACTACAATAGTCAGGAATAAATAAATAACTTATGCTATAACTGCAAGAAGCCTGTCCATTTCATTGCAAACTGCAACAAACCTCTTAGAGAAGAACTAAAGAGGAAATCAAATTCAAAGAAATAATTCAAAGGAAACAAGAGGCCCCATTAGAAAGATAAAGGTCTTGTGGCTGGAGGATCGTGGAGTGACTCAGACAACGACTCAACTCCCGAATCTGGAGATGATGAAGATCCTCAAATGAAAAATCTTTGCCTGAATGCCAAACATGCAAAAGGATAAGAAGAGCTCTGACATTCATTAAGTAAGTATAGATGAAGTATTTGACTTTAACTCTCCTGATGTAGATATTGATTATTCAAGAACTGCACTACATGGCATAACATCTGATATGCATCAATACATTAAATGGTTCAGAGTTATGTCTAAAGATTATTCTCCCCTTTAAAAAGAGAAAGAGAAAGAGAAAGTTCAGGAAGAACTGTAAACAGCTATTGTGAGACCCCAACTTTTATGAATAAAGATTTAAACTTCTTGAAATATTTTTTTATATATTATGGTGTGAATTTGATATAATATTATTGTTGTGGGTAATATTTATAAATTTTGTAAAGTATGCAAGTTGTTATAAAATATTCGTTTTGTCAGGGAATATTCTTTTTGTCGGGAATATCCGTACGACGGCACAATCATTGGTGAACCCACAACGGAAGTATTGTCGTAGTAAGAAAACGACAGAATTATCTTTTTGTAAAATAACGGTGGAAGTGTTACCGTTAAAACTGTTGAACTACCCGATAATAAAAGTACAGTAATACGCGTGGTTGCATAGTAGCACACAGTATTGATTATTGATACTTACGTAAGAAGTTACTCAGTTATACTCAATTATTCCTATAGTAATTGTTGCATCAAATCTCTCATATTATTAATTCGATTATTGTCACAGTATCATATGTATAATATGTTATATTATTAAATCAATAATTGAGACGATAAAGTTATTCATATTATTAAATTATAATATTTACAATGTCTAGAAGTTCTGTCAAGGAGAGGTTTGGTCACCTAATTGCGCGCCAATAGGGAGAAATCCTTATTGGAAAGCCCCCTCTTTTCTGAGAACGACCTGGTTGTTAAATATTGTGAGTTATAATATTAATGATGAATAAGTTCGTGTTGATTAAAGATGAATTTGATAGTTATATTGTGTTGAAATTATTGGTGTTAGTGGAAATCGACATTTATTTCTATAATAATTGATGTCTGGAGGTTATATTGTTCAATCATGTATTCGGAGCACTTTTCACGATGAGCTACTATTCACGAGTTACTATTCACGAGTTACTATTTACGGGGTACTATTCATCCGAAAGATATATTTCTTTTCGGTCCAAATTATATTTGGGTACAATATTATTCTATGAGGAGATGTGCTAATTTTCAGACCGTTGGTTGAAATTATAATAGTAAATCAATATGGATAGTTGATTTAAAGTTTAAATAGTAACTTGTCCCTTCAGTTTTTCAAGAGTAATTTGTCCCTTCAGTTTTCCAAGAGTTATTTGTCCCTTTAGTTTTTCAAGAGTTATTTGCCCCTTCGGTGTTTCAAGAGTTAATTGTCCCTTCGCAAATAGTAGTTGTCTCTTCAATATTACTAAGAGTCATTTTGACCCTTCATTAAGACGAAGAGCCACTTTCAGTTCTTCTATAAATAGAAGCTCATTCCTTCATTATTTCTTACGAATTCATTGAAACTCTAGAGAGAGAAACTATAGAGAGAAAGAAGAAAAGTATTTTGTTACTTCACATTTCCAATATCTAATTTCTTCTAAAGTAAGGGATATTATTTATTGTACTCGTAAGGAGTATTATTTCTTTGGTATTCATGAAGAGAACTTCTGTTATTCCATTCTTATTATTCTGTTGGAATAACCTGTATACGTGGAGTACCGTATACATGGTAAAATTCTTCTGTTATTCCATTTCTCATTATTATGTTGGAATAACCTGTTTATGCGAAGTACTACATGTGTGGTGAAATTATTCTGTTATTCCATTCCTCATTATTATGTTGGAATAACCTGTTTATGCGAAGTACCGCATACATGGTGAAATTCTTCTATTATTCTGTTCTTTATTATTCTGTCGAAATATCCTGTCTGTGCGTTTACGCCGGACCTGGTTCCATTATTTATTATTCTGTCGAAATATCCTGTCTGTGCGTTTACACCGGACTTGGTTCCATTATTTATTATTCTGTCGAAATATCATGTCTGTGCGTTACGCCTGACCTGGTTCCATTATTTATTATTCTGTTGGGAATAACCTATCTGTGCAGTCTATCACACGCATGGTGAATCCTTCTGTTATTCCATTCTTTATTATTCTGTTGGAATAACCTGTCTATGTGGATTATCACATGCATGGTGAATGATCCTTTGTATTCATTCCTTATTAAATTGTGGAAATGATCTGTATACGTGAATTATCGCATGGCGGGTGAAAATCTATTTACAATGTCATACATTCTATTATACTCAATTGGTTAAAGTTTTGGCTTCTATATTCCTTAAAATTAGTGGATATTCTGGATATTTGCGCTTCATCCAGTATCTTTTCGTGAAAATATTCTTCTGAGCATTCTTGAATTTTTCTCCACAAAGCAGTATCATGTTGATAATTTGGACATTATTGAGTTCAGGATAAATTAACATATAAATCTTTAAAACTTATTCTTGAACTTGTTTTATTAAATTATTATGTCATTGTCATGATGAGTTATGTTGGTTATTATGTGAAAACATGGAAGTTTCTTAGAAATCACAAAGGGTTGAAAATCAGATTTTGATAAAAATGGAGTATGAAATTCAATTGACCATATCTCCTATTATATTTTGAATATTTGAGTGTGGTCAAGTTTTAGAGTTAGATCTATGAGTTTTCTAATTTATCTAAGTGGAATCACTAGAAAAGGTGTTGTAGATTTTCATGTGGACTGATTTTAGCAAAGGAGTCAAAAACTGCAAATTACCAAAAATGCTACTGCCCAAAAGTTTAAAAAGGCATTTTCGGCCACTTAGCTTGTGAAATAAATTCTGGCCTTTTGGGACATGAAAATACATGGTATAAAGTACCTCCTGTCCAAAAATGAACTCATTCCGACTTAAAATGAGCAAGTTATGACTATTTCAATATTTAGGTTTTTTCGACGAAAAATGCTATAACCGGAGTTCTATAACTCCGATGACCATGAAATTTAAACTGGAATCTCACATTAACATGTGTAAGATCCTACCAAGATTTGGGAATTTCTAGAGTTAAACTTGAGGTAGCTAATTTCTTAAAGAATTAATTAAAAATTGATTTTTGAAAAATACTTAAGGGAGTTGAAAAATTATAAAAAAAATACTTGTTGTGTATAAAATATATGTATATATTTGGGCAAAGGGTAGAAGAATAACAAGTTGATTTGGTAATTTTTCATGAAAATAGTTTAGTTACGAACCTATGAGTTAAATATGTTATGTGAAGTAAAAAAAATTAAAAAATAGGATTTTATGGCTTGGAAATCCTATATAGGGTATATGCAGATTTTTGATAAGGGATTTGATCATTTGTGATGAAATCTTAGGAGTATGGTAATTTCGAATGATTAAATGCATTATTTGTTAAAGTATAAACAATTAAAATAAATTGTTTATAAGTTTAAGAAGTGATTAAAATATTGTTATAATATTAATGATATTAGATTATTAGTTTATTAAGTGATTGTTAATATTTGGATAAATTTAAAGTCTTTAATATTTATCATTATTTTTATTTGATTAATGTTTATATTATTGTCATCATTCTCATGCTTATATTGTGATGAAAGTCATCTTTGGCTTACGTGCATAGATGGACTTGGTATGATTATGACTAGGAATTATTCAGTATAATCATGACCGTAATATAACGAATGATGTGGTGAAAGTCCTAAGTGGCCTGTAGTGCATTGATGAACAGTTTTTGGTATGATTATGACCAGGGGTTATTCGGTATAGTCATGACCATTGATGATTTAATGAATATCCTTGGCCCGTAGTGCAGGGATGATTTGATGATGTGGTTTATTTATTAAGCTGAGTCTCAGCTATAAAAGTGATAAAAAATCTTTTTAAATCATAAAAGATAGTAGATTTTATTCTCTACTTGACTCTTTTAATGGATTGCTTGTTTCGCTGCAGTTAAACTTGATGTCTATTGTATTTTATCAGTTTAACATTGTTGAAGACTATTGATAATTTATTCTGCATTATCTTAGTCATAATATTTCTTACTGGGCTAATTGAGCTCACCCTTTCTTTCACTGTTCTCTTCAGAAAATGAGAATATAGCTGGGACGAGTCGGGGAAAGGAGTGACAGTCCAGATGATAGTATTAGTAGTCCTCACTATTCTGTTAAATAGTGTGATAATAAATGTAATGAGAACTCCTTTAAGTGTGGATACTGTCTAGATGACAATATTCCTATTAAAACTCTCAGTTGATGTATTATCGTATATTACACGACGGTTGTATATTTAAGATTGTATTTATATTTTGTACCATGTATTTGGCGACTCAAGATGGGTGATGTATACCTATTTTGGGGGCGTCACAGTTGGTATCAAAGCTTAGGGATATGATCCCTGGCTGAGATGTGAGACAAGAACTAGGAGGGAAGAGACGGGGAATTCCTTCGCTAGTATGACCTACCTAAGTTTATTTGGTATTTAATTGGTCGGTCAGAGTATAGGGATAATATGTGATATGTTAATTAACCCTTGTTTTGTGGAAGTATTTGCAAATGGTATCCGAAAATGTTGAGTTAAGCAATGAAGCACATGAGACTATTGAGACACCTTTAATCACTAACCAGGTTAATGTGATGTCAGACGAAGAAGAAATTAGAGATATCTACATAGTGCGTGAAGAACTAATAGTTGCACCCGAGCTAGTTCTAGAGGTAGCAGCTGAGAGTGAGGAAGAAGAGGAACCTGAGGAGAATTTATTAGAAGAATTTTATGATCAAAATTTAGAATTACAAAATCGTATTCATGAGTTAGAAGAGTAGGCTGAAGAACGACACGCCGTCGTGGAGCAAAGAGATGCAACAATTCAAAATTGTGTTACCCGATGTGCGATGCTTGAACAGAAGCACTCTTTGGCAGAGTATAAGATTGAGCTGGAATATGAGAATGCTATGATCAAAGTTTTGATGAAAGTAGAAACAACTGAACGAAGGAGAATAGATGATGCGTGGGTAAAAGTCACGCGATGTGTTGATATTGTCGAAAAAGACGACCAATCCAATAAAGTCAAAATAGATGAAATGGATTTTGCTTTTTGGACAACAATTGGGAGAATCCAACATCGAATTCGGATTTACCCTGTGCAGAGCAGTCAATTCCAATTCGATATAGATCGGGGGTTAATGATTCGAATCATGGATCAGGAATGTGACGAAGCAATTAAGGGTGGAATGTACTCTATAGCAAAGTCAAATCCGGTAGTTTAAGTGAGAGTGTTTGTTGAGAAACCCGAACGAAGTTATTACGGGTAAGTTAATTATAAACTCTTGCGAAGTCTATGCCTTATTAGATACCGGTTCTACCCATTATTTTATCTCTCTTGCTTGCGTTCAATGTTTAAATTTAACTTTGGAGAAATTATACTTTGATTTATCTGTTGAAACTCTGTTGGGAGAAACCTTCATTACATCCACTATTTATAAGTCTTGTTTAATTCAAATCGACACTTTCACGTTACCTGTCAATCTTATCTCTTTGAAAATACTTGCCTTTGATGTGATTTTAGAAATCGATTGGTTAACTACTCATCATGCTTTTCTTAAGGTGGTTAACTTTCATATTCCTAACCAACCTGTTATGCAAATTCAAGCAACCAAACCACTAAAGTCAATCATTGTCATATCAAGCCATAAGAAAATAGCCCTGAGCCTTTATCTGGTGACTTCCTTGTGTGGAATGCACCGAAGCTAGACTTTCTGTAGGTGACATCATGAATGACGATGGCAAGTTGATAGGTATCAATGTGACGTACTATCCAAGTCTTGGAATGAGGGTCACAATTTTGAATGATATTTTTATCGTTAATAAATTTCCTGACGTATTTTCGAAGAACTTCCTAGCCTACCCCCAAAGCGTAAAAACGAATTTTGTATTGACCCCAGTACAAAAATCCATTTCGTATAACTTACAAATGATGAAGGTAGAGCTAAAGACTCTAGGGACCCACGTGGTGATATTAAATATACTAGTTGAATCGACTCTAATCGATAAAGTTAAAGGTCGCTCAAGCTACACACCCGGAGCTGATGAATGTGAAGAAAAAGGTTCAAGAGGGCGTTATTCTAGAAGCAAGAGTTGATGAAGAGAGGAAATCTCAACCCTCGATTTTATTGGCCAATTTAAAATCCTGGATCGAGTAGGAACTGTGGCCTATAGACTCGTTTTACCGCCAAGTATGTCGCATGTTCATAACGTTTTTCACGTATCGATGTTACGTAAAAATGTGGATAACCCGATCCACATTATTAAATTAGAACCAGATGAGATAGCAGAAGATTTAACGTATAAGGAGATACGTGTTAAAATCTTGGATAAGAAGGATCGTATTCAACACTCAAAGGTTATACCTCAAGAGTTAGAATCTGAAATAAAGTCAAGGTATCCTCATCTCTTCAACATACCAAGTACGTACGTAAATTTCGAGGGCGAATTTTCATAAGGAGGGGAGATTGTGAGACCCCAAATTTTATGAATAAAGATTTAAACTTCTCGAAATTTATTTTATATATTATGGTGTGGATTTGATATAATGTTATAGTTGTGGGTGATATTTACAAATTTTGCAAAGTATGCAAGTTGTTATAAAATATTCGTTTGGTCGGGGAATATTCTTTTTGTTGGGAATATCCGTACGACGGCACAATCATTGGTGAACCCACAACGGAAGTATTGTCGTAGTAAGAAAACGACATAATTATCTTTTTATAAAATAACGGCGGAAGTGTTACCGTTAAAACTGTTGAACTATCCGGTAGTAAAAGTACAGTAATACGCGTGGTTGCATAGTAGCACGCGGTATTGATTATTGATGCTTACTTAAGAAGTTACTCAGTTATACTCAATTATTGTTATAGTAATTGCTGCATCAAATCTCTCATATTATTGATTCGATTATTGTCACAGTATCATCTGCATAATATGTTATATTATTAAATCAATAATTGAGACGATAAAGTTATTCATATTATTAAATTACAATATTTACAATATCTAGAAGTTCTGTCAAGGAGAGGTTTAGTCACCTAATTGCGCGCCAATAGGGAGAAATCCTTATTGGAAAGCCCCCTCTTTCCTGGGAACGACCTGGTTCTTAAATATTATGAGTTATAATATTAATGATGAATAAGTTCGTGTTGATTAAAGATGAATTTGATAGTTCCATTGTGTTGAAATTATTGGTGTTAGTGAAAAGCTACATTTATTTCGATAATAATTGATGTCTGGAGGTTATATTATTCAATCATGTATTCGGAGCACTTTTCGTGATGAGCTACTATTCACGGGGTACTATTCACCCGAAAGATATATTTCTTTTCGGTCCAAATCATTTTTGGGTACAATATTATTCTATGAGGAGATGTGCTAATTTTCAGACCGTTAGTTGAAATTATAATAGTAAATCAATATGAATAGTTGATTTAAAGTTTAAATAGTAACTTGTCCCTTCAATTTTCCAAAAGTTATTTATCCCTTCAGTTTTCTAAGAGTTAATTGTCCCTTCAGTTTTCCAAGAGTTATTTGTCTCTTCAGTTTTTCAAGAGTTATTTGCCCCTTCGGTGTTTCAAGAGTTAATTGCCCCTTCGCAAATATTAGTTGTCTCTTCAATATTACCAAGAGTCATTTTGACCCTTCGTTAAGACTAAGAGCCACTTTCAGTTCTTCTATAAATAGAAGCTCATTCTTTCATTATTTCTTACGAATTCACTAAAACTCTAGAGAGAGAAACTATAGAGAGAAAGAGGAAAAGTATTCTGCTACTTCACTTTTCCAATATCCAGTTTCTTCTAAGGTAATGGATATTATTTATTGTACTCGTAAGGGGTATTATTTCTTTCGTATTCATGAAGAGAACTTCTATTATTTCATTCTTATTATTCTGTTGGAATAACCTGTATACGTGGACTACCGTATACATGGTGAAATTCTTCTGTTATTTCATTTCTCATTATTATGTTGGAATAACCTGTTTATGCGAAGTACTACATGCATAGTAAAATTCTTCTGTTATTCCATTCCTCATTATTATGTTGGAATAACCTATTTATGCGAAGTACCGCATACATGGTGAAATTTTTCTATTATACTGTTCTTTATTATTCTGTTAAAATATCCTATCTGTGCGTTTACACCGGACCTGGTTCAATTATTTATTATTCTGTCAGAATATCATGTCTGTGCGTTTACACCGGGCCTGGTTCCATTATTTATTATTCTGTCAGAATATCCTGTCTGTGCATTACGCCTGACCTGGTTCCATTATTTATTATTCTGTTGGGAATAACCTGTCCGTGCAGTCTATCGCACGCATGGTGAATCCTTCTGTTATTCCATTCTTTATTATTCTGTTAGAATAACCTATCTATGTGGATTACCACATGCATGGTGAATGATCCTTTGTATTCATTCCTTATTAAATTGTGGAAATAATCTGTATACGTGGATTACCGCATGGCGGATGAAATCTATTTGCAGTGTCATACATTCTATTATACTCAGTTGGTTAAAGTTTTGGATTCTATATTTCTTGAAATTAGTAGAATATTCTGGATATTTACGCTTCATCCAGTATCTTTTTGTAGAAATATTCTTCTGAGCATTCTTGAATTTTTCTCCACAAAGCAGTATTGACAATTTGGACATTATTGAGTTCAGGAAAAATTAACTTATAAATCTTTAAAACTTATTCTTGAACTTGTTTTATTGAATTATTATATCATTGTCATGATGAGTTATGTTGGCTATTATGTGAAAACATGGAAATTTCTTAGAAATCACAAAGGGTTGAAAATCAGATTTTGGTAAAAATGGAGTATGAAATTCAATCGATCATATCTCCTATTATATTTCAAATTTTTGAGTGTGGTCAAGTTCTAGAGTTAGATCTATGAGTTTTCTAACTTATCCAAGTGGAATCACTGGAAAAGGTGTTGTAGATTTTCGTGTGGACTGATTTTAGTAAAGGAGTCAAAAATTGCAAATTACCAAAAAGGCTACTGCCCAGAAGTTTAAAAGGTCATTTTTGGCTACTTAGCTTGTGAAATAAATTTCGGCCTTTTGGGACATGAAAATATAAGGTATAAAGTACCTCCTGTTAAAAAATGAGCTTATTCTGACTTAAAATGAGCAAGTTATGACTATTTCAATATTTAGGTTTTTCCAATAAAAAACGCTATAACCGGAGTTCTGTAACTCCGATGACCATGAAATTTAAACTGGAAGCTCACATTAACATGTGTAAGATCCTGCCAAGATTTAGAAATTTCTGGAGTTAAACTTGAGGTAGCTAATTTCTTAAGGAATTAATTAGAAATTAATTTTTGAAAAATACTTAAGGGAGTTGAAAAATTATAAAAAAATACTTGTTGTGTATGAAATATATGTAGATATGTTTGGGCAAAGGGTAGAAAAATAACAAGTTGATTTGGTAATTTTTCATGAAAATGGGTTTAGTTACGAACCTATGAGTTAAATATGTTATGTGAAGTAAAACAATTGGAAAATAGGATTTTATGGCTTGGGAATCCTATATATAAGGGATTTGATCATTGGTGATAAAATCGTAGGAGTATGACATTTTTGAATGATTAAATGTATTATTTGTTAAAGTATAAACAATTAAAATAAATTGTTTATAAATTTAAGAAGTGATTAAAATATTGTTATAATATTAATGATATTAGATTATGAGTTTATTAAGTGATTGTTAATATTTGGATAAATTTAAAGTCTTTAATATTTATCCTTGTTTTCGTTTGATTAATGCTTATATCATTGTCATCATTCTCGTGCTTATATTGTGATAAAAGTTATCTTTGGTTTACGTGCATTGGTATGATTATGACTAGGGATTATTCGGTATAATCTTGACCGTAATGTGACGAATGATGTGGTGAAAGTCCTCAGTGGCTTGTAGTGCATTGATGGACAGTTATTGGTATGATTATGACCAGGGATTATTCGGTATAGTCATGACCATTGATGATTTAATGAATATCCTTGGCCTGTAGTTCAAGGATGATTCGATGATGTGGTTTATTTATTAAGCTGAGTCTCAGCGATAAAAGTGATGAAAAACCTTTTTAAATCATAAAAGATAGTAGATTTTATTCTCTACTTGACTCTTTTAATGGATTGCTTGTTCCGCTGCAGTTAAACTTGATGTCTATTGTATTTTATCAGTTTAACATTGTTGAAGACTATTGATAATTTATTCTGCATTATCTTAGTCATAATATTTCTTACTGGGCTAGTTGAGCTCACCCTTTCTTTCACTGTTCTCTTCAGGAAATGAGAATATAGCTGGGACGAGTAGGGGAAAGGAGTGACGGTCCAGATGATAGCATTAGTAGTCCTCACTATTCTGTTAAATAGTGTGATAATAAATGTACTGAGGACTCCTTTGAGTGTGAATACTGTCTAGATGACAATATTCCTATTAAAACTCTCAGTTGATGTATTGTCGTATATTACACGACGGTTGTATATTTAATATTGTATTTATATTCTGTACCATGTATTTGGCGACTCAAGATGAGTGATTTATACACACACAAGCATGCATCATATTAGATGCTTTGTATGTAATAAGATTGGTTATAAGGCTGCAATATGCTAACATAATCCTATGCATATGAGACCCAAAATCAAGCAAATTTGAGTTCCCAAGGGTACTAACAAAGTAGGACCCATGTAATTATGGGTACCAAAATGAGAGTTTAATCTTACCACGGGAACATAGCTCCACGATCACAACCTGGTATCTGGACAATGGATGCTCAAGGAACATGACCGAGAACAAAGCCCTCCTGTCTAACTTCATATGGAAGGAGGATCCGTCAGTCGGCTTCGGAGACAATGGCTCTGGCAAGACAAAAGGATATGGCTCAGCTGGGAATGGTGCAGTATCCTTCAGTAAAGTAGCCTATATGGAAGGATTACAACACAATCTTCTGAGCATAAGCCAACTCTGCGACAAGGGTCATCAAGTCACCTTCCTTAACAATCAATGTTAAGTCAGAGATCTGAAGACATCCTCTATAAAGCTGAGCTCGGACGAGACAATATGCTTTCTAGCTAAAGCATCTGAAGAAATGAGCTGGTTATGACATAGAAGACTGTCTTATCTCAACTTTAAGAGCATGTCAAAACTGGCCTCCAAGGATCTAGTAGTAGGCCTACCCAAGTTTAGCTTCGTCAAAGAAAGGCCATGCAATGCCTGTCAGCTTGGAAAACATGCTAGAAGCTCATTTAAGAGCAAAACTGTCAACTCAATTGACAAGCCTCTGCAGTTGCTTCACATCTATTTATTTGGACCAATTCCAACAACAAGTCTTGGAGGGAAGAGATACTCATTGGTCGTAGTGGATGACTACACCAGATTCACATAGGTGTTCTTTCTAAACTCAAAAGATGAAACAAGCTCCCAACTAATCAAGATGTTCAGACTGGTGATGAACGAGAAAGGGGAGAAAATCAAGGCTATAAGGAGTGATCATGGAAGAGAATTTGACTTCTCTGAGATGGACCAGTTCTGCACAGAAAATGGCATCAGTCACAACTTCTCAGCTCCACGAACTCCTCAACGAAATGGAGTAGCTGAGAGAAAGAACAGAACGTTGATAGAGGCTGGAAGAACTCTACTAGCAATAGCTCGTCTGCCTGAATACTTCTGGGCAGAAGCTGTCAACACTGCATGCTACACTCAGAACAGATCTCTTGTGCACTCTACGTTAAAGAAGATTCCCTACAAACTGTGGAAAGGAAGAAAGCCAAGTGTCAGCTACTTTCATGTATTTGGTTATGCATGCTATATACTCAACAATGGAAAATAGTATCTGACAAAGTTCCAACCCAAGTCAGACAGAGGAATCTTTCTCGGATATGCCACAGATAGTAAGGCTTATAGAGTGTTCAATAAGAAGACGCTGAGTGTTGAAGTCTCGATTCACATCATCTTCAATGAAACAGACTTGGACAAAACAGTGTCTCAAGACACTACGAATGACAATTCAGACACTACGAACGAGGTCGTCGAGGTCAACACCACGATCGTAGTCCCAGAAAATGAAATCGTCGAGAAAGGAGAGGAGATCGTAGAGAGAACTACGCAAGACAACGAACCTCCACATCAAGAAGTAGAAATTAATCTTGAAGAACTCAGACAACAAGGCATCAAGTCAGATGTTCCAACAGGAAATAGATGGTCAAAAGATCACACTCAAGACTTAATCATTGGAGATCCAAATGCAAGAGTCAAGACAAGAGCTGCCACCCAGAATGAGTGTTTCTATCTAAGCTTTCTGTGATAAATGGAACCCAAGAAGATAGAAGATGCTATGAAAGACTCCAGTTGGATAGAAGCCATGCAAGAAAAACTAAATCACTTTGAAAGAAGAAAAGTATGGAGATAATTCCAAGACCAAGAAGCCATCCAGTCATTGGCACCAAGTGGGTCTTCAGAAATAAGATGGATGAAGATGGAGTAATAACAAGGAATAAGGCAAAACTAGTGGCCAAAGGTTACTCTCAAGAAGAAGGCATTGACTACGACGAGACCTTTGCACCTGTTGCCGGATTAGAAGCCATCAGAATATTCCTTGCCTTTGCTGCCCACATGAAATTCAAAGTCTTTCAAATGGATGTCAAAAGTGCATTCCTGAATGGTGAACTTCAAGAAGAAGTATACGTGGAGCAACCTCCAGGTTTTATCAATCTAACTCTCTCTAATTATGTCTATAGATTAAACAAATCCTTATATGGTCTTAAACAAGCACCTAGAGCATGTATGAAACACTAACTAACGTTCTTATTGAAAATGGTTTCACAAGAGGTAGAGTAGATACCACATTATTTCTTAGAAAGCATAAAGACAAAGTCTTATTAGTTCAAATATATGTTGATGACATTTTCTTTGGCTCTACTAATGAAAAACTGTGTAAGAAATTTGTCAAGCTTATGCAGAGCAAGTTCGAAATGAGCATGATGGGTGAGCTGAATTTCTTCCTTGGATTGTAAGTAAAGCAGACTGATGAAGGAATATTCATAAACTAAGCCAAGTATATTAAAGACTTACATAAAAAGTATGGCATGGAAATAGCCTATCCCATGAAAACACCAATTGCTCCAGTAACCAAGCTTGACAAAGATGAAAAAGGTAAAAGCATTGATATAACTCAATACAGAGGTATGATAGGCTCTCTTTTATATCTAACTGTCAGTAAACCAGACATAATGGTTGCAACATGCATATGTACTAGATTTCAAGCTAATCCTAAAGAATCACACTTAATTACTGTAAAAAGAATTTTCAGGTATCTCAAGGGTACACCTCACTTAGGACTTTAGTATCCCAAGGAGTCCTCCTTTGAACTAACAGGATATACATATGCTGATTTTACAGGTTACAAAATAGATAAAAAAAGTATCAGTGGCACCTGTCAGTTTCTAGGAAAAAAACTTGTGTCCTGGTTTAGCAAGAAGTAAAACTTAGTATCTACATCAACAACAGAAACTGAATACATTGTTGCTTGCAGCTGTTGTGGTCAAATCTTATGGATGAAAAATTAGCTAGCAGACTATGGGTTTGATTTCAAATCATACCTGTTCATTGTGATAACACAAGTGCCATAGCAATAACACATTATCCTGTCATGCATTCTAAGACTAAGCACATAGAAATAAGATATCATTTTATTAGGGATCATGTTCAAAATGGAACCATATCTTTACAATACATCCCTACTGAAAATCAACTTGCTGATGTTTTTACAAAGCCTCTAGATGAATCCAGATTTAATAAATTGATAAGTGAGTTAGGCATGCTAAATCTACAATCATAAAATCTATGCTCTAGTTTATGCTAACTATGCAGATATAAAGGCTATGTTCAAAATTGTAGAGATGACTAAAGAAAGTCAACGACTGTAGAACTGTCGTGACATGAAGGACCACGATCGTAGAGTTGCCTTGACATGACAAAGAAGCATCCTGTGATGATAACATTTCCAACAAATCCAAGTAATCCCTCTGACAAGCGCCTCAGGGACAAACCTGATCCTTAGTTCATTCTAAGAGGTTGGCCCTTCCTGAGTTACCTTAACTCGGAAGAAGTGCTAAGTCAAAGTTCATCAGAAGGACCAGGACAGATAAAGTTTGTAGAGCAGATTCAACAATGAACTCAATGATCGGAGTGCAACCTCAACGATCGTAGTGCTACCTCGATGATCGTAGTCCTCCCAAATGATACATTAGCTCAAGAAGAGCAAAGGGCAAATCAGTATTTTCCACACAAGTTAAAATCATGGAGCCAAGCAGAACTTGACACATGCCCCACTAAGAAGATCGAGATGAGGGAAGTTACAAGTACAGTTTGAAAAGATCTTTTTGAAATTAGAAGTTCAAAAAGCTTATTCCTCTCTCTCTCTCTCTCTCTCTACAAGCAGAAACCCTAGCTTTTCGAAACTCTCAACTAACCTCAGTGCAAGGAAATCAATGGCGGCTTCAAATGTTATCACTGGTTACTGACTCTGCTTCGACGAGTTCAAGACAGCTGACCTTCAATTCCACAAAATTCAGTCTCTGTTAAAGAAAGTTGGTCTTGAAGAAGCTCTGGGAACCAGCACATGGATCTACCCTAAGCTGGTAAAAGAGTTCTACAGAAATAGAGCTTTTGAGAACAATGTTATCACCACAAGGGTCAAGGGTGAGCAAATCAAACTCAAAGCTGAAGATATAAACCTAGCCCTAGGTTTCAAATCAAAAGGACTTCTATCTATAGAGGTCATCGATTTTCATGAAGGACTGAAGAAAATGCATTATAAAAAGTTTCAGACCGTTAAGGGGTACAAGAAGAAAGGGTTTCCCCAAAGGTATGAGTTTTTGGCCGACATTGTTAGGAAATGCATATAATGTAAGAGCTCTGGCCATGACTCTATGAATGAAGTGCAACTTAAGCTCATGACAACAATCTACTTTGGGATTCAACTCAACTATGGGGCCCTACTCATTGACTGGATTAGGAAGTGCATACTCAGTTCAAAGAAATCAAAGAGCTCTGGAAAGATGCTCTACGGGCGGTTTATAAGCATCATCCTACAATCAGCACTGGGTGACAAAATTGGGGATAATGAAGGAGAATCTATCAATCCCAACAGAAGGATGACTCAGCAGCTATTTGAAAATTAGAAAAGAAATCCAGCAAAAAATGTTAGGACGATGTTTGAATCCAGTGGAAGAACTGGTGAAGCGAAGGAGTCTGGGCTGCCAGGAAATATGTCAGTTGTAAAGGAAACCGATGAAGAAGAAGAAATTAACAAAGAGGAACCCTTTGCTTTGGTTAAAAAAAGTAAGGGTAAGAGAAAAATAAAGGCTCAAATGACAGAGGAGCCTCAAGCCTCAACTATTGATGCACCTTAAGAGAATTCAGGCACTGAAACTCTGAGGAAATTAAAGAGGAAAGAACAATAGTCTGAGGAAGAAGAAGACAGAGCTACCATCTCTCAGCTACTTAAGAAAGGAAAGCGCAACCATAAGTCAAAGACGTCTTATTTCTCTTTGATCGTAGAGTCACTACTGATCGTAGAGTCCAGACTTGACAACACTCCAGAAGAGGATGGTGCAACAGCTTCTCAGCCTGATCAAACTCTAAGAGCTGAAGCTGAAGAAAGTACTGAGGCTGTGGCTCAGCTTAGGTAGACAAAGAGAAAGCTTATTAAGAAATACATTCTTGTTAATGAAGGAGTATTAAAGGAGGAAGACAGAAGAATAGCTGTTGAGAAAGGGCTATGACGCCCCCAAATTCTTGGTCACTCGAATTCGGTTCGTCATGTGCTCATGGTAATACAATAATAACTAAAATTACACATTCACAGCGAAAGATTTAATCTAGAATAATATACAATGATTTATTATAATTATTTCCCCAGATCTCGCAACCTGCAATACTTAATAGATTACATACTAATATTGAATAAAGACTTATTACATAATCCTACTTAAGCTTAAACATAGTCTGAAGACAGTCTTAATACAATATAACACTTTTAAACATAAAGGAACAAGCTAGTCGGTAGCCTTGCCCTTGCCCTTGTCTTTTTCAGAGACGCTTCCCTGTTCTGCCTTAACTGAAAGGTTTTAAATAAGCAAGAATGAGTACAAATTACCCAGCAAGTAATATATAACAAAAGGTAATGAGTATTATATCACGAGTTTGAAATATCAAGGTATAGTCTCCAAGATAGTTTAGAGTCTTAGAATAATATCATGAACAATGAGTATCAACAATTCTCGAATCAAATCTTTGGAATATGAAATGATAGATCAACATATATATATGAATTTAAAGGCTATCAACGTATCCAACTGGATAAAATAATTTATACTGAGCAGTCACTAAGGACTATTGAACATCTACTAGAATTCCTAATATTAAATTGATAACCCAAAAGAAATTAAGTACGATAGATGATCAGTCTACAATACTCTATGTTATGCATAACACCACAGTAATATTCACGCGTGTGTTGGGGCTTCCAAAAATATACACCCCCCTTACCACAAGGGTTGTTCAACTCAGTTTTTAAGATTTACGCACCAGTCAATTGGTTTGGACAGTTTTATAAACATGCACATAGTCTAGCCGAATCAAATGGCATAAACACTTTCACAATATTCAAGAACAATATCAAGTTCAACATGAATAATAGTTTTCACAAGAGTTTAAACATACTAGCTCAATTGAACGAGTAAGTAAGATAACTTGCATTCAAAGAGATAAGGTTTAGATACTTGCTTACAATATTCGTTGAATAAATTAATGCAAGGGTTTAGGATACTTGCCTTAAGCGTAGTTTACCCACGTTAAGAATTAACACTTTTGAATCCTATTTACAGTGTATTATAAGTATAGGATTCCCATTAGCTAACACATTCGTTACTTAAGCTTGATATGATTCAAGTATACACATATGGTACAAAATCAGCTTATAGGTTTATCACGAAATCAAGTACCTAGTTACTTCATAAGCAAATTTACAATGCTTAAGATTAAGATCTTTTTATCCATGGACTTTCATTATATAAGGCAAACACTATCTTATTACTTAATCATCTCATATAAACATGTATTATTAGGGTGTAAGCCATCTCTAGCAATGTAGGCATCATATAAGTTAACTTTCCAAAATCAGATTGTCAAATTGCATGGCTTCTAATTCCAGGCCGGCGCAGTTGCGCCATGGCTAAGCCTAGGGTCGGCGCTGCTGCGCAGCCCTCTGGCCAAGCCAAGGCTAAGTTGTTGCCTACACATAATATATTTTATTATGTCAAAGGTCCTTTCGTGTCTCTCAGGTCTATCTAGGTCCCTTCTTTCATAATATAGTTCTAAGTTGAACATTTCAACAAGTTAAGGCCATTCAAGGCCATGAAACCACAAAGTCTAACATGCTTGCTTTTTAAACATATAAGGTAGTCATATAACTCATATTAGGCATGCTTATGAGTATTCATATTGCATACATGTAACTATTTTAGTTATTATTTTGAAAACATGCTTTATTTAGTCTTAACTTGATTTCACAACTCCTAACATAGTAGGCATATATGTATATTAGCAAGTCTAAAAGTATCATCAAACATGTTCATAAATATCAGATTCTAACTCTCAAAGTAGCATGTTAACGTTCACGTTCAAAGTTCGTATTTTTATTAGTAAAGCTTACTAATAAGTCCAATATGTTCATGCTTCCTTATGAATTTCACGGGTTAGTAGCATGTTAACGTTCACGGATTATTCATGCATTTCTAAACCTTACCAACATGCTTACCAAGTCAGTATATAAACATGGCATACATACATATCAAGTTCATTTCTAAAGTTCTAAATTCATTTTAAACTATACGCTTTTGTTAATCATGTATGCTAATTTAGTAAAACATGCTCACATTAGGTTAATATATTTATATATTTGAAATCAATCATGTGTATGAATCACTAAGTCCAGAACTTGTAGAACATGAATTACTTCAAAGTTTATTTTCAAAACCTTAAGTTTTTATTACAAATCTCTCACTAAAACATGTTGATCACTTCATACTACATAAGAAAGCTCTATATCTCATGTTATACCCCTTCTTAGGTGTATATCTAAGACATGATACCAAGTTCACAACACCTAGCATAAACAAAACCAGCAACTGATTCTGAGGTACGGCGCAACTGCGCTGCACCCTAGTATAAACAGGGTGCAGCTGTGCCATGTCGGGATTAGAAGCAGTAACAGACTCTATTTTGTAGAGTATCAACCAACTTGATTCCTAATAAATCTTGCTTGATTCAAGTTGGGACCAACACATTACCTATCGATCATATTTCTTTGAAAATACTTTCATTTGATATGATTTTAGGGATTGATTGGTTAACCACTCATCATGCTAAAATTGATTATTTTCGTAAGGTTGTTAGTTTTCATATTTCTAACCAACCTGTTATGCGAATTCAAGCAACCAAACCACTAAAGTCAATCACTGTCATATCAAGCCATAAAGTCATTCGTTTATTGAAAAATGGATGTCAAGCTTTCTTAGCCCATGTCATGGACTTGAACAAAAATACGTCAGATTTGAATAATATTTCTGTTGTTAGAGAATTTCCTGACATTTTTCCTGATGAACTTCCCGGTCTACCCCCAGAACGTGAAGTTGAATTCTTTATTGACCTTGAACCTGGTACAAAACTCATTTCTAAAACTTCATATCGAATGGCTCCTATTGAACTTCAGGAGTTAAAGGTCCAACTACAGGAGTTGTTAGACATCGGTTTCATTCGTTCTAGTACATCTCCTTGGGGTGCTCCTATTTTATTCGTAAAGAAAAAAGACGGGAGTATGCGACTTTGTATTGACTATCGGGAATTAAATCATGTCACCATCAAGAATAGGTATCTGCTACCTCGCATTGATGACATGTTCGACCAGTTACAAGGAGCACAATTCTTCTCAAAAATCGATCTTCGTTCCGGATATCATCAGTTAAAGATTAAAATTGAGGATATTCTGAAGACTGCCTTCAGAACTCGGTACGGGCATTATGAATTCTTAGTCATGTCTTTTGGATTGACTAATGCTCATGCTGCTTTCACGGATATGATGAACCGTGTGTTCAAAGAATATTTGGATCAGTTCGTTGTTGTCTTTATTGATGACATCCTCATCTATTCTAAAAGCCGTGAATATCATGAGCACCATTTGAAGCAGGTACTTCAAAGGCTTCGCAAAAATAAGCTATATGCCAAGCTGAAGAAATGCGAGTTTTGGCTTGAGGAAGTAGCATTCCTTGGGCACGTGGTGTCAAAACATGGAGTATCTATTGACCCGGTGAAGATTGAAGCAATACAAAGTTGGGAGCAACCGAATTCGGTGACCGAAGTATGTAGCTTTCTGGGCTTAGCTGGTTATTATCGGAGATTCGTGAAAGGATTTTCTTGAATTGCTACTCCGTTAACTCAGCTAACTCGAAAAGATACAAAATTCGTATGAAGCGAGGAATGCGAGAAGAGTTTCCAAGAGCTCAAGAGTAGACTCATTTCGGCACCTGTTCTGACAATACCATCTAGTTCTGATGGATTTGTTATCTACAGCGATGCTTTGGGCAAAGGTTTAGGATGTGTTCTCATACAACATGAGAAAGTCATAGCCTATGCCTCGCGACAACTCAAAGAATATGAGAGGAATTATCATACTCATGATCTGGAGTTGGTAGCAGTCGTTTTCGCATTGAAGTTCTGGAGACATTACCTGTATGGGGAGAAAGTGGAGATCTATACAGATCATTAAAGCCTTAAATATTTCTTCACCCAAAAGGAACTCAACATGCGGCAATGACGTTGGCTCGAGCTATTGAAAGATTGCGATCATACCATCCAATACCATCCTGGAAAAGCAAACGTAGTAGCTGACACATTGAGTAGAAGATCATATGCGGGTACGAGTGCGATATTGTCAACGCAAAGGCCCATTTTGTATGGCTTGAAAAGGATAGAGATAGAGTTAAAGGCTCCAAGTACCCACGTGACGATATCAAATATATGAGTAAAACCGACTTTAATCGATAAAGTTAAAGCTGCTCAAGCTACGGACCTGGAGCTGATGCGTATGAAGAAGAAAGTGCAAGAAGGTGTTATTCCAGAAGTAAGAATCGATGAAGAAGGAATACTTCGAGTCAACTCCAGACTTTGCGTTCCTAACGATTCTGACTTGAAGTATAGAATCATGATGGAGTCACACAACTCATCGTTTGCAATCCATCCTGGGAGTACCAAAATGTATCATGATCTTCGACATATATTTTGGTGGAGCAATATAAAGAGAGAGATCGCAGAGTTTATCTCGAGGTGTTTAACTTGTCAACGTGTGAAGGCGGAGCATCAAGTGCCAAAGGGTTCATTGCAACCACTTGAGATTCCGAAATGGAAGTGGGAACACATTACCATGGATTTCGTTACGAGTTTCCCAAGGTTTCTCAAAGCATAGATGCGATTTGGGTTATTGTTGATAGATTAACCAAGTCTGCTCATTTCTTGCCTATACGGGAGACTTATTCCCTTGAACGTCTTGCTCGTATGTACGTAAATGAGATTGTGAGATTGCATGGCATGCCAGTATCTGTGACGCCCCCAAATTCAGACATTCATATCTCGAATTTAGTTTGTCACGTACTAATTCTAATATCATACTAAAATCATCAACAACGAAAATAATAGAATAATTTACATTGATATAATATAAATATTCGCGTCCCAAGGTACCGTAACCATTACTACAACAATCCAATGATTAAATTAAACATATTTTAATCATCCTTAATACATCATAATAAGCATAATAATAATAATAATACTTCTACATTTAAGGACTAAGCTATTCTGTAGCCTTGCCCTTTCCCTTGTTCTTTCCCGATGTACCGCCTTGCTATGCCTTAACTGTAATATTTTTAGGGAAGCAAGAATGAGCAACAATTTTGCCCAGCAAGTAATATAGCAATAAGAATAAGCAGTTATAACGTTTGAATCTTCAAAGTATAACAGTAATTGATAGTTCAAGGATATCAAGAAATATCAAGAGTGTTCAATAAGTGTCGTTATAGACTGAAGGATATTAACAACATTTTAAGGTTTATTCATTTCAAGGTTCAATAAGAATGAAAACTGAGTAGTCACTAAGGACTAAGAACTCTTACTAGAATTAACAGTATTATACTGTAAACCTAATATAAACGAGTACAACAGGTGATCAGCCTAAAGTACCCTACGTTATGCATAACATTTAATCATACTCATGTGCGCACATCGGTTCCCCGACAATATAAAATTTCCCCTTTTTAAGAGGGTTGTTCATCTCAGTAGATTTATAAGAGTCCGCATCAAGTCAATTGGTTTTGGATAGCTTTCTTAACACATGATTATAGTCTAACCGAATCAAAGGCTTAGACAACTTTTATAATGCAATTAAGAACAATAAGTCCAATGCTCACAACAATGTCAATGTATACAAATACTTTTCGAATAGTAATAGATATTTGTTCAGTATAAATATGGTTGATATGATAACAATTCAGATTATACAATATATATACAATGTATAGAATTTAGAAACTTGCATTCAATATAAGAATCAAATGAAGTTAGAGAACTCGCACAAAATCTAAAGTTGTGTGAGTTAGGAGACTTGCCTTTAGTGTCGATTACCACTTATAGCATAAAATCACCTCAATGAACAATGGTATCCTATTTATGTATGTATAGGTATTCATTAGTCACACACCTAGACATACATATCCACATTCCTTTATCACACATATTTAATCTCATGTAGGCTACACACATTCAAACTCATAGATGTATAACTCACATTGATTTTACTTTTAAAATCTTTAGAAATATTTTTAGATCTCTTATACTCATATCATATGTAAAACATTACTTACGTTACTCATATATGTTGAAGAACCTCTAGGCTAAGTTTGGTCCTTTGGTATATTTACTCATAAATTTCCATTTTACAAAGTTAAAAGAGCTCATTATATTAACCACTAACCATAGCGTTCATTAAATCACACAACATTGCTAAACAACCTCTTTGAGTTCATGCTTGTGTAGTTTGTAAAGTGTCTAACTAGATGTTCGACCATGTTGGTTATTTCTAGAGGCATGAAATATCCTATCATAGTTGTTCAAAAGTTCACAATACAAGTCGTAGAGTTTTTAATTAGTAAGATTTCACGACAAACAAACTACCCATGCAAAGTACATTGAGTTTACATTCCATATGTATTTATAAAACTAACTAAGCTATAAGCATAGGCTCAAAAGATTATATTTTAAAAAGGCGTAAGGTTTTATAAACATGGTTTTCGTCTTTTAACTTTTCTTTCAAAATGTTATAATTCAAACTCCAAACGTACTAAAACATCTTGCAAGATGCATTGACACTTTTTTAAGGGTTATGCATGCTCCTTAAGTTAAGTTAGTTTAGGTCCTCTTGTATCAAACAATCAAAACAAAAATATAAGTCACTGTAGTAACCCCCCCCCCCCCGCGGTCGAGGCGGGCATTTACACTACAGGACCTCCCACCGGGCGCGGGCATAGATACTGCTAAACTCCCCCCCCCCCCGTCGGGGCGGGCCTTATATACAGCATGACCCCCGTTGGGGCGGGCATGGCTGCTGCAGTTTGGAAAATTTCTTTTCCCCTACTATAAATCAACATGCCAAAATTCAACCCAACGACAATGTAATGATACTTTAATTGATATAAACTTACTACTAAACATCCCTAGCATGCTTCTAACAATCCCAAACATATAAACAATCAAATTCAAGGATTAATTCAAGATTTTTGCTATTTTTCCGAAGTTTAACACATTTAGCGATTCTCTTCACTACGGATTCGTTACTTGACCAATTTACTTCATTTAACTTTCGTTGATTTCGTATTTAACCATATTAACAATGTCTAGCATCAATTGACACATTCTAGCATGCTTTAACCATAAACTTTTCAACTCAAAATAAGTATTTTCGTACTTTTCTAAGAACTTTGAAAAACTTGAATTTAAGAACATATAGAGGGATATTACCTTCTAAAATTATGAAGTTGAAATGTTACTCTAGCTTCAATTTGCAGATTACTCAACAACACTCTCACTCCAATTAGAAATTCTCAGAGAAATCAACAATTCACATTTGAGAGGGGGACTTCTATTTATAGAGGGATTATTGACCATATGGAGGTTTTACCCTAAGGATTGTTTCCATGGAAGATTGAAGGAACCATTGTGCAACAAGAGGTTGGTGGAAAGTTTCACCAACTCCATCTTCTCCCTTTCCCATAGCCATCATCTCCATCTTGGTTTTCAGCAAATATAGAGCCATAGGCTTTTAGCAAAACACGACTAGGACTTTTGGGAATGGGACTATGATTTTGGGACATTATAATACTCAGCATTTATCCAAACCATTACTTAGCATACTTAGGTTTATTTGATATATGTCCACAAATAAGCATACATATACACCCACTCATAAATTACACATAGAATTATATAATCCATGTACATTGGTTTATTTCAAATAATATTTACCCTAGACTAGAATATAATTTAGTTGGGTTCCAATATTACCTTCCATAAAATTTATTATTCCAATTCTACATAGATATTAAAATAATCATTTAATATTACTTATTTATTTAATCAAAGTCATTTTCTCTCATAGGTTTAAAATACTCATTTAATTACTCTCACACACATCTTGATGTCACATAAGACTTTTTCACACAATTTAATAAATTACATAAGTTAAGCTTACTTTTATCATATAGTTTTATATAATAATTATTTACATTCCAATGTCACACCTCATCTTATATTGAATGAAAAATCTTATTATATATGATTTCTCCTCACATGTTATTGTTCATGATATTATGAATTAGTCAATCATATTGTGTAATTATTTATTTATTAATTGATTTAATTCATTTCATCATTAATTAAATTAGTACTTTCTCATTTCACCACTTTGCCACACTAGGCATAATTTCCATAAGCTTAAACTAAGCTTCTCATCACTTTTGCTATATTGCTTAATTATCACATGCTTAATCGATTAAATTAATTATCACAACTCATGCCAATACAATATATATTTATATTCAAATAAATATGCAAACAATCTTTATTCTCAATATTATAATTTATTAAAATTCGCGGGTATTACAGTATCCATAGTTTCGGATCGTGACCCAAGATTCACTTCACAATTTTGGGTTAGCTTGCAGAAAGCTATGGGCACGGACTTACGATTCAGTTCAGCATATCATCCTCAAACGGACGAATAATCAGAAAGAACTATTTAAACTCTTGAAGATCTATTAAGACTCTGTGTCCTAGATTTCAAAGAGAATTAGGATAAGTACCTATCATTGGTAGAATTCTCCTACAACAACAGTTATCAGGCAAGTATAGGTATGGCTCCATTCGAAGCATTATATGGACGAAAGTGTCGCTCTCCAGTATATTGGGATGAGGTGGGAGAAGCAACGTTGTTGGGACTAGAGTTGGTATGTATGACTACAGAGAAGATCCAAATGATCCGACAACGTATACAAACGGCACAGGATCGACAAAACAGTTATGCGAATCTTCATCGAAAGGATGTGGAATTTAATATTGGAGATCATGTATTGTTACGTGTTGCTCCATGGAAGGGAGTTAAAATATTTGGAAAGAGAGAAAAGCTCAATCCTCGATTCATTGGGCCATTCGAAATCCTCGATCGAGTAAGAATTGTGGCCTATAGACTCGTATTACCTCCAAGCATATCTCGTGTTCATAATATTTTTCACATATCTATGCTTCGTAAATATGTGAAAGACCCAAACCACAATATTGAATTAGAACCAGTCGAGATAGCCGAAGATTTAACGTATGAGGAGGTACCTGTCAAGATCTTAGATAGGAAGGAGCATGTCCTGCGCACAAAGGTTATACCACAAGTTAAAGTTTTGTGGAGGAACCATGCTATTGAGGAAATGACCTAGGAGTTGGAATCAGAAATAAAAACGAGGTATCCTCAACTTTTCGAAACACCAGGTACGTACGTTAATTTTGAGGACGAAATTTCATAAGGAGGGGAGGTTGTAAGACCCTAACTTTTTATAAATAAAATTAAATTTCCTCTAATTATTATTTTGAATAATAAGGTGTTAATTTGATATAATGCTTTGGTTATGGGTGAAATATGCAAATTTTGCAAAATAAGCAAGTAGTTATAAAATATTCATTGTTGCCGGGAAATATTCACTTGGTCGTGGAATATTCTTGCTGTCGGGAAATATTCGTACAATGACGCAACCATTTGTGGGTCCCATAACGGAAAATTATCGGATGAAGAAAACGACAAGTTTGAGTTTTTATAAATAACGGCGTAGTTGTTACCGTTAACACTGTTGGAATACCCCGGTGGTTAAAGTACAGTAATACGCGTGGTTGCACAGTAGCACACGGTATTACACAGTATTTTTGGATTATTGATTCTTACGTAATAAGGCATTACTCAATAATTGCTACAGTAATTACTGTTTAATATTTTATTTTATTGATCCAATAATTGCTACGTTGATATTTTATATTATTGTTGTTTCAATAATTGTTACTGTACAGTATTTCTCATTATCAGATCAATAATTCATATTATTTGAATAATATTATTAGATAGCATTATTAGTAATGTCTAAGGAAGTTCTGTCTAGGAAAGGGGTTTGATCACCTAATTGCGCACCAGTTAGGAGAAATTCTTATCGGAAAGCCCCCTCTTTCCTGGGAACGACCTGGTTGTCATTATTGTGATTCTGTAATATTATTTATGAATAATTAATTATTGATTTTTATGATAAAAAAATATTTATTTTGTGTGGATATAAATGAAGGAATTAATGCTGAGGAGTTTTATCAGTATTTTGTCGGAATGGAGGTATTAAAAATCATCCGTATATGGATTTTGATCATTTTCTGTTTGGAATTTAGAAAAACTTTCTTCTACAAAGTTGTACAGAATAAAATTTTCTATAGCAAGGACATAAAATTCGTATTTTTTTATAAAAGGGCTATTTATTATGAATTATTAAAGTTTCAAAAATAAATATTTTTATTAAAAACATGGGTGGGACCCACTTTTGGTTGTTGTAGAATTTTTTGAATTTGGTGGGCCCCACTTGTGGTGTGCTGAGTTTGGTCAAGAGGTGTGCGTGAACATTTTTCTTAAAATATTATTTTATTAAATTTTAGTATGCTTTAGCGTTCTAGCATTTTCTTATAAATAGGGTGCTTAGTTAGAATTGAAAATCACACCAGAATCATAAATTTTCTCTCTCTATAATATCGAGCGTATTTTTGTGAGTATTTAGATATTTTGAGAATTGCTATTCAGTGCAAGTTTCCTTCAACATTATATCCGATATTCTAGTCAGAAGTATTGTTCTTTTGAGGTAAAAGATGTTATTTTCTTCGTAAATGATGTTATTTCGTTCAATATCATTATGCCGAAATATTTATATGAATTTTATTATGAAATTTTTACCTTTTTATGTCGCGGTTACTATTCACGTATACGGCACTATTCACGTATACGGTACTATTCACGAATACGGTACTATTCAAGAGTACTATTCACGAAGTATGATTTTTCTTATGAAATTGTTATCTTTTATGTCGGGGTTACTATTCACGTATACGGTATTATTCATATATACAGCACTATTCACGTATACGGCACTATTCACAGAAAAATTAAATTTTCTTTTCTTTGTCCAAGTTGTCTATTATGGTTACTATCATTGATCGTATCTATGTTTTGATCTTCATTCTTGAATTTTGCTCCACAATTGATTAGTATGGAGTATTTTTTAACTTGGATAAACCAAAATACGAATCCCTAATCTTTGACATTTAATCTCACTGGATTCGTTTTCTTTAAGATATTTTGCATCATCCACAATCTTAAATGGTGATACTTGATGAATATCTTTGGCCTGTAGTGCAAAGATGAATGATTACCTGATGATTATCTTTGGCCCGTAGTACAAAGATGAACAGGTGTTGAGATGAATATGACCAACTGGTAATACAAATGCATATCTTTGGCATGTAGTGCAAAGATGAATATTTAGTTCAAGATGTATATTGATTGATGTTACAGGGATAAAATATTGATGATGGACTTTTAAGTCATAGAAGATAGTATATTTCATTCTCTGCTTAACTCTTCTAATGAATTGTTATTTCTGCTCAGAATATTGATCTTAAACTTGTTGTCCATTATATTTTATCTGAATTATTGAAAGCTAACGATAATTTGTTCTACATTATCTTAGTCATAATATTCTTTACTGGGCTAGTTGAGCTCACCCTTTTCCTTTTTGTTCTATTTTTCTTCTCAGGGGGAGAGAATATAGCAAAAACTAGTCGGGGTATGGAGTGATGTTTCAAGTCAGTTGTTTTAGCAGTCCTCGCTATTTTATAAAATAATGTATCAATAATTGTAATAAGGACGTATTTGAGTTTAGATATTGTCTAGAAGACAATATTTGTATTTAAACTCACAGCATATGTGTTGTCGTATTTTGCACGACAATTGTAATAATAAAATTGTAGTTATTTTCTGTACCATATATTTGGCGACTCAGAATGAGTTGGGTGGATTGGACCTATTCTAGGGGCGTCACATGAGATCATCATAGTATCTTGTGTATAATGAGTTATACTTTGACTTATTCCTTAAGACCTTTAGGGTATATCAAAGGGTATGCTTGGGTATAATAAGTTGTACATAGAGATAATGTATGATCAATAAAGAATCTACCGCTTCTAGTAAAAGAAGAGAAATGTCCTATGTGATTCGATAAATGACAACCCAGTAGTCATTGGCCAAGGCAGATTGAAATTAGAAAGGAGTTTCTAATTTGCATTATTTGGAGTTGTGCATTTAAGAATCGAAATACATATAATTAAATAAAATAAGACTTGACAGTAAATTTATGTCTTATATTTAATTGGGACATTGTATGGTGGAAGGATTGAATTGTACGATAGCTATTTACTCAAAGGTTCTTTTATGATTAATGTTGAAATCTATATTATAGTGAAAGTCGTTAATTGCTAGGGAGGCTTATCCCTATTGTAGAATAAATATTATTTATTAAAATAAATTAATAATTCAATTTATTTATTTAAATAAGATTAGAATTGTTCTAATTGATTTATTCACAACCGGTTTAATATGGAGAACCTAGATGGTCACACCATAAAATAAAGAATAATTATTTATGAAGTTAATGACATAATCGTAATAATTTGTTAAGTGTATTTAATTTAATCTATGGTGATAGAGAAAATTAAATAGCATAATATTTATTATTTAATATTTTGAAAATATTAAATATAAATTAATAAGAGGAGTCTTATTAATATTATTACAATTATTTTAATTTTAATTTCTAAAGGAGTTTGGAAATTAATTTAATATAAGTACTCTCATTTATTCCTAACAAGGTTAGGAGACAAATTAATTAAAAGAGTTTAATTAATTATTCCTAATAAGATTAGGGAGCCTAATTAATTAAAGGAGTTTAATTAATTAAATAATACCCTATTTTAATAATATTAAAAGGGTTAACTAATATTTTATAAGTGGAGTCTTATATCAGATATCAAGTGATGTGATTCCAATTGTTGGATAGTACGCTCCTTTTCTACAAAGATAGTTTAGTCAACCACCATCCTTCTTGAATATTTCTTCTTCCTTGGTGGATCACCTCTAGAGGCCAAACATTTGGGTGGCTAACATTGATCAAAGAAAGGAATCAAACCCGGTGGATTCAAGTTGAACGCGAAAAAGATTTGGAGGTGAACTTGTACCTAAAGAAGCTCGAATCTTCAAGGGTGTGATTTTTATTCTTTATCTTTTCGTTTAATTAATAATTGTGCATAAAGGATGATCCGAGTATATGATCTGTAAAATTTTAAAACTCTGATTTTCTTGCTTTCGCTAATTTTGTGCAATTTGATTACATGTATGAATCTTACAAACCTAACACCTTCATCAGTTCAGGTAAAGTTAAAGACATTTTGTTCATAGTGTAATTAAGTTTGAACTGATTGAAGGAATCAGGCAAGGTCTCTAGCAACATGTCAACCTAGGTTCCCCCATCAACTGTTACTCCTAGGATTTTCAGTTCGTTTAAGTAAGAAATAATTTTTAAACAATGATCTCGAACTGAAGATCCCTCAGACATTTTGGAATTCATAAGTGTTTTCATCACAGTCTGTCGTGCAGCACGACTCAGGTCAGCAAACATTTCATGAAGGCTATCCAAGATTTCTTTATCAGTGGTAGTAGACTGATATTGGTGTTGCAATATATTTGACAAAGATGCCAATATATAGCAACGAGCCATATCATCTTTCCTTTGCCACCTCTTATGGTTATTCTTTTGTGCAACAGTAGCATTTTTTGGAAGAACTGGGCAAGGTTCAGTCAGCACAAACTTGTAGTCCTCAGCAGTCAACACAAAGTCAAGGTTTCTTTTCCAGTCCACATAATTTGGTCTAGTTAACTTATTTTCTTTAAGGATAACAGCAAGGGAATTAAATGACAACAAGGTGAGCTATACAATTATACAATATGCATAAATTAACTGGTCAGTCCATAAAAATAAACTTTTACAAATAATATGAAAATGTAATCCTCAAACACAAACATAAAATAAACATGGTAACTTAATTTCAAATAATTCTCTTTTCGATGGGAAAAATAAGAATAATTTAAAATTATAATTATTTTTATATCTTGACATCTCATGAAATAAAAATAATTCACCATTTAGTTCAACCCAAAACAATAATAATAAGTATCACTCCGATGGGGAGAATTATTATTTATATTTTGTCAAGTGTATACCATTCATTTAAATTTTCTCTAAAATTTTAATACAAATATTTCGATGGGAAATAATTCGTAATACAATTTTAAATAAATTTATCACAAGGAAATCCATATCTAATATAACTAGATTCATGCATCTTCTGAAGGGAACTCACAAAATTTGAGATTAGATACATGTATCAATATAATGGACCGATGATGGTGTCCGTAAGAAATACAATTTTTTTTCCCGCTTGATTTTTTTTTTATTTTTTTTTTAAAAAAATTGAAAATTTTTATTTATTTAAAAATATATAATAATATTAATATCCCATATTAATACATATATTATGTAAACTAAGATCCATGCATATTCATATTTAACAATTACAACATTATGAAATTTTAACAATTAAACATTATAATTGTTATAGTTACTAATAAATATAAATGAATCTGCATACTTAAACAAAAGGTTTATTGGTACAATTGGTAGAGTGTGACTAATCTAACAGTCAAGTCATGAGTTCAAATCCTTGCAACGGATCCAACAAATACCTCTCCAAACTAGACAACTTATATTCCAACAAAAGCCCGATGCACCAAACAACCAATTATGCTAGAATTTATCTAACACTAGTACTTAATATATCACCTAAGCATCGGCGGTTTTCATAAAAAAAATCAGCAGCATTGCGGCGGCATAAGGAGCATAATCAGTTTGTAATTTTTTTTATTTTTTTTATATTATATAACATCCCACATATAAACAATAATTATAAACAACAAATACATGCATACATGCATCTCGTCATAAACAACAAATCTGATTATAAACAATACGAAAAAAATACTGTTAATTTAAACAACAAATTTGATTCATAAAATCCGAAGAGCGATATTAAAAAAATATATCCATACATGCATCTCGTCATGATTTATGAAAATTATGAGTTAGCTTTGATACCAATTGTAGGAAACGATTTCCAAATAAATTAATAATTTTTAAAAGTAAAAATTATTACCCAAGATCTTTCTCATAATTTAGCATTAAAAAAATAAATAAATAAATTACATATCATACCTCGTGCTTGGTTGTAGCACAATGGAGAATTTTTTTTATTCTGATGAAGGCTTTTCCTCTTTCCTGATCTTCTTCCCTATGACCCTTATTTTGATATTACGTACTTTCTGAGTGTAGGCTCAAAATACTGCAAAGTGATATAATATATAAAGTCCTCAACTCCCTGATATTTATCAGGATAATTTAAAAACTTTTCTGATATATTTTATCATGCTATTTTGTTATATCTTAATAAGGGCTAGAGTGGGGATCAAGTAGGATTCTACAATTCTAACTCCAATATAATACTAATTTCTGATTAACTATTTAATCAATTAGAATTATATTAATTATAACTAATTCCACTAAATAGTTATAATTGCACTCTAGAATTAATAGAATTAAAATTAATTAATTAAATCTTTCCATTATTAGTATCTTGCAAAATACTCATCTACAATAATATTCATAAACGCGTGTAGGAATAAAATTGTTAACCCACTACGTTTACTGCTTATATCCTTGACTATATAATTTATAAACTTTTGATCACACATTAATTTAATTAATTAAATTAATACTTTAGTAATTTGAATTACTAAAATACTTGGCCAAGATTATGGTGATCGACCAATAAATTATATCAAGAGGATATTATAATTTAATTGTAGAATTCTATCTTGAAAAATACATGTTCCTAATTTCATAACATATATCACCCAACATATTGAGGTATTGATTGTATTTAAAATGTCATTCTTTAATATATTAAAGTGACATACATTATAAAATCAAGTTCACTATTCTCTCAGGATTAAGAGTAATTGCAAATTAATAGTAATTGAAAAATTATTTATAATAACATTATTTAACAAATAATTTTTCGTAACGATCCAGTTCTATGTATTTCAAAAATACACCAATACACTAGATTAAAGTCTTCACCCTACATGACTAAGACAAATCATCTAATTAAGTGTATTACAATCTACTAGAATGGCTTGTCCATTTCAATCTAAGATTGTGAACAATATATTTTTTTTAATTTATACATAACATATCATTTATGTCTTCTGTATTTGACACTCCTTCATATACATAAATTATAAAATGTATAATTATGGACAAAATTTATGACACATTTAATTATGCAAAATGAAATTAAATTTTATTATTAAAATAATAAAATAAATATCAACATTGGGTTTTTCTGGGCTTAAAACCTTACAAGAACTTCGTTGGCTTTGCTCGTTACTTACAGAACTCGGTATCACCCTTCCTCGTCAACCAGTAAATTATAGTGACAATGTTGGCGCCACAAATCTCTATTCTAATTCGGTCTTCCACTCGCACATGGAACATATTGCTTTACATTATCACTTTATCCAAGAACAAGTTAAAAATGAGTTGCTTAGAGTTTATCACATCTCTGCTACTGGATCAACGTGTTGATGTTCTTACCAAACCTGTTCCTCGTCCTCATTTCGAATCTCTCAAAGCCAAGATTGGACTTTTCCCTCAGTCGTCCATCTTGCGGGGGCATGATAAAGATTAAAAAAAACATACCAAATCTAGTTGAGAAAATCAAGAGATTTTTCACATTCATTTGTATATTTTTGTAATTATATCTGTTAACGCCAAATTTTATATGCATGACGAAATTACCAAAATAGCATGTCAAAATTGCGCTAACGGTTGATTATATTGTTGTGAAAATCAAACTCATGAAATACACACAGATAAACATCCGCTCATTATTGTAAGAGATATAAAATATGAACACAAGAATTTACGTGGAAATCCAATTGGAAAAAAAACCACGGAGAGAAAGAAGAAATCCACTAATATAATATGGAGAGTACAAATTATTTATTTGTGTCATATGCTATTGTGTATTGTATATCCTAAACCATTGCTTATTGTTGTATTTATAGCTGTCATGTCCACCAGAATCCAATCAGGAGTAGAAGTGTTTTGTAGAATTACCTTATAACAACAATTAATGGTTGATATATTCCTTCCCAAATTAAATCTCCTTATCCCACTAAATAAGAAAATACAATTTTACTTTAATGAGGACTCTCACTGTCAAAATAAATCTAAATAATCACATCCCAACATTGCCCCCTAGTCTCTTATTTATAAGGAACTTAAAATAAGAGAGTTTACAAATTTATACCAACCGAAAATCCATATTTGCCGAAGACGAACTATCACACCCGAACTCCATATGCCGAACAAAAATTTTTAACTCCCAATATCGCCACCTCGCTCCTCTTGTTCACTTATAAGATAGACAAACAATTGCCTTTATCACAACTGAACCAACCTTATCACAACCGAACCAACCTTATCACTACCGAAGATATAAAAAACCAACATTATACCAACCGAACCAATCCTTATCACTACCAAAGATGTAAAGAACCAACCTTATCACAACCAAACTAACCTTATCATTACCAAAGATATAAAAGACCAGCCTTATCACGACCGAACCAACCTTATCATAACCAAATATATAAAGAACCAACCTTATACCAACCGAATACACAGATAATCGAACCAACCTTATATCACAACCGAACCAACCTTATCACTACCGAAGATATAAAGAACCAACCTTATACCAACCGAACCAACCTTATCACTACCGAAGATATAAAGAACCTACCTTATACCTAACACTAATCAAACAAACACTATTAAACAACTCTGTTCACCAACAAAGGGTCGAACAGATCTTACCAAACATCCAAAACGATCATGTTCACCATCATAGGGTCGAACAGATCCCACAGAACCTCCAAACGATCCTGTTCACCATCATAGGGTCGAACAGATCTCATCGAACCTCCAAACGATACTGTTCGCCATCATAGGATCGAACAGATCATGCTCACCATCATAGGGTTGAACAGATCCTACCAAACCTCCGAAAGATCATATTCGCCATCATAGGGTCGAACAGATGTTGTTCACCTCATAGGGTTGAACAGATCCCACCGAACCTCCAAACGATCATGTTCGCCATCACAGGGCCGAACAGATCATGTTCACCATCATAGGGTTGAACATATCCCACTAAACCTCCAAAATATCTTGTTCGTCATCATAGGGTCGAATAGATCCTATTCACCATCATAGGTTTGAACAGATTCCACCGAACCTCTAAACGATCCTGTTCGCCATCATAGGGTCAAACTAATCATGTTCACCATCATAGGGTTGAACAGATCCCACCAAACCTCCGAAATATCATGTTCGCCATTATTGGGTCGAACAGATCTTGTTCACCATCATAGGGTTGAACAGATCCCACAGAACCTCTGAAAGATCATGTTCGCCATCATAGGGTCGAACAGATACCACCGAACCTCCAAACGATCCTATAAGTTCGCATAAAGGCTGAACGTATCCCTGAACATAAAATAATTGTTCGTCCAAAGGCTGAACACACACCACCGAACCTCCAAAAACACCAAAGCAGATAGCCAAAGCCAGAATGAAGCCGATATGACGTAATTCGAAGTATCATAGGCGAACATTTCAGATTATTGAAGCTTACATCAAGCCTGTGTATCCTACCCCCAGCCAATGTAGCCCGAATAAATAAAGAAGCCTGAATCAAATACCAATCTTATAACTGGCCCAAAAATATTTTCTTCTGCTAATTTTGTTGTTGTTGTGCCGAAGAGATACGACTAGTCAACCAATTTTACTTCCAAAACCATTAATTTTGGTGAAGCCTTGACCGAGTTTAATGAAGTCTCGATCAAATTTTATTATACAGCTCGTAATGGTAGGCATCAAAGCCGAAATAATGAACAAACGTCGAAGTGGATTGAAGTTCATTTGTAGTCCTTGTCCATCCATGTGACTAAAACCCCAAACCTCTTTCTTTTTCTCTTTAGTTTTCCTAAGGCCATATGTCCAAGATGGTGGTATACATGTTGCATTTCTTTAATCTCCAAGTCAGTAGTGCTCTCTTTCTTTCAAGATAATACAAGTATACTAAATTTGAAGGCTGCCCACGTTAGTGTCTTCTCTCTTCTTGCCGAAGTTCGATAGAGGTTTGCCGAAGATTAATCGAATTGCCATTTCCACCGCCTTTGTCCCTAAACACTCCGCCACCACTAGCTTCCCTACCCACATTAAGAATCCTTAATTCAATTCTGTCGCTGCTGCTATGTGTACTTAGATTTGGTACTCTGGTTCATTATGTTTTCCTGTTGATTGAGTTCGAGGCAGTAAAAACGATGACCCGGTCGCCTGAACTTGGTCGCAATTCCTCAACTCATATTATGGATGAAGTATACTTCGGGTCTATTAACGTATCTGACCAAAGCCATTTAAAAGTGTTCGAGGCTGCAAGGATAACCGCCGAAGAGGGGATTTTGTCGAATGACCATACATGGTGAAAGTATTCGTTATCGGAACGAAACCATGTTTGCCGAAGAGAAATAGCAGGATCACCATCTTTTATTGGGACGAAACCGAAGTGGGCCGAAGAGGAATCGCCAAAGAGATTGCCGAAGTGGTCCGAACCCAACTTCATCTATTCCCATGTGGTTGGTAGATGTTGACAGTGACGAAGGACAACGAAACCTTTTATGTAATATGTGGAGGTGATTGCTCGCTCCCCTCCATTTGTGAAAATTAAGAGCCATGCATATTCTATCTGAGGCTTGTTATTCTCCCGACGATCAGTGTTGATTCTAGGTGCTCGTTTTATTTTGCTGAAGCCGATGGACTTGGATTGCCTTGGTTGGCTTCGAGAAGCATATAGAAGATGTTGTTGCTGACTCATGACATGATGGGTCCACACGAATTGTTGTCCCTTTGTCCCTTATGTTTGTTAGCAGCAATGCATCTTTTACTCATATGGATCAATAATCAAAGTGGTTAATGCTTTGATTTAATATATATAACATGAATACTACCTCTACCTTTTATAATATAAACGATGTAACATGTAAAGTAAAAAATATTTGATTACAATCATGCTTCGATTGCTATTAGCAGAGTAATAATCACACGCCTATCGGCCTATGCTGCATATATCCACACACGTATATCTTTAATTTAATTAAGGATGCAACTCAACTCACCTTTTATAGGCCAGCACATGCTTAATTATTTTTTATGTAGGTTTCTTCCCTATCCAGATGGACTTTGTTCATGAATAATAAGAAAGACCATAATGGATGGCAAAGATGATCGGAGACTTTTTTGAAAATTTGCCAAGCCCATATTAATATATACACGTGCATGATGTAAATCAACCCACTTGGAATGACATGAATATGATAATATTTGAATATAACAATTTTAAATAATGTATCAACATATTATTACATGAGTATGATGTATTATTCTGGACAAAGAAAATTAAATATGTATGCGACACATAATGCTCTCGTGGGCTTATATAAGACTTCATGAATTTCGATGTCGAATCATATGACACGAATATAAAAGATTATCAACTATATAATATACTCCCTCCGTCCCAAATTAACTGCTCAGTTTTGACTTTTTAAAGTCAAATTGACCATTTTTAAAACTATTATTTTTACTATTTTTGCTAAAATATGGGTGAAGTGATTATAACCAAAAGAAAGTATATACAATTTATTACTAATCCCAATTTTTATAATTTTAGAAATATATTTATATATGCTTAATTATTAATTCTAAAAATAGTCAATTTGACTTAAAAAAGTCAAAACTGAGCAATTAATTTGGGACGGAGGGAGTAATTTGAAACTTATCTGTGCTTTCGAGGACGGATAACAAATTTAACGCCACAGTTGATATTGGTAATTTTTTAAACAGAATTTTGTTTTCATAGGACGGCGCCAATGTTAACGCTAAATTTTGTATGTATAACGAAATCATCAAAATAGCATGTCAAAATTGCGCTAATGGTTGATTATATTGTTGTGAAATCAAACTCATAAAATACACATAGATAAACATACACTTATTATTGTAAGAGATATAAAATATGAACATAAGAATTTACGTGAAAATCCATTTGGGAAAAAAACCACGGATAGAGAAGAAATCCACTAAAATAATATAGATAGTACAAACTGTTTATTTGTGTCATATGTTATTGTGTATTGTATATCATAAATCATTGCTTATTAATGTATTTATAACTGTCATGTCCATCAGAATCCAATCAGGAGTAGAAGTATTTTGTAGAATTACCTTATAACAACAATTAATGGTTGATATATTCCTTCCCAAATTAAACCTCCTTATCCCACTAAATAAAGAAACACAATCTTACTTTAATGAGGACTCTCTCACTGTCAAAATAAATCCAAATAATCATACCCCAACAATATCTTTTGATTCTTAATAGTTACTTAATTTGATTTGTTACCTATTCTTTTGCTCTTGTAGCCTATATATATATATATATATATATATATATATATATATATATATATATATATATATATATATATATATATATATATATATATATATATATATATATATATATATATGTTTTTTATATCAATGAGAAGTTGTGTCATAATTCTTTAATTTTTCTCTGACGTTAAATCTCTTTTTTCTTAACTTTACCGTCATCCATTTTTTTGTTTTTAATTTTTGTTTTTGTTAGTATCTTTTTTACACTAACCAAGATTAACCAAACAATATTAACTGTAAAGTGGTGTGATTAAGGGTGTAAACGAGTCGAACCGGAGCGAACAAAAAGTAACTCGAAATGATAAATTTGTACTCGAATTCGGCTCGAATTCGAATTATATTTAAAAAATCTTACTCAGATTCGACTCGAATATTTATTACTCGAATTCGATCCGACTCGACTCGAATATTTATTCAAACTACTCGCAAGCTTCAAAATTCAAGCTCGAATTCGAGTCTCCACATAATAACTAGCTTTATAATAAATATAATTATAAATTGAATTTGTTATTTTACTTAAAAATGAGAAAATATATTTATTATTATACTTTACAAATATAAAATCACAATTAAAATTAAAAACAAAACAAAATAATAACTAATTATCCTAATTTGATTTAAATTTGTATATATTATAAGAGAATGTATCGAACATCTAATTGAATATGTATTAACCGAGTATGTATCGAATCACAATCAAGAATTTGAGTAGTTTGAATCTTAAACGAGTCGAGTATAACCTTGCTCAGATTCTACTTATATTTTTATTTGAACTACTTTTAATGCTCAGATTTGGATCATATTATTAACGAATCCGAGTCTCACTCGTATTTTTTCGAATCGAGCCCGAATAGAGCTCGAACTGTGTTGACTCATTTACAGCCTTAGGTGTGATTGTTCCTTATTTTCTCCTAAAAACTAGGTTTGGCATGTTATTATTTGGGGTTGTAAAACTAATGATTTACAAACCATCAAATGAGTTTTTGGTTGAACTATTTTTTTGCTATATGTTAATTGTATTTAATAGTTTATTTGTTTTAATACATACTTTTTTCGATAATTATTTTGTCTTACTAAGTAATTTGTTCTAATTAAATAATTTATTTAATTTCTTTTTGTTGAGTGTCATTTAATTTGATTTTCCATGACTTTTTAGCTTTGTATTAAGTTTTTAATCATAATCAATATTGAGTACTTAATGTGGTGAAAAGTTTGCATTTCCATTTAGAGAGAATCATTTTACATAAAATTGACTAGTTTGTCGTTAGTTGGTCGTTAAAAACAAGACATGTATCTCGCATGTTTGATCAAAATTAGCTAAAAGAGACTTTTGTACCAAATTAAAGGTTTAGTTATATTATTATAAAAATTAAAGTATCAAATCTTTTAGCTTCAAATAATTTAATGTGAATAATAAGTCCGTGTTTAAGTGTTTTAATTCTTCAAGAGAAGTATATACAAGCTTAATAAGCTCTTCAAAGTACGAGTAAGTTTAGAATAGATTTATCACGTAAGTTAAAATATGACATATTTGAACGATATTTTAATTGATTCTGAATCAATTTAATCGTCTAAGTTTAGTGACTCGTTAATCTAAAATGTTATTTTTTCTTCTTAATTGTGGACAACTGATATATTATATCTTTAATAATAAATATAGAGCAAGGATCAAGAGTATTCCTCTTAAATAGCATTCCTCTTTAAATAACACTCTTTTATTAAAACTACGTCGTTTTGGAATGGTCGCGGGTGGCATTTTTGTAAATAAAAGAAAAACAAGTGGGACCACTCTCTTTTAAGTCACTCCAAAACGACGTAGTTTTAATAAAATAGTATTATTTAAGGAGGAATGTTATTTAAGAGGAATACTCTTAATCCTTATATACTAACAATAACATTTTGTAAAAAAATTAACTTTTGAGTTGTTAAACCCGCTTTTGGGAATACTAAAAGTTATGATAAAAAAAAGAATGAAAAAATATATAAATAAATAACTTTTGAGCTACCAAGTCATCAAACTTGGTATGTTGAATTGACTCGCGACCAATTAAAATGATTCAATGTGTGTTGTTATATTTTAGTATACAGTATATATAGAACGAATCTAAAGTACTCTTCTTAAAGATCACTCTTCTTAAATAGCACTCTTTTAATAAAATTACGTCATTTTAGAAATTCTTTTAAAATACAAAATAATATTAAAATAGAGTGGTCCTATTTGTTTTCTTTTTATTTACAAAGATGCTACCCACGACCCCACTTATTTTTTAAAAGAATTTTTAAAACGACGTAGTTTTAATAAAGTAATGTTATTTAAGAGAGAATGTTATTTAAGAGGAGTGTTTTAGATAATAAATATAATAAATATTTACTCAAATATTTTAAACTATTGAGTCAACTGGGGGGGGGGGGAAGCACCTTTACCACATTGTAGTCGTCGTATTTAAGCATTGAGTCAATGTACTTTAAAATAAATTCAATTGCCCTACTGTGTTTTTTAAAAATTGTTAATCAAGTCATTCCGTCTAATTTTGCTCACAATCGCTAAAAAATTAGACCAATTTTCCTACGTGGCTTTTGAAAAAAAAACACAAATTATTTCTTACGTGGCAAGCCAGTCAACCAAATTCATAATACTTGAAAATTGGCAAAAAAACATCTTTCCCCCATTTTATTTGTCGAGTTGTAAGCATTGAGTCACTGTACTTTAAAAAAATGCACGAATTAACCATCATTAAAATCAAGGATCAATTACATATTCTAATACATTTTTAAAAATAATTACATCAATAGTGCACTCATATAATATTTACATAACTAATACACTTTCATATTTATTTACATATTCTAGAGTAATTAGGATTCCTTAATTTAGGGAATTATAATTCAATTAGAATTCCTTAATTTAGGGATTAGTTATAGCTTCTTCTCTCTCTCCTCAAGTTATTTAACAAATTTAACCTTAATAATAAAGAAGAAAGAGAGCATTACCCTTCATTCAACGTATTCTTTATATATATATATATATAATAGATCGGCAATACCAAAGCAAAGGAGTGAGTGGTATTGTACATGTTGGGTAAAGATGAGGAGTGAGTGGTATTGTTGGTAGTACTATCACGTGGTTCGTCATCCAAGAAAAACATAATCAGGCAGTTGCTTTCCATTGCATTTGGCAATGTCATGCATAATTTTCATGGCATGATTGGTTTTACCACGAACGAGATATATCTCGAGGGGATTCAGAGACAAAAGGAAGGACATGATCGGCAAAGAAGTTGGGAGGTGGGTATGAAGATTCAGGCGGTGGATATGAATACTGGTTGATGGTAACCAAACCTTCATACCACGGTAACCAAACTGTCATATCAAAGTAATCAATCAACCTCCACACTTTAAATTTTTTCTTAGTACAGTTGGTTACCAAATTTTCAGATCAAGGTAAGCAAACCTTCGTACCAAGGTAACAGAACCTTCATACTAAAGTAACTAATTCACATCCATACCTGCAGTTTTTTCATAGTACAATTGGTAGCCAAACCTTTAGACCAAGGTAACCAATTCAATTTTATTAAGTTACCAATTTCGTTTTGGATGTGATGCAGTTGGTAGCCAACCATTCATACAAAGGTAACCATTTTATTATTTATGAGTAACAAAATAGTTATAAAAAAAAATTCAGAACATTAAAAGTTACATCTATTTATTTTTAAATTTTTTGTAGGGCGAATCTTCTTCTTATTCTCATTGACGTTTTGGACAACGGAGATTCGCGGCGGTATAGCGGCGGAGTATGTGAGGTGTAGCGGTGGTGTAGCGGCGGACTATTATTTCAAAGTGTATGTGAGGGAGATGAAGATTTGAATTTGAATATTTAAATTTGAATTATTATTTTGAATTTGAATTTGTTTTTGTTGTTAGATCCAAATATTTGAATTTGAATTATTAATTATTGCAGTTATTTGTCCTAGATTTTAGGTTTCCTTATTAATGTGAATTGTACTATTTTTTGTAATATGGGTCCTAATTACACTCTTTTTATAATTATTTGGTTGATACACTTTTCTTGTAATTACTTTCTATTTGTTGTATACTTATGTAAAAAACCCTAAAATCAATCTTTATGATAACTAAGCACCAAAATATGAACCAATTACAAGTAAAAAAAACAAAACCCACAAGAAAAGAAAACCTAATCATGCAAATTTTCCAGCTTATTAGCATTTCAATGTATCATTATTATCAATATCCCCAAGTTAAACAGACGAAATCACAAGTTATAAACAAGTCAGAATGGAAGAATACATAATTCCACAGTCCCAAAATGAGAGTATACCTTCTCTTTGGGACATTGCAGAATAAAAATCAATTTCAAAATTGAAATACCAAATTTCACTAAAATTACATAGAACTTCAGTCTATAATTATCATTACCATCCCCAAATTCGCAAGAGCTAAGAACACCCCCAAATGGAAGAAAACAAAATCCCACACTCCCAAAATGAGAGTCTATTTTCCTTGGAAGAGAACAAAATCAGAATCAATTTTAAAATCAACTCACGATTTTACCAAATTTATATCAATAATCTCCATCCTTGACATCTCAAAGTTGCGGTTAGAAAAGAAAATAGCAGTTTTAAGATAATCAAAACATATTTCCCAAACTCTGCTATTCAAATTAACTTCAACTAAAACCAATAAAATCAAAAATTTCAGAACCAATCAAATACGAAGCATAAAAACTCTTTTCCCCCAATTCCTAAACAATATACCAGATTAATCTATAAAAATAAATCAACAAAAATGCAAAAGAAAGATATCAAAAGTTAATACCTCAGCGGCGAGATACTCGAGGACGGCAGACAGATAGGAGCTCCGGCACCGACACGCTCGGCGTACTTTCCGTTCTTGAGAAAGCGGGCAATTCTACCGACAAGGAACTGAAGACCAATCTTTGAAGAACGCGTCACAGACTTCGAGGACTTCGGCTTTCCTATTCCGCCCTTGGTTGAACCTTCCTTCGAACTCATCTCTATATTTCTTCATCTCTATGAATTTGGCTAACTGGCTTGTCACGTAACAAATAATTTGTTTTGTTTTTTTTTTCAAAAGTCAAGTTGGAAAATTTGTCTAATCTCTTAACGACCGTGAGCAAAATTAGACGGAATGACTTTGATTAACAATTTTTAAAAATCACAATGAGATAAAGATGCTTTTTCCCCTTTACTCTCTTATCAACCTACTTTTAGGCCTGACAAACGGGTCGGGCCAGCCCAAATGGGCCGGGCCAAAATGCCCCGAGTTTTGACGCGCTAAAAAAGTTAAGCCTAAAGTCCGGTTTTTGGCGGCCGGGCCGGGCCGACCTAAGTTGATTTATGATCAATTTTTGCCATTTTTTGGACCTAACCCAAATGGGCCGGGCTTCTGACGGGCCGGGCTAAAACGACCCGATTTTTTATAAGCTAAAAAATGAGACCTAAAACCCACTTTTTGACGGACAATCTGACCCAGCCCACGGGCTTGGGCCAGTTTTGCCAAGTCTACCGACTTTGGTGACTTTAGTGTTAGGGGTTTAGTTAAAATCGCTTGCGAACAACGATTTGGGAAAAAATAAAGAGAAAAAAAAGGAGACATGTCGAAGAGGGGAAAGGGAAAGGACGAGGAAGACTGCGCCTCCGACGGTGATGCGCGGCCGAAGAAGATTGTCAAGAAAGACTCCGGGGACGAATCCGACGATGATATTGTTGTCTGTGAGGTATGTCTATAAATTATTCTCTCTGTAGAAATATTTTCAAACACATTTAATATATTTTTGTATTTATCTTTGACATTAAGGGATTTTGTTTACAAATTTTGGTAGATTTCGAAGAATAGGAGAGTTTCGGTGAGAAATTGGCAAGGAAAAGTTGTGGTTGATATTCGGGAATTTTATGTCAAAGATGGGAAGCAATTGCCTGGTAGAAAAGGTATAGATTTCTTCTTGGTACTGTTTGTTACTTCAGTTTTTTTCTGTCTAGGGTTTGTTAATATTACTCCTACTGTTATATTTATTTTAATATTTTTCTGCATATGCCACTATACTTTTCGGCATTTATAAGAAAACAATAGAATCGTTGTTAAAAAATTGGTTGAGCTAGAGGTTATAGGTTCTACACTACATACACTAGGCACATCAACAAAAAAGGATAAGGCATTGGCTGTGGGTTCCTTTGTCTAAAAAAAATGAAAGTTTTGTAAACAGTTTTCTCATACCCATTCAGAACTAAAAATAAAGGGTAAGACAAAGGGCAGAAGAGTTGAAAACAAAGGTGACGTTGTTTTGACACGTCCCAAAACAGTGAGAGGGTGGGTTTAATTTGGGACAAGAGAATATTTTAATAAATATGTGATTAAGAAATACAAATGTAAAGAAAGTAGAGAACTTTGTACCTATGGATATTTTTGAAATCGAATGAAGTTTGTTTAGCCAAATGAAAAAAAGGGAATACACCTAAAAAATGATTGAAAAAAGAAGAGGAAGGTCAAATATAAAATTGGAAGGAAGTCGTATTACAGAATTATAATTATGTTGTAGCCTTTTAATTTGGACAGGATTTTATTGGTGGGCTCACTGGCTCTGTAAGAAAGATAAAAACGGTTTTGCATCCCGATTTGGAAGCATCAATACAACTCTGATCAATTTGCAGTGGTATTCATAAATATTTTTTTCCATGCTTCCTTGAACCTTGTATTCCTCTTTCTGCTCCACTGTTATAACCATGGACTTTCCTTCTTTCTTTGCAAGCTTCTCAAACTGCTCCTCGTGAGGGACACCTATTAAACGATCCAACTTCTTCAAGATTTTATTAAGATTTTATGAATGACTTGCCATAACTTCTGCATCTAGAAGTTATCTTTCCCAAATATAGCATGGTTCACAACAATCCTTAACGTGTTAGCTGCTTCGTGAACATTGTCCATCCTCTTGCCTTTGTTAGAGATCCAGAGAGTTAAACAACCACCCCCTCAGCGGGCCCCTGTCAAAAAAATTAACATAAAATAAATTTGAATAAAGAGAAAGGATACTCTTCGTATACATCCTTGAAATACTGATTTTCCTGTGATTTAGATTCCTATTTGAATTTCCAACAAACTAATACTAGCATTCCTAGGTTTACCAACACCTATTGCTAAGACTCTAGTTTGGCTGCTCTCAATTTGGGGCTGTGATGTTTCTGCCAGTTGTCTCGTGTTTATTTTCTTGTAGCATATTACTCTTTTTCTTTCATTTCAAATAAAATCTTCTTTTGTAGTTAGCGAGTATAGAGGTTGTGAAGCTTGGAATTTTCTAAGATGGTTGCATATTTATTCATTTATGATTTATTTAATATATCTGTGTTGTCATAGAAATCCATATTGTTGATGGAAATGCTTTTAGTTGAGGATTTCCACTTCGAATAGCTGTTATAAAAATTTTGCTTTACTCCAAAGCCATTATTGTTCTTGGGTGGATTTAGAATAGGGATGCAACATGACCAAATCACCATTATGTCAGGACCTTAGAGAATTCTAAGCCTCACTGTGCGGACTTAGATAACAATCTCCCTAGAAAGTTGTTAAGTAAGCCTTCCACCAAGTTAAACACCGCAAGAACTAGAAAGGAAGCTTGAAAAGAAACAAGAGAGTACTTTAAAGAAAGAATGTTTTATTACACAAGAAAGCTTTACACAAGGATGCTTAGAGAATGCTTTGCTTAGGATGGCCTTGAATTGGATTTTATGCCATTCGATTCGATGGTTTGGCCAAATGAGGCCACCTCCTATTTATAGCCATTCCACCTCCTCAATGGAGGATTCTAGAACCTAAGATTACTAAGTAACTTCCTAGAAAGTTCTAGATACAAGCTTCTAGTTACATACATGTTCTACAATTAGTATTTTAGGACCTTCCTAAAATACTCCACAAGCTTCTTAATTATTTTAGATTGTTCCACAACCATGTGGAACTATGTAGCGTCTTCTACCATGTTGGAGAATGTTCTAGAGACTTGCCCACATCCTTACCCAATTACGCCTCCAATAAGTGCTTGTGTGCCTTCCGCGTGGGATAAACCTCTAGAACCTTCTGCGGGACATGACATTCTCCCCCACCTCTGATTTTGTGATGCCCTCTTCATGAGCTTCAGCGTCGAACCTCGCTCTGTGTTCGGCATTTCTTGATGACTTCAGCATACGTCCGCGGTTAGGGTTGAGTAAAGAACCAAATTGGAACCGAAACCGCACAAAAAATTGCACAAATCGCACCAATGAAAACCGCACTAATGGTTCCGGCATATGTGGCGATTTTAGATGAGTTGAAAAACTAAATTTACGATTTCGGTTTGGTTACTAGCCAAAACCGCGCGCATAAAATCGAAACCAAACTGCACCATGAAAATTAATTATACAATCCTATTACAAGAGAGATGTTTCAATTAACCTTGTGTAATGAATCTTCCATGAAAATTAAGGTACTAATTCTGAATTTGGATGATATCGATCTACATGATCACAATCACCATACAAATCTTATACAATTATCCCTTAATTGTAGAAAATTATTGGAATACACACTGCTTGAGCATATATATGTATATATACTTCATAAATTATATATATATATATATATATATATATTTAATTAATTGGATTCAATATCTTTTATGATTAAAAGAATTGAAGTTATTGGAATTAGACAAATCATGAGGTAGCCCTCTTGAGTTATCAGCGTACTTCTGAAACTCGGTGTTAGATGAAGTAGTACTGAATATTCTGCCTTGCTACTTGTTTTTCCTTTTTGGATGTGTAGAACGAGGGGATAAAAACTCTGGTGCCTTTTCTTTGATTTTTTTTATAACCTTAATATTGTGTGATGCTAAATTGTTAATTTAAATTGCATAAAATTTTGTTTTTCAATTGGTTTTGGAACTGAAACAGCACGATTCAAAACCGCTCCGCACCAATCACAAGCGGTTTCATGTGCGGTTTTGGATTTGTCAAACTGCACCTAAGCGGTTTCGTGTGCGGTTTAAGTTTTAAACCGCACCATGCTCACCCCTATCCGCGGTCAAACAAGTTTCTCACTCGATGTTAACTTTGACCCTTTTGATGAACTCAATTGCACCAAGCAACTTGCTAGTGCCTTCCCCCAGTTGCACCAAAGGTACTTTGCATGATGCACATCCATTATTCTCGTGGATCACCAATACTCCCCATATCGATGAATCATGCCTCTCCATGAAGTCCATTCCAAGGACGACTTGGTGATCATCCATGTCTATGACTAGGGTTGTAAATGGTAACCGAAAAATTCGTATTCTTCCGCATTCGTATTAAAAAAAAGCGGATATTATTCGCATTCGGGAAAAAACAGATATATCTGTATTCGGTTTAAAGGTATCCGTAAAGAAACGGATACGGATACGGATATAGATGTATTCGTTTAACATCCGATCGTAAATATATCCGGCGGATATCCGAAATCCGAAATCCGTATCCGAATAACTTATATATATATATATTAATAACTTATATAATATTAAAAAATAGTGGTCTCACTTGCTTTTCTTTAATTTACAAAAATGACACCCCGCGACCCCACTTGTTTTTTAAAAGAATCTTCAAAATGAAAAACAAAGAATCTTCAAAATGACGTAGCTTTAAATTTTTTAATAAAGATATGTTATTTAAGAGATATATACTTTAGATTCATCTTATATATATATATATATAACTTACATATATAAATATATATATATTAATAACTTACATTCATTAATAACTTATATTTATTCATTGATTAATAACGTATATATATATATATATATATATATATATATATATATATATATATATATATATATATATATATATGGGGAATGATTCATGACACACATTAGCTATTGGCATTATTCCAACTAACTGTTATCTAGCCGTCCAAAATTAGATCGAATGGCTAAGGTGAGGGCCCAACCGCTACTCAATCTAGCGGCTAGAGAATTTTTTTTTCGTTGGCCGTTACTCTAGCGGCCAGGAGAAATTTTTTTGCTGGCCACAGGACGGAGTATAGGCCAAGAGAAATTTCTAAAATACCCCCACCCTTGGTTAGATTTAAATAGTTTCAATGTACAAAATAGTTGTATAAATAATTTTTTAAGTAATAAAAACTAACATTATCAACTATATATAATGTATTTATTTCTATAAATAATTTTTATAAATATTAAAATTATTAATTATAGTCAATGTATTTATTTGTATCAATAATTTCTTAAGTATAATTATTAAAATATAAATACATTAAAAAATTATTACTTAGTTTTTATTACTTAAGAAATTATTTATACAACTATTTTGTACAAACTATTTAAATCTAACTAAGGCTGGGGGTATTTTAGAAATTTCTCCTGACCTCTACTACTGCTGTGGCCAGCAAAAAAAATTTCTCCTAGCCACTAGAAGGAGTAGCGACTGGGCCCTCATCTTAATCATTTGATTTAATTTTGGACGACTGGATAACAGTTAGTTGGAATAATGCCCATAACTAACATGTGCCATGGATCATTCTCCATATATATATATGTGTGTGTATAAGTTATTAATTAATGAATGTAAGTTATTAATATACATATATATATATATATATATATATATATAAGTTATTAATCAATGAATGTAAGTTATTAATATAGATATATGTCTAATTAATAACTTAATTATATATTTGTATAATGACATATATAGCTTTAATGAATGTATGTTATTTAAGAGATGTATGCAAATATATATAAGTATATAACTTATATATATATATTAACTTACAAAACTATAGTTATTATGTTATATCCGTAAAAAAAAATCTTTTTTTAAGTGGACTGTTTATAAGAATGAGTAAATTTATGTGGGTTTTTTTTATTGTTTGGGTTAAATTTGTGGGCTAATTAGAAGTGATAGATAATATTATTTGGTTGAAAATTTGGGCCTTTATATTAATTGAACCCAATTAAAAATTTATTAAGGTAAGACTCAATTAATTAATAAACAACTAAAACCTAATTTTGCTTCTTTAAGTCTGATGAGACCAACTGTGGGAATAACATAAAGGAACAAGAAGTGGCGGAGAGAGTGCAAAAGGAAAGGAACAAGAAAATGAAAAAGAAAAATTATTCCAATCACGGTAAATTATATATATATATATATATATATATATATATATATATATATATATATATATAATCCCGTGCACATCAAATCTAAACATGTTATATATATAATTACTGATTTGGTATATTATTTTATTCTTCCGTTTAACTTTTGTTTTAGATTCTTTTGGAATTTAGTTCATGTTTAATTTGAAGAAAAAAAAACTATTCATTCGAGATAAGGAACATAAATAAAACCTTTTGCACTCTTAAAAAATTCAGTTCATTTGATTATATATCATTTAGGTTCACCTTGCTCTATTTAGAAATATCCAAGCAGATTTGATGGTAGTCTCTGAGATATTGTAAAACAAAAAAAATGCTGATTTTGAAACATACAATATTTTTTAAAATTATATATATATATATATATATATATATATATGTTCCCAGCTGGGTGAGAATCGATTTTCCAAATGAAACACTCAAAATAATTAGTCATAGGTCGATTATATGTATGAATGGAGTTTGCGATGGCATCACAGAGATTATTGGAGAAATTAATTTCATATTAATATAAATTATAGTTATTAAATAACTTATAATTGCATTATTATTATTATTTTTTTTAGATCGGACGGAGGAAATTTAAGGAGTATATTTGGAATATAAATTTTGAGTATTACATTACTTAATTTAGGTACGGATTCCGTACTCCACTCCTTTGATTATTGTTGCATTCTTTGTATCTCGTGATATCTCGTCATTTGTTTCGTTTTCTTATAATTCTATTGGCACTCTTATATAGAAATTTGATCTTTGATACCTTTGCTTTATTCAGTAATTTAAACTCTTTTTCTTCTATTACAATTTGTACATATTCTATAATTTTTCAGCGATATTCTTGTTAAATTTAATTAACTTGTTTTGTTGCTCGTTTCAAATTTGGATATTATTTCACATAATTGTTCCGTGAAATTAATATGATAGTTTCATGTTGGCGTGGGTACTAACTCGTATGGGTACTATTTGAATTAGGTTATCATGTTTAGTATTTATTTTGATATTTGTAGAGCGGTACATGTTACCTTCTTTTTGAGACATCATAATTATGATTTGATCCAGTTCAACATGTACATATAGAACCCTTTTTGTTGGTATTATGTCGCATGTGTTGTGACATGGTATCTTTGTTAGAATATATCGTAGGGTATACCTGAGCTATAACCACCTGTGGGGATACTATAAGTATGTCGTCTTGGCACTGAGGCATAACACTTTTCGTGGCGGTGTAATTAGTCCACGGCGTCTCCGTTTGGGCTCCGGAGGAAGTGGGTCATTTGGTGTTTTGTTGTGGGAAGCGTATGGGTCAGCCCTAGTTTTCTGTTATGCGGATTGGTGATGTTGTGCCAAACACACCTATCCGATTTGCATACATTTGGATTCGCGATTTAATGTGTGATTTGCTTGTGTGGCGCTATTTTGACTTGCCTGTGTGGTATTATTTTGACTTGTCTGTGTGGCCAGGTATATTTCTGAGCTCAGTATGAAATTATAATACCCAACCATTTGATTCAGCTTATTAATTCAGTGTGTTAATTTTGTTCGGTTTTGTTCAGCTCAATTGATTTAGTTATTTCAGTTTATTATTTTTGTACTCTTCTGTTTGTTTCGTTAATTATGTTTATTCTGATATATTCTATTCATACTTTGGATATCATATTTTTCGTCGATCTTTAAGCTTGAGGCTTTGTTAAGTATTTTGTCTCAGTTGATTTCATATTTCAGTTATACATCTTTGTATATCTATATTCGTACTGAGCATTTGGCTCATGTTGTGTTTTTTTTCCGGTATGTAATCAGGGGGATCAAGGGCAAGTGTGAAGAGAGCTTCATTTGACCATTTAGGTTTATTTGATTTTAGTTTTTGATTATTATGTCTTCTTTTGGAGAATTATATTTATTTCGGCATTGGTGGATCATCACTATAAATATTTTGAAGTCATTAGTGCTCTGTTTACTTATTTTGAAGTTTGTTGCGTTTTGCACGTGACCTCCTTTTCCTTTTTCGGAAAGGAAGTGTTACATATTAGCTTGTTACATATTTATTAATAACTTACATATGTATATATTAACATACAAAACTATAACTATTAGCTTATTACATATATATTAACAACTTGCGTTCATTAATTAATAATTTACATTCATTAAGATCTTACATTCATTAGTATAACTTTACATGAATTAATATCTAATAATTAAATAAAGACTAAAAGACAATGTGCATCCCAAACTTTACACCCTTGTTGATTTTTGCACCCCAAACCGAAAAAAGTGTCTAAGTACATCCCAAACTTCAATTAAACGTAACAAAAAGCACACTTTCGTTAGTTAACCGGTCAAAAGTGATCGGCTAAGGCTGTAATGTGGATCTGGAGGGGTGTTTAAGTCTTTTCCTTTTTATCTTTTCCAATATTGACATTAAGTTTGGGGTGCACATTGTATATTTATCTATTGACTAGTCTCTTTCCTTTCTCTATAACCAACTTTCTCTCTCTCCTCCATAACTAACTTTCTCTCTTAAACAAACACCCATTTTCTCTCCCATTTCCGTCGGCTCTTAGCAAGCTGCATGAGCATAATATCCTCTTTTTCTCTCTCATCGTTCAAACTCTGGAACTCACCACACAATCCCTTCATGCCAAGGTACATTGCACTGCGCGCAGAATAATCTCCTGCAATTTGGGCACTCCGACTGCGTAATTATCTTGTCGGTATCATTAATCAATAGACCAGAGCAATCGTTATAGGGGCAATAAAACTTGTGGTAATCGAGAATCACAGCCTCCGAAAGAAGAACTGTATGGTTTTGAATCTGCACAAATTTCGCACACAAACAAATCAATTTGAGGATCGGATGATTGGGCGGGTTCGGAATTCGAAATGCTAAACGGCTTTTGATTTTTAACAATGAACGAGCCCAGGAATTGAACATCATCAATTTCACGATCTGGGCATTCGATTTCATGAGAGAGATCGACAAAGCTTCTTTTTCTTGCTCTTTTGGACAATTGGGGAAAAACATAAGCCATAACAGTATGGCTTTTGTTTGTTCTTCTCAGCTTGCGCTGTGATAAATTAACTCTCGAAGGATTTGAGGCGACAGAAATGGCAGAGATTGGTAAAAGGGAACGACGTGCGTGTAGAGCCAGACTAGCGCGGCGGAGTGATTGGTGGCGAACTAGGAAACTAGGTTGTTTAGGACCTCGAGCAGCAGAGAGCAGCAGATGAAGAACCACTACCAAAATTTTGATTGCTGCGCAGAAATTATTGAACACATTATCCCAAAACCTTGTAACAGAGCACCTTCTAAACCTAACTAAACTGAATCCTAGTGCATTACCAAAACCTACAACCCTTCTCCTATAACTTTAAACACCAACCATAACTTTAAACACTAATTCTAGAAGCTTTTCTCAAGCCAATCCCACCACAAAAAAGCATAGGTATCCTTGTACAAAAGTTTCCTGTAGTTGTTCGAAGGAGAGACATGTATCTTTACTGACACAAGGTAAAGAGTACAGGTCTCCCATACCTTAAACCATTAATAGTTTTAAAGGGAAAACACTTTCAAAACCCTGGTTGCAGATCTCAAAAGGAGAGAGAGGGAAATGGGAGAGAGAGGCAGTGGCGGTGGTGAAGAGAGAGAAAAAAAGGAGAGGGAAATGGGGAAAGTATTGGGTGGTGTGGAAAAAAATTATGGAAAAGACTTAAAAAACCCTCTAAAGCCATACGTGTACCTTAGCCGGTCACTTTTGACCGGTTAATCAAAGAAAGTGTGCCTTTTGTTATATATAATTAAAGTTTGAGGTGTGCTTAGACACTTTTTTCAGTTTGGGGTGCAAACTTCAACAATGTTCGAAAAAGCTAAAATCGGTGCGAGGCATTTTTCTCTGGGCTATGCGAGGCGTAAGTCTCAAGGCGGAAGCCTTGATTTAAGGACCTAAAAGTCCCCAAAAAATTATGAAAAAATACTAATAAAACCATAAAATAATTCATCATTACAATTAAGGTCATAGAAGACATAAATAACCGTCACAGTAATGTATCATTACAAAACATCAAAACAACATAATATCAACAAGTACTTGTATAGTGATCATCCATCACTATGTAAGTATTGTATCATTTGTATTTAGCGGCTTGAATAATGGATCAAATCCTAGATCATCCCCATCACCATTATCACTATCATCACTAAGAGGATCCTCCATGGAATCATCATCGTATCTAATAGCTCTATCATCCTCCTCATTGTCAGTGCTAAGATCCTCAAACTCAGGTTCTTCATCAACCAATTGCAATCCCTTCTCTTTATCTATAAATAAACAAGTGAATATATATTTAATCCAAATGAATATGTTTTTTTAAAGAACACTTTAAAGGCAACTTAAGTGATGACATTAACCTTTTGACATAGTTTTTGACTGCAAAGTGACTTTCTCTTTTGACTTCCTTGTTTACTACTTGTTTCCCGAGTCCCTTGCCCTCCAAATGTAATTTCCTTCACATTAGTCTCTTCTCCCCCAACTGTCTTCTCATTCCCATGAATCCTTTCACCCTCTTCCATATCATCATTCGCAGAAGTCAGTCCCGAGATATTTTCATCATTTCCCCCCGCAATCCACTCATTATCAGATGACACATTTTCAACAACCAATGGATCTTCCGTTAGTGCCTTTTTCTTGATATGCCGATCTTTCAATTTTTTATTGTACATAATGCAAGCCAATGAGTTAAGCCTGGATGCGGACAGTCGATTCCTTCTAAAGTATGTATCTATATTACAAGTAATTTAGCATTAGTGACAATGTCAGATCTCATAAAATCTTAATAAATGATTTATATCTAATAAATACCTGACTGAAAGTACTCTAATTACGCTCACACCCTGAAGATGAGCAAGTTAAACTCAGAATCTTCACTGCAAAGTTTCTTAATTCCGGAGCTTCATCTCCATATATGATTCACCAATCAGCTGGATCAATATTAAAACATATATCAATCTTACCGGTACACGTTTAATCAAAATGAAAGCATAACCAGACATTAATCAACGGTACTTACCGGGAGCACGTTTCTTACACTTGTTTTTGGCATTTGTGTAGCCAAATAACCCTTGCCTCAATCGGAATGCATCCATTTGCAAATCAACTCTTTCCACAACGTTAGGAATAAGTTTGTCCATACAAGAGTACAATCCCACCTTAACTTTCGCATTGGCATAGAAATTGTCTTCATATTGAAAATGAGGATTCAAATAATATGCAGCAGCGTGCAAATGCCGATGCAACTGATTATCCCACTTAGCATCTATTATGCTCCATATCTCTTTATAGGCCCCCTCATTATCCTGATTTTTTGCAATCTCTTATTTTGCATTGTCCATGGCACCATATAAAAATTCTATTCCCGGCACCTTCTCTGAATCTGCCATCCTCAATACACCTACTAGAGGTTTTGTGGTCTTAATTGCATATCCCACGCTACCCAAAAAATTCCTATCACTCAGTATGCTTTTTCTCGCCTCCTTACCTTCAGGTTTTTTTGCCCAAGCACAATTTGCCCACTCCCTAGATGTAAACATAGCCTCCAAAGGTTGTCTCAAACTATGCATACTCTGCAAAGTTAAATAAGTAGTGGCAAATCTAGTGGCGGCTGGCCGAACAAGGTCTTTATTAGTGTTTGCCTCATCAATGCCAAGACCCATCCATGATTATATATGAAATTGCTTACCTGTATTCAAGTATTCATTGAATAAAAAAATTATAACCAAATAATAATAATAGTAATTACCTTCTTTGCTTATGTCAAAGCATTTTTATGTTGAGGTAACTCTCCAAGCTTCTCAAGCATCAAATCAATGCAATGCGCGGCACACGGTGTCCACCATATACGTGGCCTCTTCTCCATTAATATCCTCTCCGCCGTCTTATAATTAGATGCATTGTTAGTGACTACTTGAATGACAAGGTCTTCTTCCACTTCCTCAACAACCTCATCAAGTAGTTTAAACATCAAAGTAGCATCTTTAATTGCATCAGGTGCATCAACAGATTTCAACTTGAACCTTCCATTCCCAAGGATGGATGACCACCATAATAAGACCCACTTTGTATTTTTTCAGCTTCATCTCTGTCTTTCCTCATTGGAGTCCATATTTTTCTTCATATATGAAGCAAGCTCTTCCTTCCCTTCACTTTTTTTGCAAGCCTCGACGTTACTATGATTACCCACAAGATGATTTTTCAACCTTGTAATTTCTTTTTTGCAAATTTTCTTACAAAAATTGCATTCCACATATAAATGAGCTTTATTAACCTCCAGGGGCTACGGTGTCATATTTTCATGCAGGATCTTTCTTACCCATAATCTTAATTCACTGTAAGTGTGTAATAAAAAAACCAAATATAAGAATACAATATATGTTAAATATATGTTAATCACAACATATATAAAATATATGTTAATATATCATATATGTTAATATATGACAAATATATGGTAAAAAGTTAAAAAAATCTTAACAGAAATTAAAAAACCTTAACAGAAATTAAAATTTTTTAACAAAAATTAAAAAACCTTAATAGAAATTAAAATTTTTTAACAGAAATTAAAAAACCTTAACATAAATTAAAAAAGTTTAACATAAATTAAATAAACCTTAACAGAAATTAAAGAAAAAGAAAACAAAAAAAGATAAAGAAAAAGAAAACAGAAAAAGAAAACAAAGACAGAGACGCGAAAGACAAAGACAGAAGAAAGAGGAGAAGGAGAAGGAGAAGAAAGAGGAGGAGGAGAAAGAGGAAAAGGAGAGGCGAAGTCGCGAAGAGGAGAGGCGAAGTCGCGAAAAGGAGAGCAGTCGATCAGTCAAATCTCGGTAAGCCCAAATGAAATATTAAACCAAATTTGATACTTAGAGTTTTTTTTAAGCCAAATTGAGGCACACGTTTCGCGACGCCTTGAGCCGCGACGCCACGAGGCTTAAGCCTCAGCCGAAAAAGGCCTAAGTCTCACCAATTCCAGGAAAAGCGCCCGCCTCGCACCATCCTTCTCCCGCCTCGCTACGAGGCGCGTCTCGAGGCGTGCGCCTCGAGCGCTATTTCGAACATTGCTTTGAGGTGCAAAGTGTCTTTTAGTCTTAAATAAAATCTTAGTAATTTCGCAAAAAAAAAAATCTTAGTTTTTAAATTTGTCGGAAATGGAAACAGATATTATCCGTATTCGGATATTGTGTCGAATACTGGATACCGATAATATTTTTAAAATCCGCCAGATACCGGATACGAATACGGATGCAGATTAATTTTTTCGAATACGGATACACTGGTATCCGATCCATATATATTCGTTTACATCCCTATCGATGACAGTGAAGTCGGCCTTTCCCGTCCATGCTCCCAGGCATAATTCAACCCCTTTTACTATGCAATGGGTTTGCTGTTCTTCAGAATTGACGGACTTCACCCATCCTTCGCCCTGGTTGGTTTGAGCCCCAACGCTCTGCACACATAATTAGTCAAAAAGTTATGCGTGGCCCCTTAGTCCACCAACGCTTGCACAATTGTGCCCTTGACCTCCATGTCGACGTATCGAAGGCCCTTCCTCTGAGTTGTCTTGCTCGTCGGATCCCGACTTCTTGACCTTGGCTTCTCGCTCCACAATCGTCTTTAACATCTGCAACACTCCCTTAGGTTGCTTCCCCATGCTGCTTGACGATATCATGCTAAGCAAAGTCTTCCGTTGCGTGATGAAAGTGGTCCCCACCACCACACCAATAACATCCAGAGAAGGATTTAACACCAACCTTTGCCCGATCCTTCTTTGGTGATTTTTTCCTCTCATTGCCATGAAAGTCGTCTCTTGGTCTCCTATCACCCGCTTGGTGAGGAGTAAGCCTGACCTGCACTGAGTTGAGCAGTTGAAGAGCTTCCATTGTAGCTTCCTCCTCGGTGTTCCCCCTTTATGATTAATGCAATGAGGGCTTGGCATTTTGGACACTCTCACCTAATGAGGTTCATTACATATGAAACAATTTACTTGTGGCTTCTTGTCAGAACTTCAACCTCACTTGTCTTGGTGGTGTACGGCTCTACCCCCATTCCCCTATCGACGACAGTGAAGTCGGCCTTTCCCGTCCATGCTCCCAGGCATAGTTCAACCCCTTTTACTATGCAATGGGTTTGCTGTTCTTCAGAATTGACGGACTTCACCCATCCTTCGCCCTGGTTGGTTTGAGCCCCAACGCTTTGCACACATAAGGAGTCAAAAAGTTATGCGTGGCCCCTTAGTCCACCAATGCTTGCACAATTGTTCCCTTGACCTCCATGTCGACGTATCGAAGGCCCTTCCTCTGAGTTGTCTTGCTCTTGTCGGATCCTGACTTCTTGACCTTGGCTTCTCGCTCCACAATCGTCTTTGACATCTGCAACACTCCCTTAGGTTGCTTCCCCATGCTGCTTGACGATATCATGCTAAGCAAAGTCTTCCGTTGCGTGATGAAAGTGGTCCCCACCACCACACCAATAACATCCAGAGAAGGATTTAACACCAACCTTTGCCCGATCCTTCTTTGGTGTTTTTTTCCCCTCATTGCCATGAAAGTTGTCTCTTGGTCTCCTATCACCCGCTTGGTGAGGAGTAAGCCTGACCTGCACTGAGTTGAGGAGTTGAAGAGCTTCCACTGTAGCTTCCTCCTCGGTGTTCCCCCTTTATGATTAATGCAATGAGGGCTTGGCATTTTGGACACTCTCACCTAATGAGGTTCATTACATATGAAACAATTTTCTTGTGGCTTCTTGTCAGAACTTCAACCTCACTTTTCTTGGTGGTGTACGGCTCTACCCCCATTCCCCTTGAGATTAGTAGATGTCGTCCCCTTTTCTTACACCTTGTTCCAGTTGGTATGGGCAGCCCTTTTGTTTAGAGAGTTCTCTTTCACTCGAACGATACTCCACCAAAGTTTTTGCAACTGTCATGGCGGTAGACACATCCTTCACACATGACACTTGATTTCTTGGGCAGCCCATGGCTTCAACTTGTCATATTTCTTGGGCAGCCCATGGCTTCAACTCGTCCATGAAGTTGAAGAAGGGATCATCCTTTCTCATGTTGGAGATTTGGAGCATGAGATTAGAGAACTCGTTCACATGAATTGAACCATCCTGCTTGAGCTCCTTCATTCTCTTCCGAGCATCATGGCCAACATTCACGGGATAGAACTGCTTCTTGAGTTTTGTCTTTAAGAGTTACCATGTATTGAATGTGCACGTGCCTTTCTCCATCTCGACACATCCTGTGCCACCAAACCATTGCAATATTAGTGAAATAGAGGGAAGCAAGGTTTACCTTCACTTTGTATTCCAAATTTAGCACTGCAAAGTATTGCTCCATGTGCGACAAGAAATTATCAATCACCGTGGCATCCCTCTTGCTATCATACTCCTTGGGTTTAGGCACGTCCTTGACCCTTGGAATCTCCCTCGCCTGGTGGTGTGGTGTGTCAACCCCATTCACACAACACTCTTGTAAAGAGCCCAATCCGCCTTGGTCTCTTCTACGGAGGCCTTCATTGTCTGCATTTCTCCTTGAATGTTTGCCAAGGCTTCCAAGATTTTCTCTTGGAAGGCCATGCTTTCCTGAGCCGCGTCATGCCCTCAATCAATTTGTCATGGTACCTCTCTATCCTTGTGTCGAGTGCCTCGATAGATCCTCCACATTTTGTTCTAGTCGGTCAAGCTGCTCTTTGACATCCGCCATGGTAACCTCTAGCTTTATCACTCGAGCTTCCATGGTAGCCATAGCGTCTCTCAATTTGTTGCCTCTTGTACCTTTGGGAGGGTTGGGCATCTCATCCCTACCCCTTTGTTGCTCTTCCGTAACATTCGACATGGTGTTTAGTAATAACAAACGCCTTCGTTAAAACCTTATCTCGGATACCAACTGTCATGGCCTTGGAGAATTCAAAGTCCTACCTTGCGGCCTTAGACAACAATCTCCCTAGAAAGTTGCTAAGTTAGCCTTCCACCAAGTTAAACACCACAAGAACTGGAAAGGAAGCTTGAAAAGGAACAAGAGAGCACTTTATAGAAACAATACTCTATTACACAAGAAAGCTCTACACAAGGATGGTTGGAGAATACTTTGCTTAGGATGGCCTTGGATTGGATTCTATCCCATTTGATTCGATGGTTTGGCCAAATGAGACCACCTCCTATTTATAGCCGTCCCACCTCCTCAATGGAGGATTCTAGAATCTAAGATTACAAGTAACTTCTTAGAAAGTTCTAGGTACAAGCTTCTAGTTACATACATGTTCTACAGTTATCTTGAGTATTTTAGGACCTTCCTAAAATACTCCACTAGTTTGTTAATTATTCTAGATTGTTCCACAACTATGTTGAACTAAGTAGCGCCTTCAACTATGTTGGAGAATGTTCTAGAGACTTGCCCACATCTTTGCCCAAGTAAGGCTCTAATAAGCGCTTGTGTGCCTTCTGTGGGACGTGACAATTAGTTGCTTTGATGGATCTATTTCTTTATTGAAACCAATACCGCCTTTTGAGGTAGCAAGGATCATTTTGTTGTTTATTTGGTTAGCAGATATTCTATTGATTTGTAGTAGTAGTTTGTTGAAAAAAAAGGCTATTATATTCTTCTTATTTGACTTATCATTACAATTGTCTGTCTTCCCCAATCATCCCTTTCTGGTAGTGTTAATTAAGACTTATATGCCCATTTCAATGCTTAGAAAGCTTGGTATTCTTTGTTCACGGTGTCGCATGCTTATTTTTTTGTTCAGCTTTTCATGCCGATTGATATAATTGTTAAGATCAAATTAATTACAACATCCTTATACTTGTTTCAGGTATTTCCTTAACCATGGATCAGGTATGCCTTTATTCCTTACTTTTGTTCTTGTTATTCTCATGTAGTAGTAAATAAGGTTATTTGGGTGTATGTAAATTATTTTCTTCAATTATTTTGCAGTGGAATGTACTTCGAGATCATGTGGATGAAATTGACAAGGCAGTTGTGGATAGTAACTAGGGTGTTTGGAGAAGTATTATGTTGGGTGGGTGAATGGTCTTGTTAATGTCATGTAATTACTTACAGATTTTAAGTCGATAACTTTAGGAAACTTGCTGCAGCATTAGCATGTCTTCATTTGTTAGCGACTTAACTTAAAAGACCTGGTTTGTTTTGTTGGACACATCATGTTTGTTTGCGGGTGTTGTGAATGTTTTATTTACTCGCAAGTACACAAATCGAATACTAGTATAGCCTACAAGTGCGAGGTTGAACCCTAAGGACTTGACGAATGGAACGTGCTTTTCTCACTCACTAATTTTAATCTACTCCTAATCTAGTTTAAAATTTTCGATGGAATTTTTATCAACTAAAAATACGCAAATAAAATAATTAATGATAAAATATTAGGGTGGCGGAGTCATATAATTGATATCATGTTAATATTAATGCCCAATACTCTATTCTATATTTCGCATTAGCTTGGTCTCTCGGCACTACTAAATGCGGAAAATTAAATCAATCAAGTCCAATTAATTTGTAAAATTAAATTGTTAATTCTTTCATAGCTGAAAATATGTATAAAATCAAAACACTCATTATTTTCATTAAAACACAGTTTATATCAACTTTTAACAAATTATAAATTGAATCCAATAAATAATAATGAGAATCCAACCTTATTTTTTTATCAACAAAAATAGGCATTCAATAGAAAGAATTATTTTTAACGTAAAAGCACTAAATTAGTAGAATAAATTGGCATGAATATGTGCAATGTAATTATTCAATTATACTCATCCTTAACCCTAGAAAATAATCTAGTCTATCCTGCTTGAAATTGAAACACAAAACATAATAAAATAATACATAATTAAATAAACAGAGTACTTACTTGAATGTACTAATTAATTAAAAAATATGAATTAAATTCCTCCATGTATTGCTGCTGATCCTTTAATAAATTGCTAATCCCTCACTACTTGAATACAGAAAAAAAAAATGGAATCATAGAATACTGCTTTTTCTTTCTTTCAAACGAGAAGAAGCCCAAAAGTAATAATCATCTCTCCCCTCTTATACAAGTCCGTAAGAGCATCTCCAGCAGATGGACTATCTGCTGGACTATATTTAGTCCATCTGACATCAGCAAATGTTCTTTAGTCTTCACTCTTTCCAGCAGATGGACTATCCTGTGGACTATCCCGTGGACTATAATATAAAAAGATTAAAATAATCAATGAATTCAAAAAAACTCAAACGGACATAATCCAACAACCATATTCTAACGGTCATATTTCAACGGCCATATTATAACGGATATATTTTAAAAAACAAATAGCATATATAAATATAAATCACATATAGTCTTTCATATTCACTCTTCTTAACTTCATTCTTCCAGTTAAATAAGTTATTTTAAATATGTCTCGTCAATTCGAATTAGCTATGTTGCACATGGATGAAGAAGAAGATGAAGAAGCATATGGACAATTGTCCGGCATGGCGGCTATTGAAGAAGAACAACAAAATGTCAATAGGCAGACATCACTTCACCGTGGTTCTGTGCAAGGTCGTATTACCATTGATCGTGGTAGACATGAAGGTCATAATCAACTTTTTCGTGATTATTTTGCTGAACATCCTACATACCCCCCGTATCTATTTCGGAGAAGGTTTAGAATGCGGCGCCCGCTTTTCCTCCGAATTCAAAGAGCAGTTGAAGCGTATGATTCATACTTTGTCCAAAAAATGAATGCTGCAGGACATCTCGATTTATCTTCTCTACAAAAGATAACTGCCTCAATGCGGATGCTTGCCTATGGTGTTTCAGCGGATTCCGTTGATGATTATGTGCGGATCGGTGAAAGCACGGCTATATTGAGTCTTAAAAGGTTTGTAAAAGCAGTCAATTCAATTTTTGGTGATGAATATCTAAGATCCCCCAATAGTAATGACATCGTTAGATTGCTATCAAAAGCTGAAGAGTGTGGTTTTCCTGGGATGTTGGGGAGCATCGACTGCATGCATTGGAAATGGAAGAATTGTCCGATTGCGTGGCATGGAATGTATTCTGGACATGTGCATGAGCCAACAATTATTTTAGAAGCGGTGGCTTCATACGATCTTTGGATATGGCATGCATTTTTTGGATTACCAGGCTCTCATAATGATATTAACGTTTTGGAGAGATCATCTATCTTCTCTGCTCTTACTGAAGGTCGTGCTCCACCAGTGAACTACTAAATTAATGGAAATGAGTATACATAACCTTGCTGGTGGTATATATCCCCCATGGGCAACATTTGTTAAAACCATTTCGGCACCCCGGGGAAATAAAAGAAAACTATTTGCTAAGACTCAAGAGGCGCTTAGAAAGGATGTTGACCGAGCATTTGGGGTACTGCAAGCACGTTTTGCGATAGTTCGTGGTCCTGCACGATTTTGGGATCAAACAAACACTAAAAGAAATTATGACTGCATGCATAATATTACATAATATGATCGTTGAAGATGAACGAGATGAAAATCAAGAACCAACAACCTACGATACACATGACGAGATTCCAACTGTAGAAGTGTCTCATGAGTGTACCCCACAATTACTTGAATTCATTGAAGCAAATCACCGCATAAGGGATAAACAAGTTCATTCTAAACTGTAAGAAGATATTATTCAACACTTGTGGTCACTACATGGCGGAGCCTAATCCATTACATTCTACTACAATAATAAGCAAATTATGATTCTCTAATAATAAACAAGTCAACTACTAGATGTAACTCTTTTCATGATTTCTTTCTTGCGTTATTTGTAATATTCAGCTACTTCAGGCTTCATGTTAGCGGTGTAAATCATCATGATCTTTTCATCCTCTTGTGCTTTCATTATATTCAACTTCTCTTGCTCTTGAAAATATATTCTGTCCATGTTCTCTTGTCTCTTTTGTTGGTTCAATTTCATCTGATGCTCGAACTTCTCAAACCTCAACTCCATAGGTGTACTAGTACCACTAGTTCCTTTGCCCTTTTTAAATAATGCTTTCGAAGCCTTTCTTCCCATTGGTCTCTCTAATCTTGCAGAGATTGTATCTTCAATATCATCGTCTTCACCCAAACTGACTTCTTTTGCGGTTGATGGAGAAGATGCTGCTGGACTTGACTTTCTATTACTTTTCTGTTTTTTTCCACTATTATATGTTCTCCATTTCGGTGCATCCTTTAATATTCTCCAACAATGCATAAATTCAAATGGTTGATTTTGCATACTTTTGAACATCTCTAATGCTTGACATATCTATTGGAAAATTATTTACAAAGTATTAAATATAAAATATAAGAATAAAACTTAATGAAATTTTACATGAAAAAATTGAAATACCTTATCTTGTTCGCCTACACCGCTTTGTTGCATTCTTTCAATTGAAGCATAATATCCACAAAATTTGTTTACTGCGAGTTGAATTGTTGACCAACGTTTCGCCAAAGCAGTAGAATTGCGTTTAGACTCAAAATTCTTGTATTCGTGAAAGTATTCGTGAACTCTTTCCCAATATCTTCCATGTTTCTGATCGTTTCCTTGAATTGGATCCATGCTTACATTAAGCCATGCGGAAACAAGAAGGGTATCTTCATCAATAGTGTAATTTCTGTTGATCGATTTCACAATCAAAATATACGTGCAAGTATACACGGTCAACAAGTAATAAAGTGATAAGAAAAGTATCGTTCCCACGAGGAATTATTTAATAAAAATTACCAAGTATTAACTCTTAACCAAATCAATTTTATTTAAACAACCATAAATTGTGATTTTTCTAATTAAGAAAACTAAATTAATCAATTAAAACTAGATTACTCTAAAATTAATTCAAATAAATAAAGATTAAGACTTCAATATCCCCAATTATGAACTATAAATCAATTATCCAATTATCCCAATTATTATGTCTACTGAATTGTTAACAGGAATTCTCAAATGCCAAAAATCCTTTTTCAAGTGAGCAATTGACTTCTATTTAATCCAGATTAATCTTGCTATATTCCTATGCAAAACAATTGAATTAAACTCCTTCAATTCCAATTCCTTATGTGTTACATGCGGTGAACAAATATTTCCATTCAATTCACAAACCTAATTATTCACCATGCAAATAACTAAGTCACATGTTATCATGTCCAGTTCTAACCCTAGAATTCCTCTTTCAATTCCTTCTAGAGTAACAAGGTAATTACTGATCAGATAATTAATCAATAAGCGCAAGACAAGATAAACAATTCACCTTGACATAAATAATTAGAATAAATCAAATAACTAATTCATAGCCATAAAAAATTCAATTGAAATCTCAATAAAAGAGTTATTTCATAATTAATGAATTAAAATCAAGAATCCACAACTGAATAGACATTAAAAGATAAAAGTATGATAAGAGAAGAGAATAGAATCTGTTGTCAGCAAATCTGATGCTCCCCTCTTGCTCTTGCTCTTGCTCTTGATCTTCAGTGTTCTTCAATTTGCTTCAATCTCCAATGCCTAATTAAGAACTAGGGTTTATATTCTAATCTAATGGAGTGTTTAATCTAGTCTAATCTATGTAATCTTCCTTTATTTTATGTCTTACATAATGTATTTATAGGTTACAAATCCAATTTTTAGCTTAGGAACAAACCCAATCCAATTTGGAGTCTAAAAGGTGTCAAAATTCACCCCAAAACGCGTCCAAGCTTGCCCAACCTCTTCCCCAGCGCCCCAGCGCTGGGCACGGCGCTGGGAATCTGCCCCCTAGAGCCCCGGCGCTGCAAATAGGCATGAAATGGGCGCCCCGGCGCTAGAACATTTTCTGACATTTTTTATTCCGACGCCATTTGGAAAAATGGCCATAACTTCTTCGTCCAAACTCCGATTTCGATGATTCAAGATGATCCGGAAAGAGGAGAAGTAGATCTACAACTTTCATTCTTTAAGTTTTTCAAAATAAGGTCCGGAGCAATACTCAAATTGGCTCTGAAGTGACTGCTGTGTAAATGACAAGCCGAAAACGCAAATCTAGCCACCCCAAACGTCGATCCAAGTAACTTTTGTCCCAATTCCTACAGAACAACGTAAAACATGCATGAATAGACACAAACACTTAAAATCAACTAAAAGATTAAGCTCAAACGCACTCAATTCTGAGTATAAAACTCACTCATCAATTTCCCTTTCACCCTATTCTTTTGTTGGACTCATTTTCGGGAGTCTGAATTGGTGCATCAGTTTGAATTGAAAATTCATCCAACAAATTTGGATCATCAAGTGAGAAACCTTCAGATAATAATGAAGAATAATACATCGGAGGACCATGATTTTCCATCTAAAAAAAATTAAAGAGATATTATCAATAAAAACTAAAATTAAATATAATAAAAATATAAACTATTATTAATAAAATACTTACAATTGCTAAATGTTATTGTAGTTGATTGAAAGGTATAAAATAAATTGAATTATTATACATATTTATAGATTTCCAATTAGGCTTTCAATTTCTATCCGTTTGTACTTTTTATTACCGTTCTGATTTTTTTCTCTATCCGTTGGACTTGTACTTTCTATCCGTTCATCTCTTCTTCACTTCACTTTCACTTCTCTCAGACTTCATCTCCTTCTTCTTCGACAGATCTTCTTCAACAGAGAGTTTCTCATTCTTTTTTTTCTTCAATTTCTTCAACAGAGAGTTTCCCATTTAATTATATTAAATTATAGTCTGCCTGATTTTTCGTTCGCAGATTTAGTCGTTTTGAGCGGCCGAAAAAGTTAGTCGACTAAATATAGTCTATCTGCTGGAGCGATTTTAGCTTCCTAGACTAAATATAGTCTACGATTTTGGCGACTCCGGCCTGCTGGAGTTGCTCTAAGAATAATAAACTCCTCATGCTTATCTCGCTGTTCCGTGTTTTAAAATTTATTTATTTTTAATAAGAAAATAAAAGGATTATCTTTTTTTAAAACCCCTGCTTGGCTGCTCCTGATTCCTCTCCTTGATTCTCGCATGCTCCTTATCTCCTAAACCAATTAGATTGTATTGGCTTTGTCCATTATTGTGCACCTGATTGCAAAATAAATAAATAATTACAACTAAAATAGAATTAATATAAAATTGGACTAATAAATTTGTTTTAAGAGGAAATAAACATATAAATAATATGATTATCAAATACCCCCAAACCTAGATTTTGCTAGTCCTCAAGCAAAATAAAAAACTAAAAAAATGAAACAAATAAAATCTTACATACAACTAAGCAACTTTCGTAAGGAACACGATAGTATTTAGCGTATACTACAAGCCTTTAAACCTCTAGGTGTCCCTAGTAGGAGTTTTGTCTCCTGATGGTTTACAGTGAATATACCAACAAAATTCGAATACAATGGTTCTTTTCTAAAATGTGTTTTCCCTTTATTCACCAATACAAATAACTCAACAAAGACATCAAAACACCCATATGTCAAGGCAATATGACACACATGCAACATCAAAGTTCTCAAACTAGCAAGATCAATAAGAACATTTCATTCCTGCCAAATCTCATTGTGATTGTGTGAATTGACAACAACATAACATCATTGATATCAAAGTAAGCAAAACTTTCAAACTCCATCCAAACTATACTTTGACTCAACTCCTCACATGACATACACTCAGCAAATGAAACATTCAAGAATAGGGTGTAATTACTCTCATTACACGCGGGCTATAAAGAGTAAATGTATTCAAATTCAAATGTCTCTCACATGTATATATGAAAAATTGCTATAAATGAAAGAACAAAGTCTTATGAACGGATAAATCCCACTAGAAAGGTGAAATGCATAAATGGATCCCCTCTACTACTCTCACCTCTAAATCATATTCCAAAGGATCATTAGGACTTTTTAGGATTGTAATGCAAGGCTTAGGGCTAGGGTTATGAAATGAAAGGGCATATAAGGAATTCAACGATCTAAGAAATATGTTGAGATATAAAATAATCACTCGGGCTTAATTCAACTTCATTTGAGCTTTTTTTCAAAAAAAATTTCACATCTCCTTTCCGTGCAATTTTTTTCTTTTATTTGATCTTTAAAGAAGATTTCATCACTTTTCTTTTCTTGTCTTCTTTTTTTTTTCTTTTTTTCTTTTTTTTTATTTTTTTTCAAGTTCACTTTTCACTATTGCCCATACGAGAAACAATCTCAACACATTCTTAGATAAAAGGGTAGGTCATAAATATGGTTTACACTTTAAATTAGAGAAGGGTAAAGATATCGGGCTACCAAAGAAAGGTTATATATAAGGCTCAAAAAGGTGACTAGTGGTACAAATTTAAAGGTGGGATTAGGCTCACATGTCAACTATCAAAGATGGCCTAAGTTACTTCCTAAGGTCTAGAGTTCTTCAGTTCAAGCAATATTAGGAATCCTTCAAAAGAAATTACATTTCATGGACGTACCTTTCTAGTGTTCAATCAAATCAAAGAATAATGAGACTACTTGACAAAATACGCTTTTCAAAAAAAAAATTAGAGTTGATTTAAAAACCCTCAAATAGAACGATTGGCTCAAATCTCACAGGTTATTTAGTCTCCGCATTTATGTTTTTCAAGAAATTTGAAGTTATACCCACTCATCCATCTAGTCATGCATTAGTTGTCTTATGTGCTCAAATAAAATGAGGATTCTTAATAATGATAGTATGAGAACTAAGCATGCACATGAAAAGAATTAAGATGAATGCATCATCGTTATTGCATCAACTAGACAAAGGGAAACTCAATACTAGCTCAAGAACCATTGCATAAAATATTTAATTTTTTATTATATTTTATTTATTTTTTTAATTTTTTTTTGGTTTCTTTAAAAGAAAATAAAATAATTTGCTCATATCCTAACAAAGTATGTGAAGTGCATGGAATAATAAGGCAAATAAATTAATCTCACCCTCAACTTAAAACTTACATTGTCCGCAATGTATAAAGACAAGTACATAAGTAAAGGAAGGATATCACCTGAATATGAATGTATGCCCCGTATGGATAGTTCAATAAATTCAAGATTTAAAGCTCAAAGAGATAATCCTGCACTTTTGTTAAAAATAGAACAAAGAAAAACAAAAATAATAAATCCAAATATACAATAATATACATGAATCGTGGCCTCAAACAAAATCAATCCCGATAAATGGGATCCTCCAAAAGCATAGCTTCAACTTCTGGATTTTTTAACTCCAAAAATGGTTTTAAACGATGGCCATTCACTTTAAACACAATACCATCTTTGGGATTCTGAATCTCAATGGCCCCATGAGGATACACCTGCTGGACTATGAAAGGCCTGAACCATTTAGACTTCAACTTCCTCGGGAATAGATGCAGACGACTATTATATAAAAGAATTTTCTGGATAGGGTGAAAGGATTTCCTAAGAATCTTTTGATCATGCAGCCTCTTCATCCTCTCCTTATATGATTTTGCACAATCATAAGCATCATTCCTTATCTTTTCCAACTTAGCAATTTAAAGCTTTCTATGATTCCCTGCTTAGTCGACATCAAAATTTAGCTGTCTAACAGCCCAAAAAGCTCTATGTAACTCAACAGGCAGATGACATGCTTTGCCAAACACTAAGCGGTAAGGGGACATTCCAATGGGAGTCTTGTATGCAGTACGATATGCCCACAAAGCATCTGTCAGTCGGACTGACCAATCCTTCCTGTTGGGATTTATCGTATTCTCTAAGATATGTTTAATCTCCCTATTTGAAATTTCAGCTTTCCCACTAGTTTGTGGGTGGTACGCAGTTGACACTTTATGAATTACTCCATTCTTCTTCATTAGATCTTTAAATGGTCTATTGTAAAAGTGCAACCCCCCATCACTAATGATAACGTGGGGTGTACCGAATCGTGCTTCATCGAATACGAATGGGGCGTCTTTAGCGAGGAGACTACATAGAGGTTTAGCAATCTTACTAAAATCCTTGATAAAACGCTTATAAAAACCAACATGACCTAAGAATGAGCGAATCTCCTTCACCATTCGCGGGGGTGGCAGGTTAGAGATTAATTCTACTTTAGCCTTATCTACTTCAATTCCTTCTTTGGAGATGATATGCCCAAGAACAATTCCCCTTTGTACCATAAAATGGCATTTCTCCCAATTAAGCACTAGATTCTTTTCTCTACACCTTTCTAATACTAGAGCTAGGTGTTTCAATCATTCCTCAAAAGAAGATCCAAACACAGAAAAATCACCGATGAAAACCTCTAAGAATCGCTCTACCATGTCAAAGAATATAGAAATCATACACCGCTGAAAAGTGGTAGGTGCATTGCATAGTCCAAAAGACATGCAACGGTAGACGAATGTACCGAAAGGGCACGTGAATGTTGTCTTCTCTTGATCAGATGGACAGACTGGAATTTGGTTATAACCGAAATAACCATCCAAAAAGCAGTAATAAGCATAACCAGCTAACCTTTCTAGCATTTGGTCAATGTAAGGAAGAGGAAAGTGATCCTTCCTAGTCATTGAATTCAATTTCCGGTAGTCAATACAAACACTCCATCCCGTCTGAACACGAGATGGAACTAACTCATTATGCTCATTGACCACCACTATAATCCCTGACTTCTTAGGAACTACGTGCACAGGGCTCACCCACTTACTAGCGGATATCGGGTATGTAAGACCCCAACTTTTTATGAATAAAATTGAATTTTCTCTATTTATTATTTTGATATAGTAAGGGATTGATTTGATTAATGTGGTTAGTTATGGGTAAAATGCGTAAATATTTTAAGTAAGCAAGTGGTTATAAAATACTCATTGTTGTCGGAGAATTTTTTTTTAGTCGTGAAATATTCTTGCTGTCGGGGAATATTCGTACGACGGCTTAGCCATTTATGGGCCCCTAACGAAAAACTGTCGGATGAAGAAAACGACAAGTATGAGTTTTTTATTATAAATAACGGCATAGTTGTTACCGTTAACACTGTTAGAATACCTAGTGGTTAAAGTACAGTAATACGCGTGGTTGCACAGTAACACACGGTATTGCACAGTATTTTTGGATTATTGATTCTTACGTAAGAAGGCACTACTCAATAATTGTTACACTAATTACTGTTTAATATTTTATTTTATTGATTTAATAATTGCTACGTTAATATTTTATATTATTGTTGATTCAATAATTGTCACTGCACATTATTTTTTATTATCAGATCAATAATTTATATTACTTGAATAATATTATTAGATAACATTATTGGCAATGTCTAAGAAAGTTCTGTCTAGAAAAAGGGTTTGGTCATCTAATTGCACGCCAGTAAGGAGAAATCCTTATCGAAAAGCCCCCTTTTTCTTGGGAACGATCTGGTTGTCATTATTGTGATTCTATAATATTATTTGTGAATAATTAATTATTGATTTATATGATAAGAAAATATTTATTTTATGTGGATATAAATAAAAAAATTAATGTTGAGGTATTTTATCAGTATTTTGTCGGAATGGAGGTATTAAAAATCATCCGTATGTGGATTTATGTCATTTTTTGTTTGGAATTTGGAAAAACTTTCTTCTACAAAGTTGTAGAGAATTAAATTTTATAATGGAATGGACATATGGTTCATATTTTTCTGATAAAAGGGCTATTTATTATGAATTATTGAAGTTTCAGAAATAAATATTTTTATTAAAAATATTGGTGGACTCCACTTTTGTTTTTTATGGAAAATTGCTAAAATTTCAAAGTGTGGTGTGCGTGAATAGCAAAGGGTGGAAGTCACCGGTAGTAGGTTAGTTTACATTGGTGTTCTGACATTTTTCTATAAATAGGGTGCTTAGTTAGAAATAAAAATCACACCAGAATCAGAAGTTTCTTTCTCTATATATTGAACGTATTTTTGTGAGTATTTAGATACTTTGAGAGTTGATAAGCAGTGCAAATTTTTTTCAGCATTATATCCGATATTTTAGTCAAAAGTACTTGTCTTTTGAGGTAAGGGATGTTATTTTCTTCGTAAATGATGTTATTTCTTTTATTATCATTATACCGAAATATTGGTATGAATTTTATTATGAAATTTTTACCTTTTCATGTTGAGGTTTCTATTCACGTATCGGTACTATTCATGTATACGGTACTATTCACGAATACGGCACTATTCACAGAAAAACTAAATTTTCTTTGCTTGGTCCAAGTTGTCTATTATGGTTACTATCTTTAATTGTATCCATGTTTTGATCTTCATTCTTGAATTTTGCTCCACAATTGATTATTATGGAGTATTTTTGAACTTGGATAAACTGAAGTACGAATCCCTAATCTTTATCCTTTTATCTCACTAGATTCATTTTCTTTAAAATATTTTCATCATCCCCAGTCCTAAATGGTGATATAACTGAATATCTTTGGCCTGTAGTGTAAAGATGAATGATTACTTGATGAATATCTTTGGCTCGTAGTGCAAAGATAGACAGGTGTTGAGATGAACATGGCCAACTGGTGATACAAATGAATATCTTTGGCCCGTAGTGCAAAGATGAATATTTGATTTAGGATGTATATTGATTGATGTTACAGGGATAAAATATTGATGATGGACTTTTAAATAATAGAAGATAGTATATTTCATTCTCTACTTAACTCTTCTAATGAATTATTATTTCCGCTGCGAATATTGATCTAAAACTTGTTGTCCATTATATTTTATCTGATTTATTGAAGGCTAACGATAATTTGTTCTACATTATCTTAGTCATAATATTCTTTACTGGACTAGTTGAGCTCACCCTTTTCCTCTTTGTCCCATTTTTCTTCTTAGGAGGCGAGAATATAGCGGGAACTAGTCGGAGAGTGGAGTGATGTTTCAGGGCAGTTGTTTTAACAGTGCTCACTATTTTGTAAAATAATGTATCAATAATTGTAATGAGGGCTTATTTGAGTTTGGATATTGTCTAGAAGACAATATTTGTATTTAAACTCACAGCATATGTGTTGTCGTATTTTACACGATAATTGTAATAATGAAGTTGTAGTTATTTTCTGTACCATGTATTTGGCGACTCAGAATGGGTTGTGTTGACCTATTTTGGGGGCGTCACAGGGTATATAATATCCGCATCAAGAAGCTTGAGTACCTCGGCTCTAACTACTTCTTGCATCACTGGGTTCAGCCTTCTTTGTGGTTCACGAGAGATAATCCTGCACTTTTGTTAGAAATAAAACAAAGAAAAACAAAAATAATAAGTATATTAACAAAATCAATTCCAATAAACGGGATCCTCGAAAAGCATAGCTTTAACTTCTGGAATTTTCAACTCCAAAAATGGTTTTAAACGATGGCCATTCACTTTAAACACAGTACCATCTTTGGGATTCTGAATCTCAATGGCCCCATGAGGATAGACCTGCTGGACTATGAAAGGGCCGGACCATTTAGACTTCAACTTCCCTGGGAATGGATGTTGACGACTATTATATAAAAGAACTTTCTGGCTAGGGTGAAAGGATTTCCTAAGAATCTTTTGATCATGCACCCTCTTCATCCTCTCCTTGTATGATTTTGCACAATCATAAGCATCATTCCTTATCTCTTCTAACTCAGCAATTTGAAGCTTTCTATGATTCCCTGCCTAGTCGACATCAAAATTTAGCTGTCTAATAGCCCAAAAAGCTTTATGTTCTAACTCAACAGGCAGATGACATGCCTTGCCATACACTAAGCGGTAAGGGGACATTCCAATGGGAGTCTTGTATGCAGTACGATATGCCCACAAAGCATCTGTCAGTCGGACTGACCAATCCTTCCTGTTGGGATTTACCGTATTCTCTAAGATATGTTTAATCTCCCTATTTGAAATTTCAGCTTTCCTACTAGTTTGTGGGTGGTACGCAGTTGACACTTTATGAATTACTCCATTCTTCTTCATTAGATCTTTAAATGGTGTATTGCAAAAGTGCAACCCCCTATCACTAATGATAGCGCGGGGTGTACCGAATCGTGCTTCATCGAATACGAATGGGGCGTCTTTAGCGAGGACACTACATAGAGGTTTAGTAATCTTACTAAAATCCTTGATAAAACGCTTATAAAAACCAGCATGACCTAAGAATGAGCGAATCTCCTTCACCGTTCGCGGGGGTGGCAGGTTAGAGATTAATTCTACTTTAGCCTTGTCTACTTCAATTCCTTCTTTGGAGATGATATGCCCAAGAACAATTCCCCTTTGTACCATAAAATGGCATTTCTCCCAATTAAGCACTAGATTCTTTTCTCTACACCTTTCTAAGACTAGAGCTAGGTGTTTCAATCATTCCTCAAAAGAAGATCCAAACACAGAAAAATCATCCATGAAAACCTCTAAGAATCGCTCCACCGTGTCAGAGAATATAAAAGTTATACACCGCTGAAAAGTGGCAGGTGCATTGCATAGTCCGAAAGACATGCGACGGTAGACGAATGTATCGAAAGGGCACGTGAATGTTGTTTTCTCTTGATCAGATGGATAGACTAGAATTTGGTTATAACCGGAATAACCATCCGAAAAGAAGTAATAAGCATAACCGGCTAACCTTTCTAGCATTTGGTCAATGTAAGGAAGAGGAAAGTGATCCTTCCTAGTCATTGAATTCAACTTTCGGTAGTCAATACTAACACGCCATCCCGTCTGAACACGAGATGGAACTAACTCATTATGCTCATTGACCACCACTGTAATCCCTGACTTCTTAGGAACTACGTACTTGCACAACGCTCACCCACTTACTTTCGGATATCGGGTATATAATACCCGTATCAAGAAGCTTGAGTACCTCGACCCTAACTACTTCTTGCATCACTGGGGTTCAGCCTTCTTTGTGGTTCACGAAAGGGTTTTGCATTATCTTCTAAGTGAATTTTATGCATGACAACAGACGGGCTGATTCCTTTCAAATCTGCAATAGACAACCCAATAGCTTCTTTATGTTCGTGAAGGACTTCAAGTAATTTTTTCTCTTGAGCATTATCAAGATTAGAAGCAATTATAACAGGCAATGACTCTACTGGACCTAAAATGCATATTTCAGATTATCAGGCAATGGTTTCAGGTCCAACTTCGGTGGTTCTTCAATAGAGAGAGGTCGGGGAGTCGATGAGTGATTGATAGGCACTGATTTTGGTTGGAAAGAATGTGTACCCATGACAGGCACTGAATCCAAAAGTGCATTGACTTGCTTTATAGATTCATCAATATCGAAATCATAACCAAAATGGGACAAATAAGCTTCTAATGGGTCTTCTTTACAAGTTTGCAAGAAAGATTCCTCTATTAGACTATCAATTAAATGGACTTGTCCGAAATCATTATCATCAGTGCCTATTGAGGTCTTACTAATGTCAAAAACATTTAGCTCAGCTGTAAGGTTCCCAAAAGAAATTTTCATCACTCCATTTCTACAATTGATTAGGGTGTTGGATGTAGCAAGAAATGGTCTCCCTAAAATCACAAGAATTTGGCCTCTTATGTTATGAATAGACTCAGTATCAAGGACAACAAAGTCCACATGAAAATAGAAAGTGTCTACCTTGATCAAAACATCTTCAATGACACCCCTAGGAATTTTCACTGACCTATCAACAAGTTGGATTGTTATTGGTGTGGGCTTCAATTCTCCTAAATGTAACTACACATACACAGAATATGGCAGTAAGTTCACACTAGCCCCAAAATCTACCAAAGCTCGCTCAGCATGATGATCTCCTATCTTGCATGAGATTGTTAGACATCCAGGGTCCTTAAATTTGACAGGGATCTTGCATTCAATAATGGAGCTTTCATGTTCATCTAAGAATGCCTTTTTCAGAACATTTGTTGTCCTTTTTTGAGTGACCAAGTCTTTGAGAAACTTGGCATAGGAAGGTACTTGCTTGATAGCGTCAAGTAATGGAATGTTTATCTTCGGTTAGCTCATATATTCTTTCTTTCTTAACTTCCTTCTTGACTTGAGAAGATGAGTTCCAACAAGAGGAGAAATCCCATTGCTGAGAGCTCTCGGACAGATTCTCAAGAAAATTGTAAGCTTCATCTTCTGTGAGACTAAGGAAAGTGCCACTGTTCATGCACTACACCAAAAATGGCCTCTAGTGAAGGACAAATCCTTCACAAGACATACTATATCACTCACAAGTGATTTATTACGAAGAAATATTTTCTTCACACGATTGCTCGCATTAGACCTCCTCGCAATTGAGTATCCTTCGCTAAGTAGTAACTAAATATTTTTTGTGAAGGATATATTGTGAATAACTTTTTTATTCACAAATTGTATTTGGTAATGGAATATTGTTATTTAGTGAAAGATTGGTTTCCTTCACAAATAATATTTTAAGAAGGACTATTTAGAATTAGTGAATAACTTTATTCCCTCACAAATAATATATTATGAAGAACAAATTTATTTAACGAGAGAAAATTATCCTTCACTAATTATAAATTGAGAATGTATCTTCAAATTAGTGAGGAAAATAATCCTTCACAAATTATAATTTTGTAAATAAAAAATTATTTGCTAAATAATCAAAATTCATTAAAAATTATAATTGATTTTCAAATCGATGATTTAATATTTATTATTATTATTATTATTATTATTATTATTAATCTCTATAAGAAAAAATTAAATTTAATAATTCAAGTAAATAAAATAATATTGTCATACTTGTTTCAAACTAATTGATAAGCTAATGCATAAAGAGCTAATAAAATTAATAATCCACATATAAATAGATAATACTCGAGTCACGATAACTATAAAATTTGTTATTGTATCTTGGTCTCCCAAGGTTCGTAGTACCTATAAAATTTATTAACTAACATAACAAAACTGAAAGAATAATAACGAACTAGAATGAATAAAGTGTATCATGTTACGTCCACTTCATCATCATTTTCTTTAAGGAAATCAAGGTTGGGCCTGTAAACTTCATGCTGCAAGAGAAACACCGAAGTTCAATTTTAATGAGATGATGAATAAAAAAAGATGAAACTGGTGAACTTAAATCGAGAGAGATTAATGAAGGATAAAAACAAAAATATAACTATGAGTAAATACCTCAATTGATTTATAGATGTTAAATGCCAACAATCGTGATTCTAACCTGTTTAAAAATGACACAAAGACCTAAGAAAAACTGAAAGAAAATTGCAACACGATAGTCAATAGAAATAAATAATGTGACACCCCCAAAATAGATATACACAACCCATTCTGAGTCGCCAAATACATGGTACAAAATTTAAATACAAACTTAATTATACAACTGTCGTGTAAAATACGACAAAACATAGCTGAGAGTTTTAACACGAATATTGTCTCATAGACAATATCCAAACTCAAATGGAATCCTCATTACAATTATTATCACACTATTTTATAAAATAGTGAGGACTACTACAACCACCATCTCGGACCGTCACTTCATTCCCCGACTAGTCCCAGTTATATTCTCATTTCCTGAAGAGAACAGTGAAAGTAAAGGGTGAGCTCAACTAGCCCAGTAAAGAATATTATGCCTAAGATAATGCAGAATAAAATTTAGCCTTCAATAGTGTAAACTGATAGAATACAATAGACAACAAGTTTAACTGCAACGGAATAAACAATCCATTAGAAGAGTCAAGTAGAGCATGATATCTACTATCTTCTACGATTTAAAAGTTCATCATCAATATTTTATCGCTGTAACACAGCTCAATAAATAATCCACATCACCGAATTATCCATGCACTCCGGGCCAATGATATTTGTTAGTATCACATTCATGAATTATCCATGCACTACGGGCCAAGGATATTCATTATTATCACATCCACGAATTATCCATGCACTACGAGCCAAGGATATTTGTTAGTATCACAAGTGGTCATGATTATGCCAAACAACAATTCATCTTTGCACCCTTGGCCGAAGAGAACCCTGGTCATGATCATATCAAACAACTGTCCATCAATGCACTACGGGCCAATGAGGACTTTTACCACATAATTTGTAACTTTATAGTTCATGATTATACTGATACATAATTCCTGGTCATAATCATACCAATCAACAATCCATCTATGTACTACGGGCTAAAGATGATTTTCATGACAATATAAGCATGAGAATGATGACAATGATATAAGCATCAATAAAACGAAATCAAGGATAAATATTAAAGATTTTTATTTTATCTAGAGTTTAAAAATGTCCAAATTTTCAACATGATAATTGCTTTGTGGAGTAAAATTCAAGAATTATATTCATGTATCAAAAATAATTTGGACAGAAAAGAAATCAATATTTGTTGTGAATAGTACTTCGGGTGAATAGTACCTGAGTGAATAGTACCCCGACAGGAAAAGATTAAAATTTAACAAAATTTTTCAGAAATATATTCTTGTGAAACGATACTAGATGGAGTGTAAATTTCAAGGATATTCTACTCATTTTAAGGAGTATAGAAGCAATACTTATCAACATAAGTGTAGAATTAGGAATATAAAACGAAATAATATTACTTACATACTACAAAGTATGAAAGAAAATATTATTTCTTACGAATATTGAACAAAAATAATATCCCTTACAACTGTTGAATGAAGATAATATTCCTTACGAATATTGAACGAAAATAATATTCCTTACGAATATTGAACGAAAATAAAATTTCTTACAAATACGAAAAATAATATTGTAAGCGAATACGAAATAAATAATACCCCTTACCTCAAAAAGAGAGTAATTCTGACTGGTATAGCGAATATATTCTTGAAGAAAAACTTGCACTATTTGCTACACTCAAAGTTTCCTTAACTCAAAAGAAATACGCTCAAAATTATAGAAGAAGAATTCTCTGATTCTGATGTGATTTTCATTTCTAAACTGAGCATTCTATTTATAGGAGAATGACAGAATACTATTTGAATTTAAAAAATCACAGACAAATAGTAGAAGTTCACGGGCGCTGTAATCGATTGAAACTTTAAAAAAATTTGATTTTACTATGCTGCACTATGCAACAGTATGCACACAATATGCAGTACTATGCAACACTTTGCAGTAATATGCAAATAAAATATAATATATTCTATTTTACATAAAAAACAAAACTTAATATATATATATATATATATATATATATATATATATATATATATATATATATATATATATATACGGATCGAACCGTCGCCATAGACACCAAAGACGACGGTTCGTCTTTGGTTCGCTCTTTAAGGTTCGCTTTGGTTCGCTCTTTAAGGTTCGCTTTAGAGACGGACAATGTATATATATATATATATATATATATATATATATATATATATATATATATATATATATATATAAGCAAAATTGAGATAACTTTTTACCGACGATTTTGAAAAATGGGTAAGTGGGGGTCCATATAATAAGCCATATTTACTATAAATACTTCATAAAAATTCTCTATATTTTTCTTAATTCACTTGGCTTCACAAAACACATTTTTAATAACATTTATTCATCATTTATAAGTCACAATATTAACAACCAGATCATTCTCAGGAAAGAGGGGGCTTTCCGATAAGGACTTCTTCTTATTGGCGCGCAATTAGGTGACCAAACCCCTTTCCTCGACAGAACTTTCTATCATTGTCAATAATATAAATAATAATATGAATAACTTTGTTGTCTCAATCATTGATTTAATAATATAAAATATTGTGCAGATGATACTGTGGCAATAATTGAATCAATAATATGAGATACTATGCAGCAATTACTGTGGCAATAATTGAACAAAACTAAGTGACTTCTCACGTAAGCATCAATAATCAATACTATGTGCTACAATGCAATCACGCGTATTATTGTACTTTTATCACCGAGTATTTCAACAGTTAACGATAAAACTTTTGCCGTTATTTTTATAAAAAGTTTTTCTGTCATTTTCTAACTCCGGTAATAATTTCGTTGTGGGGTCCACCAATAATTGTGCCGTCGTACGGATATTCCCCGACAAAAAAAATATTTCCCGACCAAACGAATATTTTATGATAACTTGTTTATTTTGCAAAATTTATAAATATTATCCACAACTATAACATTATATCAAATCCACACTTTATTATTCAAAAATAATATTTAAAAAAAATTAAATCTTTATTCATAAAAAAGTTGGGGTCTTACAACCTACCCTCCTTATGAAATTTCGTCTTTGAAATTAACGTACGTACCTGGTATGCCAAAGAGGTGAGGATACCTTGTTTTTATTTCAGATTCTAACTCTTGAGGTATAACCTTTGAGTGTAGAATATGTTCCTTCTTATCTAAGATTTTAACAAGTATTACCTCATACGTTAAATCTTCTGTTATCTCGTCTAGTTCTAATTCAATAATATGGTTCGGGTCGTCCACATATTTACGTAACATCGATACGTGAAAAACGTTATGAACACACGGCATACTTAGCGATAAGGCTAGTCTATAGGCCACAGTTCCTACTCGATCGAAGATTTCAAATAGACCAATAAATCGAAGGTTTGAGCATTCCTCACTTCGTCGATTCTCGCTTTTGGAATAACAACTTCTTGCACCTTCTTCGTCATATTCATCAGCTCTAGGTCTGTAGCTTGAGCAACTTTAAATTTATTGATTAAAGTCGATTCTACTTGTATATTTGACATCATCACGTGGGTCCCTAGAGTCTTTAACTCTATCTCCATCATTCGTAAGTCATACGAAATAAGTCTTTATGTTAACGACGTCGCACTCGTAACCGGATACGATCTTCTACTCAACGCGTCTTCTACCACGTTCGTTTTTCTAAGATGGTATTGAATGGTATTATCGTAATCTTTCAACAGCTCGAGCCAAAGTCTTCGGCGCATGTTACGTTTGATTTGCGTGAAGAAATATTTGAGAATTTTGTATCGGGTTTAAGGTCGATACAAAATTCGATTTCACACTCTAGAGGGTAGGCTAGGAAGTTCTTCGGGGAATACGTAAGGAAATTTATTAACAATAGAAATATTATTCAAATTTGACGTATTTTTGTTTAAAATCCATGACATGGGCTAAGAAAGCTTGACATCCGTTTTTCAATAAACGAATGGCTTTATGGCTTGATATGATAGTGATTGACTTTAGTGGTTTGGTTGCTTGAATTTGCATAACAGGTTGGTTATGAATATGAAAGCTAACAACCTTACGAAAATAATTAATTTTAGCATGATGAGTAGTTAACCAGTCGATTCCTAAAATCACATCAAATGCAAGTATTTTCAAAGAGATGAGATTAACATGTAATGTGAGGGTGCCGATTTGAATCAAATAAGATTTATAAACAGCGGATGTAACGAAGGTTTCTCCCAACGGAGTTTCAACAGATAAGTCAAAATCTAATTTCTCTGGAGTCAAATTTAAACGTTGAGTACAACTAGATGAAATAAAAGAGTGGGTAGAACCGGTATCTAACAAGGTAAAGACTTCGCAAGAGTTTATGATTAGCTTACCTATGATAACTTCGTTCGGGTTCCTCGTCACGAAAAATGCTCTATCTTAAACTACCGACTTTGACTTGTCTGGGACAGCCTTTGGTGTCACCATCTCAGTTGGACTTTACTTCACTACACGACAAAATTGAGCTAGGTGACCTTCTCTTCCGTAATTGAAACACGCTTTGAGCTGCTGCGTACAGTTTGAACGGATGTGTCCCTCCTGTCCGCATTTGTAACATACGATCGGTGGTCGTTCTCCTTCTTTGGAAACGGGTGCCGGCGCTGTTGTCGATGTCTTTCCGTCATTGTTGAATCTTCTCTTCTTAAAGTTGTTCCCACTTAGTTCACCTTTCTTATTATCTTGGCCATGATTACCACCGAAGTAGTTACCATTTTTGGCATGATAATTTCCTCCACGATGATTATCATTGTCCAGATGGCCGTTGCCACCGGTACGATTATTATCGTGTTGTTGGTCGTTGTCTTTTGGTTGGGCTGACTCATTATCGCGCTCTAATAACTGAGCCCTATTCACAACATCTGAGTATAAACAAAGTTTGTTTGAAATGAGGTATTGACGTATTTCGGGTTTCAAACCTCTTAAAAATATTCGCGTCATTCGCTCCTCATTATCTACCAAATGGGATGCAAACCGGGATAACTCTGCAAACTTTGCCTCGTATTGCAATACGGTCATGTTGTTCTGTTCCAGCTTGATGAATTCCACCTCATTCATGTGACGAATACTTTCAGGAAAGTACTTGTCGTTGAACAATTCCTGGAACTTCTCCCAAGACATCTTCAGTGTGGAAAGATAAGTTCGCTTTACAGATTTTCACCAGTAATCTGCCTCTCCTCGCAACATGAAGGTGGCGAAGGGAACCTTTTTCTCCTCTGAGCATTCCAAGACATCAAATATCTTAGTGATCTGCTTAATCCATATCTCTGCCTTAAGTGGTTCTGGCTTTCCCAAAAACTCCGGTGGTCCCAGCTCCTTGAACTGCTTAGTGGTGACCAGCCGTGAGTTGTCAGTGTTTCCACCTGCATTTTGAACAAGAGTCTCTCTCGTTTGGTTTTGTATGAATTCTAGAAAGTTCCTAAACATACCATCGTTCGTCATTTGGTCGGTGTTGTTGTTTACATGAGGATTATTGCCTTCCTGATGCACATTACCCTGGTTATTAATTGGCGGTGACTCAATGGTCGCATGTGCTCCATTGCTTATCTCAACATTTTCAGATTTCATTTTCAAACACTGGCACAAAACAAGGGTTAATTGACATGCCATATATTATCCCTATATTCTGACCGACCAATTAAATAACAAATAAGTTTAGGTAAGTCATACTAGCGAAGGATTTACCCGTCTCTCCCCTCCTAGTTCTAGCCTCAAATCTCAGCCAGGGATCATATCCCTAAGCTTTGATACCAACTGTGACGCCCCCAAAATAGGTATACACAACCCATTCTGAGTCGCTAAATACATGGTACAGAATTTAAATACAAACTTAATTATACAACTGTCGTGTAAAATACGACAAAACATAGCTGAGAGTTTTAACACGAATATTGTCTCGTAGACAATATCCAAACTCAAATGTAGAGAACAATGAGCAAATGGTGAGCTCAACTAGCCCAGTAAAGAATATTATGACTAGACCTGGCAAAATTGGCCCAGGCCCGCGGGCCGGGCCGGGCTGACCCGTAAAAATTGGGCTTTGGGCTTAACTTTTTTAGCCCATGAAAATTTGGGCGTTTTTGGCTCGGCTCGCGGGCGGCCCGGCCCGGCCCGTGGCCCGTGAGTTTTTTTTTTTTTTTTTTAAATAAAATTTTGCTACTTGTAGGGCTTGAACACAAGATTTGTAAGTAAATAAATAAGAGTTCAAACCAACTAAGCTACAACAACTATTTATTTTTAATACAATCTTCAATAAATTTTAACTATATTTGAGAATTATAATTAAGATATGTAGTTAATGTAGGTAATTAATTAATAATACTAATTTATAATACTATTAAAATTTTAATTGATTGAGATATGTAGTTAATAATTTCAAAGTATAAAACTATTAAACTAACAATTATTAGTTTAAGTTAGATAATATAATTATAAAAATTTAAAATTATCTATATATTAGTATTAATTACAATATTTATTATTTTTAAAAGTTAAATAAATTATATTAATTTTAAAGAATCAAATTTGATTATATACTTTGAATTACTAACAATATATAATCCGAATCAACCACTAAATTTTTTAGATTACAACTTTGCAAGTCCAAAATCTATACACAATAATATAGATAATTTTATCCCTTAATTATGCAATCCCCTTACTTATTGTAGTACATTTGAAAAGTAAATCAATCATTATCCCTTAATTATGCATTCCCCCTACTTATTTGGAAAGTAAATCAATCATTATCCCAAATCATGCCTTTATTTTAATATCTAAAATTATAATACTATTAAAATTTTAATTGATTGAGATATGTAGTTAATTTAAGTAATTAAAATTATTATTATTATTATTTTTGGTGTATCAAGATTTTGCAAAAAAAAAAAAAAGGAAAAAACCCGCGGGCCGTTTTTGGCGCGGCCCGTTTTTTGGCCACGGGTCTCACTTTTTCGGCCCGCCAAAACCCAGGCCGTTTTTGGCCCGGCCCGTTTTTGGCCCGCCCGCGCTCGGCCCGGCCCGGCCCGGGCCCGCCCGCCCGTTTGCCAGGTGTAATTATGACTAAGATAATGCAGAATAAATTATCGTTAGCCTTTAACAGTGTAAACAGATAGAATACAATAGGCAACAAGTTTAACTGCAGCGGAATAAATAATCCATTAGAAGAGTCAAGTAGAGCATGATATCTACTATCTTCTATGATTTAAAAGTTCATCATCAATATTTTATCGCTGTAACACAACTTAATAAATAATCCACATCATCGAATTATCCATGCACTACGGGCCAAGGATATTCGTTAGTATGACATCCATGAAATATCCATGCACTACGGGCCAATGATATTTATTATTATCATATCTACGAATTATCCATGCACTACGGGCCAATAATATTCGTTAGTTGAATGGTCATAATCATGTCAAACAACAATTCATCTTTGTACCCTTGGCCGAAAAAAACACATGGTCATGATCATACCAAACAACTGTTTATCAATGCACTACGGGTAAATGAAAACTATTACCACATCATTTGTAACATTACAGTTCATGATTATACCGATACATAATTCTTGGTCATAATCATACCAATCAACAGTTCATCTATGCACTACGGGCCATATTTGACTTTTATAACAATAAAAGCACGAAGATGATGACAATGATATAAGCATCAATCAAACGAAATCAAGGATAAATATTAAAGATTTTTAATTTATCCAGAGTTTAAAAATGTCCAAATTGTCAACATGATAACTGCTTTGTAGAATAAAATTCAAGAATAATATTCATGTATCAAAAATAATTTGGATAAAAAAGAAATCAATTTTTATTGTGAATAGTACTCCGGGTGAATAGTACTTGAGTGAATAGTACCTCGTGAATAGTATCTCGTGAATAGTACTTCGTGAATAGTATCTTGTGAATATTACTCCGACATGAAAAGATTAAAATTTAACAAGAATGTTCAGAAAAATATTCTTGTGAAACGATACTAGATGAAGCGCAAATTTTAAGGATATTCTACTCATTTCAAGGAGTATAGAAACAATACTTATCAACATAAGTGTAGAATTAGAAATATGAAACGAAATAATATAATATTACTTACATACTACAGAGTATGGGAGAAAATATTATTTCTTATGAATATTGAACAAAAATAATATCCCTTACAACTGTTGAACGAAGATAATATTTCTTACAAATATTGAACGAAGATAATATTCCTTACGAATATTGAACGAAAATAATATTCCTTACGAATATTGAAAAAAAATAAAATTCCTTACGAATACGAAAAATAATATCGTAAGCGAATATGAAATAAATAATACCCTTTACCTCAAAAGGAGAGTAATTCTGACTGGTATAGCGGAGATATTCTTGAAGAAAAACTTGTATTATTTGCTACACTCAAAGTTTCCTTAACTCAAAAGAAATACGCTCAATATTATAGAAGAATTCTCTGATTCTGGTGTGATTTTCATTTCTAAATTGAGCATCCTATTTATAGGAGAATGGCAGGATACTATTTGAATTTAGAAAATTACGGACAAACAATAGAAGTTCACAGGCGCTGCAATCGGCTGCAACTTTAAAAAATTTTAATTTTGCTATGCTGCACTATGCAGCACTATGCACACACTATGCAGTACTATACAAATAAAATAAAATATATTTTATTTTACATAAAAAAACAAAACTTATATATGCATATATATATATATGCATATATAAAGTATTATATATGCATATATATATATATATATATATATATATATATATATATATATAACAAAATTGAGATAACTTTCTACCAACGATTTTAAAAAATGGATAAGTGGGGGTCCATATAATAATTCAAATTTACAACAAATATATCAAAAAAATCCCCTCTATTTATCTCAATTCATTTGGCTTTACAAAACACATTTTTAATAACATTTATTCATCATTTAGAACTCACAATATTAACAACCAGATCATTTTCAAGAAAGAGGGGGCTTTCCGATAAGGACTTCTCCTTATTGGCGCGCAATTAGGTGACCAAATCCATTTTATTGACAGAACTTTCTAGCATTGTCAATAATGCAAATAATAATATGAATAACTTTGTCGTCTCAATTATTGATTTAATAATATAAAATATTGTGCAGATGATACTGTGACAATAATTGAATCAATAATATGAGATACTATGCAGCAATTACTTTGGCAATAATTGAACAAAACTGAGTGACTTCTCACGTAAGCATCAATAATCAATACAGTGTGCTACTATGCAACCACGCGTATTACTGTACTTTTATCATTGAGTATTTCAATAGTTAACAGTAAAACTTTTGCCGTTATTTTTATAAAAAGTTATTTCTGTCGTTTTCTAACTCCGACAATAATTCCGTTGTGTGGTCCACCAATGATTGTGCCGTCGTACAGATATTCCCCGACAAAAAGAATATTTTTCGACCAAACGAATATTTTATGACAACTTGCTTACTTTGTAAAATTTGCAAATATTACCCACAACTATAACATTATATCAAATCCACACCTTATTATTCAAAAATAATATTTAGAAAAAATTAAATATTTATTCATAAAAAAGTTGGGGTTTTACAAATAAAGAATCTCGTGAATAATAGCTCAACCACTTAGGCAATTAGTCTCACATAAATCTAACATACATTCATATATAGAATGAACACATACATTCATAAATAGAATCAACATGATAAATGAAGTGAAAGGCAAACTGGAATACAAGACTCCAAAAATTAGCGGATAGTGTCAACCATAAAAAAAATAGAAGAATATAACAGTACATCCAACTCCATCAGTGAAGTTAAAAACTCATACATAAATATTCACTCACTATTCGTTTTGGTTGCTTCCTAAAAAGAAGTAACTAAGTAACCCAAGCGAACTAACAAGGGCCAGTAAATTAAAAACACCCTTTTCCTAAAAGTGGTTGTGGATGAGCAAGCATTGGCTCTCACTTTTTCACTTTTTTAGGGTGCTTTCAATTTATATGTGCATGAGTTTTGCCACGATTTTAGGTTCTCAAAAATAAACTTACGAAAAGATTTATTCTATAAACACCAAGTCCTACCCCTAGTGGCTTCAGGTAGAATCTTTTTCATGTAAAAGATGCTAATTTTTTAAGGAATGCAAAAAAAAAGTATATCAACTAACGCACGTGTTCTAATTGTTAGAATATTTTATTCCTTATGTGGCCTTTACTATTTATGTAATTATTGGGCTTACATATTGTATTAATTTAATAACTTTATTTATGGGTTTGGTAATTAATTATGTGGCCCATAAATATTATTACTAATATTAATTTGGCATAATGGGCCCTAGGGTTTCATAATCTTGATGGACGATTTTGACCCTTAGCTATTATATAAATAAAACAGTTAGGGTTTGGTCCCAGTTGTCGTCTCAAGAACTTTATACACACCTATATATCCATCCTAAGATTGAGAGAGGCAATTGAAGACCTTCACCCTTAAACGCAGCGGAAGCGTGATACACATAAGAGGTCTTCTCTCAATTCATGTAAGTACTTATTATTATGATTATTTGATTCTATTTTATTCTATGCAATAACACGTTCCTGTATAATTTATTTAACATCTGGTATCAGAGCTGTGGTTACGTTATTGTATAGAATAAATTAATTTTGCAATTATGCTAGAATTTTTTAATTCCGCATAATATCTTTAAGGAATTTCCAAACAGAAATATTTTTTCAAAAAATTACATGATATTGATATTATAATCTGATTACGATTATTCACGACTTTCGAAAATTACATGATATTGATTTCGCATTTGATATGTTATGTATACAAGTAAGGCAAAGGCATTGAGCCTGAATCCCAAAAGCGATATTCTGCATATGTCTAGTTCCTTGCATTTATGTCAACCTGTGAAACTCATGTCCCACCTGTTTGACTTTACAAGTTTACATTATAATGGGAATGGGAAGGCTTTTGTCTCTCTATTCTGCCCAAGGGTAAAGAATGTACACATCATATATATGGCAAACAGTATGTGAACCAAATTAATAAAATACAACTTTATAATGGAAAGGAATTGATTACCTTCAGTATTCCAGATCAAAGCTTTATTTAAGCTTAATAGACAGAGATTGCATGTGCGCAGATGAACGTCATGGTCATGAATATTGAAATAATATATATTAAATTTATTATTTATTATGTTTAGATAATATTATGATATTCTTATGCCCTCATGTATTCATGTTAAAATTAACGTGATTATTTTATAATTAATTCATGTTCATAATTATATATTTTAATTTTAAATTTAAAATTTTGAACATGGTGTGATAAATATTAGGGCTTTTAAGTTGTTACATGTAAATTATAAATAATGTTAATTTTCAAACTTGATTAATATGTTTAAAGAAAATTGAGTTTGATCATAATAATTTACATGTATGCGTGACTCTTTTATTGTTAAAATTAATAATCCACCCAACGGAGGATTATTAATTGAAACAAATAAAGATTAAGAAAAGTCACATAATGTTACATTTAATAAATAAAGATTTTAATTTTACCCAACGGAAATATTAGAATTAAAATTTATTAAATGGAATTTTATTGCATAAGTAACATGTTTATTTCGTTTCTGCCCAACGGTGATGCGTGGATAAATGTGTTTTGCATTATTTTATGGAGATGTTATTAGTATATTATTAATTGGACCAACGGAAAATTAATAATTATGCACCAACATCTCATTAAAATCTATTTTTAGGTGTTGTAAATAGATTTTATATAACTAACTGCTTGCCCTACAGTTGGTTTTTATTATGATTAATTATTGTTGCACATTGTGGATTTCTTTTAGTTTTTTGTAAGCATGCTTATGAGCTTGATTGTATTTCAGCATTGACTCCAACTAGTATTTCTGGGTATCTCTCTGGAATTGAAGCCTTGAATGGAACTAATTTTACTGTTTGGAAAGAGCAAGTGAAAATTGTTCTCGGCATTATGGATTTGGACTATGCATTACGAGTTGATCATCCTGCTCCACTTACAGATACAAGCTCAATTGAGCAAAAATCTATTTATGAAAAATGGGAGCGATCCAACCGCATGTCCCTTATGATTATGAAAAACTCTATCACGACAGCTATTCGAGGAGCCATTCCTGACTCTGAGAATGCTAAAGAGTACTGAACTTCAGTCGAGGAACAATTTAAGGGTTCTTCTAAAACTCATGCAAGTACCCTTATTTTGAAAATGCTCACTAGCAGGTATGATGGGGTTAGTGGAGTGCGCGAGCACATTATGATGATGAACGACATGGCTTTTAAATTAAAGATGAAGAAAGACTTAAGGTTGAAAAACCTAATGTTGCTCATTTGACTACCACTGGATCTTATAAGAAGAAAGCTTATAAAAATGGCAAAGGTTTTAAGAATAAGGATAAGCCAATTTCTACCAAAACAAATAAGGCAAAATTATTCAGGTAACAACTCTGAGACATGTCCTAAATGTCACTTCTGTAAGAAGTAATGACATATTCAGAAAGAATGCCCTAAATTAAGAGAATGACTTGAAAAGAAAGGTGTATCGTCCTTCAATTATGTAACTTATGAATCCTTTCTAATTGATGTTCCTTCTAATACATGGTGGCTTGACACTGGTGCAACAGTTCACATTACTAATTCATTGCATGGATTCTTTTTTAAAGAAGGCACTCTAAAAAGGGGAAAGAACCATTAAAGTTGGCAATGGAGAGTCTATACAAGTTGAAGCATTAGGAACTCTTCTTTTAGTTTTAGAGAGTGGTTTCATTTTGTATTTATATGATACTCTTTATGTTCCCAGTATGACACAGAATTTAATTTCTGTATCTAAACTTGACGTTGAAGGATTTTCGTTTAAGTTTGGGAATAATAAAATAATTATTTATCATTGCTCTCATGTTACTGGTTCTAAATCTTTAGAGGGAAACCTCTATAAGATAAATTTGGATAATGTATTTTCTGAATCCTTGTTAACAATGAATGTGACAGAAAGTACCTCTAAAAGTGAAAATAAGAGGAAAAAACTAGATAATGAGAATTCTTCAAAATAGTGGCATTAACGCTTAGGCCATATTTCAAAAGACATAATACAACGTCTTATGAAGGATGGAATTCTTCATTCACTAGATTTTTCTGATCTTGACCATTGTATTGAATGAATAAAAGGAAAATTTGTGAAAGGTAATAAGAAAGGAGCAACTAGAAGTAGTACACTTCTTGAGGTGATTCACACTGATATATGTGGACCATTTTCTCCAGGAATTGGTGGACACAAATCTTTCATTACGTTTATTGATGACTATTCTCATTATACTTATGGCTACCTGATTAATGAAAAATCTGAATCACTAAATATGTTTAAAGTTTTCAAAGATGAAGTTGAAAATCAACTTAACCGAAAAATTAAAGTAGTGAGATAAGATAAAGGCGGAGAGTATTATGGTAAACACTCCGATACAGGTCATAGTCATGGCCCATTTGCCTTATTTTGTCAAGAAAATGGAATCGTCACTCAGTATACAATGCCTGGTATACCGCAGCAGAATGTTGTAGCTGAGAGGCGAAATCGTACCCTTATGGATATGGTACGTAGTATGTTATGCAATTCTAGCTTACTTGTGTTTTTGTGGACTGAGGCATTAAAGACAGCTGTTTATATTTTAAACCGGGTTTCTAGCAAATCTGTCCCTAACACTCCTTATGAAATTTGGACAGGTAGGAAACCTAATTTAAAATACTTCCGGGTGTGGGGCTGTCCAGCCGAGGCTAAGTTTTTTAATCCACAAATAAAGAAACTTGACTCTAAAACCATTAGTTGTCATTTATTGGATATCCTGAGAGATCTAAGGATTTTCGATTTTACTGTTCCTCGCATACCACTAGAATTGTTGAGACTAGGCATGCAGAGTTTTAGATAATGGTGATTTAAGTGGGAGTGGTGAGCTTAGAAAAATTGATCTTGAAGAAAATAGGTTTTATGTTTCTAATCCTGTAATTCAAGAGGGTGAGGCAGAACAACCTCCTATTGAGGCGAATGATGCCCCTAAGATAGCTGAGCCACCACCTAATGTTGAATCCCACATTATTGAAAATCATATTCCTAAAAATTGTGCAACCTTTACGTAGGTCCGAAAGACCTAGAAAGCCTATTAATTTTTGATGATTTTATAACCTATCTTAATGAGATTGACTATGATTCAAGTAAGATTAATGATCCTATCTCCCATAAAGAGGCCATTACGAGTGCTCAATCAACTCAATGGCTTAAAGACATGAATGATGAGTTGAAATCAATGGAGCTTAATAACGTTTGAGATCTTGAAGAATTACCAAAAGGTTTTAAAACCTGTTGGTTGCAAGTGGGTCTATAAGACCAAATTAGATCCTAAAGGGAACGTTGAAAGGAATAAAGCTCGATTGGTTGCTAAGGGTTTCACTCAAAAAGAAGGTGTGGATTATAATGAAACTTTCTCTCCAGTATCTAGGAAAGATTCATTTAGAATAGTCATGACTTTAGTAACTCATTATGATTTAGAGTTACATCAGACGGATGTTAAAACTGCATTCCTTAATGGTAACTTGCATGAGAATGTCTATATGACACAACCAGAAGATTTTGGTTAAAGGCAAGGAACATATGGTATGTAGACTTAAGAAGTCCATATATGGGTTAAAACATGCTTCTCGACAATGGTATCTTAAGTTTCATGAGGTAATGAGTAATTTTGATTTTAAGAAAAAATATAGTGGATCAATGCATATACTTGAAGATCAGTGGGAGTAAATTTGTTATTCTTATTTTGTATGTTGATGATATACTACTTGCAAGTAATAACTTAGACATGTTGCATGAGACCAAACGTTTTCTTTCTGAAAATTTTGATATGAAGGATCTCGGTGAAGCCTCTTATGTTATAGGTATTGAAATTCATCGAGATAGGTCTTGTGGGATATTAGGATTGTCCCAAAGAGCTTATATTGACAAAGTTCTTAACAAATACAACATGTAAATTTGCTCCCCTACTGTCGCCCCTATTGTTTAGGGTGACTAATTCGGCTCATATCAATATCCTAAGAATAACATTGAACGTGAACAAATGAATCTTATTCCCAATACTTCTGTGGTTGGGAGTCTTATGTACGCTACTTACAGGGTACTATGGATATTATGCTTACATTTAGAAAACCAGGTAACCTTGAAGTTGTTGGTTATTTTGATTCTGATTTAGTTAAGTGTAAAGACGAAAAGAAATCTACAGCAAGGTACATCTTTATGCTTTCAAGAGGCCCTATTTCGTGGAGAACTCATAAGCAGGAGTTAACTATCACTTCCACGATGATGGCAGAATATGTGGCTTGTTATCATGCTACTTGTCACGCCATATTATTAAGGAATCTTATTTCAGGACTTAAGGTTGTAGATTCCATTTCAAGGTCATTGAAAGTATTTTGTGATAATAATTCTAATGTTAGTTTGTCCAACATCACCATTTCGAGTGGTGCTGGACTATACCTCGACACTAAGTACTTATTTGTCAGGGAAAGAGTTGAAGATCAAAACGTTGTATATTAGTACGCATGATATGTTAGCGGATCCATTTACGAAAGGCTTACCACCCAAGCTCTTTTTAGAGCATGTTGCCGGCATGGGTTTAACTGATAGTCTTAATTAGTAAGTTATTTTGATGTAAGACAACAATTTTGAGCTCGTTGTTTTGAACTTCACATTATGTTTATGGTTTGTTATTCTCTTTATTGTGCACACTTGAGAACTTATGAGCAAACGGTACGGTAATGTTTTGGACCATATGAATGAGTTTAATCTATTACCACTTATGTAAACTCTATTCATACCTATTATGCTTAATGTTAATCTTTGTTTTAATAAAAGTACTAATTGTGTAACTAATGGGGATCTTGTGTTAATAGTGACACAAAGATTGTATTAATTCGCATTAGTATTTTTTTATTTAAACAAGATGTAGACATTAAATTAATACTTGGCCAAATTAATGATTGTAAGCGTTATGTTTTGTATATAAATAGTATTTCGGCCAAGTGGGAGAATGTTAGAATATTTTATTCCTTATGTGGCCTTTACTATTTATGTAATTATTGGGCTTACATATTGTATTAATTTAATAACTTTATTTATGGGTTTGGTAATTAATTATGTGGCCCATAAATATTATTACTAATATTAATTTGGCATAATGGGCCCTAGGGTTTCATAATCTTGATGGACGATTTTGACCCTTAGCTATTATATAAATAAAACAGTTAGGGTTTGGTCCCAGTTGTCGTCTCAAGAACTTTATACACACCTATATATCCATCCTAAGATTGAGAGAGGCAATTGAAGACCTTCACCCTTAAACGCAGCGGAAGCGTGATACACATAAGAGGTCTTCTCTCAATTCATGTAAGTACTTATTATTATGATTATTTGATTCTATTTTATTCTATGCAATAACACGTTCCTGTATAATTTATTTAACACTAATAACCAGTATAAACTGAACCTAACCTTGAGGGAGACAACATCAGCAGCATATGCCTGGGGACTTATCTCATCACCCCTACATTTGGTGGAATCCAATAATTGTCTTTGCGTAATGTTCTCGTTTAACGCTGGCATATTAGCTTGCTCTGTTCTCATTTTAGCTAACATGCCACGGAGCTCCTCATTTTGTTTCAGACAATCTTTCACCTGCATGAATTAAACATTGGGCAGATTATATATTCAAGAATTAAAATAGATACACTCCACATAACTCCTATAAAATTTATGGGACGTAGTAAAAAAATTAAAATTTAACGCCTCCGGGACATAACAAAGTAAGATAATTTGACTTGGTTTGTCACGTTAAGGAGTACTAGGTCACATGACATTGAATTTTTTATGTTGCACCCAAGACAATGCTGTTAAGGAAAACTCGGTCTTCACCCATGACTTCTTTGACATATGGGTCCCCATAGTTGCTGAAGAAAGGGTCAGCTAATGTGTGGTATCTACAGCTACTATATCATCATCTGCTCAAAATATCTTTGTTCACAAAAAAAATATACCCAGTATATACTTTTCACACCAGAAAATAAACATAAATCTAAAAGTTAGCTTTTTCTTGAGATGACTTTTATTTCTTCTTTCTTCGAGACAAAGTATCATAAAACTATTTTATTTTTTTCCTCCATTACAATTAAATATTTTTTTTGAGGATTATAAGTAAAAGAAATCAATATAGCATACAGAGGATTTGTATATAGCATAAAAAAGGATAAATAAAGGAGAACTTATTTATTCTACCTAATAATTTTGTAACTTTTGTTTTAATTCACATGTCATGAAGATAAAAAGATAAAATCATGAAGAACAATTCATCAAACTTTCTTCTGGGTTTAACCATTTGACTAGTAAGTAGCAACTATCAACAACTTTGTTGAGTACCTCACTGACCCAAAAATAAAAATAAAAAAACTTTGTAAAGAATCATAGTACATATATCACGTTATCAATATTCAATAAGTAAATTTTTCTTCAAAAAAAGTTAATAATTTTCTTTAAAAGTAGTAATGAAAAAGACCTTTATTGTATCTTGATGGGATTAGTCCTAAAAAAATTCATTCTACTATACTTCCCCTTCTTGAAAAACATGGAAGTGGTTTCGGATCGGACCAGAAATATCTTAATTATACCTGACAAACGGGCCAGGCCGGCCTAAACGGGCTGGGCTAGAAGCGGGCCAGGCCAAATTTGGGCCGGGCTAGAATGGTCCAGCTTTTCGTGGGCTGGAATTGTGAGGCCCGTGGCTCGGGTTGTGCCGGGCAGGGCTAGCTCGCGGGCTTCTTCTTCTTTTTTTTTAAAAGAATAAAGACTACACAACTACTTGTGAGGGTTGAACACAAGACCTCTAAGTTATTAAATTAAAGTCTAATCCAACTGAACTACAACAATTACTTGTTATAAAATATGTAAATGAATTGTTAGTTAAGTTTCTTTCTCCTTTTCTTCATATTTTTCTTTTTTGTTTTTTTGGTAAACAAGAAATTTTGGTAATGTTTCACACTTTCAACAACCCCATTTTTTTTTAATTCATTCATTTTTTGTTTCTATGCAGCGTGTCATATATAACTATATAAGTGAATATATACGTACAACAATTCATTGAAAATTTGAAACCTTTAAAGCATACACTCTCTTAGTTCCACACTAGTATTGTAATATCTGACAAAATAAAATAATAATTAAATTTATTTAAATATATTTTAATTGGATTTTTTTTATATTTAATTTGTGTGGATCATAATGGGTATTGGATAACATTGAGTTGATAAATTTGGGCCTTAAAATTAATTAAGTTAAACATATATTTTATACTATTGAATTCTATTAAAATTATGAGAGTTAATAAAATGTATTTAAATGATTAAAATATAAACTCTATAGGGTATTCTGAACATTATATTATACTAGTGAAACTCACCAATAGTTTTAATAAATTTAAACAAATAATCTACATTAATTTACCTTATACAGTATTAATTAATTAATATGGAGTATTGTGAATATAGTAAAACTATCTAAAATTTCTATTAATCTCAAAATTTTATATTATTTAGAGTTAAATAAATACATTTTCCAATGTTTGAGAAACTTATGTATTGGATATAATTAAATTTTAAATAATTTAAATTGAATATTTTTAATTATGATTCATATTTAACTCATTTAAAAAGACAAACAAATTAAAACTAGAGATTGTATATTTTGTTTAAACGGTTGTCTTTTTATTTTTTATACTTTTATTTAGATGCATGCATGTTAAAACAAGTAACTGTTGTAGTTCAGTTGGATTGAATTCTTATTTAATGACTTGGAGGTCTTGTGTTTAACCCTCACAACTAACATTATTTTAGTAAAACAATAATTCATGGGCGGGCCGGACTAAAATGGTGTGTTTAACCCTCACAACTAACATTATTTTAGTAAAACAATAATTCATGGGCGGGCCGGACTAAAATGACCCAACTTTACGTGGGCTGCAATAATAAAACCCATAGCCTAATTTTTTGCGGGCGGGCCGGGCCGGCCCGCTGGTCTGGGCCTCTTTTGCCAGGTTTAATCTTAATTAAACTTAAGACGTCCAACCACACTAATTATCAAGATCCTACGGGTCTCTCAGCATCCAAATCTAAATCTAAGATCGGAAATATACAGGGAAAAGAAAAGGAAATATTAAAATAAAAGCATTATGAAACTATGAAGTTCACAATTCACTAATCCAGTAAAAACATAAAACAAATATTTTCTTCATAATTTAATGAAATGAGCAAAGACAAAAGAGAGACTAATTAAGCCAAAATTGCTGAATATAATTATAATTAACTTTGAAGAAAAACAGAGATTAACATCCCCAGCTTAAGCCTTTTAGATTTCATACCAAAACAACAAAACATACAATGAACATGAATTTCAAACATTAATCACTTCTACCTCCAAAAAATCAACAATGCCTCTACTTTATTGGAAGGTAATAGAAAATTTACGCTACAAACCAAGTAAGATATGGTAGTTTCTGACATAATGAATCACCGAGGCAGGGAACATATAATCTACACCCTTAAAGTTGCAAGAAAAATTTCCTCGTGTATCTTGAGCAGATTTTTCAAAAAGTTAGGCACCACATACCTGATTCTCCCAGTGAACAACACCACCAGTCGCTTGTTGATAAGCAGACGACAAATTAGAATTTTCCTTGAAAAGACCCTCTCGTCCTCATTGTTTCAAGGCTGGAGCCCTCAATGCGCTTGTATGTGTTGTATTCCTACTCTCTTTTCTCTCCATCTCCTTCACATAATGACAATCAATTTGTTACTAATTTCTATTAACTTCGACTTTCGGGCATAATGAGCAATGCCCCCTACATAATAGTGTTAGATTGTGACATGTAATGCAATGATCCTGCCTCAGCCCGAAAAGCAATGTGCTTTCATCTGGACCCTGAGATGTCTCGAACTCTCTCTTATGTACAATAACCTCAAATTTTCTATAATGTTAGTGAAAATGATATATACGACGGCCAAGCAAGAGCAGTATACAAGGTGCAGTAACTTAGACAAATTGCTACTCCTTGAGTTTTCGTTACAGATAAGTAAGTGATTTTTTTAAGGTTCAGCTATGATATTTATACGAAATATATACTGTAGGCGGAGACCATATATTACATTTCACCACTGCAGAAATACGAAATATGTAATCTACCTGTAGTATACACATGCCGAAAGTATTCCCCAGAACTCTTTCAGAATCTTTGTACTGGCAGTATGTTAATCCTCCAGCTTCAAGAAAAAGTGAAAAAAGATCAACCTTCTCAGGATCTAGAAGCCCCCTCTGCATTAGCTTTTTAATCTGCTTGGCACGCTTTTTTATATGATTGCGGAAACATAATTAACCAACCTTCATCGAGCAACCATATCGTGGTAGATTGTATCGAGAAACGAGAAATCAACACCAGAAATGAGAACAAAGATTTATGCATAGAAGGCCAATTTTTAAGGTGCAAGCTTGCAATGTTGCAAAGAAAACATGCCCAGTAGAATGGCAAATACCTCACGACATGGGCAAGAACCCCAAGCAAGAGTACAACCCTCATCATATATGACACACACATATCGGGATGGTTGCAGAGCTGGCAAAGAATGTGTATATATACAATATATGTGTGTGCCTATTTGTGCATAGAAAGCTGAGACCAAGTCCTCGAAGCTCTTTGCTCATAGATGAAGGTTACGAATAATTACATTAAGCTAGTCGGTAACATGTTAAGTCCATATCATATTTTGAACAAGTGACATGGAAGGATAAATGGTAGGTACTTCAACACCTTATACACAAACAGAGAGATAAATTCATATGTACATACTCAGGGCCATTGTTTAGCTTAATTTCAATTATATAAAGCTGCAGCATGGTTTGAACTTTCTAGTATATCAAATGATATACCATGTAACGCCCCGAAATCCGGTCTATCTTCACACCCGGATTCCGTGCATCACGAGTACATCATCTTCTAAACATACATCATTATATAGTGAAATATAACAACATACATTCTCAAATTCCAGGTTCTAAAACCTTATAACCTCTTTCATTACAAATAATGATAAATACATTATTCATTCCATCTTACAAGAGTGACTTTTATCAGCCACCAAGGATACATAATAGTTCATTAAACTAATCTATCAATTAAACTATTCTACATTACAAGTCTTCGCTTGCTCTTCACGCACATTCACATATACTGAATGACACTTCATCTGGATACCGGTCAGCTTGATCTTTACGGGATCCTTAAGTTCTTTCTAACATCGTTCGCTGAAAATATTTTTCATTTAAAGCAAGTGTGAGCATTCAATTGTCCGACAAGTCATAGCAGTTGAATAAATAACTTCAAGAATTTAAACATTATTTTAATACTTCAATAACTGAACAAAGGTTATGAAGCAGCTTGAATAATAGGAATAATCTCGATTCCTATCATCTTAAAACATTAGTCACATTCACTTTGAAAAATTTTCATTTTTCTACCTTTTCCATACACATCCTGTCTGGCTAGAATCATTAGCACAAACTTAACAATAGTTGTTCATGTATAAACAGAACATACTCATATTGAACAGTTCAATCACAGAACAGTTCATCTCATAGAAACACCAAAGTGTTCAAATTGATACACAAGCTTTGGCCTCATACATACTACCACCTTGTACAAATATCACACATTTGCACAAAGACAAGACTTCTCAAGTTCAACATCTAAGAAGTTTAAGATACTAGCATTCATGTAAAATATGAATGAAGTTAGGAAACTTGCCTTACGCACAGCTACAGCTTATGCTGAACTACTCATTCCAATCCCTACATAACACATAAGGAAATAACATATACACCAATTAGTCATACACTTGACTTACGCATTGGTTTAAACTTGACTTTACTTCTTAGGGTTCACATTCTTGCAACCTAAGTTTACGCGACCTACTTTCTTTACCGGTTTACGGCTTCTTGACATAAGGAGATGTCTTACTCATACGATCATCATCTTTGATGATTTACATTCTTATCTTCTTCTTATAACCTTTCTAGGGCTCAGTACACATTCCGTCTCTGCTAGTAGTCCATATGGTACTCTGAGTGGTTTCCCACAAACAACCAACAAACAAGTTCCCGTCTCATCTACACTGTCTTTCACAGTGAGTTAGATCAGTTGCCAATTTCGTATATACCTTCGCTCTTTGAAGGAATTGTTTAGCTCAGCTCCTATATGTCAACCATCAATGATTACGATTGTACTACAACCTAACTTAGCTTAACTTATCCGAACTATTAAACTATAATGTTCGTTAAGTCAATTCTTATTCATTATGGCTTTCTAGCAACTAAATGCCATACCTCAGGATTCATTCTTTATCGTCTAAGCCATACAGTCTTTTGTATACGTAGAACGATCATTCAATATTAATTCTACGCATTCATAGCGTTAAGTATTTTATGTTACCTTATTCATATCTTACAACGTCCGGTTCGTTCGACTCAGAATGTTATCCAAGTTATAATCATTAACTCGGCTTCTTTACATTATACGCTATTGTCTTTAATTCCGTTTCTTCACCGTTCATAGATTTAATCATTAGTCTTCATTATTTTACAGTCAAACCATACACGGGGTGTAGGTGATGCCCGTTTAATATTCGCGTACACTCAACCCTCACGTCGGCTAAAGTGTTTAACGCTTACATTCGTTATCGATCACATGAACCCCACACTCATTATTCTTTCTTAATGTCAAAGCCATACTATTCGTTGTATGCTAAGACCGATCGTTCATCGCCACTGCGTTGCGTTTACATTAATTACATTCTTTGTCTTTTAATTCCGTTCAACCTTTCTGTTCAACCTTTACTAAAGGTTTCAATCACTTGTTTAAGTGTTACGTTACGAGAACTACACGTTCATTATCTTTCCATACACTTCCCTAGGAGTTTGAGCAGTTAAAAGCTCCTCACTGGCCATTGCCCTGCACCGGCGCTGCGGCGCCGGTTCCCTGCCTTCTCCTCGAGCTGCGGCGCGAGTATGCAGTACTCTCTTTCCTGGTCCGACGCTATGGCGCCAAACCCCTCCCTCTTTCTCGCACTGCGGCGCCACTCAGCAGTAGCTGATGGCCCGAGCTCGCACTGTGGCGTTGCCTCCCAAGGCTCAGCTGGCGCTGTGGCGCCGAGCATCAAACTTGGAAAATTTTTCTAAGTCTTTGAAATTGCTTGAGACGCTAACTTTACAATCTCATAACTTCTTCATTATAACTCAGAACGAGGTCATTCCGAAGCCATTGTCTTCCTTATCTTACGTACTTCAACTTCCCCCAGACAGAAATTTATTCTGAATCCGTTAACATGCCATTCAATTGGCTTAGATTTCATCCTTCGTTCATTTTACGTTATTAACGTTCTTCGTCCGTTCGTCTGAAATTCGGTCATCTGAACTCGGAACTCGTTCGTTCTTGAGTCCACGACTCACGTTTTCTATGTTCTCTTACATTCTTATGAAACCCTGCACATTCGGGTTCATTTACATACTTTCTACTTCTCATTCGTCTTTTACAAAATTTCGCCATAACTTCGTTATAGCTAAGTTCAATCCGTTCTTCATGATCCCTAACCAAGCAATAAGCAACTAACTTATACGCGATGGTTTTAAAATTGTCCATTAATAACAAGCTATACTACGATGGTTTTAAAGTTGTCCATCAACAACGTTCTTCGTATTCTTCGCGTTCTTCGCTCGTTCTTCATTTTTAATCCATACTTTGATTATGATTTTATTTTTTCTTGAAATTTGATGTTATAAAACAGCATTCTTTACTAATATCATTGAATCATTCATATGATTCATTTGGATCGTTCAAATTCATTATGAATCTTATACTTCCTTAAGAAATTTATAAACTAAACTTCAAATTCTTATTTCTTCATTTTCTCATGATTTTAACTATATGAAAATCATTCTTTACATCTTTTACTTCTATTCTCATTAAGCTATGTTTTTAACATATAAAACATAAAAAGAATTAACTTATAAGTTAGGTTTTTAATACCTCTCTTCTTTATTTTTCTTCCTCTAGACAAAGCCGGCGATTCACAAGTTTTTCTTTTTCTTGATCTTCCCCGATCTGAGCATCCATGCTCTTTCTCTTCCTTCTTCTTCTTCTCCAAGTTCTCAATTTTTCTCTCTCTCTCAAAGTGTTGGTTGATTTCAAAGAAATCATCTAACACTTCTCTTTTCGTGCTTCCGTCTTTCGGGATTCGTCCGACAGTTCGAAAAACTGCGATTCTCGGAATCCAAATATTTTTGGAATCCAAATACTTTTACGCATTCTTCGGAACTTCGAAAAACTAAAAAACATTTTTTGACGTTAAGCGTTTTCCTTCACGTTTTCCCATAACGTAGTTAAACGAATGAAAAGTATATAACAATATTTTTCGTCATTTTTATTTCGTCCGATTTCTGCACGTTTTTTGAGAAACACTTTTCACTATATATTATCGTAAAATCTTTCGACGGAATGTCATTTCGACATACCAAATTCTCGAAAAGGCTTAGGTTATTCAAACCCTAACCCTTAGGTTTCGTCAGGTGAATAGTACCTATTTCATTTTTTTCCCGAAAATATTTTTGTTTCCGGAAATTTTTTATTTTCGTCTTGAACATTCTTACTCGTTCAGTCTAGCTCGTAGCCATAATCCTCCCGACTTATAATCATCCTAGGTTCTAGAACAATTAAGAAACACATAGCACATAATAGTATTAAAAAAAATTTATTTTATTAATAACTAATTCTTTAAACTTGAATTCTGGACAATCCGGTTTTACTCGGGTTGTCACATACCCCGTTATTCAATTTTCTTCCATTTGAAGTTATATATGCATGCGAAAAGTTTAGTTTATTTAATTCTTACGCCACTCTGTAACATTCTACAACCACAAGAATCCCTAACTTTTCGCTTGAACTAAAATAAAAGGATCAAAAAGTAAGCCATCCCTAGTAGGCTGATATGTACCGAATCAAGGAATTTGACAACAACACTGCCAATTGGCTTTGAACGCTGATAAACTCTTCTAACAGGTACTGAAAGAGAATATTAATAGTCAAACTGAATGACTAGGCACACCACAATTTTAACTATAGTTCAAGCGAAATAGGTTTTCACAAAACTAGAACTACTGTTGAACTTTAGCGTCCAAATTATCCCATCTATGAATTACATTTCGATATTATGCTCTTATTAACTCACTTTGTTATGTTCATCTCACTCCATCACATAACATTATTACCCATAAAAAAAATACTCGGAACCAAGATTAAAGAGATGATGCTTTTACCATCCAAAATTTAATCTTTTCACCATTGAAATAGTAACTGCATATATTAAAATATGTGTGTAAAAGGAGAACCTGCTAAGTTCAAGTTTATCCCTATAGCACCAGAGAACATTTGGCCTAAACTACACCACTAATTTACTTAGCATTTAGTAAAGGTTCACAATCTGTTAAATTGAGGGGCCACACATATTTATAAACAAAATGAAAATAAAATCTCATTAAAAATTTACAGAATGAACATATCTGCGCATTTATATATTTGATCCACCCTTGAGGCGATTTCGCGATTTTCCACAAATGATCACGAAGATGGAAGGGTGTCTGGTTTTAAGGCCGTTTTCGATAAGAGATCTGATTTCGTCATCCACTTTCTTCCTCATTCCTCTAATTGTTGGGTTCAATTCGATTGACTAATAAAACCCTTTGCCGCTCTAAGAGGCGATTTGGGGTCTTGGGTTAGGGCAGGAAGAGAGTGAGACACTGTAACACCCTGAAATTCGATCTATCTTCACACCCGGATTCTGTGCATTACGAGTACATCTTCTTCCAAACATACATCATTATATATTAAATATAACAACATATATTCTCAAATCCCAGGTTCTATTACCTTATAACCTCGTTCGTTACAAATAATGATAAATACATTATTCTTTTCATCTTACAAGAGTTACTTTCATCCGCCACCAAGGATACATAACAGATCATTAAACTAGTCTATAGTTCAATTAAACTATTCTACAGTACAAGTCTTCGCTTGATCTTCACGCACATTCATATACTGAATGACACTTCTTCTGGATACTGATAATGTGACAATCCAAGATTTTAGTAATTGTAATTTAAAATATTTATTAAATAAAATAAATATTTTATTGATGTGGTTATGATTAGTAAATATTTATGACTAGGTAAAATTCTAAACTAAATTAATTTATAATTTAGATAATTGTAATATAACATGAGATGTTATATTGTTGTTGTAATTTAATAATTCAAGATGGTATGATAAGTTATTAAATAAAAAAAAATTATAATGAGATTATAATTTTGTGATATTTGTTTAAGTGGACTATTTATAATTAATTTATTTGATTATTTTTGTATATGAAAATCCAAATAAATAATATGTGATTATAAATTATAAACTAAATTGTTTATTAAAATAAATTAAAGGAGTTTAATTTAGTTTTGCCAAACAAGGCTTAAATATATTAAGTCTTTAATACTTAAAGGGTTTGCCAAACAAGCCTTATGGCTTTTGAAATTTCTATTTTTTTTTAATTTTAATTATTATAAATAAAATAAAATAATAAATATAATATATTTATAACCTAAGTGTTATAACTGAAATTGTGCTTAGTATGCGTATTATTATTAGTATCAGTTTTTAGTTTACGCTTAAGTTAGTCTATATTGGCTATTTTGAGAAGAGAGAGGAGGAGAGAGAGCTTGACAGAAAGAGTTGAGAGAATTGAGAGAGAAATTAAGAAATTTCCAGCAACTTCAGAGTTTAGCAAGAATTGTTCGACCATTTGAAGGTATGTTCACAACCTTAGTGTTATGTATATGTGTATTTACATGTATATATGTTTCACGGCAAGAATTTTCTTATGTTCTGTAAAATCAATTGTTGAATTGATGATATTAATAACTGATAATTATGCGTGTATGTGTTTATAATGATTAGAGTTTATGTTTAAGCAAGAATTTGTATGCTAATTTCATTCTAACAATAGAAAATTTTGACAGTATATGTATTTTCATATGGTTCATGAAAAGTATCAATTTTAGTGGCTAATTAGTATGTGAAATTGTAAATTGAAGCTTGATTATGTTAGTTCACTAAGAAACGAGCATAACGTAATTTGAATGAAGTGATTTGGCCAAGTATTGAATTCACAGTGATGATTTTTGGGATGAATATCAAAAAAATTGAGTTTTATATAAAAAACATGAAATTTGAGAAATTAACCTAGCTTAAATTGTTGTTAAATTATTTTAATTGGTGAAATATGTTCACAAACATGTTTGTGATAGTTCTATACCATTTGTACGTGTTATTATTACTGTTTGGTGGGTGAAATTCGTGTTAGTTGGCTTAAGAAAAGTGTCGTAGCTCTGTTCTGAAAAACTGGAATCTATGCGTGGCGCGGGCGCGCTGCCACCCAGTATAAAACTAGCGCGGCCGCGCCAGTACCCTACCACAGATAGTGAAGTCTGTTAATTATGCAGACTTTGGGCGTTCAATTTAACTTAGATTAATGATAGGTTAATGTGTCCAACATGTAATAACAAGGCTAAAACAGAGATGTGTTATATGAATTATGAATTCAAAGTTGTAAAAGTGATTAGTAGGTTACGAACGCATTATGTGATAACTTAGTTTATACAATGAATGTTAGACAAGTGTTGTGAAGTCAACACTTGGAATTTCTGAAATGTAAATGGTAATGTAAGACTTGTACCGAAATAACAAGTTTTAACTAGAAATGGGTGTTATGTTGGAAAAATGATGTTAGTACATTGTGTATTGATTAATAAAAAGGGTTATGAGATGTAGAGTAAAATTTACACTATAGCTACTATGCGTTACTGCGTAGGAATACACGAAGTGCAGATAAGCGATAAGCAGTTAAGTCGTAGTTCATAAACTACGAATCAGGCAAATCTTTCAGTTCCTATTTGCTATGTGAATTTGATTGTTTTAAATCTTTACTGCAAAGAGCATGATGTGTTATATATATGTTGAATGTATGAAATGTTAAAGTCAACTTATGGCTACATTGATTGAGTAAAGCATGCTGATTGAGTAAGGAACTCAATCTTTATATATCTTTATACTTGTTATTTGACGCCCCCAAAATCAGGTATACATCACCCATCTTGAGTCGCCAGATACATGGCACAAAATTCAAATACAACTTAATAATACAACTGTCGTGTACAATATGACAGAACATAAACTGTGAGTTTGAATACAAATATTGTCTTCTAGAGAGTATACATACTCAAAAGGAGTCCTCATTACAATTATTATCACACTATTACATAGAATAGTGAGAACTACTAATGCTATCATCTAGGACCATCACTCTGTTCTCCGACTAGTCCTAGCTACGTTCTCACTTCCTGAAGAGAACAATGAAAGAAAGGGTGAGCTCAACTAGCCCAGTAAGAAATATTATGACTAAGATAATGCAGAATAAATTATCATTAGTCTTCAACAATGTTAAACTGATAAAATACAGTAGACATCAAGTTTAACTGCAGCGGAACCAACAATCCATTAAAAGAGAGTAGAGAATAAAATCTACTATCTTTTATGATTTAAAAGGTTTTTCATGACTTTTATCGCTGAGACTCAGCTAAAAAAATAATCCACATCATCGAATCACCCCTGTACTACGACCAATGATATTCTTTAGTATCACGACCACGAATTATCCATGCACTACGGGCCAAAGATAATCGTATTTTCATCAACGGTCCTGATCATGCCATAAAACAATTCATCTTTGCACTACGGCTAAAGAGAATCCATAGCCATAATCATACCAAAAACTGTCCATCAATGCACTACGGGCCAATGAGGACTTTTTCCACATCATTTGTAACATTACGGTCATGATTACACCGAATAATCTCTGGTCATAATCATACCAAGTCCATCTATGCACTACAGGCCACAAATGACTTTCAACATAATATAAACATGAGAATGATGACAATGACATAAGAATTCAATAAAACAAGTTCAAGAATTAATTTGTCCAGGAACTGATAACGTTCAAATTGTCAACATGATACTGCTTTGTAGAGTAAAATTCAAGAATGCTCGGAAGAATATTTTCATGAAAAGATACTAGATGAAGCGCAAATATCAAGGATATTCCACTAATTTCATGGAGTATAGAAGTCAAAGTTTTAACCAACTGAGTATAATAAAGAATGAAATAACAAAAGAAATCACCATCCATGCGATAGACCGCACAGACAGGTTATTCTAACAGAATAATAAATAATAGAACCAGGTCTGGCGTAAAACGCACAGACAGGATATTCCAACAGAATAATAATAAAGACGGAACCAGGTCCGGTGTAAAACACACAGACAGGATGTTCCAACAGAATAATAATAAAGACGAAACCAGGTCCGGTGTAAAACACACAGACAGGATGTTCCAACAGAATAATAATAAAGACGGAACCAGGTCCGGTGTAAAACACACAGATAGGATGTTCCAACAGAATAATATAAGAATGTCACCAAGTATAGGGTAAACCGCGTATACATGTTATTCCAACAAAATAATAAAGAATGGAATAACAGAAGTTCTCTTCATGAATAAGAAAGAAAGAATACCCTTTATGAGTACAACAAATAATATCCCTTACCGTTTTAAAGAAGAGTACTCCGACTAGTAGGTCGAAGATATACTCGAAGAAAACTTGCACTTTGCTCAAAGCTTTCTTAAACTCTAAAGAAATACGCTCAAGATTATAGAAGAAGAACTCTCTCTATAGTTTCTCTCTCTAGAGTTTCAGTGAATTCGTAAGAAATAATGAAGGAATGAGCTTCTATTTATAGGATAATGGACTGCATAGTAACTAACTCATGAACGGCCCAAATTGATTTACTTTAATCTGATGGTCCATATTTAAAGCAAACACTTTTAAATAAAATATAATATATTCTATTTATAATCTAATAAAACGAATAACTTTATAAAAGATTTTACTATGCAAACACTATGCAGGCACTATGCAAACACTATGCATAATAAAATATAATATATTCTATTTATAGAATAACTTTATAAAAGTATTCTATTTTATATAAAAAGATTTTACTATGCAAAATACTATGCATATTAGAATATAATATATTCTATTTATAGAATAACTTTATAAAAGTATTCTGTTTTATATAAAAAGCTTTTCTGTTTTATTACATTAATAATACCAATAAAACAAAACTTATCACCTTTATTATAATTTCAACCAACGGTCTGAAAAATTAGCACATCTCTTCATGGAATAATATTGTACTAAAAAATGATTTGGACCGAAAAGAAATATATTTTTTTGGTGAATAGTACCCCGTAAATAGTACTTCGAGAATAGTACCCTGAGAATAGTACCCCGACATAAAAAGTGTCCCAAATACCCGAGTGAACAATACTAGAGTGAATAGTAATCGGGTGAATAGTAACCTGTGAATATTAACTCGTGATTAGTACTCCGACACGAAAAATACCCCAAATACCCGAGTGAATAATATTCAGGTGAATAGTAATTTAGGTGAATAGTAACTTGTGAATAGTAACTCGTAAATAGTACTCCGACACAAAAAGTGTCCCGAATACCCGATTGAACAATACTGAGTGACTTCTCACATAAGCATCAATAATCAATACCGTGTGCTACTGTGCAACTACGCGTATTACTGTACTTTTAACACCGGGTATTTCAACAGTTAACGGTAAAACTTTCGCCGTTATTTTTATAAAGTATTTTTGTCGTTTTCTCAATCTGACAATAATTTCGTTGCGGGGTCCACCAATGATTGTACCGTCGTACGGATATTCTCCGACAAAAAGAATATTTTCCGACCAATCGAATATTATATAACCATTTGCTTACTTTGCAAAATTTGTAAATATTACCCGTAACTATAACTTTATATCAAATCAACACCATAATATTTAAAAAATTATTTCGAGAAAATTGAATCTTTATTCATAAAATCTGGGGTCTCACATGTTATATGAACTGTAATATGTATGTTATGTTAGTCCAATGTTTATGAGATATATGTTGAGCATGCTATTATGTGCTACGTGATGCATGAAAACTGTTAGATTTTGCTGGGCTGTCGAGCTCAACCTTGCAAATAACCATTTTTACAGGTTAAAGATTGAAGGTAACACTATGTGCTACTTAAATGACGTGGATCAGAAATATACGAAGATTAATATTTTAGCTAAAGTTATTATTTCTTTATACCATGATTAAGATTCATGAGATGTACTAAATATTTTATGATGTATAGTTTTATGTTGAGTTGTAAAGCTAATGTTAGAGCTATTTGATATGTTAAGGTTATCGGATTGAAATGTAAAATTTTATAATAACAGTGATAAAGTGAATCATAAAATAAGATTGATTCAAAGACATGCAGATGATAAAGGTTTTGATTCAAGGAATTAAAGTAAGAAGACATAAAAGTTTAAATTATTCCGTATTATATAAAGTTTAACATTGAATAATGATGTAAAATCAGAATGTAGATGTGTTATTAACGACCGAAGTTAATAATTAAATTGTATGAATTTTGGGGTCGTTACAGATAAACTTGATCTTTATGGGATCCTTAAGTTCTTTCTAACATCGTTTGCTGAAAATGTTTTTCATTTAAAGCAAGTGTGAGCATTCAATTGCCCAGCAAGTCATAGCAGTTGAATAAACAACTTCAATAATTTAAACATTCTTTTAAGACTTCAATAACAGAACAAAGGTTATGAAGCAGCTTGAATAATAGGAATAATCTCGATTCCTATCATTTTAAAACATTAGTCACATATACTTTGAAATACTTTTATTCTTCTACCTTTTTCATACACATCCTGTCCGACTAGAATTATTAGCACAAACTTAACAATAATGGCTCATGTATAAATAGAACATACTCATATTGAACAGTTCAATCACAGAACAGTTCATCTCATAGAAACACCGAAGTTTTCAAGTTGTGGCACAAGGCCTCATACGTTCTACCACCTTGTACAAATATCTCACATTTGCACATAGACAAAACTTCTAAAGTTCAACATCTGAGAAGTTTTAAGAAACTAGCATTCATTTAGAATATGAATGAAGTTAGGAAACTTGCCTTACTCACACCTACAGTTTATAGTTTACGCTGAACTGTTCATTCCAATTCCTATATAGCACATAAGGAAAATAACACATACACCAATTAGTCATATACTTGACTTACACATTGGTTTACTTAACTTTACTTCTTAGGGTTCGCGTTCTTGCAATCTAAGTTTACGCGACCTACTTTCTTTACCGGTTTATGGCTTCATAACATACGGAGATGTCTTACTCATACGATCATCATCTTTGATGATTTACATTCTTCTCTTCTTCTTATAACTCTGCTAGGACTCAGCACACATCGTGTCTCTAGTAGTAGTCCATATGGTACTCTGAGTGGTTTCCCACAAACAACTAGCAAACAAGTTCCTGTCTCATCCACACTATCTTTCACAGTGAGTTAGATCGGTTGCCAGTTTCGTATATACCTCCGCTCTCTGAAGGAATTGTTTAGCCCAGCTCCCATATGTCAACCATCAAAGATTACGATTGTACCACAACCTAAACTTTATCTTAACTTATCTGAACCATTAAACTATAATGTTCATTAAGTCAATTTCTTATTTCTTATGGCTTTCTGGTAACTAAATGCTATGCCTCATGATTCATTTCTTATCATCTAGGTCATACAATCTTTTATATACTTAGAATGATCATTCAATGTTAATACTATGCGTTCATAGCGTTAAACATCTTACATTACCTTATTCATACCTCATAACGTTCGGTTCATTCAACTCAGAATGTTATCCAAGTTATACTTAGTAACTTGGCTTTTCAACGTTATACGTACAGTCTTTATTATTTTACGGTCAAACCATACACGGCGTGTAGGTTCTGCCCGTTTAATATTCACTTACACTCAAACCTTACATCGACTAAAGTGTTTAACACTTACATTCATTCCAACATTCTCTATCCGACTCACCTTTGAACTTTCATTAATCTCATTACCGTTCGTTACGACTTTCATGATAATTCATATCTTACTTATTTCCTTCATCAACGTCTAAGTCATACCACCAATGTATACTTAGAACGTTCGTTCGACACGAATACGATTCACGAGAATCGTTTACGTATTCAGCGTTTACGCTGTTCGTCTCTTAATCTCACGTTCAACCTTTAAACAAGGTTTTAATCGCTTTCATTTGTTATCCATTACATGAACTCCACGTTCATTATTCTTTCTTAATGTCGAAGTCATACGGTTTGTTGTATGTTAAGACCGATCGTTCATCGCAACTACGTTGCGTTTACATTCATTACCTTCTTCGTCTTTTAATCCCGTTTAATCTTCCCGTTCAACCTTTACTAAAGGTTTAAATCACTTGTTTAAGTGTTATACTACGTGAACTACATGTTCTGTATCTTTCATTACACTCCCCCTAGGAATTGAGCAGTAAAACTCTCTTCACTGGGTCTTGCCCTGCACCGGCACTGCAGCACTGGTTCCTTCTCTCTTTCTCGCGCTGCGGCGCGAGTCTCCTATACTTTCTTCCCTGGTCTGGCGCTGCGGCGGTAAATCCTTCTCTATCTCTCGTGCTGCAGCGCCACTCAGCAGTGGTTGGTTTCTCGGGATGGCGCTGCGGCGCCGCCTCCCAAGGCTTAACTGGCGATGCGGCGCCAAGCTTAAAACCTTGAAAAATTTTCTAAGTCTTTTGCATGCTTGAGACGCTTACTTCACAATCTCATAACTTAATCGTTATAACTCGAAACGAGGTCGTTCCAAAGTTATTCTCTTCCTTATCTTATATACTTCAATTTTCCTCAGATAGATATTCATTCTGAATCCGTTAACTTGCCATTCAATTATCTTAAATTCTATCCTTCGTTCGTTTTACGTTATTAACGTTCATCGTTCGTTCGTCCGTAATTCGGTCATCCGAACTCGAAACTCGCTCATTCTTGTGTCCACGACTCATGTTTTCTATGTTCTCTTACATTCTTATGAAACCCTATACATTCGGGTTCATTTACATACTTTTTACTTCTTGTTTGTTTTATACGAAATTATCGCTATAACTTCGTTATAGCTAAGTTTAATCTATTCTTTATGAACTTTTCAACCATTCCTAACCAAGTAATAAGCAACTAACTTAATCGTGATGGTTTTAAACTTGTCCATCAACAATAAGTTATACTACGATGGTTTTAAATTTGTCCATCAACAACGTTCTTCGTGTTCTTCGCGTGTTCATCGCATTCTTCGTTTGTTCTTCATTTTTAATCCATACTTTGATTATGATTTCACTTTTTCTTGGAATTTGATGTTATAAAATACCATTCCTTACTAATATCACCGAATCATTCATATGATTCATTAGGATCGATCAAATTCGTTACGAAACTTATACTTTCTTAAGAAATTTATAAACTAAATTTCTAATTCTTATTTCTTCATTTTCTCATGATTTCAACCATATGAAATCATTCTTAACATCACTTACTTCTATTCTCATTAAGATATGTTTTTAACATAGAAAACTTAAAGAAAATTTATATTAGACTAGGTTTTCGATTACCTTTCTTCTTTAATCTTCTCCCGTTGGACAAAATTTACACACGGGCTAGCTTTTCCTCCTCATCTGACTTCTCTCTCTCTCTCTCTCTCAAGTGTTGGTGATTTTCAAAATCACCAACAAATGAGCATAAGCTATCCTTTTATAGAAAACCAAGGCTAGGGGCAAAATAGTCATTTCGCCCCTCAAATCACTATTGCCACCTCTTTAGTTAACCTCCTTACTATTCATAAAGCTTCCCTTGGAAGCTTTGTGCTTCCGTCTTTCGGGATTCGTCCGACAGTTCGAAAAACTACGATTCTCATAATCCAAATATTTTTTGATATTTTATCTTTCCTCTACAGTTTAACTTTTACGCATTCTTCGGAACTCCGAAAACTAAAAAATACTTTTTGATATTAAGCGTTTTCCTTCACGTTTTCCCTTAACGAAGTTAAACGAATAACAATTCTTTTCGTCATTTTTATCACGTCCGATTTTACACGTTTTTTGAGAAAACTTTTATCGGCTTACTTAACTTTTCACGATATATTATCGTCAAATCTTTCGATAGAATGTCATTTTGACATACCGAACTCTCAGAAAGGCTTAGGTTATTCAAATCCTAACCCTTAAGTTTCGTCGGGTGAATAGTGTCTATTTCGTCTTTTTCCCCAGAAATATTTTTGTTCCCAGAAATATTTTATTTTCGTCTTGAAAATTCTTATTCATTCAGTCTAGCTCGTAGCCAAAATCCTCCCGTATTATAATCATCCTAGGTTATAGAACGATTAATAAACACATAACACATAATATTATTAATAAAAATTCATTTTATTAATAACTAATTCTTTAAACTTAAATTCTGGATAATCCGATTTTCCGGATTGTCACAGACACGATTTGGGGTTTTGGGATAGGGCAAGCAGAGACGCGATTTGGGGTTTGACCATTGGGTTATAGCCGATTGATTTGGCTGTGTAAATTTTAATGTTTAAATTATTGTAAATTTATTTACTTGACTTAAAGAAATAGTGGATATTGTAAATTATTTATAAAGTATTATTAACAATAAATTTATTATTGTAAAAAATTAAATGTATTTATATTACAATTTATATTCATCGCAATTAATTCTAAAAAAATTATTTAGAATAAAAGAGTGACCAATTTTATCTCTCGCAAAAAACATCTAAACAATAATATGTAGTGAGTAATAATTCTTTCATTAATAATTTTTTTCCTCACAAATTTTTATCATAAATTGGCGCTAAATATCCTTCTACCACCTTAATTTTGCGAAAGAAAAAAAATTTAAACTGTGAAGGATGTTTCTTTCGCTAATAACTATATTGTCACTACATTTTTTTCCTTTACAATTCATTTGCTAAAAAACTTCACATGTGAAGGAATGAATTCCTTCACAAAATTTTCTTTGCTACATCCATAATTTCTTGTAGTGATGGATTCAATCATGTTTCGGTTGGTTTGAGTTAACCCATTGTAAAAACATTGGACAAGTCTCCACGTCTCAAAACCATGGTGGGGACAACTCAAAAGTAGGTCCTTAAATCTTTCCCAAGATTCATAAAATTTTTCATGATCCTCTTGACTGAAATCGGATATTTGTCTTCGAAGTTCATTTGTCTTTGACATGGGGAAAAATTTAGTTAGGAATTTGGAAACCAAAGTCTCCCAACCAAAGATGGACCTAAACGTTAATGAGTTAAGCCATGCCTTTGCTTTCCCTTTCAAGGAGAAAGGAAATAAACGTACGTGAACCAATTCATCAGACAAATTTTGGAATTTGAAAGTGGCACAAATTTCTAGAAAATCCTTAATATGGAGGTAAGGATCTTCTTGATCGATTCCTTGAAAAGTGGGAAGAAGTTGCATCACTTGCGATTTAAGCTCGAAATGATTTGCGGTTGTGGGAGGCAACACGATGCATGATGGCGGGTTCGTTGTGAAAGGAAAGAAAAGTTCTTTTAAAGTTTTTGCTTCTTCTTGTTCTTCAGCCATTGTTTGTGATGCCCCCGAAATAGGTCTATTCCACTTAACCCATTCTAAGTCGCCAAATACATGGTACAGAAAATAACTACAACTTTATTATTACAATTATCGTGCAAAATACGACTGTGAAACCCCAGATTTTATGAATAAAGATTTAATTTTTTCGAAATATTTTTTTAAATATTATGGTGTGAATTTTAGATAATGTTATAGTTGTGGGTAGTATTTATAAATTTTATAAAGTATGCAAGTTGTTGTATTATATTCGATTAGTCGGGGAATATTCGTACGACGGCACAATTATTGGTGGACCTCACAATAGAATTATTGTCGGATTGAGAAAACGACAAAAATATTTTATTAAAAATAACGGCAGAAGTTTTACCGTTGATACCGTTGAACTACTCGGTAGTAAAAGTACAGTAATATGAATTAGTCACTCAGTTTGATTCAATTATTGTCAATTAATAATATGAATTATTTAGCGATAATGAAGTTTTGTTTTATTCTTATTATTAACGTAATAAAACAGAAATATCTTTTTATATAAAACATAATACTTTATTAAAGTTATTCTATAAATAGAATATATTATATTTTATTTAAAAGATTTTTCTTTAAATATGGACCGTCAAATTAAAGTAAATCAATCTGGACCGTTCATGGATTAGTCACTATGCATTCTATTTTTCTATAAATAGAAGCTCATTCCTTCATTATTTTCTTACGAATTTACTGAACTCTAGAGAGAGAAACTATAGAGAGAAACTATAGAGAGAAAGAAGAAAAGTATTCTGCTACTTAACTACTTCTTTATTTCAGTTCTTCTTTAAAACGGTAAGAGGTATTATTTCTTTTGTATTCATGAAGAGAACTTCTGTTATTCCATTATTTATTATTCTGTTGGAATAACCTGTATACGCGGTCTACCCTATACTTGGTGACATTCTTCTATTATTCTGTTGGAACATCCTGTCTGTGTGTTTTACACCGGACCTGGTTCCGTCTTTATTATTATTTTGTTGGAACATCCTGTCTGTGTGTTTTACACCGGACATGGTTCCGTCTTTATTATTATTCTGTTGGAATATCCTGTCTGTGCATTTTACGCCGGACCTGGTTCCATTATTTATTATTGTGCTGGAATAACCTGTCTGTGCGGTCTATCGCATGCATGGTGATTTCTTTTGTTATTCCATTCTTTATTATCCTCAGTTGGTTAAAGTTTTGACTTCTATACTCCATGAAATTAGTAGAATATCATTGATATTTGCGCTTCATCCAATATCTTTTCATGGAAATATTCTTTTGAGCATTTTTGAATTTTACTCTACAAAGCAGTATCATATTGACAATTTGGACGTTATCAGTTCCTAGATAAATTAATTCTTGAACTTGTTTTATTGAATTCTTATATCATTGTCATCATCCTCATGCTTATATTTTGTTGAAAGTCATCTGTGGCCTGTAGTGCATAGATGAACTTGGTATGATTATGACCAGGGATTATTCGGTGTAATCATGACCGTAATGTTATAAATAATGTAAAAAAAGTCCTTATAAGCCCCGCAGTGCATTGATGGACAGTTTTTGGTATGATTATGGCTATGGATTCTCTTTGGCCGTAGTGCAAAGATGAATTATTTTATGGCATGATCAGGACCGTTGATGAAAACATGATTATCTTTAGCAGTAGTGCATGGATAATTCGTGGTCGTGATTGTAAAGAATATCCTTGGCCGTAGTGCAGGGGTGATTCGATAATATGGATTATTTATTAAGCTGAGTCCCAGCGATAAAAGTCATGAAAAACCTTTTAAATCATAAAAGATAGTAGATTTTATTCTCTACTTGACTCTTTTAATGGATTGCTTGATCTGCTGCAATTAAACTTGATGTCTATTGTATTTTATCAGTTTAACATTGTTGAAGACTAATGATAATTTATTCTGCATTATCTTAGTCATAATATTTCTTACTAGGCTAGTTGAGCTCACCCTTTCCTTCAACGTTCTCTTCAGGAAATGAGAATATAGCTGGGACGAGTCGGGGAACGGAGTGATGGCCCAGAGGATAGCATTAGTAGTCCTCACTATTCTGTAAAATAGTGTGATAATAATTGTAATGAGGACTCCTTTTGGGTTTGTATAATCTCTAGTAGACAATATTTGTATTCAAACTCACAGTTTATGTTTTATCGTATTGTACACGATAGTTGTATTTGAATTCTGTACCATGTATCTGGCGACCCAAGATGGGTGATGTATACCTAATTTTGGGGGCGTCACAACGACAACACATATATTGTGAGTTTAAATACAAATATTGTCTAATAGACAGTATTAAAACTCAAAAAGAGTCCTCATTACAATTATTGATACACTATTTTACAAAAATAGTAAGGACTGCTAAAATAATTTTCTAGAACCATCACTCTATACCCCGACTAGTTCCCGCTATATTCTCGCCTCCTGAGAAGAAAAATGGAACAAAAAGAAAAAGGGTGAGCTCAACTAGCCCAGTAAAGAATATTATGAATAAGATAATATAAAACAAATTATTCTTAGTCTTCAACAGAGAAAAATCTGATAGAATACAATAGACAACAAGTTTTAGATCAACAACTGCAGTAGAAACAATAATTCATTAGAAGAGTTAAGTAGAGAATGAAATCTACTATCATCTATGAATTTAAAAGTTCATCATCAATATTTTATCTCTGTAACATCAATCATCAAATATGTATCTTTGCACTACGGGCCAAAGATATTCATTTGTATCACCAGTTGGTCATGTTCATCTCAACATCTATCCATATTTGTACTACGGGCCAAAGATATTCATCAGGTAATCATTCATCTTTGCAGTACAGGCCAAAGATATTCAGTTATATCACTATTTAGGACTGAGAATGATAAAAATATTTTCAAGAAAACGAATCCAGAGAGATAAAAAGACAAAGATTAGGGATTCGTACTTTAATTTATCCAAGTTCAAAAATACTCCATAATAATCAATTGTAGAGCAGAAATTCAAGAATGAAGATCAAAACATGGATACAATCAAAGATAGAAATCATAACAGACAATCTTCGACACAGAAAAGAAAATGTAATTTTTTTGTGAATAGTGCTGTATGCGCGAATAGTGCCGTATACGTGAATAGTATCGTATACGTGAATAGTAACCCCGACACTAAAAGGTAGAAATTCTACAAGAAAAATCACAATACTTCGTGAATAGTACTCGTGAATAGTAACTTGTGAATAGTAACCCCGATATGAAAATGTAAAAATTTCATAATAAAATTCATACCAATATTCCGGTATAATGATATTGAAAGAAATAATATCATTTACGAAAAAAAATAATATCCCTTACCTCAAAAAGACAGTACTTCTGACTGGAATACTGGATATAGTGCTGAAAGAACTTGCACCGTATAGCAACACTCAAAGTATCAAAATACTCACAAGAATACGCTCGATAATATAGAGAGAGAAAACTTCAGTTTTTGGTGTGATTTTTAATTCTAACCTAAGCACCATATTTATAGGAAAATGCTTAGAACTCTAAAGCAGAAAATTTAATAAAATATTATTATTATTTTTAAAATTCCTACGCCCACTTTGAAATTCTGAATTCAGCATGCTTAGCAATAAGTGGGGCCCACCAATCATAACAAAAACATTTTTCATAAAAAAAATAATTGAAATTTCAAAAATCAATTATTCTGGAACTTCAATAATTCGTAATAAATAGTCCTTTTATTAGAAAAATTCGAATTTTATGTCCATTCCATAGAAAATTCAATTCTCTACAACTTTCTAAGTTTAAGTTTTTTCAAATTCCAAGCAAAAATTGACCGAAATCCACACACGGATTATTTTACAGGCTATAATCAAATTTCAGTCAAAAATTGGGCCCACCAACATATTTAACATGTTTTTAACATTTATTATAACAAAAATACTCTTTCTCCTCATTTATTCGTATATCACACATTCATTGTAAAAACATCATCACTATTATATTATTATAATATAATAATATATTAAATAAATTATTTTATCAGAAAAGATAAAATATCAATTTTCAACAATTGTCACTTTTAAAAAAATTTCTTCATTTATATCCACATAAAATAAATATTTTTCTTATCATATAAATCAATAATTAATTATTCACAAATAATATTACAGAATCACAATACTGACAACTAGGCTGTTCCCAGGAAAGAGGGGGCTTTTTAATAAGGATTTCTCCTTACTGACGCACAATTAGGTGACCAAACCTCTCATTAGACAGAACTTTCTAGACATTACCAATAATGTTATCTAATAATATTATTAAAATAATATAATTTATTGATCTGATAATGGAAATAATGTGCAGTGACAATTATTGAAACAACAATAATATAAAATATCAACGTAGCAATTATTGAATCAATAAAATAAAATATTGAATAGTAATTACTGTAACAATTATTGAGTAGTACTTTCTTACGTAAGAATCAATAATTGGTGCAATACCTTGTGCTACTGTGCAATACCGCGTATTATTGTGTTTTAACCATCAGGTATTTCAACAGTGTTAACGGTAACAACTACGCCGTTATTTATAAAAACTCATACTTGTTGTTTTCTTCATCTAATCGCTTTCCGTTATGGGGCCCACACAAGCCTACGCCGTTGTACGAATATTCTCCGACAGCAAGAATATTCCACGACCAAACGAATATTCCCCGACAACAATGAATATTTTATAACCACTTGCTTATTTAAAATATTTGCGCATTTTACCCATAACTAACGACATTAATCAAATCAACCTTTACTATTTCAAAATAATAAATAGAGAAAATTCAATTTCATTTATAAAAAGTTGGGGTCTTACAACCTCCCCTCCTTATGAAATTTCGTCCCCGAAATTGACGTACGTTCCTGGTGTTTCGAAAAGGTGAGGATACCTCACTTTCATTTCTGTTTCTAACTCCCAGGTCATTTCCTCAATAGCATGGTTCCTTCACAAAACTTTAACTTGTGGTATAACCTTTATTCGTAGGACATGCTTCTTCCTATCCAATATATTGACAAGTACCTCCTCGTATGTTAAGTCTTCAGCTATCTCGTCTGGTTCTAACTCAATAATGTGGTTCGGGTCTTTCACATTTTTACGAAGTACAGATATGTGAAAAACATTATGAACACGAGACATGCTTGGAGGTAACGCGAGTCTATAGGCCACATTTCCTACTCGATCAAGAATCTAAAATGGACCAATAAATCGTGGATTGAGCTTTCCTCTCTTCCCAAATATTGTAACTCCCTTCCATGGAGCAACATGCAACAATACATGATCCCCAATATTAAATTCTACGTTCTTTCGATGAAGATCTGTATAACTCTTTTGTCGATCCTGAGCCGTTTGTATATGTTGTTGAATCATTTGGATCTTTTCTGTAGTCATACGTACCAGCTCTGGTCCCAACAATGTTGCTTCACCCACCTCATCCCAACATACTGGAGAGCGACACATTCGTCCATACAATGCTTCGAATGGAGCCACACCTATACTTGCCTGATAATTGTTGTTGTAGAAGAATTTTACCAATGGTAAATACTTATCCCAACTCCCTTTGAAGTCTAGAACACAGAGTCTTAATAGATCTTCAAGAGTTTGAATAGTCCTCTCTGATTGTCCGTCCGTTTGAGGATGGTATCCTGGACTGAATCGTAAATCCGTGCTCATAGCTTTCTGCAAGCTAACTCAAAATCGTGAAGTGAATCTTGGGTCATGATATGAAACTATGGATACTGGCATGCCATGCAATCTCACAATCTCATTTACGTATATACGAGCAAGACGTTCAAGGGAATAAGTCTCCCGTATCGGTAAGAAATGAGCAGATTTAGTTAATCTATCAACAATAACCCAAATCGCATCTATGCCTTAAGAAACCTTAGGAAGACCTATAACGAAATCCATGGTAATGTGTTCCCACTTTCATTTCAAAATCTCTAGTGGTTGCAATGAACCCTTTGGCACTTGATGCTCCGCCTTTACACGTTAACAAGTTAAACACCTCGAGATAAACTTTGCGATCTCTCTCTTCATATTGCTCCACCAAAATGTATATCGAAGATCACGATACATTTTGGTACTTCCAGGGTGAATTGCAAACGGTGTGTTGTGTGCCTCCATCATGATTTTGTACTTCAAATCAGAGTCGTTAGGAAGACAAAGTCTGGAGTGAACTCGAAGTATTCCTTCTTCATCGATTCTTACTTCTGGAATAGCACCTTCTTGCACTTTCTTCTTCATACGCATCAGCTTCGAGTCTGTGGCTTGAGCAACTTTAACTTTATCGATTAAAGTTGGTTCTATGCGTATACTTTGTTCTTACACCATGTATGTTCATTCATGACCTAATATGGTATGTTATGTGGTTATGTGTTATAGAGACCGTAAAGACTGAAAGGAAAAGTAATTTTACTGTAGCAGACATTGAAGGCAAGTTTTCTTATCACTTGTCCAACCTTAGTGTTAGCCACATTTTCAGTGATTCATGTTATGAGATGCATGAATTGTTTTAAAGAAAGGGTCGATGCTAGTTTTAACTCGGCTAGACTAATCTTGAAAGATTGATTGATTTATTTACAAGTCTTTCAATATAGAATTGATAACGCTATCCTACGCCAATTGTTTGGTACGGATTCAAGGTAAGCCTGAGTATGAATAAACAAATGTATTTTACATCGATTATTCGATGGGCACGCGAGGTTGCCAAAACTTAAACGTACATACGTTTAAAGGATGTAGTGTTGATCAACATAGAGTACTATAGGCTGATCACCTAAAAGTGCTCGTAAGATATGTCGGACGTACGAACTTAGTGTCGGGTTGTCCTTTTCATGAATAAAAGCTAAAGAGAATGTTCATGGTCTATGGACCTACTCAGAATTTCCAAACTACTATATGTACTTCGGAATTGTTTTATGAGATGAGAAGTGCTATTCAATTTTTCATAGCACTTCATAACTATTGTTCAGTTACTGAAGAATAATCATATGATTCACGAAGTGATATCTATTTAATATCTTGTTAGACTTGCTGAGCTAGTTATGCTTAGTTCTTGCTTGAATCATATGATTGCAGCTAAGGTCGACCGAACCGAGAGTTCTAGTAGAGATAAAGGCAAGGCGAAGATGAATGATTAATTTATCTTATAATAGAATAGTAAGTGTATGTATTATATTATGATGAACAAAGAATGTAATGGTTTCAGAACCTGAGAACGGGATGTAATATTATTAATGTAATAAGAATGTCGTTGATACACATATTTTGATGTTGTTTCAATAGAATAAATGTACAGTTATGAGTACCGTGTAGCACCATTTGTCGGGTTGGAAGATACCCGGATTTGGGGGCGTCACAAGTTGGTATCAAAGCATTAGGTTATAAAACTTAAGGGGGGAATAACCTTATGTGACACCCCCAAAATAGGTTCATTCCACCCAACCCATTCTGAGTCGCCAAATATATGGTACAGAAAATAACTACAACTTTATTAATACAATTGTCGTGCAAAATACGAAAACACATATACTGTGAGTTTAAATACAAATATTGTCATCTAGACAGTATTCAAACTCAAATGGAGTCCTCATTACAATTATTGATACACTATTTTACAAAATAGTGAGGACTACTAAAACAACTATCTTGAGCCATCATTCCATATCCCGACTAGTACCCACTATATTCTCGCCTCCTGAGAAGAAAAATGGAACAAAAAGGAAAAGGGTCAGCTCAACTAGCCCAGTAAAGAATATTATGACTAAGATAATATAGAACAAATTATCATTAGTCCTCAACAGGAAAAAATCTGATAGAATACAATAGACAACAAGTTTTAGATCAACAACTGCAGCGAAAACAACAATTCATTAGAAGAGTTAAGTAGAGAATGAAATCTACTATCATCTATAAATTTAAAAGTCCATCATCGATATTTTATCCCGGTAACATCAATCAATATACATCTTAAATCAAATAGTCATCTTTGCACTACAAGCCAAAGATATTAATAAGTCGGTCATGTTCATCTCAACACCTGTTCATCTTTGCACTACGGGCCAAAGATATTCATCAAGAAATCATTCATCTTTACACTACATGCCAAAGATATTTAGTAATATCATCATTTAGGACTGAGGATGATGAAAAATATATTTTAAAGAAAACGAATCCAGTGAGACAAAAGAACAAATAGTAAGGATTCATACTTCTATTTGTCCATGTTTAAAAATACTCCATAATAACTATTGCGGAGCAGAATTCAAAAATGAAGATCAAAACATAGATCCAATCAAAGATAGGAACCATAACAGACAATCTTGGACACAGAAAAGAAAATTTAATTTTTTTGTGAATAGTGTCGTATTCGTGAATAGTGTCGTATACGTGAATAGTAACTCCGACACTAAAAGGTAGAGATTCCACATGAAAAATTATTATGCTTCGTGAATAGTACTCGTGAATAGTACTCGTGAATAGTAACTCGTGAATAGTAATCCCGACATGAAAAGATAAGAATTTCACAAGAAAAATCTTACCAATATTCTGGTATAATGATATTGAAAGAAATAATATCATTTATAAAAAAAATAACATCCCTTACCTCAAAAGAATAATACTTTTGGCTGGAATATCAGATATAATGCTGAAAATACTCAAGATATCAACACTCACAAGAATATGCTCGATAATATAGACAGAGAAGATTTCAGTTTCTGGTGTGATTTTTAATTCTAACCTAAGCACCCTATTTATAGGAAAATGCTTAGAACACCAAAGTAGAAAATTTAATAAAATATTATTATTTATATATATATTTCCTACGCACACCAAGAATTCTGAATTTAGCATCTTACACATGCAAGTGGGGCCCACCAAAATGAAAAACATGTTTTACATATTTTTTGTAACTAAATAAATTCAGATCCAATATTCTGGAACTTCAATAATTCATAATAAATAGCCCTTTTATCAGAAAAATTTGAATTTTATGTCCTTCCATAGGAAATTCAATTCTATACAACTTTGTTAGTTTAAATTTTTCCAAATTCTGAACAAAAATTGACCGAAATCCATATATGGACGATTTTACAGTCTAAAATTAAATTTCAGTCAAAAATAAGGTCCACCAACACACAAAATATGTGTTAAACATTTATTGTAACAAAAATACTCTTCCTCCTCATTTATTCATATATCACCCATTCATTATAAAAATATCACTATTATTATATTATTATAATATAATAATATATTTAAATGAAGGTAAAAATGGAGATACACAGCCGTGTAACTTTTAAAGTTACACGGTCTACGATCGTAGAGTGATTTCACTCTACGATCGTAGAGTAGTCACTCTATGATTTGTGAATTCACTCTACTAACGTAAACTACTCTACGATAGTAGAGTGAATTCACTCTACTATCTGTGGATTACTCTACGATCGTAGAGTGAAATCATTTTACGATCGTAGACCGTGTAACTTTTAAAGTTACACGGCTGTGCACCTCCATATTCCCCTTAAATGAATTATTTTATCAGAAAAGATAAAATATCAATTTTCAACAATTGTCACATTAAAAATTTTCTCCATCTATATTCACATAAAATAAATATTTTCCTTATCATATAAATTAATAATTAATTATTCACAAATAATATTACAGAATCACAATATTGACAACCAGGCCGTTTCTAGGAAAGAGGGGGCTTTTCAATAAGGATTTCTCCTTACTGGCGAGCAATTAGGTGACCAAACCTCTCCTTAGACAGAACTTTCTAGACATTGCCAATAATGTTATCTAATAATATTATTCAAATAATATGAATTATTGATCTGATAATAAAAAATAATGTGTAGTAAAAATTATTGAAACAACAATAATATAAAATATCAACGTATCAATTATTGAATCAATAAAATAAAATATTAAACAGTAATTACTGTAACAATTATTGAGTTGTGTCTTCTTACGTAAGAATCAATAATTGGTGCAATACCGTGTGCTATTGTACAACAACACGTATTACTGTGTTTTAACCACCGGGTATTCCTACAGTATTAACGGTAACAACTACGCCATTATTTATAAATAAATTATACTTATCGTTTTCGTCATCCAATCGCTTTTCGTTATGGGGCCCACACAAGGCTGCGTCGTCGTACAAATATTCCCTGACAGTAATAATATTCCACGACCAAACTAATATTCCCCGACAACAATGAATATTTTATAACCACTTGTTTATTTAAAATATTTGCGCATTTTACCCATAACTTACCACATTAATCAAATCAACCTTTACTATTTCAAAATAATAAATAGAGGAAAAGTAATTTTATTTATAAAAAATTGGGGTCTTACAACCTCCCCTCCTTATGAAATTTCGTCCTCGAAATTGACGTACGTACCTGGTATTTCGAAAAAGTGTGGATACCTCGCTTTCATTTCCATTTCCAACTCCCAGGTCATTTCCTCAATAGCACGGTTCTTCCATAAAACTTTGACTTGTGGTATAACCTTTGTGCGTAGGACATGCTCCTTCCTATCCAAGATCTTGACAGGTACCTCCTTGTACGTTAAGTCTTCAGCTATCTCGTCTGGTTCTAACTCAATAATGTAGTTCGGGTTTTTCACATATTTATGTTGTGACAACCCCAAAACAGGTCCATTCCACCCAACCCATTCTGAGTCGTCAAATACATGGTACAGAAAACAACTACAACTTTATTACAACAATTGTCGTGCAAAATACAACAACACATATGCTGTGAGTTTGGATACAAATATATACCAAATGTGACTCATGTTCCAACCGTGGACATCACCGCACAATAGCACCTTACATAAAGGTATAGTCAAAAACTGTTTTAGAAATTAGAATCTTTGGGAAGTGCTCAAGGAAACCTTCGTACATGGGAGGCCACGCGTCTAGGTTATGATAGATATCATATGGCCACAGAATTATCCTTGGTTGACCCAATAGACCCCAAAAAAAAAATGAGAAGATTACTATCATATTCTTCCCAATGGTGAGTCTTCTCTTGACTTATCATTATCTCCACTGTCTCTAATTGAGAATTATACTTCAAACAAACACCAAGATTATATAGGTAGTGCCCATAGATATACTCAGCAAGTGGATGAGCACAACCCTGTCTTATGATGACACGAGGTTGTATGTCATTAGACATCTTGTATGATAGTGACAAAACACCCTTCCAACGTTGGGTTCGCCTCACCCTATTTTTTTCATCAAATATAACTACTAAATGATGACCACCGTTCTATTCCCTTGTTACCCCCGCTCGACCCAGCTACACTCTTATTACCTGAAAGGAATTGTGAAGCAAAAGGGTGAGCACAACTAGCTCAGTAAAGAATATCATGACTAAAGATAATTCAATTATCAATAGCCTTCATCAACAATAAATCAGAGATTTAGAACATATGGTAAATGATAAAAATTTCAACCATAGTTGCAGCGGAACGAGCAATCCATTAGAAGAGTCAAATAGACTATAAAGTCTATTATCTTCTCCATGTTAAAAATCCACCAACAATATTTTATCCATGTAACATCACTCAAGAGTTCCTTTCCACAATCATATGAATAACTCATAATCATAATTGTGACTATAAATTTTTCTTCGCGCCCAGGACAAAGAATATTTTTATCACCTGTCTTTACCTGAAACATCAAAGATCATGGTTATACCAAATCACAGTTCCTGTTTATAATCATACTAACAAATTCATCTTTGCACTACGGACCAAAGATATTCATCAACAAACCATCTTTGCACTACGGGCCAAAGATATTCAACAACAGTTCATCTTTGCACTACAGGCCAAAGATATTCATCAACAGGCCATCTTTGCACTACATGCCAAAGATATTCATCAACAATTCATATTTGCACTACAGGCCAAATATATTCATATCTCAAAGAAATATATAATCATTTCAGAATTTATATAAACAATAATTATAACCATGTTGATCAATTCACCTTTGCACTTAAGCTTAAGATATTCAATTATAAATTTAATGGTCATGATCATACCAGTCACAATTCAACTTTGCACTACAGGCCAAAGAGAACCCTAGTAATGATCATACCAATAATCTACCCATCTTTACACTTCAGTGAAAGAGAATTTCAACATCAGGGTTATAAAAATGTTATATATGATGATAAAAATAATATGATCAACATATAGTTTTAATCTCAAGAGTAATATTCGTAACTCATGAATTGTAACCCCGACACAAAAGATAGAAATTCTACAATAAAATTCATACCAATATTTCGGTATAATGATATTGAAAGAATAACATTACTTAAATTTATAAATAATTTATTTTAATTGTTTACACTTTACTAATTAATGCATTTAATCATCATAAAATGCCAACTCTTACAATTTCATCATCAATAACCAAAACCCTCATCAAAAATCTGCATATACCTCATATAGGATTCTCAAGCCATAAAATTCTATTTTCCAATTTTCTTTCTTCACAAAACATATTTAATTCATTTACTCATAACTAAAACATTTTCATGAAAAATACCAAATCAGTTCCAAAAATATTTCTTTTCTGGGATTTAGCATAATATAGTCCCATAGTGAACATATATTTTTCTCAGAATTTTTAAAAGTCATTTACTATTTTTCATTTGGCCAAAATAGCCGAATATTTAGACATTTATCAAAAATTGTACTTTTGTCTAAAAATTCTGAAATTTACAGAGTATACTTCTATCATATACATGTACTCCCAATTAAAATTTCATCAATTTTGGAGTTAACCACAAGGAATTATAAGCGGTTACTTTTAAAATAGTCTTTTCTCATAAAATTCATAACTCTCAATCTATACATCCAAAAATCACCATTTTTGGACACAATCAATAAAACTCATCAAAATATCATTTCAAATTTTTCCAGAATTTTTGAAGTTCAGAAAAATTACGAAACTGAAAATCATAACAACCCTTAAAATCCCTTAATATCCCTTACTATCCCTTACAATCCCTTACCTCAAAAGAGCAGTACTTCTGACTGGATATCGGATATGATGCTGAAGGAAACTTGCACTGATGAATAGCAACTCACCAAGTATCTAAAAACTCACAAAATATGCTTCATAATATAGAGAGAGAAAGAGAGAAAGCTTATGTTTCTGGTGTGATTTTCAATTCTAACTTAGCCCTCTATTTATAGGAAAATTTTGGTAGGTTTGACCTGCAACCTGATGGCTTTACCTGCTACTATTCCCACCCACCACATTTGAAATATAATTCAGCACATTTCTTCACCAACCACAAGTGGGGCCCACCAATTCTAGAATTTTCTACCAAAATGATAAACTCCAAAAATTCAACAATTTCTGAACCAGTCATCTCGTAAAATTCATAACAAATCATACGTTCATTTTTAACGGTTCAAAATTTATGGGCATATACTCAACTTATATATGTATAACATATCCAAAAATTACCACGATCCAACGGTCGGATTAAAAATTATAACCCCCGCAAAATATCTCAAAAACCCTGATTTTTAATACCTCCATTCCGACAAAAATACGGATAAAAATCTCAACATTAACTCCTTCATTTTTTAACCACAAAAATATATCCCTCATTTATATCCACATAAAATAAATATTTTCTTATCATATGAATCAATAATTAATTATTCACAAATAATATTACAGAATCACATTTATGACAACCAGGCCGTCCCCAGGAAAGAGGGGGCTTTCCAATAAGGATTTCTCCTTACTGACGCGCAATTAGATGACCAAACCTCTCCTTAGACAGAACTTTCTAAACATTGTCAATAATGCTATCTAATAATATTATTTAAATAATATGAATTACTGATTTGATAATGGAAAATATTGTGCAGCAACAATTATTGAAACAACAATAATATAAAATATCAATGCAGCAATTATTGAATCAATAATAAAATATTGAACAGTAATTACTGTAACAATTATTGAGTAGTGCCTTCTTACGTAAGAATCAATAATTTCAAAAATACTGTGCAATACCGTGTGCTACTGTGTAATAACGCGTATTACTGTATTTTAATCACCGGGTATTCCAACAGTGTTAACGGTAACAACTACGCCGTTATTTGTAAAAACTCAAATTTGTCGTTTTCTTCACCCGACAGTTATTCGTTATGAGGCCCACAAATAGCTGCGCCGTCGTACGAATATTCCCCGACAGAAAGAATATTCCACGACCAAACGAATATTCCCCGACAACAATGAATATTTTATAACCACTTGCGTAGTTTGAAAAAATTTCATATATCACCCTTAACTTTAACTTTTATCAATTTAACTATTTACTGAATAGTAACTATAAAAAAAATTGAATACTTTTATTTCATAAAATTCGGGGTCTTACAATCTCCCCTCCTTATGAAATTTCGTCCTCGAAATTTATGTACCTGGTATTTCAAAGAGTTGAGAATACCTTCCTTTCATTTCAGATTCCATCTTCTCTGTCATCATAATTTCTCCATTGCTCATCTCCTGTATTTCAAATATCATTCTAGAATACAGCTTCAAAACAAGGGTTAATTTAACAAATTAACATATCACATAACATCCCGATATTATGACTGACCAACAAATAAGCTTAGGAAGGACACACTAGCGAAGGATTTACTCGTCTCTCCCCACCTAGTTGTATTCCCCAATCTCTGCCAGAGATCATATCCCTAAGCTCTGATACCACCTGTAACTCACGTCCCATCAGTGGACAACACCTTACAGTGGTACCTATCAGTTTGCCACCGCAGAACGGCGTCCCCTACGGAGAGTCTGGCTTCGGTGCATCCCCCATCAACAGGAAGTCACCAGCGAGAGGCTCGGGGCTCTTTACTTATAGCTCTGATACCACCTGTGACAACCCCAAAACAGGTCCATTCCACCCAACCCATTCTGAGTCGTCAAATACATGGTACAGAAAACAACTACAACTTTATTACAACAATTGTCGTGCAAAATACAACAACACATATGCTGTGAGTTTGGATACAAATATATACCAAATGTGACTCATGTTCCAACCGTGGACATCACCTCACAATAACACCTTACATAAAGGTATAGTCAAAAACTGTTTTAGAAATTAGAATCTTTGGGAAGTGCTCAAGGAAACCTTCGTACATGGGAGGCCACGCGTCTAGGTTATGATAGATATCATATGGCCACAGAATTATCCTTGGTTGACCCAATAGACCCCAAAAAAAAACGAGAAGATTACTATCATATTCTTCCCAATGGTGAGTCTTCTCTTGACTTATCATTATCTCCACTGTCTCTAATTGAGAATTATACTTCAAACAAACACCAAGATTATATAGGTAGTGCCCATAGATATACTCAGCAAGTGGATGAGCACAACCCTGTCTTATGATGACACGAGGTTGTATGTCATTAGACATCTTGTATGATAGTGACAAAACACCCTTCCAACGTTGGGTTCGCCTCACCCTATTTTCTTCATCAAATATAACTACTAAATGATGACCACCGTTCTATTCCCTTGTTACCCCCGCTCGACCCAGCTACACTCTTATTACCTGAAAGGAATTGTGAAGCAAAAGGGTGAGCACAACTAGCTCAGTAAAGAATATCATGACTAAAGATAATTCAATTATCAATAGCCTTCATCAACAATAAATCAGAGATTTAGAACATATGGTAAATGATAAAAATTTCAACCATAGTTGCAGCGGAACGAGCAATCCATTAGAAGAGTCAAATAGACTATAAAGTCTATTATCTTCTCCATGTTAAAAATCCACCAACAATATTTTATCCATGTAACATCACTCAAGAGTTCCTTTCCACAATCATATGAATAACTCATAATCATAATTGTGACTATAAATTTTTTTTCGCGCCCAGGACAAAGAATATTTTTATCACCTGTCTTTACCTGAAACATCAAAGATCATGGTTATACCAAATCACAGTTCCTGTTTATAATCATACTAACAAATCCATCTTTACACTACGGGCCAAAGATATTCATCAACAAACCATCTTTGCACTACGGGCCAAATATATTCAACAACAGTTCATCTTTACACTACAGGCCAAAGATATTCATCAACAGACCATCTTTGCACTACATGCCAAAGATATTCATCAACAATTCATATTTGCACTACAGGCCAAATATATTCATATCTCAAAGAAATATATAATCATTTCAGAATTTATATAAACAATAATTATAACCATGTTGATCAATTCACCTTTGCACTTAAGCTTAAGATATTCAATTATAAATTTAATGGTCATGATCATACCAGTCACAATTCAACTTTGCACTACAGGCCAAAGAGAACCCTAGTCATGATCATACCAATAATCTACCCATCTTTACACTCCAGTGAAAGAGAATTTCAACATCAGGGTTATAAAAATGTTATATATGATGATAAAAATAATATGATCAACATATAATTTTAATCTCAAGAGTAATATTCGTAACTCATGAATAGTAACCCCGACACAAAAGATAGAAATTCTATAATAAAATTTATACCAATATTTCGGTATAATGATATTGAAAGAATAACATTACTTAAATTTATAAACAATTTATTTTAATTGTTTACACTTTACTAATTAATGCATTTAATCATCATAAAATGCCAACTCTTACAATTTCATCATCAATAACCAAAACCCTCATCAAAAATCTGCATATACCTCATATAGGATTCTCAAGCCATAAAATCCTATTTTCCAATTTTCTTTCTTCACAAAACATATTTAATTCATTTACTCATAACTAAAATATTTTCATGAAAAATACCAAATCAGTTCCAAAAATATTTCTTTTCTGGAATTTAGCATAATATAGTCCCATAGTGAACATATATTTTTCTCAGAATTTTTAAAAATCATTTACTATTTTTCATATGGCCAAAATAGCCGAATATTTAGACATTTATCAAAAATTGTACTTTTGTCTAAAAATTCTAAAATTTACAGAGTATACTTCTATCATGTACATGTACTCCCAATAAAAATTTCATCAATTTTGGAGTTAACCACAAGGAATTATAAGTGGTTACTTTTAAAATAGTCTTTTCTCATAAAATTCATATCTCTCAATCTATACATCCAAAAATCACCATTTTTGGACACAATCAATAAAACTCATCAAAATATCATTTCAAATTTTTCCAGAATTTTTGAAGTTCAGAAAAATTACGAAACTGAAAATCATAACAACCCTTAAAATTCCTTAATATCCCTTACTATCCCTTACAATCCCTTACCTCAAAAGAGCAGTACTTCTGACTGGATATCGGATATGATGCTGAAGGAAACTTGCACTGATGAATAGCAACTCACCAAGTATCTAAAAACTCACAAAATATGCTTCATAATATAGAGAGAGAAAGAGAGAAAGCTTATGTTTCTGGTATGATTTTCAATTCTAACTTAGCCCTCTATTTATAGGAAAATTTTGGTAGGTTTGACCTGCAACCTGATGGCTTTACCTGCTACTATTCCCACCCACCACATTTGAAATATAATTCAGCACATTTCTTCACCAACCACAAGTGGGGCCCACCAATTCTAGAATTTTCCACCAAAATGATAAACTCCAAAAATTCAACAATTTTTGAACCAGTCATCTCGTAAAATTCATAACAAATCATACGTTCATTTTTAACGGTTCAAAATTTGTGGGCATATACTCAACTTATATATGTATAACATATCCAAAAATTACCACGATCCAACGGTCGGATTAAAAATTATAACCCCCGCAAAATATCTCAAAAATCCTGATTTTTAATACCTCTATTCCGACAAAAATACGGATAAAAATCTCAACATTAACTCCTTCATTTTTTAACCACAAAAATATATCCCTCATTTATATCCACATAAAATAAATATTTTCTTATCATATGAATCAATAATTAATTATTCACAAATAATATTACAGAATCACATTTATGACAACCAGGCCGTCCCCAGGAAAGAGGGGGCTTTCCAATAAGGATTTCTCCTTACTGGCGCGCAATTAGATGACCAAACCTCTCCTTAGACAGAACTTTCTAAATATTGTCAATAATGCTATCTAATAATATTATTTAAATAATATGAATTACTGATCTGATAATGGAAAATACTGTGCAGCAACAATTATTGAAACAACAATAATATAAAATATCAATGCAGCAATTATTGAATCAATAATAAAATATTGAACAGTAATTACTGTAACAATTATTGAGTAGTGCCTTCTTACGTAAGAATCAATAATTTCAAAAATACTGTGCAATACCGTGTGCTACTGTGCAATAACGCGTATTACTGTATTTTAATCACGGGGTATTCCAACAGTGTTAACGGTAACAACTACGCCGTTATTTGTAAAAACTCAAATTTGTCGTTTTCTTCACCCGACAGTTATTCGTTATGGGGCCCACAAATAGCTGCGCCGTCGTACGAATATTCCCCAACAGAAAGAATATTCCACGACCAAACGAATATTCCCCGACAACAATGAATATTTTATAACCACTTGCGTAGTTTGAAAAAATTTCATATATCACCCTTAACTTTAACTTTTATCAATTTAACTATTTACTGAATAGTAACTATAAAAAAAATTGAATACTTTTATTTCATAAAATTCGGGGTCTTACATATGTAGCGTGGATATGCAAAAAAAATATTATAGACACGAGACATACTTGGCGGTCAAATGAGTCTATAGGCCACATTCCTACTCGATCAAGAATTTTAAATGGACCAACAAATCGACAGTTGAGATTTCTTTTCTTCATTGACTCTTACTTCTAAAATAACGCATTCTTGCACCTTTTTCTTTATATTCATCAACTTCGGTGTGTAACTTGAGTGATTTTAACTTTATCGATTAAAGTCGATTCTACTCGTATATTCGTTATCTTCACACAAGTTCTTAGAATCTTCAAGTCTATCTCCATCTTTTGAAATGAGTCTTTGTGTTCGACAATATCGCACTCGTACCCGCATACGATCTTCTACTCAACACGTCAGCTACCGCGTTTGCTTTTCCAGGATGGTATTGGATGGTATGATCGTAATCTTTCAACAGCTCGAGCCAACGTCGTTGTCGCATGTTGAGTTCTTGGAAGCTCTTCTCACATTCCTCACTCCATTCAAATTTTGTATCCTTACGAGTCAGCTGAGTTAATGGAGTAGCGATTCGAGAAAATTCTTACACGAATCTCTGATAATAACCAGCTAAGCCTAGAAAGCTACGTATTTCGATTACTGACTTAGGCTGCTCTCAACTGTGACTCATATCCCAACCTTGGATAGCACGTCACAATGGCACCTATCAGTTTACTACCGTACAAATATGACGTCCCCTACGGAGAGTCTAGCTTCGGTGCATTCCACAAAGGAAGTCACCAAATAGAAGCTAGGGTACCAACTCCTGTAGTTGAGTTTCTAACTCCTAAAGTTCAATAGGAGCCATTTGATATGAGATTTTAGAAATGAGTTTTGTACTGGGTTCAAAGTCGATACAAAATTTAATATCACGCACTGGGAGTAGGCCATGAAATTCTTCAGGAAATACGTTAAAAAATTTACTAACAACAGAAATATCATTCAAATCTGACGTATTTTTGTTCAAGTCCATGACATAGGCTAAGAAAGCTTGACATCTATTTTTTAATAAATGAATGGCTTTATGGCTTGATATGAAAGAGTTTGACTTCAATTGTTTGGTTGCTTGAATTCGAATAACAGGTTGCTTAGGAATATGAAAACTAACAACCTTACGAAAGCAATCAATTTTGGCATGAGGAGTAGTTAACCAATTAATCCCTAAAATCACATCAAAAGCAAGTATCTTTAAAGAGATAAGATCAACAGGTAATGTGATGGTGCCATCTTGAATCAAGCAAAATTTATAAACAGTAGATGTAATGAAGGTTTCTCTTAACAAAGTTTCAACAAATAAGTCAAAGTCTAATTTCTCAAGAGTCAAGTTCAAATGTTGAGCACAAGCAGGAGAGATAAAAGAATGGGTAGAACCGGTATCTAATAAGGTATAGACTTCGCAAGAATACTTTATGATTAACTAACCCGTGATAACTTCGTTCGGGTTCCTCGCGTTTTGGCCAGTCACGACAAACGCTTTTCCTGAAACCACCGACTTTGTTTTGTCCATATCCGCCTTTGGTGCCACCGTACCATCTGGACTTGATTTCGCTATAGGACAAAATCAAGCTATGTTACCGTATTTTCCACAACTAAAACATACCTTGGAAGGCTATGGACAGTTTGGACTTATGTGTCCCTCTTCTCCGCATTTGTAGCATCTAACTGGCTTTCGTTCTCCTCCCATAGAATTTGTTGCTGGTGCTGGTGCTGCTGCCGATGTCTTCCCATCATCGTTAAATCTTCTCTTCTTGAAATTTCCACTTGAATAATTTCTTCTATTATCTTGGCCATGATTACCACCGAAGTGGTTACCATTTCTGGCACGATAATTTCCTCCACGATGGTTATCATTGCCCTGATGATTGTTGCCACCGGTATGACCCTAGTTGTGGTCCCCCGGTTGAACGTTCTCATTATCTTGCTCTAATAATTGAGCCCTGTTGACAACGTCTGAATACAGAGAAAATTTGTGAGAAATGAGATATTGACGTATGTCGTGTTTCAAACCTCTCAAAAACATCCGCGTCATACGTTCCTCATTCTCCACCAAATGAGGTGCAAACCTGGATAACTCCGTGAACTTCGCCTCATACTGGGACACCGTTATGTTGTTCTGTTCTAGTCAAATAAACTCTACCTCCTACATATGACGAATACTTTCAGAAAAGTACTTGTCATTGAACAGTTTCTGAAATGTTTCCCAAGACATATTGAGTGCGGCTGGCTGGGTACGCTTCACAGATTCCCACCAGTAATTTGCTTCATTATGGAACATAAAAGTGGCGAATGGAACCTTCTGTTCCTCCGTGCATCCCAACACATCGTATATCTTGGTAATTTTCTTGACCCATGTCTCCGCCTTAATCGGATCCGGCTTTCCCCAGAATTCTGGTGGTCCCAACTCTTTAAACTGCTTGGCTGTAACAAATCGTGCGTTGCTATCATTTCCACCTGTATTTTGTACATGAGTCTCCCTCGTCTGATTTTGCATGAACTGCAAAAAGCTTCTAAACATCCCGTCATTCATCGTCTGATCAGTGGTGTTGTTTACAGGAGGAATATTGCCTTCCTGTTGCACGTTCCCCTGATAGGTGATTAAAGGTGTTTCCACGGTCTCATTCACTCCATTGTTAACATTCTCAGCTGCCATTCTCAAATACTGCCATAAGATAATGGTAAATTAAAGAATATGACATACCACATAATACTCATCTATTCTGACCGACCAATAAATAAGCTTAGGTAGGACACACTAGCGAAGGATTTACTCGTCTCTCCCCTCCTAGTTCTATTCCCCGATCTCCGCCATAAATCATATCCCTAAGCTTTGATACCAACAGTGACGCCCCTAAAATAGGTTCATTCCACCCAACCCATTCTGAGTTCCCAAATATATGGTACAGAAAACAACTACAACTTTATTATTACAATTGTCGTGCAAAATACGACAACACATATACTGTGAGTTTAAATACAAATATTGTCATCTAGACAGTATTCAAACTCAAATGGAGTCCTCATTATAATTATTGATATACTATTTTACAAAATAGTGAGGACTACTAAAACAACTATCTTGAACCATCATTCCATACCCCGACTAGTACTCGCTACATTCTCGCCTCCTGAGAAGAAAAATAGAACAAAAAGGAAAAGGGTGAGCTCAAATAGCCCAGTAAAGAATATTATGACTAAGATAATATAGAACAAATTATCGTTAGTCCTCAACAGGGAAAAATATGATAGAATACAATAGACAACAAGTTTTAGGTCAACAACTGCAGCGAAAATAACAATTCATTAGAAGAGTTAAGTAGGGAATAAAATCTACTATCATCTATGAATTTAAAAGTCCATCATCGATATTTTATCCCTGTAACATCAATCAATATACATCTTGAATCAAATAGTCATCTTTGCACTACAGGCCAAAGATATTAATCAGTCGGTCATGTTCATCTCAACACCTGTTCATCTTTGCACTACGGGCCAAAGATATTCATCAAGAAATCATTCATCTTTACACTACATGCCAAAGATATTTAGTAATATCATCATTTAGGACTGAGGATGATGAAAAATATATTTTAAAGAAAACGAATCCAGTGAGACAAAAGAACAAATAGTAAGGATTCATACTTCTATTTGTCCATGTTTAAAAATACTCCATAATAACTATTGCGGAGCAGAATTCAAAAATGAAGATCAAAACATAGATCCAATCAAAGATAGGAACCATAACAGACAATCTTGGACATAGAATTTTTTTTTTAATTTTTCTGTGAATAGTGTCGTATACGTGAATAGCGTCGTATACGTGAATAGTAACTCTGACACTAAAAGGTAGAAATTTCATAAGAAAAATCATCATGCTTTGTGAATAGTACTCGTGAATAGTAACTCATAAATAGTAACTCGTGAATAGTAACTCATGAATAGTAACTCGTGAATAGTAATCCCAACATGAAAAGATAAGAATTTCACAAGAAAAATCTTACCAATATTCTGGTATAATGATATTGAAAGAAATAATATCATTTATAAAAAAAATAACATCCTTTACCTCAAAAGAATAATACTTCTGGCTGTAATATCAGATATAATGCTAAAAGAAACTTGCACTGTATAGCAACACTCAAGATATCAAAATACTCACAATAATATGCTCGATAATATAGAGAGAGAAGATTTCAGTTTCTAGTGTGATTTTTAATTCTAACCTAAGCACCCTATTTATAGGAAAATGCTTAGAACACCAAAGCAGAAAATTTAATAAAATATTATTATTTATATATAAATTTCCTACGCATACCAAGAATTCTGAATTTAGCATCTTACACATGCAAGTGGGGCCCACCAAAATGAAAAACATGTTTTACATATTTTTTGTAACTAAATAAATTCAAATCCGATATTCCGGAACTTCAATAATTCATAATAAATAGCCATTTTATCAAAAAAATTTGAATCTTATGTCCTTCCATAGAAAATTCAATTCTCTACAACTTTGTTAGTTTAAGTTTTTCTAAATTCTAAACAGAAATTGACCAAAATCCACATACGGACGGTTTTACAGGCTAAAATCAAATTTCAGTCAAAAATAAGGTCCACCAACACACAAAACATGTGTTAAATATTTATTACAACAAAAATACTCTTCCTCCTCATTTATTCATATATCACCCATTCATTATAAAAATATCATCATTATTATATTATTATAATATAATAATATATCTAAATGAATTATTATATCAGAAAAGATAAAATATCAATTTTCAACAATTGTCACATTAAAAATTTTCTCCATCTATATTCACATAAAATGAATATTTTTCTTATCATATAAATCAATAATTAATTATTCACAAATAATATTACAGAATCATAATACTGATAACCAGGCCGTTTCCAGGAAAGAGGGGGCTTTCCAATAAGGATTTCTCCTTACTGGCGCGCAATTAGGTGACCAAACCTCTCCTTAGACAGAACTTTTTAGACATTGCCAATAATGTTATCTAATAATATTATTCAAATAATATGAATTATTGATCTGATAATGGAAAATACTGTGTAGTGACAATTATTGAAACAACAATACTATAAAATATCAACGTAACAATTATTGAATCAATAAAATAAAAAATTGAACAGTAATTACTGTAACAATTATTGAATAGTGCCTTCTTACGTAAGAATCAATAATTGGTGCAATACCGTGTGCTACTATACAACAACGCGTATTACTGTGTTTTAACCACCGGGTATTCCAACAGTATTAACGGTAACAACTACGCCATTATTTATAAACAACTTATACTTGTCGTTTTCGTCATCCAATCGCTTTCCGTTATGGGGCCCACACAAGGCTGCGCCGTCGTACAAATATTCCCCGACAGTAAGAATATTTCACGACCAAACGAATATTCCTCGACAATAATGAATATTTTATAACCACTTGCTTATTTAAAATATTTGCGCATTTTACCCATAACTTACCACATTAATCAAATCAACCCTTACTATTTCAAATTAATAAATAAAGGAAAATTAATTTTATTTATAAAAAGTTGGGGTCTTACACTTTAGGCTAATAACCTCGTTAAGGAAGGAAAAGTTTGAAGGAAGTAAACTCGTGTGTTACTTAAGTCGAATGAGTTAATAAAGTATTGAGGAAACTCAGTACCGAAAGATTTAAAAGATGGAAATTAACCCTGAATAAATTAAATGTGATTTGTGCTTATACTATTGTGAATTATGTACTAATCAACATGTTATGTGTTATTGTAGATGTCGATCGATAGCTTGATGTATAGAGATATACACGCGGTGAGCGAAGAAACTATGAATAGAGCAGAACCTGTACCCATGCCAGTGGCGGAGGTATCATTAGTGATTTTAGAAGAGTCGGAGCCAGAGGAGTACTTTTCTGAGGAGGACTACTCCGAGGGAGAAATGGATATAAAATCATGTCTTACTTTGATGATCTATAAGGAGGAGGAAATGGAGGTAACGTCGGTTAATACGGTGGTACCTACATTAGAGTCATCACCTCCAGATGCAATAAGAGCATTGTATCTGGTAGTGCTTGACAGGAACGTGCAACTGAGTACAATTGTGCAGAATCAAAATGAAGAGATTAGTTATCTCCATGAAGCTACGGTATCTGCAGAAGCAGATTTTGAGTCAGAGCACGATAAACAAGTGCTTATGACAGAGAAGGCTAGGGACTATAAGGAAGAGGCCGATGAGCTTCGTAAGAAACTGATTGAGAAAGACCAGAAGATAGCATGGATGTCTTACATCCATGAGAATGTTCATAAGGATTTCAAGCTGAAAGTTGCTTGTTATTCAATTGAGTCAGGACAAACCCGTCATACGATTAGTCGGGATATTATGTCGACTCTTGCGAATGAGAAACACAAGGACGCTGTTATGCATTATTAGAAGTTTAGATTGATAAATATGTGTGTAGTGACGTAAAATCTTCTTTTGTATAAAAGGGTAGTCTTTTTGTAAATCCCAACTTTTGTGAAGTTCAATGGCGGGATAGAAATGTAATAGCTTTTGACTATGGAAGCAAATTATAAATATTTTCAAACTATGAAGGAGCATATGAATATAATGAAGTTTTCATTAAATATGCTTTATTATGGTATGAGTTGGTGTTTGGCGAATAATAACTATGTAAGTAAATAAATAATAATAAAATTTTATTTATTTAATTAGAAAATGCCGCAAAGAAGAAGACAACGTAATCAGGAAGAGAAATCACATAATGATAACCAAGGGGGTCAAAAAAACCCTATGAGAATGCTACCAGAATGACTACCTTTAAAGAATTTAAAAGCGTAGGTTCGCTGGAGTTCAAAGGAACGACAGACCCAATAGAGGCCCAGACATGGGTGAAAGAAATAGAGAAGGCGTTTGTTATTACAAACGTAGGTGAGGCGCAAAAGACTTCTTTTACGACTTACATGATGAAAGGGGAAGCCAACTTTTGGTGGGAGGCTCACCAGGGTGGGGCTAGAACAAACACGATAACGTGGGAACAATTCAAGAAGGTATTCTTTGAGAATTATTTCCCTACAAGCATGCATGGGAGGATGGAGATTAAGTTCTTAGAACTTAAGCAAGGGGACATAACAGTCCCCCAGTACGCGGCCAAATTCAATGAATTGGCAAGGTTTGCTCCACACCAAGTGGACACTGAGGAAAGGAAGGCTCGTAGGTTTGAGCAGGGCCTGAAACCCTGGCTCTATAGTAGGATTTCTGTGTTCCAGAGTGCTTCCTATGGGACCATTCTGGAGAAGGCGATTATAGCAGAAGGTGGTAGTGAGGCGTTGATCCAATACCACAAAGAGAGAAAGAATAAGAGCAAGGGAGAGGGAGGAGCCAAGGCAGAGAGTGCCAGTGGTAGTGGCAGTATGCCAAAAAGAAAGAATTTTAACTTCAAGAATGCTAGAGTAGGACAAGGGGATCCTAAGCGTAGGATCGAAGCGTGTAAGACATGTGGAAAGACTCATCTAGGAGTCTGTCTAAAGGAAAAATTGGTTTGTTATAACTGTGGACAGAAGGGTAATATATCACCCCATTGTCCTAATCCTAAGAAAAACCATGGCTATTTTGAATGTGGGTCGTTGGACCACATGGCAAGAAATTACCCAAAGAAGGGGTCGGAGGAGAGTAATGGAAGTAGTGGTAAGTTAGCCATTACTAGACCACCATCGTCGGGTAGACCTATGGCCTGTACTTTTAATATGACGGTCCAAGATGTAGTTGCATCAGTGGATGTAGTAGTAGGTATCATTCCAGTCAATACGATGAATGCTTATGTGCTATTTGATTGGAATGCTGCTTTTCTAGCATGTGAATTTGCTAAGTGATTAAGTTCATTCCCGAAAGGGATTATAAATAACTTTAAAACGTTAAGATAGAGAATGAGGAAATAACTCTCGTTGAATATATTTGTGGAAATTGTTTCATGGATAAAAGAGGTAAGCAAGTATCGGTAGATAAGTACCGATAAAGTTGAGAGAATTTGAAGTAATTGTCGGTATGAATGAGTTAATTAACCATAGAACTTTAAAAAATTGTTAGAATAAAAGTATGAATCTTCGGTTTTCTAAGAAAACCCAAGGTAGTATTTTACGGTAATAAATCACTGGAACATTATTGTTGTCTAACCATGACGCGAGTTAGGAGAATGTTAAGGAAGAGGATGAGTCGTTATGTTTGTGTATCAACTATTTTAAGAGGAGTAAGTTAGCAGTCAAGAGTAAATACCCATTACCCAGGATCGATGATCTATTTGATTAGTAGAAAGGGGCAAAATATTTTTTCAAGATAGAGTTGTGTATGGGGTATCGTCGATTGAAAGTAATGAAGAATGATGTATATAAGATGACGTTCAGAACTCGTTTTAGTTATGACGAGTTTCTGGTTATGTCGTTTGGGTTGACTAATGTACTGAAGTTAGACTTTCTGTAAGGGGCGCCGAACAAGTCGATGGCAAATTGATAGGTATGATGGGAATGAGAAGTGAGAAAAATAGTTTTCAGAAACTCAAAAGGAAGGTTAAGTGAGGCACCTGTATTGTCTTTATCAGATGATACGGGGAATTTTGTAGTGTATCTCGATGCTTCGCATAGAGGACGAGGTTGCGTGCTCAAGTAGAATGACAAGGTCATTATGTATGCATCACGCCAGTTAAAGGATTATGAGAAGGTCTATCCTACTTATGATCTATAATTGGAAACTATAGTTTTGAATTAAAAATCTGAAGATAGTATTTATACGGGGAGAAAGGTAAGATATACACGAATTCTAAGAGTATGAATTATATCTTCACACAGAAAGAGTGGAATATGAGGTAGAGAAAGTGGTTAGAATTAATAAAGGATTACGACTGTGATATCTTATATCAGTCAGGGAAGGTAAACGTAGTAGCCGACGCATTATGTAGGAAAGATAGGGAAAACCTGTCAATGTTAACGACTCAGAATGAGTTAATAACGGAGATAGCGAGAACGGAGTTAGAAGTTAAATTACAGAATGAAGCGATAGAGACGTTATTCATAATGTAGACTCAATCCACGAAAATGGAACGAGTTAAGTAAGTACAACTAGGTAAAGAGGAATGTAAGCGAATGGAGAAGATGATGATGGATGAAAAGAAGATCAAGTATCATATTGTTTTGAAGGAGGAATTTGAGTTCCAAATAAATTCGAGCTAAAAGAAGAATTAATAAAAGGAAGATAGCGTAATAAGGTAATAAGTGTTTAACTTCCAATTCAGATTATTGATAGGAAGGAACAAGTCTTAAGAAATAAGATAATACCTTCAGTGAAGGTAAATTGGAGGAACCACAATGCCGAAGAAGCAACGTGGGGACTCAAGATTAAAATGATGGAATTTTTTTTCCTCATTTGGTTATGTAATTGTAGCGAGATTTTGGGGACAGAATCCTTATAAGGGGGGAAGAATGTAACGCCCCAGAAAAATTAGATTTTTATGAGAATTAAATTTTTATTTGATTATGTGGATTAAATGAATTTAATTGATTATTTATGGGAGTAAGCTATTTAAAGGTCGTTCTATAACCTAGATATGTTGGAACGTCGTAGTATTTTGATTACGTGAAGGAATTAAAGTGTTTGAATTTTTAAGACGAAAATAAAAGCTTTTCGAGAAATTTTTCAAAAATACTATTCACGCATTTTTGCTCGAAAATTATTTTTGAACTTCCGAAAAATATGTAATTATAGAATTCTAAGACGAGATGAAATATCCAATAATATTTCAGTTATGGCAAATATAATTTTTTGCCTGCGGATTTAAAACCTAACGGTGAGGGAAAGTGATTTTCGAGAAGGAAATGAAATGCGTATAATGAATTAAAGCAATGATCGTATAATATGTAGGTATTGTACGAGGTAATGAATACTATTATGATACGAGGTATTATAAGAGTATGTATGAATGATGGTATGTCGTATATGAAAAAGTATACGGATGGAATACGAGATTAATACGTAAATTATAAGTTATAAGGCTTGAAGCCAAATGAATGGACTTGTAGGAATTTGGTAAGAAGTAGTAAAGTCCAATTGGGATAATAATAAAGCCCAAGTGTAGGAATGGATAAGTCCAATGTGAATTAATGAACAATGTGATGCCCCCAAAATAGGTATACATCACCCATTCTGAGTCGTCAAATACATGGTACAGAAACAAATACAACTTCATTAATACAATTGTCGTGCAAAATACGACAACACATATACTGTGAGTTTAAATACAAATATTGTCTAATAGACAGTATTAAAACTCAAAAGGAGTCCTCATTACAATTATTGATACACTATTTTACAAAAATAATGAGGACTGCTAAAACAACTTTCTAGAACCATTACTCCATACCCCGGCTAGTTCCTGTTATATTCTCACCTCTTGAGAAGAAAAATAGAGCAAAAAGAAAAAGGGTGAGCTCAACTAGCCCAGTAAAGAATATTATAACTAAGATAATATACAACAAATTATCATTAGTCTTCAATAGGAAAAAATCTGATAGAATATAATAGAAAACAAGTTTTAAATCAACAACTGCAGCAAAAACAATAATTCATTAGAAGAGTTAAGTAGAGAATGAAATCTACTATCATCTATGAATTTAAAAGTCCATTATCAATATTTTATCCCTGTAACATCAATCAATATACATCTTGAATCAAATATTCATCTTTGTACTACGGGCCAAAGATATTCATTTGTATCACCAGTTGGTCATGTTCATCTCAACACCTGTTCATCTTTGTACTACGGGCCAAAGATATTCATCAGGTAATCATTCATCTTTGCACTACAGGCCAAAGATATTCATCAAGTATCACCATTAAGAACTGAGGATGTTGAAAAACATTTTAGAGAACGAATCTAGTAAGATAAAAGGACAAAGTTTAGAGATTCGTACTTTAGATAATTCAAGTTTAAAAATACTTTATAATAAGCCATAATGAAGTAAAATTCAAGAATGACGATCAAAACATGGATACAATCAAAGATAGTAACCATACTAAACATCTGGGACGAAAAAGAGAAAATTTTATTTTTTAGTGAATAGTGTCGTATTTGTGAATAGTGCCGTATATGTGAATAGTGTCGTATACGTGAATAGTAACCCTGACACAAAAAGGTAGAAATTCCACAATAAAACTTATATCAATAATTCGGCATAATGATATTGAAGAAAATAATATCATATAAGAAGAAAATAACATCTCTTACATCAAAAGAGCAGTACTTCTGACTGAAATATCGGATATAGTGCTGAAAGAAACTTGCACTGAATAGTAACTTTCAAAGTATCAAAATACTCACAAAATACGCTCGATAATATAGAGAGAGAAAGAGAGAAAACTTGTTTCTGGTGTGATTTTCAATTTTAACTAAACGCCCTATTTATAGGAAAATGTTAGAACGTCGAAGCAGACTTAGCCTGCTACCTGATGACTTTACCTGTTACTATTCATGCCCACCATATTTGAAATAAAATTTTAGCACATTTCTCACCAATCAAAAGTGGGGCCCACTAATTCTAGAAATTTCCAAAATATTTTTAATTTTAAACAATAATCAGCAACTTCAATAATTCATAATAAATAGCCTTTTATCAAAAAAATTCAAGTCTCATGTGCTTTCCATATGAGATTTAATTCTCTACAACTTTGTAGAAGAAAATTTTTCCAAATTTCAAATAAAAAATATCTGAAATTCACATACGGATGATTTTCAGCACCTCTATTCCACCAAAAATACTTATAAAACACCTTAGCATTAATTTCTTCATTTATAACCACAAGAAATATATCCATTATTTATATTCACATAAAATAAATATTTTCTTATTATATAAATTAATAATTAATTATTCACAAATAATATTACAGAATCACAATAATGACAACTAGGTCGTTTCCAGGAAAGAGGGGGCTTTCCGATAAGAATTTTTCCTTATTGGCGTGCAATTAGGTGACTAAATCTCTCCTTAGACAGAACTTTCTTAGACATTGCCAATAATATTATCTAATAATATTATTCAAAAAATATGAATTATTAATCTGATAATGGAAAATACTGTGCAGTGACAATTATTGAAACAACAATAATATAAAATATCAACATAGCAATTATTGAATCAATAAAATCAAATATTGAACAATAATTACTGTAACAATTATTGAGTAGTGCCTTCTTATGTAAGGATCAATAATTCAACAATATTGTGCAATACCGTGTGCTACTGTGCAACCACGCGTATTACTGTATTTTAACCATCGGGTAATTCAACAGTGTTAACGGTAACTACTACGCCGTTATTTATAAAAACTCAAACTTATCATTTTTTTCATCCGATCATTTTTCTTTATGGGGCCCACAATTGACTGCGTCATCGTACGAATATTTCCTGACAGTAAGAATATTCCACGACCAAACGAATATTTCCCGATAACAATGAATATTTTATGATCACTTGCTTATTTTGCAAAATTTGCACATTTCACCCATAACCAAAGCATTATATCAAATTAACACCTTATTAATTCAAAAATAATGAATAGAGGAAATTCAATTTTCTTTATGAATAAGTTGGGGTCTTACAACCTCCCCTCCTTATGAAATTTCGTCATCGAAATTAACGTACGTACCTGGTGTTTCGAAAAGGTGAGGATACCTCATTTTCATTTCTGATTCCAACTCCCAGGTCATTTCTTCAATAGCATGGTTCCTCCACAAAACCTTAACTTGTGGTATAACCTTGGTGCGTAGGACATGCTCTTTCCTATCCAAGATCTTAACAGGTACCTCCTCGTACGTTAAATCTTCGGCTATCTCGTCTGGTTCTAATGCAATAATGTGGTTCGGGTCTTTCACATATTTACGAAGTATAGATATGTGAAAAATATTATGAACACGAGACATGCTTGGAGGTAATGCGAGTCTGTAGGCCACATTTTCTATTCGGTCAAGAATCTCAAATGGACCAACAAATCATGGATTGAGCTTTTCTCTCTTCCCGAATCTTGTAAATCCCTTCCATGGAGCAATACGTAACAGTACATGATCTCCAATATTAAATTCCACGTCCTTTTGATGAAGATCTGCATAACTCTTTTGTCGATCCTGTGCCGTTTATATACATTGTCGAATCGTTTAGATTTTCTTTGTAGTCATACGTACCAATTCCTATCCCAACAACGTTGCTTCACCCACCTCGTCCCAACATACTGGAGAATGACATTTTCTTCCATACAACGCCTCGAATGGAGCCATGCCTATATTTGCTTGATAACTGTTGTTGTAGGAGAATTCCACCAATGGTAGGTACTTATCCCAACTCCCTTTGAAATCTAGGACACAGAGTCTTAATAGATCTTCAAGAATTTGAATAGTCCTTTTCAATTGCCTGTTCGTTTGAGGATGGTATGCCGAACTGAAGCGTAAATCCGTGCCCATAGCTTTCTGCAAGCTAACCCAAAATCGTGAAGTTAATTTCGGGTTACAATCTGAAACTATGGATACTGGCATGCCATGCAATCTCACAATCTCATTCACGTACATACGAGCAAGACGTTCAAGGGAATAAGTCTCATGTATAGGCAAGAAATGAGCAGACTTGGTTAATCTATCAACAATAACTCAAATCGCATCTATGCCTTGAGAAACTTTGGGAAGTCCCGTAACGAAATCCATGTTAATGTGTTCCCACTTTCATTTTGGAATTTCAAATGGTTGCAATGGACCCTTTGGCACCTGATGCTCCGCCTTTACTCGTTGACAAGTTAAACACCTCGAGATAAACTCCGCGATCTCTCTCTCTTCATATTGTTCCACCAAAATGTATGTCGAAGATCATGATACATTTTGGTACTCCCAGGATGAATTGCAAATGGTGTATTGTGTGCCTCCATCATGATTCTATGCTTCAAGTCAGAATCGTTAGGAACGCAAAGTCTGAAGTTGACTCGAAGTATTCCTTCTTCATCGATTTTTGCTTCTAGAATAGCACCTTCTTGTACCTTCTTCTTCATACGCATCAGCTCCATGTCCGTAGCTTGAGCAGCTTTAACTTTATCGATTAAAGTCGGTTCTACTCGTATGTTTGATATCATCATGTGGGTACTTGGAGCCTTTAACTCTATCTCCATCCTTTGTAAGTCGTACAAAATGGGACTTTGTGTTAACAACATCGAACTCGTACCTGCATACGATCTTCTACTCAATGCGTCAGCAACAACGTTTGCTTTTCCAGGATGATATTGAATGCTATGATCATAATCTTTCAACAGTTCGAGCTAACGTCGTTGCCGCATGTTGAGTTTCTTTTGGGTGAAGAAATATTTGAGGCTTTTATGATCCGTATAAATCTCCACTTTCTCCCCATACAGGTAGTGTCTCCAGATTTTCAACGCAAAAACGACTGCTGCCAACTCCAGATCATGAGTAGGATAACTCCTCTCATATTCTTTGAGTTGTCGCGAGGCATAGAATATGACTTTCCCATGTTGCATGAGAGAACACATCCTAACCGTTTGCCTAAAGCATCGCTGTAGATAACAAATCCATCCGAACTAGATGGTATTGTCAGAACAAGTGTCGAAATGAGTCTCCTCTTGAGTTCTTGAAAACTCTTCTCACAATCCTCGCTCCAACCGAATTTTGTATCTTTTCGAGTCAGCTGAGTTAATGGAGTAGCGATTCAAGAAAATCTTTCCACGAATCTCCGATAATAACCAGCTAAGCCTAGAAAGCTACATATTTCAAGTACTGACTTAGGTTGTTCTCAACTATGACTCATATCCCAATCTTGGATAGCACGTCACAATGACACTTATCAGTTTACCACCGCATGAATATGGCATCCTCTATGGAGAGTCTGGTTTCGGTGCATTCCACAAAGGAAGTCACTAGATAGAGGCTCGGGCACCAACTCTTATAGTTGGGTTTTTAACTTCTGAAGTACAATAGGAGCATTCGATATGAGATTTTAGAAATGAGTTTTGTACTGGGTGCAAGGTCAATACAAAATTCAACATCACGCTCTAGGGTAGGCCAAGAAGTTCTTCATGAAATACGTCAGGAAATTCACTAATAATAGAAATATTATTCAAAACTGACGTGTTTTTATTCAAGTCCGTGACATGGGATAAGAAAGCTTGACATCCATTTTTCAATAAACGAATAGCTTTATGGCTTGATATGACAGTGATTGACTTTAGTGGTTTGGTAGCTTGAATTCGCATAACAGGTTGGTTAGGAATATGAAAACTAAAAACCTTACGAAAATAATCAATTTTGGCATGATGAATAGTTAATCAATCAATCCCTAAAATCACATCAAATGCAAGTATTTTCAAAGAAATAAGATCGACAGGTAATGTGATGGTACCAACTTGGATCAAGCAAGATTTATAAATAGTAGATGTAATGAAAGTTTCTCCTAACGGAGTCTCAACAGATAAGTCAAAGTCTAATTTCTCCGGAGTCAAGTTCAAACGTTGAGCACAAGCAGAAGAGATAAAAGAATGTGTATACCTGATATCTAATAAGAAATAGACTTCGCAAGAATACTTTATGATTAACTAACCCGTGATCATACCTTCGCTTGGGTTACTCGCATTTTGACCAGTCACGACAAATGCTTTTTCAGGAACCGTGACTTTGACTTGTCTGAAACAGCCTTCGGAGTCACCATTCCCGCTGGACTTGGTTTCGCTACAAGACAATCTCTAGCTATATAACCTTCCTTTCCACAGTTATAACACACCTTGAACTGTTGTGGGCAGTTTGGACTGATATGTCCCTCTTTTCCACATTTGTAACATACGACCAGTGGTCGTTCTCCTCCCCTAGAAATAGTTGATGCTGGTGCTGACGTCTTCACGTTGTCATTGTTGTACCTTCTCTTCTTGAAATCTCCTCTCGACTCGCTTCTTCTATTATCATGGCCACAATTACCTCCAGAGTGGTTACCACTTTTGTCCGAATGTCGCTGGTTGTCATTGCTCCGATGACTGCTGCCACCGGTATGACCCTGGTTGTGGTCCATCGGTTGAACATACTCATTATCTCGCACTAATAATTGAGCCCTGTTTACAACATCTGAATATAAAGAAAATTTATGAGAGATAAGATATTGCCGAATCTCGGGCTTTAGACATCTCAAAAACATCCTCGTCATTCGTTCCTCATTTTCTACCAAATGAGGTGCAAACCTGGATAACTCTGCGAACTTCGCCTCGTACTGAGACAGAGTCATGTTATTTTGTTCTAGTCTGATAAACTCTATCTCTTTCATATGACGAATACTTTCTGGAAAGTACTTGTCATTAAATAGTTTTTGAAACGTTTCCCAAGACATGTTGAGTGCGGCTAGCTGGGTACGCTTCACAGACTCCCACCAGTAGTCTGCCTCACCACGGAACATAAAGGTGGTCTCAAGACATCAAATATCTTGGTAATTTGTTTAACCCACGTCTCTGCTCTGATCGAATCCGGCTTTCCCGCAAATTCTGGTGGTCTCAACTCTTTGAACTGCTTGACTGTGACAAGCCGCGCGTTATTATCATTTCCACCCGTATTTTGTACACGAGTCTCCCTCGTCTAATTTTGCATGAACTGCAAAAAGCTTCTAAACATCCCATCATTCATCATTTGTTCGGTAATATTGTTTACAGGAGGAATATTGCCTTCCTGTTGCACGTTCTCCTGGTTTGTGATTAAAGGTATTTCCATGGTCTCATACACACTCCATTGTTAACGTTCTCAGCTGCCATTCTTAAATACTGTCATAAAATAAGGGTTAATTTAAACAAATTAACATATCACATAATATCCCTATATTATGACTGACCAACAAATAAGTTTAGGTAGGACACACTAGCGAAGGATTTACTCGTCTCTCCCCTCCTAGTTCTATTCCCCGATCTCCTCCAGAGACCATATCCCTAAGCTCTGATACCAACTGTGACGCCCCCAAAATAGGTATACATCACCCATTCTGAGTCGTCAAATATATGGTATAGAAACAAATACAACTTCATTAATACAATTGTGGTGAAAAATATGACAACACATATACAGTGAGTTTAAATACAAATATTATCTAATAGATACTATTAAAACTCAAAAAGAGTCCTCATTATAATTATTGATACACTATTTTATAAAAATAGTGAGGGCTGCTAAAATAACTTTCTAGAACCATTACTCCATACCCCGGCTAGTTCCTACTATATTCTCACCTCCTGAGAAGAAAAATAGAACAAAAAGAAAAAGGGTGAGCTCAACTAGCCCAGTAAAGAATATTATGTCTAAGATAATATACAACAAATTATCATTAGTCTTCAACAGGAAAAAATCTGATAGAATATAATAGACAACAAGTTTTAGATCAACAACTGCAGCGGAAACAACAATTCATTAGAAGAGTTAAGTAGAGAATGAAATCTACTATCATCTATGAATTTAAAAGTTCATCATCAATATTTTATCCCTGTAATATCAATCAATATACATCTTGAATCAAATATTCATCTTTGTACTACGGGCCAAAGATATTCATTTGTATTACCAGTTGGTCATGTTCATCTCAACACCTGTTCATCTTTGCACTACGGGCCAAAGATATTCATCAGGTAATCATTCATCTTTGCACTACAGGCCAAAGATATTCATCAAGTATCACCATTAAGGACTGAGGATGATGAAAAACATTTTAGAGAACGAATCCAGTAAGATAAAAGGGCAAAGTTTAGAGATTCGTACTTTAGATAATTCAACTTTAAAAATACTCCATAATAAACTATAATGAAGTAAAATTCAAGAATGACGATCAAAACATGAACACAATCAAAGATAGTAACCATACTAAATATCTGGGACGAAAAAGAGAAAATTTTATTTTTCGGTGAATAGTGTCGTATTTGTGAATAGTGTCGTATACGTGAATAGTAACCCTGACACAAAAAGGTAGAAATTCCACAATAAAACTTATATCAATAATTTGGCATAATGATATTGAAGAAAATAATATCATATAAGAAGAAAATAACATCCTCAAAAGAGCAGTACTTCTGATTGAAATATCGGATATAGTGCTGAAAGGAACTTGTACTGAATAACAACTCTCAAAGTATCAAAATACTCACAAAATACGCTCGATAATATAGAGAGAGAAAGAGAAAAAACTTGTTTCTGGTGTGATTTTCAATTCTAACTAAGCACCCTATTTATAGGAAAATATTAGAACGTCGAAGCAGACTTAACCTGCTACCTGATGGCTTTACCTGTTACTATTCATGCCCACCATATTTGAAATAAAATTTTAGCACATTTCTCACCAATCAAAAGTGGGGCCCACCAATTCTAGAAATTTTTAAAATATTTTTAATTTTAAACAATAATCAGCAACTTCAATAATTCATAATAAATAGCCCTTTTATCAGAAAAATTCAAGTCTCATGTTCTTTTCATAGGAAATTTAATTCTCTACAACTTTGTAGAAGAAAGTTTTTCCAAATTTCAAACAAAAATGTCCGAAATTCACATACGGATGATTTTCAGCACCTCTATTGCACCAAAAATACATATAAAACACCTCAGCATTAATTTCTTCATTTATAACTACAATAAATATATCTATTATTTATATTCACATAAAATAAATATTTCTTTATCATATAAATCAATAATTAATTATTCACAAATAATATTACAGAATCACAATAATGACAACCAGGTCGTTCCCAAGAAAGAAGGGGCTTTCCGATAAGGATTTCTCCTTACTGGCTTGCAATTAGGTGACCAAACCTCTCCTTAGACAGAACTTCCTTAGACATTGCCAATAATATTATCTAATAATATTATTCAAAAAATATGAATTATTAATCTGATAATAGAAAATACTGTGCAGTGACAATTATTGAAACAACAATAATATAAAATATCAACGTAGCAATTATTGAATCAATAAAATCAAATATTGAACAGTAATTACTGTAATAATTATTGAGTAGTGCCTTCTTACGTAAGGATCAATAATTCAACAATACTGTGCAATATCGTGTGCTACTGTGCAACCACGCGTATTACTGTATTTTAACCACCGGGTATTCTAACAGTGTTAACGGTGACTACTACGCCATTATTTGTAAATACTCAAACTTGTCATTTTTTTCATCCGACCGTTTTTCATTATGGGGCCCATAATTGACTGCGCCATCGTACGAATATTCCACGACCAAACGAATATTCCCCGACAACAATGAATATTTTATAACCACTTGCTTATTTTATAAAATTTGAACATTTCACCCATAACCAAAGCATTATATCAAATTAACACCTTATTAATTCAAAAATAATGAATAGAGGAAATTCGATTTTGTTTATGAAGAAGTTGGGGTCTTATAGACAAGCCCAAGTATTTGTTAAATGCAAGCCCAATGTATAAGTTAAGTTAATTAAGTTAAAAGCCCAAAGAAAGAACCTTTGGGTTATTGGATGATTAAAATCCATTGGGCAAACCATGGATGATCCAAAGTGATGAGCAAGTAAGCTTAATGGCTAAGTATGTGTGATAATCAAGTAAGCTTAATGGCTAAGTTAAGTAATGACCAAGTAAAGTGCTTATGCTTGGTGGCTAAGTAAATGTGATGAGCAAGCAAGAGATAAGCTATGTGATAAGCACGTAACTTAGTGGCTAAGTAAATGTGACGAGCAAGCAAGAGATAAGCTATGTGATAAGCACGTAACTTAGTGGCTAAGTAAATGTGGTGGCCAAGTTAACTTAATAGCTAGGTATTGAATAGTATGGAGGTGGGATGGCTTAATGACCAAACTACCCTAACTTACGAAATCCTATAAATAGCAAGCTTAGGATTTTATTTGTTGTTTGTTAATTTCCACCAACAAGTTAAGTGCTTATTGGTTAGAGAGAAAAAGCTAGAAAAGCTAGAAAGTTAGCCCTTATAAATTCAAGAAGCAAGAAGGAAGAACAAAGATTAATCAAGTAATCTTCAAGGGTAAGCCATCCTAAACCATGAATCTCGTTCTCTTCATTTGTTAGAGAAGTGAGTAGTGGAAGAATTTGTATGCTAAGAAGAAGTAGGAATGATGAATCAAAAGACCTAAGTCTTAATAAGCCGTGAATAAGCACTTTGTTCATAGTTAAGCTATGAACTAAGAAAGAACTTGTGAGAACTTGTAACATGTTTACAGGGATGAAGTTAGTATGATAAGAAAAAGCAAGGACGATGGTTAGAAGATTTGAACCATGATAAGTCATCATAAGTAGTTTATATTTTTATAAGTTATAAACTCATGAAGAACAAGTAATAACTTATCATGAATATAAGTTAATGTTATATGTATGTTAAGATGTTAGTATGATGGATTGAATCCATTTGAAACGGTTTAAAAATCAGAAGTAACGAAGCTATGCCGGAATTCACACGATTAGACGATAATCGTCGAATTCGTGAAATTCTCGGATTAGAAGTCGGATTTTGATATTAAGCTCGAAAATATTAGTTTTCGATGGAGACAAGTCATATTTGGCAATATAGAGTTGCAGACTCGAAAATGACCGAATTATGACTTAGAACGAAGAAACTAGCGTTGAACGTTCACGAACGTATATCGTTTTCGTTAAAAATAAACCAATAGGTGAATTTTGAGTTAACGAAGTCGAAAATATAAAATTCTTACATGTACACGTAGAGTATGTGATTTGTGAGCTAATGGCTTTTGAACGAGCCAATTCGGACGTAAAATGATCAAATTTGGAGTCCGAGAAGTTCGTTGAGCAAATCAAAACTGTCAATTGTCTGGTGCACAGAGCTGGCGCCGCGGTGCCAGCCCAAGGCAGAATAGGTGGGGCTGCAGCACTGAGCAGTGCCGAGAGAAGGCCATAACCTACTGGAGTTTCGAGCCGCAATGCGGAAGTTAGCACTAGGACTCGCGCCGCAGCGCCGCAGCGCCGAGTTCGGATAAAAACCACTGAAGAGTGGCGCTGAGGGATGCCGCGCCGCGGCGCCGGTAGTGAAAATTGGTTGACCAAGTTAGGTTTTGTAATTCCAATTGATTAGGAACGAATAATAGAATGTACATGTACTTAATAGACATGGTAAGACTAAATTTAAATCACTTTTATAGTGATGACGGTATGAATTTAAGTATGGATTAAGAATAATTAAACAAAAAACGTGAAGGGTAAGTAAGTAAACCGTGAATGGTATTCAACGTTGGTACTTCACCAATGACGATTGAGTAACGATTTAATGATGTAAGAACATTAGTAAGCCATGAGGAAGGATGATGAACTCAAAACGAGTTGTATTAATGAAATAATTTTAGTTAAGTTATAGAAGAGAAAGAAGTTGGTAATAATGATGTAAATTATAACGGCAAGCCGGAACCAATAATAACAAATCTAATACATGATTAGATTGAGAAGAAGGGTAGGATTCATTAGGAACCATGTATGTTCATTTATGACCTAATGTGGTATGTTATGTGGTTATGTGTTGTAGAGACCGTAAAGACTGAAAGGAAAACTAATTTTATTGTAGCAGACACTGAAGACAAGTTTTCTTATCACTTGTCCAACCTTAGTGTTAGCCACATTTTCAGTGATTCATGTTATGAGATGCATGAATTGTTTTAAAGAAAGGGTCGATGCCAGTTTTAACTCGGCTAGACTAATCTTGAAAGATTGATTGATTTATTTACAAGTCTTTCAATATAGAATTGATAACGCTATCCTACGCCAATTGTTTGGTACGGATTCAAGGTAAGCCTGAGTATGAATAAACAAATGTATTTTACATCGATTATTCGATGGGCACGCGAGGTTGCCAAAACTTAAACGTACATACGTTTAAAGGATGTAGTGTTGATCAACATAGAGTACTATAGGCTAATCACCTAGAAGTACTCGTAAGATATGTCGGACTTATGGACTTAGTGTCGGGTTGTCCTTTTCATGAATAAAAGCTAAAGAGAATGTTCATGGTCTATGGACCTATTCAGAATTTTCAAACTACTATATGTACTTCGAAATTATTTTGAAGTGCTATTCAATTTTTCATAGTACTTCATAACTATTGTTCAGTTACTGAAGAATAATCATATGATTCACGAAGTGGTATCCATATAATATCTTGTTAGACTTGCTAAGCTAGTTATGCTCACTTCTTGCTTGAATCATATAATTGTAGCTAAGGTCGAGTGAACCGAGGGTTCTAGTAGAGATAAAGACAAGACGAAGATGAATGATTAGTTTATCTTGTAATAGACTAGTAAGTGTATGTATTATATTATGATAAACAAAGAATGTACTGGTTTCAGAACCTGAGAACGGGATGTAATATTATTAATGTAATAAGAATGTCGTTGATACACATATTTTGATGTTGTTTCAATAGAATGAATGTATAGTTATGAGTACCGTGTAGCACCATTTGTCGGGTTGGAAGATTCCCGAATTTCGGGCCTCACAATAATCATCTTTCCCCTCTTATACAAGTCCGTAAGAATAATAAACTCCTCATACTTATCTTGCTGTTTCGTGTTTTAATTTTTTTTAATAAGAAAAAAAAGGATTATCTTTTTTTAAAACCCCTGCTTGGCTACTCCTGATTCCTCTCCTTGATTCTCGCATGCTCCTTATCTCCTAAACCAATTAGATTGTATTGGCTTTGTCCATAATTGTGCACCTAATTGCAAAATAAATAAATAATTACAACTAAAAAATAGAATTAATATAAAATTGGACTAATAAATTTATTTTAAGAAGAAATAAACATATAAATAATATGATTATCAGTTTAAAGATAATATTGTTTTTGTTTTGTCATTCGGTAGATTTAAGGAGATAGACCCCCATACAAGGTGCTAATAACTATAAGAGATGGAGAGGATGGGTTTCGAAGTCCAAAAACTCCGTGGACATGGAAATTGAACATGAAAATTAGACACGAGTATATTTGAATTTCACATATTTATATTTTGAAATATACTCATGTTTAATTTTCATGTTTTCCTAGAACAGTTATTCGTAGTACTCCTTATGAGGGATGATATGGAGGATTAATAGACCTAATTAATGCAATCCCGTAAATAAACATTCTCGTAGGGGATAGGATACCTATAGGATTTTCTCCGTTTCAATTTAAAAAATTATTATCTGACTTTTAAAAGTGAATTTGAAATGTTTTCAAATTTTAAATGGAAGTGATTCATTATAAATTATTAAATAAACAAATCTTATGGTGAGTAATATTTTTTTAGATATTTTTTATAATATTCTTCATTATATTGACTGAAATTAAAATAGTGTTAATTTGAGTTTAAAATTGTTTTTAAGTTAATTTCGAAGTGCCAATTATGATTTTATATTTTAGAATGGAGGTTGCATAATGTAATCTTGCAAATAAACGTTCTTGGAATAGGATATCTATAATACCCATATAGTGTTTGGCAAGATCCGTACGCCAAAAGTTCGTTCCAAACTAAATCACATCTATGGTGGATGCACAGCTCACGACTCGTTTTATGGTGTTGTTTTGATTTTGATTTTGATTTTGATTTTGATTGGGAATAGGGAATATAATCAAATAGTTATTGTTGAGTACCTATATTTTATTGATAAAATATAAATAAAAAGGAAAAGACCAAAGTACATTTGTACTTTTGAACTTATAAAATATTAATTAAAGATATCATGAACCTTATAACATGACCAATATAATGAGGCCACGTGTGAATGAAAGTAAAACGGTTGATTAAAATCGAAGTAGTAATCTCTTAACTCCTACTACTAGCGGTTTTAAAAAGTTGGAAGATCATGGGACGAGAGTTACGTCAGTTATCAAGGAGATACAAAATTATAAAGTTGTCATGCTCGATTAGAAAAAAAATTCAATCAACAACAATCAATCAAACAATAACAAGACAAATCAACTTTATTCAGAGTCAATATTATAGCATTTGGTTTAGTCACTCGCTAGGTATTCGTCAGGTCAATTTAGGAGGTAAGATTCAGTATTTTTCATTTCTTGTAATTTTAGATGTAATTGCAACTCTGTAATAATTTTTTGCCCCGTGTTATTGAAGATTATATTGTTACGATTGAATAGAATCATCATTTTTATTTTGCACCACAATTCTCAATATTCTAAAAAGTCCTTTAGTCCAAGACATTGAACGTACAATTATTAAGTCCTTGATAAATAATTTAATTTGTAAATTATTTATGGTCTAAAATAATTTTTCAACATTAATGATAAACTAATATTTGATTTTTTGCCCACATATTGAATTGACACACCTAGTGGGACCGTAGAAAATGGTGTTCCGCCCGTAATGATGATGTCGTTTTGGAAGGAGATGGGGTTTAAGTGCAAAATCTGCAAAACCAAGTAAGTGGTTCTTTTGAAAATTGATTTAAGACGAGAAATGTGTGACTTTAGAAAGGAATGCATGGATGTTATTAATGAGAAAACTGATGAGATATTAAACATTTTACAAGGACGAATGAATGTCCAATCAATGCCATCAATGGATGACAGAATTGTGTCTGTGCAAGCTAATAGGGTAGTTCCTGACCACCCGCCAGGTTTCTGGAAAGCCCCACTGGTGGTGTATGTGACTCAGCCATACGTGGCTACGTACCCACCTTTAGACCTAATTGCCCAGATCCACGTATGGATCTGACAAATCCAGTTATTCTAGGCAAGGATCACACACACACCCCAGGGTAACCGGAGCAAATGATGTTCCTTTAGGCCTAAGAAAAGATTTTGAACAAAGGGTCGACTCTAGGACTGATTATGAAAGACCTACCACCAACTCGCTGTTTGAGAACCAAACATAGGTCCATCCAGATATTCCTCAAGTAGGAAATCATATAAGGCCAAATGTAAACATAATCCACATGAACAATGCAAATGTACCTGTCAATCGAGTAGTAGAGATTGTTAGACACATGTGGACCCAATGAGGTTTCCCATAAGACCAACATATAAAAAGCCATATCCTGAATGAATTTGACCTAGCGTATAAATTTTATTAACGCCAAATTTTGTACGTCTGATAAAATTACTAAAATAACATGTCAAAATTGCGTTAATAAGTTGATATAGTATTTGATTGTATTATCGTGAAATTAAACTCATGAAATACACACAGATAAACATACACATATCATTGTAAGAGATATAAAATATGAACACAAGAATTTACGTGAAAATCTAATTAGAAAAAAACCACGGAAAGAGATAAAAAATCCACTAAAATAATATAGAGAGTACAAATTATTTATTTGTATCATGTTATTGTCCTTGTGTTCCTCTCCCAAACCCCTGCTTATTGTTGTATTTATAGTTATCATATATACCCAAATTCAATTAGAAGTACGAGTCCTTTTTAAAATCACATTATAATTGTAAATAATGACTGATCGCTTCATTCCCAAGTTAGATCTCCTTATCCCACCAAATAAGAAAACACAATCTTACTTTAATAAGTACTCTTCCACTATTTGAGCAAGATGTCCAAATAAACGTATATAGGCCAACACCAAATCTGGTCCATTAAATAAGTTGGGCTACACATTGGCTAGACCCAAATAGTTACATCCCAATATTTTCCCCAGTCTCTTATTTATAAGGAACTTAAAATAAGAGATATACAAAAAGTCCACCATAACCTTCGACTGTCATGTTGGTAAAACTACTGAACCCACCACATCTACGGTCGTTTGTCTTTCGGGTGAACAAAGCCTTCCCAAAAGATGTTTATTCGAAGGATGTTTATCTTTTCAAAAGTAACTAAGCCTTCCTGAAGGATGTTTATCCGAAGAATGTTTATCCTTTCGGGAGAATAAAGTCGAACCAAAAGGTCAAACCCTAGGGTGCAAGAATAAATATTTAAATACAACTATTACATTTAAACCGATGCTCCATTACAAACGGATCTTCAAGCACTCATTGCTCATTAATCTCCGGTTCTTCGTGAAATTCTAACTAATCCTATTACATAAACTATTTCATTTAAATAGAAACCTTGATCAGCAGTCAAGAGAAAGTACATAGGAGAGAGATAGAATTTACAACAAGAAGAAAACCAAAAAAGACGAGCTACGCATATCCCATTTAATAAAACTCATACATTCAAGCATCCATCCAAAATAAAATCCAATCACAATGGTCATAATCCATAATTAATCTCATTTATTATCATACATATCAACATATGCATCAATAAATAACATTCATCTCATGAAAATAAATCCATTCCATATATGCATTAATATCAATTAATGGGCAAAAGTTTGCTAAACTTTAGTTTTGAAACAAAATAAACTCTTTTAGTTTAATCAAAAACCAAATCCAAATTAAACTCTTTTAATTTTAACAAATTTGAAATCATATTTCAGATAAAATAAGCACCTTTATTTTAAACTTTTATCAATTAAATAACTCATTTATTTAATTAAAGAAAAAAAAGTTTTTTAGATTCTGCTCAAGGGCGCAGCTGCGCCCAGAACGAATTGGGTCACGGCGCAGCTGCGCTCAAGGCTAGAAGTTAATTTCCAGATAACGGCGCAACTGCGCCCAGAATGAACTGGGTCACGGCGCAGCCGCGCTGCTCATCTAGGAAACTGGATCTAGGAGACGGCGCAGCTGCGCTCTAGAATGAACTGGAGACGGCGCAGTTGTGCCATGTTGCAGAAATAGAAAACTTTTTCTATCGCCCATAATTCGATCCAATCGCATATTACACATATATGGAATCACAAAGACTGATAATTATCACAAGATTGACTCTGATACCACTGTCAGGTTTGCTAGAAACAAGTGAAATTTAAATAGGCACACTTAGAAGGGGGGTTGAATAAGTGTGGGAGCAATCCATGACCAATTTTTGAACTTTAGATCAAACTATCAAATTCAGGCTACTATATTGATGAATTCAGCTTACTGAATTAATATGGCCTACTGAATTGACTAATTATTTTAAGAAAATATCCTGCTGAATTTATAACTTATATAAAATACTTGGTGTTAAATAATTATCTTAAAATAATGTAAATATTCAAATTTTAATTATTAAGATAATTAAATAGCTTATGTGAGTAATTAAAGTAAAGCAAGTAATAAAATCAACACCAAGATTTTTTACGTGGTTCAGCTATTACCCTCTATAATAATAGCTTAGTCCACGTCCAATACCAACTAGTATTAGAGACTCATTTTATTTATTTCTTTATAAATAAACACTGATTACAAAACAGATTCTTACAATAAATTAATAACAATTAATTTCTCTTGAGCACTTCTTGCTCCTTGTGCACCTATGCACTCTTCAAGCACATTTGCTTCCTTGAGCCTGTTTGTAAACCTTTTCTCTAATCCACTAGGATTAACACTTTTAGACTACCCTTAGTCTAAACAGAAAATTCAATACAAATATAGAGGTCTATGATCAATGCAAGAATAATCAATTTAACAATTAAAGGCTCAACTATATGCAATGATCAATTAGCTCAAAAAGATGTACAATTAAATCTTACCAAATACCAGCTCAAAGAATATCAGAAATTTAATTGCTTAGCTGCTCAAAGGTTGCACTGATTAAATCAAATTGCTCGTAAATAGCAGTAATTAGTGCAAGAGGAATTTCGTGAGTCGTGTATTATTCCACACAAGGAACACGATTTATATAGTCCATAATAAAGTTACCGTTAACTCCAGATAAATCTATTCCATTAGTCCACAAAACAACCAGGTTGATATTATGCCATAAATAATGGGATAACTCACAACGGTAAAGAATAAAAACAACCCTCAACAGTAGGAAAGTAATATTTATCCAGTTAACAACTCAACCCTTTTTAGTGTTTGGATAAATACAAAGACTTGAAGAGATTACCCACTAAATGAGAAAGTTTGACTTTATCTCTCTATATAAAAGTGGCGTGTAACATCAAGGTTCTTTTCCTTTAATCAAGGTCTTTATAGTTCCAAGGATATCCATAATTACTACTCCTTGAAAACCGCACATGCACATTTCATATCATAATGCTACCGTTCTTTTAGCTTTCTAGGCATGCATATTACATAGATATCCACGTGTAGCTAAAATGAAAATATGACCCAAGGATATCAAGTGAACATTTATAAAAGCACGCACACGTAACATATATATCAAGTAATTTAGACATGTAATATTTTATAAAGTATTAAGTTCTCTTATACTTGGTATCATATATTAATCTAATCTCAAATTTATTTTATATTTTAGAAAACCTTTTTCCATAGATATTAAATCAATTTTCATTTAAGACATATAACAAAATGCAAATGATATGTCCTAGAGCCTTTAAATGAAAAATCAATTATTATGCAATTGACCTTACACTTTTGTTTCCTAGTAAAGAAAAATTCTTCAACCACTTGAATATCCAATTATTGTTCCTTATCATCAGATACCTGAAATGCCATAAAATAATTTAGCATACAAACAATTCATCATCAAAACTTAAGGATAAAATATGACTAGGTCAACATTCTCCCCCTTTTTGATGATGACAACAAAAAACCTTTTAATCCCCGTTAACTTCGCCTATGTTCATGCATACAATATAACTAGCTCCCCCTAAATTCATGCAACAATATTATTTCAGAAAACTCATAATAGCTAACTGAAAGTCGATTTCAGTGTATCTGAAATTTTAAACAACCCCTATGATTTGTGCATGTACCTGCAATCATGTTAGTTCAATATTTACCAAATATCAAACTGCTAACATTACATTAAAAAAATTTAAACAAAATAAGTCTGGTGAAACACAAATCCAAGTCAATCTTTTCAGTCTACCAAAAAATATAAAACCCATAAATTTCTCCCCCTTTGTCATCAAACAAAAAGGGAAATAACCATCACTCGAGATCTACCACTATTGCACGCTGAGCATCCCTCTTTGTGAATTAAGGGCGATGATTGGCACGGTGAATCCTTTCAGCAAGGGTAAAATCAGTAGCAAATTGAGGAGGGCGCGGAATGAAAGTTGCAGGTGGTAATGGCACGTCAAGAAAATCACCAAGATATTCGGCTAGCCAATTACAATGAACCCATTCCGTTACAGGAGAGTTCCTACGCTTTATATGTAACTTAGATCCTACGTCGTTGAAACGCAGAGCCATAAACTCAGCCAACTCGCCAACCTGATTGCTAATAAATTTGATCTCCTGACTTAATTGACAAGCATTCCGGTTAAGTCTTCATTGCATAACCTCTACCAAAGTAGTGGCCTGCAATTCAAACCCTGCTTGTAAGTTAATAAACTCATCCTCAATATTCTGATACATTTTGTTAATCTCGGGAGCAGCCAAAGGCAATTTGCCTTTATCCAACATAGACATACGAGTGTTAAGGCCAGACATCTCAAGTTGCATTTTTTCTTGATTACTAAGAACAAGTTTCAACATTTCAACAATCTCAGAAGAAGATTGAGTAGGGGGCACAACAGGTGAAGATGGAATTGAGATTGTAGGAATAGAATTATCAGAATGGACACGAACAAACTGACCATCAATCAAAGTAATACGAGACTGCTTGAGAGTATGAACACTGAATGAATCATTCACAACAACAGAAATTTCATTTTCAAAAGAAATTTTAAAATGATTGAAGAAAGTAGTGAGACTGACACTATAAGGCAGACAAGTTTTTAATTTTCGCAAACAGCTCATCATTTGATGAAGCAGCAGTTGAGACAAATTGAAAGAAACACCTTTCAGAATCATAGCAACAACAATTAAATCTTGATAAGTAAAATCAGCCCCTCCACCTAAACGGGGCAAAAGATTAAACTGAATCAAATGATGAAGAACACAAGAAATAGGGGAGACATCTACTATTTTGGGAGTAAAAACATCATTCAACAAAGGATTATCCATGACAATCTGTAATTGTTCCAAAGGGGTGAATAGAGAATGGACAGCCCCTTTTCGAGTAAATGGACAATCACTAGTGAATGGGATGTTTAAAATACTACCGAAATTCATAACAGTGAAATACAAAGATTTTCCTTTAACAAAAGAGGTGTAAAACTCCCCATGACATTCCATATTAGTATAGAACTGTTGCACTAGTCTAGGATATGCAACTGAAGGAGGAAAAAGAATTGAAGACATACCACAAGATTCAAACAAATTTTTCAAAGGAGACTCTTGATAACAAATTTGATCCATAGATTTTTCATAAATAAATTATTTTGGAAAAATCACAGTCTTAAACCGTACCTCATATGCATTACTTTGAAAGAAATTTTTAGGAAGTTTAGAGGCAAGGTTAGGGTTTACCAAAACTGGTGGAGATGTGAACTCAACCTTACAAGATGGAATTGTTGACTGTCGTCGCCGAGAGGGTCCAGATGATTTCGGTAAGGAGGGACTGAAAGTTGATTCGTCAGAAGACGAAGAGTCCACATACTCCATTTCCACAGACACGGCCTTCTTCATTTTTCTTTGCTTTCGTGAAGGTTCGGCAGTTGATTTGGGGAGGTACCGACGTTTGATCGTCGTCAGAATCCATCATCGATTGCTTATGTGTCCGAGTTCTCATGATGTTTGAAGGTAAAGTTAGAGAAGATGATATAAAGAAAGAAAAATAATCAGAAAACAAAGAGTTAGAGAAGTGAAGAGAGAGAGATAGAAGATTAAATAAAAGGAATGAATGCATGTATGAAGTACACCCCTATACGACTATGTCTTCCAAGAAACCTAGCCGACTTGTCTTTTTGATTTTCAAAACTCATTATGACAGATATTTAGAATATCGTGTCCACGATTTAAGGACTTAATGGGCAGCCAAAAAATCACACTATCGATTATCCCAAATTTTAGCAGTTATTAAGATAAGCATGTATAATAGGATAAAATAACGATAATGCAGATTTCAAACGAGTTATGCAATACACATTCCAAGTTCTCTTCGCAGCATACAAAATCTATCTTCACTTAAAGGTTTAGTAAAAGTATCTGCGATTTGATTTTCAGTAGGAATAAAAATTAATTTAATTAAACCTTTTGACACATTATCTCTTAAAAAATGATGTCTTACTTCAATATGTTTTGTACGTGAGTGTAACATAGGATTTTTAGAGATATCTATTGCACTAGAATTATCACAATATATAGGCACACATTCACATAATATATCAAAATCACATAGGGTTTGTCTCATCCATAAAATTTGAGAACAGCAACTTCCTGCAGCTAGGATTCCCACTCAACAGTTGAAAGAGCCACCGAGGTTTGCTTTTTACTATGCCATGATACGAGACTTTGTCCCAAGAAATTACAAGCACCACTCATACTTTTTCTATCAATTTGACACCCTGCATAGTCAGCATCTGAATAACCCATTAGTTCAAAGTTATTGCAAATTGGATAAAATAACCCTAAGTTAATTGTTCCACTTAAATATTTCAAAATTCTTTTAACAGCATTTAAGTGTGATTCTTTGAGTTTTGCCTGAAATCTTGCACACAGACAAATATTATACATTATATCGGGTCTAGAAGCAATTAAATATAGTAAGCATCCAATCATACCTCGATATTTTGTTATATCAACATCAATACCTTTCTCATCAGTGGTGAGCTTTATTGATGTGCTCATGGGTGTACCTTTCGAATTAGATCCTTCAAAGGCTAATCTCTTGAGTAGTTCTTTTGTGTATTTGGTTTGATGGATATAAATTCCTTCCTTTGTTTGCTTGATTTGAAGTCCCAAGAAGTAATTAAGCTCTCCCATTAAGCTCATGTCAAATTCTTTATGCATGCACTTGTAAAATCACTCACAAAAAAAAATCATTAGTAGCACCAAATATTATATCATCTACATATATTTGAACAATAATGATATCTATTTTTTATGCTTAATAAACAATGAAGAATCTATTTTACCTCTAACAAACCCGTTTGATAAAAGATACTTACTTAACCTTTCATACCAAGCCCTTGGAGCTTGTTTCAAGCCATAAAGAGCTTTATTTAATTTGTAAACATGATTAGGATACTTTTCATGCTCGAATCTAGGAGGCTGTTTGACATATACTTCTTCATTTATATACCCATTTAGGAACGCGTTTTTTACATCCATTTGATGAAGCTTAAACTTTTTGTAGCATGTAAAAGCTAACAAAATTCAGATTGATTCCAGCCTTGCTACTGGTGCATAGGTTTCTTCATAGTCGATCCCCTCCTGTTGGTTGTATCCTTGAGCTACCAACCTTGCTTTGTTATGAATGATTGCCCCGTGCTCATCAAGCTTGTTCTTGAAGACCCATTTAGTACCAATGATGGAAACATCTTTTGGAGGAGACATAAGTTTCCACACTTGGCATCTCTCAAATTGATGAAGTTCTTCTTGCATTGCCAATAGCCAGTTCTCATCAAGAACTGCATCCTTTGCATTCTTTGGCTCAACCTGTGATAAAAATGCAGAGAATGCACAATGATTTTGTAAACCTCTTCGTGTGGTTATAACTTTGTTGATATCTCCAATAATATTTTTCTAGAGGATGATTCTTGATATTTCTAGCTGTTCTTGGCATTTGGATGTTATGTATAACTTCCTCTTGATCATGAGACTCATCTTCAGCATCCTGTAAATTTTCAGGTTCACGTTCATGCTGGTCATCTATTTTAGTTTCCTGAAACTGTTCATTCGGTCTCCTGTTTTGTTCGTTTTGATTTGCTGAAATTCTGACTGTCTCCAAATTTCATGTATCATCTTCACTTTCTTTTGGAAGATCATTGTTAGTCTCATTGAATGTGATATGAACAGATTCTTCTACACATGACTTTCTAATATTAAAAATGCTATAAGCCTTACTATTTTGAGAATAGCCAATGAATATTCCTTCATACGACTTAGCATCAAATTTTCCCAAATTGTCACTTGTATTTAAGATGAAACATTTAGAACCAAATTTTTTGAAATAGCTTATGTTTGGAATTTTATTATTTAAAAGCTCATATGGTGTTTTCAAAATAATAGGACGAATGAGTACTCTATTTAAAACATAAGACGATGTACTTACTGCTTCGGCCCAAAATTTCTTTGGAAGCTCACTTTCTTGTAATAAAGTTCTTATCGTACCTCTTTGATCACAAAAGGTTATGAATTTTTTTTGAAATTCAGTACCATGGATACTTCTAATTCTAATGAGTTTGTAGCTATACTTTGTTTCAAGATTTCTTATTAATCTTTCAAACTCTTTAAATGCTTCATCCTTAGTTCTCAAAAATAATACCCATGTGTATCTAGAAAAATCATCAACTATTACAAATGCATAAAATTTATCATTAATACTAGAATGCCTTTCTGGTCCAAATAAATCAAGATGAAGTAATTGCAAGGGAGAGGAGGTTGATACCATATTCTTTGCCGTAAAAGAAATTCTTACTTGTTTTCCCAGTTGACAAGGAATGCATATTCCTTTCTTTTCAAACTTTATTTTTGGCAGTCCTTTTACAAGATTCCTTATAGATAACTTTTTGATTAGATCCATATGCACATGTCCCATCCTCTTATGCCATAGATAAGCTTCATCTTGTACAGAAGTAAGACATAGTTCTTCATCCTGTTGCTCAAAATCAATAGTATATATATTTCATTCTCTTTGTGCAACTAGAGTAGTATTGTTAGTACCATCAAATATTGTGCATTTATCTTTTTCAAAATTAACTTGATGGCCGTTATCCATTAATTGACTTATACTTATTAAATTAAATTCAAGACCGTTAACAAGGTGAACATTATTTATACTTACCTTGCCATTTCCAATTTTACCTTTTTTGATTATTTCGCAGGTTCTATTATCTACAAACGTGACTGTTCCATTCTTTTTCTTGATATCTAGTTCTATGAACTTTGACTTATCACCTGTCATGTGACGAGAACATCCGCTATCAAGAATCCATTTTTGAGATGGAACTCTTGCCTTTAAACATACCGGTCAAGAAAAAATAATTCATCCTTTTGGTACCCATATCTTTTTGGGTCCATTTATGTTAGTAGCAAGTAAATCGCTCTTTTTAATCCATACCTTTTTAACCTTATTTCGTTTCTTAAAATAATTTATATCTAAATGACCTTTAATACCACTATAAGACCCCAACTTATTCATAAATAAAATCGAATTTTCTCTAATTATTATTTTGAATAATAAGATGTTAATTTGATATAATGCTTTAGTTATAGGTGAAATGTGCAAATTTTGCAAAATAAGCAAGTGGTTATAAAATATTCATTGTTGTCGGGAAATATTCATTTGGTCGTGGAATATTCTTGCTATAGAGGAATATTCGTACGATGGCGCAGTCATTTGTGGGCTCCATAACGGAAAACGGTCGGATGAAGAAAACGATAAGTTTGAGTTTTTATAAATAACGTCGTAGTTATTACCGTTAACATTGTTGGAATACCCAGTGGTTAAAATACAGTAATACGCGTGGGTGCACAGTAACACACGGTATTGCATAGTATTGTTGAATTATTGATCCTTACGTAAGAAGGCACTACTCAATAATTGTTACAGTAGTTACTGTTCAATATTTGATTTTAATGATTCAATAATTGCTACGTTGATATTTCTTATTATTGTTGTTTTAAAAATTGTCATTGCACAGTATCTCTATTCTCATATCAATAATTCATATTATTTGAATAATATTGTTAGATAGCATTATTGGTAATGTCTAAGGAAGTTCTGTCTAAGGAGAGGTTTGGTCACCTAATTACGCGTCAGTAAGGAGAAATCCTTATCGAAAAGCCCCCTCTTTCTTGGGAACGACCTGGTTGTCATGATTGTGATTCTATAATATTATTTATGAATAATTAATTATTGATTAATATGATAAGGAAATATTTATTTTTTTATATAGATATAAATGAAGGAATTAATACTGAGGTGTTTTATTAGTATTTTGTCAGAATGGAGGTATTAAAAATCATCCGTATGTGGATTTCAGACATTTTTTGATTGAAATTTAGAAAAATTTTCTTCTACAAAGTTGTAGAGAATTAAATTTTCTATATAATAGATATGAGACTCGAATTTTTCTAATAAAATGGCTATTTATTATGAATTATTGAAGTTGCTGATTATTGTTTAAAATTAGAAATATTTTGAAAATTTCTAAAATGGGTGGGCCCCACTTTTAGTTGGTGAGAAATGTGCTGAAATTTTATTTCAAAAGTGGTGGGCGTGAATAGTAGCAGGTAAAGCCATCAGGTAGCAGGTTAGTCTACTTTGGCGTTCTAAGCATTTTCCTATAAATAGGGTGCTTAGTTAGAATTGAAAATCACACCAGAAATAAGTTTTATCGTTTTCTCTCTTTCTCTCTATATATTATCGAGCGTATTTTTGTGAGTATTTAGATACTTTGAGAGTTGCTATTCAGTACAAGTTTCCTTCAGCCTTATACCTGATATTTCAGCCGAAAGTACTGTTCTTTTGAGGTAAGGGATGTTATTTTCTTCGTAAATGATATTATTTTCTTCAATATCATTATGTCGAAATATTGATATGAATTTTATTGTTGAATTTCTACCTTTTTGTGTCGGGGTTACTATTCACGTATACGACACTATTCACAAATACGACACTATTCACAGAAAAATAAAATTTTCTCTTCTTTGTCCAAGATGTCATTATGGTTACTTTATTTGATTGTTTCAATATTTTGATCTTTATTTTTGAATTCTGCTCCACAATTGATTGTTATGGAGTATTTTTAAATTTGGATAAACTGTAGTACGAATCCCTAATATTTGTCCTTTTGTCTCACTAGATTCGTTTTCTTTAAGATATTTTTCATCATCCTCAGTCCTAAATGATAATATTACTGAATATCTTTGGCCTGTAGTGCAAAGATGAATGATTAACTGATAAATATCTCTGGTCCATAGTGCAAAGATGAACAGATGTTTAGATGAACATGACCAACTGGTGATACAAATGAATATCTTTGGCCTGTAGTGGAAAGATGAATATTTGATTCAAGATGTATATTGATTGAAATTACAGGGATAAAATATTGATGATGGACTTTTAAATCTTAGAAGATAGTAGAATTCATTCTCTACTTGACTCTTCTAATGGATTGTTGTTTCCGCTGTAGTTGTTGATCTAAAACTTGTTGTCTATTATATTTTATCAGATTTTTTCCTGTTGAAGACTAATGATAATTTGTTGTATATTATCTTAGTCATAATATTCTTTACTGGGCTAGTTGAGCTCGCCCTTTTCTTTTTTGTTCTATTTTTCTCAAGAGGCGAGAATATAGCGGGAACTAGTCGGGGTGTGGAGTGATGTTTCTATTCAGTTGTGTTAGCAGTCCTCACTATTTTGTAAAGTAGTGTTTCAATAATTGTAATAAGGACTTATTTGAGTGTGGATATTGTCTAGAAGACAATATTTGTATTTAAACTCACAGTTTATGTGTTGTCATATTTTGCACGAAAATTGTAGTAATGATATTGTAGTTGTTTCTATGCCATGTATTTGGCGACTCAGAATAGGTGATGTATACCTATTTTGAGGGCATCACAACCACAGTGTTTACAAGTTGTGAAAGGAGAGCAATAATTTAAACTAAAACGTGACTTTGATTTTAACATTTTCATATTACTCTTTTTATGCATAGAATTATAACCAATTCCTTGTCTTTCAAAACTAGGTCTTTGTTTACCTAATAGGACATTTAGATTTTCTTCACCTTGAACAAATTTAGCAAGAGATGATTTTAGTGAGTTTATTTCTTTTTGAAGTTCACTATTAAGAAACGTTTTAACATGAGATTTATCACTAAATGCATCAATACACACATCTCTCATTTTTAGCTCATTAGTCAATTTTTGGACTTCATTATTCAAGAATTTTGCCTTATTAAAAAGTATTTTATTATAATTGTCTAAATAATCAATCTTTGCAATCAAAACCTTTTCTTCTTTACATATAGATTCCTTTTCAGTTTCTTTCTTTTCATCTATTAGTGAATCTACTTCATCCATTAATGTACTAACTAAACCTTTCAAGTATGCATTCTTTTCTCTTAACTTCTTATTTTCTTGTTCTAATGAGTTTAGTTCATTAAGAGATACCTGATTAGATTCACCTTCAATTCCCACGAAGCATACTTGTGCTATCTCATCTTTAGCATCGATCTCCACTTCGGATTCTTCATCACTCCAAGTAATAAGGGCTTTGTTCTTCTTATTGTCTTTGCAGTTTGTCTTCCCTTTATTCTTTAATTGAAAACAATCTTTCTTAAAGTGATCAGGACGTCCACATTCGAAGCACGTCTCTTCAGTAGTTTTCTCAAATTAGATGTGAGAGCCTTTACTCCCAACGACAGTCGTTGAAATTTTTATTTTTTAAAAAATATTTGTTTAAATTAAAATTTTTTTTAAAAAAATTATAATTTTTTTTAAAAACAAAATAAAGATTTTTTTATTTATAAAAATTATTCTTAAATTAATTAATTTAATTAAGAAAAGAGCATATTCAAAATTTTTTTGAACAAAATAGATATAATTAAAAAAAATTGAATATAATTTAGACAATTATGCAGAATCCAACCTTTCCCCGTTATTTCTCCTAATATACTTTTGTCTCCAACCCAACCCAACCCTTCCATGGCGTCTGCACAGCGATTGTCTGTGAAACTATTAATCTACCGGACCAATTCCTACAAATCCCTCAAATCCACCATTGACAAAGCCTTCAAGAAACTTGAAACAATGAAAACAGATCCAAACGTCGCCCCCAAAATCTCCCTAAAAAAATCCAAAACCAAGAAAATTGATCGCGTCGAAACTAGTCTCAAGGAATGCAGCCGTGATCTGTCTCTATTTAAGTTCAAATCTGGGGCCGTTGTTGCCCTAGTGCTATTTGTGGTATTTGGGTTTCTCAATAATTTATTTGAGGGCAAAGCTGTCGCGAAATTGCCCTTTGTGCCGATACGAATTGTGCAGAAAATGAGCCACAGAGGGTTGCATGGAGACGATCCAACAGATTGTTCGATGGCATTTTTGTACTTTTTGTGTTCGATTAGTATTTGCACCAATTTGCAGAAGTTTTTAGGGTTTTCACCGCCTCGTGGGGCTGCCGGAGCTGGGCTTTTCCCAATGCCTGATGCCAAGACCAATTGATCGAGTGAGTGTTTGAATTGAGTTTGTTTTTGATAGACTCCATGGCACGCTTGCGTGAGGTGGTCGCCGCCCCGATCGTTTCTAGCAAAGTTGTAGGATGGATTGCTTGCAACACCTTAACCCCTCGCATATATGTAGACGGTAGTCTTGGTACAATTGCTCACATTCGGAAATCTGCGTTGAATGGACACCAACGACACCTTGACCCCTCGCTTATATTGAAGCGGTAATCTCGGTACAATCGACGATTGATGCGGTAGAAGATGCCACACACAACTATGAATTGTTGTATGATAAGTCAAATTCAATCTCAAGGAAATAACTAAGAAAAAATACTTAGGAATTCTTCAAAGAACCAAAAATAGAGAATAACCTCACAAATCTATTGAATAATGAATAATGTATAATGTATTTGATTACATCAACTTGGACCTCTATTTATACTACTCAAAACAATCCTAAAAATAATAGGAACAAATTATTCTAATCCTAATAGGAATTACAAATCATAACCCTAATTTCTACAAGGAAGTAGAAATCAATTTGGAAAAGAAATTCCTATTTCTATAAAACAATAAAAACCTTATTTAGAAAGTAAATCTAAACTGAAAAGAAATCCTAATCATAATAGAATTTGATAAGTATCTGAAAAACAAATCCCTAAAAATTAGGCTAATAGAATCTGCCTAATATTTTAGGAAACAAAAATCTTTTTTTTTTTCTAAAATCCCAAACTCCTTGCCATGTTAGGATCTTTTGCCGCATGAAACTTGCTTATTTCCTTTGCATGTAATATGTGAATAACTTGCTGATCAGGATTGTATCATTCCCCTCCTCTTTAAAATGATTTGTCCTCAAATCTTGCATCTCTCCCTTTTAAAAAGGATTCACCCACAAATTCCTCCTGGATCAAATATCATTATGTAGAACTCTTCATGTCGCAAATCCACCCATTTACGAATTCCCGGATCAAAAATCAAGGTGATGATCTCGATCATTCGCAAACAAAACCACGTCAATGATCCTGGGTCAAATATCAACTTTTAAAATTCATCACGTCGCATAAGCCCATACACCTGAATCCCTAGATTAAACACAAAATAAAACAAATCAACAAGTTCCTTTTGTCTAATCACAAAGGAATCAAATAAATCAAAATCACATGCATAGTCTACTAAAATAATATTCAAAACACTTCCCTGTAAACTCTCAATGCATTGATCGAATTGAATTGCACGATCCATGTTTTCCTCGATGAATATGATCCTATCACAAATCTGCAAAACATAACAAGTCTTTCTCTTTCCATTGACATTAACACAATCAAAATCACGTAATAGCACCAACAGAATAAAAAGGTCACAATCATAAGTTGAAAATTCAATAGCATATCAACGATGATCACAAACAAACTCAACACATACTAAAGAATTTTCCAAAGTGTTGACAAAAATCAAAATATCATCAAAATAGAGAATAACAAATTTTCCCATGAAAAAATGCAAAATATAATTCAACAATTCCATGAAAGTATGCAATGCCTTAGCTAATACAAGTGAACTAACTAAACATGAAAATAACTCATCTCTCGAACCATCTTGATGATAAACACTTCTTGAATCAAAACCATATGATAGCAAATCATGCAATGAAGATTGCTCTAACGAAACAACATGATTACTATCATTGTCAACTAACGATAATTCATGTAAATATTGACTAGCATGAACTAAGTCAATATTTGGATAAGAAAACCTAGAATTAATTTCATGCAAGTAAGCACATCGAAAACGAGAATATATATCATGATCATAAACTAACTCAACATAAATCAAATATCCTCCATAGTTTATGATTAAGACGATTCTACCATCAAAATAGCTAACAACAAATTTTCCAATTGAAGCATGCAAAACATGTTTTAAATAACTCAAGAAAACACTAGATGCATCAGTTATTGTAACAGAAATAACTAACCACCTATATAACTCACATGCTAAAATAATTTTCCATTTATCACTATCTCTCATGCTAAATTGATTAGGCATTGTCATCAGATGATCATTATCACATGTAGATAAAATATAAGAACTATGCAATTTATCAAACATATTATCTAAATATTGAAAAGAATAACGATACTTGTTTACCAATTCAAAATCGATGCACAAATTTGTTGTCTCATCCTCCTTAGGTATTATGATCTCATAATTAGTACACGAACCCATGTCTTCTCTCATGAAACCCACTTTCACCAACTCTCCAACCCGCCTTGGTAACTCCGACGTTATCTCCTCAGGAATACTATCAGTTGATCGGTACGGAATGACAGAGCGTGGTATTTCATCAACAACCTGCACAATAGACAAAACAGAACTCGACAAAGAAGAATCATTAGTGTTAGTATTCAAAAGCGCCGTCTTGTACGAATGTACAGTCATTGACTTTTCAAAATATAACTTACTTTTCAATTCACTCTTTTTTTATAGCCACATATTTTTTCTCTATCTTTTTTATGCTCACCCTCTAGTTTGTTTTTCTCTCGTTTATTTTCAAGCTCACTCTTTTCATTCTCTTTTTTCTCAATCTCTCTTTTCTTTTCATTCTCATTCTTCTCAATTTTTTCTTTTACATTATCAATCTTTTGAACAATTTCTTTTTGTCGATCTTTTTCACATGTATTTCCTTTTACAAACTCATCTTCTTGATTACTTTCTTTTGAATGTTCACCATCTTGCTTTTGATCATGGATTTTATCTTAAACACTCGAGCCCAATAACTCTCCTTGGACTGCATATTCTATAATTTCTTCTTGCATTTGATCACGATCTTTTTGTAAATACATTAGATCGTCACGAACTTGCTCGAACGTCATAGGACAAAGGTTGACTCTTATTCGATTGTGTACCAATGAATACTTATTAGTACAACTGTTATGCTTCGCGCGCCTGTTGTGTCGCCATGGCCTCCCAAGTAACAAATAACAAGTATGAATTGGAACTACATCGCATAATATTTCATCTTCATATCTGCCAATGCGAAAAGAAACTGACACTCATCTAGTCACCATTACCTCCTCACAATCGACGATCCCTTGCATCTTGTAAGGCCGAGGATGTGCAACTGTTGACAACCCTAGTTTCTCCACCATTGTAGTGCTAGCAATGTTAGTACCAATATCACAATCAATTTTTACAATGCATACATTTTCTTGTACTAGAAACCTAGTATAAAACATATTCTTTTGTTGCATTGTTTCTTCCTCGTTAGCTTGCACATTTGTAGCTTTTCTAGTCTCCTATGACTCTCCAAGAATCGCATGATCTTCTTTAACTTTTATTTCCCTAGACAATAAATGTTCCCTCCTATGCTCCATAGGTTTATGAGGCTGCTCCCTACATCCATTATAATTATGATGCCTCTCATAATCCTCCTCCCATGATTTCCACCACTCATCCACGCCAGACTTCATACGAACTCTGGATCTTCTTCTCAATGACTCATTATAACCCAACATATTTACTGCAAAACAATGGTTAGTAGATAAAAATAATTTCCTCACACACTCCCTTATGTGTTTCACTCAAATAATAATGAATCTCTCGTCTATCGCTCAATTGGCTTTTACCCTCGATTAATCTCACCACTTTTTACCTCAAAATATTCTCTCTAATAGGTTCTTCTTGAATTCTCCTAGCAAAATTCTTGATTTTGCTAATCAATTCAAAAATTACTTATCACGAAACAAAAATATAGATGGTGTGACTATCAGAATATCACAAAATCACCTATTGATTGCCTTGCACTCCTCTTATATGCCTCAGATTTGTAAATTGTAACTCCGTTTCAGAATTGATGATGATGGAACGGTATGAAATCTTTGTTGGGATTTGATGATTTGATGGTGTGCTACAAGTTTGGTTAGCACAATGAAATATGAAAAAAAAATTCATTTTTTTCGTATTTTTATTTACAATATATATTTCGACAGAAAATTAAAGATAAGTAACTTACTAGAAAGCCTTAGCTTTGATACCAAATGATAGACTCCACGGCATGCTTGCGTGAGGTAGTCGCTGCCCCGATCGTTTCTAGCAAAGTTGTAGGATGGACTGCTTGCAACACCTTAACCCCTCGCCTATATGTAGACGGTAATCTTGGTACAATTGCTCACGTTCGGAAATCTGCGTTGAATGGACACCAACGACACCTTGACCCCTCGCTTATATTGAAGCGGTAATCTCGGTACAATCGACGATTGATGCGGTAGAAGACACCACACACAACTATGAATTGTTGTATGATAAGTCAAATTGAATCTCAAAGAAATAACTAAGAAAAAATACTTGGGAATTCTTCAAAGAACCAAAAGTAGAGAATAACCTCACAAATCTATTGAATAATGAATAATGCATAATGTGTTTGATTACATCAACTTGGACCTCTATTTATACTACTCAAAACAATCCTAAAAACAATAGGAACAAATTATTCTAATCCAAATAGGAATTACAAATTATAACCCTAATTTCTACAAGGAAGTAGAAATCAATTTGGAAAAGAAATTCCTATTTATATAAAACAATAAAAACCTTATTTAGAAAGTAAATCTAAACTGAAAAGAAATCCTAATTATAATAGATTTTGATAAATATCTGGAAAACAAATCTCTAAAAATTAGGCTAATAGAATCTGCCGAATATTTTAGGAAACAAAAATCTTTTTTTTTTCTAAAATCCCAAACTCCTTGCCATGTTAGGATCTTTTGCCGCATGAAACTTGCTTATTTCTTTGCATGTAATATGTGAATAATTTGTTGATCAGGATTGTATCAGTTTTGTTGTTATTTATTTATTATTATTAAGTTTTTGTTATTTGAGACCTCAAGGAACAAAATATCGTATTTTTTAATTAGGCTACAATTTTGGAATTTTACAATAAGACCTTGGAATAGTTTAAATTGAATTCCAAATGTAGTTTATGGAACTATTGATATTTACTAGTTGAATTGAGTGGATGCTACATGATTAGGTATTGTTTAATCTTTAGTAGCATTTGTTATTGATTCTTGGATATGGCTTGTTATTATACTCCCTCTTTTCCCTTTACAAAGATATATTTTTGTCCCAGTTAACTTTAATAAGTACTGATTACATAATAATGGAGTTATGATGGTAAACCAAAAGATATTGCGTCATTTTATACTATCATCAAAGAATATTAGACTATCCTTTCTGAACAAAAAAAAGGTTGTAACATGGTCTCTTTATCGTGGAACAAAGGGAATATTATTTCTATGGGTTCTAGTTTATTGTAAGATTATACCTGATTGCTATGAGTATGGATTATGAAATTGGAGTGGGAGTTTTTACTTTGAAATAAATTGTTGTTCAAGAAGTATGGGTTTCAATTGTTCCTACTCATTCAAGTTGATTTGTTGGTTTTGTGTTTGAACTTTTGATTAGCATGTTAGTGTTTCCCCCCCTTTTTTTCTTCTGACTTTGGTTACTATGATTACATAATGAACCACTTTTGAATTAGTTTCGTGTTGATTGAATTGTTCTGTTGAATGTTCATATATGATGACAATAATGCTTATTTCCCAAAAAGGTTATTTTGTTTGAATTTTTCCCCCTCAATCAAATGGGTGCTTTATGATATATCGTCTACTTTATTTATGTCCTTTGTATTGATCAGCACAATTTTAGTTGCATTTGAATTGGATTGTTTTGTACAGATCTGATTAAGGCAGTTCCTGACGAACACAAGAAGTTTCTTGCTGATTTGGTTTGGGTCCATGAAGAGGTCAGGCTTGTATTCTCTACTACTATTCATACCTATGTTAGATAAATGATTAGGATGTGTTTATTATTTGAGGTGAACATGGGAAATACATTTTACTTTGTACATGTCAGTGCTGGACAGTTTTTGTGCTCATAATTTTGTGTAAAATATAGCAAATAAATCCAAAGCTATGTGCTTTTATTTTTCATTTCCTAGGATAATGTCTACATAGAGACTGAAGAAGGAATTAAAAACTGCAAATTGATAGCTGTACATGCTGGTTTGGAGAAAAAGAAAGGTGTGGCTGTGCAGCTAAAATACTTGAAAGCTAGGGACACCAGGATTCCTAAGGTGGAAGCTCTCAGTGGTAGGAAAAACGTTTGGGAAATCCCCAAGGTAAATGTTTCTTGGCTCCTAAAATTATTGTGTTGCAAAGCTTTCTTATTTTTTCAGCATACAGATTCTGATTTATGCCTTGTCTATCCTTTTATTGATAAGTAGGCATAAATGTGTGAGTTTTGTCGACAGAACTATTTTGGCCTCATAGAGCCGTACATGTTGAGAAATAACTTTTGTGGATTAAAATATATGTCGCGTGTTTGTTCTGTTTGTGATATTTAACAGGAGCTGACTAAAACTCCAACTATCATGGTAAGTGGTCACCATGGGAAGCTCCACATTGAAGGCCTTAGACTCATTATAGATCAAGGTGGCGGATTAGAGCATAATCCAGTTGCTGCAATTGTGCTCCCTTCAATGAAGATTGTCCGTGATACTGATGAATTGGTAAAATAGTTCAGAGCTAATGCTTCTGGAAGGCCCGACGGTTTCGTATCGAGTATGTGGCGGACACTGATACTCAGACTCTCAAATACTTCAAACTTTATTAAGCTTTAGTTATGGTATGATATGATGCAAATATTGATATTTGCCTAATTTCTCATATTTATTCTATATATCTTTGAGTCCTTTCCTACCTCAGGAGAGTAAAATCATCCGAAACTGTTAAATATAAATATATAGCTTTCTTACATAATCTCCGTTTCAAATCAAAGAGTTGCATCAAACTTTTTACTCTGTTATATATATATATATATATATATATATATATATATATATATATATATATATATATATATATATATATATAGAGCAAGTATTTGCTATGGATCAAAATTGGGCAAATACCATCATATCCGTCCATTCCAAACATTAAGGGCGCATATTAAAAATTAATTATAGCCTTACGCCAGTTCGTCTAGCGTACTCTGAAAATACATATAGCCCATACACTAATTCAACTAGCGTAACTGAGAAAAATGATTTTCAGACTAAATTGTCCCAAGTTGCAACAGTCAACGCGTATGGGCCATTGGTAAGCTTTTGACCCGTGTGGTTATTGCCTTCTCCCAAGGCCCAAGAGGGCAACTTTCACTAATTTAAATATTCTATTGTAATATCTATCTATATGGAGTATATTATAAAATTTATATGGAGGTTGCTTTTACAAGTTTATTGTAATTGGGTTTTACTTTTTTGTCATTATAATTTTAAATATATTACTCCCTTCGTCCTGAGATAAAAATTTTGGTAGACTTTTCACGCATATTAAGTAGAATGAAATAACAAAATTACTCATAATAATGTCATTAATTATTTTCAATATAGGTGAGAGAGTGACTTTCTAACTATTCAATTCAAAATATTTTCTATATACTTGTTAAATATGGAGAGATAATTAGAATAAGAAAAATATGAGATATTTAATGCTACGAGCATAATAGGAAAAAATGTGTAAAAATTTGATTATTAAAGGAAAGTGGACATTTAACATGTGACTGTCCAAAATAATAATAAGGACTTTTATCATGGGACGGAGGGAGTATTATTTTGTTTTTTTTTTAATTTTTAAATTTATTTTTCTTTACATAATTTATGCATGTAACGTGTAATAAATAAATCCTATACATGAAAGTTGAAATCACTTGAAGAAGCAGATGGAGGTTGCAATTTATTTATGGAGTAGTTTTGTTCTGTTACTTGTACCTTCCTTCGGAAAATTACTTGTCCACCTCCTCCAACCAACTTGTACATTTCTAGAGTACACACTTTCATCAATAGTAGTAGCGTACGAGCAATCAATAGCAGTAGCGTACGTGCAAGTAAGGGTTTGAAGATTAGATACCCATACGCTAGTTCAACTAACGTAAGACGAGGGCAATTTTGTCTAAATATTTCTTTAAACATGTATGCTAGTTCGTCTAGCGTAAGACTATAATTAATTTTTAATATGCGCCCTTAATGTTTGGAATGGGCGGATATGATGGTATTTGCCCAATTTTGATCCATAGTAAATACTTGCTATGGATCATATCCCTATATATATATATATATATATATATATATATATAGGGTCAGGATCAGGTAAGGGATCCCTTACTTTCTTAAAATGAGAGACTTTTTTTTTATTTTTATTTTTGCTTTTTTTTTAAAACAACTAAAAAAAGTTTAATATTTTATGGAACTGAATTTTTTTTATAATACAGTGTTTTGGGTATGATTTGGGTACGTATAACAAAACATGTATGTACAGTCTGGGCAGACTATACCACCACTTTTTGGTATAGGTATTCAAAACACGCCCAAAACATTGTATTATGAAAAAATTTCAGTTCCATAAAATATTAAACTTTTTTTTAGTTGTTTAAAAAAAAAAACAAAAAAAAAGTCCCTCATTTTAAGAAAGTAAGGGATCCCTTACTTGATCATATATATATATATACCATACCCATTTTGAAGCTCAACATAATTTTAGTTGCATTTAGTTTGTGAGCAAGTGTTGGATTGTTTTGGACAGATCTGATTAAGGCAGTTCCTGACGAACACAAGAAGTTTCTTGCTGATTTGGTTTGGGTCCATGAAGAGGTCAGGCTTGTATTCTCTACTACTATTCATACCAATGTTAGCTAAATGATTAGGATATTCATATCTAATATATATATAATCTCCCAAGCTGAAACATTGGAGCTATCACACCATTATTGTTAACTGAAGTTGTATATAACAACTTCTTTGATTACTAATGGGTCGCCACTCTTGTTGCATAAAGCAAAAGTTGACGAAAGGTCTATGGTCACCCGAAGAGGATGAGAAACTGTTCAATTACATTACTAGATTTGGTGTCGGTTGCTGGAGCTCTGATCCTAAATTAGCTGGTAAAACTTTCACTTGCTTCACATTTTCTCAGTTGTATAGCTAGAGCTAGCTATAGCTATGATTGTATATATGTAGCACTGATGTCAGTATAATTGTTATTGTTCATGCAGGTTTGCAAAGGTGTGGAAAGAGTTATAAACTGAGATGGATAATGTAACACCCCCTTTCCGAAATAGAAAGAGAGGTTACCCAAAACATACTAAAAACTGATGAATTTAATAGCAAGACTCTAATCCACAAAAGAATAGTCTTAATAACTGATAAATATTACAAGTCAACCATAATAAATCTCCAACTGTCTCAAACCACAATCTAAAATAATTATTACAATTCCAAGTAAACTAACACATCAAGTCTAAACAGAATATTTCTAAAACATTGGAATGAATGGAGCTCTCATCACACTTGCCCTTGATTTCCCTGATTACTTGCCGGAAGAAAAACACAGCATGAGCCAAATGCCCAGTACGGATATAGAACACAATTAATGAACTGAAATAATTAACTCAATTAAATGAAAAGAGACAAAACGAAACGAACAAATCTAACACAACGAAATAATAGGCTGAAACAAATGGCTGGGTGTTAGTTCATACCGAGCTCAAAATAAAACAGAAATATACCTTGTCACACAGGCAAGTCAAATAATGTCACATAGGCAAATTAAATAATGCCACACAGGCAAGTCATATACATTGGACCGCGAATCCAATGCATGTAAAATCGGAAGGCGTGTTTGGTACAAACATCACCAATCCGCAGAACAGAACATAACAGAAACTAGGGTCGACCCATACGCCTCCCACAACAAAACACCAAATGGCCAACTCCCATCGGAGCACAAAACGGAGACGCCGTGGACTGATCACACCGCCACGGAAGGTGTCATGCCTCGGTGCCAAGAGGACATGCATGTGGTACCCCCACAGGTGGTTATAGCTCAGGTATACCCTACGGTATTCTAACAAAATATAATGTCACAACACATGCGACACAACAAAGGGGTTCTAACATGTACATGTTAAACTGAAACGAAATATCAACACAAAGTCTCCAAATATATTAACATGTACTTTCTACAAATATCGAAATAAATATTAACCATGACACAATAGACCAAAGAGTACAAATACTAGTTTCAAATACTAATGCCAAAATAAAACATTCTCACGAATTTAAGAAGGAACAATTATGAGAGGCAAAACTAAATTTCGAAACGAATAATGAAACGAACAATTTAAAAACAAAAGAGTCTCGCTAAAAGAGTACAGAATCCGTACCTGGTTTAAGCAATGTAATACCCAAAGTTTATACTCCAAATTTGACTCGTTTAGACTCTCTCCGTTCAATCTAAATAGTTTAATAAAATTTTATTACAATCAATTCATTAATAACATAATAATATTAATTTATTATTAAAACTTTTACAACTATGTCAACAAAATTAATTAATTTAAATTAGTATACATAACTTTTAATTTGATTCGCTAATTCTGTTTATACATTTTATGACCAAATAATTATTGAAATCTATATATAAAAAAAAAAATGCCGCCTGCGATTTCCTGCAAGCCTGAAATCAACTATATATATATAATCTTTTATATTACAATTCAATCATATATATATATATATATATATATATATATATATATATATATATATACATAAATCAATGCTTTATATATATATATATATAATATAATCCAATGACTTCCATTCCAGACAAGATCAACTGAAACGAAGAAAAATAAAATAAAAAGATTCCACATGTTTTTACTAAGAAATCACAGATACTTACATGCAAGAGGAAAAAAAAATTCAGTTTTCTGATCTTTGGTCTTAGTTTCGCCTCTTGCGCCGTTTCTTCTCCACAATTCGTAAAAAGAGTATTGGAGTTAAATTAGGTTTAGTTATTTTGTTCACTAAAAAAAAAATAGATTTTATTTATTAATATATTTATTAACTCTCCAAATTTTAAAAGTATTTTAAAATTACACAATTAAAAATTAGACCTACTTAGTTTAAATCCCAATTTTACCTCTTTAATTTACCCAACACTTGTTAATACATTAGCTCACCAAAAAAAAATTAAATAACTAGTTTGACCCAAATAAATGACAAAGTCCAATTATTATGCTTTAAAACAAAGAATTTTTTTTTTTTTTTTCTCGGGTATTACAGATAAACTACTTGAGGCCTGATCTTAAGAGAGGAATGTTCTCACAATAGGAGGAGGATCACATACTTGGTCTCCACCAAGTTCTTGGAAACAGGTATGAATTGATCAAATATTGATGAATAATAATTAAAGTTTGAATTTTTGGTGGAAAATTGGAAGTGGGTGTTCATTAATTTCAGGTGGGCTCAAATCGCAATAAAATTACCCGGAAGAATAGATAATGAGATAAAGAATTTCTGGAACTTATGTTTGAAGAAGAAGCTAATGAAGCAAGGTATTGATCCCAACACCCACAAGCCATTAAGTGAAACAGAAGTTAGAGCCAACAGTGAGAAGAATTTTGCATATAAAGGTTCACTGCAATCACCACAGCCACAAACTAATGAAACTGCATTAACTTCAGCTAAAACAGAGCAATCATTTCATGATGTGAACAAAAGATGTTATAACAGTTACGGTACTGGAGTATTAACAGAAGCTTCAGGGGAGCATTTCATGAGCAAACCAGACTTTGATCCTTTGTTCTTACTCGAATTCCAAGCAAGAATTGATCCGACTGAATACAATTCCAATCTTTTGCTGGAATATGAGCAAACTCAAAGATCCTCCTATGACCAAAATTAATTTGAAGCCAAACCAAACTCTGGGTTCATTTCAATGCCAAATTTAACAAATTTTGACCTCCGAGGCATGGCAAAAACAGAATTTTCAGACAATTCTGTTTCCACAATGAGTTCATTCTTGTTCAATGAAGGCAAGGAAAGTTCAAGTAATAGTTCAAACGTAAACAACAGTGCTACTGCCAGATTTCAGTTAAACAACATGGTAGAAAATGGTAGTAGCTTCTCATGGGATGCTAGGAACAATTTGGAATCATTGTTTCAATTTAGTGGAATTAAATCTGAAGAATCACTGAGGCCAAATCAGTGGGAAAGACAGGTCGTGACTCACAGTTCAGAAGCTTATAGTTATCCACTAACGTCGCTTTCGGGAGATCTAGTTGTGGAAAACCTGGATATCTTTGTTCCTGGCTTACGGATTCCAAAGCCTGTGGATTTTTCTCAGTCGTTAGGTGACCACTTATCCAAGAGTTTGGTGGAACGCCTCTCAGCTCTTAGAAGCCGAATAGTTGTAATGGTTGGTCAAGAAGGTCCAACAATCACAAGAACAAGGAGAAGAAGTGCTACTCAACACGGTTTGTTTTAACATTGGGAGAAGAAGTGACTAAATTGACATCTGCCATGATCTGCAAGGGAGTTCAACATTGGGAGATCTTATTCAGGCTCTTAAAGATTATTTGCCAGTTCCTATGGGATTGGTTAAAGATGGTAAAGCATTTACAGTGCAATTGTTATTAGCTTGCATAGGTTGTTCAATAGTAGTCCTTATTATTGCTCGTCTATCTGTAGGGAGCCCATTACAGCACAAGGTACAGTTCGTTCGGGTAAATCAGGAGGATGATGCAGAGGTGAGAATTTGATTATTAACATTGTACTTGTCATAGTTATCTCTATATTTTCTCAATTTCATTAAGAGGATTCCTCTCCTTATTAAAACAAGTTCATCAAACTAACTTCATTGAAAAAAGTTCATACAGCTGTGCGCTCCTACAGGTTGATGATACCATCGCAGATTTGGCTGGAGGTGGATACTACAACAATGAGAGCATAGCAGCAATTACTCTAGGTATGACCACCAATGCTACTTACATAGAACCACCTCAAGAAGTTCCCAAATGGCATGGTCCATCCCTTGAATCTGGAGAAATGGTTAGTAATTTGATAGTAGTACTAATTCCTAGTTATCTCATACAAGAAATAAGATCTACTTATTAATGATTAACGACTGTTTTAACTTTCAGGTTATTAGCACAGAATGGGGAAATTTCAAATCTCAGCAATCACAGCAAAAAGGCACAGGGCAAGGTTATAACCTATAAATACTACAATTATTCTTCTCGGTACATCCATCACTGCACCATTAATAATTTGAAGGTAAATTTATGTTATTTTGGATGTTCTGGCTTTCCCGTGATTTCCTTATATTCATGGTTCATTTTAATATGGATAGTTTCGACTTTTGAGCTTCTTGGTATGAAATATGTTTGGAATTATGAGGATTTCTCTCAAAAATGACGAATGTGATCAAGCATTAATACTTATTAGTTACTTCTTTTTGGCAGTTTGATACTAAGTATTACTATAAAGTTGGGATTGGACATTCTCTGCTAACTTTCTGGTTCATCACTCCTCCTGTAGTTGGACCTGATGTCCCATATACTTTTGGCCTCATTGGTAAACTGCTCTTCCTATATTAGCATTCCAAAGAAGGGCTAATGAATAAAGTTTTGACATTTGTTCAATAATCTTCTGTCCTGTTGGCGAATTCCAAGCTTTTTTACTTTATGCCTTTCAAAGAGTTGAATTGAATAAATGTGAATGTAGTGTACTACCTTGGACAGCTGTACTTAATAAAGAAGTGCCAAATAAGAAGAAATTTTAATTAGACTAATTGCTAGAGTTTTTTGCATGTTTAGATGAATCTCAAAAGGGAAAACATAGTTGCGATGTAACATCATGAATCTATATGACATTTTTTGTTGTCTATATACCTTTTATTCACTTTATTAATAGTTTTATTGCAGGGGATCTTGGTCAGAGTTATGATTCGAATCAGACACTTAACCATTATGAACTAAATCCAACGAAAGGAAAAGATGTGTTGTTTGTCGGGGATCTTTCATATGTTGATAACTATCCTAATCATGACAATACAAGGTAACTTTATTTATTTACAATAGTTTTTAATTTATTGCAGTCTACAATAAATTTTTAGAAGTTTGTTTATTTCTTAGCATAAATTCATCTTTGTTTAATCTACTACATATGGTAGAGTAAGTCAGTACTTGACATGTGTGCTTGTGCCACATCTATATATTATCTTAAATAAAATTACTAAAAAAGTTCCCAAACTTTATTTGAAAAGTTCAATTTGTAACAGTTATAGTGTGACAAAGATTCCGATGTGGAGTCTGAGGTTAAGCTGGTTTGTGTTCACTAAAGCCGTATATAAATAAAATTATCAACCAAAAATTGATTGCTTCCTAATATATATTAGGGCAGTTATTGCAAACTCATACACAATTGTCTAGCTCATTATGTTGCAAAAGTATATGTATATGTCAACATTTATAGTCGCACTGAAGGTTCATGAAATGGCCGATTAAGATTCCAATTTTTTCTTGTAATAGAGCAATCATATAGTCGCACTGAAGGTTCTTTTTCTATTTGGATTTGTAGCAAATGATATTGTGATTGTCTATTTGTCTTTTTCTGCTTATGAGTAATACGGTGTACATTAGTACCACGTAGCAACTCTATTGTCTTTGTGGATTTTGGCACTAAGTGCATCTGGTGATCTATTTGTTTCATTTTCCTGACTTGCTATTATTTTTAAATATGTGCAGGAAGACTGCTTCTACGACCTGCCTTACAATACTGGGTATTAAATTTTTGTGCTACATTTACGGAAGACAAGGGACAAAATTATGAAGTGTACTCTCTCTATATATGTAGATATATATTTTGATTGAAGAACTGTGGTAGCTTTAGATGGTTAATTGTAAAGATAATGAATGATTATGTAGTGGATGATTTTATTAAGTTAATAATATTTTAGTTTTTTGTATTTTTGCCATTATTTACTATGGGGACATTGAGCTAGCCAGGTACACAAAAAGAATGTCAAATTTTGATTTGACAACAATATAATTCGTTACCAAAGCATTGAACAAGTTTTAATATAACAACAATTTTGTATACATTTAGCAACAAATTTTCGTTGCTAATGACATTAAAAATATAATATTTGGCAACGAAAAATTAACCTAATAACAACGGAGAGGATATTGTTGCTAATACTAGCATAAAAGGTAACATTTTTTATCGTTGTAAATTATATCAACTTTCGTTGCACATATAAAGAAACGACAACATATAATGTCGTTGCTAATCGACCACTTTCGTTGCTATTGAAAAATAACTAGCAACAAATATTTTCGTTGCTGATTCAGCATAATGTCGTTGCCAAATAATATAATCAGCAACGAAAATCGTTGCTAAAAAGTTTACATTCCGCAACGAAAGCAAGTTTAGGCAACAATTTTCATAATTTACTGCAACGTAAAATGTCGTTGCAAAATGGTGTCAATTGTAGTGAAAATGCATGGTCGTTGAAAAAAAAGAGAGTTCATTTCGTTGCCAATTAGCAGGCTTTTGCAACGAAATGGGATTTTTAGCAACGAAATTTTAATTATTTTGCAACAAACATTTTGTTGCTAAAGGATCGATGTCTCTGTACGAAAGCCAAATTTCGTTGCAAAATGTATTACTTTCGGTAACGAAAAAAAACGTTCGTTGCGGAACAATTAGCAACACTCATTGCGCAATGAAAGACGCAATGACAGTAAAGTCGTTGCCAAAACCCTTTTGCAACGAAATTTGGTACCTTTAGCAACGAAAATCGGTTGTTGCTGAAAGCCCATTTTTTGTAGTGTTTAAATAAATAAATTAAACTATTAATTTATTTAAATAAATAATATTTATTCTACAATAAGGATAAGCCTCCTTAGCGATCAACGACTTTCCAGATAATATAGATTTTAACATTAATCATAAAAGAACATTTGAGTTAATAGTTACCATACAATTCAATCCTTCCGCCATATAATGTCCTAATTAAATATAAGATATGAAATTACTGTCAATTCTTATTTTATTTAATTATATGTATTTCGATTCCTAAATGCAAAACTCCTAATGAATGTAAATTAGAAACTACTTTCTAATTTTATTCCACCTTGGCCAAGGATCCCTGGGTTGTCATTCATAGAATCACATAGGACATTTCTCTTCTTTTACTAGAAGTGGTAGATTCTTTATTGATCATTCATTATCTCCATATATAACTTATTACACTCAAGCATACCTTTTGATATACCCCATGGGTCTTAAGGAATAAGTCAAAGTATAAATCATTATATACAAAATAATATAATGATCTCAAGTCTAATGATTACTTTATACTACTATCTCTACAGAAATTCCTATTGACAAACAAGTAAAACTCCATTAGGTATTTCTTATCGAGTCACGTTCAGTGAACTTATTCTCCAATAAACACCTACATACTTGCTTTAGTGTCTCCACACAAATGATCATGAGATCAATCATCCTCATCCAATGAGCAAGCAACGTATGTACCAATATATCCGGATTCACTAATCGCCTTTTTTAGTAATCCATTTATTAGGAACATTTTAGTTTTTAAGCTATCTAAGAATTTAGATCTCATTAGCATGATCTCATCATGATTCTAAAAGTATTACTTAAAACTATGTGTTTATCACATATTATTAAAACAACACCATGCAGATAAATTAAGTGCCTTTATTAAATAAATATTTTTATTAATAAATAAATAAGATTGATTACAAAGTATATGTTTTATCATCATACATGATTGGATTGTGTGCATATTACTTTCAGTATGCACACAAGCCAATCACGCTTGATAATAAAGCATATACTTTGTAACAATTTTATTTATTTATTAATAAAAGAATTGTTTAATTAAAAGTTTTTAATTTATTTGCATGGTGTTGTTTTATAGTATGTAATAAACCTATAGTTTTGAGCAATGCTTTTAGAATCATGATGATGATCATGCTAATGAGATCTAAATTCTTAGATAACTTAAAAATTAAAATATTCCCAATCGATGGATTACAAAAAAAAGATTAATGAATCCGGATAAATTGGTACATATGTTGCTTGCTAATTGGATGAGGATAATTAATCTCATGATCATTTGTGTGGAGATACTAAAACAAGTATGTAGGTGCTTATTGGAGAATAAGTACACTGAACGTGACTCGCTAAGGAATACCTAATGGAGTTTTACTTGCATCTCAATAAGGGTGTAAACGAGTCGAACCGGAGCGAACATAGAGCTACTCGAATTCGACTCGAAATAATAAATTCGTACTCGAATTCGGCTCGAATTCGAATTATATTTGAAAAATTCTACTCAGATTTGACTCGACTCAAATATTTATTACTCGAATTCGATCCGACTCGACTCGAATATTTATTCAAACTACTCGCGAGCTTCAAATTCAAGCTCGAATTCGAGTCTCTACATAATAACTAGCTTTATAATGAATATAATTATAAATTGAATTTGTTATTTTACTTAGAAATGAGAAAATATATTTATTATTACACTTTACAAATATAAAATCACAATTAAAAACAAAACAAACAAAATAATAACTAATTATCCTAATTTGATTTAAATTTGTATATATTATAAGAGAATGTATCGAACATTTAATCGAATATGTATTGTAAGACCCCAACTTATTATAAATAAAATTGAATTTTCTCTATTTATTATTTTGAAATAGTAAGGGTTGTTTTGATTAATGTGGTTAAGTATGGGTAAAATGCGCAAATATTTCAAATAAGTAAGTGGTTATAAAATATTCATTGTTGTCGTGAAATATTCATTTGGTCGTGGAATATTCTTGCTGTCGGAAAATATTCGTACGACGGCGCAATCTTGTGTGGGCCTCATAACGGAAAGCGATTGGATGAAGAAAACGATAAAAATAAGTTATTTATAAATAACTGCGTTGTTATTGTAGCGCCCCCAAATCCGGGTATCTTCCAACCCGACAGATGGTGCAATACTGTACAACATTCATACATTCATTCAATTGAAAAGTCTCAAAGAACGAATATAACTTTTATATATTAAAGTAATATTTACAATTCCCAGGTTCTATACCCATTACAAAGGTTCTTTGTTATAATATCAGTTACATTACAACAATAGACCTATACTATTACAAGACAGCTTAACAATCTGCCTTAGCTTTTCCTTTATCCCTTTTTGATCCTTCGGGACGTTCAGTCTTAGCTGCATTCATATGGTTCAAGCAAGAGTGAGCATGGCTAGCTCAGCAAGTATAACAATTTAATAACAACATGCTTGACACATACAAATCGTATATCTTCAATAACTAAATAATAGTTATGAAGTACTATTGATAATTCAAAGTAGCACTTCATCTTTTCTTTCAAAATGTTTTACAATAACAACAATATTTAGTAAAACATTCACTCCGGTCAAAGACCTTGAGTATTCATTCTTTATTGAAAAAGGACAACCCGGAACGAATTTCGTAATCCCGATATTACTTACGAGCACTTCTAGGTGATCAACCTATTGTACTCTATGTTGATCAACACTACATCCATTAAACGTATGTACGTTTAATCATTTGGCAACCTCACGTGCCTGTCATTTTACCGACAAAATATTTGTTTAACATTTCAGTCTTCTTTTGAAAACCATATCAAGTAGTTGACAAAAGATAGCAACATTTGATAATACAAGAGTAGATTATCAAGTCTATCCAAAGGGGAATCGGCTTTAACCTCAACATACCTCAATTCATGCGAAAGAATACATGAATCTTAAACTTGTTCAGATTAAACTGAAACAAGAGTTAGAATACTTGCCTTTAGCGTCTGCTACCGTATATTAACTTTATGTTCAAGTCGTTCAAGTCTCTACAATACATGATCACATAATGACTTTACATTAGGTCACATATAATCAAATATGTATATGACTATATCATACCCTTCATTTCAATCTAATCGTGTATTAGATTCAGTTACTATTCATTCCGATTTAACATTACCATTGCATTTATATTCGACTAGGTTATCTTAACCTTTACATTACATTCCTTAAGGTTTAACAAAGTTTAAACAATGTTACATTACCTTCCTTTAGTTTGTGTTTATTTCCATTTCCTTTCTTTGTACTTAGAAACCTTCATTACTATCTTTGTTCTGAGGCTGGCGCTACGGCGTCGGCTTTATAATTACATCTCGCGCTGCGGCGCGAGCCTTATCCTAGCATGTCCCGGACTTGGCGCTGGGGCGCGAGTCCTTACTTAATGGGCCGCGCTGTAGCGCGACTCTCCAAAAATTTTTGGTACTGTACATGGCGCTGCGGCGCGGGTCATTTTGCCTAGGGTTGGCGCCGTGGCGCCAACTCTGTGCACCAGAAAATAATTTTAGTTTTAAAATTTTGTGAACTTCCCGGACGCATAACTTCTTCGTTATAAGTTCGAATTGGCTCGTTCAAAAGCCTACGGTTCATAAATTACGTAATCTACATGATCATTCAAGAATTTTATCTATTTGACTTTGTTTGCTAAAAATTCACCTATTTGTTCATTTTTAACGAAAACGATAAACGTTCGTGAACGTTCAACACTCGTTTCTTCGTTCTAAGTCAGAATCCGGTCATTTTCGAGTCCGCAACTCTTAAATGCCAAATATGACTTAACTCCATTGTAAAGCAATGATTCCGTGATCAAACACAAAATTTGAGTTCCATTCCGAGAATTTTACGAATTCGACGATTGTCGTCCAATCGTGCAATTTCCGGCAAATCTTCATTCTTACGATTTGTTCAACATTACAAATGAACTTCATTCATCATGTGAACATCTCAACATACATAATACAACAACTTATTTTCATTGTTGGACTTTGACTCCTCATGAGCTTATAACTTATCAAATTATAAATTACTTAAGATTGGATTATTCATGAGTTATGACAATTAGAGTTTCTTAATCATCATACTTTACATGTGCTTCACATATAACTTTACTTAGGTATACATAATGCATATGATCACATAAATTCTTTTACCTTCATATCAATTCTCTTAATAAACTCCTTATAAGTTCATATTATCTTTACATAAGTTTATAACTTATGTTAGCTTAAATGACTTATTACCAAATTATGTGGCTTAAGTCCATGACGTACATATTCTTCTTGCTTCTTATCATTCATATTTCTTATTCCATCTTTTCTTATCAACCTATCATGGCAGAAATAGAAGATAATTGGAGAAGAAGTCTTACTATTGAAGTCTTTGATAAATAACTTCTTCTTCTTCTTGACTTATGGAAGTAACTTATTGCTAGCTTATTCTCTCTAACACTTAAGCACTTTGTGTAGTCTAGATTATTTGAACAACCAACAAATGCTTGTAAGTCTTCTCTATTTATAGAATTTGCAAAGTTAGGGTAGTTTAGTCATTAAATCATCCCGCCTCCTTTAAGCCACCTCCTTACTATTCATTACTTGTTAATCACAACACTTATCCTACACTTGGTCATTACTCTTTTGACTTGGTCATTACTCTTAAGTCTTGGTCATCACATTAACTTGATCACCACATATTAACCATATTGATATGGTTTGCCCCATGGGTCAACCCATTTTATTGGACTTAAGTTTGGGCTAAGATTAGATTAACCTTTGGCTATGAATTAATAAATACTAATTGGTTCATTAATTAATAATTGGGCCTCTCCCTTTAATTCACTTGGACTTGTATATAATTGTTAATCAATCTTCCAAGTCCATTAACATTTCTTAATACATATACTCATAGTTTATGTATTATTTTCGTATTCTAATTCCTATAGAATTTATATACGAAATTTCATCCTTCATACAACTCGTATAATACTTCATATTATACTCATTTCTATTTCTTTGTACAATACATAAGTATCATACCATTATTACATATTCATTACTATTTCGCCTTCCTTAACATTTATAAATTAAGTCCACAAGCGAAATATCGTTTTTTTCATAACTAGATTTTTATTACATAATCCATCTCACCTTATTATTCCATCATTACGTATTTCTCAGAAATAATCCAAAATTATATCCCGAGCAAATACCGATGAATAGTGTTCTTTGGAAAGTTTCTCGGAAAACTTTTATTTTCGTCTTGAAAATTCAAACACTTTAATTCATCCACGTAGCTCAAATACTACGACATTCTAACATCAATAGGTTATACAAAGACAACCATCTTGATAACACATAAAATAGGATTTTATTATTATTTAAATTAATAAAATCATTTTACAATAAGATCCGAATTTCTCGGTCGTTACATTATTCCCCCCTAAAAAAGATTCTATCCCCAGAATCTCGTCTTACTTTAATCAAATAGATGAGAAAAATTTTTCTTCATCTTTTCTTCTAGTTCCCACGTTGCTTCTTCAGCATCGTGGTTCCTCCATAATACCTTCACTGATGGTATTACCTTGTTCCTCAGAACTTGTTCCTTTCTATCAATGATTTGCATCGGCAACTCTTCATACGTTAAGTCTTTCTCGATATGAATTGGCTCATACTCGATTACATGCTTATAGTCCGGCTTATATGGACGTAATACAGATACGTAAAACACGTTATGTATTCGTTCTAGGTCTGGAGGTAATGCTATCATATAAGCTATGTAGCGCCCCCGGACCACCGCGGATCCAGTTCGATCGTTCTATATAACTGTAACTGTTTGCGGAAGATATAAACATAAATTATTTATACATTAAACTTTACACACTATTTCCCCAAAATCGAGTAACCTTAACTTATACACAAATCATAAACTATCTAACATATAACAATACTATTCAACCATACTTTTACAATTTAGCTGCACATTATATCCCAAGCTGAACTTGGCATTATCCTTTTCCTGTATCCGAACGTATTCGCCTTATCTGCAAAGTTTATCATGATATAGCAAGGGTGAGCATGAAAGTTGCCCAGCAAGTTTAAAAATAATTTAAAGATATATCATAATTGAAAGAGTCTGAATAATAAGCTGGCTATCCTTCACAATGTATTTGTGAATTAGCATGAACAAAACTTTGACTGAACAAGTATTGAACATGAATAATTTATGTCTGAACTGAATGGTAATGAAGGTGATCAGCCTTTCATACCTGACTTATACATGCAAGATGTACAGAGTACAATTCAACATGGAAATCAGAGATGATTAACCATAAGCATATCCGAATGAAACCACTCATAATAGAGTTAAGTAAAAAGAAAAACTTGCCTGAACCGTTGATTACCGTAACGCAATATAATAAGCTTCATCTGAGACCTAATATTAATAATATAGATCTCCAATATTAGAATAATATCATCACGGTATAAAATAACTTAAACACATTACCACATAATCATATCAGTCTATTATACACATAAAACATAGCATCAAGTCAAATTATTTCGGTCTGACTTGAAATCGACAAAATTCTATCATCCCGACGGTCTAGTCGGACAATTATCTAGTCTAATTTCAATTAAACTCTGTCTGACAATTAACAATTATATTAAACAATCATATTATCAGTCTAAACAATTTTTATAGACTTGCAATAATTTTCAGATAATTAATATCATTTATCATGATTTTCCGATCATTTAAAATGTATTTAATGAATTAAATACCACATAATTTCTTAATCATTAATATCTATTTATCTTTAAATATTAATAAAAATATTAGCATAATATTATAATATAATTATAATATAGCACAGTATTTTTAATACCTTAAAATGATTTTTAAACAGTTAAATCCATTATCCGATAATTGATATTAATAATAAAATATCAATATTATAATGGCAAAATATCAAAAGTTATATTTTATAACTCAAAATATTTTTATAATACTTAAATCATTTTTATATGATTTTTAAACCATTAACTCTATTTTTCCATAATTATTTAATATATTCATTAAATAAATTAGTTACCATTAATAATAAATTATTAATGAAATTCATCACAAAATATTAAAAGTCATCAAAAATAACTTAAAATATTTTCTAACACCATAAAATAATTTTTCATGATTTTTCATGAATTAAAACTATTTTTAAATTATTTATTTAATATTATAATTAAATAAATAAATACCTTTTATATTCTAAAAATACCAAATATTTTTGAAATATACTTAAAATAATTAAAAACTATTTTTTCAGGCTTTAAAATAATTTTTCATAATTTATTATGTATTTATAATAATTAAAAACCATTTTTATCTATTTTTAAATAATTTTCGGAAATTAATAATTAATTTCTTAATTAAACTGTCGCTAAAAGGGCCCTATAGCGACAGACCCGTCGCTATAGGTGTTCTTGAGCCCAAATGTCAGACTTCGAGGGTACCTAGTTTGACCATGATTAAAACAGTGTTCTTAATGTTTTCTGGGTTGTAATTCATCTTAAGGTTGTAGTAAAAGTGCAATACTACCACCACAAATGATTTCCTGGCCATAACATATAATAACAGAGAGATCTAAGCTCTGAAAAGTATTGTCAGAGACCTGTTCTTAGAATTCTGGGTTTACCAGAATCAAGATACCTACTTTGATGATTTATACTTTGGAATCTATGAGTCATTTATGTGATCTAAAGGCTTATTCTTGTAGAAGAGATATCCGGCTACAATAACATATCAACAGATCGATCTAACAACAATATATAAAAGAAATCTTGGCTGGTCAAAGTAGTGATCAAGAACCGGATCTTGAACTTTCTGGGTTTTCCAGAAAGTTCATATGGCAGATCGGTCAACGCTATTTGACCATGAATTTCTAAGATCCTGGTATGGATCTGGGTAAGCTAATGACTTGGAAGTGTAGATAGCATGTCATAATACAACCTTAAAGTAACAACATGACCAAATAACATAACAGAAGCAAGATTCAAGGCCTCGAAAATCATTGCCAGAATTCTGGAAATTCTGGGTTTTCCTAGAAATCAAATTTCATGTTCGGTCAATGCACTTTGACCGCTTGTAACTTACGATCTAGACCTAATCTGATCCTGATCTAAATTCCAGAATACAGAGAACATGGCAGGCTACAAACATAAACCAACAACGTGGTAAAACCATTAATATACAGTAATTTCAGAGGTTTTAAAATTCTTGTCAGACAACATATAAAATTTCTGGGTTGCCCAGAAACAGTCTCTCATGGTCGGTCAACCATGTTTGACCATCTATAACGTTTGATCTAGAAATGCTATGAGGTTGATTCAACTTCCAGTATACTCTCCACATGGCAAAGAACAAGTCTATAACTTTAAATACAACAAATAATTAATATACACAGATCTATGGCCCCTGACATATGGCTGCCAGGCCATATTTTTCAAGTTTTCCAAATTTTTAAAATCTTCAAAATCGTGCATCTAGATGTTATAGATCTATGATCTATCAATCTAGATCACTTATAGACACCTTATAACACATCTCTAACCAATTAATTTCAACAACTAACATCAAATCGTAGGATTTTAAAAATTAAGGTTTTTACCACTTTTAGGCTTTGATTTTGATCCTGACTTCTTGAATCTGTTCTTGGCTTGCTATGAACTGATCTTGGCTCATCTTTTCTCTTTCTATCACTCTATATCTCGAATTTCTAGAGAGAGAGGGTCTTGGGAGAAAATAAAATTGTAAGTGCCTCTTTCTCTCTCTTAATCTAATTATTTGATGCTTGTTGCTATGCTTTGTAATAATTCAGTTGGAATGGCTGAGATTTGTAGCATGAGGGTGGTCAATAATTTGCTTACCAACTCCAATAATTGCTAGATTCCTCCAACAATGCTCAAATAATACTAAAGGGTAAAATGGTAATTTCCCTTTATTTTTAGAATTTCCATTTAATTTAATGGCAATTTGGACAATTAGCCAAACCCTTAAGGTTTAGGGTTTGGTTTATGGTTTAGGGTTTAAGCCAATTTAGTACTTAGGGTTTACACAATTAATTTTCTAAAATTTCCAATTTAAAATTTAAAAATATGAAATTAATATTTCTAAATTATAGTTAGAATTTTCTAATTATATTAAAATTTCTTAATTATACTTTAATTAGGATTAAAAATTCCCAATTAAATATCGCTAATTTAGCAATTAAGCCAAAATCGCGGATTAGGGTTTTCAATCCACTAATTAGGGTTTTTAATACCGAAATTAGGATTTTATAAATTCGAAATTAGGGTTTTGCTAATTAACCAAACTTTACCCTAATTAAAATTATAAGTATTTACACTTACGCCATTAAGCTCCCGATTTATGGTTTCATGCACCGAATTAGGGTTTCGGATTTCCGGAACCGAAATTAGGGTTTCTAGAACTGATTTTAGGGTTTCTTGTCAAACGCTAGGGTTTTCTAACCGAACGTTGACGTTCTTAATATACGATTAGGGTTTGACTTTGATAAAATTTATCTGGTCAACCCTTGACCCTTAACCACATTCTGTACACATAATCACTGACTATACTCACGTATAGAATTAATCCTGAATAATTCTCCAAAAGAAATTTTAAATTCTTAAAATTTCATCTTGAAAATATCAAACACATACACTTATTTTCTGTCTAGGTTGTAATTTTGAACCTTAAATCAATTAATAAAAAATTTAAAATTATTCCAAATTTTCGGGTTGTCACATTCACCCCTTCTTCTAAAAATTTCGTCCCCGAAATTTACCTTACATCTTACACCATATATCATGCACCGTACACCATACATCTTACTCTGGTCACACATATCATCACATGCTACCCAATACATCACTCACAAGAGTAGTATTTTAGAATTATGCTGAGGGGTCATATAGACCATGAACACATAGTTTTAACGATATTCATACCGCAAAACTATACATTACTTGGTATGCTTACAATCACGAAGAAGGTAAACTACCATTACTAGTACTTTAGGTGATTAGCCTATCGTACCCTTACGTCATGCATAACGTATTAATTATGTCTAGCGAATATTTACGCTATTAGATTGGATTATTTATCCAAACAACACAGTTTACCTCAGTCTTATCATAGGATTCCGCACCAAAACAATTTGGTTCGGGAAATTTTCTTTTAATGAGCACTTAGAGTCTTCATAAACATTAGCCTAGCTGAATCGAATAGCATAGACTCATATCAATAATTCAATTCAATCGAATTATTTAGGTGTAGCCAAACCCCGTTGGCAAATTAAAATTTTTGAAAACATTTTTCAAGAACGACGTCATGATGCCGTACTGTATTACCAGTCCGTTTGAGGATGCTGTCATTGTATGACTTCGTCATAACACATCATACAATAGTGGAATAACGATTTTAGATCAAATTCGCACTAAGTATTCCTGTATTTACAACTCCATCACATTCTTATCATCTCTGCACCAGGTTACATGGTACATAAGTGATAAATAAAAATATATTTTGATATTTCAAATCATTTGCGTCTAGCCGAAATAAGTAGCATAGACTGTACTTTAAATCGTTTCAAAAATGACTACGAGTCTACATTTTTAGAAGCACATAGTGCGTATTTAGCTTGATGTCAAAATTTCGAAGTTTAGCATAGCTAGGAGTTTAGGAAAACCTAACACCTTTACTAATAATCATTTGCTTAACAATCTATCTGTTCCTATAATCCTCAATTCTTCATTCACACATAACTATACCCAGTTCGTCAAACCACACTTATGAGTTCATAAATTGCCACAATCAGATGAGCTTTGGAACTTACCCCAGTCAGACCTTTGGCGTCCATTCGCTGCGGGGTTCATAACACTTCATATAATTGTGAGTCAAGAATGTAACATAAGTATGAGTTTTAAGAACTCGTACTTAATCCTTATGTCCTCTACCTATGACCTATCTATCTGTTATACACCTGAGAATGGAGTCATCCTCTTAATGTGCATATAACAAATAGCGCGACATAAACATTTCAATGATTATCAATGCCAGAAACTAAGTGGTTGTCAAACCAAACTTGGCCACTAATCAATATAGGAAGCTAAGCAGACAATTCCCCGCCCATACAAAGAATTTGTCAACCTAACCACTGTATCAACCAGGAAGCTAAGTGATTCTAAAACCAAGTACAAATTCCCCGCCCATACAAGGAATCATACAACTCAGCAGCTGACATGAGTCCTCAATTGAATCCCCACCTATTACTAACTCCCTTCTCAATACAAATTTCATTCAACTCGCATTCATAATTCATTCCTGTATTTGTACCAATTCATGGTACAACTGCCACACAGCATTTTGCTGTAAAAATTTTCAATCCTTAGATTGATTCTTTCTGGTTGTAATAACCTTATCAGATCACGGGGTGATCTCATCGTATATATTACGATTCATTGCTATTCTGTGATCGTTTTGTTTTACGATCTCCTATCCATACACTTGTAATCTTCTAGACTCTATCTATCCAATTCCTATACTTAGTACGCATCTAGTCTCTAGCAGTTTCAATATGGTACGCTGAGTGGTTTCCCACAAACAACCAACAAACTAGGTGCCGAGTTGCTAGTTCGTATATACCTCCGCTCTATGAAGGAATCGTTTAGCCCAGATACCATACATCAACTATTAAAGAGTAAAATTGTACCATACTTAAACCTAACTTTTTTTTTTGACCCTGCGAGATTCTTCAACTAACTCTATGTGAGTTAGTACTTATCCTAATCACTGCGGTTATTGGTCTCAGGTATTGCTACCTAAGCTTCATAACCAACAGCTCTGATACCAACTGTAGCGCCCCCGGACCACCGCGGATCCAGTTCGATCATTCTATATAACTGTAACTGTTTGCGGAAGATATAAACATAAATTATTTATACATTAAACTTTACACACTATTTCCCCAAAATCGAGTAACCTTAACTTATACACAAATCATAAACTATCTAACATATAACAATACTATTCAACCATACTTTTACAATTTAGCTGCACATTATATCCCAAGCTGAACTTGGCATTATCCTTTTCCTGTATCCGAACGTATTCGCCTTATCTGCAAAGTTTATCATGATATAGCAAGGGTGAGCATGAAAGTTGCCCAGCAAGTTTAAAAATAATTTAAAGATATATCATAATTGAAAGAGTCTGAATAATAAGCTGGCTATCCTTCACAATGTATTTGTGAATTAGCATGAACAAAACTTTGACTAAACAAGTATTGAACATGAATAATTTATGTCTGAACTGAATGGTAATGAAGGTGATCAGCCTTTCATACCTGACTTATACATGCAAGATGTACAGAGTACAATTCAACATGGAAATCAGAGATGATTAACCATAAGCATATCCGAATGAAACCACTCATAATAGAGTTAAGTAAAAAGAAAAACTTGCCTGAACCGTTGATTACCGTAACGCAATATAATAAGCTTCATCTGAGACCTAATATTAATAATATAGATCTCCAATATTAGAATAATATCATCACGGTATAAAATAACTTAAACACATTACAACATAATCATATCAGTCTATTATACACATAAGACATATCATCAAGTCAAATTATTTCGGTCTGACTTGAAATCGACAAAATTCTATCATCCCGACGGTCTAGTCGGACAATTATCTAGTCTAATTTCAATTAAACTCTGTCTGACAATTAATAATTATATTAAACAATCATATTATCAGTCTAAACAATTTTCATAGACTTGCAATAATTTTCAGATAATTAATATCATTTATCATGATTTTCCGATCATTTAAAACGTATTTAATGAATTAAATACCACATAATTTCTTAATCATTAATATCTATTTATCTTTAAATATTAATAAAAATCATAACATAATATTATAATATAATTATAATATATCACAGTATTTTTAATACCTTAAAATCATATTTATATGATTTTTAAACAGTTAAATCCATTATCCGATAATTGATATTAATAATAAAATATCAATATTATCATGGCAAAATATCAAAAAGTTATATTTTATAACTCAAAATATTTTTATAATACTTAAATCATTTTTATATGATTTTTAAACCATTAACTCTATTTTTCCATAATTATTTAATATATTCATTAAATAAATTAGTTACCATTAATAATAAATTATTAATGAAATTCATCACAAAATATTAAAAGTCATCAAAAATAACTTAAAATATTTTCTAACACCATAAAATAATTTTTCATGATTTTTCATGAATTAAAACTATTTTTAAATTATTTATTTAATATTATAATTAAATAAATAAATACCTTTTATATTCTAAAAATACCAAATATTTTTGAAATATACTTAAAATAATTAAAAACTATTTTTTCAGGCTTTAAAATAATTTTTCATAATTTATTATGTATTTATAATAATTAAAAACCATTTTTATCTATTTTTAAATAATTTTCGGAAATTAATAATTAATTTCTTAATTAAACTGTCGCTAAAAGGGCCCTATAGCGACAGACCCGTCGCTATAGGTGTTCTTGAGCCCAAATGTCAGACTTCGAGGGTACCTAGTTTGACCATGATTAAAACAGTGTTCTTAATGTTTTCTGGGTTGTAATTCATCTTAAGGTTGTAGTAAAAGTGCAATACTACCACCACAAATGATTTCCTGGCCATAACATATAATAACAGAGAGATCTAAGCTCTGAAAAGTATTGTCAGAGACCTGTTCTTAGAATTCTGGGTTTACCAGAATCAAGATACCTACTTTGATGATTTATACTTTGGAATCTATGAGTCATTTATGTGATCTAAAGGCTTATTCTTGTAGAGGAGATATCCGGCTACAATAACATATCAACAGATCGATCTAACAACAATATATAAAAGAAATCTTGGCTGGTCAAAGTAGTGATCAAGAACCGGATCTTGAACTTTCTGGGTTTTCCAGAAAGTTCATATGGCAGATCGGTCAACGCTATTTGACCATGAATTTCTAAGATCCTGGTATGGATCTGGGTAAGCTAATGACTTGGAAGTGTAGATAGCATGTCATAATACAACCTTAAAGTAACAACATGACCAAATAACATAACAGAAGCAAGATTCAAGGCCTCGAAAATCATTGCCAGAATTCTGGAAATTCTGGGTTTTCCTAGAAATCAAATTTCATGTTCGGTCAATGCACTTTGACCGCTTGTAACTTACGATCTAGACCTAATCTGATCCTGATCTAAATTCCAGAATACAGAGAACATGGCAGGCTACAAACATAAACCAACAACGTGGTAAAACCATTAATATACAGTAATTTCAGAGGTTTTAAAATTCTTGTCAGACAACATATAAAATTTCTGGGTTGCCCAGAAACAGTCTCTCATGGTCGGTCAACCATGTTTGACCATCTATAACGTTTGATATAGAAATGATATGAGGTTGATTCCACTTCCAGTATACTCTCCACATGGCAAAGAACAAGTCTATAACTTTAAATACAACAAATAATTAATATACACAGATCTATGGCCCCTGGCATATGGCTGTCAGGCCATATTTTTCAAGTTTTCCAGATTTTTAAAATCTTCAAAATCGTGCATCTAGATGTTATAGATCTATGATCTATCAATCCAGATCACTTATAGACACCTTATAACACATCTCTAACCAATTAATTTCAACAACTAACATCAAATCGTAGGATTTTAAAAATTAAGGTTTTTACCACTTTTAGGCTTTGATTTTGATCCTGACTTCTTGAATCTGTTCTTGGCTTGCTATGAACTGATCTTGGCTCATCATTTCTCTTTCTATCACTCTATATCTCGAATTTCTAGAGAGAGAGGGTCTTGGGAGAAAATAAAATTGTAAGTGCCTCTTTCTCTCTCTTAATCTAATTATTTGATGCTTGTTGCTATGCTTTGTAATAATTCAGTTGGAATGGCTGAGATTTGTAGCATGAGGGTGGTCAATAATTTGCTTACCAACTCCAATAATTGCTAGATTCCTCCAACAATGCTCAAATAATACTAAAGGGTAAAATGGTAATTTCCCTTTATTTTTAGAATTTCCATTTAATTTAATGGCAATTTGGACAATTAGTCAAACCCTTAAGGTTTAGGGTTTGGTTTATGGTTTAGGGTTTAAGCCAATTTAGTACTTAGGGTTTGAAACCCTTAGGGTTTACACAATTAATTTTCTAAAATTTTCAATTTAAAATTTAAAAATATGAAATTAATATTTCTAAATTATAATTGGAATTTTCTAATTATATTAAAATTTCTTAATTATACTTTAATTAGGATTAAAAATTCCCAATTAAATATCGCTAATTTAGCAATTAAGCCAAAATTGCGGATTAGGGTTTTCAATCCACTAATTAGGGTTTTTAATACCGAAATTAGGATTTTATAAATTCAAAATTAGGGTTTTGCTAATTAACCAAACTTTACCCTAATTAAAATTATAAGTATTTACACTTACGCCATTAAGCTCCCGATTTATGGTTTCATGCACCGAATTAGGGTTTTGAATTTTCGAAACCGAAATTAGGGTTTCTAGAACTGATTTTAGGGTTTCTTGTCAAACGCTAGGGTTTTCTAACTGAACGTTGACGTTCTTAATATACGATTAGGGTTTGACTTTGATAAAATTTATCTGGTCAACCCTTGACCCTTAACCACATTCTGTACATATAATCACTGACTATACTCACGTATATAATTAATCCTGAATAATTCTCCAAAAGAAATTTTAAATTCTTAAAATTTCATCCTGAAAATATCAAACACATACACTTATTTTCTGTCTAGGTTGTAATTTTGAACCTTAAATCAATTAATAAAAATTTTAAAATTATTCCAAATTTTTGGGTTGTCACAAGCTACCTCTCCCACCCGTTTTAACACTTCAAAATGTCCTATAAACCTTGGACTTAACTTTCATTTCTTTCCGAAGCGTATCTTTCCTTTCCAGGGAGATACCTTTAGAAATACATACGAACCCACTTCAAACTCTTGACTTAGTCTATGCGAGTCCGCATATTTCTTCTGTCTATCCTGAGCCGTGATGAGACGCACCCGAATTAACTTTACCACCTCCGCTGTCTGCTGCACCAATTTTGTTCCTAGCATACGGCGTTCTCCCACCTCATACCAACACAAAGGTGCTCTGCATTTTCTTCTGGCGTCTTAGAATAGACTAGAATATCATCGATAAACACAACGACGAACTTGTCCAAATATGGTTTGAACACTCTGTTCATCATATCCATAAATGCAGCTGGTGCATTCGTCAACCCAAATGACATCTCCAGAAACTCATAATGACCATAACGAGTCCTGAATGCCGTTTTTGGTACATCTTCCTTTCTGACCTTCAACTGATGATACCCCGTCCGCAAATCTATTTTAGAAAAATACTTTGCCCCTTTCAATTGATCAAAGAGATCATCGATCCTGGGCAATGTGTATTTATTCTTTATCGTTAACTTGTTCAACTCCCGATAGTCGATACAAAGTCTCAACGATCCGTCTTTCTTCTTGACAAACAACACTGGTGCCCCCCACAGAGAAACACTTGGTTGAATGTACTTTTTGTCCAATAGTTCCTGTAGCTGAACCATTAGTTCTTTCATTTCCATTGGCGCCATACGATACGGTGCCCTTGAGACTGGTGCCGCTCCTGGCACAACATCTATCACAAATTCGATCTCCCTATCCGGCGGTAACCCCGGTAACTTACTTGGAAATAAATCCATGAACTCATTTACTATAGGTATTTGTTCCATGGTTGCTCCCACTCTCTGGGTATCCATAACATGGCAAAGGTAACCCACACAACCTTTCCTTAATAATTTTCTAGTTTGTGTCATCATAAGGCAACACGGACGTCCCGACAACTTACTACCGTAAAATACTACAGGAGGTTGCTTCAACGTCTTGATTCTTACACATTTCTTTTGGCAATCTATAATTGCTCCATGATTAATTAACCAATCCATTTCGAGAATTACGTCGAATTCTCCTAACTTTATCGGTATTAAATCTACCGATAACTTACAACCTCGTACCTCTACGTAACAACTCCTATGAATATTTTCAACAGAAATTATCTCTTCATTTGCTACCTTAATGTTCAAAGGTATAGATAATTTTTCGGGAAATAATTCTAATCGTCTAGCAAAATCACATGCTATAAACGAACAAGTAGCACCCGAATCAAAAAGCACGTATGCCTTTATGTTATTGATCGGAATAATACCTGCAACTACATCCCCTGATGCCACAGCATCTTGGACTGTCATATTAAAAGTGCGAGCCATTAATTTACCTGGCTGAGATGGACCACTAATAGCCAACTTACCACTATTAGTTCCCATATTTCCTTTCGTCCCCTTCTTCGGGCAGTTCTTCGCTATGTGGTCAGTTGATCCACATACAAAACATCCTTTGTTTTTCTTCGGATTTGGACAGTTAGGCGAAATGTGCCCTTCCTGTCCACAATTATAACATACTGCCTTTCCTTTGAGACAGACTCCTAAGTGAGTCTTCCCGCAGGTTTTATAGTCCTCCATCCTTCTCTTAGAATCCCCTTGTTTTACTCCGATATTCCCAGAGTTAAAGCCCTTCCTCTTTTGACCGTTTCCACTTCCACTGGCTCCCTCGGTCTTGGTTCCTCCATCAACCTTGCCCTTGTTTTTCTTATCCTTATGGTACTGGCTGAGAGCCTCATTCCCACCTTCGGCAATTATTGCCTTTTCTAATATGGTTCCAAAGGAAGTACTTTGGAACACCGAGATTCGGCTATAGAGTCAGGGTTTCAAGCCCTGCTCAAATCTCTTAGCCTTTCTCACTTTAGTGTCCACTTGATGTGGAGCGAATCGTGCCAGTTCATTAAACTTGGCAGCATACTGGGGAACGGTCATCTCCCCTTGTTTCAATTCAAGAAACCTCATTTCCATCCTCCCTTGCATACTCGTGGGAAAATAGTTCTCGAAGAAAATCTCCTTAAACCTCTCCCACGTTAGATTTCCTATATCGGCCCTAGCCTGGTTTGCCTCCCACCAGAAGTTGGCCTCTCCTTTCATCAAATAGGTTACAAAGGCAACCTTTTGACCCTCCTCAACATTTGTTATTACAAATGCTTTTTCGATTTCTTTTACCCAAGTCTGGGCTTCTATAGGGTCCGTAGTTCCTTTGAACTTCGGCGGACCTACACTTTTAAAATCCTTAAAAGTAGTAGCTCGTACTACTCCCAGAATCACAGGTACATTAGCCCCTGCTCTACTAAATGCAGTGGTTAAAAGATTAACGAACTCCTGCATTGGATTAACTGGACCACCCTCCGGTTGGTTAACATTTGTATCTTGATTTCGTTGTCTCCTTCTTGGCGGTATTTTGCTGTTAAGAAAACAACACATCATTATTATATTATTCTTGTTGGTTTGTTATTATTTATAAGAAAATAATAATTCATGTTCATTACTCAATATATTCCATAAAAAGACTTATATTGATTCATAACTTGGAGTATAACACTACATTGTTTTACATTACTCAGCCTTGCTGATTACATTACCATCCCGCAATTACTTTCCAAAAATTGGGATTTTACACAAGACTACCCTTTGTTTATACAAAAGAGGGTTTTACGTCACTACTAGATATGTAATATTTACATATAACTATATGTTCATACTTCTTTCTTGCACATCCCCCGAGAAATTGAGCAGTTAAAATCTCATTTCGGGGTATTGACTTGCACCGGCGCTGCGGCGCCGTGCCCTTCCTTTCCTCTCGCGCTGCGGCGCAACCTACTTCTTTCTCTTCTCTTCCCGGCCTGGCGCTGCAGCGCCAAGTCCTTCTTTTCCTCTCGCGCTGCGGCGCGAGCTACTTCTCTATCTTCTCTTTCCGGCCTGGCGCTGCGGCGCCAAGTCCTTCTTTTCCCCTCGCGCTGCGGTGCCTCTCCAGAAGTTCATGACCGAGCTCGCGCTGTGGCGCCACTTCTCGAAGCCTATCCGGCGCTGCGGCGCCGAGACAAAACCTTAGAAAATTTTTCTAAGTCTTTCATCAAGTTTGAGACACGTATTTTAGGATCTCATAACTTCTTCATTATAACTCGGAACGAAGTCGTTCCAAAGCCATTCTCTTCTTTATCTTACGTACTTCAATATGACTCAGACAGAACTTTGTTCTGAATCCATTAACATGCCATTCAATTGGCTTAATCTTCACTCTTCGTTCATTTTAACGTTTTTAACGTTCTTCGTTCGTTCGTCCGTAATTCGGTCATCCGAACTCAGAATTCGTTCGTTCTTGAGTCTACGACTCACGTTTTATACTTTCTCTTACATTCTTATGAAACCCTACACATTCGAGTTCATTTACTAACTTTTTAATTCTCGTTCGTCTTTTACGAAATTTTGCCATAACTTCGTTATAACTCCGTTTTAATCCGTTCTTCATGAACGTTTCTAACGTTCCTAACCAAGCAATAAACATCTAACTTATACACGATGGTTTTAAACTTGTCCATCAACAACAATTATATTACGATGGTTTTAAATTTGTCCATCAACAACGTTCTTCGTGTTCTTCGCGTGTTCTTCGTGTTCTTCATTTTTAATAGATATTTTGGATTACGATTCTACTTTTTCTTGGAATTTGATGTTATAGAAAACTATTACTTACATAATTGACCTACTCACTCATAAAATTTATTCGGATCGCTCAAAATCCTCACGAATCTTATACTTCCTTAAGAAATTTATAAAATAAATTTCTAATTCTTATTTCTTCATTTTCTTACGATTTCAACCATATGAAATCTTTCTCAATATCTTTTACTCCTTATTCTCATTAAGTTATGTTTTTAAACATAAAAACTTAAAGAAAATAAATAGAAGAACTAGGGTTCGGATTACCGTTCTTCTTTAGTCCTCTTCCGTTAGACAAAGCCGACGATTTGCGAGCTTTTCTATTTCTCGATCACTTTTGATCCGAGCATTCATGCTCAATCTCTTCCTCTTCCTCTTCCAACCGAGCTCTCTCTCTCTCTCAAGTTCTAGGATTTTCAAAATCCCATTCAAATGAGATTAAGCTTCCTATTTATAGATTTTCAAGGCTAGGGGTATTTTAGTCATTTCGCCCCCCACCTCCTTACTATTCCCACCTCCTCAACAACTTAACCACCAAGTTTACTTGGCCACCACCCTTACTTGGTGGCCAAGTGGCCGGCCCACATGTCCATGGGTCATCCCATGGGTTGCCCCAATGGTTTTTACCCATCCGTTTACCCATCGGTTCGATCCGCGGTTTATCTTCTTGGTTTGGGCCTTAACCCTAATTCTTATTGGGCTTAACTTGGGCTTAACTTCACAAATCATTGGGCTTGACATAATCCAAGTTCAATTGGATTCTACAAAGTCCATGAACTCAAAGTCCATTAAGACTAATCGTATTCTACACATTCCATTCTCGTATTCTCGTATTCTCTTCGTATATTGTTCGTACGATATTCGTATTATACGTCGTACTACTCTTCATACTATACTCGTATAATAACTCGTATTATACTTATATTTCTCACGCATAATAACCCTAATTATTATACGCGATCATAACATTCTCGGCACTCACTTTTCTAAACCCTTAGGTTTTGAGTCCGTAGGCAAAAACTTCGTTTTTGCCATAACTGAAATATTATTGAATATTTCATCACGTCTCAGAATTAAACGTAATCTATAACTTCTCGGAATTTAAAAATAAATCTCCGAGCAAAAATTGATGAATAGTGCCTATTTCGTCTTTTTTCCCGAAAAATATTTTGTTCCCGGAAAAATTTCATTTTCGTCTTGAAAATTCTTACTCGTTCAATCTAGCTCGTAGCCAGAATCCTCCTAACTTATAATCATCCTAGGTTATAGAACGATTAATAAACACATAGCACAGAATAGTATTAATAAAAATTCATTTTATTAATAACTAATTCTTTAAACTTAACTTCTGGACAATCTGGATTCTCCGGGTTGTCACGCTTCCCTCCTTAAAAAAATTCCGTCCTCGGAATTTCTTCAAACCATACCCATACTCGGGTCATCACATTCACCCCTTCTTCACATAATTTCATCCTTGAAATTTTAACTTACTCTTCTTCTCAACTTCTCTTCAAAGAAGTTATTATCTTTCAAACATTCCCTATCCTTCATAACTTATCAAGAATCATGAAGTAGAAGGAATAACGAGGAATATAAAGATTCCTTTAAAACATTTCATTCTTTTGCTGAGGGGTCAAATTAACCATGAACTCTTTACTAGGTTGAACAATCTTTCGCCGTAAACCTTTCTTTCCACGGTAAGTTTACAATCACAAAGAAGGTAAACTACCTCTTCCATGTTCTCCTCAGACTAAATCATTAGATTCCGCACCAAAATAATTTGGTTTGGCACAAGTTCTCAAGAAAACTCGACTTTCTTTTAATCATGACATACCATTCGTCTTAGCCAAATCAAATAGCCTCGACCATACCAATAAATTGGATATCAACTTGAAACATTCGTCTAGTCAACTCGCTTGACATCGACTACTTCTTTAAATTCTTTTTTTTTGCAATACATTAAAACGTTTTATGACGTCATGATATCGTACTCTTCACAGTACGTTGAGGACTTCGTCAGTTTATGACTTCGTCATTATACATCTTACCATAGTGGTTTGTTGATCCTCAGATCACATCCCACCAGGTTTAATTGCATTAACAACTCCATCCTTTTACCATCGTTGCATCAAATGCACGGATGATATAAAATTCATTTTGATATTTTAAATCAATTTCTGTCTAGCCGAAGCAATTGGCATAGACATACCAAGAATAGTTCTTTTAAAATCCATTGGTTCCAAAAGTCGAACCAATTCTTTCATTTTCCAAAACGCGCACATTAGCACGATTTCAAGAAATTTCGAAATCTAGCATAGCTAGAGGATTTGGAATATCTTATTCTCCATCTCCATTCATTGTCTTACTGCGACAATACTTAACCTTCTCTAGCACCTTCAATGCTAAGTCTACTGAAAATACTTCATTTTCAGTCTACACCTTCCTATAACTTAATACAGTCCATCAAACTTACAACACATTATGGGTTCAGGAACTTTCCACAACAATATGAGTTTAAGAACATCCAGACAGACCCTTGGCGTCCATTCGCTGAAACATTCAAACACATACCATATTATTATGAGTCACGAACTTACCATAAGTATGAGTTTAAGAACTCGCACCTACCTTAACCTTCTCTACCTATCAAGTATATACATGAGAAAAGATTCACCTTCTCGTCATATACATCTTAATAGCGTGACCAATTCCAATGATTATCATTGTAATAAACTGAGCAGTTGGTACACCAAAGCATAAACCTCTACCCAGAACAAAGGTTCATACAACTCAGCCATCATATGAGTCCTCAATTGAAATTTTACAACTTCTACCTTTTCTTTACTTAATACGAATTTTCTTTAATTTATATACTATCCTTTACAACTCAATCTGAGTTCTTCTTCTCGTACTAATTCGTAGTACCATTCATTCATAGCATTAGCTATAAATCATTCATTGTTTCACAGCTCATCTGTTACTACAATTTACTATGATCACGTGGTGATCTTCTTATCCTTCTCTTTACGATTATAGTCTTAGGTGCTCTTACCTAAGATTTATAACCTATCGGCTCTGACACTAACCTGTAATGCCCTGAAATCCGGTCTACCTTCAGTCCCGGACTCCGTGTGTCACGGTCTAATCATTCATCCAACATACATCATTATATATTGAAATATAACAACATACATTCTCAATTCCCAGGTTCTTGAAACCTTATAACCTTTCTCATTACAAATAATGATAATTACATTATTCCTTTCATCTTACAAGAGTGACTTTTATCCGCCACCAAGGATACATACAGTTCATTAAACTAGTCTATAGTTTAATTCATCTTCCTACATTACAAGTCTTCACTTGATCTTCACACACATTCACATACTGAATGGCACTTGGTCTGGATACCGCTTAGCTTGATCTTTACGGGATCCTTAAGTTCTTTCTAACATCGTTCGCTGAAAATGTTTTTCATTTAAAGCAAGTGTGAGCATTCAATTGCCCAGCAAGTCATCACAGTTTGAACAAACAAGTTCAGAATTCAAACATTTCTTTAGAACTTCAATAACTGAACAAAGGTTATGAAGCAGCTTGAATAATAAGAATAATCTCGATTCCTATCATCTTAAAACCATACTCACTTTCACTTTGAAATACTTTCATTCTTCTACCTTTTTCATACACATTCTGTCTGGCTAGAATCATCAGCACAGACTTAACAATAACGGTTTATGAATAAACCGAGCATACTTGTATTGAACAGTTCGATCACAAAACAGTTCATTTCATAGAAACACCGAAGTGCTCACATTGTGGCACAAGACCTCATACATTCTACCACCTTGTACAAATATCGCACATTCCCACATAGACAGAACTTCTCAAGTTCAACATCTGAGAAGTTTTAGAAACTAGCATTCATTTAAAATATGAATGGAGTTAGGAAACTTGCCTTACGCATAGCTACAGCTTACGCTGAACTGCTCATTCCCATTCCTATGTAACAGATAAGAAAATAACACGTACACCAATTAGTCATATACTTAACTTGCGAATTAGTTTACTTAACTTTACTTCTTAAGGTTCACGCTCTTGTAATTTAAGCTTACGCAACTAACTTTCATTACCGATTTACGGTTTCATGACATACTGAGATGTCTTATTCATACATTTATCATCTTTGATGATTTACATTCTTATCTTCTTCTTATACTTCTCTTAGGACTCAGTACACATCGCTTCTCTGCTAGTAGTCCATATGGTACTCTGAGTGGTTTCCCACAAACAACCAACAAACAAGTTCCCGTCTCATCTACACTGCCATCACAATGAGTTAGATCGGTTGCCAGTTTCGTATATACCTTCGCTCTCTGAAGGAATTGTTTAGCCCAGCTCCCATATGTCAAGCATCAAAGGTTACGATTGTACTACAACTTAAATTCATCTAACTTATCCGAACTATTAAACTATAATGTTCGTTAAGTCAAATTCATATTCCTTACGGTTTTTTGGCAACTAAATGCCATACCTCAGGATTCATTCTTTTTCGTCTAAGTCATACAGTCAGGGTATACTTAGAACGTTGGTCCAACGCGAATACAACTCACAAGGATCATTTACGTATTCAACGTTCACGTTGCTCGTCTCTTAATCTCTCATTCAACCTTTATTCAAGGTTTTTAATCTCTTTTGATCGTTATCCATTCCATGAACCCCATGTTCATTATTCTTTCTTAATGTCAAAGCCATACTGTTCGTTGTATGCTAAGACCGATCGTTCTTCGCAACAACATTGCGTTCACAACGTCTATACGCTTTACGTTCATCTTACAATGCCATGCCATAACATCGGAATGTTATTCATTACCCTCATCACTCAACGTCTAAGGAATCACAATCATAGCAATCCCTCACGTTCGTTCATTACGACTACGATCCCTGGATATCAGTTCCGTAATTTATTGCTTACATTCTCTATCTTTTAATCTCATTTAATCTTTTTGTTCAACCTTTATTAAAGGTTTAAGACACTTGATTCAGTGTTACATTACGTGAACTATATGTTCATACTTCTTTCTTGCACATCCCCCGAGAAATTGAGCAGTTAAAATCTCATTTCGGGGTATTGACTTGCACCGGCGCTGCGGCGCCGTGCCCTTCCTTTCCTCTCGCGCTGCGGCGCGACCTACTTCTTTCTCTTCTCTTCCCGGCTTGGCGCTGCGGCGCCAAGTCCTTCTTTTCCTCTCGTGCTGCGGCGCGAGCTACTTCTCTATCTTCTCTTTCCGGCCTGGCGCTGCGGCGCCAAGTCCTTCTTTTCCTCTCGCGCTGCGGCGCCACTCTCCAGAAGTTCATGACCGAGCTCGCACTGCGGCGCCACTTCTCGAAGCCTATCCGGCGCTGCGGCGCCGAGACAAAACCCTAGAAAATTTTTCTAAGTCTTTCATCAAGTTTGAGACACGTACTTTACGATCTCATAACTTCTTCATTATAACTCAGAACGAAGTCGTTCTAAAGCCATTCTCTTCCTTATCTTACGTACTTCAATATGCCTCAGACAGAACTTTGTTCTGAATCCGTTAACATGCCATTCAATTGGCTTAATCTTCACTCTTCGTTCATTTTAACGTTTTTAACGTTCTTCGTTAGTTCGTCCGTAATTCGGTCATCCGAACTCGGAATTCATTCGTTCTTGAGTCTACGACTCACGTTTTATACTTTCTCTTACATTCTTATCAAACCCTACACATTCGGGTTCATTTACTAACTTTCTAATTCTCGTTCGTCTTTTACAAAATTTCGCCATAACTTCGTTATTGCTCCGTTTTAATCCGTTTTTCAATGAACGTTTCTAACGTTCCTAACCAAGGAATAAGCATCTAACTTATACGCGATGGTTTTAAACTTGTCCATCAATAACAATTACACTACGATGGTTTTAAATTTGTCCATCAACAACGTTCTTCGTGTTCTTCGCGTGTTCTTCGTGTTCTTCATTTTTAATCGATATTTTGGATTACAATTCTACTTTTTCTTGGAATTTGATGTTATAGAACACTATTCCTTACTTAATTGACTTACTCACTCATAAAATTCATTCGGATCGCTCAAAATCCTCACGAATCTTATACTTCCTTAAGAAATTTATAAAATAAATTTCTAATTCTTATTTCTTCATTTTCTTACGATTTCAACCATATGAAATCTTTCTCAATATCTTTTACTCCTTATTCTCATTAAGTTATATTTTTAAACATATAAACTTAAAGAAAATAAATAGAAGAACTAGGGTTCGGATTACCGTTCTTCTTTAATCCTCTTCCGTTAGACAAAGCCAACGATTTGTGAGCTTTTTTATTTCTCGATCACTTTTGATCCGAGCATTCATGCTCAATCTCTTCCTCTTCCTCTTCTAACTGAGCTCTCTCTCTCTCTCTCAAGTTCTAGGATTTTCAAAATCCCATTCAAATGAGATTAAGCTTCCTATTTATAGATTTTCAAGTCTAGGGGTATTTTTGTCATTTCTCCCCCCACCTCCTTACTATTCCCACCTCCTCAACAACTTAACCACCAAGTTTACTTGGCCACCACCCTTACTTGGTGGCCAAGTGGCCGGCCCACATGCCCATGGGTCATCCCATGGGTTGCCCCAATGGTTTTTACCCATCCGTTTACCCATCGGTTCGATTCGCGGTTTATCTTCTTGGTTTGGGCCTTAACCCTAATTCTTATTGGGCTTAACTTCACAAATCATTGGGCTTGACATAATCCAAGTCCAATTGGATTCTACAAAGTCCATGAACTCAAAGTCCATTAAGACTAATCGTATTCTACACATTCCATTCTCGTATTCTCGTATTCTTTTTGTATATTGTTCGTACGATATTCGTATTATACGTCGTACTACTCTTCATACTATACTCGTATAATAACTCGTATTATACTCATATTTCTCACGCATAATAACCCTAATTATTATACGCGATCATAACATTCTCGGAACTCACTTTTCTAAACCCTTAGGTTTTGAGTCCGCAGGCGAAAACTTCGTTTTTGCCATAACTGAAATATTATTGAATATTCCATCACGTCTCAGAATTAAACGTAATCTATAACTTCTCGGAATTTCAAAATAAATCTCCGAGCAGAAACTGATGAATAGTGCCTATTTCGTCTTTTTCCCCGAAAAATATTTTGTTCCCGGAAAAATTTCATTTTCGTCTTGAAAATTCTTACTCGTTCAATCTAGCTCGTAGCCAGAATCCTCCCGACTTATAATCATCCTAGGTTATAGAACGATTAATAAAAATATAGCACAGAATAGTATTAATAAAAATTCATTTTATTAATAACTAATTCTTTAAACTTAACTTCTGGACAATCCGGATTCTCCGGGTTGTCACAACGCCTTTTCTATAGAGATAGAAAAATTAGGGTTTTGTCAAATATCCATCTTCTTGAATACTTGTTCTTCCTTGGTGGATCACCTCTAGAGGCCAAACACTTGGGTGGCTAACGTTGATTAAAGGAATGAATCAAACCCGGTAGATTCAAGTTAAACGCAAAAAGGATTTAGAGGTGAACTTGTACCTGAGGAAGCTCAAACCTTCAAGGGTATAATTCTTGTTCTTCATCTTTTCGTTTAATTAATAATTTTGCATAAAGGATGATCCGGATATATGATTTTTAAAATTTTAAAACTCTGATTTTTTATGCTTCCGCTTTACTTTGATGCAATTTGATTGTGTTCATGAATATTACAAACCTAACAGTGGTATCAGAGCCAAACCTTTATGCGAATTATTAATTGTTTAGATAAGATATGCATATTGATATGTGTTTGAAACAATTTTTTTTAGGCATAATTATTTGTATAGAATCATATTTTTGGAGAAAAATTGCATAATTCACGAACTGGAAAAACAGTTTCTGGTAACTGACGCTGCGGTGCCAGATTATAGTGTAATCTAAGCGCTGCAGCGCCGGTCCGGGTTTTCAAAATGGGTGACCTAGTGCTGCAGTGCTACTTCACAGTATAAACTTGGCGTGACAGCGTCAGGTCCAGATATTTGAAAACGGGTAACCCGGAGCTGCGGCGCCTGAAATCAGTTCTTTCTGGGCGCTGCAACGCCAGTACCCAGAATTAAATAAAAATTTGTTTTATTTAATTTATCTAATTTTTAATTAAAATAAAAGGTTTATTTTAAATTAAAATTTGATACACCATTTTTCAGTAATTCTAAATTAGAAATAAATGAGTTTATTTTGATTTGGAATTGGATTAAAATAAAGTTATTTATTTTACTTAGAATTGGATTCCACGTTCGTTTGAATAAATATTTTAATTGGAATTTGATTTCACGTTCATTTAAATAAAAGAGTTTATTCAAAAGTTTTATATTAACTTGGAATTGGATTCCACGTTCGTTTGAATAAAATAGTTTATTCACATATGGAATTGAATTCCATGTTTTCTAGAATAAAGGAGTTTATTCACATATGGAATATGATTCCATGTTTTCTAAAATTAAACTTGTTTAATTTAGATAAGGAATATGATTCAACATATTTTATTTTTTCAACAATTTTAAGTAAAAAATAAAGGAGTTTATTTTAAACTTGAAATTGGATTTCTTGTTAATTAAAATAAAGGAATTTATTTTAATTTGAAATTTGACTAAAAATAAAGTAATTTATTTTTATTCAAAATTGGACAAAATAAAATAAAGAAGCTTATTATGATTTAAATTTTGATTATAATAAAAGAGTTTATTTTGTTTCAAAATTGGATTTAATGCTAATTAAAATTGCCCATTAAATCAATATCAATGTATATATTGAATGTTTATTATTCATGAGATGAATATAATTTATTGATGCATATAATGATATGTATGATAATAAATGAGATTGATTATGGACTATTGACCGATGCGATTGGATTTTATTTTAATTGGATGCATGAATGTATGAGTTTTATTAAATAGGGTATGGGTACCTCGTCTTCTCTAATTTTTTTTAATGTAAAGTCTATGTCCCTCCTATGTACTTCTCCTTGACTGCTAATCAATGTTTCTTTTTATTAAATAGTTTATGTAATAGGATTAGTTAGAATTATCTTGAAGAATTAGAGATCAAGGAGCAAGAAGCGTTTGAAGACCCGTTTGTAATGGAGCTCGGGATTTAAATGTAATAGTTATATTTAAATTTAATTCTTATACCCTAGGTTTGACCTTTTAGTTCACTTGGTGGTTCTAGTATATATATATATATATATATATATATATATATATATATATATATATATATATATATATATATATATACGGTCCGAATCTTAAGCTCATCCCTTATTTAGCTTTCCTTGCTCACCCCCCTTTAGCGACGGATCGGGTGATGATTCGGTCCGCCACTATATGTTCGGTTCGTCACTATATATTATCCGTCGCAATATATTGTCTATCGCTAAAAGCTAAGACGACGATTCTATATATAGCGACGGACCGAATCGTCGCCCGGTCCGTCGCTAAAGGGGGGGTGAGCAAGGTGAGCTTAAGATCCGGATTGTATATATATATATGTATGTGTGTGTGTGTGCGCGCGCGCTAAACAAAATGTAACAATCCAGAATTTTATTTATAATTTTAAATGTTTATTGAATTAAATAAATATTTTTAATTGATGTGTTTGTTGTTTAGTAGATATTTGTTGGATTATTTATTAGTAAGTAAATAATTCATGAGTTATAAAAATTAACTTAATTAAGATAAAAGAGTGATGAATTAAATTTATGAGATAATACTCTAATTTAACTTAATAACTAAATCAGAGAGTTATTAAGGATTATATGGTTTGTTAGAATGTTGTTTTAATTTAATTTAGTAATTAAAGTGATATGTTAGTTTATTAAGAAAAATTATAATGAAAGTTATAATTTTGTGGTAATTAGTTTTGTTTATTTAATTAAGTTTGGATATGAAAATCCAAGTAAACAATGTAGGACAATAAACTATAGTATAAATGATTTATTGAAATAAATTAAAGGAGTTTTAATTGGATTTTCCAAACAAGGCTTAAGGTATATTAAGTCTTTATTTTAAAAGTGATTTTGCCAAACAAAGCTTTATGACTTTTGAATTAGAATTTGATTTGAAAATAAATAAATAAATAAAATATATTAAATTTTATAGCTGATATATCATTATTATATTTAATAGTACGTCAGTTTAGACGTTTAGTTTTTTTGTGCGTTGATTTTTACGTAAAGGTTTGGCCTAAGCCTGAGAAAAGAGAGAAGAGAGTTTACAAAGAAAAATAGAGAGAAAGGAGAGAATTCTCTGAGAATTGGAGAAGAGCTTTGGAAGAACAAGAAGAAAATAACCTTATTCATCATCTAATTGGGTTAAGAAGGAATCAAAAGGTATTAATCCAACCTTAAAACTCTCTACTTTTGTTTGACTCAAATATTAGGTTTCTATAAAATTAGTTTGGGTTGATGAGGGATAAGGATATATTTGTTTATAGGTGTGTATAATCTGTGGTATGACATCTATAAACGATTTTAGAGTTGTAAAATTCATGAAAATCATGTTAAAGATGAATAATATGAGTTTTATTTAATATATGTATTTTGGTCTATTTTAAGGCTTAAATTGATGGTTAGAACGTGTATATAATCTGAAATTGTTAATAGATGTTGTTTACTCGTTGAAAAAACGAAAAGAACGTAAGTTGAACGAATCAATTTGGTTGTAAAACGAATTCACAGTGAAGAATTTCGCTATGAATGTCAAAAGAAGAAGAAATAATAGAAATAGTGAAATTAAAGGTTTTAATTTGGATGTTTATGTGGTTAGAAACGTGTTAGAAACATTAGTATATATTTCTGTAAACATATTACACCTTGGGTAGGTTGGTATGGTTGTTAGAAAGGAGTTTTTAGGCCTAATTTGGCTTTCTATAGTATTCGAGATGATAATTCGCGAAATCGCAGAAGGGACCCCCGCCCCGACGGGCTATCCTAGAGCAAAAACCTTGGCCCTGACGGGGGTGGGGGGGGGGTAGTCTGTCTAGCAAAATTTTGAAAAAAAAAACTGAACGGACATGTTTTACTAAAATGAGCATAACGTTTTCATAAGAACTCCGATTGAGGCGATTCAAGATGATCCGGAACGAGGACGAATAGACCTACAACTTTTATTCTTTAGGTTTTTCAATTTGAGGTCGAGAACAGGGGTCAAAATTGTCATCTTTAGGACTTTTATGTTTTTAGAGGTAATCGGAGGGCGTCGGGCATGCACACATGCAAGTGTAGTGCTCTTGACGATAAAAGATGTTGTTCTAAGTTATAAAACATGATTGTTAGTAAATATAATGATATTTAACATTAATAAATGATGTATTAGATAAGTTGTATAAGCATACTAAGCATACATAAGAGAGACAAATCGGGCGTGTGACGAATGAATGTCGAAACGCCGTGATAAGTGTTAATGAACGTAAAAAGTGTTTTAAATCAAATGAAATGAATATTACAAGATAGTGAATGGGGTTAATATAAAACCAATAAGTAGTACTAGCAAGACTTAAACATTTGAATGAACTTCGAGTATGAAATATAATGAGATGTAAGTCGAAAGTTAACACAATCAAATTGAACATTGTGTATTGATTAATAAGAAGGGTTATAGGATGTAGAGTAAAGTTTACTTTACAACTACTATGCGTTGCTATGTGACTAATAGTTGATGTGACTAATAAGAAGGGTTATAGGGTGGGGGTAGTCTGTCTAGCAAAATTTTGAAAAAAAAAACTGAACGGACATGTTTTACTAAAATGAGCATAACGTTTTCATAAGAACTCCGATTGAGGCGATTCAAGATGATCCGGAACGAGGACGAATAGACCTACAACTTTTATTCTTTAGGTTTTTCAATTTGAGGTCGAGAACAGGGGTCAAAATTGTCATCTTTAGGACTTTTATGTTTTTAGAGGTAATCGGAGGGCGTCGGGCATGCACACATGCAAGTGTAGTGCTCTTGACGATAAAAGATGTTGTTCTAAGTTATAAAACATGATTGTTAGTAAATATAATGATATTTAACATTAATAAATGATGTATTAGATAAGTTGTATAAGCATACTAAGCATACATAAGAGAGACAAATCGGACGTGTGACGAATGAATGTCGAAACGCCGTGATAAGTGTTAATGAACGTAAAAAGTGTTTTAAATCAAATGAAATGAATATTACAAGATAGTGAATGGGGTTAATATAAAACCAATAAGTAGTACTAGCAAGACTTAAACATTTGAATGAACTTCGAGTATGAAATATAATGAGATGTAAGTCGAAAGTTAACACAATCAAATTGAACATTGTGTATTGATTAATAAGAAGGGTTATAGGATGTAGAGTAAAGTTTACTTTACAACTACTATACGTTGCTATGTGACTAATAGTTGATGTGTATGATTATATAATTGTGTAGGGCACGTGAAGTGCAGATAACTGTAAGCAGTTAATCTGTTATTGGTAAACAACGATCAAGGCAAGTCTTTCGGTTCCTATTTTCTACGTGGACTTGATGAATTATTTTAAATTGCATGATATGTTATATGTGTTGTAAGCGAGCATGATATGCTATACATGTTGTAATCATGAAATGTTAAAGTTAATTTATGACTACATTATTTTGGTTAAATAATGATAATTGAATAAGGAACTCAATCTTTATATTTGCTTTGTGAATTAAAGCATGTATGTCATGTTACTTTAATTATTAAGATATGTATGTTGAGCATATTATTATGTGCTATGTGATGCATGAAAACTGTTAGAACTTGCTGAGCTGTCGAGCTCACTCTTGCAAATAATAATTTTTGTAGGTCAAGATTTCAAGGTAAGGATATGTGCTTAGTAAATTATAGAGATCCATATTCACGAAGATTACTTATATTTTATGAGAAATGTATTTAATATTTTGAATGTAACATGTTGTTGAATTGTAAGTTGAGCTATCTGGTGTATATGGATATCTATTTGTGATGTAAGACTTTATATAGTCATTTTGTTGTAACGATTCATGATATAAATTTGAATCAAAGAGATGTAATGTAAAGGTTGTGATTTAGGGCAATACAGAAGGAAATATATAAAAGTTTTAAATATTCGGCATTTTTAGTGATTTTAATATCGAATAATGGTGTAAAGATAGATTAAAGTTGTATTGTTAACGATAGATAAGGAGAATATTATTGTATGAATTTTAAGGTCGTTACACAAGATGAGACAATTAATAACAAACCTTTAAAACATTTTATATTAAGTCCTAAGCTTTAAAAGCATTTAAAGTCCTAAGTTCTAATCTTTAACTGATGATATCCAGAACGAAGATCGATCTTTGAAAAGAATTTGGCACCTTGCAACTGGTCAAACAAGTCATCAATGCGAGGTAACGGGTACCTATTTTTGACGGTGATATGATTCAACTCCTGATAGTCAACACAAAGTCAGATACTTCCATCTTTCTTCTTTACGAATAGAACAGGAGCACCCCAAGGAGACGTAATAGGACGAATGAAACTGATGTCTAACAATTCCCACAGTTGGGTTTTTAACTCCTGAAGTTCAATAGGAGCCATTCGATATGGGGTTTTGGAAATGGATTTTGTACCGGATTCAAGGTTAATACAAAACTCGATTTCACGCTTTGGGGGTATGCCAGGAAGTTCTTTAGGGAATACATCAGAAAATTTATTAACAATATAAATATCATTCAAATCTGACGTATTTTTGTTTAAATCCGTGACATGGGCTAAGAAAGCTTGACATCCATTTTTCAATAAACAAATGACTTTATGGCTTGATATGACAGTGATTGACTTTAGTGGTTTGGTTGCTTGAATTCGCATAATAGGTTGGTTAGGAATATAAAAACTAACAACCTTACGGAAATAATTAATTTTAGCATGATAAGTAGTTAACCAATCAATCCCTAAAATCACATCAAATGCAAGTATTTTCAAAGAGATAAGATCAACAGGATGACACATTTCTGGGCGGAGCCATGTCTTAGGCCGAGCCTATGAGCAAAGCCTGTTCCGGGGTGGGGAAACTTAGTCCGACTGCGGTTGGGAAACTCCACATTAACAAAAAAAAAGATGTAATGAAGGCTTCTCCCAACGGAGTTTCAACAGATAAGTCAAAGTCTAATTTCTCCGGAGTTAAATTTAAACGTTTAGTGCAAGTAGGAGAAATAAAAGAATAGGTAGAACCGATATCAAATAAGGTTGATAACCTCGTTCGGGTTCCTCTCTTTTTGGGAGGTCATGACAAATGCTCTCCCTTGAACTACCAACTTTGACTTGTCTTAGACGACCTTTGGTGCCTCCATCCCAGCTAGACTTGACTTCACTACACGATAAAATTGGGCTAGGTGACCTTCTCTTCTGCAATTGTAGCACGCTTTGGATTGCTGCGTACAGTTTGGATTGATGTGTCCCTCCTCTCCGTATTTGTAGCACACGACCGGTGGTCGCTCTCCTTCCTTGAAAACGGGTGTTGGTGCTGCTGTCTTTCCATCATTATTAAACATTCTCTTCTTGAAATTTTCACTTCTATTATCTTGACCATGATTACCACCGAAGTGGTTACCATTTCTGGCATGTTGATTTCCTCCACATTTATTGTCCCCGCTTTGATGACTGCTACCACTGGTATTATTATTTTATCGGCTGCTATCTTTTGGTTAGGTTGACTCATTATCACGCTCCAATAACTGAGCCCTATACACAACATCTGAATACAAGCAAAGTTTGTGAGAAATGAGGTATTGACGTATTTCGGGTTTCAAACCTCGCAGAAACATTCGTGTCATTCACTTCTCATTGTCAACCAAATGCTCAAAAAACTTAGCCTCGTACTGCAACACAGTCATATTGTTTTACTCCAGCGTGATGAATTCCACCTCCTTTATGTGACGAATACTTTCGGGAAAGTACTTGTCGTTGAACAATTTTTTGAAACTTCTCCTAAGACATCTTTTGTGCTGCGCTGAGTACGTTTTACAGATTCTCACCAATGATCTGCCTCTCCTCGCAACATGAAGGTGGCAAATGGAACCTTTTGCTCCTTGAAGCATCCCAAGACATCAAATATCTTAGTAATATGCTTAATCCACATCTCTGCCTTAAATGGTTCTGGCTTTCCCAAAAACTCCGGTGGTTCCAGCTCCTTGAACTGCTTAGCAGGGACCAACCCTGAGTTGCCAGTGTTTACATCTATATTTTGCACAGGAGTCTCTCTCGCCTGATGTTGCATGAATTGCAGAAAGCCTCTAAACACCCCTTCGTTCATCATTTGGTCGGTGTTGTTATTTACATGAGGATTATTGCCTTTCTGATGCACATTATCCTGGTTATTGATTTGTGGTGACTCAACGGTCTCATGTGCTCCATTACTTATCTCAACATTTTCAGATGTCATTTTCAAACACTGCCACAAAACAATGGTTAATTGACATACCATATATTATCCCTATATTCTGACCGACCAATTAAATAACAAATAAACTTATGTAGGTCATACTAGCGAAGGATTTACTCGTCTCTCCCCTCCTAGTTCTAGTCTCAAATCTCAGCTAGGGATCATATCCCTAAGCTTTGATACCAACTGTGACGCTCCCAAAATAGGTATACACAACCCATTCTGAGTCGCCAAATACATGGTACAAAATTGAAATGCAAACTTAATTATACAACTGTCGTGTAAAATACGACAATACATAAGCTGAGAGTTAAACACGAATATTGCCTCGTAGACAATATCTAAACTCAAATAGAGTCCTCATTACAATTATTATCACACTATTTTATAAAATAGTGAGGACTACTATAGCCACCATCTCGGACCATCACTCCATTCCCCGACTAGTCCCAGTTATATTCTCAATCCTGAAGAGAATAATGAAAGCAAAGGGTGAGCTCAACTAGCCAGTAAAGAATATTATGACTAAGATAATGCAAAATAAATTATTGTTAGCCTTAAATAGTGTTAAACTGATAGAATACAATAGACAACAAGTTTAACTGCAGCGGGATAAATAATCCATTAGAAGAGTTGAGTAGAGCATGATATCTACTATCTTCTATGATTTAAAAGTTTATCATCAATTTTATCGCTGAGACTCAGCTCAATAAATAATCCACATCACTGAATTATCCATGCACTACGGGCCAAGGATATTCATTATTAGCACATCCATGAATCATCCATACACTACGGGCCAAGGATATTTGTATTATCACCAATGGTCATGATTATACCGATACATAGTCATAATCATACCAATCAACAGTCCATCTATGCACAACGGGCCAAAGATGACTTTTATCACAATATAAACATGAGGATGATGACAATTATATAAGCATCAATCAAACGAAATCAAGGATAAATATTAAAGATTTTTAATTTATCCAAAGTTTAAAAATGTTCAAATTGTTAACATGACAACTGCTTTGTGGAGTAAAATTTAAAAATAATATTCATGTATCAAAAATAATTTGGATAGAAAAGAAATCAATTTTTTGGGTGAATAGTACCCCGTGAATAGTCCTTCGTGAATAGTACCCCGGCATGAAAAGATTAAATTTTAACAAGAATGTTCAGAAAAATATCCTTGTGAAACGATACTAGATGAATCGCAAATTTCAAGGAGTATAGAAGCAATACTTAACAAAATGAGTGTAGAATTCGAAATCTGAAACGAAATAATATTACTTACATACTATAGAGTATGGAAGAAAATATTAATTCTTACGAATATTGAACAAAAATAATATCCCTTACCTTAAAAGGAGAGTATTTCTAACTGGTAGGGCGAAGATATTCTTGAAGAAAACTTATACTGTTTTCTACGCTCAAAGCTTCCCTAAACTCAAAAGAGATACGCTCAATATTATAGAAGAAGAATTCTTTAATTCTGGTGTAATTTTTATTTCTAAACTAAACATCCTATTTATAGGAGAATGACATGATACTATTTGAAAATAAAAATCACGGACCAACAGTAACAATTCACGGGCGAACGAATTCCTCTAAAATTTTAATTTTTTTTATTTATTTTACTATGCACACACTATGCAGTACTATGTAAATAAAATATAATATATTCTATTTTTCATAAAAAACAAAACTTATATATATATATATATATATATATATATATATATATATATATATATATATATATATATCTTCACACCTACGACGCACACACACACACACACACTTATATATATATATATATATACAGTCCCCTTCAGTTGAGGGATCCCTCAAATAGTGTTATTTGAGGGATAGTGCGCTCAACCGTTGGATCTGTTTTAATAACTTTATGTGGCTGAAATTTTATAAATAACCTAACACATCCAATGCAATGGTTATCCAATGCAACACATAAGATGTAAAATCTCAGCCACATAAAGTTATTAAAATAAATCCAACGGTTGAGCACACTATCCCTCAAATAACACTATTTGAGGGATCCCTCAACTGAAGGGGATTGTATATATATATATATATATATATATATATATATATATATATATATATATATATATATATCTTCACACCTACGACGGTAATTCTGTTGTGGGATCCACCAATGATTGTGCCGTCGTACGAATATTCTCTGATAAAATGAATATTCTCTGACCAAATGAATATTTTATATCAACTTACTTACTTTGTAAAATTTGTAAATATTACCCACAACTATAACATTATAACAAATTCACACCTTAATATTTAAAAATGATATTTAGAGAAAAAAATTTCATCTTTATTCATAAAAGTTGAGGTCTTACATTTGATGCTTATAAAAAAATTGAACAATGCTGTTTTGTTGTGTCACCACAAGGATAATATTTTTCTTTTTGAATATATTGAGTGATAGGTTGGACTTAACTTGGATAATTTTGATTAGGATGTGCCACCACTTGATCAAAATAATCTTAGAGGCAAAATAAAAGGAGTTACATGATGATATAATTGACAAGAGTTGTCTACATATTTATTTATATATAGTTTGTTGTGTCACCACAACGCTATATACATTTGAATTAAATCCTTATTCTCACTAACAAATCTTTAATTAGATTTTACCGAACTATATAAGTGAGAGTATTATAATTTGAAGAAAATTGTGGTCGATACCAGTTTAAAATAAGACATAATTTATTTTGGTAATTAATAAAAGAGTGTATGCTAAAATATTGTTAATTATAAATTCATTCACATAATTTTACAATGTCTAAATTACTATTACTGCGGAGCATATTTGATGCTATTTAACCGGACCGAATTAAATGGATTGGTTGAATTTGAGAATAGTGATAGGTAGTTTTATATCTACCTATCTTAATATCAATTAACTTCAATGGTTGCTTAGAATCATTGGTTTTAGTAGCTTTTCATGCATTTTTGATTTCTTGTGTAGATTACATGTTTGGGAACTTTCTTAGTGACATTTGAAGCTTAAAAGAATGTGTGGATGCTAAAAGGAACAAGTGATGTCAGATGAGTTAGAGGAGTGATGCTGCAACAATAGAAAACAGGAAGCATGTTCTGGTGCACGGCGTAGCTGCACCCAATTTGGCTTTAGGTGCAGCGCAGCTGCGCCAGGTCCTTTATCAAAAATCCTCCAGAGCAGTTGCGCCCCATTTAGCCTTGTGGGTAGTGCAGCTGCGCCGGTCCCTGTATATTTCATCAGTTAACTTTTTACTTAATTTGACCAATCGGATTTGTTCGTGGGCAAGGAAGGACTCATGAATTAGTATATATATGGCATATTTACAGTTTGTAAAGAGGGAGACTAATTCTAAGCCTCCATAAAATCCCTCTTGGGATAAATTTCTGTTATTTCATCTTTAATTTCTTTCTTAGATTAGGAACCCTAGATTAAACTAGAACTGAAGATAGAAGCTATTGATCATCATTGGAAAATTAGATTGGAAGTAAGAGAATGCAAAATTGCTTATCTAAACTCTAAATTCTATTTTTGTCTATTTGAATCTTTTAATGCTTAATCAGTTGTGGATGATGTATTCTATTTCAATTATGAATTAAATTCTGTTTTGAGATTACTATGGATCTTATTATGGAGTTTACTTTAATATACTTCCTTGTTATTCTTATTAGCTGTATTTTGATTGTCTGTTATGGTTTGCCCTTAATTGCTTAATTACCTAGCTAACAATTACTATGATAATATCTATATGAACTCGAGAGATGAATTATGGGTTTAGATATGATCATAATAGGATGTATTTATGTGTTTTACATGGCGTTGGAATTCATGATTCGTGCTTAGGAAAGAGATATACTAAAACATTGCATTTAATCTAATAAGAACTTGCATTTAAACCCTTTTGAATTGTAATTCACATAGGGATATAGTGGATTAGTTAATTAGGGTGTTCAATTTGATTCTATCATCTATGGACTTGATTTGATATGAGTATGGTGCATTAAGAGATGGCCATACTTTACTTTCATGTTCTTGATTAACAATCTAGTATAGTTAATTTGACTTAACAGGAAGTGTACTGATTTAAATGAAACAATAGGTGAAGTTGTAGTCTCAAGTTTTCAATATCTTGTTCACTCTAGGGATAGTTAATATTAATTTAATTAATTATTTTAAATTAAATTATTAAATAATTTGTTTAAATAAGATTGATTTAGTTATAGGTTAGTCCTCGATAATTCTTGTTAAATAATTCTCTGTGGGAACGATACTCAACTCATCACTTTATTACTTGTTGATCACGTATACTTGTGTGCTGTGTGTAATTAAATTTTACACAAACAAGTTTTTGGCGCTGTTGCCGGGGAGTTAGTTTAATAATTTTTGCCAATATTAGCTTCAATCAAATTAGTCTTAATTTAAACATTTTTTCCTTTTTATTTAATTCTCTTCCTATTCTTTTTCTCTCTTTTTAGGTACCATGGCTGGATGCAATTATCAATGGCCATATTCGAGTATGACTCAGCCAAGGGACATATGGATTGATGGACTCAATAGAATTTCTGCATTATCAGCACATCTTGAGACACTTTCGAAGAGGTTGGACGTTGTTGCAGCCCAACGTATTCGAAGGATATTGGTAGTTTGTAATTATTGTGCTGACAATCATCCGAGTAATCGATGCACCGTCAGTTTTGGGTCGGGACAACATGGTGGTGACTACCTTAATAATTATGCTTATGCCAATTATTATCAACATTGGGGGTATCACCTGAATTTTTCATGGAGCTAAAATTATGAAGACCAATACTACGCTCCCAATCCAATATACACACCGGAATTCTCATGTCCACCTCCATTGCCACAAGAAGTAAAGACAAATTTAGAGGAATTCATGTCGAAGCTAATAGCAAACCAAGAGGAGAGGATGATGAGTCAAGAAATATCGAGCCAAAAGTTTTAGAACCAGATGAAACAACTCATCACTACTTCAACCCATGGTCCTCAATACATGGATTTCAAAACTGAGATAGATAATTCAGGGTTGGAGGAATTGTTGTCCAAGTTCGTAGCATCAAATGAGGAGATGAGGATTAATCAAGAGTTATCAATTCAAAATCTTCAGAATCAGATAAATCGAATGTTTAAAGCCTTGAACAACTATCCTCAAAAGAATTGGTGTTATGACATGGATTCCAAGATTGACGAAGTGCCCGAACTTAATCTATAACTGGATGAGCCACTAGATGATGAAAAAGAAGAGACACGTGAGGATAATAAATGCAAGGTCGGTGAAGAACTAATTGTGAGTACCAACGTTGATGAGCCGATGTTATTAGTTCCCCAAGTGCCTTATGTGACGCCCCCAAATTCAAGTGCTTAAAACCCGAACTCGGTGCTTCACGATACCATTTCTTTGAGCAGAATAATAATAATAATAATATAAATATTAAACTTAATTTACATATATCAGAGTTGTCTAATCCCAGGTACGCGACCTTTAAACATTTATTACATGATAGATAATAAATATCAAAGTCTTAATAACGTCTAACCATTACATAAGATACCATAAGTTTATACTATTTGCTTTCCTTTTCCCTTGTTCCTGCCTGAACCTTCAGGTTGATCACGCTTAGCTGAAAACATTTAAATTTAAAGCAAGAATGAGCATTTGATTGCCTAGCAGGTAATAGCAACAATAAATAATAGCTGAAAGGATTAAATGTTTTCTTTGAATAACACTTCTACAACGAATCAACAGTTGTGAAGTAAACTGAACCAATAATAACAACATATCAATTCTATATCAAAATTTTGAAACTACGTACTGACTATAAATGGAGAGCAGTCAACAGTCTATGTCCTTTGTTTTCGATTTTCTGATATTTAATTGAATAACAAGAATTAATTATACACAATAACAAAGTGGAAAACTTTCCAGAGTTTATGCTGAGTGATCCCTAAGGATCTTGAACTTCTCTTCTCGAGTAACTATCAAAGATTTGCTTTGATATACCCAGGTGTATCAGATAACCATAAAGATTAAGTCATATCCCTCTGCAAGTATAATAAGTGATCAACTTCATTATACCCTATATTATGCATAATACTTAAACGCGTGTAACAGCCGAATATACGACCAAAAGGTTCTCTTTATATAAAAGGTTGTTCTTCTCAGTCTTATAAACAGAATTTGAATCACAATAACGAAATTCTATGATTTTAATATCTAATCACTTTTTCGATCTAGCCGAAACAATTGACATCGACCTATCAATAATAATTGAGTTATCTTCTCGAACCTATCAAGTTCTAACAAATATTCGTCTAGCTAGAATAATTAGCTAAGACATATCTCAACGCTATTTTTAAATCCATGTCTAGCCCAGTCAAATAACTTAGACAACTTTTAATCAATTTATACATACCGAAATTTAATAAGTATGTTTCAACAAGTACAACAATTATCCAAGTGAGGACACTTGTATAACAATATTTAGAAATTAATGAACAGAATATATATCTGGATTATATAATAATACTGTAATGATCGGATAAAATTTAAGAACTGGCATGTCTACAAAAGTATAGATACATGAACAATAACAATAACAATATTGTTCTGAAACTGACTTACACATGTCCATTGCATAAAGTAAATGCAAAGATAGGATACTTGCCTGATCTGCTGGTTACACAACTTAGTTTTATCTTTTATATAGCAACCTATCATTAATAAGATCATTCTATCGATTAAAATAATATATCATAACACATAGTACTGCTATTTACAGTCAACACATAACCTAATCACATTGTCACATATATTCAGCAGTCATTAAAACATAAACAAACACTTATACAGTTAAACTATATAAGTCCATATCAATTTCTGAAATATTTCGATGTACCGACGACTTTATCGGGTAATTATCGAGTTTAAAACTCTATCATGTAGTTCAATATTCCTTTAGATATTTTAAATATCAATCGTATTATTTCTAAATAGCTTATAATAATTTTTAAATAATTATTATAATTTATCATGATTTTTCAAACTCTGGAATCATTATTAAATGATTTAACTATTGAATAATTCTATTATTATTAATATTTAATTAATATTAAATTATTAATGAAACAATTGTCAAAATATTAAAGTTATTTATAATAACTCAAAATATTTTTAAAACATTAATATTACCCTTAAATAATTTTTAAAATAATTAAAATCATTATTAAATAATTACCATTAATATTTAAATATTAATGTATTATTTATCAAAATATTAAAAGTCATTAATTAACATAAAAGTATTTTTAAACCATTTATATCATTTTTAAATGAATTTTAAATTATTAAAACCATTTTAAAACTATTTATTTAATATAATTATTAAATAAATCTAATATCATTAATATTAAATTATTAATAAAATTTTCCATAAAATATTAAAAGTTATATTTTATAAATTAAAATATTTTTAAACTATTTATTTTTATTTAAAATAATTTTTATAATATTAAAATTATTTTTAAACTAATTTATTTAGTATAATTATTAAATAAATCTAATATTATTAATATTAAATAATTAATGAAATTTACCTTAAAATAATAAAAGTTATATTTTATAACTTAAAATATTTTTAAATACCTTATTATCATTTAAAATGATTTTTAATATAATAAAATCATTTTTAATTTATTTATTTAATGCATTTTTTAAATAAATTAAATATCAATAATTTTCAAATAAATACTAATATTTATGAAAAATATGCCAATTTATTAAAAGTTAATTTTTATAACTTAAAATAATTTTTAAAATAAATTTTGTAATTTTCAGAAATTATTTTCTATTTTTAAATGGTTTTTAGAAATTTATTTAATTAGAATTAATAAGTTTGTCGCTATAGCCTTTAGCGACCGAAAGTGTCGCCTTAGGTGTTCTTGAGCACCAAGAACATGCTTAAGCAGTTATCGAGGGGCTATGTTTGACCATGTGTAATTCATTGTCTAAAATGTTTCTGGGCTAGCTATGGATAAAATGTTGTAGTATGTATGTAATAGTACAAGTTCATAACAATTTCTGGACCAAAACATAACACATGAGCAAGATCTAAGGCTCAGAACATGCTGTCAGAGCTGTTCTTCATGTTTCTGGGCTGCCCAGAATCATAAGGTCATGGCCGGTCAACGCTTTTGTTGACCTTATATCTATCAATCTGTTCATGTATTAGGTTGTTTAGACGTTGGGCTTTGTAGAACAATTAACAGGGTACATGAATCAAGCACTTAGCAGGTTTACAAATCATCAAGCTGCAAGATTTGTGTTCCTAAATAATTTGTCAGACCACTGTCTTAACTTTCTGGGTTACCCAGAAAGTAAAACATAATGGTCAACGACTTTTGACCGATTACTACAATCGATCTGTTGCTTTCTAAGGTTTGAAAGTGCTCTATACTTGTAGTTTTCATGTGATACTATAATCTAGATACCATTAAACATCCTAAAAGCATGCCAGAAACGAGATCGAAGACGGTTAAAGTCACTGACAGAACACATTCTTTAGTTTTCTGGGTTTCCCAGAAAATTGATTTCGTGTTCGGTCAACGAACTTTGACCGTGAATAACTTTTGATATACACAAACAATGATCATGAATCCACTTTCAGAATACTAACAACATTACAGACTACAACTTCAAACCTTTAAAACACCAAAACAATAAACAGAAAAGGATCTATGAGGTCTGACATTCATTGTCAGATAACATTTTCAAACTTTTCTAGATTTTGAAAAACTTCAAATCCGAGCCTATAGATGTTATGGATCTAACATTTATCAACCCAGATCACTTAGTTATACTCCATACAGCAAGTTTTAACACAAAAATCTAACATCTAGCATAGGATTAAAGATCAAATTTGATTTAAGGTTTTTTACCTTTCTTTTTGAGCAAAACTTGAATCTAAGGCTTCTGATCTGTTATGAGTGATAGTGGAACTTGGTTTGGGAACTGATTTACTTAGAAATTTCCTATGGTTGGAGAGAGAGAGAGTTGGTTGAGAGCTTGGGAATGAAAGAGCAAAAATGAGCACTTTTCTCTCTCTTAATCTATTTATAATTTGAATGCAATGCATGTATCTGATGTTGCTGCCAATAAGTGGCTGATTTGTATAGATTTTTAATACAATGGCAAGTCAAGGGTTGTTCAACCACTAAAGGGTTGGCAAGTTATACAAGTTTCCTACTAAATAATTCAAAAAAGGTATTATGGTCAATTGCATGGTAATTTTAATGGCCATTTTGTAATCTTGGCAAACCCTTAGGGTTTGACCCTTAGGGCTTAAACCTTAGGGTTTAACCCTAAGGTTTTCAAAAATTTAGTTTTATAGGATTTTTATGTAGTGTTTAAAATAGCAAATTTAGTTTCTAAAAATGGAAAATTAGGGTTTCGTAATCATACTTAGTTTTTTAATTACATAGAACATGAAAATTAGGTTTTAGCTTTACAAATTATAATAAAGATTGCTAATTTAGCAATTAGGGCTTCCAATTTGATAATTAGGGTTCCTAAATAACAATTAGGGTTTTTAATTCTAGAATTTAGGGTTTCTAATAATTAGGGTTCCTAATTAATAATTAGGGTTTTCTAATTTAGATTATAATTCTAATACTTGTTATTAATTACATTAGCACATTTTCTGACCGATCTTAAACTCCGGTTTTGAGTTTCCAATTAGGATTTATTATAGTAATACTAGGTCTTATCATGATACAGTATAATTGACCAACTATTATCAGTCTATACACGCACAGTACATATTTATAGCAATGAAATATAATTAATATAATATTTTTATTCTCTTTCCTTATTCAAAATCCAGAATTAGGGTTTTGAATCCATATAACTGACATATCTTTCATATATCCCATTATTAATTAAGTTAAAATAATTAACTTAATTAATCTAAAATAAATTCATATAATAAAATAATTATTATAACAATTCTATAATCATTTCATATGTTATTTAAATAATAATATAATCAAATTTTCATGAAAAATAAATAATAAAAATATTTATACTACAAAATTAATTTATTATAAGAATATAATTTATAATGATCAATATATAATTCCAAGTGAGGACACTTGCATAACAATGTTTAGAAATTAACGAACAGAATATATATCTGGATTATATAATAATACTGTAATGATAAACAATGATCGGATAGAATTTAAGAACTGCCATGTCTACAAAAGTATAGATACATGAACAATAACAATAATAATATAGTTCTAAAACTGGCTTACACATGTCCATTGCTTAAAGTAAATGCCAAGATATGATACTTGTCTGATCTGCTGCTTACACAACTTAGTTTTATCTTTTATATAGCGACCTATCATTAATAAGATCATTCTGTCGATTAGAATAATATATCATAATACATAGTACTGCTATTTACAGTTAACACAACCTAATCACATTCTCACATATGTTCAGCAGTCATTAAAACATAAATAAACACTTATACAGTCAAACTATATAAGTCCAGATCAATTTCTAAAATATTTCGATATACCAACGGCTTTATCGGGTAATTATCGAGTCTAAAACTCTATCATGTAGTTCAATATTCCTTTAGATATTTTAAATATCAGTCGTATTATTTCTAAATAGCTTATAATAATTTTTAAATAATTATTATAATTTATCTTGATTTTTCAAATACCGGAATCATTATTAAATGAATTAAATATTGAATAATTCTATTAACATTAATATTTAATTAATATTAAATTATTAATGAAACTATTGCCAAAATATTAAAGTTATTTATAATAACTCAAAATATTTTTAAAACATTAATATTACCCTTAAATAATTTTTAAAATATTTAAAATCATTATTAAATAATTACCATTAATATTTAAATATTAATGTATTATTTATCAAAATATTAAAAGTCATTAATTAACTTAAAAATATTTTTAAACCATTTATATCCTTTTTAAATGAATTTTAAATTATTAAAACCATTTTTAAACTATTTATTTAATATAATTATTAAATAAATCTAATATCATTAATATTAAATTACTAATGAAATTTTCCATAAAATATTTAAAGTTATATTTTTTAAATTAAAATTTTTTAAAATAATTTATTTTTATTTAAAATGATTTTTATAATATTAAAATCATTTTTAAACTAATTTATTTAGTATAATTATTAAATAAATCTAATATTATTAATATTAAATAATTAATGAAATTTGCCTTAAAATATTAAAAGTTATATTTTATAACTTAAAATATTTTTAAACACCTTATTATCATTTAAAATGATTTTTAATATAATACATTTATTTTTAATTAATTTATTTAATGTATTTATTAAATAAATTAAATATCAATAATTTTCAAATAAATACTAATATTTAAGAAAAATATGCCAATTTATTAAAAGTTAATTTTTATAACTTAAAATAATTTTTGTACTTTTTAGAAATTATTTTCTATTTTTAAATGATTTTTAGAAATTTATTTAATTAGAATTAATAAGTCGGCCGCTATAGCCTTTAGCGACAGAAAGTGTCGCCTTAGGTGTTCTTGAGCACCAAGAACATGCTTAAGCAGTTATCGAGGGGCTATGTTTGACCATGTGTAATTCATTGTCTAAAATGTTTCTGGGCTAGCTATGGATCAAATGTTGTAGTATATATGTAAAAGTACAAGTTCATAACAATTTCTGGACCAAAACATAACACATGAGCAAGATTTAAGGCTCCGAATATGTTGTCGGAGCTGTTCTTCATGTTTCTGGGCTGCCCAGAATCATAAGGTCATGGTTGGCCAACGCTTTTGTTAACCTTATATCTATCAATCTGTTCATGTATTAGGTTGTTTAGACGTCGGGCTTTGTAGAATAACTAACAGGGTACATGAATCAAGCACTTAGCAGGTTTACAAATCATCGAGCTGCAAGATCTGTGTTCCTAAATAATTTGTCAGACCACTGTCTTAACTTTCTGGGTTACCCAGAAAGTAAAACATATCGGTCAACAACTTTTGACCGATTACTACAATCGATCTGTTGCTTTCTAAGGTTTGAAAGTGCTCTGTACTTGCAGTTTTCATGTGATACTATAATCTAGATACCATTAAACATCCTAAAAGCTTGCCAGAAACGAGATCGAAGACGGTCAAAGTCACTGACAGAACACGTTCTTTAGTTTTCTGGGTTTCCCAAAAAATTGATTTCGTGTTCGGTCAATGAACTTTAACCGTGAATAACTTTTGATATACACAAACAATGATCATGAATCCACTTTCAGAATACTAACAACATTACAGACTACAACTTCAAACCTTTAAAACACCAAAACAATAAACAGAAAAGGATCTATGAGGTCTGACATTCGTTGTCAGACAACATTTTCAAACTTTTCCAGATTTTGTAAAACTTCAAATTCGAGCCTATAGATGTTATGAATCTAACATTTATCAACCCAGATCACTTAGTTATACTCCGTACAACATGTTTTAACACAAAAATCTAATATCTAATATAGGATTAAAGATCAGATTTGATTTAGGATTTTTTACCTTTCTTTATGAGCAAAACTTGAATCTAAGGCTTCTGATTTGTTATGAGTGATAGTGGAACTTGGTTTGAGAACTGATTTACTTAGAAATTTCCTAGGGTTGGAGAGAGAGAGAGAGAGTTGGTTAAGAGCTTGGGAATGAAAGATCAAAAACGAGCACTTTTCTCTCTCTTAATCTATTTATAATTTGAATGCAATCCATGTATCTGATGTTGCTGCCAATAAGTGGCTGATTTGTATAGATTTTAAATACACTGGCAAGTTAAGGGTTGTTCAACCACTAAAGGGTTGACAAGTTATACAAGTTTCCTACTAAATAATTCAAAAAGGGTATTATGGTCAATTGCATGGTAATTTTAATGGCCATTTTGTAATCTTGGCAAACCGTTAGGTGTAAGACCCCAACTTATTAATAAATAAAATTAAATTTCCTCTATTTATTATTTTGAAATAGAAAGGGTTGATTTGATTAATGTGGCTAGTTATGGGTAAAATGCGCAAATATTTCAAATAAGCAAGTGGTTATAAAATATTCATTTTTGGTCGGTGAATATTCGTTTGGTAGTGGAATATTCTTGCTGTCGGGGAATATTTGTACGACGGCGCAACCTTATGTGGGCCCCATAATGGAAAGCGATTGGATGAAGAAAACGACAAGTATAAGTTGTGTATAATTAACGGCGTAGTTGTTACCGTTAATACTGTTAGAATACCTGGTGGCTAAAATACAATAGCACACGGTATTGCATAATTTATTGATTCTTACGTAATAAGGCACTACTCAATAATTGTTACAGTAGTTACTGTTCAATATTTTATATTATTGATTCAATAATTGATGCGTTGATATTTTATATTATTGTTGTTTCAATAATTGTTGCTGCACAATATTTTCCATTATCAGATCAACAATTCATATTATTTAAATAATATTATTAGGTAGCATTATTGGCAATGTCTAGAAAGTTCTGTCTAAGGAGAGGTTTGGTCATCTAATTGCACGCCAGTAAGGAGAAATTCTTATTGGAAAGCCCCCTCTTTCCTGGGAACGGCCTGGTTGTCATAAATGTGATTCAGTAATATTATTTGTGAATAATTAATTATTGATTCATATGATAAGAAAATATTTATTCTATGTGGATATAAATGTTGGATATATTTATTGTGGTTAAAAATGAAGGAGTTAATGTTGAGGTGTTTTATCAATATTTTTATCGGAATGGAAGTATTAAAAATCAAATCAGGATTTTTGAGAAATATTACGGGGGTTATAATTTTTAATCCGACCGGTTGGATCGTGGTAATTTTTGGATATGTTATACATATATAAGTTGAGTATATGTCCACAAATTTTGAACCGTTAAAAATGAACGTATGATTTGTTATGAATTTTACGAGATGACTGGTTCAGAAATTGTTGAATTTTCGGAGTTAATCATTTTGGTAGAAAATTCTAGAATTGGTGGGCCCCACTCTTGGTTGGTGAAGAAATGTGCTGAGATTTTTATTCAAATGTGGTGGGTGGGAATAGTAGCAGGTAAAGCCATCAGGTTGCAGGTTAAGTCTGCTTCGGCGTGCTAACATTTTTCTATAAATAGAGGGCTAAGTTAGAATTGAAAATCACACCAGAATTCATAAGTTTTCTATCTTTCTCTCTCTAGATTATTGAGTGTATTTTGTGAGTATTTAGATACTTTGAAAGTTGCTATTCGGCACAAGTTTCATTCAGCCTCATATCTGATATTCAGTCAGAAGTACGATTATTTTGAGGTAAGGGATATTATTTTCTTCTTAAATGATATTATTTTCTTCAATATCATTATGCTGAAATATTGATATGAGTTTTTTTATCAAATTTGGAACTTTTTGTGTCGGGGTTACTATTCACGTATACGGCACTATTCACGAATACGACACTATTCACCGAAAAATAAAGGTTTACCTTTTTGTCCAAGATGTCTATTATGGTTACTATCTTTGATTGTATCCATGTTTTGATCTTTATTTTTGAATTCTGCTTCACAATTGATTATTATGAAGTATTATTGATCTTGAATAAACTGTAATACGAATCCCTAATATTTGTCCTTCTGTCTCATTTGATTCGTTTTCTTTAAGATAATTTTTCATCATCCTCAGTCCTAAATGATGATATTACTGAATATCTTTGGCCTGTAGTGCAAAGATGTATGATTACCTGATGAATATCTTTGGCCTGTAGTGCAAAGATGAACAGGTGTTGAGATGAACATGATCGACTGGTGTTACAAATGAATATCTTTGGCCTATAGTGCAAAGATGAATATTTGATTCAAGATGTATATTGATTGATGTTACAGGGATAAAATATTGATGATGGACTTTTAAATCTTAGAAGATAGTAGAATTCTTTCTCTACTTGACTCTTCTAATGGTTTGCTGTTTCCGCTGCAGTTGTTGATCTAAAACTTGTTGTCGATTATATTCTATCAGATTTTTCCCTGTTGAATACTAATGATAATTTGTTGTATATTATCTTAGTCATAATATTCTTTACTGGGCTAGTTGAGCTCACCCTTTTCCTTTTTGTTCCATTTTTCTTCTCAGGAGGTGAGAACATAGCAGGATCTAGTCGGGGTATGAAGTGATAGTTCTAGAAAGATGTTTTAGCTGTCCTCACTATTTCTGTAAAATAGTATTTGAATAATTATAATGAGGACTTACTTGAGTGTGGATATTGTCTTGAAGACAATATTTGTATTTAAACTCACAGTATGTGTTGTCGTATTTTGCACGACAATTGTATTATTGAAGTTGTAGTTTGCTTTTTGTACCATGTATTTGGCGACTCAGAATGGGTGTTGTATACCTATTTTGGGGGCGTCGCATTAGGGTTTGACCCTTAGGATTTAAATCTTAGGGTTTATTCCTAAGGTTTTCAAAAATGTAGTTTTCTAGGATTTTTATTTAGGGTTTAAAATAGCAAATTTAGTTTCTAAAAATGGAAAATTAGGGTTTCGTAATCATACTTAGTTTCCTAATTACATAGAGCATGAAAATTAGGTTTACACTTTACAAATTATAATAAAGATTGCTAATTTAGCAATTAGGGCTTCCAATTTGATAATTAGGATTCCTAAATAACAATTAGGGTTTCTAATTCTAGAATTTAGGGTTTCTAATAATTAGGGTTCCTAATTAATAATTAGGGGTTCCTAATTAATAATTATAATTCTAATACTTGTTATTAATCACATTAACACAATTTCTGATCGATCTTAAACTCCGATTTTTAGTTTCCAATTAAGGTTTATTACAGTAATACTAGGTTTTATCATGATACAACATAATTGACCAACCATTATCAGTCTATACACACAGTACATATTTATAGCATTGAAATATAATTAATATAATATTATTATTCTCTTTCCTTATTCAAAATCCAGAATTAGGGTTTTGAATTCACAACTGACATATCTTTCATATATACCATTATTAATTAAGTTAAAATAATTAACTTAATTAATATAAAATAAATTCATATAATAAAATAATTATTATAATAATTCTATAATCATTTCATATGTTATTTAAATAATAATATAATCATATTTTCATGGAAAATAAATAATAAAAATATTTTTACTACAAAATTAATTTATTATAAGAATATAATTTATAATGATCAATATATAATTCCTTTAAAAAATTATTTACAATTATTCATGTAATAAATAAAGTTATTTATCACATATATACTTACACTTTACCTTGTACATATTCCCACCTTTATTAAAAATAAATTTATACGCAAAATTTCTTATTTAATTATATCAAAAATATTGGGTTATTAAACCTTATCCGTCAAAGCTCAAGAATCCAGTTAAATTTGCAAAACCATGCCCGCTTGGTAGTCATTTTGTCGGCAAAACTCTTTATAACATGAGAGCTAATGTAATTTTGAAGCCATTGTGTAATGAAAAGGAGAGGCTAGAGGAAGAGACCGTTATGTTTGACAAGCCTCAATGCCCCATTCAAATTACAGACATAATAAAGAAAATACCTAGTTGCTGGATGTTCATAAATGGGATCCTATCTACAAAAAGCAAGCTGGGTGGGTTTGATTTTCGGGCTATCAATAATGGGAACCTCCCAGATACTACATTGCTCCTGATGGATGGAGAATTCCTCAACTTTCATAGAGGAATTGGATAGCGTTGACTAAACAAAGTCAGGTTGAAAGACTGTAAATCAAGCGCTCGATGGGAGGCAACCCATCGAATCCAATCTTTTCTCTCTGTATGTTAAATCTTATTTACAGTTTTATTAGTAGTAGATATTTGATTTAGTTATGATTAATAGGATGTTTGTGACAATTCTCAGGTACAAATTCGATTGGCCAACCATTGCATAACAGAAAAGTGGAAAGAGCTAGGCAGGCTTGGGCTCAGGGCAGCGTAGCTGCGCCCATACCTAAGTCAAATCCATCGCAGCTGCGCTTTATGCTAGTACAAAAACTGAAAGATAGGGCACAGCGCAGCTGCGCCTCCCCCTAAGTCAAACGCGGCGCAGCTGTACCCTAGCCTGAAGTTGGTTTTTTTTTAAAAACATAAGGAGCCGGAACATCACATAACCTTCATTTCATTTAAAACTATCGACTCCACCTCTCTCTCTCTCTCTCAAATCCGAACTCCACAAGAACTCCAAACTTCTAGTCTGCTACTGCTCCTCTCCTAAATCAAATCCAAGCACCTCCAAGCTTCAGATAGAAATTGACACACTCTCTCTCCCTCTCCAACACAAACCCTAATTTCTTCTTTCCCTAAGTGCAAATCCCAAATTTTCGAGCACAGTCAAGGGAGGGAGTTTTCAGTTTTGCACACAACTTATTCAACCAAATTTCAGAGAAAAGTTAGGGTTTCACTTGTCAGTACATTCACCAGACTAAGTTTATCAAATCATGGCCCCTAAGAGGATTTGTACCCCATCTCCTTCATCTAGTAGTGATCCTGAGGGCGAAGGCAGTAACAGAGATGTATTGGACACCTCCAGATCTATAAACCTCTCAGCCTACCAATATTATCTGGATGTTCTGGTAGGAAAATCATTCGTGCAAGAGAGGGGCTTCAAACCTGGAAGGGAGTATGGGAAACTTAAGGATCAGAATATTGCACATGGCTGGACACTAGTGGTAGCCGAGCTAGTGGCTGCCCCAATGTTAATTGTTAGAGAGTTTTATGCCAATGGTCGAGAAACACAGAATGGCATATCGTATGTGAGAGGAAAGCAAGTAATGTACACCAGCAAGCGATAAACGAGTTGTTACACGTGGATACTCTTCCATCTGGTGTCACAAATTGGGTAGAATCTCAGCATTTTGAGACTGACTTGGATAAGCTTATAAAGGAACTATGCAAATCGGGCACGAAGTGGACAACCAAAGCTAGAACAGACAGGAAAGTTCACTTCCCACAGAACACTCTAAGTCGTTATACAAAGGCATGGTACAATTTTATATGTGCTAGTATACTCCCTACCAGCCATCATGCAGATGTCACTACTAACAGAGCCATACTCTTATACGACATACTCAAAGGGAAATCAATTGACATCGGGCATATCATCAATCAATTAATGCTGAGATACATAAGGGGAAGTACTTCTGGGAGAATCCCACATGCATCAATCATTACTCAGCTATGTTTGACCGAGGGAGTAGATTGGGACAATGAAACTCTACAGTTGCCAATGCGTGACATTGATCACACGACCATATAGAAGTACAATATTTAGAATGGTATAGAGTCTCATCCCCGGGGTTTGGGTTTCATTTTGCCAGAAGATGAGTCTGATAATGATGAAGAAGAAGACAAAGACGGAGAAGATGAGAACAACACTGCTCCCCAGACAATAAGGGCACCCTCAGCTTATTATGACAGACATGAGTGTGAGACGCGCCGCCTACAGAGATGGATTGATGCGATGCACACTAACTTCCAGGCCTTTACTACTGAGTTTTCTGGGGTACTATCTGACACATTTGGTCAACTGGGAGCACAAGTTTAGTTTCTTACATATGGGACCGCCACTCCATATCCACCACCAAACACACCACCTGAGCAGGAGGATGATGGCGATGATGAGTCCACCTAGGGAAGTTTATTTAGCCTTTACCTTCCAATGAAGACATTATTATTTATAAGTTTGGGGGTATTAGCTGCGTTGCATTGTTAGTACAGAGTTGCATGCGTAGTATAACTTTTAGTTTAGTTTAGTTCATATAGCTGCATTTTAGTATATTTGCATTCTAGTTTAGTTTTAGGTTTCTTTTAGTTTAACTTGTTAGTTTATTTTGAAAAAAAATGTTACTTTATTTGTTGCATTTAGTGTAGATAGGTCATATTGCATGACTCCAAGTTTTCAGTCAGCTTGATTTTCATTTGGTCTATGATGAGATTGGAATTGCATGATCTTTAAACAGTTTTGATGGCTAAGGCATAGTTGTAATGTTATAGCATGAAGTGAATCGTTACTTGTTTGAATTTGCTGTAACCGATTAGCACTCTAAAGTAACCATTACGACTTGCTTCGAGTAAATGGTCACATAATTGTCTTATAATGGGAAATTATGGTTGTAATAAAAGAGAGTTTAGTAAATAGTTAGTAATGACTAGGATTACGCAAAAGCTTAAGTTTGGGGGAAAACTTGGGGGTATAGTCTAAAATAAAAAAAATAGAAAATCCAGAAAAGGAAATTTTTTTTATATGAATAAACACTTTGGCTAGTTTAGTTCTGTGGCCTTTGTTACTTGAGTAAGTGCGCCCGAGGGGATGTCTTTACACCTAGCCCCCTAAAGCCTGACGGGTTGGTAGTCGTTGGTCGAAAGCTCGCTAATGGGTATTGAAAAGCCTAAGAGGACTAGGCATTACACAGTCAGGTGTAAAAATGGGAAAGTGCGAATATCGCCCTCGTGTGTAAATAAAGGCATAATAAACCCATTGTTGACTCTTAGCTTAGTTGATGCGTAGTCCTGGTTTGAGCTTAATGTGTTTGCTGTCTTTCTTGAGTTAAAGCTATATTTTTCCCTCTAAGAAGCATATTATGTGAAGAATTTGTTCTGTAGCAAGTTTAATGGTTGCTAAGCACACACAAACTACATCAGTGATGACAGGTTTTGATTTATAGAGTGACACACTTTATTACCTTGCTCTTGGTTGGATATTCTGTTTGAAGTTTTGAGGTTTCTCTGAGGCAACTCTCTTGAATTTCTATCTGACTGATATTTGGAGTCGTTAGCATTTTAGTTTTGATTGAATTCTGTTTATTTAGTGTGTTGCATTTTGTTTTGTTTCTTGAGGACAAGTAATGGTTTAAGTTTGGGGGTATTTGATAGGTAGTTTTATATCTACCTATCTTAATATCAATTGACTTTAATTGTTGCTTAGAATCATTCGTTTTAGTAGCTTTTCATGCATTTTTGATTTCTTATGCAGATTACATGTTTGGGAACTTTCTTGGTGACATTCGAAGCTTAAAGGAATGTGTGGATGCTAAAAGGAACAAGTGATGTCAGAGGAGTTAGAGGAGTGATGCTGCTGCAGCAGAAAATAGGAAGCATGTCCTGGTGCACGGCGCAGCTGCGCCAGGTCCTCTATCAGAAATCCTGTAGCGCAGCTGCGCTGGTCCCTATATTTCAATAGTTGACTTTTTACTTAATTTGATGAATCAGATTTGTTCGTGGGCAAGGAAGGACTCGTGAATTAGTATATATATGGCATATTTACAGTTTGTAACGAGGGAGACTAATACTAAGACTCCATAAAATCCCTCTTGGGATAAATTTATGTTATTTCATCTTTAATTTCTTTCTTAGATTAGGAACCCTAGATTAAACTAGAACTGAAGATTGAAGCTATTGATCATCATTGGGAAATCATATTGGAAGCAAGAGAATGCAAAATTGCTTATCTAAACTCTAAAATCTCTTTTTGTCTATTTGAATCTTTTAATGCTTAATCAATTGTGGATGATGGATTCTATTCCAATTATGAATTAAATTCTATTTTGAGATTACTATGAATCTTATTGTGTAGTTTTCTTTAATATACTTCCTTGTTATTCTTATTAGCTGTATTTGGATTGTCTGTTATGGTTTGCCCTTAATTGCTTAATTGCCTAGCTAACAATTACTGTAATAATCCATATGAAGTCGAGAGATGGATTATGGGTTTAGATCTGATCATAATTGCATATATTTATGTGTTCTACACGGCGTTGAAATTCATGATTCGTGCTTAGGATAGAGATATACCGAAGCATTGCATGTAATCTAATAAGAACTTGGATTTAAACTATTTTTAATTATAATTCACATATAGATATAGTGGATTAGTTAATTAGGGTGTTCAATTTGATTCTATCATCTGTGGACTTGATTTGATATGAGTATGGTACATTGAGATATGGCCATACTTTACTTTCGTGTTCTTGATTAACAATCTAGTATAATTAATTTGACTTAACATGAAGTGTACTGATTTAAATAAAATAATAGGTGAAGTTGTAGTCTTAAGTCTTCAATATCTAGTTCACTCTAGGGATAGTTAGTATTAATTTAATTAATTATTTTAAATTAAATTATTAAATCATTTGTTTAAATAAGATTGATTTGGTTGTAGGTTAGTGCTTGGTAATTCTTGTTAAACAATTCTCTGTGGAAACGATAGTCAACTCATCACTTTATTACTTGTTGATCACGTATACTTGCGTGCTGTGTGTAATTAGATTTTACAACAACAAATAGTTCTCACAGCTGAAAAGCTATCTTATGTCCTTAATACGCCTATCCCTACAATGGTTGCAGACAATGCCTCTGAGGAAGAGATTGCTACTTTTAGAAAGTAGCAAGATGATGCACAGTTGGCTCAATGCATCATGCTTGCATCCATGAGTAACGAGCTTTAGCGTCATCATGAAACTATGGATGCTCCTACTATAGTAGTTGATGGTGAGAAAAGTAGGACTGATAGATATCAGATATTGAGAAAAACATTGAGTCAAGTGATTGAACCAATGAGTTTTAAAAATAACACTGTTATTCGTATGTCTAAGATACTTGTTTCGGCTAAGACAAAAATAATTTGAAAATCTTTCAAAATGTATTTTGACCACATGCATCACTTGATATGGTGTACTATGGTAAACGATGGAGTCATCAATGCAGTCGAACCTAGTGTTGGTTGTGATCAAAAGATAGTCAGCCCACTATGGTATGATGTAATATGACAAAGTCACCTAATGGCAGAATCCTCAACGTACTACTAATCTGGTACGGTATCATGACGTCATAAAATGATTTTTTGTTTTCTTTCAAATTATGAAGAGTTGACTAAATTATTTCGATTGATGTCCGAACTGTTGATAAGAGTCTAAGCTATTTGATTCGGCTAGACGACTGTTGAAAAGTGATGATAGAATTCAAGCGTTCTTGAATATTTGTGCCAAACCAGATTGCTCTGGTACGGATTCAGTTGTTGAAAAGCTGAGGTGAACAACCCTATAAGGGGACATATTTTCGGGGACAATGGTTCCGAGCGTAACGCATATAGTCGTTTCAAAACACTACGTTGCGGCCCAACGTAGTGGTACAATAGGCTGGCCACCTAGTGTACGCGTGGAGGGTGTTTTCAGTCTTTGTGATTGATAAACACTCTAGTTTGCAGTGTGAAGGATTTTGTTGAAGCATTTGTAAACTTAGAGAAGAGTTCACGGTCTTGTGACCCCTCAGCATAATTTGGAATCTAAGATTATTCATACTACTTCCCGATTATTGAAAAATCGTGGAAGATTCTTATTCTTCTGAAGAATGAATGTAGTAAGTAGAATGTTCCTTAAAAAGGAGAATGTGATAGAATGCAAATGAGCAAGTTATAATGAAACTTCCGAAGAGAGAATGGATAAAACTATTCAAAATAATATGTAATATTCAGAATAGCATCGAGTAGAGGAGGTTTCGGTGATTCCGAGGACGAAATCCTTATAAGGGGGAGAGGATGTAAGAACCCGAATTTTTAGAAATTATTAAAATAAGAATTTAGTAAATAAAATTCTTAAAACATGAGATGGGTTCGAATAAGAATATATAATTGTGTTACGAGGTATGTAATATTATGTTACATAAGGTAATATGAGCAATGTGATGTTGTGCTTAATAAATATATATCATTATTATATATTTGTTATACATTGTAGAGATGAATTAGTAAAAAGATGGATAAGATTTATCTAGTGGCATTAAATAATTTATAGAATTATTTTTATCATAGTAAGTTGGTGACATTAAATCTCTGTGTTGGATAATCACCATTTTCTTGAATATATATACTAGTAACTAGTATGATGTAATATGAGTTTTAGTTAGTGCTTAAACTATACAGGGATAGATTGAGATAGTAAAGCATAAATTAGTTAACTGTGAGGATTAACTAACAAGTAGAAATAGTGGTTAATCTATATTAAAGTGGAAGTTGTATTATGAAATAATATAATGTGTATGTTAAACCTTAAATAACTATGGTAATATAGTACAAAGTTTAATTTACTTAAGTAAATGAGTGAATTAATATGTGTGTTGAATATGTGATACTTTATATATGTTACTTAGAATGGTAATATGTGAGAAAGTCTAATGTGCGAATAACGTTAAATATATATACGTTATTAAAGGGAGACATAAATCATTATATCTTTAAATGGATATTTAATATTCGAATAAATTGTTTTGGGAACAATTTATAGAGGGAGAGATAAATAATAATTATATATTTTAATAGAGGATATTAAAATAATTTATAATATTGAGTTATTTTAATAAAAAGAGGTAATGCTATTTTTGAATAATAATATTACCTTATATATTTTTGTATGATGTATGATTAATAATGTAGTAAATATATTAAAACGTATTTGCTATATGTAAATAAATTGATGGAAACAATTTATTATAATAGAAAATAAACTTATTATCTTTTTTCTATATATAATATATGTACATGTGTCATACATATAGTTAATTGATATTATATTAAGAATAATATCTTGAGACAATAAGCAAATTAATTTCTAATTGTAAATGTCTTTATTCGGAGAAAAGATAATATTTATGTTATGACAAAATACATAATTTCTAATGTATTTTCAAGGGAGTTGCTTAATGAAAGAAAACTAAGTTATTTTAATATATTAAATAACTTAGGTTATTATTTTATCGTGGATGTTATCATTTAAGTAATTATTGGTTAGAGGTGGAAGAGGTTGTCTTAGGACAATCGAATAATTATACGTATAGTGTATAATTTAAATAATTAATAGAGTAGATATTAATTATTTTAAGTGTAAGGGTTATACATATTACAAGTGTAAGGTAAGCTAAATAAATTAGCATTGAGGTAAAGTGTGTCACACAAACTTTAAGCTAAATAATGTGTAATGTGGGAAAAATGTGAGTAGTAGTATCATATAATTACCTACTGCTTGAGATTAAATGTGGTGTGATATTTAATATAGAGTAAAAGTAATTAAATCATAAAGTTGATTTAAATAAGTTTTGTTATCTCATCCTATGTGATGAGACAATTATATGTGTACTCTAAAAGATGGGAGTGAATAAATGTGTTATTAAAATATTTATTGGAATAAACCAATGTACATGGATTATATAATTCTATGTGAGTGGGTGTATATGTATACTCATTTGGGAAAAAATATCAAATAAACCCACACATGCTATTAATAATATGAAGTGCTGAGTATAAGCTTTTGTCCCAAAATCAAAGTCACTCTATTTCAACTGCCGTATGAATAGGCCATTGGCCTATCCTATTCCTTCTTCACTAAGTAGTAGCTGATGATGGCTGGAGAGATGGAGGTGAAGGGAGTAGCTCACCAACTATTCATTGCCCATCATCTTCTTCTTCCTACTACTAGTTCAAAACATTGAGCAAAGCTATTATTTGGATATTGATTTCTCTATAAATAGAGACTCCTTCTTCTTTCCCGTTTGTGAAATTTTTTGAGAAAATGGCTAACATAGGTTGGTAGAATTAGGAGCAATTAGAGCATTGAAGGGCTATGGTTAGCAAAGTTAAGCTTTAAGAGGTAATATTTGTATACTTACATGTTCTTGAATTCAAGTTCTTGCAAGTTCTTAGAAAAGTACCAAAATACATGTTTTGAGTCGAAAAGTTTATGGTAGAAGCATGATAGAATGTGTCAATTGATGCTAGACATCGTTAATGTGGTTGAATGCAAAATCAATGGAAGTTAAACGAACCAATTTGGTTCGGAAACGAATTCGTAGTGAATGATTTTACTAAATTGTCTAAAACATGAACATTTGCATGAACATGAGTTATAGATTCATTTTTGGGTTAGTTAATGTTATGTTGGTTGATGGGTATTATGATATGTTGTAGTACTATGAATTACGAATCCATAGAATCGAAAACGGACTAATTTGAACATGTATAACTCAAATTATGAAGGTTAGAAAGAAGTTTGGCTTGTTATTTTGTAGCAGAGCATGAAATCGTGCATTTACAGTAGCTATGCCCGCCCCGGTGGGCTATTTTTAAGGCCAAACCCCCGCCCCGGCAGGGGTGTGTGTTCTATAATGACTGATTTTATATGTTTTACTAAAACAGCCATAACTTTTTCATACGAACTCCGATTGAGGTGATTCAAAATGATCCGAAACGAGAACGAATAGACCTACAACTTTTGTTCTTTAAGTTTTCCAATTTGAGGTCATTAGGAAGGGTCAAAATAGTTATCTTTGTGACTATTACGTAATCGAAGGCCATCGGAGGGCGTCGAGCGAGCACATACGCAAGTATAGTGCTCCCGACGATGGAATATGTTATTCTAAGTGATGTAACATGAAAATGCATGATAATAGACATGACATATAAGATTTCCTTACTCATTATAGAATGCTTTAGCATGGCTTAGTATGTGTTTTGAAAAGAAACTTGGAATTTTGGAAAAGGAATATTGACTAACCTTGAGTCTTTGAAGTTATGATATTTTAACACATACCACTTGTTGAGTTATGAGTATACTTAAGAATGAGAAATGATTTAAAGTTACTTACTTATTATCAACTTACAATAGCTTAGTTGAAAATGATTTCTAAAGAAAACTTAAAACTTTAAGAACGAACTTAAAGTAATTTGTGTACTTAAAGTTCTAAACATGATAACATATATTCATGGATTAGTTAAATATGAAATGAGATTAAAAGTTGCACCTAGTTGCTTTACCTTAGCCTAGAATAACTTTTAAAAGTGAACTTGAACGCCTTATGCCCCTAAACATGACGATTATGTTCATCTTTTAGCTAAGCATGAATTGGACGTTTCAAGTGTGGTTTAAAATACGTTTCAAATAATGAACTATGCTATGTCTATGTGAAGCATACTAGTAGAGGCTTATTAGTACCAATATATGGTTTAAAAGCTTATAACATCGAATCTTGTTAAAGAAAGTTGTTAAGCCTTATTGATTGAAATAAATCATTATGAAACTAAGTAGTTTGAATATGAACGACGTAGATTACGTATCTATAAACTTTAAATATGTGTCGAACACATAGCGAGTCAAGTGTATGATAAATGTATATGAATGTTGATGTCGAGTACGGATGGTTAAGATATACCTATACATATCTAGCTATTCTAAGAGTATGATGAGAAAGTGAAATGAAAGTTTTATAAACCTAGTTAGGAAATGATGTAATATTTATTGTTATATTAAGAACGTATGAAATGTATGACTAATGGATATGAATCCATGATTATATAACTGTGTAGGAATACACGAAGTGCAGTTAAGCGTTAGGCAGTTAAGTCGTAGTTCATAAACTACGAATCAGGCAAGTCTTTTAGTTCCTATTTGTTATATGAATTTGATAACTGTTAGTTGAGCTATATTATGCCATGAGAATGTTGATGTATATATATGAAATGCATATGAGATATGTATGAAATGTGAAAGTTGATCTTTGATGATATGTTTGTGATATAAATCTCAATGTCGTTACGTGAGAAGTAACATGCGTAGTAAATTTTAATGGATTATGAATGCATGTGCTGAGTATACTATTATATGCTATGTGATGCATGAAAACTGTTAGAATTGCTGGGCTGTCGAGCTCACCATTGCAAATAACCACTTTTGCAGGTTAAGGACTCACGGTAAAGATTTCGTGCTACACGATTGATATAGTTCAATAGTATCAAAGGAGATTGATTCATTTATTTATATATATATATACTCTTGAACCATGTTTAGGTTCTAGGAGATGTACAAGATAGTAGTTATGATGTGTAATATATGTTAAGTTATACTATGTTATACATAGAGGAATTCGAATCGAGATGTAAAAGTTTATACAGTAATTCGAATAGATTGAATCATAATATAATTTGATTCAAGGTTATGTAATTGATTAAGTTAAGATATCAATAAAAGTTTTTTTTCAAAGGAGATTGAAAAAGTTTAAATTATTTCGCATATTTATATAATATCAAATGTAATGTAAAACAGGAATAGTAAATGACCAAGTAGTGAAACTTATAAAAGTTTGGGGTCATTACATAGATCCTGCAAATGGAAAGAAATTATATTCTAAATTTTAATAAGTAAAGTTTTATTCATTAAGTTATGAATGAAAAATATAAATAGTTTGACGATAGTAGTATCGTGGCGGACCGGATCCGAGGTTCGAAGGGACCCAGATTTTGGGGCGTCACATACATCACCCATTCTGAGTCGCCAAAAATATGGTACAGAAACAACTATAACTTTATTAATACAATTGTCGTGCAAAATACGACAACACATAAACTGTGAGTTAAAATATAAATATTGTCTTCTAGATAATATCCACTCTCAAATAAGTCCTCATTACAATTATTGATACACTATTTTACAAAATAGTGAGGACTATAATAACAATTGCCTTGGAACATCACTCCACACCCAGACTACTTCCCGCTATATTCTCGCTTCCTGAGAGGAAAAATAGAACAAAAAGGAAAAAGGGTGAGCTCAACTAGTCCAGAAAAGAATATTATGACTAAGATAATATAGAACAAATTATCGTTAGTCCTCAACAGGAAAAAATCTGATAGAATATAATAGACAACAAATTTTAGATCAACAACTGCAGCGAAAACAACAATCCATTAGAAGAGTTAAGTAGAGAATGAATTCTACTATCTTCTAAGATTTAAAAGTCCATATCAATATTTTATCCCTATAACATCAATCGATATACATCTTGAATCAAATATTTATCTTTGCACTACAGGCCAAAGATATTCATTTGTATCACCAGTTGGTCATGTTCATCTAAACACCTGTTCATCTTTACACTACGGGCCAAAGATATTCATCAATTAATCATTCATCTTTGCACTACAGGCCGAAAATATTCAGTAATATCATCATTTAAGACTGAAAATGATGAAAAATATTTTAAAGAAAACGAATCCAGTGAGACAAAAGGACATATATTAGGGATTGGTACTTCGGTTTACCCATGTTCAAAAACAGCCCATCATATACCATAGTGGAGTAAAATTAAAGAATAAAGATCAAAACATGGATACAATCAAAGATAATAACAAAAATAGACATCTGGGACAAAGAAGAGAAAATTTTATTTTTTGGTGAATAGTGACGTATTCGTGAATAGTGTCGTATACGTGAATAGTAACTCCGACACAAAAAGACAAGAAATTCACAAGAAAAATCTTACCAATATTCCGACATAATGATATTGAAAGAAATAATATCATTTAAAAAAAATAACATCCCTTACCTCAAAAAGACAGTACTTCTAACTGGAATACTGGATATAATGTTGAATGAACTTTCACCGTATAGCAACACTCAAAGTATCAAAATACTCACAAGAATACACTCGATAATATAGAGATAGAAAATTTCATATCCTGGTGCGTTTTTTAATTCTAACCTAAGCACCCTATTTATAGGAAAATGCTTAGAACACCAAAGTAGAAAATTTAATAAAATATTATTATTTTTCATAAAATTCCTACATACACCTTAGACATCTGAATTCAGCTCATTTACCACACATGTGGGGCCCACTAAAATGAAAAAAAAATGTTTTTCTTTTAAAAAATATTTAAAACTTCAAAAATCAATTATTCTGGAACTTCAATAATCCATAATAAATAGCTCTTTTATCAGGAAAATTGAAATCTTATGTTCATTTCATAAGAAATTCAATTCTCTACAACTTTGTAAGTTTAAGTTTTTCTAAATTCGAAGCAGAAATTGACCGAAATCCATATACGGATGATTTTACATGCTATAATCAAATTTTAGTCAAAAATTGGGCCCACCAACATGTTTAACATGTTTTTATCATTTATTACAATAAAAATACTCTTCCTCCTCATTTATTCATATATCACACATTCATCACAAAAATATCATCATTATTATATTATTAAAATATAATAATATATTTAAATAAATTATTTTATCAGAAAAGATAAAATATCAATTTTCAACAATTATCACTTTTCTAAAAATTCCTCCATTTATATTCACATAAAATAAATATTTTCCTTATCATTTAAATTAATAATTAATTATTCACAAATAATATTACAGAATCACAATACTGACAACAAGGTCGTTCCCAAGAAAGAGGGGGTTTTCCAATAAGAATTTCTCCTTACTGGCGCGCAATTAGGTGACCAAACCTCTCCTTAGACAAAACTTTCTAGACATTGCCAATAATGCGATCTAATAATATTATTAAAATAATATGATTTATTGATCTGATAATGGAAATACTGTGTAGTGACAATTATAAAATATCAACGTAGCAATTATTGAATCAATAAAATAAAATATTGAACAGTAATTACTGTAACAATTATTGAGTAGAACATTCTTACGTAAGAATCAATAATTGGTGCAATACCGTGTGCTACTGTGAAACACCGCGTATTACTGTGTTTTAACCTCCGGTATTCGAACAGTGTTAACGGTAACAACTACGCCGTTATTTATAAAAAAAATTATACTTGTCATTTTCTTCACCCAATCGCTTTCCATTATAGGGCCCACACAAGGCTGCGTTGTCATACGAATATTTCCCGACAATAAGAATATTCCCCGACAACAAGAATACTTTATAAACCCTTGCTTATTTAAGATATTTGCGTATTTTACCCATAACTTTCCATATTAATCAAATCAACCCTTACTATTTCAAAATAATAAATAGAGAAAATTCAATTTCATTTATAAAAAGTTAGGGTCTTACAACCTCCCCTCCTTATGAAATTTCATCCTCAAAATTGACGTACGTACCTGGTGTTTCTAAAAGGTGAGGATACCTCACTTTCATTTTCGTTTCTAACTCCCAAGTCATTTCCTCAATATCATGATTTCTTCACAAAATCTTAACTTATGGTATAACCTTGGTGCGTAGGACATGCTCCTTCCTATCCAAGATCTTGACAGGTACGTCCTCGTACGTTAAGTCTTCGACTATCTCGTCTGGTTCTAACTCAATAATATGGTTTGGGTCTTTCACATATTTACGAAGAACAGATATGTGAAAAAATATTATGAAAACGAGACATACTTAGAGGTAACGCAAGTCTATAGGCCACATTTCCTACTCGGTCAAGAATATGAAATGGACCAATAAATCATGGATTGAGCTTTCCTCTCTTCCCAAATCTTGTAATTTCCTTCCATGGGGCAACTCGCAACAATACATAATCCCCAATACTAAATTCCACGTCCTTTCGATGAATATCCGCATAACTCTTTTGTCGATCATGTGCCGTTTGTATACGTTATCGAATCATTTAGATCTTTTCTGTAGTTATACGTATAAACTCTGGTCCCAATAATGTTGCTTCACCCACCTCATCCCGACATATTGGAGAGCGACACTTTCGTCCATACAATGCTTCGAATAGAGCTACACCTATACTTGCCTGATAACTGTTGTTGTAAGAGAATTTCACCAATGGTAAATACTTATCCCAACTCCCTTTGAAGTCTAGGACATAGAGTCTTAATAGATCTTCAAGAGTTTAAATAGTCCTCTCTGATTTTCTGTCCGTTTGAGGATGGTATGTCGAACTGAATCGTAAATTCATGCCCATAGATTTCTACAAGCTAACCCAAAATCGTGAAGTGAAACTTGGGTCATGATCCGAAACTATGGATACTGGCATGTCATGCAATCTCACAATCTCATTTATGTACATACAAGAAAGACGTTCAAGGTAATAAGTCTCCCGTCTTGGCAAGAAATGAGCAGACTTAGTTAATCTATCAACAATAATCCAAATCGCATCTATGCCTTGAGAAACCGTGGGAAGACCCGTAACGAAATCCATGGTAACGTGTTCCCACTTCCATTTTGAAATCTCAAGTGGTTGCAATGGTCCCTTTGGCACTTGATGCTCCACCTTTACACGTTGACAAGTTAAGCACCTCGGGATAAACTTCGCGATCTCTCTTTTCATATTGTTCCACCAAAATGTATGTCGAAGATCACGATACATTTTGGTACTTCTAGGGTGAATTACAAACGATGTGTTGTGTGCCTCCATCATGATTTTGTACTTCAAATCAGAGTTATTAGGAACACAAAGTCTGGAGTGGACTTGAAGTATTCCTTCTTCATCGATTCTGGCTTCTAGAATAGCACCTTCTTGCACTTTCTTTTTCATACGCATCAGCTCCGAGTCTGTGGCTTGAGCAACTTTAACTTTATCGATTAAAGTTGGTTCTATGCGTATACTTGACATCATCGGATGGGTCCCCGGAGTCTTGAATTCTATCTTCATCTTTTGTAAATCACACAAAATGGGCCTTTGTGTTGACAACATCGCACTCATTCCTGCATATGATCTTCTACTCAATGCGTCAGCTACCACGTTCGCTTTTCCAGGATGGTATTGAATTGTATGGTCTTAATCTTTCAACAGCTCGAGCCAACGTCGTTATCGCATGTTGAGTTCTTTTTGGGTGAAGAAATATTTGAGGCTTTTATGATCCTAATATATCTCCACGCGAAAACGACTGCTGCCAACTCTAGATCATGAGTAGGGTAATTCCTCTCATATTCTTTGAGTTGTCGCGAGGCATAGGCTATGACCTTCCTATGTTGCATATGAACACATCCTAACCCTTTGCCCAAAGCATCGTTGTAGATAACAAATCCATCTGAACCAGATGGTATTGTCAGAACAGGTGCCAAAATGAGTCTCCTCTTAAGCTCTTGGAAACTCTTCTTGCATTCCTCGCTCCATATGAATTTTGTATCTTTCCGAGTCAGCTAAGTTAAAGGAGTAGCGATTCGAGAAAATCCTTCCACAAATCTCCGATAATAACTAGCTAAACTAAGAAAGCTATGTACTTCGGTCACCGACTTCGGTTGCTCCCAACTTTGTATTGCTTCAATCTTTGTCGGGCCAATAGATACTCCATATTTTGACACCACGTGCCCAAGGAATTCTACTTCCTCAAGCCAAAACTCGTATTTCTTCAGTTTGGTATATAGCTTGTTATCGCGAAGCCGTACTAGCTTCAAATGGTGCTCATAATCTTCACCGATTTTGGAATATATGAGGATGTCATCGATAAAGACAACAACGAACTGATCCAAATATTCCTTGAATACTCGGTTCAACATATCCATGAAAGCAGCAGGAGCATTAGTCAATCCAAAAGACATGACTAAAAATTCATAATGCCCATACCGAGTTCTAAAAATAGTCTTCGGAATATCCTCAGTTTTAATATTTAACTGATGATATCCAGAACGAAGATCGATCTTTGAAAAAAATTGTGCTCCTTGCAACTGGTCAAACAGGTCATTAATGCGAGGTAGCGGATACCTATTCTTGATGGTGACATGGTTCAATTCCCGGTAGTCAATACAAAGTCGCATACTCCTGTCTTTCTTCTTTACGAATAAAATAGGAGCACTCCAAGGAGATGTACTAGGACGAATGAACTAATGTCCAACAACTCCTGTAGTTGGACCTTTAACTCCTGAAGTTCAATAGGAGCCATTCGATATGGGATTTTAGAAATGGGCTTTGTACCAGGTTCAAGATCAATAAAGAATTTAACTTCACGTTCTGGGGGTAGACCGAAAAGTTCTTCAGGAAATACGTCAGGAAATTCACTAACAACAGAAATATTATTTAAATCTGACGTGTTTTTGTTCAAGTCCATGACATGGGCTAAAAAAGCTTGACATCCATTTTTTAATAAACGAATGGCCTTATAGCTTGGTATGACACTGATTGACTTTAATGGTTTGGTTACTTGAATTCGCATAACAGGTTGGTTAGGAATATGAAAACTAACAACCTCACAAAAACTATTAATTTTGGCATGATGAGTAGTTAACTAATCAATCCCTAAAATCACATCAAAAGCAAGTATCATTAAAGAGATAAGATCCACAGGTAATGTGATGGTGCCAACTTGGATCAAGCAAGATTTATAAATAGTGGATGTAATGAAAGTTTCTCTTAACGGAGTCTCCACAGATAAGTCAAAGTCTAATTTCTCCGGAGTCAAGTTTAAACGTTGAGCACAAACAGGAGAGATAAATGAATGGGTAGAACCGGTATCTAGTAAGGTATAAACCTTGCTAGAATTTATGATTAGCTTACCTGTGATCACCTCGTTCGGGTTTCTCGCATTTTGGCCAGTTACAACAAACGCTCTTCCAGGAATCGCTGACTTTAACTTATCTGGGACAGCCTTTGGTGTCACCATCCCTGCTGGACTTGGTTTCACTATAGTACAATCTCGAGCGATATGTCATTCCTTTCTGCAATTATAACATACCTTGAACTGTTATGGACAGTTTGGGCTGGTGTGTCCCTCTTTTCCACATTTATAGCATACGACCGGTGGTCGTTCTCCTCCCTTAGAAATAGTTGATACTGGTGCTGACGTCTTCACATTGTCATTGTTGAATCTCCTCTTTTTGAAATTTTCACTTGACTCGCCTCTCCTATTATCATGGCCATGATTACCACCAGAGTGGTTATCGCTTTTGTCTATATTTTTTCCTCCCCGTTGGTTATCGTTGCTCCGATGACTGCTGTCACTGGTATGACCCTAGTTGTGGTCCCTCGGTTGAACGTACTCATTATCTCGCTCTAATAATTGAGCCCTGTTGACAACATCTGAATATAGAAAAAATTTATGAGAAATGAGATATTGACGTATGTCGGGTTTAAGACCTCTTAGAAACATCCGCGTCATACATTCCTCATTTTCTACCAAATGAGGTGCAAACCTGGATAACTCCACAAACTTCGCCTCGTATTGGGACACCGTCATGTTATTTTGTTCCAGTCTATTAAACTCCACCTCCTTCATATGACGAATACTTTCAGAAAAGTACTTATCATTGAACATTTTTTGAAATGTTTCCTAAGACATGCTGAGTGCTACTGGCTGGGTACGCTTCACAGATTCCCACCAGTAATCTGCCTCACCACGGAATATAAAGGTGGCGAATGGAACCTTCTATTCCTCCGTGCATCCCAAGACATCGAATATCTTGGTAATTTGCTTGACCCATGTTTCTGCCTTAATCGGGTATGGCTTTTTCCAAAATTCTGGTGGTCCCAACTCTTTAAACTGCTTGGCTGGGACAAACTGTGCATTGTTATCATTTTCACCCGTATTTTGTACACGAGTCTCCCTCGTCTGATATTGCATGAACTGCAAAAAGCTTCTAAATATTCCATCGTTCATCGTCTGAGCAGTGGTGTTGTTCACAGGAGGAACATTATCGTCCCGTTGCACGTTCTCCTGATTGGTGATTAAAGGTGTCTCCACGGTCTCACTTACTCCATTGTTAACATTCTCAGTTGCCATTCTCAAATACTGCCATAAAACAAGGGTTAATTAAAGAAATTAACATATAACATAATATCCCTATATTCTGACCAATCAACAACTAAGCTTAGGTAGGACACACTAGCGAAGGATTTACTCGTCTCTCCCCTCCTAGTTCTATTCCCCGATCTCTGCCAGAGACTATATCCCTAAGCTTTGATACCAACTGTGACGCCCCCAAAATAGGTATACATCACCCATTCTTAGTCGCCAAAAACATGGTATAGAAAAAACTACAACTTTATTAATACAATTATCGTGCAAAATACGACAACAAATAAACTGTGAGTTAAAATATAAATATTATCTTCTAGACAATATCCACATTCAAATAAGTCCTCATTATAATTATTGATACACTATTTTACAAAATAGTGAGGACTATAATAACAACTGTCTTGGAACATCACTCCACACCCCGACTACTTCCCGTTATATTCTCACTTCTTGAGAAGAAAAATGGAACAAAAAGGAAAAATGGTTAGCTCAACTAGTCCAGAAAAGAATATTATGACTAAGATAATATAGAACAAATTATCATTAGTCCTCAACAGGGAAATATCTGATAGAATATAATAGACAACAAATTTTAGATCAACAACTGCAGCGGAAACATCAATCTATTAGAAGAGTTAAGTAGAGAATGAATTCTACTATCTTCTAAGATTTAAAAGTCCATCATCAATATTTTATCCCTGTAACATTAATCAATATACATCTTGAATCAAATATTTATCTTTGCACTACAGGCCAAAGATATTCATTTGTATCACCAGTTGGTCATGTTCATCTAAACACCTATTCATCTTTGCACTACGGGCCAAAGATATTCATCAGTTAATCATTCATCTTTGCACTACAGGCCGAAAATATTCAGTAATATCATCATTTAGGACTGAGGATGATGAAAAATATTTTAAAGAAAACGAATCCAGTGGGACAAAAGGACAAATATTAAGGATTCGTACTTCAGTTTATCCATGTTCAAAAACACCCCATCATATACCATAGTGGAGTAAAATTCAAGAATAAAGATCAAAACATGGATACAATCAAAGATAATAACAAAAATAGACATCTGGGACAAAGAAGAGAAAATTTAGTTTTTCGGTGAATAGTGCCATATACGTGAATAGTAACTCCGACACAAAAAGACAAGAATTTTACAAGAAAAATCTTACCAATATTCTGGCATTATTATATTGAAAGAAATAATATTATTTAAAAAAAATAACATCCCTTACCTCAAAAAGACAGTACTTCTGACTGGAATACTGGATATAATGCTGAAAGAACTTGCACCGTATAGCAACACTCAAAGTATCAAAATATTCACAAGAATACGCTCGATAATATAGAGATAGAAAACTTCAGATTCTGGTGTGTTTTTCAATTCTAACCTAAGCACCCTATTTATAGTAAAATACTTAGAATACCAAAGCAGAAAATTTAATAAAATATTATTATTTTTAATAAAATTTCTACGCACACCTTAGACATCTGAATTCAGCTCATTTACCACTCATATGGGGCGCACCAAAATGAAAAAAATGTTTTTCTTTTAAAAAATATTTAAAACCTCAAAAAATAATTATTCCAGAACTTCAATAATTCATAATAAATAGCTCTTTTATCAGAAAAATTTGAATCTTATGTCAATTTTATAGGAAATTCAATTATCTACAACTTTATAAGTTTAAGTTTTTCCAAATTCTAAGCAGAAATTGATCGAAATCCACATACGGACGATTTTAAGGCTATAATCAAATTTCAGTCAAAAATTGGGCCCACCGACATGTTTAACATGTTTTTATCATTTATTGCAATAAAAATACTATTCCTCCTCATTTATTCATATATCACACATTCATCACAAAAATATCATCATTATTATATTATTAAAATATAATAATATATTTAAATAAATTATTTTATCAGAAAAGTTAAAATATCAATTTTTAACAATTGTCACTTTTCTAAAAATTTCTCTATTTATATCCACATAAAATAAATATTTTCATTATCATTTAAATTAATAATTAATTATTCACAAATAATATTACAGAATCACAATACTGACAACCAGGCCGTTTCCAGGAAAGAGGGGGCTTTCCAATAAGAATTTCTCCTTATTGGCGCGCAATTAGGTGATCAAACCTCCCCTTCGACAGAACTTTCTAGACATTGCCAATAATGTTATCTAATAATATTATTAAAATAATATAATTTATTGATCTGATAGTGGAAATACTGTGCAGTGACAATTATAAAATATCAACGTAGCAATTATTGAATCAATAAAATAAAATATTAAACAGTAATTACTGTAACAATTATTGAGTAGTGCCTTCTTACGTAAGAATCAATAATTGGTGCAATACCGTGTGCTACAGTGCAACATCGCGTATTACTGTGTTTTAACCATCAATATTCTAACAGTGTTAACAGTAACAACTACGCGGTTATTTATAAAAAACTTATACTTGTCGTTTTCTTCACTCAATCGCTTTCTGTTATGGGGCCCACACAAGACTGCGTCATTGTACGAATATTTCCCGACAGTAAGAATATTCCACGACCAAACGAATATTCCCTGACAATAAGAATACTTTATAACCACTTGCTTATTTAAGATATTTGCGCATTTTACCCATAAGTTACCACATTAATCAAATCAACCCTTACTATTTCAAAATAATAAATAGAGAAAATTCAATTTCATTTATAAAAAGTTAGGATCTTACAATATAGCTATAAATGAAGCTCCAAGTTAATTATTTGGATGAAAAGTTCATTACATAACTAGGAATAGTTCATAAGTCTCATCTTGGATCTAAACATGTGTTGCGACACTTTCATTTGATTAAAGAATAATTGAAAGAGGAGAATTCACTATAGAGATAGTGGACTCTTAAGAACAACATTACATATCCATTAACTGAAGCTTATCCAACAACAGGATGATCGTCACTTAGAGAAGAAGTGTATGAGATACCGTGACGATTGGCTTTAGCGCAAGTGAGAGATTGAAAGTAGTATGCACACAAGCCAATCATGTTTGATGATAAAGCATATACTTTGTAAAAATCTTATTCATTTATTAATAAAAGAATTGTTTAATTAAAAGCTTTTAATTTATCTACATGGTGCTATTTTATAATATGTGATAAACTCATAGTTTTGAGCAATGCTTTTAGAATCACGATGATGATCATGCTAATGAGATCTAAATTCTTAGATAGCTTAAAAACTAAAATATTCCCAATCGATGGATTACTAAAAAAGAGATTAGTGAATTTGGATAGATTGATACATACGTTGCTTGCTCATTAGATGAGGATGATTGATCTCATGATCATTTGTGTGGAGACACTAAAATAAGTATGTAGGTACTTATCGGAGTATAAGTACACTGAATGTGGCTCGCAAAGGAATACCTAATGGAGTTTTACTTGCCTATCAATATGAATTTCTGTAGTGATAGTAGTACAACTGATCCTTAGACTTGAGATCATCATAGTATTTTGTGTATGAAGAGTTATACTTTTACATATTCTTTAAGACCCTTAGGATATATCTGAAAGTAGTATGCATACAAGCCAATCATGTTTGATGATAAAGCATATACTTTGTAACAATCTTATTCATTTATTAATAAAAAGTATTAATTTATTAAAGGATTTTAATTATCTACATGATGCTGCTTTATAATATGTGATAAACCCATAATTTTAAGCAATGGTTTTAGAATAATGATGATGATCATTCTAATGAGATCTAAATTTTTAGAAAGCTTAAAACTAAAATAGTTCCCAATCGTACTAAATTGGGGATTAGTGAATTCGGATAGATTGGTACATACATTGCTTGCTCATTGGATGAGGATGATTGATCTCATGATCATTTGTGTGGAGACGCCAAAGCAAGTATGTAGGTGCTTATTAGAGAATAAGTTCACTGAACGTGGCTCGCTAAGGAATACCTAATGGAGTTTTACTTGTCTGTCAATAGAAATTCTTGCAGTGATAGTAGTACAAGTGATCCTTTGACTTGAGATCATCATAGTATCTTATGTATGATGATTTATACTTTGACTTATTCCTTAAGACCCTTAGGGTATATCAAAGGATATATTTGGGTATAATAAGTTATGCATGGAGATAATGTATAATCAATAAATAATCTACCGCTTCTGGTAAAAGAAGAGAAATGTCATATGTGATCGATAAATGACAACCCAGTAGTCCTTGGCCAAGGCAGAATGAAATTAAAAAGGAGTTTGTAATTTGTATTATTTAGAGTTGTGCATTTAAGAGTCGAAATACATATAATTAAATAAAATAAGACTTGACAGTAAATCTATGTCTTATATTTAATTGGGACATTGTATGGTGGAAGGATTGAATTGTACGGTAACTATTTATTCAAAGGTTCTTTTATGATTAATGTTGAAATCTATATAATCTGGAAAGTCGTTAATCGATATGGAGGCTTGTCCCTATTGTAGAATAAATATTATTTATTTAAATAAATTAATAGTTTAATTTATTTATTTAAATAAGATTAGAATTGTTCTAATTGATTTATTCACAACCGGTTTAATATGGAGAACCTAAATGGTCACACCATAAAAGGAAGAATAATTATTTAAGAAGTTAATGGCATAATCGTAATAATAAGTTAAATATATTTAATTTAATCTGTGGTGATAGAATAAATTTAATATATTAATATTTATTATTTAATATTTTAGAAATATTAAATAAAAATTAATAAGAGGAGTCTTATTATTATTATTACTATTATTATTATTTAATTCCTAAAGGAGTTTAGGAATTAATTAATAAAAGTGCTCTCATATATTTCTAATAGTATTAGGAGACTAATTAATTAAAAGAGTTTAATTAATTATTCCTAATAAGATTAGGAGCCTAATTAATTAAAGGAGTTTAATTAATTAAAATAAAAACCCAATTTCTTAATTGTTAAGGAGAGTTGCTTACATCTATAAATAAGATGAGTCTTATTATGGGTGAAGGTGATTGATGCTTTCACAACACACGTGAATACGTAATTTCAATAATTGGAGAGTGCACATTTTCTATGAGAGATAGAAAAACTAGGATTTTGCCAAATACCCATCTTCCTGAATCTTATTTCTTCCTTGGTGGATCACCTTTAGAGGCCAAACACTTGGGTGGTTAACGTTGATCAAAGGAAGGAACTAAACCCGGTGGATTCAAGTTGAACGCGAAAAAGATTTGGAGGTGAACTTATACCTGAGGAAGCTCGAATCTTTAATGGTATGATTCTTATTCTTTATCTTTTCGTTTAATTAATAATTGTACATAAAGGATGATCCAGATATATGGTTTGTAAAATTTTAAAACTCTAATTTTCCATGCTTCCGCTTATTTTGTGCAATTTGATTGCGTTCATGAATATTACAAACCTAACAGTGGTATCAGAGCTAAACTTTTATGCGAATTATTAATTATTTTAATTTGATATGTATATTGATATGTGTTTAGAACAATTTAATTGAGCATAATTTGTTGTAAAAAAATTTTTAAAAAAAAAGGGCCGAATTTTTTCCCCCGAATCTGCGTCATCAAGTGATTCACATGAATCACGGTTTCATGAATTCTGTTTATATTAGTATGCTTAAGGAAATCCTTTCATATGGGTATGTATTCAGATGCATATCATGTTAATATCTCCTAGTAAGTTTATATATATAACGTTAATATATATATATATATATATATATATATATATATATATATATATATATATATATATATATTGTAAAACCTCAAATTTTACGAATAAGATTTAATTTTCTCGAAATAAAATTTTTTAATATTATGGTGTGGATTTGATATAATATTATAGTTGTGGGTAATATTTATAAATTTTACAAAGTATGCAAGTTGTTGTATTATATTCGATTGGTCGGGGAATATTATTTTTGTCAGAGAATATTAGTACGACGGCACAATTATTAGTGGACCCCACAACGGAATTATTGTCGGATTGAGAAAACGACAAAAATATTTTATGAAAATAACAGCGAAAGTTTTACCGTTAATACTGTTGAACTACTCGGTAGTAAAAGTACAATAATATGTGTGGTTGCATAGTAGCATACGGTATTGATTATTGAGGCTTACGTGATAAGTCACTTAGTTTTGTTTTATTGGTATTATTAATGTAATAAAACAGAAAAGCTTTTTATATAAAACAGAATACTTTTATAAAGTTATTCATTTTATTAGGCTAATAGTAAAATCTTTTTATATAAAACAGAATATTTTTATAAAGTTATCTCTTTTATTAGACAATAATTAGAATATATTATATTTTATTATGCATAGTATTTGCATAGTACCTGCATAATGTTTGCATAGTAAAATCTTTTATAAAGTTATTCGTTTTATTAGATTATAAATGGAATATATTATACTATATTTAAAAGATTTTGCTTTAAATATGGACCGCCAGATTAAAGTAAATCAATCTAGACCGTTCATGAGTTAGTTACTATGCAGTCCATTTTTCTATAAATAGAAGCTCATTCCTTCATTATTTCTTACGAATTCACTGAAACTCTAGAGAGAGAAATTTATAGAGAGAGAAGAAAAGTGTTCTGCTACTTCACTACTCTTATATCTAGTACTCTTCCTTTCAAGGTAAGGGATATTATTTGTTGTACTCGTAAAGGGTATTATTTCTTTGTTATTCATGAAGAGAACTTCTGTTACTCCATTCTTTATTATTCTGTTGGAATAACCTGTATACGCGAGCTACCTTATACTTGGTGAAATTCTTCTGTTATTTCATTCTTTATTATTCTGTTAGAATATCCTATCTGTGCGTTTACGCCGGACCTGGTTCCATTATTTATTATTCTGTCTGAATATCCTGTTTGTGCGTTTACGCCGGACCTGGTTCCATTCTTTATTATTCTGTTGGAATATCCTGTCTGTGCGTTTTACGCCGGACCTGGTTCCGTTATTTATTATTATGTTGGAATAACCTGCCTGTGCGATCTATCGCATGCATGGTGATTTCTTTTGTTATTCCATTCTTTATTATACTCAGTTGGTTAAAACTTTGACTTCTATACTCCATGAAATTAGTGGAATATCCTTGATATTTGCGCTTCATCTAGTATCTTTTCATGTAAATATTCTTCTGAGCATTCTTGAATTTTACTCTACAAAGCAGTATCATGTTGATAATTTGGACGTTATCAGTTCCTAGATAAATTAATGCTTGAACTTGTTTTATTGAATTTTTATATCATTGTCATCATCATCATGTTTATATTTTGTTGAAAGTCATCTGTGGCCTGTAGTGCATAGATGGACTTGGTATGATTATGACCAGGGATTATTCGGTGTAATCATGACCGTAATGATATAAATGATGTAGAAAAAGTCTTCATTGGCCCGTAGTGCATTGATGGACAGTTTTTGGTATAATTATGGCTATGGATTCTCTTTGGCCGTAGTGCAAAGATGAATTGTTTTATGGCATGATCAGGACCATTGATGAAAACATGATTATCTTTAGCCGTAGTGCATGGATAATTCGTGGTCGTAATACTAAAGAATATCCTTGGCCGTAGTGTAGGGGTGATTCGATGATGTGGATTATTTATTAAGCTGAGTCCCAGCGATAAAAGTCATGAAAAATCTTTTAAATCATAAAAGATAGTAGATTTTATTCTCTACTTGACTCTTTTAATGGATTGCTTGATCCGATGTAGTTAAACTTGATGTTTATTGTATTTTATCAGTTTAACATTGTTGAAGACTAATGATAATTTATTCTGCATTATCTTAGTCATAATATTTCTTACTGGGCTAGTTGAGCTCACCCTTTCTTTCACTGTTCTCTTCAGGAAATGAGAATATAGTTGGGACGAGTCGGGAAACGGAGTGATGGACCAGATGATAGCATTAGTAGTCCTCACTATTCTATGTAATAGTGTGATAATAATTGTAATGAGGACTCCTTTTGAGTTTGTATACTCTCTAGCAGACAATATTTGTATTCAAATTCACAGTTTATGTTTTGTCGTATTGTACACGACAGTTGTATTATTAAGTTGTATTTGAATTCTATACCATGTATCTGGCGACTCAAGATGGGTGATGTATACCTAATTTTGGGGGCATCACAGTTGGTATCAAAGCTTAGAGATATGATCCCTGGCTGAGATGTGAGACAAGAACTAGGAGGGGAGAGACGGAGAATTCCTTCGCTAGTATGACCTACCTAAGTTAATTGGTATTTAATTGGTCGGTCAGAGTATAGAGATAATATGTGATATGTTAATTAACCCTTATTTTGTTGCAGTATTTGAAAATGACATCTGAAAATGTTGAGATAAGCAATGGAGCACAGGAGACCGTTGAGTCTCCATATATCAATAATTAGGACAATGTGCAACAGGATGGCGACAATCCTCCTGTAAACAACAACACTGATTAATTGACGAACGACGGTAAGTTTAGGAGTTTTTTAGAATTCATGCAACATCAGACGAAGGCAGCTCCTGTTCATAATGCAGGTAAAAATAATGGCAACCCACGGTTGGTCACCGCTAAGCAATTCAAGGAGCTGGGACCACCGGAGTTTTTGGGAAAGCCAGAACCACTTAAGGCGAAGACGTGGTTAAAGCAGATCACCAAGATATTTTATATCTTGGAATGCTCCGAGGAGCAAAAGGTTCCCTTTGCCACCTTTATGTTGCGTGAAGAGGCAGATCACTGGTGGAAATCTATAAAACGTACCCAGCCTGACGCACTCAAGATGTCTTGGGAGAAGTTCCAAGAGCTGTTCAATGACAAGTACTTTCCCGAAAGCATTTGTCACATGAAGGAGGTGGAATTTATCAAGTTAGAGCAAAACAACATGACCGTGTCGCAGTACGAAGCCAAGTTTGCCGAGTTGTCCCGATTTGCGTCCCACTTGGTTGATAATAAAGAGAGAATGACGCGGATGTTTTTAAGAGGTTTGAAGTCGGAGATACGTCAATATCTTATTTCTCATAAACTATGTTTGTATTCAGATATTGTAAATAGGGCTCAGTTAGTGGAGCGCGATAACGAATCAACGCAACTAAAAGAGAGCAGCCGACAAAATGATAATATCAGTGATAATAGTCATCAAAGCTGTGACAATAAACATGGAGGGAATCAACATGTCAGAAATGGTAACCACTTTGGTGGTAATCATGGTCAAAATAATAAGAATGGACATTTCAAGAAGAGGAGATTCAACAATGATGGAAAGACGTCAGCACCAGCACCCGTTGTTAAGGAAGGAGAACGACCACCTATCATATGCTTCAAATGCGGAGGGGAGGGACACATCAGTCCAAACTGCGCGATGTCGTCCAAAGCATGTTATAATTGTGGAAGAGAAGGTCACTTAGCTCGATTTTGTCGTTCACTGAAGATAAGTTCAGCTAAGATGGAGGCACCAAAGGCTGTCCCAGAAAAGTCAAAGCCGGTAGTTTAAGAGAGAGCGTTTTTTTTGTGACAAGGAACCTGAATAAAATTATCACGAGTATGTTAGTCATAAACTCTTGTGAAGTCTATACCGTGTTAGATACCGGTTCTACTCACTATTTTATTTCACCTAGTTGTGTTCAATGTTTGAAGTTAACTCCGGAGAAGTTAGACTTTGATATATTTGTTTAAACTCAGTTGGGAGAAACCTTCATTACCTCCACTATTTATAAATCTTGTTCAAATTAACACCTTTACGTTACCTATCGATCTTATCTCTTTGAAAATACTTGACTTTGATGTGATTTTAGGAATCGACTGGTTAACTACTCATCATGCTTTTTGTAAGGTTGTTAGCTTTCATACTCCTAACCAACCTATTATGCGAATTCAAAGTAACCAAACCACTAAAGTCAATCATTGTCATATCAAGCCATAAATAAAGAGCCCCGATCCTTTCGTTGTTGACTTCCTTGTGTGGAATGCATCGAAGCCAGACTTTCTGTAGGCGATGTCGTGAATGACGATGGCAAGTTGATAGGTATTAATGTGACGTGTTATCCAAGTCTTGGATGAGGGTCACAGTTTTGAATGATATTTCTATTGTTAATAAATTTCCTAACGTATTCTTGAAGACTTCTTAGCCTACCCTTAGAGCGTGAAATCGAATTTTGTATTGACCCTAGTACAAAACCCATTTCTTAAATCCTCAAATATTTCTTCAACTAAAATGAACGTAACATGCGCCAAAGACGTTGACTCGAGTTGTTGAAGATTACGATCGTACCATTCAATATCATCGTAGAAGTGCGAACGTGATAGCTGACGCGTTGAGTAGAAGATCGTATGCGAGTGAGATGTTGTTAACACAAAGACCCATTTCGTATAACTTACAAATGATGAAGATAGAGTTAAAGACTCTAGGAACCCACATGAAGATAACGAATATACGATTAGAAGATAACGAATATACGATTAGAATCGACTTTAATCGACAAATTTAAAGTCGCTCAAGCTACATACTCAGAGCTGATGAATGTGAAGAAGAAGGTTTAAGAGGGCGTTATTCTAGAAGTAAAAATCGATGAAGAGAGGAAATCTCAACCCTCGATTTAATTGACCCATTTGAAATCCTCGATCGAGTAGGAACTGTGGCTTATAGACTCGTTTTACCACTAAGTATGTCACGTGTTCATAACGTTTTTAACGTATCGACGTTACATAAATATGTGGATGACCCGAACCACATTATTAATTTAGAACCGGACGAGATAGCGGATGATTTAACGTATGAGGAGATACGTGTTAAAATCTTAGATAAGAAGGATTATATTCGACACTCAATGGTTATACCTCAAGAGTTAGAATCTGAAATGAAGTTAAAGTGTCCTCACCTGTTCGGCATACCGTATGTAAATTTCGAGGGCGAAATTTCATAAGGAGGGGAGATTGCCCAAATTTTACGAATAAGATTTAATTTTCTCGAAATAAAATTTTTTAATATTATGGTGTGGATTTGATATAATGTTATAGTTGTGAGTAATATTTATAAATTTTACAAAGTATGCAAGTTGTTGTATTATATTCGATTGGTCGGGGAATATTATTTTTGTCAGAAAATATTCGTACGACGGCACAATTATTGGTGGACCCCACAACGGAATTATTGTTGGATTGAGAAAACGACAAAAATATTTTATGAAAATAACGACGAAAGTTTTACCGTTAATACTGTTGAACTACTCGGTAGTAAAAGTACAGTAATACGTGTGGTTGCATAGTAGCATATGGTATTGATTATTGAGGCTTACGTGATAAGTCACTCAGTTTTGTTTTATTGGTATTAGTAATGTAATAAAACGCTTTTTATATAAAACAGAATACTTTTATAAAGTTATTCATTTTATTAGGCTAATAGTAAAATCTTTTTATATAAAATAGAATACTTTTATAAAATTATCTGTTTTATTAGACAATAATTAGAATATATTATATTTTATTATACATAGTATTTGCATAGTACCTGCATAGTGTTTGCATAGTAAAATATTTTATAAAGTTATTCATTTTATTAGATTATAAATAGAATATATTATATTTTATTTAAAAGATTTTGCTTTAAATATGGACCGTCAGATTAAAGTAAATCAATCTAGACCGTTCATGAGTTAGTTACTATGCAGTCCATTTTTCTATAAATAGAAGCTCATTCCTTCATTATTTCTTACGAATTCACTAAAACTCTAGAGAGAGAAAATTATAGAGAGAGAAGAAAAGTGTTCTGCTACTTCACTACTCCTGTATCCAGTACTCTTCCTTTCAAGGTAAGGGATATTATTTGTTGTACTCGTAAAGGGTATTCTTTCTTTGTTATTCATGAAGAGAACTTCTGTTATTCCATTCTTTATTAATCTATTGGAATAAACTGTATACGCGGGCTACCCTATACTTGATGAAATTCTTCTATTATTTTATTCTTTATTATTCTGTTAGAATACCATGTCTGTGCGTTTACGCCGGACCTGGTTCCATTATTTATTATTCTGTCAGAATATCATGTCTGGGCGTTTACGCTGGACCTGGTTCCATTCTTTATTATTCTGTCGGAATATCATGTTTGTGCGTTTTACGCCGGACCTGGTTCCATTCTTTATTATTCTATTGGAATATCCTGTCTGTACGTTTTACGCCGGACCTGGTTCCATTATTTATTATTCTGTTGGAATAACCTGCCTGTGACGCTCCCAAAATTAGGTATACATCACTCATCTTGGGTCGTCAGATACAAAGTACAGAATACAAATACAACTTACTAATACAACTGTCGTATACAATACGACAAAACATAAACTGCGAGTTTGAATACAAATATTATCTTCTAGAGAGTATTCATACTCAAAAGGAGTCCCCATTACATTTATTAACACACTATTACATAGAATAGTGAGAACTACTAACTAATACTATCATTCGAATCATCACTCCGTTCCCTGACTTGCCCCAGCTACGTTCTTATTTCCTGAAGAGAATAGTGAAAGAAAGGGTGAGCTCAACTAGCCCAGTAAAAAATATTATGACTAAGATAATGCAGAATAAATTATCATTAGCCTTCAACAATGTTAAACTGATAAAATATAATAGACATCAAGTTTAACTGCAACGGAACAAGCAATTCATTAAAAGAGTCAAGTAGAAAATAAACTCTACTATCTTTTATGATTTAAAAGGTTTTTCAACATTGTGATCACTGGGACTCAGCTTAATAAAATAATTCACATCATCGAATCACCCCTGCACTACGGCCAAGGATATTCGTGTATTCATTAATGGTCATGATCATGCCAACAACTGTCCATCAATGCACTACGGGCCAATGATGACTTTTACCATATTATTTGTAACATTACGGTCATGATTATACCGAATAATCTCTGGTTATAATCATACCAAGTACATCTATGCACTACAGGCCACAGATGACTTTCAACATTTTATAAACATGAGGATGATGACAATGATATAAGAATTCAACAAAACAAGTTCAAGAATTAATTTATCCAAGAATTAACAACGTCCAAATTGTCAACATGATACTGCTTTGTGGAGTAAAATTCAAGAATGCTTAGAAGAATATTTTCATAAAAAGATACTGGATAAAACGCAATTATCAAGGATATTCCACAAATTTCATGGAGTATAGAAGTCAAAACTTAACCAACTGAGTACAATAAAGAATGGAATAACAAAAGAAATCACCATGCATGCGATATACCGCACAGACAGGTTATTCCAACAGAATAATAAATAATGGAACCAGGTCCAGCGTAAACGCACAGACAGGATATTCCGACAGAATAATAAATAATGGAACCAGGTCCGGTGTAAAACACACAGACAGGATGTTCCAACAGAATAATAACAAAGACGAAACTAGGTCCGGTGTAAAACACACAGACAGGATGTTCCAACAGAATAATAATAAAAACGGAACCAGGTCCGGTGTAAAACACACAGACAGGATGTTCCAACAGAATAATAATAAAAACGGAACCAGGTCCGGTGTAAAACACACAGACAGGATGTTCCAACAGAATAATAGAAGAATGTCACCAAGTATAGGGTAGACCGTGTATACAGGTTATTCCAACAGAATAATAAGAAATGGAATAACAACAGTTCTCTTCATGAATAAGAAAGAATAACACCCCTTACCGTTTTAAAGAAGAGCTGAAATAAGGAAGTAGTTAAGTAGCAGAATACTCTTCTTCTTTCTCTCTATAGTTTCTCTCTTTAGAGTTCAGTGAATTCGTAAGAAATAATGAAGGAATGAGCTGCTATTTATAGAAAATAGAATGCATAGTAACTAATTCATGAACGGTCCAGATTGATTACTTTAATCTGACGGTCCATATTTAAAGAAAAATCTTTTAAATAAAATATAATATATTCTATTTATAGAATAACTTTAATAAAGTAATCTGTTTTATATAAAAAGATGTTTCTGTTTTATTACGTTAATAATACGAATAAAATAAAATGTCATTATCGCTAAATAATTCATATTATTAACTGACAATAATTGAATCAAACTGAGTGACTTCTCACATGAACATTAATAATCAATACCGTATGCTACTATGCAACCACACGTATTACTGTACTTTTACTACCGAGTAGTTTAACAGTAACAATGGTAAAACTTCCGCCGTTATTTTTAATAAAATATTTTTGTCGTTTTCTCAATCCGACAATAATTCCGTTGTGGGGTCCACCAATGATTGTGTCGTTGTACGAATATTCCCTGTTAAAACGAATATTCCCCGACCAATCGAATATTATATAACAACTTTCGTACTTTGTAAAATTTATAAATATTACCCACAACTATAACATTATATCAAATTAACTCCATAATATTCAAAAATGATATTTATAGAAAACTCATCTTTATTTATAAAAGTTGGGGTCTTACACTGCCTGTGCGATCTATCGCATGCATGGTGATTTCTTTTGTTATTCCATTGTTTATTATACTCAGTTGGTTAAAACTTTGACTTCTATACTCTATGAAATTAGTGGAATATCCTTGATATTTGCGCTTCATCTAGTATCTTTTCATGTAAATATTCTTCTGAGCATTCTTGAATTTTACTCTACAAAGCAGTATCATGTTGGCAATTTGGACGTTATCAGTTCCTAGATAAATTAATTCTTGAACTTGTTTTATTGAATTCTTATATCATTGTCATCATCCTCATGTTTATATTTTGTTGAAAGTCATCTGTGGCCTGTAGTGCATAGATGGACTTGGTATGATTATGACCAGGGATTATTCGGTGTAATCATGACCGTAATGATATAAATGATGTAAAAAAAAGTCCTCATTGGCCCGTAGTGCATTGATGGACAATTTTTGGTATAATTATGGCTATGGATTCTCTTTGGCCGTAGTGTAAAGATGAATTATTTTATGGCATGATCAGGACCGTTGATGAAAACATGATTATCTTTAGCCGTAGTGCATGGATAATTCGTGGTCGTGATACTAAAGAATATCCTTGGCCGTAGTGCAGGGGTGATTCGATGATGTGGATTATTTATTAAGCTGAGTCCCAGCGATAAAAGTCATGAAAAATCTTTTAAATCATAAAAGATAGTAGATTTTATTCTCTACTTGACTCTTTTAATGGATTGTTTGATCCTCTGTAGTTAAACTTGATGTTTATTGTATTTTATCATTTTAACATTGTTGAAGACTAATGATAATTTATTCTGCATTATCTTAGTCATAATATTTATTACTGGGCTAGTTGAGCTCACCCTTTCTTTCACTGTTCTCTTCAGGAAATGAGAATATAGTTGGGACGAGTCGGGAAACGGAGTGATGGACCAGAAGATAGCATTAGTAGTCCTCACTATTCTATGTAATAGTTTGATAATAATTATAATGAGAACTCCTTTTGAGTTTGTATACTCTCTAGTAGACAATATTTGTATTCAAACTCACAGTTTATGTTTTGTCGTATTGTACACGACAGTTGTATTATTAAGTTGTATTTGAATTCTGTACCATGTATCTGACGACTTAAGATGGGTGATGTATACCTAATTTTGGGGGCGTCACACACACACGCACACACACACAAACATATATATATATATATATATATATATATATATATATATATATATATATATATATAATATTCTTTATAATTTTATAATTAAAATAAAGAGTTTATTTTAATTTTAAAATTGAATTTCATGTTAACTAATTAGGGTTGGAATTTGATTCTATGATAACTAATTGGAGTTGAAATTGGATTTCATGTTTCTTAAAATAAAGGAGTTTATTTGTGAATAGGAAAGTGAAACCATGTTTCCTTAAATAAAAGAGTTTATTTAAATATGGAATAAGATTTCATATTATCCAAAATAAAGGAGTTTATTTGTGAATAGGAAAAAGAATCCGTGTTTTCTTAAATAAAAATTTTTTTTGACTTGGAATTGAATTTCATAATTAATTAAAATAAATGAGTTTATTTTGATTAAAGATTTTGATTAAAATAAAATAGTTTATTTTATTTAAAATTGGATAAATTAAAATAAAAGAGGTTTATTTTGATTTAAATTTGGATTAAAATAAAAGAGTTTATTTTGATTCAAAATTAGATTTTATGCTAACTAAATTTGCCCATTAAATGATATCAATATATATTAAATATTTATTATTCATGAGATGAATGTTATTTACTGATGCATATGGTGATATGTATGATAATAAATGAGATTGATTGTGAACTATTGACCAATGTGATTGAATTTTATTTTATTTGGATGCGTGAATCACTACAAAAAAATGGGGCTTCAGCAACAACCGATTTTCGTTGCTAAAGGTGCCAAATTTCGTTGCTAAAGAATTTTGGCAACGACTTTACTGTCGTTGCGTCTTTCGTTGCGCAATGAGCGTTGCTAATTGTTCCGCAATGAACGTATTTTTTTCGTTGCAAAAAGTAATACATTTTGCAACTAAATTTGACTTTCGTACAGAGACATCGATCCTTTAGCAACAAAATGTATTGTTGCAGAATAATAAAAATTTTGTTGCTAAAAACCCTATTTCGTTGCAAAAGCCTGCTAATTGGCAACGAAATGAACTATTTTTTTGTAACGACCATGCATTTTCGTTGCAATTGACACCATTTTCAACGAAATTTTTCGTTGCAGTAAATTATGTAAATTGTTGCCTAAACTTGCTTTCGTTGCGGAATGTAAACTTTTTAGCAACGATTTTCGTTGTTGATTATATTATTTGGCAACAACATTATGCTAAATCAGTAACTAGAATGTTTGTTGCTGGTTATTTTTCAATAGCAACGAAATTCGTCGATTAGCAACGACATTATATGTTGTTGTTTCTTTATATGTGCAACGAAAGTTGATATAATTTGCAACGATAAAAAATATTGCCTTTTATTTTAGTATTAACAACAATATCCTCTCCGTTGTTATTAGGTTAATTTTTCGTTGCCAAATATTATATTTTTAATGTCATTAGCAACGAAAATTTGTTGCTAAATGTATAAAAAAATGTTGTTATATTAAAACTTGTTCAATGCTTTGGTAACGAATTATATTGTTACCAAATCAAAATTTGACATTTTTTTTGTGTACCTGACTGGCTCAAATGTCCCCACAACAAATAATGACAAAAATACAAAAAAACTAAAATATTATTAACTTAATAAAATCATCCACTACATAATCATTCATTATTTTTACAATTAACCATCTAAAGCTACCACCGTTCTTCAATCAAAGTATATATCTACATATATATAGAGAGAGTACACTTCATAATTTCGTCCCTTGTCTTCTGTAAACGTAGCACGAAAATTTGATACCCAGTATTGTAAGGCAGGTCGTAGAAGCAGTCTTCCTGCACATATTTAAAAATAATACCAAGTCAGAAAAATGAAACAAATAGGTCATGTTCTGATCTCATGAAATCATAATATCAGTACAATAACTAAAATGCACTGATTAATATCATGTTCTAACCTCATTAATGCAAAACCTTGACACATAATCCCATATCTCTAATAAAGCTAAAATAGTTTGATACTTTGTTTAAATGAAGTGTCCGGTATTCTAAATAAACAAATAGGGCAGTCTCAACTGCACCTCCACCTGCAACCACCTGTTTTGTCACAATTTTGTACAACTAATCAGTCAGTAAGATTTATATTATTATTTCCTTTCAAATGATTTTCCTATTTCCTTCTGTCAAAAAAATGTACAATGTAATCACACCTTCTACAATCAGGAATCATAAAACAGAATATTTTACTACTACGTTACCTACTCAGAAAATTTTGTAAATCTATTCTGCTACTTAATGTGACTTGAGTTTAAAATTTTGGTATTAGTAGATTTAATTGTCCAAAAAACTTTACAACATGAAGACATGGGAGATTACATATACCAGTTTAAGAGAGTAAACTGATGGCCAGTTTCATGGACATATCATGTACTTGGAAAGACTAAAGAAGCATGTACCTACAAGATCACCAGCTCATAATCCAGCTTCATCGCCACCAGTACCAGCCCTCACTGCGATATAAAAATAAATCTGTATACCATTTTATACTCTTCATGGAATATTTGAAAAAAAGTAGTTTGTAAATATCTTATTTCATTTATGAATTTCTAGATCTGGCTTGAAAAAATTCCAAAGAGAGTCAAGTAGTGCATCAAGTATCACATGCTGTATTTTATCCCTCTACCAAATTGAATAAATCTCTGTATGTCTTGGGCACCTTGATAAAGCCACAACAAGCAGCTACATGACGTTACTGACTTACTGTATCAGATAGCTCTGGGACAACATTTAGTGTATACAAGTACCAGAAAATACAAATATGATTTGCTCTTCATTATTTCACAAAAACTGCTATCTGAAATTTGATAAAAATTTTAGAGCACTAGATGTGTGAAAAATATAACAATAAATGCAACAAAGTAGGTCAGGATTGAGTTTAAAAGTCGTACAACAATATTAATGTTGTAGCCCTAGAATGCTTAGAGAAGGCACATCCACTTCGGAAACCTAAAACAAGAACTATGACCCCAGATTACGAAAGCCTTTTAGGCCCAAGGGAAAGTGTCCAACATGAATATTATGTGACAAACTTCCCAATACTTGTTAACTGGCATAAGTTGGATCTGAATTTAGCACAAGGTCTTTCATAGTTATTTAAGCTTCATATGCATTCAAGTTATCATCTCAAAGGTCTAGTATATCCTTATGTTCTTATAGTAACTTATTGAAAATTAGTGAAGTAGAAAAAACTAACTATCCGTCAACATATTTCATATATGATATGTTCGACATATACACTTGAAACATTTAGCAAGAGAAGTGACCCAGTAATGAAAATGTTCTATCAAAAAAAGGAAGAAAATGTATACCTTCGAGTAAGATATTTCTTGAATCAAGAGGATCCGTGGGAATCAACAATTGCTAAACTAATATAGCAGGGAGGTACTAAAGAGAAGACAAAATTAGACAGAGAAAGCCAAGATAAGAGAAGTTATTATTATTTCATAACTGATGTTTAATAATGAAACCTTCAGGTTCTCCTCAAGCTTTTTCAATTGATTGGACAAGGATTCGATTTCGAAAGCAATCATCTCAGCCATATCTGTGTCACTACCTTCCTCCTCGCCAAAGCTGACATAGAAAGAAGAAGCTGGTGTGAAATACACAGAACATAATGTCTTTCGGTTCTAGCAATGAAAGAGAGGAGCAGATAAGTGGAAGAAAACCTTTGTCTTCTTCTAGTTGCATCTGACAATTCTTGAATCTCTTGTATGTTAATACAACCTACTAGTCAAACAATACACAATGAATTTATTACTAAATCCTATAACATGCTGTAAGATTCACATACCATATATGCCTAGAAGGGGTATAATGAACACAAAGATTGTCATACCTCATCGAGCTCTGCCATGGACTATACCAACTTTTGGTATTCACTTGGATTTGTGACTATATCTGGTTCAGCCAACTTAGCCTACAGTTGAGATTGTCAATCTACAGATATCATACAAACAAGTCCATAAATCACCCATCTAATACCATAACAAGCCACCTAAATCTGAATTATATGGTCTGAATGGTGATAAAGCATGTTAGTCCCATGTTTATCCTAGAAATAATTTGTAACACCATCATGCATTATTAACGACACAATACACGTTTTGTTCTTAGATGTGGTCAGAAAAATGATGACTAATAGTGTGCAATATTGATGGTAGTTTTGCGTATATGGAAAAATCCAGTAACCGTATAAGCCCCGGAGCGAGGATATTTCGTCTATCGGTGGTCACTTAATGATGCGTGGAACCTAAGCAAGTCATCACATTTACCCCTCAGAAGTTACGCACGATCAGATTTTTTTTTATAAAAAAAATAGTGAAGTTATAACTATGATGCAGGGGAAAAGTTCACTATTTTGAAGTTCCCCTTTTTTCTAGAAACTAGGCTAGCACCCATTTGTAGTAAGGGGAAAAGTTACGCCAGCTGAAGTATAAATGAAGTTCTCAAGTCACTCTATATATCATACAGTGCATAAAATCTTTGAAAAGGAAAAAAGGATCCCATACATTACTATAAAGAGAAAAGGTCCTCAGTTCTTTAATCTAGTATAATTAATCAACAAATAGGACATTAAGAACAAGAAGATCATCTACTGGTGTGGCCAAATATGTGACTGAAATATAGCACTATCATCATTAAGAAATTAAATGAGATGTGCGATAGAAACAAACCAAATGGAGGAGTCCTCACAACAGCTGGTTTAGAGCGAAGAGATGGCGAGACATAATAGCAACTCTGGCAGAATAAAGAAACAAAATATGTGCAAGTGACCTCCAAGATATAAATAATCAAAACATCAATGAAGATTATGCACACCAATTTCCTGACAAGCAAGAAAATAACGTTTTACCTTGAAGAAAGGATGCTGAAGAACCTTCAACGCTGTTGGCCTCTTGCAAGGATCCCAGGAACAAAGTGACTGACATTTTTAGAGGGAGGATGAAATGCAATTACACAAGTAGCAAAAACATAAGACTTTAGCTAAGTCAAGCTAATAAATGGACCAAAATTGTACCAAAATTCAAACATATGCATAAAAATATTTCAGAAAAGAGAGATGGAGAAGGATAAATGATAGCTCTAGCAGAAGAAAACTTATAAAAAAAAACTTACTGTAATAAGGCTAATTGTAGCCTTGCTAGCAGATGGTATCAATACAGAAAGAGGAACAGCTGCAAGCTGCCACACCAAATTGGAAGCAGTATACATAGTTAAGTTTTTTTCCAACTGATACTCATACAACAATTTATGCAAATTAGAACTGTGCTATGACACAAGAAAGGAAAGATCATCTCACCTGTGGAAATTGATAGTTGATTGCACTTGCTAGTTCAAGCCCTTCAACCCATTCAATCTTCGTTGGACTGCCTATTGCACTGCATATTCTGTAGATTTCATCTGCTTCGCTGCCGAAGTGAAAGGGAAAAGAAAAAAAAACTCATATAGTCACATTTGCTAAGCAAAAAATAAAAACGTTAGGGAAATGGAATCCACATATCACTACTTATAAACTCTCTGTTACTCTTTGCAGGCACAAACACAAAATAATAAAATCAGCCACTAAGTTTTAGCTTGTTCCAGTTTAGTCAAGGAAGAATGATGCATCCTTCAAGAACACAAAACTTCATGGGAGACCAAATAACTACTCATTCATGTCAGAATCTGAACTAGACAACATGAAATTCTAGTGAACATTTAATTACAGGAATAGCAAGAGAAGAACTGAAATGTAAAGGACATAAGAAATATACCTTGAACCTGGAAAAAGGGGATAATCACATACAATATGCAAATATGGCAACCAAATGAACATGAAGACAAAGCAAGATGAGCTAACGCCACATACCATGTATTCAAACACAAAGTACAAGATGTCATTTTCCCTAATTACTTCCTTGAGCTTCACAATATTAGGATGGTTCATTTTCCGCAATGACTGCCAAGAAACAAGCTAAATTTTCAGGATAATTTTATTTTCAGATCCTTGGGATCAATAAGATCAAAAAGCACCAACAAGGCACTCACACTATCTCGGAAATTAAAAACAATAAGTTAAGCAAAAGAAAAATAGGAACCAATAAATTTGAGAAGAGGGATCAAGAAAGTATTGAATTTTCTATAAGAATATAGTCCAGGGATAAGTATAATCTCTTCATCACATTACTGAGTGATATATCTGTATTAGCGAAGTGACTCACAATGCTTATTAAGGGACTAGTTTAACTAGATAATCAAATTTGTAATGCCAAAAACATAATCAAGTTCTTATCTACTATGTTCTAGTAGCTGGTATACAATAAGTATATGGCTAGAAACATACATTAGGGAGGTCAAAAGAACCCATTTCTTCATACTTGAGAGCAAAATCCATTTCCTCAAATAACGCTTCCATTTCAATCTCATGTTCCAATTTTTCTACTGGTGTAGGGTCCTCATCCTCAAATCTGAACTTGTAATTAAGTGTATTCTCAACTGAACATGACTGCTTAACTTGGTGTTCACAAGGCTCTCCTTCAAGTGATACTTTACCAAAAATAGAATCAACAAGAATTCTGAAAATATCATACTTTCCCGCCTCCTCTTAGTCGGTTCTTCTCTAATATCATCATCTTTCTCATAGAGCAGTCCCAAAAACACGAGGAATAGAAGGAGGGGAATCGGGTATACTCACAGAGATGGGTTTTTTACCCTTTGAAGATCATCGTTTTATCACAGAGATGGGATCCAGATGATTTCTCCCAAAGATTTCTCCCAAAGATTTCTCTCAAAGCCCTAAACAAGTAAACAATAAACACCCATATAAATCGACATAAATAGAGAGATAAATTAATTAACTAAATCTCAAAATAAACTCAAAATTACCTAAGAAATTTTTTGATTCTGGAGTTGCAGACTTGGAGTCGGCGACTTACGAATGGAGATTGAAGACTTACGAATGGAGATCGGTGACTTACGAAGGGAGATTGAGAGACAAAGCTTTGAGATGGATGGAGACAAAGGTTCGAGATGAAGAGATGGAGAGATCGACGACTTACTGAGTCACAAAGGTTCGAGATGGAGAAATTTCAGTCAGATTTGGGAATAGATAGAAGGCTGAAGCGTGATAGGGGTGAGCATGTGGTGCGGTTTGAAGCCCAAACCACGCCCGAAACCGCGGTTTGATAAATTTAAAAATCGCACGTGAAACCGTTAGGTGCGGTGCAGTGCAGTTTTAATAGTGCGGTGTGCGATTCATTTGGTGCGATTTCGGTTCCAAAACTAATTGAAACAACAATTGATATAAAATAATCTCTCTGTTTTCGAAATTGAAATAAATTCATTAATGTAGACAAATACAACAATGAATAATATAAACTATCTAAAATGTAATTTTTTTTTTGCAGCAGTCTAACTAACAATGGTGGAGTGTGCAACTTTTTAAACAGGTTTGATGAGCTATAGCAATTGAGGAGATCAGAACACAAGCTTTATGAACAGCAGCAGCAGTAACAATTCGTAGGAGCTTCACCAAATAGAACCCTTTTGTAGATGTCAACTGAATAAGATGACTAGAAATTAATTATTAGCTCCCAATAATTGGGTGAGAGGGCAAGAAAATAACCTTTGCAAACAAATGTTGTTGAATGAATTTATTTTGAAATTGCATTTATCTAATATAACAACAACAACACAATTGCAGCATACTGATGTTCTTCTATTTCTTTA